>OZ010654.1:86218944-87650295 GCA_963932375.1 Phania funesta | reverse complement strand
ATTTTTCACTCTTGTATACAAAGGAGTGAGTGGTGTGCTAAACAAAATCATACAAGTTAAAGGATTTTGAACGGTTTAACCTAAAAAAATATCTTGAGTCGCGCCAACTCGCGACTTCGTTTTAATAAAACACTTTTAACATATATTACCTTTTAAATGATATTATTATTACTTTATTAATTGAATTTTAAGTTAATCTAATTTAATAAAAGAACAATTTAATTATTATTTATTCAATTGAATTTTAATTTATTAATAAAAGAACAATTTACATCCGATGTTCGTTACACCTTAGCCAAGACTGCTTGTTCTCGGCCAACCTTGTTGGCTCGTTAGGTTTGATGATCACGTTGCACCAACATGTGCAGGTATGCAGACGCTGATCATGCAAAATTACTTTCCCATCGTTTCAGCAGAAAGGCAATTTCGTAATTGGATCGGAAGCGCATGTTGAATTAAAAATATTAAAAGTGCTTGAGTTGCAAATTATTCTTTAGGCGGCAGTATTGCCACTGTTGTTAACTTACATTTAAAGCAAAAGAAAACATGAAGTGTTTGTGGTTGGGTATGTGAGTGTTTACTTGGTTAATGTCTTGTGTTGTTAGAAAAATATATTCATTCATTAAAGTACAACACACACGGCAACTTGCTGGTGTGGGTTTGTGTAAAAATTAACATTTTATTAAAAATAAAATTTAAAAAAATTAAACTAATTTTCGCATATTTGTTAACCAAAGACAAAAATTTAAGAATTTTGCTTACAACAGTACATACTTTATGAATATAAAAGTATGTAGTAAAATTTGGTAAACGTATGATATTGTTATTAAAGTACCAAAGCACGATTTTTTCAAAGTAGAAATACTAAATTGCCACAATTGCCGTATTAACAAAAACAACTGATGTACTAAAATAGACTAAGATACTAGTGCTTTAATTATATTGTTTGTTAGTATTTTAAATTTTATAATAAAATACAAAACTTCTTGTTTCCCTCCTTTGAAACACACATCAATATTGTAGTCAGTGCATAAATTATAAATGTTAATACGTGAGTGTTTAAGCGTGAACAAACACCCAACATT
Source organism: Phania funesta (assembly GCA_963932375.1). Classification (NCBI taxonomy): domain Eukaryota; kingdom Metazoa; phylum Arthropoda; class Insecta; order Diptera; family Tachinidae; genus Phania; species Phania funesta. The sequence goes on along the minus strand of OZ010654.1, from coordinate 87,649,210 downwards.
TATATTTACGAGTCTCACATTAGCAAAAAAAAAAAGCAAATCTATTTTCGGTAGCAATTTAGCCAAAAAAGTGTACAAAAGTATCAGACCGAAAACGTTAACAAAACTACATAATTTGCTCCTCTATTCTAGTCTTATCGGTCACGAACTAATTAGTTCAATTGAGAGATTATTTTCGAAACAAACTTTCTTGTGCCTGATACACCAAAATAAATCGCGTGTTGTTTTTGTAATTGCTGTCAAGTTGGTACCACCTTTCTGAAATAAAATCTTCCTTGAGCGAACTAGTTCGTTAGCGAAACAACTGTACTTTCTACAGCTTTAGTAAAATGGTGTCAGTGGCTACTTTTAAAATTGGTTGCTTCGTATACGAGTATCTTATTTCAATTACATATGTCTTGTTAAATGCTGATTTCAGTTCAATGCAAAAAACTATTATTAAAAAACTATCATTAATGTATCATTATTTGCGAAGCGTGACGTCGGGTTCTTGGTAAATTTTAAATTAATTTATCTTTACTTTTGAACTGTGTTACAGTGTTTTTGTTAAAGAGAAGAATATTAAGAAGAATATTTTTCCCCATTATTAAACATTTTGCGCCACAATTCTTGATCAACTGAACCAAGCGTTAAAATAAGTTTTTTTTATTTACGTCCTTTCGCCCTTACCCCTGGTCCTAGAAACATGAATAATTTTTCTTAAAATAAAATGAAGTATTTTCATTTTTTTTTTAATTTTATTAAATTATTTTTAGTTTTCAATTTGTTGTTAAAATTTTCTTTTCTTCATTTTGGACAAACTCCACTTCATTTTCATTACATTTTTCCCGTAAATAATATGATGGTTGTTTTTATTGCTAGACGCTCTTAAAGGCAGATAATAAATTTTATTCAATTGTTGCAGTGAATCGTTTATAAAATAAAATTTAAAAAAATGGTGCAAAAAAATAATGCAAAATGAAAAAGCGAGTGAGGTTCATTTCAAAACTTTTAACTACGTTCCAACGCGAACGGCAACAACAGCTACAAACTAAACAACAATTGCGTTCAACACTGCCCCCAGTACTGTTTTGACTTTTATTAAGAAGAGAACAACTACAATAAATGCATTAAAAGATGTGATGAAAACACAACTACTCCATGTTTGACTGATAAAATGCTGTCACGCTGATAACCAAGAAAAAAAATAATAAAAAGGAAATGTTAAATACACCAACGAACACATTGCACAACCATGAAAGAGAATTAATGTGCAACAAATTACAGTTTGTGAATGCTCGACAGAGATGTAGAAAGCACAGGGCTCAGTTACTGCAATACAATGAAAAGTTGAAAAAAAAAACAATTATTAAAACTTTCCAAGGAAATGCCCGTAAATTTTATTAAAATTTTTTTTTATAAATTAAATAAATTGCAAAACTGTTTTGTCCACAAGCGCCCGAGATATTGACAAAAAACTATTTTTCTGTTTTTTTTTTATATTTACATTCTTATGGGAAAATGTTAATACACAAGACCATAATATTTGTATATTCCGAATCAAATTTGTTATAAAGTTCCTCGACATAAATGATCACCCCGAGGCTCCCAGATAACTTCATTTTATAAAATAAACTATTTTTTTTCAAAATTCAAAACTACACAAACGAAATCGTGAAAAATTCGAAATCACAAACTCACCATAAAATTTAAAACTGGATTAAAAAAATGCCAATTACCAAAAAATCAAAATTCAATAAAGGAAAGAAATTTCAACAAAAGAACCAAAATTCACCAAATTTTGAAATTTCAAAAAAAAAACCGAAAAAAATCAAAATTTTAAGGAATTTATACGAAATTCAAAAAAATCATAAAAACTATAATTTTATTAAAAATCCTAAAAAATCTTAAAAATAAAAAAAAAAAATTAAATTTTATCATAATTTGGGAATTCTCCAAAGGTCGAGAATGCACCACAAAACTGTTAAAATGTTAAATTTCAAAAGTAACAAAATTTTGAAAAAAAATTTTAAAAGATTTGAAATTTTGCCAAAAATTTTTATTCACTACAAATTCGAAAATTCAGCATAAACTCGAAACACTGGAATAAAAAATTTAATTACATAAAAATCGATATTAAATAAAAACCTAAAAAGGTTAGTAAAAAAATACCATAAAAACCAAAGCTCACCAAATTTGGGAATTTCACCACGAAAACTTTAATTTCACCAAATTTGTACAAATTCACTAAAAAGCCGAAAATTAACACAAAAAAATAATATATTATAAAAACGTCAATATAGAATATATATTACACAAGTATATACATCTTTAATTTCTGCCCAAATCGGGAATTCAACAACAATTTTTAATATTTTAAAAATTAAAAATTCACCAAAAAATTATAAGATCAAAAAAATTAAATATCTTACCAAAAGTCTAAATTAAACTAAAAGATAAAATATCTATAATGCAACACAATTGAGCAACTTACCAAAATTTAGAAATTCTCTACAAAATCCAACTTTTATAAAAACCCAAATTTCGCCAAAAGTTCGACAATTCACCATAAAAACCAAAAACTGGAATAAAACAAAATAATTGCAAAAATACTACAAAAACTTAATTTCACCAAATTTCAAAGCCGATTTCTATTTTCAACAAAATTTTGTTGTTTCGCTAAAAATTTGCAAAAAAAATCGATATTTTATGGAAAACGTCGCAAACTAATTTTTACAAACAAGTAACAGAAAACAAAACTCAGGTACCGTAAAATAACTCCCAAATGAAATAACTCGCAATACAAATTATATTTGCACCCGGGCACTGTTTTAACCTCTATGATATAACAGGTAACTCCCGATGAAAGACGTCCTTAACTTTGATATCAGACCATATATCATAGATATATGACCAAAGGCCGGCTATACAGACAATATTTTGTTAGCGCAGCCGGTGTTCCATATACCATAGATAGATCATTGAGCCATCCCGGGCTGTGTAGCCGGCCTTTGGCCGGATGGAAGGGCTTAACCTCTATAGTATAACAAACCAAAAGTTTCCTGCATAGCCGGCCTTCAGCCGGGCGGAAGGATTTGATTCTGTATGGTATAACAAACACCGGCTTCGCTGACTAAAAGTTCTCTCTGTAGCCAGAATAATGGAATATGTCCTAATTAAATAACTTCCATTAGGTGACTCCTAATAATAGCTCTTTAATTAATTAAAATTAAATAACTTCTATACCATACCTGAAGGTTGAAGGAGGAAAATATTTTGTTAACGAAGCCGGTGTTCGAAATATCATAGAGGAGAAAACCTTTCAGCCCGGCCGAAGCACTATAGGTTAAACGATCGATTTCACTGGCCAAATGTCAAATTTGGCACATTGTCTTATCACGAAGGCCGGCTATACAGAAAAAGTTTATAAGCGAAATATCTGAATGAACTGAAATGCAATTTTAGTCAAATAAAATAACTCCCAATAAAAATGAAATCAATATAAATGAATTAACTCTCAAGAGAATTCAGTTAGGAGTTATTTCATTTAATAAATATATGAATATATGAATAAATAATGAAATAACTCCCAATGAAAAATTATGAAATAAACTCCAAAAAATTGGGAGTTATATCATTATGAAATAACTCCTATTGTATGGGATTTTTGAATTTTTCTTTTTATTTATTTCATTTTTTTGGAGTTATTTCATTTGGGAGTTATTTGACGGTACCCAAAATTCATTATATTTTGAAATTCAACGACAAAATTCACACAACCTTTTAAATGTCATGAAATATTACTAAAAATCCGAATTCCGCTCCTATAACATTCCGAGGAGAGTTTAAATGACAAATAAGACGACTAAAATCGGAGGCCAAAATTAAATATCTCAAACAATCCCTTGCACCAGGAAAAAGCTGTTGTACATTTTTAATAGTTTTTACTTTTGCGAAGGCGATATAAGGTTCGACAGCGCAGTCGAAAATAACTGCCTTACTTGTTTATATTACTGAAGTTCAATGTCCTTATATAACAGAATAAAGTTGAGAAAATCAAAAAAAGAATCGAGTAAAGCTGCAGTTAAGCCCGTTAGAATATTCATTTCAACACCGGACTGACAGATATCGTTCAGTTGACGCGTCTGCTTAGAAAGATCCAGACCGCATATACTTTATGCAAATGCATCTGAATATTGTAGAAATTACAAATGGAATGATAAACTTATATTTTGCCTCTACAACGTAAATGTGAAATGCATAAAATATTCATTCGTGCAACTGCCAAATAAAAGAATTTCCCTCATTTTCCTCATCCTTTGTCTAATGCTCTTTAACAACTTTTATTACATTTAAACAGAAAGAAAAAAAACTTTGTTCATTTAAATTAATCTCTTTGACACATCTATTCAATTTGCAAATCCTGAGGTGCAAAACGATAGTGGTGAGAATTTCCTGGACTTGAACAAGAGAGCAAAAAGAAAAAAAAACACAAATACATTGGATGAGGGTTATTTGAAGAAAATATTTCTTTCTCCCTTTGTCCCCTGCTGTTAAAATGAGTTGAAGGCTAAAATAAAAGCAAAGAACATTTTTAGTTTTAATAATAGAAAAAAAAGAAAACTAGTTTAAATGTCAAGTTTTTAATCCTGCCCCAACTACAACAGAGAAGATTAAAAGTTCAATGAAAATGCAACAAATAAAAACTGTTCAATTTTCTATTCTTCTCAGGGAAAAAACTTCATAAAAAAATCTCAATAAATGGGGGGGGGGGGGGGGGGGGGGGGGGGAAATTAGATACTTTTTGTGTTATGCAGTTGCTCCTTTTATTTATTGTCACTTGATAATTAAATAGAATTTTGTTTTTATTTTGATTTAACAGCTTTTGAAAATATCACAACAAATTACTTCAAGGGAGAACGACATAAAATCTGTAGTGGACATCAATTTTATTTGTTATTTTTCTGTTGGATTTTTGTTTCTGTAAACAAATCCTGATACTTTAAATGCGATTTTCTATTTGTCTATTTCGATAGAAAGTTATGAAAGTGAATCAAAAATGACTCACAGAAAGAAATTATGTTTTCGTTGATAATGGTCAAGATTTACAATTACTTGCCTCATATTGTAGCACCACCCAAATTCAGTACTAATCCTACAGAGTACCGTACTATACACGGTTAATTCCTACTACTCCTCTGACATATTGGCGTCATCCTGCAAAGCAGAACACATTGCAAATGTTCTTAAAATGTACTTTAGTGGTATTTTTTGACTAGATAATTTTTTTAATGTGTCTTTTAAAAAAAGGTACCATTTGACTTTTGAAATGGCTTTCTACAGGAATTTTTCTTTTTGAGAGAGACTTTTTTGTAATAAATTTGTAAAGTACTTTTTCCAAAAGGGTCTTCTTTTAAAAAGGTACATTACATAGATAATGATTTTTTAATACTTATTTAAAAGAAGTATTCTAAGTGCATATATTTTGGGAAAGTACTTTTATTTAAAAGCTATTTTTTAAAAAGTACCATTTGAAAAATTTTCTTTATTTATTTCTGAAATCTATTTTTTATAATTTAATTTTATTACAGACATTCAGATAATTTTTTGTGTTAGCTTTTTTTAAAAAGTACTTTTCTCAACAAGCGCTATTTTACAAAGATACTTTTATGAAATAAATTTTTATTAAAAAGGACCTTTTAAAAAGCATATTTTTAGAAGGTACCTCTTTTAAAAGATACTTATTTAGCAGATACCATTCAATATTTTTTTAAAAACTACTCTTTGATTTTTCTTTATTTTTGTTTTTTCAAACGCAGTTTACACGTATTTAAAAAAAATATTTTTTGTGTTATTTAAAAAAAGTACGTTTCTCAAACGGGGCTTTTTTAGAAAACAGTATTTTAAATACCTATTTCTTCAAGGAGTCTTTTAAACGTATATTTCTGGAAGGTACCTTTTAAAGGTAAAGTTTTTTGAAGGTATTATCTGAATAAGTACTTTTTTAAAAACTTTTTCTTAAATTCAATTTTTTGAGCATTATTTTTTTAAAGTATCTTTTAATTAGATTTTGTGTTAATTTTTAAGAAAGTACTTTTTAAATGGCGTTTTTTGTAAAATTATACATTTTGTAGAAAGGTGCTTTTAATAGAAGGGTATTTTAGAAGGTACCATTTGAGGAGGAACTTTTCTAAATTTTTTGAGGATATTTTTTAAATTTTTTTCGGTATTTTTAAAAAGAAAAATTTGTGTAAGATTTTATTTAAAAGTACTTTTTTCCAAAAAAAAATTTTATTGGCAAATATTTTGCAAATATGTATGTATATTTCTTTAACTACATTTCTTTTAAAGGTAGTTAGAAGGTACCTTCCTAAAAGGTACTATTTTTGTGAGGTACCTTTTGAAGCAGTACTTTTTTAAATAAATTTTTTCGGTATTAAAAATTTTTTAACAAGCATTTGAAACGTATTATTCAGAAAGATTCTTTTTTGCGTAAATTTTCTTTTTTAAAAGTACTTTTTTTCAAAATGCCTCTTTAAGAAAAATATTTTCCAAAAACACTTATTTAAAAAATAAATTTAAGTGTATATTTTTAGTAGATACTTCTTTTAGAAGGTACCATTTGGAGAAGTACTATTTAAAAATTACTTGTTGAAAGAAGTTTTTTGAAAATTAACACGTATTTTTATATAAGATCCGTTTTTATGTTAATTTTATGGAACAGTACTTTTTTCGACACGTGATTTCTATAGAAAGTACTGTTCAAAGATACATTTTTTTACAGAAGGTTTTTAATTATACTATATTTTTAGAAGGTCCTTTTTTCAAAAGGTACTGTTTTAAAGGTGCTTTATTATAGTGCCTTCTTTTAGAGGTAGATTTTTATAGTACAATTTTTAACAGGACTTATGTGCTAAACAAGGAAGTGTCCATTTTTTACATTTTACATCAATAATAAGATAAATCTCTTACGCAATACAAAAATATTTCTCTATTTAGCCTTCCATAGCTGATTTTAAAGCTCTAGCCTTTATAAATATTCATAGTTGTTGTGAAATTTGTTGCTTTATTTTTCTTCAGTGATTAAGCAGATGTCACCAACAAAACTGACAGTTGACAGTTATTGGAAATACGTCTGACGCTTTTGGTACCAGAAAATATTTGCTTTTATACTTCTTTACTCCATTCTGTTTATTTGTCCGCTTATGAACAGCCTGCATCTTCCACAGCCTATTTTGCATATTGTGTGTATGTCTTTTTGTAATAGTAAATCGACTCTAAAAATAGAAGATTGTGTGGTTTTTTCGAGTGTAAAATTATTAACATATAACAGTGAAGAATCTACCAATTTCAGTAATTATCCTACAGGGTACCGTATGCTGCTAGAACGCAATTGTGAAACATAATTTAATTTAAGTAAGAGCATTGGAACTGGTCTGCCAATGCATCTTTTCTACCTCAGATCAGTTATTAGCCCGATTACCATAAGAATATGGATTCGAATTACTATTGCCAAAAAATCTATATGATATATTTTTTTTCCTAATCTTCTCTACTCCTCTCTATTCTTCTCTACTCTTCCTCACTCGTCTATAATCGACTCTACTCTTTCTGCTCTACTATTCTCTATTTTTATCTACTCTTCTCTACCCTTTTCTACCCTTTCCTACTCTTCTTTACTCTTCTCTACTCTTCACCACACTTTTCTTCTCCACTCTCCTCTTCTCTACTCTTCTCTGCTCTTCTCTACTCTTCTCTACTCTTCTCTACTCTTCTCTAATCTTCTCTACTCTTCTCTACTCATCTCTATTCTTCCCTTCTATATTCTTCTTTAACCTTTCTTCTGTACTCTTCTCTACTTTTCGCTACTCTTCTCTACCCTTCTCTACTCTTTTCTACTCTTCTCTACTTTTCTCTACACTTCTTTTCTCTTCTCTTTTTTTCTCTACTCTTCTTTCCTCTACTCTTTTCTACTCTTCTCTACTTTTTTCTACACTTCTCTTCTCTACCCTTCTATTCTCTACTCTACTCTACTCTTCACTACTCAACTCCATTCTTCTTTTCCCTTCCATACTCTTCTCTACTCTTCTCTTTTCTTCACTTTTCTTCTCTACTCTTCTCGACTATTCACTACTCTTCTCTATACTTCTTTGCTCTTCTCTACTCTTTTTCGATCAATCTCTTTTCTGTCTACTAAAGCAGAGAACTAGAAACTTATTTTTTTAATTTTACTTCTTAAGAGAGCGGTTCATGATTTGCTAAAAATTCAGAGTTCCACTACAGCACACAGGCAAAAAAATATGGTTGTGTTAAGATCTCAATAACTACATTATGTTCTCTACAACAATATGTTGCAATTGCAAATTAAATGATTTCCATCCATACAAATATAATATAATAACTTTAACCATAAAATGTTCTTAATACACTTAATATGTAATATTATTTTGGGGCTTAGTTAAAGCATGAGTGTAGTCTAAACCTGGGTTAAAAGCTTTTCTATTGTTCTAAGAGACCCATATTATTACAACCATATATTTCAATCGTATTATGTTGCTCTTTGTACACAATTCTCTTTTGAAGTAAAAAATTCATCTGCTATTTCAAATATGTATCTGTTGTGCTTCCACAAAAAAAAAAACATATTCCTGTATTTATTAAAGTTAATTTCATTTCATACCCGTAGCAAAACTAATAGACCGTTAATACGTGACTATCAGCCCTTGAATTTTTATTTATTTTTATTTCGACTCGTTAAGTTCGTTGCAAAATGCCTAGAAAATTGTGTTATGAGAAATCTTAACACCCACAAGCCCTGTAATGATGACTTCATAAGGATGAGTAATATTTATAGCTTCACCTCTCGCCCCCTCTCTTGAGAAAACAAATACGCACACAAAATCACATACATGGGGCCTTAAACTCCCTTATTCCTGTCCTGTGTATGTTTTAGACAAGCATGTGTTAAAGTATTTGAATGTTTTATGTCAAATTAAAATTTGACACTTGTTTCGTTTGTTACATAACGTTTTGTTGTATTAAGTTGTTATTTTTCCCCCCGTGGTTTGGCATTTAGTCTGTTTGGTCATTAATTATTTTTGATTAATGTTGTTGTGTTCTATTTCAATTTTTTAGCTATTATTTTTAAAGAAAACTAAAATAAAAATAAAGTCGGGAGATGCTAAAAGATTTTACAATAGCACGCACTTGAAGCTCTTATTTTCAAGAATGCTGTGTTTGTAATTGAAGCGCACTAAGCTTGTCATAATCATAATTAAAAAATTGAATATACAAAACTAAGGTTTAATTTTTCGCATACAAAAGATCTGCGGCTTTCATGAATAACTGCCTAAGTCTAAAATAAAATTTTTCAAACGTGCTTTTAATGCAGCCACCTATGGTGCTTTTTACACACATACAAATAATAGTAAATTCCTTTAAGCCAAAGATTAAGCTAAAATAACTTAATATTGTCCATTGGGTCCAATGGGTTCATATTATTCGATTCGCCATATGAAGGCTTTCATGAAAAACACAAAGTTAAAATTACAAATATGCGCGTGAGTATTTTTCGACTTAGCATCACTCATGGTGACGGGCTTAACATCATGTTGAAAGGCTTAACATCATGCCCACTCGGGAATAAATTCATCTAAATCAGGCATGTTTATGCCGGAATCATGCTTGGCACGAGAAACATATGACTCCCCCACGCGTCTAGCAGAATTTATAAACTTTAAGTAAATTTTCGGGTATCTTTTCTCGGAAACTCAGTGGCATGGTTTTCCTGCTTTTTCATTATCTAATTATGGTTTTTGAGTACTCCAAAGTTGCCACCGTGAGTTAGAATCGTCTTACGTTTAAATTGACATCTGCAAATCCCTTTTCTATTCCAGAATCTCTTTACCGAAATTTTATTACTTTGTAGGTCAATTATGGATAGCAACCAAGCTTCAGTTGCGTCGCAGTTTGCCAAAAAATATTATTAAAGATGACAACTAACAACTGACAGCTGTTAATTTCAGAAACCAGAAGGTTTGGTTGCCAGTAGGCAACTCAACTGAACCTCGGTTAATTTTGAATGAAATTTGTTAATTTTTGGTAGATTCCCCTAGAATCCAGATTCCATCTGTTTGTCAAAAGCCGTAAATTAATAATATCTCACAATACGGAGGAAAGAAGAACACAAGCACATGACATCAGAAAGCAAATGATCAGTCAGTTGGCAGCAGCCCAAGTGGTAAGACAAAATATTGATGCGGAAGTCAGACCTCCCCAAGTGCATATCTTAGAAGCAAAGTTCAAAATGACTGGTGTGAGAATAGTTAAGCCAACAGAGGTTAGACTTCTACTGGCACCTCTATATCGGAAACGGTCTGATGATAAGCGAAGAGCGTATTACTGCGGAGAGAGTAACAGTACCACACAGAGATTAATCTTCCACTTTGGCTCTGGTTTTCATCCAACTCCCGAGGTTAGACTTCGTGAGTAGGCTTCTCTTCGAAGGGTTATACTCCAGAGAGAGTAGTAGTTCCAACTAGAGGTTAGATCGCTACCTGTTTCTGCTATCTCGCTCCCGAGGAAACTTTTAGTGTGCTGGTCTCTTTGTTCGTTCAGTTTCTCTCCTGAGTGTCGTACTCCAGACACAGAGTGATGGTTCCAACCAGAGGTGAGACTTTTATCTGGTTCTGCTTGCTCGGTAACGCTAGTTACCGAAGATACACTTCCGGAGTCGGTTTCTTTCTGGAGTGGTTCACACGATACCTGCCAGTATGCTGTACATAATAAAACGTGTAAATAAAGTTCAACGCTTTATAACATGTGTACCGATATTTTTCTCTTAGATAATGGTTACCTCAACCATATTTTTGCTTTGCGTAAATGACTACCAAGCGTTCATATAGAAAATAACACTCCCTTGTCTCTGTTAGTCTCCACTATGGGGTACTTGAACATTTAAATGTGTTTGAAATTAGATTTTTGGAACGAATTTCCGTCATCCCTTGTCAAGTTTGGTTTGGAGACAAACCGATTTCGGCTATATGCCATCTTCACTGGTATTTTCCGTTTTCCAATTCACCAGAAGTCGAATTTCACACTTTCCATTTATTTTTTCTATTGATAAATGATGACTCATTGTTACTTATTAATTAATTAAATGCTTCAATTGCCAATTATTGTTTATTCATTTATTTTTATTTTTTTTTCATTTTAGCCAAAATGTCATCCACAATTGTACATAAATGGGATAAATTGTCACCAAAGGAGTTCTTGCAGCTGCAGGAATTGGCTTCATGTAAGTGAAAAAAATATTGATTTCATTTTTTATTTTTCTTTCCAAGTCGTTGCAAAATTTTTTAAGTAGAAAGAATTTATTTTGCTGACTCAATATTTTTAATTAAAAGGACTCTAAAATTTACCTGCTTTAAACAAAATTCCTGCGAACGTTTATTTGGGCTAAACTCTTCTATTAAAAGAAATCGGTTTATCGATATTTTTATAAAGTAGCTGGCCGCTATTTTGATCCAGCAAAAACCTTGTTATCTTATTAAGCCAACTCTTCATAACTATGATAAGATTCTTCATTGCATAATAACTTCTAATCTTCATCTACGAAAACCGTCGTTCTGAAAGTGGTGACAGATTGTAGGGTAAGCTCTGTTTTTTTTTTCTTCACCGGAAAATTATGTTCAGCTACCAAGCTCATGGCTGGTTAAATCAGCATGTTTTTGTGCAAAAAAACCACACGTATACGCAACGAAAAAACATGGTTGTAACTTGGTCACAACAACCATATTCTTTTCTCTACAACAATATATATTCGTGGCAAACATATTTCAAGTATTTGGAAACAGTTTATCAAGTTATTGTTTACATTTTGTCATTAAACGATTTTCATTCATCAAAATTGCAACATGGTTGGCTGGAACAATAAAATTTTTACAAAAATTCTAACCACAAGCGATCACTGCAGTCATGGACGGGTCATTAAAACTTTAAGTATCATGGAAGGTGATAGTTGAACACTTTGCCTGAAGGCTGAGACGGTGGTGCACATTGTGTGTATAAGTCCAGCACTTGCTGGCATAAGACGGCTTAGGACCACCGGGTGAACTAAACCTTAGGCAAATGCTAAAAGTTACAAGAGACTTTGTAAAGAGGAGGAGTGTCTATGTTTAATCGAAGTATGGGGCTGGTGTGGCTTAAATGATTAGCGCGTCGTCTTCATTCGCAGACAATCAGTAACATTAATTTTTTTACTTCGCTGTCGTTCTAAGAAGACCAAAGTATTCTTATCTAAAATAATATTTTGTTGGCAATCATAAAAATCAATCATATTATGGTTACTTCAAACATGTTTTTCCTTTGCGTCTACTCGCTAATGCATCGCGTAAAATGCAGTATTTGCTGTGCTTTTTGGTTAGATGAAGATCTTGGCTGAAAATATGATCACAACATTACTTCCAGTGAAGCGAACTTGTTTTTATAAAAAGGTAACCACTGCATCATTGACAAACAGCGTTTAAAACAATTGACTTATAAAAGCGATAATTGACAGCACAGAAGGTATGATTTGCCCCTTCTTGACTATTTTTATAGCGTTATGCGAAGTCGCTTGTCTGTTTCGCTATAAACTAGCATCACTTGAAGCTGTTAACAACAATACTGCATGTGTTATTAAACAGATATCCACTCCTTGTCTCAAAAATCGTGTCTTTATACCGGATCGTAAGCTTGGAGGACTTACGACGCAGTCATGTTTAATAATAAAATGGCAGTAGCCTTGAAATGTTGTGTGCATATGCGTTTAATTTTTATTTAAAACCCAAAGTAAAGCTTCTTATTGGCCAAAGGTAGAGAAAGACAGAACAAGAAGGTCACGCTGGTTACTTGTATTCTGCCGCATTAGACTTTCATAAACTCAACGTACTCCATCCACTCTATTTCCTTCTTGAGTTACTAACAAACAATTCATAACCATAAATTGTTTATAGTCATAAAAAAACAAGCATTAAATGGGTTTGAGCCATAAACTTTTGAACATAAATAATTTTATTTTGTTTTCCAACTCTGTGTTCCACTTTTCAAAACTTTTAATTGCAAAACACAAAAATAATCCTTTAATGTTTTTTGCTTTTCTAAACACAATTGGCTTGAAGGAAAGAAAGGAAAGCAACAAATAAATGTTGAGAGAAACTTGAAAATTTATGAAGTTTAAATAAGTGTTGGCTGGCGCCTTAACGCGAGAGAGAGAGAGAGAGGGATAGAGCGTCATGCAAAAAATTAGAAAATAAACATCAGAATTTTTTTGTAATTCTTTTAGTTTTAATTAAATGCTTTTCCTTTATGACCTTTGAGAGGAATTATTATTATTTTTTTTTTGTTTAGTTTTTTAGCGCTTTAAAGTCTTTTGTTTTTCTTAAATTGTAATTCTTTTAATCGTTTCTCTTTTATTTATTTCCATTGCAGATTCGACACGTAAACTTCAGGATGTTTTACACGAGTTTTGTTCGCCACCTGCCTCGGCCAAATTAAATCCAGACGGTGTAAGTATTGCAAGATTTTCTTCAGTTTTTTATTTAATTTAATTAGGCAGTTAAGGGAAGTGAAGTTCTGCCAAAGGAACAATATTTTCCACTTCACTATCACTTCGAAAGCAGAGTTTTGAACACAAAACTCTCTGCCGTGAAAGTTGTTGTAAAATTACTTCCAATTGGCTGCTTAAAGCGACTATCAAGAACAATTTTCATTTCTACATTCCTCACAGGCCTTTAATTTTCTCTAAAAAATAATTTCTTTTCCTGTCAAAACTGTGCATGTTTGCCTTTGACACATGTCAAGTATCACAAAGGAACTTCCGAGAAAATTTATTGTGGAAAATTTTTAAGTAACGAGAACGATTCTACCCAATTGTATGACTTGTTGTCAAATAAGAATTCTTTTGAAATGTAATTAAAGGAACGTAAATTAATTTCATAGCTGGTATTTGATACGACAAAATAGGCGATGACAAAACTGACGAAGAGCATTCTAAAATCTCGTTTTTAAGAGAGACTTCATTTTCATTGACTGCCTCATAGATCCGGCGGAATTTTTTGATTTTGAGCGCATTATTAGATTGTGTCTTAAGGACTTCAGAAACTTTGGCAAAAGCAAGTCTATCGGTGATAAATCATATTATCTTGGGTTCCAAATTACTGCGTCTTGGCGAGAAGTAAACAAAACCTCAGCACTGTTTTGGCGGAACATCATGTCGTCCACGTATGAATCGCTCAATTCGCATAAAAAAAGATACTGTTATCATGGATCGGTGTAGCTTGCCGTTTTCACTTTTGGCAAATTATTAATAAAATCCAATAACATGACCTTTTTATCTCTTGAATGATGACCATGCACTCAATTACACATTCATACAATTGGAAATATTTCTAAAGATCTTTTAGAGCAATAGAGATAATTTAATAATGCGTATGGCGAATTAAAGAAAAATAAAATCTAAAAAAGGGGGGCGCAAAATTAACGAAACATTTAAATTAAATAATTAACAAATTACATGATCTAAGGAGCCTATTCCGATCACCGTAAAGAAAGGCGATTCCTCATGTAGAACGATCGAGGTTATCATGTCTTTGTATTCAACTACTAGTGTTCAGTCACTCGGCCGCAGTAATACACTCACACAAAGAAAAAAACTTTGTTGATGTAACGATTATCTAAGAGCAACATATTATGATTGATATCTGCAGCTAATAATATGGTCCTCTTAAAACAATACAAAGTCAAGCAATGATAAAGCCATCGAATGTTTAATAGTCAACGCGCTAACCGTTTAAGCCACAGCACACTCATTCACTGATTAAACACCGTACGAATTTTATATATTACGTCTCTTACGTCTCTCGCAACCACAGTGATGTTTAAAATGCTTTTAAATAACCAAAATATATTTGTCACAAATATGTACTACTGTGGGCAAAAAATAGTATGAGTTTTTAATTTAAATTTCTTGCGGAAATCCATTCGTCAACGTTGGTATGACTGTCAGTGACATCTGTGCCAAATATCACATCAAAGTAATCATTAGTGTTTAGCATACGCTGGTCTTTCTGAAGTACAACAAGTGCATTCGGCGATTTTTACAATGAGTGAATTTATTCAACAAAGAAGTTCAATTAAATTTTGTGTGCGGAATGAAATTTCTAGTGCCGAAAGGTTCAGAATGTTGCCAAAGAGGCCTTTGGTGATAATTGTATGTCGCGAGCAGGTGTTTTTGATTGGTACAAATTATTCAAAGAGGGGCGAGAACGCGTTGACGACGAACCACGTCCAGGACGGCCATCAACATCAACTGATGATCAACACGTCAATAAAATCAAGGAATTGATGTTTGAGAATCGACGCTTAACAGTCAGAGACCTTACTGATATCGTTGGAATATCGGAGGGATCAGTGAAACCCATTTTAAAAGTTCATTTGGGCCTAAGAAAAGCGAAATCACGATTGGTTCCAAAATCATTCAATTTTCTTGAAAAACAGCGTCGCGTTGACGTCTGTCAAACAATGCTTCCCGACTGCCAGGATGTCATTAAACGTATCACTACTGGCGACGTGTCTTGGATGTACGCTTACGACCCAGAAACAGACGACCAATCGGCCGAATATCGTGCCAGAGGTGAGTCGAAGCCGAAAAAAACCACGTCAAAGCAAATCAAAAATCAAGGTCTTGTTGACAGTTTTCTTCGATCATCGAGGTGTGGTGCACTCCGAATTCCTTCCGACCGGCCGGCCAAACTGTCAACAAGGAATACTATTTGAGTGGTATGCGTCGTTTGCGCGATGCTATTCGTAAAAAATCTCAAAATCATTTTGCACTATACGATCGTACCTGGACACGCTCTTAATTAAATGGATGTTTATAAAAATTGCTTTCTTTTCTACGATACCGCACCAATGTTGTATAGATCTTCTGACGAACTCGTGAATGTTTTATGATTGCAACGTGGAACAGATTGCTATTGAATGGCTACTATGTTCATAATTTTCAATCGACCTAGTTTTCCTAAATATTGTAGTTTTTTTAATTATATAAAAATTATATATATTAAATCAAAATGGCGACTATATAATGTACGAACTTCGTACATAGCAGCAGTATTGTTTAACAGTAAAAACTCACTTCCGTTTTTATAAACTTTAAACTGTCATCCGCAAACAAAAAAAAACTTTCCTTTCTCTTGCTTGTTGCCAACAGTCATGAATATTGCGTGAATTGTAGGTCACCCTTTTTTTAAAAAAATAATATTCGTGTCCAAGCATTTAGAACACTTCAATAAAATCCTACATTATTGCTTAATTTTCAAGAATGAACACAATAAATTTGGCAAAGTTTTTTTCTGTTTCGTTGCCTGAGGCGCATGAGTGTTAAAAAATCTTTTAACCAACGTATTGAAATCAATCATACGCAACGGTGTTGCATATGTTCTGATGATTAATGATGAAAATGTTATCTTCAACACACAGGATTATGTTTGCAAAATGTAGAAAATGTCAACTAATTTATCTGAAAGAGCGAGTCAATGATGAAGGGCTCTGGCCATGTTATTCCGGCAGCGTTTGTCAAATCTGAGGTTGATTATTGAGGTTGTAAGGCCAAATTACAACGCCAAGTAACACATTTCAGCAGTATTTCCAAATGAACGCTTGGAATATAACCCCAGTTTTATACTATAATCATAATAACGGATGATTGACCAGCATTATTGCCGTTTATGGGACGACTCCAACCCACATAAGGCTCACCAAGTGGCAATGGTCCGTACTTCTTTGATAATTGTCTTTATGAGGCCGGCACTGTCAACGGCGAGCGCTTCAAACCAATTTCTTTTGGTCCGCATTGAGCGTTAGAAACTCGGACAATATGTCCTAGCAGCGGAGAGGCGCTGCTTGCCACAAAGTGAACATTATAATGGATATTCTGCATTACCGATACGACGATATGGATATCCCTTGTGAAGATGACGTGAATTATTCTCCAAGATCGTACGAGCATTTTTCTTGCAAGGTTGTGTGAAGTCGCAGTTTTAAACCAACAAGCCTCAATCGCTGGACTTTCTTAAAGTCAACAAGATCCTGTACTATAAATATAAGACACAGTCTTGTTGTACAGGATATGAAAACAATTTATTAAATAAATCTAAATCTAAAATTCGCTCATATCAAATTATAAAAATTTAAACCACTCGAATTCATGCCAACATACAAAGCTGGGGAAAATATTAATTTATTATTTTATAGACCAACATTATTAAAGTCAAGAGAAAGTCAAAGAGAAAGCAAGAGAAAAGGATTTCTTGAACATTTAAACATTGCTTTTCAAGTTGTATTAACACAAATGGAGAGGGTTTTTTTCTTCTTAATAATCAAAAGAAATTCCTGCTGGTTTTTTTGCATCTAAATATATTTTCATTATGTGTCTCTAAATTATGGGCTTAACAGACACGCATCCTCTCTCTTATCCAACAAATACTTTGCAGTATTCATATAAATATTTCCATTGTGAATTATTTGAATACGAATGACCCTTGAAATAGTGTTGAAATTTAGTCACTTACAAACGTTTTTTTTTTTATTAATTCTTCATTAAACCCTCAAGAACTTCTACTAGAAAAATATCACAAATTTTGTGCAAGCAGTTTGCTAGTGATCACAGATAATAAGCGAGTTTTCAAGAAAAGAACTTCTTCTTCAAATAATTTAATATCACACCTGAATATTTCTATAAGTGAAACCCCCAAGGTTTCTTTTCGAATCAGAGTGGTCGTGATTGTTTTTTGTTTTCACTCGTGTCTGCGTTAGTGAGCCTGCCATTCGCAAATGTTTTCCATTTTAAAGACTTTCCTAATCTTCCCCTGACCGGTAAGAATAACTGCAGTAGTCGCATTACCAGTTTATCGCACGCACCGACCTTTCTTTAACATTCGCCAGTCAACGTACAACTTCGTAGAGAAATTTGAAACTCCAATAACCCGCTGCTAAAGTTTGAAATCGCCTAAAAAGCAAATTCACGAACATTTCACTGGAATATCTGTTTAAAATGGGTTTGGTCTTCGTCAAATTATTTACTTCTGAAGTATCATTTCAGCTCTACAAAACTCTATGGGATGACTACACCGTGCAGCTATACATGTGACAGTGAAACATTTCAATTGCAAAGAAAAAAATCTTATTACGCGACACAGAGGTCACATTTTATAGAACGTAACTACCTTTCAAAAATACCGAGTAGACCAAGAATTGCTAAACAATATTTGAAAAGAACTATAAGGCAGCTCTTCCACCAGTACGCCTGCAGGCGATAGATGAGTGGGCCGATCGAGTTTACAAATCATGACATTAGAAAGTCTGGGAGGCGCGGAATTAGCGGATCGGATGCCAGAAACAAAGGTTACAGAAGTTTGAGAGACACTGATACTAGGGGCAAAGACAGGTTTGCGAATTTTTGATACCTTCGACTTGCTGGATCATAATACGTAACTCCGTGCAAAAGTTCTTGCGATCACCGAGTGTCTAAATGGGCTCAGTAGAATTGAAGGGCCCATGAAGATGAACAATTTCACGGAAAGCCGAAGAACAATAAGGAATGGTTAGGGAATGCAAAAAAACGACTACTCAACGCTGTTAGACTGCGCATGGGTCAGTATGGAGTGCTCGGAAACGAGCTAGCCAACGGTCTCGCAATTAAGACTAAAAACTCGAGGATGCTGCAAAGCCGCTGGAGACAACAAAGACCGAGCTGAAAGACTGGGCAAAGAGGTTTCATACAGAAAATAACAAAGATTAAATGGAGGGACCCAAATGGGGATAAAATAAGGATTTCGATGAGAGTGAGAAAATCAGTAAGGTGGTGAAGGCGATGCCTACAAATTCCGTATATGAAGTGCTGATAATCACGAGGGCAAGGCATGCCAAGAGGACGTCCACACCATGAAACTCTTGATTTATTTTTCTTGAATCTATTTGTCGCAGCAGACACTCTACCGGACGTGTCTTATTTAAGAGGCATTGACTGGCAATTTCACAGGAACTTTGTTCAAGGAACAAGGGTTCTATTATTATTGGAGATTTTCCCTAAATGTATGTAGCGCACAACGAGCTGAAGTACTGGGTATGGGAATATCCCCTCTTCTTGGCCTAATCAATGGCTTTTCCCTGTGAGATTGCGAGGTAAAACGGATCAAACTTACTTTATGTCTATGAGTTATCCCTGGAGCACCCTTTGCCCCTGGTGGAGATTAAATTACAAACGTGATTTTTGAAAGGAGGTTGATTTCTTGCAACAGCACGTTATATAGACTCCCTACTCTGTATTCTACAAATGCGAATTGAGAACAGAAACTCGGCCTTTAAATACTTAATTAATGGCAACTACATTCGTATCACTGGCAGTTCAAGAGTAAATACGCCTCTTTTGCTTTACTCGTTGTCATACAGTAATAGACATGAACGTGATTGTACTCACTCACGCGTGATTGAGATTTATATATTTCTACTCATGTGAGCGTGAATTCGTTTGACCCAAGAACAAACATGTCATACATGTCAAAAGTGTGTGAGTAAAAAGTCGCTCACGCGCCCATCTCTAGTTTGTCAAAGGATTTTGTCCCTTGGCATGTGTTTACTGGGTTTTATGCGTGTGTGTGTGTGTGTGTGTGTGTGTGTGTGTGTGTGTGTGTTATAAATATTCATTTGTTATATTGCTTGAAATATTACTTTTTCTTTTCTTCATTTCTTTGTTCAAAGACGACTTGCAGTTCTTTGTAAAATTGAAAATATAAATGGAAAGAGATGGAAAAGTTTGTGTTTGAGCTGTTGTGCGAAATGTACGAGTTTTATTTCCAATGGCAGCTAGAATTTACCAAACAAAACTTAAAGAGTTCTATAAAAACAGAGAATATTACAAAGTAATATAGTTCAATTGCAACTGGAAAATGTTCGAAAGAAATTCTTGAGAAAGTTACGAAAAAAATCTAAAAAGAGAAAAAAATTTATAAAAATAAACCAGATCGTGACTCTGTCTATGTCTGTGGAAACATTTATTTGGAACGTTTTTTAACACGTTGCCGAAATAATAGAGAACAGTCAATAATCATATCAATAAACTAAAAGCGGACAATTGTGTCGAAGGAAAAGCCGAGGAATGTTTCATTTTCAGGCAAGGATTTGACACAGTGTTTAGAGATGAACATGTCATAATACTTATTGGTAACCTCGGGAATGGATTTGTAATCTTTGCGGTGATTTTCAGGTTAAAAATCTCAATTGGTTGCAAATGATAAGTCGAGGGATTGGATGAATCTTTACTTTAAGCTGATGTCCAGGGTAGACCTGTAGGTCCACAAACCTTAAGCTAAAACGAAAGGGATTTAGCCACTCTGAGGTTGAAATAATTGTGTCTTTATTTACGCTTTAAATAAATTTAGTAATGGATACCAATGTTTATCGGCACCTACGTAGAAATTAGTCGCGATTCTTCGACAAATATTCTCGCGTTTATGAGAACTGGCTTCTTTCGGAACGTGGATAAATACAGAATGCGCGTACTCGAGAACTCTTGGGATATCGGTGGGTTGGCTGATGGTTGAAGCTACTGCGCTGAAACAGTCAGCCGAAGCAGCTGCGCCGAAACAGTCAGCCGAAGCAGCTGCGCCGAAACAGTCAACCGAAGCCGGTGTGCCAAAACAGTCAAACAAGACTGCTATGCAAAAACAGTCAACCGAAGCCGGTGTGCCAAAATAGTCAACCAAAGCCGGTGTGCCAAAACAGTCAGTCGAAGCCGCTCTGCCAAAAAAAAAAAACTCAGCCAAATACACTGTTCCGAAACAGTCTGCCGAAACCGGTGACCCATAAAAGTCAACTAAGGTCGCTGTACCGAAACAGTCAGCCGAAGCCGCTGAGCTAAAACAGTGAGCCGAAGCTGCTGTACCAAAACAAGTAAATGATTCGTTTCCCCCATTGTCCATCATTATGTATTCGCAAACGGAGTCGTCTTTGCAGGTAATTTTGAAGAAAGACTTACATTTTAAATACTGTAAAATCCAATTGGGGTTATCCTAACCCCGAGAAAATTTTTTGGCCACATTAAAAGGAGTTTCGTAATAGTGAAAAGGAGCGAAAAAATGGTTCTGCTGCTTATTTTGCAAACTAGAAGACTTTAAATCGCAATCGAAACTCATTTTTACTTAATAAGGCCTTTATTTTATAAGGCCTGAGGCGCTACCGAAGTGTTGAAGGAACAAAGACCTTGAAAAGTTTTAAAAAAAAACTTTGTAAGAAGCAACACTGTACTGAGAAAAAGAGAAGCAAGAAGCGAGTAGACAATTAGAAAATGCGGTTTTTAGATTTGTATCTCTTTCTTCTTTGAATGATGTAGCCTAGACTTATTTTATTTGCCCCTCACTGTACAAGTATAATAAACAACTGCAACAAATTATGCGTAGGGAAACCATTTACGAAAATTATGTTATTTCCTTTTCATTGTCTACTTGCAGTTGTTGGCGGTTGAAATCATAAGTAAAAGAAGAAGCAGCAATGAAAAAGTGTTGCAAATAAAAACGATTATGAGTTACGAGTGGTTAAATAAAGTTAAACCTGCATTTCCGTTTGTTAAATTACTCAAACGATTTTATTGCCACTTCCTTTAAGAGCTACATAAGTTAACCCACACACATACAAAAATGCAATTGTGTGCATGTGTATATGAGCGACGAAAGGCAGCAGTAATAAAGTAACGGATAAAGCAAGGAGGAAAGGCAGTTAAAACAAAGTGATATATTATTGTTAAGCTTAAATTAAAAGTTGGCGGGATGGGCAAACAGGGAGGATTTTAATATTAAAATTTATTAAATTTGGCGATAAATTTATGAATAGCAAAAGTGTGCAAAGTACCTTTAACTGTTTGGTAAAGACCTTGAACAAGGTCTGAAAATTCCATTTCAACATCGGCCATCGGGTATTTTAGAAATTACAAACGAACCTGCCCATATTTCGGTGATAAACTTCAATTTCAATAGCAAAAATCTTGAACCCATAACTGGCAGTTCCTTATGAGTATTTTTTTTTAATGTATGGCGGGTATCGAAGTAGACCGCAACCTTCATGGGTCCTTTGTCGACCCCTTCTTTCTTCGAATAGATTTTCAAGTATCGTGCTACCATTAGCCTTTATTCTCGACTGTACTGATTTCAGACTGTCGACTGTGACTGTTGACCTTCTTCCTCATTGCGGAGGCTTAAAAGTACCTTTAAAGATTGACCCGTCCACCCCACGCGAGGCAGCCTAGTCTGTCTCTTTTGGATTCCTTCCTCTGCCAACTAAAACCGCAGTTTCTTCCGAGATTAACCTCTCCGGCTCTTGCGAGGCTTCATGAGTCATGCCTGTAAAAGGGAAAATGATGTTTGTCCACCCACCCAGAGCTCCATATGCGCGGGCAAGTCTGTATTAAGA
This sequence comes from Phania funesta, assembly GCA_963932375.1. NCBI lineage: Eukaryota > Metazoa > Arthropoda > Insecta > Diptera > Tachinidae > Phania > Phania funesta. The sequence continues at coordinate 87,626,728 of OZ010654.1, read as the reverse complement.
CTGGAGATCGACTGGTATCCAGAGTCCGCATACTAGAGGCCAAGCACCCTCTTGGCTACGCATCCCTGGCGTAAGCTGTTCCACCGCGGATTAGGGATTTATTACACGAGAGTGTTAACTTCTCTCCGCTAGACTTATTTAGCCAGACTTCTAGCGGGGACATGAACCTGTTACCGCTTTAACTCAAAACTTCTAGCTGTGCACTCACTTACGACAAGCCATATACTTGTGCCTGCCGCTGACGGCCCCCTTATACGTGTAAGTTAGCTACATAATTCTTAAATTAGATCTCAATCATCGCACGCTATAATCGACTCCCTTATTCGTAACAAAAGTGCGTTCATGCAATTATTAAAAGAACGGGCAACTTGTACACACTCCTATACAAATTGAAATGCTCCAAAGTATTAAATTCCATAGAGTTTTTGGCATTCTCCCACTATAATTTTCAAAAAATATATTTCGTATCTGTTGGCTTCCTTTTCTTATACTTCTTGCAACACAAACTCGGGTATTTTATGGCATAATTAATGATACCCAGCAGCGCAGAGAAAGATCCCATGGATGAAATAAACATTTTATATAATAAGAAAGACGCATCTACTTTAAGCCGAGAAGTGTATGGTGAAGGAATAAAGATATAAAATTTATAACCATCAACACCACCAAAGTCTTAATGAAAAATAAAATAAACAAAAACAAAAAAGGAAAACAATTATGCTTAAGACACTAACTAGAGTGGGAGAATAATGTTCGAATGAAATAAAATAACTTGTGTCCTTTTTATAACAGCAAGACGAAAATTGATTGTTTACTTAACAGGGAAATACAATATGGAAAATAACAGCTCTGACACATAGAACGTTTCAGAAAATATTATTAATGTTGCACGCTTTTCAATTTGCTGTTAAAATTTTAGCTGAGAAAAAATATTCAACACTGATGAATGCAAAGTTACTCGTAGCATGAAAGAAGCTACAAGGAAAGCGAACAAAATAGTGAAAGCAAACAGGGCACTTGCTCTGACAATTATGCAGCCGTCAATCACATCGATGGTCGCACTACGAACACAATACGCAAACCAGACACTCCAATGAGACCAATAGTAAACTACAAATCAGCACCGAGATTCAAGCTCTAAAAAAATTTGAAAGAAGTATTGAAAATTTATTATTAATTAGAAAACTAAATACCGTAGAGATCACAGAACACACGAAACAAATATCAGTCGTTATATAAGATCGATAATATTAACAAACAAATTCCAATTCAGACGTTTTATTCGAACCTCTAAAATTTATCAACAAAACACACAACAAAAATAACGGACAAGATACACAAAGAAACAGAACAATAAAAACACCATACAGATGCCTGTAACGAGGTGATCCTGCAGTCAGCTTACATGCCAACGAATTGATACCAACTTCTCACACGGTGCATAACCGAAACTGATTTGTCTCCAAACCAATCTTGACAACGGATGACGAAAATTCGGCCCAAAAGTCCAATAACCCTATCGCAAAAAAAACCTAAATTTAATTAGTCCCAACAAAATAAATGGCCTTTTTTTCATATACTCACTACGTGAAAGTAACAATGGAAATTCGTTCCAAAAACCTTCAACAATTCACCCTGTCGGAATATTAAATCCAAAATTAAAAGTAACATCTGAAAATTTCAATTTTCCATGCCTGACGCCTCAATACGAGTAAAAGCAACAAAAACAATTCGTTACAAAAGTCAACAACAAAAGAACCAGATTTTTCATGCATTCCAAAGAAGTTACTTTGTGTTATAAACAGCAACAACAACAACTACAATACATTTTTCACTTCCAGTACTTCGAGTAGTAAAAAGAACAACAACAACAACCTCTGCTTCATTTTCGTTCGTCTTAAGTTTTCTAGAAATTTTGCACGTGGTCGGTCGGTTGTTTGGCACACATTTGTGGTATTTTAAATTAAAACTTCTTCAAAATAATTGTAAAACTTACTACATTCGTGCATTAAAATATAAATAGAGTGTGTGTATTGTTTCTGTTGTATAAATGAACTAACAAATGTAGTGGTGATGGGCAGTAATAAGGTTAGTGGCAAGAATGCAATGAAATTTGTGTAATCGCTTTATTTCGTTTTGTTTTATCTTTCGTTGTGCTTGTTAGTAGGTACTTATATGTATACGCAGGGTTACTATTCGTTGGCGAAGAGCAGCCTCGTCCATCTCTTCCAGATTGCTGCCTTTGCCCACTAAAACCGTAGTTTCTTCAGAGATTAACCTCTCCGGCTCTTGCGAGGGTTCATGAGTCAGGCCTGTAAAAGGGGAAAATGATGTTTGCCCACCCACACAGAGCTCCATATGCACGGGCAAGTCTGTACTAAAACTGGAGATCGACTGGTAGCCAGAGTCCGCCTACTAGAGACCAAGCACCTTCTTGGCCACGCATCCCTGGCGTAAGCTGTTCCACCGTGAATAAGGGATTTTTTATACCAGAGTGTTAACTTCTCTCCGCTAGACTTATTTAGCCAGACTGCTAGCAGGGACATGAACCTGTTACCGATCGCCACCACTAGAAGCTTTAACTCAGAACTTTGGGCAGTGCACTCACTTACGGCTAGCCATATCTTTGTCGACTGTTAACTGTCGACATTCTTCCTCTTCATGGAGTCTCTTCTAATTGCGAGCATTTGTTAAGACTAAGGTCGCCCATGGCGTTCACATTTAACAATAGCCAGTCCGTGATTCTAAGCCTTATGCTAGCAAGTGTTGGACATTCGTACACAATGTGAGCTACCATCTCAGCCTCTTCCAGGCACAGTCTCCAAGTATCATCTTCTACGATTTTCATCCGGGACAGTTTCCATGACCTGTCATTAACGCAAGAATCTAGCTTAAGTTACTCTGATTATATTTAAATTTATAAATCAATCCAATTTGTTTTGGTTAGTGCGTTAAAGAGATGATGTTTACAGTGCACACAAAATTAGTAGAAAGACACAAAGAATGTTGATAACGTGCGTAGCGGCATAGAAATCATTTTTTAAACTAAAAATATTATTTTTAATTTTAGACTTTGACACTCTACTGGAATCACACAAATGCTGTCAGATTTTTCATTACGAAAAACGGAGTCCTACAAAATAATAAAATAAAAGTTTAAATGCGGTTCCTGCGTTGCTTGCACTTGTAATCTAACGTAGTCTGAAAATACTGGTAACTAATATTTTTTCAATTACACTGTGCAACAAAATCGAATTTGTCCAAAATAACAAGGTTCTGACAACGAATTTTGGCAGGGGGAATCAAAGTATTATACACATATCGGCGTCTTGGAAGTTTAAATCTGGCTTTTATTTCAGGTGGGGTTCTTGCTTTCCCCTCAAGTAAAAGCTGGACTTAAGCTCGTTTGCTTTTCTTGATCTCCTCTGCCGGGAATTCATTGCTAGAAATGTTTTTTTGTGTTGTACAGTGTTGATTGCTCAATGTGAACGACTACTCATGCTTGTTCATATGACTGTAGTCCTCGTATTGGCAAATTCTCATTTAAAAACATTTTGCATTGATCTCTTTTTTGTAACATTCATTTGCATATTGAGTTGCAAAGTGCTTTACAATTTCTAAAAACATAAAATTTTATTCAAATTGGACACATTTGTTGGACACATGGAAATATCAAGTCTTTAATATGCATGACATACATATTTTTGTACCTGACTAAAAAAATATTAATTCGTTTATCTTCTTTAATTTGCTTAAATATTTCACATTTCGTTTCTATTGAAAACATTTTTAAGAATCTAAGTGCGAGTAATGTTGTGTATTCTAATTTGTTTGCTATGGAAATAAATATTTAAGATCGTGTAACTAAGTAAAATAACTCATACGAAACTAATACAAAATTGCGATAACAATAAAATCTCTTTTGGGTAATTAGTTTTTCGGGCAAAGGAAAATTTATAAAAGGAAATCATTTAAGCTAATTTGACTACAAGTACCTCAAGAAAAACCGTGGGCTGGGAATAAAAAATAATGCTAAATTTTAAGAAAGAGTATTAAATTTGACATTATTCTAAAGCGGACCCGACTAACGTTGTTCTGCCTTAACTTTATCTTACCTGTTTTTTGCGGTCGTAGAACAGATATCTAAAATACAAAACATTGTAAAGCTTTAGCGCAAATCATATTATAATTAATTATTCTCAGACGGTCAATTATTCTTGGAAAGTTTTAACCACAACTGTTAAATTGCGCTTCCGATTGGCAATATATTAGGAACCCACTCAACCATTGGTAATTGATTATGATTACAAAAAATCTAAAAATATTTAGAACTACTTGCGATTACTATCAAATAATAAAGAAAAATCAAACGTAATCAAAAAATTACTTCGACTACTTTTAGAGATTACTTTTGATTCTTTTTGATTATTTAAGTAATTTTTGAAATTATCCGAATTGTGTTTTTGATTACTCTTGAGTATTTATTTGTAAATGCAAGTAATCGTGATTATTTTTCGATTGTTTGTAATGGTAATTAATTGATAATCATTCTAAACTGAAAATAATCGTAATCTAATCAATTACTTCATCTTTTAAATGAAAGTAATCGAATTACTAATCATTGGTTAGCAGCTATCGTCTTAACGGCCAATTATGCTGTGGCTTAAGCTATTAAGCATTCGATGGCCTGGCTTTGTATCTCAGCCGCCGCCATTCATTAACATAACTATTTCTAATATGTACAAGCTTCTACTTATAATTGATTACTGTCAAATAATCAAAAGTAATCAAAAAATTACTTCGACTACTTTTAACGATTACTTTTGATTCTTTTTGATTATTTAAGTAATTTTTGAAATTATCCGAATTGTGTTTTTGATTACTCTTGAGTATTTATTTGTAAATGCAAGTAATCGTGATTATTTTTCGATTGTTTGTAATGGTAATTAATTGATAATCATTCTAAACTGAAAATAATCGTAATCTAATCAATTACTTCATCTTTTAAATGAAAGTAATCGAATTACTAATCATTGGTTAGCAGCTATCGTCTTAACGGCCAATTATGCTGTGGCTTAAGCAGTTCACTATTAAGCATTCGATGGCTTGGCTTCGTATCTCAGCCCCCGGCGATTAGTAACATAAATATTTCTAATATTTACAAGCTTCTATTTATAATTGATTACTGTCAAATAATCAAAAGTAATCAAAAAATTACTTCGACTACTTTTAGCGATTACTTTTGATTCTTTTTGATTATTTAAGTAATTTTTGAAACTATGCTAATTATGTTTTTGTTCACTTTTGACTATTTATTTGTAATTGCAAGTAATCTTGTTTAGTTTTCGATTATTTGTAATCGTAATTAATTGGTAATCATTCAAAACTGGAAATAATCGTAGTCTAATCAATTACTTCACCTTTTAATTTAAAGTAATCAAATTACTAATAATTCCCCAGCAGCTATGGTCTTAATGACCAATTGTGCTATGGCTTAAGCAGTTAGCACATTGGCTATTAAGCATTCCATCTCAGCAGCTGCCAATCAATAATTTAACTTTTTGTAATATGTACAAGCTTATATTCATACTTGCGTTTATCACAGCGCCTCTAACTTTTTCGGCATCATTCTATAGCACAAAATCGTCGGCGAAGTAACATAATTGATGAAATGACTATACTAGGTTTATGTAATGCACCTACACAACACCAGGGGCGCTGCAATACTGTTCTAAAAATAAACATTTTTTTCTCAAATTCATTTATTTATGGTATCCTCATTCAGTAAATGAACTAACAATAAGTAATTCAAATCTTAATCTAACATTAAAAAAAAAAATAGTAACAGTCCAGTTAATGCCAGACAAAAGTTTAGTTTTCAAATTTTACAAAGTATTATTTCATATGAGGGCGATAGTGTCCCTCCTTTTCAATCGGGCATGTCCGGGATGTTGTAGTATATTTCGGGCAAGTGGATTCGGCTGCACTTTAAGTTTTTTTTTATTTAAGCGCCACGTGTTTTTTTATTTCATCTTTGACCGGAGGAACATCAAGGTCCTTGTGTATGTTGCTATTTTAAATGTAACAGGGGGCGGCGGTAATCATACGTAAAGTTTTATTTTGACAACGCTGAATTTTATCAATGTGTCCCACAATTGGATTCCGCAGCTCCATATAGGCTTCAAAATTGATTTGTAGAGTAGAAGTTTACCATCGAATTTAAGAACGGAGTTTTTGTCAATAAGCCAATGAATTTGAGCCGTTTTAAGTTTAATTCGCATCTATGTGATGTCTCCAGGTCAGATGCCCAGTCAAATGAAAACCAAAATATTTAACATGAGTTCGTTGAGGCACTTCTTGATTATTAATACGAATAGGAGGGCAGCTCTCCCTGCGTAAGGTAAACGTTATGTGGGAGCATTTTTACTCGTTTATTCTTATTCCCCATTTCTTAGACCATTTCTCCACCTGAATTATGTGTTGCTGCAATTGATTTGAAGCTGCTACTGCGTTTTCATGGGTGCTGAAGAAAGCAGTGTCATCTGCAAATGTTGAAGTGTGAGTTTTACTTGATGTTGGCATATCCGCTGTGTATATTAAATATGCAAGTGGGCCCAGAATACTGCCTTGTGGTACACCCACTTGAATTGGTTGCGAGCAGCTAGTATAGTCTCCTTCTTTTATAATAAATTAAATAACTTACTGGCATGATTAACTTCAGCTTAGATAACACGCCTTCATGCCATACTTTATCTAATGCTTGGGAAACATCGATGAGGAGTGCGGAGCCATATTCCTTATGCTCAAAAATTTTTCTTATAACTTGCACCAGCCTATGAGTTTGTTCAGTGGTACTGTGTTGCTTTCGGAAACCAAACTGGTGACTTGGAATACAATTGCTGTCGTTTAAAATCGGTGTCAACTTTGTCTTCTGGAGGGGTCTTTTCCTGGTTTAGGTATCATCTTTACCAATGCGACTTTCCATAACGACGGATAGTATTCGACGCGTAGGATAGCATTAATTCTGAAACTTTTCTATCTCTACTATCTACCTGTTCTAGTCTATTCCTTTCCCAAGAAAGTACCACAATTTCGAAATAATTGCCTGAGTGTACTTTCTGTTTTTTTTTTCAACTTATGATTTCTTTCATTTTAAAAATCCCACAAATTTTGTGCCACCTATCGATTGAAATTGTGAATTTAACCCATCTAGGGATGCACTCAAAGAAACGGAAAAATGTACCCTGTATCGATTTAGACGTTTAGGAAGTGTTTAGTAACATGCTCACGTACAGAACACTTTCATATGTAAATAAGGACGAACTTTAGTGGAAAGTGATTCATATTTAGCAACCTTGCCGTAGGTAAAGTACTAATGTTAACATAACCAAAGTTTTGCTAAAAACTAATGTCTACTCTAAGAGATTTAAACTTGACATAACTAACGAGACAGACTATTGTTTGCTGGGATGCTTTTATGTTTTTTTTTACTTAAATATGTTATGGGATGACAAATCTAAGTATGCCTTGGCAAAGTACGAAGTGTGTTTAAAAGAAAGAAAGAATTGTTTATTTCTACTGCAACAATCTTTACTTCTTTTTTTCGCCTTCAAATTATCAGCCCTCAGATGTAATAGACCTTTGTCAAAGCTTTTTCTAATCGTGCGCAATTTAAGGAGCAATGTTTATCAAATTTCCGTAGTTTGGTTGAAGTAGCATAATGTTGGTATTGTGCCCACAAACGTCGAAGAAACATGAGGTAGAGAATGTAAACATTCACAAGCGCTGGAATTTTAGAAACCTCTGTGATACATTGAACCCACCTCGTTTTTATTGTATATACACGTAGTACTCGAATACATGTTTCCAAGTGTATCTAAACATTCAAATGCATGTAGAAGTCTTTGGTACCATGACAATTTTGTTTTTCCAATTATTTTTAACAAAATAAAAATATAAAGTTACTCCCTACAATTGAAAGTACTCAAATTTCTACCTAAATGCTCTGGCATCTGTTAAGCTTTCTGTAGATTTATTCGGCGAGAAGAAAAATACTTTAAAGAATAAAATAAACAAATTAAAGCCTACAACCAATTCGAACCCGTTACACCGTGCAGTATACAGTTCTTATGTACAGGGTGCGCCACCTAACGTTTTTTTCAACTAGTGCTTATTTCGTGAATGGTAACACTTAGTTCATGTCCTGATTTGACAGATAATTAGTTTTATCCTTCCGCTGAACGAATATGGTTGTGTATACGCTTGAACAACGCTGGGAAATATTGCGACATTACTTTGAAAATCATGGTAATGTCGCAGAATGTGTGCGAAAATTGCGTAGAGATTTTGGAAAAAGAGAAGCACCGTCAGCTCCGTATGTTCGTTATCTTGTGAAAAAAGTGAAAGAAACTGGTATCCTCATCGATAAACCAAAGCGTGAAAAGCCAAAAACAGTGCGTACACCCGAGAATATTGCTGCTGTGACATAAAGTGTGCCTGAAGCGCCATCAACATCAATTCACCGTCGTTCTAAACAATTGAACATTTCGGAGACATCATTGAGACAATTTTGCATAAAGGCCTTGGTATGACGCCATCCAAAGTCCAATTGGTTCAGGAGTTGAAGCCAACTGATCATCCAATGTGTTTTCGCTTCGCTAAGTGTGCCTGCGATCGACTTACAGAAGATGCCGATTTTGCCAAAAATATCATCTTTTCAGATGAAGCTCATTTTGATCTTGGCGGGTATGTAAACAAGCAAAATTGTCGCATTTGGGGCACAGAAAAACCGCACGCATACATTGAAACGCCGACGCACCCGAAACGAGTGACTGTTTGGTGCGGATTTTGCTCCAGAGGCATAATTGGGCCATTTTTCTTCGAAAATGAGCAAGGAGTGGCCGTTACAGTCAATGCCGATCGTTATCGGGCCATGTTGAACGAATTTTTGTTCATAAAAATTTAAGAGGAGGATATTGGCAACATTTGGTTTCAACAGGACGGCGCTATGTGCCACACAGCCAAAGCTACACTCGATGGGTTGCGCCCTGTTTTTGAAGATCGCATTATCAGCCGCAGAGCTGATGTCGTTTGGCCACCTCGGAGCTGCGATTTGACACCGTTGGACTATTATTTGTGGGGTGCCGTCAATCGATAATGTGCTTAAAAATTGTACCGATCGTGTAGGGTACTGCATGGCCAGCCGAGGCAACCATTTGAAAGAAATTATTTTCCATTATTTGTATTGTACTTTCAAATAAAAAAAAGAAATTTGAGAAAATGTTACCAACCAAACCTGAAAAATCTTTTTCTATTTCAGGTCGCAAGTGGAAAAATTTTAATTCGTGAAGGGCAAATTTTATTATTTAAATTTGTTCTCTTATAAAGAGTGGCTTGCAATGGAAGATAGAAAGCCAACAACCAGACTTATATTTTTATATCTTTAATAAAACAAATACATATTTTTAGGAGAGTATGGCCGGTAGTATTTATTACCCACGATTTTGGAAGCAGTGCACACATTTTCTGGCACAGAAACGCACTTCACAGGAAGCACATACATTTTGACTTGATAAATGTAATGCTGTAAGGCAGAATAAACTATTGCAAACATTCGCTTAAGGACATCCGAGAATGTACGACTGTAAGGCAATGACTTACGAACAGGTCGGGAAAAAACAATATTCCAAATGCCTGAAATAAACACTTGAAAAGAAATGCTTCAAAGGGGGATGTCGCCAACAAATATCATGTTCTATGGCAGCAGATTTGTGTGCAATGCCAACCCGATATTCCCTTGAAAAACTGCGGATGACGAGCCAGTATTTTATGCTGGATAGAACAGTAATCAATTTTAATTTGTGTTACATTCGTCCCCTCAAAAAATATATTATTGACTTTAAAGCGGTAGTGGGCTGCAAAAATGATTAGAACTGCTTGCGCCAGTTATTCACCAAGAAAGCCGCATGGAAGAGAGGCATATACTTGGTGGACAATTACATATATGTACTCGTATATAAAAGTGACACACAAATCCACAATTTACTTGTGAAAGTCCTTTATAAACTTAATTTATATTTTCTTACATCCATGTGAGATCTCTCCTTGTTACTCTTAAAATTTTTTTTTAATATTTTTCATTCCTTAATCTGTTCGTTTTCTTTTTCATTCAAGGACATTGACTACGATGACTTTCGGCGTTTTCTCGATGCTTTTCTGGACTGTGAAACTCCCATAGAATTGGCGAAGCATTTATTTGTATCATTTCTTAAGACCAATGTCAACAATGTTCAACAATTGCACAGCAAGACACTCAATCAAATGGCGGCCATAAGTAGCACAACTGCCTGTGCTCCTGTTACAGCGCATACAAAAGGTAAACGATAAATCAAACTCATGTCCAATAAATGACATTGAAATTGGTTGCACACTCACATAGACACACACAGAAAAAGCTGAAGGCTGTTTCCGCTGCTAACACAATTTCCATTATCTGCTTTCTCTTCCCACTTAAACTAACTCTAGGCTCTATACCCAATATAAATAGCATTGCGGAAATTAATCCCCCTTCCAGCTGTAGCACTGATGCCACAACAACAAATGTCCGTAACAGTTTTGTAGATAAATTACATCATGGCATTAGCGATAAACTACATTCGTTAAGTGGCCATTTAACACATGACGTTAGCAAAACAGGTGAGTTTCGTTAACTCCTTCACTTTGTTGTCATTATGACAGTTTTTCATATCAAATTTCTTTGTTCAATTAATTCCTCTGGTTCCATGGAACTTGTCCCTAAGCCAGATTTTTAGTTGATTTGTTTAGTTTAAACCAAAGCTCATGAGCTTAGCTGCAGCAAGTTTTGTTTCCTGCAACTAATTGCTGGCTTTTTTATACACATTTTCTTTTTAATTGGCTTGAAATTTCAAAAAACATAAAATGCTTAAAACTAATTTTTCTTTTCCCTTTTCTTCTACTTTTTTTCATAACTCATTTTGTTTTTTTTTTGTATTCTGTAAATCTGTGTGTATTATTTATGGGGGATTTTATTTATCTTCTTGTTTTCATTTACCATTTACTCATACACTCATGTTCTCTGTCGTCATCATGGGTATTGGTTTCATGCAACATATAAAACAAAACAAACCAACAACAATAACAAAAAAAAAATACAACAGGGAGTGTGCATCCCATGGTTACTGTTACACCCAGTCCCATGGAAGCGTTTCAAAGCACTACAATGACAACAGCAACAAATGCTGCATCCATGACACGTAGCAACATAAGTGCAAATGAACAAAATGCGGTTGGCATTGGTGGTGGGAATGTTGGTGGCACCACAGCAAATACTCGCCGTTCAACCGATTCGAGTCCTTCACATTCACAAACCAATCATTCCCAAATGTCACGCAACTCTTCGAAAAAGAGCAATAATTCGGTTAATTGCAAAATAGATGGTAAGTAGTTGCTGGTCGCAATAATGATGTGTCACCAGTCTCACATGTTTAAAACATTTATTCACGTTTATTAACGAGCATGTTATAAGATCTTTAATTAAATTATTATGTATTTAAAAATGTAATTTTATATTAATTCATTTAACATACTTACTCACGAGAATTGTCGTACGTACATACTTTTGTATTATATGCGCTTAATACTAAATATAATTAGCATACTTTCAGGGTGTTATTTCTATCAAATCTTTACAGCATGAAAAAAGGGTTGCTTGTTTGTGTAAAAGTATTTTAATGTTTTGTAAAAAAAAAATATAATGTCCCTACACACAACATAACATTTTCCGAATAATTGAGTTTAAAGGCTGGTTTTATGTTAAACAGGAATTTCGAAATGTCCTTTCAGGAAGCAGAATTTTACATCCTTTATATTTAAGCTTTTTACATGATGACCATATTGTAAATTAAAGTTTTTATTGATATTAAAGCAGCACCGTATAGCATAACTGTATTACCTTTAATACAAAAATTTAAAGAAAGTACAGTTTTTAAAGATAGTATTTTTTAAAAAAGTACCTTTTTGAAAAAAGGAATTGTTTTAAAACAAATTTAAACTAAAATTTAACAAAGCTATTTTTATATAATGTACCACCGTATGTAATTTTTTTATTCCCATAAATAAATTAGTGAATTTTACTCTGCGCCTTTTTGAAAAAAAGTATGTTTTTGAAAAAGTACCATTTGGATAAAAGTACCTTTAATATAAAAAAAATCTTCTTTACTTTAAGCAAGTACCTTCCTTACATACATATATGTTTTTTTAGAAAAGGGTCTGGCTTAAATATGTATGTAGGTACTTTTTTAAAATAGGATTTTTTTTTACATATAGGAGTGAAAAATTGCCGCATATTGCATTCTGAAATATCTTCTTGAAATATGGACTTTTTAAAAAAAGTACTTTTTCGAAATATGTACCTTTTTAAAAAAGTACCTTTTTGAAATATGAATTTTTTTTTAAATATAGCTTTCTGAACAAACTTATTTTTGTATATATTTTTGAAATATGTACGTTTTTGAAAAATTATCTTTTTGGAAATATGCAACATTTTAAAAATGTAGCTTTTTAAAGAAAACGCTTTTTTCAAATATGTACCTTCTTTAAATATGTACATTTTTTTTAAAATTATCTTTTCAAATATACATATATACATCTTCTTAAAGTAAGTAGCTTTTTAAGAAAGGTACCTTTTTAAAATAAGCACCATTTGGAAAATGTGACTTTTTAAAAGAATGCCTTAGTTAATTACATACGTTTTTCAAATATATAGTTGTTTTTAAAAAGTTCCTGTTCGAAATATTTACGTTTTTGAAATCTCCATCTTTTGCACAATGGAGCCTTTAGAGAAAAATCCATTTTTTAAATATGTATACACGTTCTTGAAAATATATTTTTTTTTGTAAAAGATACCTTTTCGAAATATGTAGGGTTTTGAAAAAGCACTTTTTGGAAACATGACAAATTTTTTTTCAATTTTAATGACACGTTTACGCTGTTTGCTAGGGTAGAGACCGCGGTATTCCTGACTCTTTTGAGTAAAAACCAACGATATGATTGTTACAAAACGTATAACTTTATTCATACATTTTGCCTGACTAGTCTATGGGGCCAGTGGTCGCGAGCGTATACGAGAGAGCGAGCGTATACGAGAGAGCGAGCGTATGGGAGAAAATGAATCGCGGTAACGTTACTCTTAAAGCTACAACAGCCACTCCCCGTAAGTGCGGTCAATTCTGTTGTTGAAACGCCCGCAGTGTCAGGAAGAGTTTCAACTCCCGTTAGGAACTGCTAGGCTCTCACTACTATTATTCGTTAGTCTTAGCCATCCGTAATAGCGCCAGAAAGAGGTTTAACACCAGTTAGGTACTGTTAGTCACAGTACAACTGCTGCTATCTACTCAATCTGCTTTCGTGCTACTGCCAGTGTCCGGAAAAGGTTTGACCCTAGTTATATACTGCGAGGCACAGTACTCCTGAACTCCTACTAATGCTACGGTTAGATTTACAATTGCGGTGTTCAACCTCCGCATCAAGTGTATATCTTACGACTTAGCCACTTGGCTGCACCAACAATGCCGTGGCTTTTTTATGCTAAGGTACCTTTTGGAAATATGTACAGTTTTGAAAAAGTACCTGTTTGAAATATGTACGTAGGATTTGATAAATGCAGATTGTTCAAAAATGTAGCCATTTGAAATAAGCGCTTAAAAAACACTAATTTAATAAAAATCTTTTTAAAACAAGTACCTTTTTGAAAATGTAGCTTTCTGAAAAAATTCTGTTTTAAATACATAACGTTTTGAAATGTGTACTTTGTACTATTTAAAAAAAAAGTACCTTTTAAAATTAGTACTTTTTTGAAAAAGTACCTTTTTGCAAAATGCAGATTTTTGAAGCTATACCTTTTTTTAACACAATGTCCTTTTTAAAATCGTTACATTTTTTAAATACATGCATTATTCTTGCAATTAGTACCTTTTTCAAACGGTACCTTTTCATAAATGTACCTTCGCGAATAATGTAGCTATTTGAAATATGGGACTTTTTTAAAATTTTGCTTTATCAAGAAAGTACTAATTTGCTTAAACCCCCTTTTCCGACAAGTACCTTTTAGAAAAAGCTTATTTTTCACAAGAAAAAATACCTTTAAACCATATTATGTCTACGGAAAAAATTATCTATTTGATAAATAAGATTTTAAATAGAACGTTAAGAAAAGTATCATATTAAGGCGTATTTCTTTTGTATTAAAAATTATATTTTAAGAATAGTTATGAAACACAAATAATTAGAATTAATGTTGCCCACAATTGCTGGAAAAGTAAAACGTGCTGGCTTAATTCAAGCAAAAACTGAGAGTTCTTAGAATAACTTGGCCAAAATTGAACCGAAATTCTTTGAATGAAATCTAAAATACAATAAATATAATTTCCAATTAGTGTTGAATTTCTTTTCCTAATGAACTTCATCCCACATGTCGAAATTCGCAAATAATTTTAAGAAAACACGCCAAATAATCCAGAACAAAAAGAAAACTAAAGCCCTATCATGTCGTAAGACATTTAGATGCTCATGCTAACAAATTCTAAGAAACTCAAACTAAAGCGTTAGAATAGAGCCTGACTGTTAATCCCACATCTGGTTTTTGTTCTTAGCAGTCTTAGATAGCAAATGCGTTTGAAGACAGTGTCACGTTAATTTTATTTTTATATTATTTCGTATAAAATATATTCCCGCCTTCAGTCCCTTCACACAATTCCTTGTGTAGAATTTACACATTTTTTTGGCTTAAACACCAGGATATATTAGTACAGAAGAGCGTGAATGACAGCATTGGAATTTTCCAACTGTCACTTTTGGTTATTTGTCATGAACTCAATATTCTATAGAAAAAAGGCAACACACACATACGCAGACATTTGTAGGTAAACATGTGTAAAAATGTTTTAATAAAAAATACTTGATCATATTAAATGAATTTATATTTTTGTCAATAAACCGAATGTTTCCAAAAAAGCAGCTGAGAAAACTTTTAAGGCTAAAAATATGCCATCATATTGAATGCTTAAATGGAACCCCATAAAATATGCAAGACTTTTGTAGTACAAGTCATCGTATCTTTCTAGCTGAAATCTAACGAAGATACACATAATTACTTTGAAATCGTTTGTGCAGTTTCAAAGTTTTTGTACTAGCACTTTATTTTAAATATAAAATCAGGGTTTAAAAAATGCTAAATTAAAGTAGCTACAATGGAAGTTGATATTAAAAATACAACAGCAAATATTACAGCAAACACTGTAATGTTCTATGCTGAGTTCATTTGCTTAACAGTACTCTAAAAGTAAATTAAAAAATATAAAAACTCATTTTTAAGCAACGGCAGCAAAAGCAAAAATAGTACTTTTGCTGTTTATGTGCTCTCGAAAAAAAGAAGATAGCATAGCAACACCAAATGTTTGCTGTCACCTTTCTTGCTCTTGTTAGTATCTCATTTTTAAAGGCTACAATAGAAAGTTTTAAACAAAATGAGGATATCCACATGTGTATTATGTTTTCTGACAAAATTCTTCTAGGGTACAGCTTGATTTTTTGTCACATACTTGAGTAATCAAGAAAGGAAACCAGGGGATAAACAAAAATTACAATGGAAGATACTTAACAATTAATAAACTAAAACATTTGTATTTAAAAATTCCCTAACATTTTACTATACTGTCAATGTTATTGCAGTCCCAATTGTGTTCGTGCTGATTTCATTGCTGTCGTAATTCAACAGTAGAAGCATAGCAACAGCATGAATAAATTAACGAGAAAGAAATGCTGTTTTGCCACAGCTAATATTTATGATTTTGGCTTTTGCTATTGCTGGACTGTAATTATTTTCAGCAGCACAATAACAACAAACGTATTGTTAATAAGACTAGTAGCATTTATAGCATAGTACAGCATATTTTTCTCTGCTATTTTTTTTTTTTTTTTTGCAATTTCAGTTCTGCTAATAACTTAGTATTAAAAATTTCAGTAGAGCGATTGATTATTTACCATTTTCCGTTTTTCGAATAATTCGAAACTTTGTGGTAAAAAAAACTGGTCAACTATAAAAAATTTTGCTCTGAAAGTCTGTTTGTTCGAATTTTTATCAACCACTCAACTTGTGTCTATTTTATCAAGTATGAGTGTTTCTTTTTTTGTGTAACTTCAAACGCGTCTTTTATTTGTTTTTTCGTAAATTTTTTCTTTAGTGTTTTTGTACAAAAGTTTTTGCATCTTTTCGTTCTTTTGGCAATAACAACTTTTATTTGAAACTTTTGTCAAGTAGCGGAAAGTACAATTCAACTTTTCAAAGCGCGTCTAGTTATTGTTGTTTAAATAAATAATTTATTTTAACATAAACTAAAAAACTTATTAAATGTATAATGAAAAAAGTTAAAGCATAATTTATTCCAAAATTACAAGACGAGTTCGCACAGCTCACAGCAGAACTGGCGCAAATGGGCGTTTGCGACAAATTTTTTTCGCGAGTTCTTAACAAACAAAATTAGTCAAAGTTCAGTTGTACTGTTTTGCTGACAAATTGTAATAAGCGTTACAAGGAAAATTGGGAGAGATTACACTATCCATTGACAAGAGATTTCCAAGTATCTATTAAAAGTTCACAATGAATTGCTTTTAGGTTTAAATACAGGGCGTCCACCGGGAAAGTATACTACTTTTTTGCCGCCATTTCGGTAAACATTAGTCTTGATAGTTCATATTTGGCAGTCGTTAAGTAGAGACGTGCTTTAATCGTTAAAACATTTTATCAAAATCAATCATCGATTACTGTGACGATGAGAAAGTCACGTGAAATTTTTGGGAGAAACAACGTACCAGCAAGACGCACTATTTATTGTGTAGTGAATGATTTCGAAGAAAGGGGGACTGTAGCTGATAGGCTCAAGCATGAACCACAACCTACTGCAAGATCGACTGAAACATTACCGCTGTTCAAGAAAGTGTTCAAAACAATCCATCAACCTCAATTCGACACCGTGCTCACGTCTTGCTTGGTCTTCAAAGAACAACTTTGGCCATAGTTTTGCACAAAAATTTGCATTTGTTTGCATTTAAGATTCAGTCAAGCGCTTCTTCCAGAGGACAACTTATGCCGCCGTACACATGCCAATAGGAGGCTACAGCTCGCCTATGACAACCCCGATTTTCATGAGAAAATCATAATGAGTGACGAGTCACATTTTCATTTGAATGGATATGTGAATAAACAGAATAGTCGGTTCTGGGCAATGGGAACCCCTCAAATTATTCATCAGTCACCTTTGCATCCATTAAAAGTGACAGTATGGTGTGCAATTTGGTCAGGAGGAATCATTGGACCGTACTTCTTTGAACGCTGGAGCAACTCAAACAAAATATTCGTAATAAAATTAATGAAATACCGCGTGAAATGTGTGAGAATGTAATGAAAAATGTGTTCAAAAGGACTCGCATTTGTGAGGCTAACAGAGGCGGACATTTATCTGATATTGTATTCCATACACAATTGCCGACATTAAATGAAACATTTATCAATATACGATCCATTCTCTTTCAATTAAACAAAAATTATAAGCAAACAATGTAGTATACCTTTCCGGCAGACTACAGGGACAAAAGCAACTAAAATCCAAAAAGTTTTGATAGAAAAAATTCTATCATAGTCAATACAAGTTACTAATTTCTCTAGCTAGTGGCTTTTGTTAGCTTATCAGGGAATTTTTAATAAAATGAAAAAAAAATCTCCAAATATGAATGTGTAAAATATTATAAACAATATGAAAGTTCAATTTTTTATCTCAACTGATTTTATTATAAAAATGGAATTTAATTGTTGAGGGTCGCCTTGCGCATTTCGCGGGTTGCTTTGGCCAACTCGCTCGCCAGCTAACCTTTGCACAACTTTTTAGGAAAATTTAAACGTCTTATGCTTGAATTTCCTTACACCAAAAGAGAAATACAAACAAAATCAAGGCAAAAACGTTAAAGTTGTTTACTAAAATTACCATCCTGCGTTAGCTTTTTTTTAATTAATGATAATTTAAATTACCAACCAATATTTTAATTATAAATTTGTGGCAGAATAAAATTTTAAACTTTTCGAATGAACATAGCAGTGAATTAAAGGCATACCACACAGTGGCACTTTCACTATGAGACCGTGAAGAATTTTTTATAGAATTAGTATTTTAAAGGGGCTTTTTCATATACCAGGCGTGAATCCCGGAGAGGGAAAACGACATATTTACCCCTTAAACGTTTAAAAATAAACGCTTTCCCTAGCGAAAACTTCAGAAGGGTTTTTGATTCCTTTAAAATTTTGCATCAATATTATAATGTATATATTTATGTCATTTCGTTATATATTCGAAAAAAGAAAAGTTTTTGTTGGATCTGGCAACGTTGCACTATTAAAATACAGCCATAGTGGAATTGGTCGTTTGCAGGCTATTAAATTTGATTTAAGTTTCCATCGCTATCGAATGCCGTAATTAGCCCCCAATGTCCTTCAATTTCATTTATATTAATTTCATTATTAACCAAGGACTTAAAGGTGATAATAATAATAATAATAATATGCATTACATTATGCCAATCATATGATTGTAATCACTTACGTCACCACGCAAACGTGCACAGTTAAATTGTATGTTCAATTAATTTATTACATCAGACCCATGTGAAGTATAAGGAAACTTACAAACATATAAAATTTATTTCGAAATTATTTTTACGGTATATATAAGTCGTTTGTGCACATTTAAATATAAACGAGGCGTGTTATGAAAATTACGAAAAATTATGAAAATTTTGTTCGTAAAGTTATAGTTGTTTTTAAGGTTTAGTATATTTTTGGGTTTTTCCCCACGCGGTCTAATAGATGTATTCACCAGTCATTGACCGCTTTGAATACTTTCTGTACATCATTGAGGAAGAAGCTGAACGCTTTATACTAAGTTCAGATATGCGAAATTAGGAAATTTACGCAAATAAAGCCTTAATTAAGCTCACTTTACCATGCAAGACTCATCGAATAAATAGAGCAATTAACACTTAATTGAATCATAAATTAAGTCAAACTCTCCATGCAACTCTGGTGAAGTCTATTCTGCAATGGCATAAACAAGGCACATGCCATAAGCTTACCGCATCACCAATACAACTGCATTTTATTCTTCATAGCAGTTGTCAAACTCTCTCTATAAATTTTCAAGACAAAATTAAAAACAAAAGGCAGCTGACGTTTGATAAGCTTCATAAAATTTTTGCCGAAAACTGTTTTAAATACCTAATTTCTTTTAAAAATATTTAATTTTATTAAAAAAGTCGTTTAAAATCGTTTTACTAACACAGGCACAAAATGAACCCATTTGCAGTTGTGAAATGCTAATTGAGTAAGCCAAATTACATATGTGTGAACACACACCAAAGTCTATAACTCAATTCTAAATTTAATTGCCTCACTTAAGGTACGTGCCTGAACATAGTATTACTTCAAACATAATGCCTAAGATACACTGGCACAAGTCTAATATTTATCTATCAGAGACCGGTTACTTTGAAATGAACAAATTTTAAATTTAGTGCAAGATTTTTTAAACGGATTAAAAGTTTCTTTATTTTTTAAACACACCTCGCACTTGCATTATAATTGCAACGAAAGTTGCTATAGGTGATGAAACCTTATAATTAAGAATATATTTTATTTAAGTTTACAACAAATTGATGTTTATAAATTTAACAAGTGTTTATGCTTTCAGCGGATATTAAACTATTAACGCGCAAACTTTCACATTTTGATCCCTTAACACTTAAAGTGCCCCTAAAGGATGTCGTATGTTATTTATCATTATTAGAAGCTGGACGGCCAGAAGACAAATTAGAGTGTAAGTAAAATAGTTAAAATTGTTAAGGAAAAAGTTTTTGACTTTTACATTCGAATAAAATAAAAATTTATGTTATGGGGCATACTTTTAGGCATTTTAATTTAAGAATATGAGAAGCATATTTTTATGGGAATTAAAATTTTAATAAACAAATATATTTTTTTTTCTTAATTTGCACTTAAAAATTAATTTCTGTTAATTTAATTTTTTTTTTTTATTTAGTCATGTTCCGCTTGTACGACACGGATGGCAATGGCGTTTTGGATACTGCTGAAATGGATGCTATTATTAATCAAATGATGGCGGTGGCTGAATATTTGGGCTGGGATGTTAGTGAATTAAGACCGGTAAGTGTTCTTAATTTTCTTCTTTTTCAGTATCTTTTGAAAAGATATAAAGACATTAAGATCTTAAAAGAGGAGAGTTAAGATAACCATCCCAATGGATTTAATATAGAGCATACTTACATAATTTGTAAGGAATTGCTAGAAACATTTTCAAAATGTTGACCTTAAAAAAACTTATCGGCCATATTCCGACATTCGCAATTTGCGATTGTGATTTCAACTCGCATGTGAGGTGTTCTGTAACTCGCATTTGCAAGTGTTTTGGCGAGTTCAAGTCGCAAGAGTATGCTGAAGATTAAATACAGCAGTTCACTTCAGTATACTCTTGCGACTTGAACTCGCCAAAACACTTGCAAATGCGAGTTACAGAACACCTCACATGCGAGTTGAAATCACAATCGCAAATTGCGAGTGTCGGAACATGGCCGTATATTTAAATGTTGCTCTTTAAAACTTTTGAATAAATTGTAAAATTATTCTTTAAAAAGGACTATTGTCTAGAATGTCCTTTTTTATGAGAAAAGTACCTTTTATAAAAACTCCGTTTTTCAAAGCTGGTTTTTGTATAACGTTTGTAAAAAATAAATGCTATGAAATGTTTTAAACTGAAAAAAGTACTTTTTTGCAAAAAGTTCCTTTGAGGAAAAAGTACTTTTTTTAAATAGGAGTTTTGATTAGCTTTTGAAAAACTACCACGTACAGAAGTACCTTTTTTTGAAAAGTTCCTTAAAAAATTCTTTATAGTCTTTAAAATTACTTTTGGATTTCGCAAAAAATTCCTTGCGGAAAAATTATTGTTAAACATTTATTTGTTTAAATTTCTCTACAGAAGGTTACAGTCCAGATTTTTTTATTTTAATTTGGAATACAATAAATATTTAGCAATCTTTTTGAAGTACTTGATGGCTTAAATATCATAATTTAAGACCTTGAATTCTGTTAAATTTTAAAATACAAATATGTATATTTATTTAAAACATTGCTCTCGTTGATATCTTTAAATCAATTCACTTCAATATTCATCGAAATATCTTAAATAATGCTTGTTGTATAAACATTACACACGGATATATAAAAAATTAAGACAAACTTCATTTTTTCCTTGCAAAAAAATTTCGCTTCATATCAATAAATATCTTTGATCCAGAATCCAATTACACTACAACAATTTGATACTCACATAATTTGTAACATATCGTTTGCCGGACGGACAGGATAATAAATTAAAATCTCGCAAGTCATGTCATAATTTCAAAATACTTGTGCACTTGATCATGTGTGTGTAAGACAAATATGTAGACAATATTTTCCTTGTATTACATCATTATTTACATTGAACGATTTAAACACCTTGAGCTTAAGGTAAGATACACGTCGATTACAGTGGCTGATAACACTGTCTGCAACAAAAATTTCGTCTAAATACAGGTTGAATATGCAACCCATATTTTAATTTTAACTGAATTAAATTTCAGTTTGTTTTCTATTATGATTTTTCTTAATTTGGGCATAAAATTATTAACGTGAAAAATAATAAGCACAGATATTTTTGTTTTAAGTTTCTCTGTTGACCAGTGTTATTTCTACATAAATTTATTTTAAAAAAATTTGTTTTCCAACATTTTTTTTTCCAAAAGAAACTAAACTTTTCACACAGTACAAAGTTTGTACCTAGAAGAGACTTTATTTTAAAAAAGTTTCTTTTTTTACTAAAATAAAGATTCCTCATAACAAAGTCCCTTTTTTACGGAAATCCAATTTGAAAAAAATACCCTTTTTAAAAAAATACCCCCTCTTTGAAAAAAGGTCCCTTCAACAAAAATTCCTCTTTTTCAAAAAGGACCATTAAAAAGACACCCCCTTTAACAAAAAATTACCCTTTAACAACAAACGCCCCTTTAACGAAAAATCCACATTTGTCCATGTTACCAAAAAATTCCTTTTTAAAAATTTTCCTTTTATCAAAAAGGCCCCTTATAACATAAAGATTCCTTATAACGTAGAGTTCCGTTTCAACAAAAATTCCTCTTTTTACAAGAAAAGCACCTTCTAACAAAAATTTTGCTTAAAAAAAACATCTTTTAATAAAAATGTCTTGATTTTATCAAAAAGGCCCCTTTTAGCAATAAGAACCCTATTAAAAAGGGCCCAACTTAACAAAAAAGTCCCCTTCTACTTTTAACAAAAAGTTCCCTTATAAAAAAATAACCATTTAACAAAAAGATATCTTTTAAAAACGGTCCTTTTTAGCAAAAAAATCACCTTTTAACAAAAAAATTTCCTTATAAAAAAGAGTGCCTTTTTTAACAAAAGGTCCATTTAAAAGAAATCACCTTTTTACCAAAATTCCTCTTTTGACATAAACGTCCATTTTTAGCAAAAATCATCCCCTGAACAAAAAGTTTCTTTAAAACAAAAAAAACTCCTTTTTATTCAAAAGGGCCCTTTTAGCAAACATTTCCTTATAAGAAGAAGTACGTATTACCTAAAGAGTACTTTTTTGAAAAAAACTAAAAAAGGTTCTTCTTGATTTGATATTCCGACACCGGTTTCGGCTATGTGGCATCTTCAGTGTCATTTTTCGTTCGTCTCCAAACCAAACTTGACAAGGGATGACGGAAATTCGTTCCAAAATTCTACATATAAAAAGGTTCCTTTTTCTCCGGAAGGTTTTTTTTCACAAATTATAAATTCTTGGAAATATTTCCGATTGTTTTTTTTAAGAATAAAAAATTCGTTAAACCAATTGTTTCTGTTCTGCTTTTCACTGTATAGTGATTGTTACGAAGTAAAAGTACTGGCAGAAAAGTTGCACAGCCAACAGTTTACAGAAATATTTTCGCACAAGTTTTCAATCTCAATATCAATAAGAGTAGTTACTAGTATGTTGAAGTTATCAGCGAAATGTAACTTCAAGTTTTTGTAAGATTTAAAAAAAATTAAAGTTAAATTGTATTTTTAGCTCAACATAAGAAGCAACTAAGTTCATTAAATAAAATATGTTTGTGTATAATATGCTACGACATAACTCACAGAAACATTTGATCGTGATAAAACTTGAACATACTTTCCATCACTTAAGAAACCGTAGAAGAAATTGCAATTGTTCAATGATTTTCGTAATTGTTTGACACTGAAAACAGCACTAACAACTTAAAGTTCCTTTACCCTGCAGTACCGAAGTACATAACAAACTTCTGTTCTATCTTTATTTATTTTATCCATACAAAACTTTTCTCCATTGGCAATTTTGTAATTGAGAAAATAGTTTTGTTGTTGTTTTGTTGTTGTGGACAAGTTGCCTTAGCGCTGCTATTGATACGAAAAAGAAATGAATGAATGTCCTTGATATTTTCAACAAGAATTTTGCAATAAATCTAGTCATGTACTTCACTCTACGCATCTTCTCTTACATTTTTTCTTTTATTTTTCTAAATGTTCTTGAGAAAAGTGATGGAAATGATAGATTTTCCTTGGCGATAGTTTTTTTTTTTAGAATTTCATTTACAAAGTGATTTGGTAATAAAAGTGTTTAAAGATAATAAAGCATAAAATCTTTAAGCTACACCACCAGGCACAGAAGCTATTTCGAAACAACCCCTTTGTAGTTGCATTTTACACCGGTAGATGGCAGAGAACTTCGAAGAATTCTGCAAATCAATATCAGCTTGAGCTGAATGGCAAAATAGTGTTTTATCAGTTTTATGAAAGTTCTTACAAAATTAATAACAACAAAATTTATATTCAATACTTTCGAAAAAAATATTTCAAAAAGAGCCTTTTAATTAAAAAAGTACTTTTTTTGGAAAAGCTCTGGAAAAGCCTTTAATTAATCAGCCAACATTTTGGCAAATTGTAAACTTAGAAAGCAGTGCTTTTTACAAAAAATATACATTTTTTTTTAAAGTACTATTTATAAAAAAGTACCTTTTAACAATTCATTTGCAAAAAAGTACCGTGTTAACAAAGTACCCCCAAAAAATTGCAAAACATTATTACTTTTCAGGAAAAGTACCATTAGAAAGAAAGTTCACTTTTACATGTTTTAGCTTTACAAAAAAAAAAAAAGCTTTAAAAGTACCTTTTGAAAAAGTAATTTTTAAATAAGTGTTTTCAAAAAATTAGAGTTTTAATACGAACCAATTCTTCAAAAAAGTTGGTTTTTAGAAAACAAGCCTTATAAAAAATATCCTTCTTAAAACTCACCTATTTAACAAATAGTACTTTAAAAAAAAATACTATTGAAAAAAAGTGTCCCTAAATTTTTTGTAATTTTGCCATAAACAGTCGCCTTAATCAATGGCTTAAAAAAATAGACTTTAAAAAAGTGTCATTTAAAAGTACTTGAAAAGTACCTTTTTATAAAAATTACTTTTTAAAAATTAATTTCCATCACAGTTTATTAAGAGCTTCCTTTGAAAAGGTAGCTTTAAAAAAAGTGTATTAAAAAAGTACATTTTAAAAAAAAGTACATTCTCTTTAAAAGGTACGATTTTTAAATTAAGCACCTTATTAATAATGGTATGCGTTGTTTCAAGATGTGTTTTGTATAAGCAACTTAAAACAACTTTACAAACGTCCCCTAAAACCAGATACTTTAATCCTTTATTTAAATCATGCCAAATCATGCTAAATCATGGTTGTAGTTATTTCAAACCAACATTAAACTTAAACCATTTTCTAAAGCCATAAAAAGAAAGGAAAGAAATAGAAAAATCACGATTGCTAAATCTGGTTACACACTTTGAAGTGACACTTTTTTGCTATTCTTTTCTCCCACTCTGAATCTTTATTAAATTTTCTAAAAATCTTTTTATCAATTTTATTTCTAAGAAATCTACTTACAATCTTTGACAATCTCTGTGTAATACAATTTCATATTTTTTTTATTTACAGATTCTGCAAGATATGATGGTAGAAATTGACTACGATGCCGATGGCACAGTTTCCTTGGAAGAATGGCAACGTGGTGGCATGACAACGATACCTTTGCTGGTACTATTAGGTAGCTAAAGTTAACTGTTTTTGCTTAAGTGCTAGGTGTTGTAAATAAGTGTTAAGTTACTAACACGACACATGCACACACACACACTCTCCCACCACGCACAAACACATTTGTGATACTCGTATTCTCATGGTTGCACTTCTAAGGATGCTTGATGTAGTCGTTGCATTATGAGAACTGAACGAAATGAAAGGAAATAGTTTAAATAGAAAATAATTTATTTAAATCATACTTACGAGCGAGCTGTTTGTGCTCGCTCCATCTTGTAACACATCACCAGGCTCGTGCTGTAACTTGTTTACTTTTGGAGCTGACTGTTTTGTAAGGAAAAACTAATTTTTCCTTTTCCTTTCTTATTTAACTTTATGTTAGTTCAGTGTCGATTATAGCCAAGCAACGTATGCATATGACAAGATGTTTCAGATTGTTGTCTCAAAAGATGCGAGTAATAACATTTTATTTTGCTTTTTTTTTTTAATATTGCGAAAATTTCACTAGATCATTGAAGGAAAGTGTGTTGACATCTATTTAACCGTGTGCACTGTGTTAATAATGACACCGGCAGTTACAATTTTTTTTGATTTAAGTTTCCTCATGCATTTCACACTATTCTGTGTTGTATTTTCATTTGTTTTCTCTTCAGGTGTTGACAGTACTGCTCTAAAGGAGGATGGAATTCACGTCTGGCGTTTGAAACACTTTAAGAAACCAGCGTATTGTAATCTCTGTCTCAATATGTTGGTTGGTTTAGGCAAAAAGGGTCTCTGCTGTGTCTGTAAGTAAAAGAATAATTATATTGATTTTTTTCATTTAAATTATTTGATAGTAATAAACTTAAAAAGATTAGACGCAAAGGCTTCATAAGTCAGTCCGCATCTCAATTTATTTCGTGTAAAGCTGTAAACATCATCTATTTAACCAACCTAATGATCAAGTTGTAAATACGAATAAATGTTTCTCATATTTTTCACATTTTCGATCATTTTTTCTGGCATATAAAAATGAAGTTTGCACCACTGTAAATTTTTGTCTGGTATTCTTTATTGTACCCTAAAGCGAACTTTCTAGCAAAGATATCCATTTGAGCTTAGCTAAAGGTACCTTTAAAAAAAATAAATTTAAAAAAATTCCGCATTAACATAATCACCCTGTTCATGAGATTGGACACCGTTTGGATTGGAAACGGAATTCAAATCCAATTCCTATTTGGAGTGCAAATGATAAAACCCTGGCACAATCATTAGTTTAATTTCGGCCAAAAATACATT
Source organism: Phania funesta (assembly GCA_963932375.1). Lineage (NCBI taxonomy): Eukaryota > Metazoa > Arthropoda > Insecta > Diptera > Tachinidae > Phania > Phania funesta. The sequence goes on along the minus strand of OZ010654.1, from coordinate 87,600,171 downwards.
TTTTTTCAAACAGTGTATTTTTCCCTTTTTCATAAACCCACTTCAAATAGAAATTGGATTTGAATTCGTTTCCAATTCCATCCGTATCGGATTTCATGAAGAGGCGGAACAGCAGGAAAATAGGGGGTTTTATAAAAATTCTTAAAAAAATAACTTTAAAAACAAACAAATTTTATTAAAATATTTCTTAGAATAATTACCACTTACAAAAGTACTTTTCAAAAAAGATGTAAATTTTTAAAAAGTACCTTGTTAAAAATAGATATTTTAAAAAAGTAATTTTAAAAAGATGCCTTTAGAAAATATAAATAAAGTTTTTAGTATTTTTGACAAAAGTCCTTTTTGAAAAAACAGTTGAAAACAAGGTACCTTTTGGAGAAATAAATACTTTGTGTTTCGGAAAATGTGATTTAAAAAACGATCTTTTAAACACAGTACCTTATAAAAAAATGTTTAAAATTTAAAACAATACGATTTTCAAAATACCGCTATTGAAAATATGTAGTCTACAAAATTTACCCTTTGTAAAAAATAAAGAAAGTACCCTCTAAACAAAAAATACTTTAAAAGTGAATTTTTTTAAAGTTCTGTTAAAACATCATTGTCTAAAAAATTTTTTTCTTAAAAATTACTTTTGTATAAAAGAACTTTTTTAAAAAAATACCCTTTAACAAATTTTATTTTCATAAAGAAACTTTTGAAAACAAGAAACCTTTTAAAAAAATGATTTTTCAGAAAAATGTAGACTTAGAAAGTGCAATTTAAAAAAATTATGTTTTAAATACCCTATAAAAATGTTTAATAATTAAACTATACTTTTTTTAAAATGTACCTTTTATAAATAATAAAGAAAGTACCCGTTTAACAAAAAGTACTTTTATAAAAAGTTTTTTAAGATTCTAGAAAGTTCTTTATTTTTCTAAAAAATACTTCCTACAAAAGATATTTTTTAAAAGGTACATTTATATAAAATTACTTTGTTAAAAGTATCTAATTAGAAAAATTAGTTTGGAATTTAAAAAAAAGCAATACGTTTTTCAAAAAAGCCTTATAGTACAAAAGCAACTTTTACAAATAATATACGAAGTGTCCTCCTAATAAAAAATACTTTTAAAAATGCATTTATTAAGATTCTAGAAAGTTTTGGTAAAAAGTACTTTCTCAAAAAGTACTACTGTAAAAAGTACTTTTTAAAAAAGTACCTTTGGAGAAATTTGTTTTCATAGCGAAACTTTTGAAAACGAATTACCTTTTGGGAAAAATATTTTTCGAAATGGTTCATCAAAAAAAAATACTTTCTATATTTACTTTTTTAACGATTCTCTATAAAAGTGAATGTAATCAACTTTTTTTTATCATATTTATGAAATTCTTTTATTCAAAAGCTTCGTCCACGCAAAAGCATTTATTTAAAATTTGCAATAAACAAATCCCAACTTTCTCTTTGAATATTTTCATCTATTTTTCTTTTCAAATTGACAGACGTTTCTTAAATATTCCTAAAATATTCTGTTTTGTTTCTTCTTGTTTTTTATGTTCTTCCAAATGCTGATTGTATTTTACTAAAACCATTGCGTTTATGTGGGTGTGTGTGCGATTAACAACAACAACGACAACAATAACAACTATGTAGTGTGCAAATATACAGTACATGAGCGTTGCGTTCAATATGCTCCAGCATCTTGTATAACAACATATGTCAAGTCGAAAAAGGTTAAGGGCGGTGGCGATCTACTGCATCATTGGGTTGAAGGCAACTGTTATGAACGCTGTTCGAAATGTCGCAAACGTATAAAAGCATATCATGGCATAACAGGACTCACGTGTCGCTGGTGTCACATGATGGTAAGTTCTTTATTCTTCAATTTGTATTTCCCAAATCACTAAAGCGTTTGTATTTTTGGCATACGTATTTGCTTAATTACAAGCAGAGGAGTATTTTATGCAAAAATAGATTTGCTGGAACACGTGGCCCTTTAACGAAAATAATTTTTGCTTTTGTGCCAATTTATTTGTTTGTTTGTTTGTTTGTTTGCAAAATTGAGAGTTTTTAAATCTCTTTTGACTCGTTTGTCAAATCACCAATAGTTGGAGACGTGATGCCTGTTTAAAGAGGGAAAAATTTTCATAATTTTTTTTAATATCCTTCATAGGCAAATATTAAATCTGAAAAGTTTTCTACAAACAATTAAAAATTATTAAGAAGCCAGTAATGCCGAACCGCCTTCCAGTATCACGTAGCGTGTTTCAAATTATTCGCCAACCCATTCGAATTGAAAAAACAGAGTGAATGTTCTAGCTGGTGTGTGATCCGTCGTTTAAAAACCAAATAATCAAATTTTCATTTTTCAAAAGTAAATTTCAAACATTTCCATAAACCGTTCTCTTCTTGACTTTGGAGTCTCTAAGACTTTGGATTTACGCAAAGTACTTTTTAAAGAAATATTTTTTAAGATATGGCAAAAGCACTTTATTTAATAAAATCCAATATTTACAATTTTACATTTACTTTTTGAATAAAAATTATAGTTTTTTATAAAAAATTAAAAGGAATATTTTTCAAAAGTCAATCTTTACACAAAAAAGTACCTTTTTCGTCAAAAAGTACCTCTTGTCAAAAAGTACCTTTTGTGAAAAAGTACATTTTTTGTCAAAAAGTATCTTATTGGAGAATTTTGCATTTTTTTTTTATAAAATAATTTGTTTCCCTTAAAAAATCACTTTTGTAATATAAGGTTATTATCAGTACCCCAATAAGTACCTTTTCAAAAAAATTCTATATACCGCAAAATAAAATTTACTTTTAGCATATGAGACCGATTTCAAAAAATCTCTTTGAAATGAAAAGCAGTTTTTCCAAAAAAAAAACGCTCTTTCCTAGTTTGCAAATTTGTTTTGTTGCAATAAAAGTACTTTTTTTACAAAAATCACAAAAATTTTCTTTTTCAAGGAAATTGGCGTTTTCAAAATAAAAATATCCTCGTTAAACAAAAACTAATTTATTTGTTCTTTTACAAAAAAAAAAAAAAAAAAAACGAAACAAGTAAGAAAAGGACCTTTAAAAAAGTACGTTTTCAAAAAGTCTACTATTTGACATGAACAACCAGTGTCAATTATTTCAAGAAATTAGATTATATAAAACAAGAATCAAGAGAATCAAAATAGCAGAAGGACTTAAACATTTCATTCGTTGCAACCCTTCAGAAGCTGACAGCATTGTTTAAATAAAATATCTTCGTTCCTTGCATTTCCCATTCATAGTGTGGCTTCTGACAAACCGTGTTGCAAAAATTTTCGTTCCTCTTTCTATTGTTCTTCTGTTTAATATTTCCGCTTAAATTGACAATTTTCAATTGTCACGTATTTCTCAACAATGTGTCTCTTGCATTGACTTCTAATAAATCTGGTAGCTAATAAATATGTAGTTTCCAGCAGCTACGACTTGGTGAATTTCTCTTTTTATTTTTGTTATCTTTTCGCTATAAGAATACGATATCAGCAACTACCACCAACCAAGCAAGCAGTTTCTTTTTTTAACAAATTTATTTTGTTGTGTATAAAACTTAGGAGTTGTTCCCTTTACCATCTCCTTCTTCTTCTATTTTTATACCCTTCACAAAAATGAGAAGGGAATAGATAAGTTGGTCCTTCCGTTTGTAATTTCTATAATAGTCATATTCGACTTAAAATGAGTATATATATTCTGGATCCTTATTGGAATGAATGTTTAATTAACGATGTCTGTCTCTGATGGCACTATGCAACCTAGGATCTTAAAACTTGCACCATTTGATCAGCGCGTTCGAATTTTCGCTATTTAAAATCGGTCGACAAGTTCCCGAGATATGGGCCTTAAGCCGTTTGTCTACTTTTTTGGTTTTTTTACTCTTATGGGGAAACACTTGTATGCAAGCTCATAAAATGTGCATATTCTGAATCCTTACCAAATTTGCTCTAAAATCCCTTTACAATAATTAATAACCGTAGGTCCACAGATAACTTACGGAGCTAAATATTGAACTGAATTATAAATTTTAAAGAATTCTAAAACTAACAAAGAAACTCAAATTCCACCACAGGCGGAAATATCAAAATTTTAAGTAAAAAAGTTTCAATTGCAAAATAATAAAATAAGAAAACCGAAATTTACCAAAAAAAAAAAAAAAAATCAGAATTCACCAAATTTTTAAATTGCACTAGAAAAATTTATATTACACCAAAATTTTTTTATTTCACCAAAAAACCGGAATTTTACCAAAAACCGGAAAACCCCACAAAACCAAATTCACCAAGTTTTAGATTTTTCGCTTAATTTTACTCACATTTTACAAATTCACTAAACAACATTTTATAAAAACGTTACACAATTATACTTATCGTGTAGTGAATGATTTCGAAGAAAGAGGGACTGTAGCTGATAGGCCCAAGCATGGACCACAACGTACTGCAAGATCGGCTGAAAACATTCAACCCATCAACCTCAATTCGACACCGTGCTCAGGAGCTTCGTCCTTCAAAGAACAACTTTGGCCACAATTTAGCACAAAGATTTGCATTTGTTTCCATTTAAGATTCAGTTGACACGAGAGCTTCTTCCAGATGACCATCTACGCCGCCGTACATATGCCAATAGGATGCTACAGCTCGCCCTTGACAACTCCGATTTTCATGAAAAAATCATAATGAGTGACGAGGCACATTTTCATTTGAATGGATATGTGAATAAACAGAATAGTCGGTTCTGGGCAATGGAAACACCTCAAATTATTCATCAGTCACCTTTGCATCCATTAAAAGTGACAGTCTGGTGGGCAATTTGATCAGGAGGAATCATTGGATCTTACTTATTTGAAACTGAAAACGGCGCAACGATAACTGTCAATGAGGAGCGATATCGTGATATAATTGAAAACTTTTTAACGCCACAACTGCACGCTTTGGGCTTGACTGACATGTGTTTTCAACAAGACGGTGCCACATCGCATACAGCCAGGATTACAATGGAATTACTGCGGGACCTCTTTCCCCAACAAGTTATTTCAAGGAATGGTGATGTTGATTGGCCTCCACGGTCGCCTGATTTTACTGCTCCGCACTTCTTTTCGTGGGGATATCTGAAAAGCAAGATTTATGCAAACAAACCAGAAACGCTGGAGCAACTCAAACAAAATATTCGTGATGAAATTAATGAAATACCGCGTGAAATGTGTGAGATTGTAATGAAGAATGTGTTCAAAAGGACTCGCAATTTGTGAGGCTAACAGAGGCGGACATTTATCTGATATTGTATTCCATACATAATTGCCGACATTAAATAAAACATTTATCAATATACGATCCATTCTCTTTCATTTAATCAAAAATTATAAAAAAACAAAGTACCTTGCCGGCGGACACCCTGTATTTTAAATCGAAAAAAGTCAGTATGAACAAAAGTCTTATTAAAAAAATGAAGATCGCAAGCAATGGTTTACAGTAGTACTGAGATGTACTGAGATCAAGTTCTTCATATTTACAATACGATTCCATTTCTAGGCAATACGCTAGCTTGGCAAAAATTTTTTAAACTTTCTAATATGGGAAAGGATTATGGGAAAAATGTTAGCAAACTAGCAAGTTGCCTAGAAATGGGATGGTATTGTAAATATGAAGAACGTGGTGCTCATTTCTTTTTACGGCCGAGAATTCTGGACAGGAACTTGGGCCTATTTTCACATTTATGTTTTTGTGCGGACTAGTATTTGCATTCAATAAAATGAAATAAAATTATAGCTTGGAAAAAATATGCACATTTGTATATTATTCGTCAAACGATTTTATGTCACCAGTCCTTTTTTCATGAATTTTTTTCTGGAAAAAATGTCTTAAACTTACTGAGAATTTGTGAAATTTCAAAACAGCCGAGATCAACTTGAATGCAAAAATATTAAAAAAAAATTAAATTTAAACAAAATTTTTGTAATCGAACTTTCGGATTTAATTAAAGTTTCTTAATTTATTTTAAATTATCATGGCTGACTGTTATGAATTCTGAAATTTTTTCAAGTATAAATTTTTTTATTTGTAGTGTCTCGCAATAAGCAAAACTTTAGGTCAAATAACACGAAAGAGTTACACTATTTACGAAAAAAATGTTAAAAGTTATCGCAAAGGCGAATTAATTTTCGAATGTGCGTTAAAATGTGAGTTCAATTTGCGTGAAATATTCTTGTGCTACCAACTAAGAAAATATTCATCTACAAAATCGCTATTTCAATCTTGCCAAGCAGACGTAGGATGAATGTCATTAAGGTTATTTAGAAGATATGACCTTTTCGTTTTTAAGATACGTCTTAATTTTACCATCCCGCCATCATTCGGGCAAACTGAACTTAAAGCAGTTCGTAGTTAGAACTGTCTTTTGCTTAACAATAATGGAATCTAATAATTTCCCCACATTATTTTAAAAGCACAGCGTGGGTATTATGGGAAATTGTCTCTTTTCTGTATTTAATTTGTTATTTTAAGAATATAAACATAATTTTCCGCCCCACAGAAACAGCTACGAAAACGATTTAAGTTGTATAAAGGAAACTCCTTTATATATGAGCACTTAATTTAATAAAAAAAAAAATAGAAACAAGTAAGAGAGCTCTTTTCGGCTGTGACGAATCTTTTATGCCCTCCACAAAAGTATGAACTACTAAAAATACACTCAAGATTTGTCACGGTGCAAAGGATTGCTTGCTCCGCTTTTAGTCGTCTTATTTTACATTTCAACTCTCTTCTCGTTTTAGTCTAACAATGTTCGATCATTTTTTTTTAATTCGGGGGGAATATCGAAGCAGAACGCTAACTTTATGGATCCCTTTTGGACCCCTTTCCTCGAATTGATTGCAGGCAACCTATTTGTAATTTACTACTACCTTACTCCCATTCAAGGCTCGTGTTACCACTAGGGTTTACTATCAACTATATGGATTTCAGACTGTCGACTAGTGACTGCCGACCTTCTTCCTCATCACGGAGTCTCTGCTAGTGATTGCTAGTATTTGTTTAAGGCTTAGGTTCACCATGGCATTTACACATAACAAGTCTCTTCAGAATTACTCCATTGGCCAATAAGCACCAGAGTTCCTACAGAGATTAACCAATTTTTTCATTCCAATTTTTCGATTTTGTGGTGAATTTAAAATTTTTATCAAATTCTACATTTTTCGTTATTTTTAGTTCAATTTAATTTTGTTGTAACATTTTTTTTATTTTGGGAAAATTTCGATATTTCGGCATTTTAAGAAATTACACTATACAGGGTATCCGCCGGGAAGGTGTACTAATTTGTTTTGTTTATATTTTTTGATTAAATGAAAGAAAATGGATCGAATATTGATAAATGTTTTATTTAATGTCGGCAATTATGTATGGAACACAATATCAGACAAATGTCCCCTCTGTTAGCATCACAACACATTTTTCATTACATTGTCACACATTTCTCCAGCGTTTCTGGTTTGTTTGCAAAAACCTTGCTTTTCAGGTGTCCCCACAAAAAGAAGTCCAGAGCAGTCAAATCAGGCGACCGTAGAGGCCAATCACCATTCCTTGAAATAACTTGTGGTGGAAAGAGGTCCCGCAGTAATTCCATTGTAATCCTGGCTGTATGCAATGTGGCACCGTCTTGTTGAAACCACATGTTAGTCAAGCCCAAAGCGTGCAGTTGTGGCATTAAAAAGTTTTCAAGCATATCACGATATCGCTCCCCATTGACAGTTATCGTTACGCCGTTTTAGTTTCAAAGAAGTAAGGTCCAATGATTCCTCCTGACAGCAGACTGTCACTTTTAACGGATGCAAAGGTGACGGATGAATAATTTGAGGGGTTTCCATTGCCCAGAACCTACTATTCTCTTTACTCACATATCAATTCCAACGTAAATGTGCCTCATTGTGTCACTCATTATGATTTCACGAAAATCGGCGTTGTCATGGGCGAGCTGCAGCATCCTATTGGCATATGTACGGTGGCGTAAATGGTCTTCTGGAAGAAGCTCTTGCACAAAATTGTGGCCAAAGTTGTTCTTTGTTCTTGTTCTCAAGCTCCTGACCACGATGTCGAGTTGAGGTTGATGGATTGTTTTGAACACTTTCTTGAACAGCAGTAATGTTTGCAGCCGATCTTGCAGTACGTCGTGGTCCATGCTTGGGCCTATCAACTACAGTCCCTATTTCTTCGAAATCATTCACTACACGATAAATAGTGCGTCTTGTTGGCACGTAGTTTCTCCCAAAAATTTCACGTAACTTTCTCATCGTCACAGTAATCGATGATTGATTTTGATAAAATGTTTTAACGATTAAAACACGTGGGGTTACCGAATATTTTTCCATAATAAATTTGCCACGTTTCTACTTCACGACTGCCAAATATGAACCGTCAAGACTAATGTTTACCAAAATGGCGGCAAAACAAAATAGTATACATTCCCGGGGGACACCCTTTACTTCGAATGGGTTAAGGGTTTGTTTAAATTTACCCCGAATGTTCGTTTATTTTTTAAATTAAGTTTTTTGCAAGTTTTCAACTTTCAGGTAAATTTAAAATTTGTGCTTCGAGAAACCGCGGTTTTTGGGTAAACTGTAAAATGATCCAAGCATTGAAAGGCAAACGGCCCTTGTTGTGAAACAGGTCAAGACACGCCTTAGTCGCCACCTATTCTAGAATCTGCTCTCTCTCTCTCGGATTATCACTTATGTTGCACTTAACATGCTACTGTTATCAAACTAACTTCTCTGAAAGTAGTAGCCGTCCATATTCATTTGAAAATATTTGAAATACATAAGAAGGTCTCTGAATAGGAAACTTTACCACACGTGTTGTTCCGTTGCTACTGGTGTTTGTTACAAACAACAACAAAAGCTCGTTTTCTAAATTATTTACTTTATAAAATTAATTTTGTTTACTATATTTCATGTTTTTAACATTCCCTCAGCTACACAATCGTTGCGCTTCATCTGTAAAGAAGGAATGTACTTTGGGTGAATTTGCCGATTTAATTGTACCACCAACAGCCATCTGTCCAGCAGTCTTGGATCGCCAGCGTTCAGTTAATCAAGCAACTAAGGTAAATTGTCAAAAAAAATTTTAAATCTAATTAAAAAAGATAGAAATACACGTGGAAAATAAAACAAATAAATTTCATAACTTTTCCTAATCAGTGACAACTTCAATGCAGAAGTTCTTTTCAATACATTAAAGCAGTTGAAAAAAGTTTATTGAAATTAAGCGTTTTTTAGCGGTTTTGTGAGAGACTGTCGAAACTTGTCTTTATTGCGGAAGAAGATTTTTAATTTCAAATTAATTTCTCAATTTGAGGAAATAAAGCAAAAGAAGACCTCTTTGTACGTGTCACACTACTAAAGTCCCTTTTACACTATTCCACAAGAGTAGATTTTTGAAACGAATTTGCGTCATCCTTTGTCAAGTTTGGTTTGGAGTTTCGGCTTTCGGTTTCGGCTATTTGCCATCTTCAGTGTCATTTTTCGTTCTGAGAAGTTTGCATTAATTCGTTCTAACTCGAACATCTAACCATCGCTAACCACATGTTCTACAACAAATGTAGTCCAGCGCATATTAGAAAGACGGTACATGTACTACACACACAGCGCAAAGGACGATTACTAAACATCCTAGAAACGGAAGCATCATAAACGAACAAACAAACGTCGATTCAGACGTTATATTGGAGCCTCTAAAATTAATCTACAAAACACACAACAAAAATAACGAACAAGATACACCGAAAACAATAAAAACACATTATGTACAAAGATAATAAACAAATTCATAATCTAATAATCACTGACTTCTTTCAAACCCAACAAAAAACACTATAAATAATTAAAAACAACGTACACATGCCGTCCGCATCACAAATCTAATCTATACAATAACATCCGGCCTGTTACCAGGTCCCAATTACAAGTGGCTACATGGGAAAGAAAAATAAAATTGTGCCTATAACATCTACCTGACATCCCCAAACACAAATTCTGATGCAATACAAAGCAATAAAACAGTTATCATTTACATCTACCAATCCCTACAAAACACCCGACTTACGACCTTTACCTGCTACTTGGTCACACCTTACAGATGCCTACAAGCTCATATGACAAATAGATACCTGACACACAATAAAACACTAAAGAATTGATGCAAACATCTCAGAACGAAAATGACACTGAAGATAGCACATAGCCGAAACCAGTTTGTCTCCAAACCAAACTTGACAAGGGATGATGGAAATTCGTTCCAAAATTCTACAAAAATTATTCTTCTTATTTTGAAAATTAGAAAACAAACTTGTAAAGAAAGTGAATTAAGGAGTTGGGTATTTCAGGTCTATTCACACTATTAGCTTGCATTTTAACAGAAGTGCGCTAGTGTATAATTTTTAGCTAAAAAAAATTATAAAAATATTTTTCGCTAAATATTAAAAATGAAAATGGAGGTATAAAACAATTTTTAGTTTAATGGCCGTCAAATTCGCGAAGGCGAAATTGCACTTTCCGGGCGTACCTTTGGCTTAACGAACCCTATGGCATGTATTAGGTTGACTTTGAAGCAGAATGCCTAATAATAAAGAATTCCCGGAAAGAGTGTAATGCTAAGTACAGACATGCACCTTAATTAAGGCAATTGGGTTACCGACTTTGGTCATCACACACATGTCCAATTTAACTTACTTAATTAGCCTCCAACAGCTAAGAATTTTATACTTGTGCTTGTATTTGCGAGTTTAGAAAATTTCAGGGAAATTCGGCTTTAAAATGTCTTTCAATGTGACCTGCCATTCCTTTTCACTTTGTTCTCTTTTCATTTTAATTCACTAACCAAGGTTTGCGCGGGGAATTTGAGTCAATTTATGGTGCAATTAAGTACTAAATTATTAACTGAGTCCTTGTATGGTAAATTGTGCTCAATTAAGTCAATAATTGCGTTAGTTTCCTAATTGCGCACGTAAGGCCTTATTTAAGTGAATTTCCTAATTGCGCAATTGGTTGCATGCCCTCAAAAGTGCATCTATGTAATTTCCAGGTAGCGTTAGCGTGTTTAGGACTCTCTGTTAATGGCTATAGCAAAGCCTTAATAATTTTCGACAAAGTCTGGACACTGACTTTCAACTGATTCATGGCCAGTTGGTGAACTTCTGGTCGATTAGTATCATGCCAAAAAAAACAATTTTTTCTCTTTTAAATGCTTCAGAATCCAATTAGCAAAAATCCATACAGCTTCTGGGTTAGTTGCGCTTCAGACGAATATAGTTTGAAGTTCCGATAAACCAAGTGCCTAGTCGCGACATGTGGAAGAGCTAGGCTTTTCTAGGGCCTGAAACTGAAAGAAGAGAACTTTCGAGATACGATCAGTAGTGGAACACTAATACTACGAAAACCAGTAGCCCCGGGAATGTAAGTTCCAGCCTGGTTTTGAGTGAGGCTCCTTTGGGGGTACCACGTAGTGCCAGTCGCTTAGGTACAAACCGCTTCCATTACGGCAGGAGGTTAGGAAGCTCCAAACTACTAGGCAAGTGGTAAGTTCGTGGTCTAGGCAGTCATGAGTGGTGCCTATGTAAAGTACTACCGCGTTTGCCACTATTTGCCACAAATTGTAAAATTCTAAACCCATTCTCCACTCGAATCTGATATATTTTTGGTTTTAAGCAGACCTTCCACAGGCGCAAGAACAAAACTGCTCTACTTCTGCAATATCAAATACAAAAAGTAATCTGTCTCTATCCGATTCCTTAAATAAAAACGCTTAATTTCAAATATTTTGCTTTAATTTTTTTAATTTAACAGATAAAAAAAACTGCAGACCTTGACACGATACAACGACATGCACTCGTAACCCAAATTAGTCTCTTCAATGTTAATTTAAATATCCCTTTTATTTATTCTCTTCTATTAACTTAAATTTTAAAATAATAATAAACTAATTTTGAACAAAATATTCCGCCAACAAACTTTACAAATAATAACTCTGCAACAATTTATAATGATTGGGATCATCAATTTTCATCATCTGTCGCAATTTGCAAAATTCAATTTCAAATGCCCTTCTTTACCAAATAATATTCACTTGAATTTGTGTTTGTGTGCATGTGAATGTTTGTGTGTGTGTTTCCGGTGTTAACAAAAAAAAAATAAATTGAAATTAAAAACAGAAATCTTTGTCATCCCAAACACATCATCAACAGGCTACACACTTTCAAATGACACCACCAAACGAAAACAGTTGTCCTCTGTTGGTATTTGTTAATCCCAAGAGTGGCGGTCGACAAGGTGACCGTATTCTACGTAAATTTCAATACATGCTCAATCCCCGGCAGGTGTACGATTTATCCAAAGGTGGTCCCAAGGAAGGTAAGTTAAGACACTTTTTAATTAAAATCAAAGATATGCAATTAAAGTGGCATTAATTTATTCACTCGAACACACGTTCACTACTTCACTTCACGTTTACGGAATATTAAAACAACTAAGAGCCGAACAAAACAAAAAATAAATTAAAATTATATTTACATACATTTTAATACAATAGGGCCGTTCACAGAGGATAATTTATTTATAGAGACAAATTTTTCCAGCTGATGGCTAAGCTTTTAAGTGAAACGTAACCAAAGTCTAAAGTATCCTCTATAGGCTTTATGGATTTTTCTTAATATTCCCTCTTTCAGAAGTACATTTAAAAATTAAATTTTTCAAATAGTACTTTTATTATAAAAGTACCGAATTTCATTAGGCATAAGTTAAACTGTTACTTTAAGTAAAGCATTTCCAAAAAAAAAATATATAACTTCAAGGACAAGGGTAAAAGCTACTTTAAAAATGGTACTTTTTGGAAAAAGTACATTTTGATAAAAGTACTTTTTGGAAAAAGTACTTTTTTCAAAATGTATTTAAAAGTGGAATATTACTCTAAAATAAAAAAACACAAATTCCAAAAAAATAAGACTTCAAAGAATATGTAAAATTAAAAATAACTGTTTAATTTAATTTTAATTAAAAATATATCTAAAAAAAACTTCCTAATTGGAAAAGTACATGTTTTAAAAGGAATTAAAAAAAAACGCACTCCATAAAATAATTTTTATTAAAGAACTCTGGTTATAAAAATCGCTTGTTTTAAAAAATATTACAAAGAAATTTTTAAGCAAACCCCTTTAAAATGTTAAACTAAGTTCAGACATGACCCTTAATTGAGGCAATTAAATTTTAAATTGCGTTGTAGACTTTAGCCTTCTTACATATTCACTTTTGCTTACTCAATTAGCATTTGATAGCTGAATATGTTTTCATTTAGTTCGTGCAAACATGTGTTGGAGAACTAGGAAAAATGAAGTGTAATACGGCTTGAAAGGAAACAAATTAATAATTAAAACAAATTAATAATTATTTATAACGAACTTTTGCTTTAATTTTCTTGAAATTTGCTATTTTTCAATTTCATCCGCCACTTTTTTCATTTATTTTTTTATCTAGATTTTGACATCTGCAATGAAAAATAACAGTAGTGTTAATAAATGTCGGTTTAATGATTTCATCATGGCACAGGGTTTCTTCTGCTCACTGAACTGAACTAATGCATTTAAGCACTAATTGCTTAACTTAATAATTGAGTTCTTGTAGATAAAATTCAGCTCAATTAAGGCCTTAATTGTAAACATTTCCTAATTGCTCAATTAAGATGCTTGTGCGTAAAGAGTAGTACCCTTACAAATTTCAATAAATGCTAATATTAAATTTAAAATATTAACTTTTGAAAAAAGTACTGCTACACATTTAAAAAAATACTTTAGAGAGTGATTTTAAACAACGATCTTCAGAAAGAATATTTCAGTTGGGATTTTCTTAAACTAACTTTTATAGTTACTTTTTCAAAATATCGTTCTACAATCGTTTTTTTAAATAAAGTACTTTTTAAGAGAAGGACCAACTGTACAGAATTCAAAGATCAACATGTATTGGCATTACAGGTGCACTGCGTACTAGTCCATCAGAGTCACTGAATACTATACTGCACCTTATTCCTATAGATCTTCACATCGTGGCCATATCTTGATACCTTTGATAGAGTGTTCAGAGTACTAATCCCCTCCAGGAGGGAGTGGTGCGGTGGTAGTCTCGTGGAGAACTATAACGTCATTATATACACGGACGGTTCTAAGATGAACAGCGATGTAGGCTCTGGCGTCTTTTCTAGTGATCTTGAGATAGGCATCTCATATCGTCTTCCGGATAATTGCAGCTTATTTCAAGCTGAAATACTTGCTATTATGAAGGCATGCAGGATTTTATACGACAGGAATATACGTGGGAATATTGGTATTTTCGTCGACAGTCAGGCGGCGCTTCTGTCACTCAAATCGTACATAAACTACGTCTCTGTTAGTCAGTCAATGTAAGAGAGAGTTGTCAAGGCTATGGAGTCTGGCGGATGTTACCTTGGTTTGGGTCTCTGCACATAAGGACCACTTTGGTAATGAACAAGCAGACAAACTAGCCAAAGGAGGAACCGCTCTAAATACTCCCAATGTGGAATCAGTCGCAATCCCCTTGGGGAATATTAAGAGCGGCATCTTCAGTCACATTCTTAAGGAGGCTGATAATAGGTGGCGGAGACTGAACACATGGAGGGTCTCTTTTGATTTTTGGCGCACTATGCAACTGATAGGTCGTGATCGGAGGAACTTATCGAGGTTGCTGGCAATATTAATAGGTCACTGGGCGTTAGGAGAACATACCAGGCGACTTGGACTCCCCTATAATGACCACTGTCGCAGTTGTAAGGACATAGAGAAAGAGGAGACGGTTTTTCACCTTCTCTGCGAATGCCCTGCCCTGGCTGTCAGGAGACACAAATTTCTTGGAGAGTACATACTGGAGGATCTCAGTGAGATATCTAGGTGCCGTTTCAACGATATTTTAAGATATCTCACGGCTACGGGATGGATCTAGCTCCCTAGTCTTAGTGCGAGCATAGGCTCTAAGACGCTATTTACCTGGCGAGTGGTATGGTCTTGTCAAAATGGGGTCATTCAGACCTTACTTGACAGCCTGCATGCAGCAGGTTACCATGTAAACCAACCAACCAACCAACCAAGAGAAGGATCCATTAAATAAAAGTCTGCAACACAAGCCAGCAAGTCTTCCGGAGAATTGAATTGAATTGAGTCGTTTTTTTATAAATTTTGTAAATAAGTCACTCGCTTGTGTTATATAGGATCAGGCCAAAAGTCTTTTAAAAAAAGTTCATATAAAAATTATTTGCCTCTTCAATGAGTTTAAAAATAAATTATATTTTTAAAAAGAAACTGTGGAAAAAAGGTAACTTTTAATAAATTACCTTTTAATCCAGTTGAAATAAAGCACTTTTTCATCAACTACAAAACAAGTTTCTTAATAATAAAAACCCCTTCACTTGGAATGCATTAATCACCTTTAAAACAACAACGATTTGCTCGGCACGAAATGAACCCGTCTAATGTAAACATTTCCTTTTTAGTCCACATGTTTATTTACAAGAGAAAATATTTTAATTAAAACATTTCTCTGAGTACTAATTTGTAAACTTAAACATGTTTAAGTGTGTGAGCAACTGTGCAAGAGTTTTTTTTTTTAGTTTCTTTGACTTAATGCGACTACGGCACACATGCAGATGTTATTTTGAAAAATAAATTTCAGAAGTCAAATATTGTGGAAAATTAGGAAAGTGAATTTTTTTAGAAAAAAAATATTTTATACAAAAAACAAATAATAAAATGAAGTTGACTTCTTGTTTGCAGTGATGAGTGACTGTTATTTTCTTTATTTTTCACAATTTTTTTTCGTTTTAATCTTTTATTTTTTAAGGTCTCACATTATTTAAAGAATTGCCCAATTTCAAGGTTATTTGTTGTGGTGGTGATGGTACTGTGGGTTGGGTTCTAGAAGCCATGGGTAAGTAGCTCTACTCAAATTATCTTAAGTTCAAAATTGTTACATGAACTTTTTTACTTTTTTCATTTCATTTCTTTTGGCTTTGTGCTTTTTAAACAGACTCTGTAGACTTTGCCGCCCAGCCAGCGATTGGTGTTATACCACTGGGTACTGGCAATGATTTGGCACGTTGCTTACGCTGGGGTGGCGGTTATGAAGGTGAAAATATACCAAAATTAATGGACAAAATAAAACGTTCCAATGTTGTTATGTTGGATAGATGGAGCATAGAAGTTACAAATAATCCCATGTGTGAGGAGATACCGAAACCAAAAGTAAGTTAAATGTGTCCAGTATTTTTAGTATATTTTTTAATCCCTTAAAGACAGCGAATAGGCATTCATATTGACTAATCACTTGGTTAATATTGCAAAGTACTATTTTGAATGTGACTTTTAGAAATATCAACTATTTGAGAGTTAATCGTTGAAGAAATTATATTTTTTGAACCAATCCATGAATTAATCGAACTTTTTATAATTTCTTTATAAGGCAGGCACTTATCATTTTTATAAGTAGTAGTCAGAGATAAAGAGAGAGAGAAATAAGTGAGAGATAGCGTCATCAACGGCCAGGGAATATTCCTTTTAACCTCCAATAAAGCATTTTAATATACTGTGATGATCTCATTCCAAGCTTTAATTACTTCACTAAGTTCACAAACATTAATTTATTTTTACATACAGTCGACTCTCGATAATTTTAAACTGAAAGGACCAGAGAGACTACGAGCTTACTGATGGTCAATGCTTACATTGCATTCAATGACTTAAATAGCTTTGTTTACTCTAGCAAAAGCAATAAGATCACAATCACATTACCAGTTCTAATTATAGAGGCTAGAAAGCCAAACTTGAAATGCTAGAACGTTGGTGAACAAGGTGACATTCCATTAATTTTAAAATATCGAGAGACAAAACTACTTTTTTTCACTTTATCTAATGTTCATATTACGAAAGATTCAAATTATCGAGAGACTACTGTATTCATAATTTTTTGTGCGAATGTATGCAGTTTAACTCCTCCTCAACGGCTGTACTGATTTTCATGAAATTATGTGTGTGTGGTTTAGATTTATAATATGGCCCCGGTAGGTGGTGCTACTACAATCACACCAATTGTTTTTCAATTCAATTCCATAATATGAATATCAAATGAAAGGGTTTGTTGAGAAGAACTCGGAAAACTAATTTACAGTATTCTAAATCCAATATGACGCATACCCCAAGCTGGCTGACCCAATATTTTTAATGAAACCTGATGGCATGGATATCAAATCAAGGGTTTGTTAAGAAGAACTCGCAAGATGTATTGACATCACTTTAATCCCATATAGCGTTTGTGTAGAAGACCTCGAAAGCCACCAGGAAAACGGCAGTCTATATAAATGGGGTCTACATAACAGGAGGCCTGTGATAGAACAACGTCTACCCTGAACACTAGCAAAAATGAAACTGAAGATTGCACATAACCGAAACAGGTTTGCCTTCAAACCAAATTTGACAAGGAATGACGCAAATTCCTTCCAAAAATCTACAAAATAAAACTGTGTTTGAAAATTAAAACTGCATACTCTTTATATATTGGAGATACCTTGGCGATACTCGACAAGCCATTTGGCTGGGAAGCTCAAAAAAACTGATGATACTTGTTATACTAGCTTCAAGCCTACATGCGCCTACCAGAGGTGCTTTTTTACAAACCCGTCTTGATCTTCTTTGGCACAAGTTTGGGAAGCTGCTTATTCTTGCTAATGTCTTTGATCCTCTGTGATGTGCTTAAAGAAATTTTTCACATTATTTAAAAGCTACTTTACTGATCATTTCAAATTAAAATCACACAGCCATTTGATATACCTATGTATAGCAATAATAATTTTGCGCACTTTCACTCTCCCATTGAGCAACTGCATATTGTGAATTCTTCATTCTTTTCGGCAATCACAGTAAAACTAATTCACCATTGAAATTCGTGATGCAGCATACCAATTGATGTGCCCTTGTAATATATGTTGGAAGCAAACACTCATGTTAATATAAATAAATAAATATTTTCAGTATTTCACTACCATATAGCTCAGTTTGAGCAGGCACTTTCTGTTGCCCAGTGAGAAAAATCCTCTTTAAATCAATAATTTATTAAGCAGATTTTCATTGTTTAGCCTTGAGGTCAAATTGAAAATCAAACATTTAAATCGTTTCCGTGAAGGCATACAGTCAAATACTATTTGCTTTTTGTTCTTCTGTCTTTTTCGGTATCTCTATCTCTCTCTCTCTCTCTCTCTCTCTCTTACTCTCTACATACAATATGAACGCCGAAAAGTATGCTTCAGATATTTGCAGCACGCCGTGTGTGGGTGTGAATTTTTGATGAGCAAGTACGAGTAGTACCTCTAAACACGTGAAAAATATTTTAGTTTGCTTGTGTAAATTTAGTTATTGTGGAGTGAAAAATATGAACAAAATTGTTAGCGAGGCGTATAAGTTTTTTGCATAAAATTTAAGTTAAAAATGGCAAAAGTTAAAAGGTTATATTTGTACAGTTTGTGTACTAACTTTAAGTATTTAGAAAGGGTGTTCATATTTTAAACGTTTTACGGCAAAATTTTGCTAATGGAAAATTATAAAAGAAATTCATATCAATTCAATCGAAAATACATGAAAGTTTTTCTATTAACTTTCAACTAATATTTTTTTAGTAGTAAAATTTTATAGTGTAAATTTGTTCCCAAAAAATAATCCTCTGTAAAACGAAGTTTAAAATAAAGAGCACCCTTTAGTACCGAACTTTTACATACTTAATTGCTCCACTAAAATCAATGATTTTTTTTATTTATTTAACTAGAATTCTTTTAGAAATTATAAAAGTCATTTGCTCCAAAGAAACGGTTCGAAAGTATTTTTTTTTTCCAGATACCCCAGATAAATTTAACTGAAATAAATATTTGTTGAATTTATTTTTTTTATTTTCACATATTCTTTTAACAAAAACTATAAATGTGCCTCGAAGTTTAGCAAAAATTATTTTGCTTTTTTCACCAGTAAATATTTCTTAAAAATTGTTATCTAAACAATTTCACTAAAAATTTTTCATTAACTCTACTTAAAATTGTTATAAGTATAAATTCTTCACTTAATACGAATGAGCAGGAACAAATTGAGACAGAAAAATGTATGTCAGGTGATGGCAAGCTATGTAGTTCCACATTGGAAATGTGGCCCCTAGCGAAGAACAGTGAGATAGCTTCATACATTTGTTGCTTGGCAAGAAATAAAAGGAGTAGTCATATAAAAATAAAAACTGGCTTTGCAAAATGTTAAAAATTAGTCCACCCGTAGAGGTACCTTTTATAAGCCCATATTTAAAGATATGTATGGCAGATTCACCTAAACGTAAATCGATGTTAAAGAGCCCGCGTAAAAATAGGTGTATAGCAAAAAACTGTTGAAATCGGTCAGTCCTTAGGGTACCTCCCTGCGATGTATGTTATGTAAGTATTTTATATGCTTTTCTATATAACCAATTTTTCAAAAGTCTTCCTTTAATTTTATTCGACCGTGTAATGATGATGCAACCAGTGGAGCAGGCTTCAATATTAATAGCTTCGCTAGAAATAATTTCCCAATTGTTCTTTCAGAGGACTTTGCTTTACAAATATATGGTTGCTGAAACCGCATTTGTACCGTTTTGCGATCTAGCGTTGTTTATACCAATTTGGGTTCAAACTTTAAACCGCATTGCCTAGTATTATCGGAATTAATATTTTCAGCAACTGAGAAAACTTTTTCCGTTTGCCCTACGAGTTTGAAAAAAATTGGACAGCAGTATCTGGTCAATGATGGAGTTCTGTTTTGCTAATGTTCCTCTTTAGTTTTTGCTTTTTTAGTGTAAACTTGAAGGCTGCATCAATACCAGTATCAGAATTTTGTCGCTTACATTAGTTGGTTGTACTTATGAGTGTATTTAACATGACCCGAAGAGCCAGCGCAAACCCCACTTAGATGTGCGTGTGTAATTAAAACTTTCTACTGATTGAGATTTTCCGTCCGACAAACTTTCAAAAATATGTTTGTACATCAAAGTCTGCACCCCAGCATAGGTTGCCTGATAACTCTGCATCCGGTATTACAGCTAGCGCTGTTGACGAAGAAATGTAGGAGTCTGATTTTCTTATCGCCCCCTTCGCTAAATCCGCAACTTTACCTTTTTGTGCGATTTCTGCAATCGCCGAAATCTCTAGCAGGCTTTCTATTTTACTCTGCACAACCAGGTTGGTCATCTTCTGCTGATACTTCAAATAAACCTTTAAACAATTTTACGTTTTTAGACTCAAACGCTCCCCCAGCGCTTATTGAAGCGACTAAGAACCCGCTATTGAATTTGGAAGTAAGCCATTTTTATTAATAAGCTCGCATTATATCACAGAAAATTACCGCTTAACAACACTTTTCAGCAAAGAAATTGTCCTTTAAATAAAAATAGGATGGACATGAAGAGCTTAGCGTGCTTAAAAAATAAGTTCTATCACGTGCATTTCTCTTTTAATGGACATACCTGTTACACTGTTATGTTGGTTTATCTTCATTTAATAATTGTTTTAATTTATTATTGGTAAATTGTTGTAAATTATAAATTAAGTCTATTATACAACTTTCTCCTATAAGTATGCAACACATTTTAATTTTGCAAACATGTGCCGCAATTTTCTTGGTGTCTTTCACAACATTTAGAAGTTTGTACAACGATCAGTAAAAGTCGAAGAGTTTTATTGTTGGAAATGAAAGAATAGACTCTAACTTTCAATTGTTTCGTAGTAAGAAGACGAAGGTGGACTCACTTAACTTTTTATTTTTTCAACAAATATTTCAAAAAATATATTTTACCACTAACATTACCCAGATAGTATAAGCGTGTTTCAATCACGAAATATTAGATTTTAGAAAATAAATTATAGACTTTACTTACTGAAACGTTTCTCTATCGATCTGCATCAACACATGTTCTGCTAGACATACCTGACTTTCGCACGTCCGTGTCGTTCCATTTGCGGGCAAAAGAAATTTCTCATAATTTGTCTGTAGCGGTCGCCATTAATAAAATCAATAAAAATGATTTTTCGGTTATTTTTTCAGAGGCCCGAAAGTCCACTCAGCGAACAACCGGGGTTGTTTATGGTACTAACTTTGAGTTCTTAGGTCCGTTTGGATCTTGCACGGTTTGTACGTGCACCACGTTTCGCACTAACGAACACTGATTTTGTTAATGAAATGTTTTCATTTGGCATGCGCCGCCATAGACCATTACTATCGACCTGCCCTTGTTTGCACACTCTTTACACATGAAAAATATATGTTTTAGCATACATTACCTTCTTCTCTGCTCTTACTCACCTGGTTTACTCAATGTCTCTTATATTGTTAAGAAGTACACAAATATTTAAAAAGTTTCCTTGGAAAAAACAACCTCCTAATGGTGACTTTACCCCGCCCAGAAACTTGACATTTTCATTTTTGTAGAATTCAAAATACAATCCTTTTGCTGTTGTTTGTGTTGGCACCTGGAGCCTATGTCAGCCAACAAATTGACAGCTTATGAATATAATGTTGACATCCATAGGCTGTTGTTGGAATGTAATGTCACGTTTAATGCCTGCTTTCGTGTAGAACATCTTCACAAAAAATACACAGAACAGATTTTTCCTTTTAAATTATGTCTACTCAAAATTTTCTAGAGAATTTAATGTTGTACCGAAATGGAGATTTACGTTAATAAAAACAAATAAATTAGTAAAAATAACAACAACAAATTTTGCAAATTCATTTAAAATTATTTTTAAATTATGTTTACCTGACTACACACACGCATACATACATACACTGAGGATCACTTAAATAAGGAATTAATTTTAAGAGATTTTAAACGAAAATATCTTGTAAACCAGGTATAGGGAGGTTACATGATTTATTGTCATAAAGGCTATATTGGGGCAGTTAATAATGTAATCAGGAACCGCAAATTGAACATTGTTCATAAAATTTCACCAGAGTGAAATTGGGTGCATTAAGTTTTATTTCTTTATGTTTTAATTAAAAAATTTATCTTAATAATTATTTTTAATATCAAATAATAAAAAAACATAATTCAATAATCCAAGCCCTAATAATTCCAAGCCCTACAAAACGTTGACCTGCCACCCGCAAACAGTAATTACTGACAACACACCTGACTTACAAGCTTTGCCTGCTACCTGTTTACCTAACAGATGTATACTTGATAAGCGGGGTTAGATTAGTTTATGTGGACAGCTCGCATGCAGCGAATTCACTCGGAGGCCATTAGGCCCATTGTCCCGGCAACCATCTTTCTATCCGCACAGCTCCCTATGGAGCTCCAGGATCTCCGGTCCATAAGAACCACCTGGAGCTTCTCGCAAAACTTCTCAGGCTCATCCGAGTCGCACTCCTAAGGCAGTGCAGAACCTGAAAGAATCGTTGGCCGAAATATTGAGCCTGCGTCCTTTCCTTATCGATTGAGGGCCAACAAATTTTGGATAAACTACAAATGGTTACTTTAAGCCACCTGCGGGCCGTTTCTTTTGGCGATCATTAGATACTTGACAAACAAAAAAAAACCCCAACGAGTTAATACAAACTTCTCAGAACGAAAAATTACGCTGAAAATGGCACATATCCGAAGCCGGTATCCTTGGCATCCTCTAAAAGCCACCTCAAGAGAGTTTTTATTATATTCGATTCGGATTTAAAAGTTGTAGTTCTTGCTCACGAAGCCATTATTTTACAGCACTGGCAGTGTGAATTGCAACATTTTCGTGTTGATGGGTTCGCAGGTTTGAAATAAGTTTTAAAATTATGCAAACGCGCCTTCTAATATGCTTTTATACGATGGCTTCAGTCATTTTTTCCGTTTCAAATACGAAGTAAATAATGTCATGGTAGGATATAGCACCCCATAACACAACTCCGCCTTCCCTGCCGTGTCTTCTTTGTAAGAACATTTCGGCCGTTTTGAGGTCGTAATAATAGAAGTTGCATCTATCTTCTTCTCTCAGAAAATGCAACTTTCAACCACCATGGGAGTAAACCATATCATTGTATTCTTTGCAAACTTTGGGCGCTTTCTTTGTGAATTTTCGCTGCAGACATGCCCGAATTTGAAATAAATGTGAAAATCGTTTGCCTTTCTCTATGCGTTGTTGCCATATTGGCATCCTTTCCTTTCTCCCATGGCTTTCTACATTGTTCAAGTAACTATTCTTCCTTTTATTTTGTCTTCTATTTGCACGGCATCCAGCACGCATTTAAAATAAAACTATTTTAATTAATAAAAATGAATGAAAAAAAAACAAATTTTCTTAAAAAGGAAAAAAGACGTTCACAATTTTCACGAAATTAATTGTAAGAATATGGCCCCCAATATCTGGTTTATATTTGTCCAAAGTTGATCAAATTAAATTCCTTATTTAAGTGATTGGCAGTGTACGTAGGTGATAAATCATATCAGGGCATGAGTGACGTATGATTAATATGGATGATAATAAATAATAATCATACGACATGATGTACGTAATTGAAGGCATGATTTTATGCAGTGTCATCACATGCAAAATCATGATATATTTACATGACATATTATTAAAAATACATAAATATATACATATTTATAGTGATTACGTTTGAGCGGCTTTAAATATGCTATTTAAGCTTTAAATAATCATACGCTGGTCGGAAGAGTATTGACAAGATTCAACTCTCCTTACGCTAAAACTGCAACTTGGTATAAAAGATTATTTACATCTCTGCAACAAATCAAATACACAATTTCTTTACGAACTTACTTAATATTGCCCAATAATTTATTCTATCTTACAGTTAGCCTACGATCCTTTTCCAAAGCGTAAACGTAGATATAACTCCAACCTTTAACTTTTTCAGAAGAACATAAATGCTGGGTTGCCAGTAGATGTGCAAGAGACTGAAGCAAGTGGTAGTCAAAGGAATCAAATTTGGAAGAATACGAAGAATAGAATAAATTTGTGATGAATCTTTTACAGCTGCACTTATGGCAACACGTGCCTTTGTCTTATAAAGCTTGTGTCGTTCGTATTAATTTCTTTCGATGATATTCACGTGTAAGGCTCAACATACAGTTATTATAATGAATCTTGTTTTCCTTTTCAATCTCGTTGCTTTACAGGAATTTATTTCATTTTTTGCTTTTAAATAAATAATTAATGGAAAATAAATTAATTAATAGAAAATAAAAGCTCCTTTTTAAACTCCTACTGCAACCAGTTTACTTTCTTCCGAATGAAGGAATGAATGAATGCATCAATTCGTCTGGCCCTTGCTAAAAGTAGTTATAACATAATTCCCTCTTTTTTCGCTATGCCTCCCGTTGGTTTCGACCACCATTGATGTAGAAGCGTTGAAACCATACCCGCAAATTCCGGTTTCTAATTCCGGCTTTGCCTTCTGCTCATATCCTCAGCTGCCAGATTTCCTTCTATTGAGGCATGACTACTGTGAACCTCTATTCATAGATCTCCACACCAACAAAGTTTGGTACCTAATAAAGATTCCACAAGACAATGACATTTATTTTCAGGCAATAAAATAGATGCCACTAACAAAATAAATTTTATTATTTTAGGCGCCTTTACAAAGTCAGCCAAGCGCCGTCGCCTTTCGTTTGGGCGAGTGGTGAAGTGTGTAAAATTGTGACTAACTTACCAGGCAAATCGCTTTGTCTTCATTCGCAGCAACTGGGGATTTCGTATGCCCTTTTGATTAAAAACTAAAGCCTGACACAAACTGTGATGATCCTAAGGTTGCTGAGAAAAGTCGTAGTGGGTCAGAAAATTTATATACAAGTTATCGCGTTGACTATTAAGAATTCGATGGTTGTAGTAGTTGCCTGGGTTCATATCCCAGCCGCTGCCAATAATCAGTAACGTCAATTCTATGTCTAGCTGCTATTCCATAGTACTAGTATATACATATATCGCAACGTCCTCCTTCTTCGGTATTACTCTATAGCACTAAATCGTCAGCGATGTAAAATAATCAATAAAATTGCTATACCAGCTTTAAGTAATGCGCCGCCTACATAACACCAGAGGCGTTGCAACAACACTGTTTTAAAAGTGAACATTCAGGGTTCTAAGCACTGGAACTTTCTATACTTTCTACTTCACTACCTGTCTTCTCTAATACAGGGTGTCCGCCAGGAAGGTATACAACTTGATTTGTTTATGTTTATAATTTTTGATTAAATGAAAGAGAATGGATCGTGTGTTGATAAATGTTTTATTTAATGTCGGCAATTATGTATGGAATACAATATCAGATAAACGTCCGCCTCTGTTACACTCACACATTTCACGCGGTATTTCATTAATTTCATCACGAATATTTTGTTTGAGTTGCTCCAGCGTTTCTGGTTTGTTTGCATAAACCTTGCTTTTCAGATATCCCCACAAAAAGAAGCCCGGAGCAGTCAAATCAGGCGACCATTCCTTGAAATAACTTGTTGTGGAAAGAGGTCTCGCAGTAATTCCATTGTAATCCTGGCTGTATGCGATGTGGCACCGTCTTGTTGAAACCACATCCCAGTCAAGCTCAAAGCATGCAGTTGTGACATTAATTAGTTACGGTTACTCTGTTTTTAGTTTCAAAGAAGTCCAATGAAGGTCCAATGATTCCTACTGACCAAATGGCTCACCAGACTTTCAGTTTCAATGGATGCAAAGGTGACTGATGAATAATTTGAAGGTTTCCCATTGCCCAGAACCGAGTATTCTGTTTATTCACATATCCATTCAAATAAAAATGTGATTTTTATGATTTTTTCATGAAAATCGGGGTTGTCATGGGCGAGCTGTAGCATTCTATTGGCATATGAACGGCGGCGTAAATGGTCTTCTGGAAGAGGTTGATGGATTGTTTTGAACACTTTCTTGAACAGCAGTAATGTTTCCAGCCGATCTTGCAGTACGTTGTGGTTCATGCTTGGGCCTATCAGCTACAGTCCCTCTTTCTTCATTAACTACACGATAAACAGTGCGTCTTGTTGGCACTTTGTTTCTCCCAAAAATTTCACGTAACTTTCTCATCGTCGTAGTAATCGATGATTGATTTTGATAAAATGTTTTAACGATTAAAACACGTTGCTTTACCGAATATTTTTCCATAATAAATTTGTACACGTCTCTACTTCACGACTGCCAAATATGAACTGTCAAGACTAATGTTTACCAAAACAGTGGCAAAACAAAGTAGTATACCTTCTCGGCGGACACCCTGTATATACTTTTCCAATTGTTCAAAGTATAATTCATAAGTAGGCATTAGTTGCCTGCCTTCCTGTCTGTTACTTTCCTTGAAACAAAAATGATGCTTAAAAGGGGGAAAAAATTATTTGATCTGCATTCGAAGAAATTCTCTTCAGTTGGCATGAAACCTTTTGAACTTTTGCCACAATTTCTTTGCCTGTCTTCTTTTTTTTTGGCAGTGTAAATCCAACTCTCAAATTTAATGACACGTTTCTTAGTGTTTTGCTCGTTTATTTCGGTTTTATTTGCAACATAAAATTAAATTTATTTGGCACCAACAAAATAAAATGTTCGTGTGTGATAAAGAGCTTACGATGAAATTGTAATGACGGTGAAGAGAAGCACACGCGCCCATAAAGGAAGTCGACATTCAGGAACCGCAGAAAAAATTAAATTCCAAATGCAGTTGACACGAAAAAGTTTAATGTTTCAAAAAGCTAGACGAGACGATAAAACAATGAGTGGCAGGCAGTCTAAGTGGCTCTAAGTGGAATTTAAAGTAAATAGGTCAAGGGACAAGAGGCGCATTTACGGGCAGCCGGTAAATGAAAAAATTTAAAGAAAAAATTGGAAAGGAAAATTTTTACTTCAATCACATCATTCGGTAGTTTGAATGGCAATGGCAAAAAAAGTTGCAAATCTTTGCGCTCTAAAAGAATGTTAGAGCGAAGACTCATTTGAAGAACAAATAAATCACTTAAGTCATCTGAGGAAACAGTCGTTTCACTACTGATGACTTCAATTAAAAATTAGATTTCAAAATTTATTTGTAAAAGAATTTCAAACTTGGATTGACTGCTAAATGGAAAGAGAGATTAATTAAAAATCTTCAGCCCCTATTAATTCTTTCAAACTGTGGTTTTCATGAATAACCGCACAAGTCTTAAAATAAGATTTTCAGGAGAGCAAAAAACAGGTTTGCATTACAACTGTGGCCTTTGGAAGAAATTATCAAATTGTTTTTATAACATGACAGCAGCAAACATTTTCATATAAAAGTGTGTGCAGGCAAAACCACTTATATCGATATAGGTGGTTTTTGTTAAAAAACCCACTAAAGTAAAACAAACTAAAAGATTCAGTTAAACTTTTAAACAGGATTAGTTGGGCTGTTGAATACAAAGCTGCACTCGGTTTCTTCAAATTAATTCCAGTTTCCGAGATATAACGTTATGCCAAAAAGCAAGCAGTTGCACGACAAATATAAACTTATCTGGAAAACGGTTTGTTCTATTCAGTTGAGGATAAAATACGAAATTCCACAACAAGATTATCCTTAAGATAGACCAACACTGGTTTCTAATCTGCTCAGAAGTTTCATAAATAACGCAAAACTTGTGCCGAAAAAAAATTTGAAAAATTTCAGAAAAATTCATAAAAAAGTAAAAAAAAAAAACAACAAAAACTCTCTTCTGTTTCAAACAAAACAAGCCATATTGGATTTAAATGGATGCACACTTTTTGATTTTTTTTATATTTGCAATTGTCGTACTGTTGTATGCATGTGGCAACTATATTCAATAGGAGATACCTTCACTTAATTGTAAATAAGAGAAAAAGTTGTGCATTGATTTTAATAAAATAACTCGCGTTTTATTTGTAACATATTAAGATAAACTAGACAGCAATGCTTCGCGCAGGGCGGACGTTAGACTGTGAGATTCCCAAAGGGATGGATAATGAAGCCTCGCACGAGATGGAGGGGTTAATATCTGTAGGAAATCCGGTATTTATTTGCCAATGGAGCAATTCTGAAGAGTTGGACGAAAGTTGAAGAGAAAACCTCCCAACAGTTGGACGTGACAGCTTCGCAAGTTACTCCTGAGGAAGAGGCTGAGACGGTAGCACACATTGTGTGTGAATGTTCAGCACTGGCTAGCGTAAGACTTAGGACCACGGGCAGACACTTGTTCAGTGTAAATGGCGTGTTGGACCTAAGGCTTAAACAAATGCTAGCAAATACAAGAGACTATGTGATAAGGAAGAAGGTCGACAGTCTGAAATCACTATAGTCAAGAGTACAGGCTAGGGCTTGCACGATCCTCAATGAAGGTAAAATAATCGGAAATTACAAATCGGTTGCCTGATATCAATTCGAGAGAAGAAGGGAGTCGAAAAAGGATCCATAAAGTTAGCGGTCTGCTTCGTTATCTTCCCTACATTTAAAAAAAAACAGATAAACGCTTACCTGAACCTGAGATTTTTTCTTTTTTTATGGTTTTTTTAAAAATTAAAAATTAATACATTTTTGAATTTTTTTTATGGAAGGACCAGCACTAAGGGGATGACCCCTATTCATGCAATGCATTGCGCTAGAACTAGGAAAAGAGGTTATGGGAAGGAGGATAGAGGGAGTAGTGTTTATTAACAGTTGACTTGAACTTTTCCACAGAGAAAGTGGGAGGAAAGACCTCTGCTGGCAGCTTATTCCACATACGAATGGTCCGGCTAAAGAACGAATTCTGTCTGTAGTGCGTTGTGCGATCCACTGGCCATTCGACCACAAATGGATGTGCTCTTGATGAAGTACGTGTGGTGCTCAAGTTATAATTCTTCATTTGGAGATAACAGTAAATCTTGGTAACCAGAGTCAAGTTTAGAAAAAAATAAGTGCAGATTGGACTTAAGCTCATTACACAAGAAACCACTTTCAGTTACTCCAGTCCAAAGCCTTGTATACTTGTGTAGTATTAAGTACTTAGAGAGTCGTAGTTTCGATTCGCACCAAAGATTCTGGTAGGCAACGGGTGTAAATTTTCCCTACTGAGTTCCCTTATTTCCCCATGAATTAAAATTGTAATTGTATTCAAATATGTTTAGAAACAACAACGTATGTCCTTAAAAAGGTTTTAAGGCGGATTTAACTTGTTCTTAAAATAAAACAATTTGATATCATGTTGTCAAATTCGAAAAAATGGACTTATGCAGTTATTCGTGCAAGCCACAATTTTTTTTATTCTATTATTTTTTATATTTGTCTCCTTACATATTTTAATCTTTCTTACATTTCTCATTTCAGGTGACATTGCATTCAAACATGCAGAAAGTCTTCGAATTATCACAAAGTGTGGTGGTGGAAAAATCATTTATTGACAAATATAAAGAAATTCAGCGCAGCAGCAGCTGTAATACAAGTCTTTGTCAGCCAGATGACTATTTGACACAACAGCAGATACAATGTGCACGTGATAATGGTGACACAACAACAGCCGCAACGACAAAACTAGAAGACAAAACATCGATACAAGAACAACGAGATGAAGAAAGGTTAAGTGCTGAGGGAGAAGAAGAACAACAACAGCAACAACAACAACCAATATCATACTCTTCATGTACAAGTATCCCAACAAAAAGCATATCAATGTCAACATTTGAAATGAAACGTTTGCAACAGAACCAGCGGCAAGATACAATTCTTAGCTATTGTAGTAGTCCAACAACATCATGCAGCAGTACGCAAAGTACCTTAATGCGACCGCAGCAGCAGCAACAACAACAACAAGACCAAAATGAACAAGAACAACAAACAGCAACATTATTACCACGCGAAAAAATCAATTTAGCACCCAATGATGCTTGTCGAGACCATCACACAAACACTACAACAACTCATCACATCAACGATAAACAATCTATGATAATAACAAATGATCATCGTAATAAGGACAACAATACAAAGATTATCGAGACGAGTGATGAACAACAGCCTAAAGAAGAAAATTCATTTAGAAATTCCAAATCATTTAATTTCGTCGAAAACTTAACACTTGACGAAACAAAAACCGACCTTGAAAATGAGCCAACTTTCACGTTAGAACCAGACAATGACGACAAGTTTGAAAAGCATGAAAATGGCAATAAGAATCCTGCATTTGTAGTAACGGAAAATGAAAAACTATTTGCCACAACTCCTACGCAAAATGCAGCAGCAAATGAAGATGGTGCCACATCGCCTACAGCTGCAGAAGCTAAAACTTTTAACATTCCCCTACAAAAGCCACTAAAAAGCCAAGCGGAGAAGGACTGTACAGTGCCCTACAATATTATCAATAATTATTTCTCCGTGGGAGTGGTGAGTACAAGCAGCCACCCATTTATTTTGTTTCTTTTTAGATTATTTAGTGGCTTTAATCTGCCATCTGCCACTTTGTGAGCTACAAAGGCATTTGGTCGAGCACAAGTTTGGGGCGTTTACCTAATTTCCCTTTATTTATACCCGTATGTTGCAGGCAAAGTGCTCGTATGTCTTTTCCATATGATAGGTTGAAGGCGTAATTGGAAATTTTACTCTTTTGCTGAGGGCTTTCTAAATGCAAACACATAAAAATAAACGCTAAGAATCTAATAAAATGTGAATTAGAATCAATTTTAATATTACAGCAAGGTGTAGGCATGTGTGTGTGTGTGTCTTTCTTAACACATTGTTGACCGATCACGAGTTAACTCGTGATTACACTTGCACTAGCAAAATTAAATTTATGAAACCCAGGCCAATATAGAATACTGCAAAAGCTTTGTTCATCGTTTCCAACCGTAGCAGATCGGGATAACGAAGAATTTTGCAATGAATTATAACCGGATGACTTATCTGATTGTCCCCGTGATTTGGCAATAAATTGTAGTGATACGGAAAGTGATAGTTTATCGATTTATCGAGTTATGTATCTGAGATTAAACCAGCAAAACGGCAAAAAATAAATATACTAGAATCTGATAGTGAAAGTGACTTTGAAGATGAGTCGATTGAAAGTTTTATTACACCAACTTTGAAGTTAGCGGATTTACTTTTCGATAATGATTTCTTTAATTTACTAGTGTCCCAAACAAATTTATACCATTGCCGGTGACATGAGATAGTTTCAGCGTAAAATTGCCGGTCAACAATGTGTTAAGATATTAACCGATAAATTGGAGATACTTCTTTCAGTGTCAGACATTTCGATCAAGACACACGATAGTTCGCCATGTTAAGTTCAAGCCTAATGCACACAGTGTGTATATTTACGCCTCATAACTTTGCTTCGTTTAATCATGAAATGATGAAACTTGAAACATAAGGACTCTACGTATAGTTAACCTCATAGGTCAAAAAAACTTCCCGAGATATGTAAGCGGAAAAAGTGCATATTTTAATATCTATTCACCGACTCACTATCTATATGATGGGGCACATCCACTAGCTAGAAAGCTAAAATTTGGTTTACAGGAAGGCTTTGGGGAATAAATGCTCAGAAAACGGGTATTTTCTATCAAGCGGGACTATAGTGCCCCTTATTATAATGGGTCACTTCCACATTAGGTAGAAAGCGGAAATTTGATATAACCCAGCCGTCTGGTTTTAAAAGAATTCAGATCCATAAATATAAATGTGGATATAAAGTCAAGTTCCTATCCGAAAATTTCGTTCGTTAAAAGTACTGAAATCAAAATGAAGTTCTAGTTCTTCATATGCGCAATACCATCATCACTTTCTGCAGTGCTGTCAATAACTTGTGCACAATATTTTTTACGCGTTTAAAGCACCAAAACTCATTCATTATACAGGTGTCCGCCATTTTGGTAACCATTAGTTTTGACAGTTCATATTTGGCTGTCGTGAAGTAGAGACGTGGCAAATTTATTATGGAAAAATATTCGATAAACCAACGTGTTTTAATCGTTAAAACATTTTATCAAAATCAATCATCGATTACCGTGACGATGAGAAAGTTACTTGAAATTTTTGGGAGAAACAAAGTGCCAACAAGACGCACTGTTTATCGTGTAGTGAATGATTTCGAAGAAATAGGGACTGTAGCTGATAAGCCCAACCATGGACCACGACGTACTGCAAGATCGGCTGAAAACATTACTGCTGTTCAAGAAAGTTTTCAAGATGATGGAGTGTCAATTCGACATCGTGTTCAGGAGCTTGGTCTTCAAAGAACACCTTTGGCCACAATTTTGCACAAAGATTTGCATTTGTTTCCATTTAAGATTCAGTCAAGAGCTTCTTCCAGAGGACAATTTACGCCGCCGTACATATGCCAATAGAATGCTACAGCTCGCCCATGACAACCCCGATGTTCATGAAAAAATCATAATGAGTGACGAGGCACATTTTCATTTGAATGGATATGTGAATACACAGAATAGTCGGTTCTGGGCAATGGAAAACCCTCAGATTATTCATCAGTCACCTTTGCATCCATTGAAAGTGACAGTCTGGTGAGCAATTTGGTCAGTAGGAATCATTGGACCTTCATTGGACTTCTTTGAAACTGAAAACGGCGTAACCGTAACTATTTAATGTCACAACTGCATGCTTTGGGCTTGACTGACATGTGGTTTCAACAAGACGGTGCCACATCGCATACATCCAGGATTACAACGAAATTACTGCGGGACCTCTTTCCACAACAAGTTATTTCAAGGAATGGTGATGTTGATTGGCCTCCACGGTCGCCTAATTTCTCTGCTCCGGACTTCTTTTTGTGGGGATATCTGAAAAGTAGGGTTTATGCAAACAAACCAGAAACGCTAGAGCAACTCAAACAAAATATTCGTAATGAAATTAATGAAATACCGCGTGAAATGTGGGAGAACGTAATGAAAAATGTGTTCAAAGGGGCTCGCATTTGTGGGGCTAACAGAGGCGGACATTTATCTGATGTTGTATTCCATACATAATTGCAGATATTAAATAAAACATTTATCGATATAGGATCCATTCTCTTTCATTTAATCAAAAATTATAAGCAAACATTATTGAGAGGATATTGTATTCGTTCTTATTCCCCTAAAAAACAACCGAAATGTTGTACAACCCAGCTATCAAAAGTTTTCCATGCCACCCATTTGATCACATTTAAGCTTCGAAAAGCTTTTGAACACGCGTTTCAACAAATACATAAATAATTTATGTGAAAACATCACAAGTTGCCAAATTTGTTTATTTTATTTAAAATAAAAATGTTAGAAAAACTTTTTATTATTCAAAAACAAATTTATCTACAAGATTTGAAAGATATGGAAATTCACATAGTTTTGTTAAATATTCGAACGTAGTGAGGATGGGCACGTTTTGGTTGATAAAACACGTAGACACATTTCTAGTTCTCTTCATATCTGTGAAATGCATCTCTTGGCATCCAAAATAATAAAGTTGTGTGTAAAAATATAAAAAAAAGCCCACTCTTCCTTTTCAATATGTATTAAAGGTCCGTTTTAAATTACAGTGGTTTATGCGGAACAAAAGATTTATTTCGGACAAATTAGATAACGATATATCTCGAAAATCGGAACCAATTAAAAAATAGAGAGGAGATATGAATTCAGCACCCCTCATAACATATTGAAACAACTTTCCATTGCTACAGTCCAAAAGTTGATCTGAATTTGTAAACTAAGGGGTGTGTGTTATCGAACTATTCTACGAGTTAAACTGATAATTTGGATCTGGTCTTATACACAGACATAACGGACAGATTTCCACAAAAACTAAAAAGAACGTGTTGAGTTTATTAGGAATTTAATTATGGTAACATGGTAGGTGGGGCAAGTTTAGGAGGGAGGGTAACAAAAAAAATCAGTTAATAATTCAAGTCATTTTCGGGAATGTTTTTATGTGAACCGATCAATGGGAAATTTGTAGAAAGTATATCTCTT
Source organism: Phania funesta (assembly GCA_963932375.1). Classification (NCBI taxonomy): domain Eukaryota; kingdom Metazoa; phylum Arthropoda; class Insecta; order Diptera; family Tachinidae; genus Phania; species Phania funesta. The sequence continues at coordinate 87,566,157 of OZ010654.1, read as the reverse complement.
GGCTATATATCGATTTTTATTAATGACACCTTCAATCAGTTCTCTATTTTAATGTACGGGGGATATCGTAGCTGGCCGTTTACTTTTAACTGGAGATCGACTGGTATCCAGAGTTCGCTTACTATAAACCCAGCTTGTGCTCTTCCTTCCGGTGATTATGGATTTTTAAAAGAGCGTATTAACTTGTCTCCGCTCAACTTACTCGTATTTAGCCAGACTCGTAGCAGAGACACGAACCTGTTACCGACCGCCAATACGAGGAGATAGAACTCAGAACTTCTGACAGCTACAGCAATTTGTCCGAAGGTCATTTTTTCGTGAAGTCATGAATCGGTTCTCATCAATTTTCACCAGCTTCGCTTCTTAACTACAAGTTACCAATTTTTTTTTTCTTTCAACATAAATTTAGGATTAAAGGGAAAAAGTTGTTTCAATTTTTTTATTTCTGAGCATACGACTGATCTGTTTAGCCTTTGAATAAAATTTTGAATAAAATTTACTAAAAATTCATTTGTTCTAAAGATTAGTCGTTACATCAATATTGTTTTCGTAAGCAAGGAACCTCAAATTCTACCTAAACTTTAATTTGAATTATTATTTAAATTAATTAAAGTATTAATGAAATCAATGAAAATATTATTTTAATTAAATAAAATAATGATTAAAATATTAATTAAATTTATTAAGCTATTAATTAAAATATTGATTAAAATATTAATTGAAATGTTAATTAAATTAATTTAATTTAATTAAAATTTTCCAAGCTTGAAAATTTTTATTTTTTTTTTCTTTCGACATTTTGCTACTCCATTGTTTAGCATCATTAGGGAAAAAAATACTTTTTTGGTTGTTATAAAAAATATTTTATTTCCTGATGATGCTGGCGAAAAATCAAAAGAATAAAAGAATTTTTTTAAAAAACCCTTCAAGCTTGTGAAGTTTTAATAAATTCAGTTGGAAAAAGTAAAGAAAATCCATCATTTATTTAAACTAAATTAATTAAAATATCAAAAGAGTCCACTTAGTTAGCAGAAAGAAGTTCTACACATATGAAACGGGTTATTTAAAGCCAATCTTGAAATTTAATGTAAGTTTTTAATTGATTTAATTATTTATTTGATTGAGGTTTGGAATTAAATAAATAACTGAATCAATTGGGAACCTAATTTAAAAAGTTATGAATTTATTTTTATCAAATAAATGATTGATAGAATCAATTAATAACTTAATTAGATTTTAAGCTGAAATCGAAAAAAAAAACTTTTAGTAGGGGTGACAATTTTTTTCCGTCTACTTTATTATTTGTAGAAATTGGATAATTTTTGTAAATACAAAACTGAACCCACCATTAAAAATTACCAGTACAAAAGACAATATTAATGTGTGACGACCAAAAGTCCTTTCACTCATTTTTGGATCACATGTAATTATGTCGTTTGTCAGCCTGTGGCTAGCAAGGCGGTAAGACCTACTTAATAATTTTAGAATTTTATTCAACTTTATTATTTAAGTCTTTGGCAGACAGCAAATAGTTGGGCCAGAATTTTATTCGACTCAACTACTTGTAGCTTAATTATTTTAGAGTTTTACCCAACTTAATTAAGCTAGTGTCTCGCGCCACCAACTGTTAGCGAAACTACTGGTGTTTTCGTGTCAGACCAGAATTTTATTCGCCCTGACAAGAGAAGCCAGTAAGTAAGGTGATGATATACCATATGGGCCAGAATATTATTCGCCCCAATTGGTATATGCGAGTAGTGGATAGCCACTCCCAAGGCGGTAAACGGTTGGGCTAGAATTTTATTCGAGTGCGGTCAGAGTTGAGTGCGCAGAGGAGACATCTCTTAGCTTCGAGACAGAATTATATTCGCCCCGACAAGAGATTCAATCCTTGTCCCGTCACCTAGAGCAGCAGCCAGACGAAGAGAGTCCCTCTGAGTGAGAGGCACAGAGCTTCTGCTACTGTCGAGTCAGGCCAGAATATTATTCGCCCTGACAAGAGAGGCCAGAAAAGGAAGTACTCTCTTACCATCGGGCCAGAATTTTATTCGCCCCGAAGAGAGGGTTCGGCTTATGTGCACTCGCAGCAAATAGTGGCGATATCTTCTGTAAGCGTCGGATGGTGTGAGAAGATGAGGAGAGTACCAGCGAATGTGTCAATGGCCACGGAAGGTACACCGTATTTCGTGTCGCGCTGTATTTATTTATTAAGTTGATGAATAAAGTTTATAACGTTGTTGAAAACATTTATATTAACTGTTTCATCTCTCTCCCCCCTCTCTCTCTCTCTCTTTCTCTCTTGGAAACAAATAAATATTTTTGTAACGAAGCCTGGGAGCCGCGAGCTCTACTTCAGCTAATCGTGAAAACACGTCGTTACAAATGAAAGATCAAAGCAGGCAATTGCCTTGTTTCCGGGCAATCAACAGAAAAAGCAACCCACACGATTTTGCTTTAAAAAAGAGACATGAGTAAAACAAATTTTATCAACCAACCATAGTAAAGTTTTCTGTTACTATCAGACGCGGATCCAGCTTAAGCTTAGGGGAAGTAAGCAAAGGGGAAGTATTAACGGTAACAAACAATTCTCATAATTTTTCTAAACTTTTTGCATGGGAAAATGTTAACTTTTAGTCGTTTTGGAGGCGCGAGAAGGCGCCTGATTACTAACAAAACTGCTGGGTTTGTTTTTTGTTTCGTTGAATTTTTTTGTCAGCAGAATTGTGTGCTAAACAAAAAGTTAAAAACCACATTGATGATAAGCTATTACATCCTTTATAACTTTCTTCGTTAACTCGTATCTAGGGACTTAAGTTATTTAGGTAAAAGAAAATAAGAGCTAAACTTTTCTTTCCCTCTTTTCTGTCGTTCACACCGACATTAAATATTTTAACGCTTTAACACTAACGAATAAATAATTGACTAATTACTGGTACATGGCAGCAGAAGAAAAGAAAGTTTAACAACTAAAACCAGCACAAGCAACATTGCAGGAATACAAAACGAATGTTGCCTCCAACATTGTTGAAATCACGTTACGAATTCCTTCATTTTATTCCGGCAATTAAATTTAAATTAAACCCTACCACCTCCTCCCCTCCTTCCTCAAAAAAACCCCCAACAACCACAATAAACAAATTTATATGACGTCTTTTTATCTTCAAAGGTCTTTATGTCGAGATTACAAAAGAGCAAAAAGGTTGGAAGTTGTTCTTCGCTTAAAATGTTATAAACTCAAGGATAATACCAAATAAGCCCAAATAACGTTCAAAAGACATACAAACGTTTAAGGCATTATGCATGACACACTCGTACATACGTACTAATGAGACTCTCAAGAAGGTATTTACAAAAGGCTCAAGTAAACTCGAAGCACTCTCGTATCCTTATTTCCACATGCTCAAGTGGGCAGACGTAAAATACCACTGCTGCACTAAAAACAAAATCCCAAGATTACTTTTGTCATGTAGGAATTTAGTTAAACTAAAACATAAAACAACAAAAGCATTTTAAATACGACTACACTTCACATGAGATTAGTTGGAAGAAGATGGGGGGGTAGTACGTACGGCCACCTGGCAGGCAAATTAAAGTTGAGCAATTTATGTTTTTGCCACAATTTAAGTACCAAAATTATGTTGTTGTTTTCTCTTTTTTTTAATTAATTGGTGCCTATTTTTTTTAATTTTTTTTAACAATGTAAACGGTGGGCCATGTAAGGTATGGAATTGAAAAAAGGGTGACCCTTTGCATTTAAGAAAGAATGAAACACAATATTATTCAAGGGGGAAAAGTAGATATGCACGATTTATTTCATTGAAACCATAGGAATACATATATACAGTGGCAAGCAAAAATGTCGACATGTTTCTGCATAGATCACTTAAAGCTTTACAACACAAATTTTGCAAAACCCCCCCCCCCCCCCCCCCCCCCCCCCGTTTCACACTATTCCATGGTAGGTGTACACACAATCACACTTTAAATAAAATGCAAATGACCTGTTTCGAACAAGTAGCAGCAAAAGAAGCCTGAGCGAAACTTTCGCCGGCAGTGACTGGACAATTTCGGGTGGGTAACGGCGGCAGTGGCGTTTAAGAAACTTCGGCGGCCTAAAATTTTAATAGATATTTTTATTTTTTTTTTTTGTAAAAAATATTTGCAAACACAGAAAAGTGAGCAAAATACATTGATTACCGATACGCACAGTGGGATTTTTTGTACCCTGCAAGCTTAAAAAAAATATCTGCGCCACTGTCGGCGGCAAACAAGTCGACTTGTTTACTTTTTCATCAAATTCTTTTGGTATTTTCTTCGTTTGCTTCCGTAAAAATTTAACCCTGGTGAAATGAAAATTTCAGCGCTTGGGAACTTTCTTAAAAATATTGACAGCTAAACCACTGTCAAATTGCAGTCTATATCTTTTGACAGTCTGATAAATTGACTTAAATTTTTGACCAGTCGCCTTACACGATCTAATAGTGTGAATGGTGCTTTATTCTTCTCATCCGAAGCTGATTCATGTTCCTAGGATTCATATACCGCCAATGTTTTTTTCGATTGCATAAAATTTTGGGCTTTCTTGCTGACCACAATCGAAATGGCGGGTTCGACCACCCATTTCAACAACTTCTTCTTAAATTATGCCATTTTTTTTAAGCCATAAATTTCCCTCTCGTTTTGCACTTCCTACGCAATATTTAGCGAAAGTTTTGCACCGATACAGCCTTCATTGTTCACTTGTCGGATAAATTGGGGTTTCGGACGGCCTTGCCTAGTAAGTTATCTTCTCTCCAGTTTGGCTAAGTCTTCATTAGCCGAGATAATTCTGAGGATTCGTTGTATAAATCTCTCCTCAGAGAGATCTACCAACAGCGGTTGTAAGTAGCAACATCACACGATCAATCCCGTTGAAAGAGAAACATCCTCGAGACGGTAGTTTTAGGAGAAGTGGTGGCTAATCGGCGGAACGGAAAACGGAGAAAGAGTCCAATATCTCTTTGTAACGATTTTCAAATGTCCCAGGCTTTATACTCTCTCCTTTGAGAGCTAGATTAAATTATCAGTTTTCGTAACGAGCCTCTGGAGCCGAGAGCTCATGCTAGCTAAAGGCGAAGACACGCGTCGGATTTCGATTTACTGATTTTTTATTAACTTCACTATGACGTAAGCAGATTTAAAAAAAAAAGTTCAAAGAATCTGTTCACATTTCTTTGTCGTTACAGTAAACTCTGTACAAATTAGAGTTGTGTCGGCTACGAAGTAGTTCGTTCAATTGGGAGATATTTTCAGAAAGGTGGTAGCAATCGTACAACAATCACAAAAACCACACGAAATTAATTTTGATGTGTCGTACACAAGGCTTGTTTGTTGTTTTTGTAATTATTGTAAAGTTGCTTACATCTTTCTAAAAGACGAATCTCTCATTTAAACGAACTAGTTCGCGAATGACATAATTCTAATGTAAAGATAAAGATAGAATTTTGTTTTGTTGACCAACGACAAAGTGCGATTTTACTTACCTTTACCCTGTTTTTTTATTTCACAAATTTGTTCAAACCGCCGCAACCATTTTAATGGTTTGAACATGAACAGATTATTGAGAAACTCGTGAAAAAAAAACAATTGACTTTTTTCAGCCATCATTAAATTGATATTTGTTTACGAGTGAGACTGAAGATAATTTATGCAACAAATAATTGAATTGGTGGACCCAGTGTGCATTGTTTAAGGAACCAATTGAACCACGTAGACGAGAACGTGCATAGAGTCGAAGTATTAAATGTCACAACTTGACATTAAGTGCAAACATGAGATTTCCATTTGTTATCCATATGGATCTGGGCACTTGTACAAACCACATACAACGACATCTGCTCGACGTACGTGCATCGTGCATGCGTATGTATTTGTATGCGAAACACATGTAGAGGCTTGGAAAAGTCTAAATGTCTTATTTACTTAAGAGGTCGTCGAGTAAACAAAATTCATGCATGAAATACATGTGTATGTACAGAAGGTTAAGTTTACATACTTTATTTTCGCAGTATTTCATTTCAAAGATATTCTAAGATGGTATGTGTGTGTGTGTTTGTGTGTGTGAGTATGTGCGTGTGTGTGTGAGTGTGTGTAGCAGGGCTGAAACTTTTAGAACAATTGTAACTTTTTACTTTTTTTATTTATTATTAAGAACTTGAACTTGTTCTCAGAACAGTCGAATATTGGAGATTAAAATCACTTTTCCTCGGAACGCTAATGGACGTTTTCAAGCCTTTTCTTCTATTCAATTGTTTCGAATTTTCTTTTTAAATCGTTATCATGTATTTGAGATCGTGTATCGCTGTATAACATAAAAATTGGCATTTTCTATCAAGGATACGGGGTGGGGTTTTCGTTTCTGAAATAAAATGTTGCCCTCTTGAGCAGAAAGCTCTTAACACACCCCTATTATTTGGGATTTTATGTATTTTTAAGGCTAAAATCTGAAAAACATCACATCACCTATTGTGGGCTTAAACATATTTCGAGTATAAGAAAAAGGCAAAAAATGTTACATTTTTTCTACAAACGAAATCACTAAAAATTCTGGTTAATCCGTACCAATCGTGTGAGGGCAAAGTTAATTCGAGCTCATTGGGTTTTGTGAAATAAAAGCATCTGGAGATTGGAAAATCTTTTTCTGGGGGAAAAATCCATTCGTCGAAATTTTTTGTTTTTCTACGTTGGTATGATTGCCAGTGACATCTGTGCCAAATATCACATCAAAGTAATCATTAGTGTTTATTATACGCTTGTCTTTCTGAGAGTGAAATTATTCAACAAAGAAGTGCCATTAAATTTTGTGTGCCGAAACGTTCAGAATGTTGCCAAAGAGGCCTTCGGTGATAATTGTATGTCGCGAGCAGGTGTTTTTGATTGATACAAATTATTCAAAGAGGGGCGAGAACGCGTTGACGACGAACCACGTCCAGGACGGCCATCAACATCAACTGATGATCAACACGTCAATAAAATCAAGGAATTGATGTTCGAGAATCGACGCTTAACAGTCAGAGACCTTACTGATATTATTGGAATATCGGTGGGATCAGTGAAAACCATTTTAAAAGCTCATTTGGCCTAAGAAAAGTGAAATCACGATTGGTTCCAAAATCACTCAATTTCCTAGAAAAACAGCGTCGCGTTGACGTCTGTCAAACAATGCTTTCCGACTACCAGGATGTCATTAAACGTATTATAACTGGCGACGAGTCTTGGATGTATGCTTACGACCCGGAAACAGACGATCAATCGGCCGAATATCGTGCCAAAGGTGAGCCGAAGCCGAAAAAAACACGTCAAAGCAAGTCAAAAATCAAGGTCTTGTTGACAGTTTTCTTCGATCATCGAGGTGTGGTGCACTCCGCATTCCTTCCGACCGGTCAAACTGTCAATAAGGAATACCATTTGAGGGCCCGGAATTATGGGCCGACAACTCTTGGTTTTTGAACCACGATAATGCACGGTCGCATACCGCATTGATTCTTCGTGAGCTTGTCGCCAAAAATTTAATCAGTATCGTTCCACATCCACCGTATTCGCCTGATTTAGCTCCGTGTGACTTCTGGCTGTTCAGCAAACTCAAACGACCGCTCCGGGCAAACCGTTTTGAGCCAATTGAAGGCATTAAACGTGAAGGTTATTCCGGAAATTGACGACTGTTACGAGGATTGGAAAAAAAACGTTGGCATAAGTGTATTGCAGCTGAAATTTCAAATTATGAACAAAGTCTTACTATTTTTGGCCCACAGTAGTACTTCTTAGTCTTGTAGCATTTCTCTTACACTAGGATCGTTTTGGTTGAAATTTTAAAAATTTTGATTATTTGTGGGCCCTGCTTTTTATCATCTAATTTTGTGGCGTCGATGTCAACTAAAGCTTAATGCGAATACTGAACCCCTTTTCTATGGCTTCAGATATAAATCGAGTGTTACAGCCAAAATTATTGTTGCAACATTTCATTTGATGGTCTCGATCTGTAAGCAGTCTGATATAAAATATTCTCAGTTGATAAAACATTTTCTTTCCATTGTATTAGTCACGTTTTGTGACTTATCATGTTGTTCCAGCCAGTGAGCGGATATTTAGCACCAATCAAATGTTAAATCCCTTCTGCAGGTGCAATACAAGGCAGCTTCAAATAGTGATCAATATTTTCTCCATTTTGTATAAAATTATTTAAATCGATTTTTACAAAAATTCATTTACAATTTTCCTTTTCTCTGTTTCATTTTATTTTTTTTAGGATGCCGCAATTTGTGTTAAATTTCATTTGGAACGTGAAAAGAATCCGCATAAATTTAATAGTCGCATGAAGAATAAACTTTGGTATTTTGAATATGCAACATCGGAAACATTTGCAGCATCTTGCAAAAATCTACACGAACATATTGAAATTGTTGTAAGTATGAAAACGTGTCAAAGCATTCTGAAATACTCGTACCAATCACTTCAAACACATACTTACACTCATACGCACACACATACTCGGCAAAAGGAGAGATTTATTTTACAATGTTTGCGTGTACACTCACACGTTTACATGTATTAGCGGACTGTGTGACTGTGTGGTAATTTAATTGTAAATTAATTTTGGCCCTGAGTGTTTGTGAGTAGTGATATAAAGGGGTTTTTTTTTTGGAAAACAAGCGCCACAGCGAGCGCTACAGATCAATAAAACTAATTTTGAGTATTTTGATCTGAATAGAACGAGATGTCTAAAGTTGCAGATCTTTGCCAATAAAGGGCGTTTTACACTACTAGATTGAGTAAAACGACTTGTCAAAAAAATAATCTGATAAAAATAGAGATTAAAATTCATCGGCTGTCACCATTTTTTTTTTTTTTGTTTTAATTTTCTAAACGCTGCTACTTTTCATTTGATTATCAGGGTTGCATTTGAACAAATAAACAAGTCGACTGATTCGCCGCCGACAGCGAGCTGGCGCAGATACTTTTTATGTAATTTCTTGAATTTAATTTTTCTTGCAAGAAAAAATTTATATTTTCTGATTTTTTTTTTTTTGTGTTGGCTTGATTTTGATTTATTTTTTTTCCGAAACAATTATTATTTCTTGATTTAATTTTTTGTTTTGAAAGTTTTGAATTTTCAGAAATGAAAACTCATTTTTGGCAACAACAACAAAAAATACAAATCATAAAATAATAATTATTTCAATCCAAAAAAAATTGAGTAGTAATAATTGATTCTGCCAAAACCAAATTAAATTTAAAGAAAAAAATTATTTCTTATAGCATATTTTAAAAAGCTAGGTTAAGACGATGAAAATTGTGTGCATGACGTGGTCCACCGATAATTTTTTGTGCCTGCTTTTTTTCTTTGAAAGTTCAAAAATATTTATTTTTGGTCCCTGATTTTGTTCAATCCAGTGCCATTTTTACACAAACGAATCTATTAAAAACTTGAGCCGCTGAATATTCTCAAAAGCCACCGCCGTCGTTACATACTCAAAATTGCTCAGCCATCGCCGCCGAAAATATCGTTTGCGCTTCTTTCTCGCAGTAAAAAATCACGTCATTTTCATTTTATTTCAAGTGGAATAGTGTAGACACACAAAGTAATGAGAATATTTTACTTTCGCTTTTTTTAGATTTTTTGAAAAGCAGAACGATTTCCATTAGTTTTCTCTCTGGAGAAATCCAACGAAAATCGAAAGACTTGTAGAATAGTGCGAAATTTCCTTAAGCCGCAATCGACCGAAGCCCTCAAAACTTAGCCGTCTTTATGCAGAAGATTTATTCAAAATTATACCTCTCGGATCCTTTCTTTTCATCATTATTAATATTATTTTATGAAACAGACAGCGTTGCCATATCGACAAAATAAATAGCCCTACTAAAATTACTAAAATTTCAGTCGCAAAATTTTTAGTTCAATTTTTTTTTTAAAGTTAGGTAAAGATTTCCTGATGAGCTGGCTTAAGCAACCAGCGAAGTAAGTTGTAATATTTACGTTAGGTTAGCTCAAGGCGAGCGGACATGCAATCCCAGGCCCGTACGCATACACATAGATCGGTACTTAGGTTTGTTGCGCGCGCTCCCTATTAGAAAAAAGTCTCCAACATTCACAGGAACTCTGTTCTGTAAACAAAACCTTCTCAATCGTTGCGAGACAATGCCTCTGAAATAAGTAAAATTAGGTAGAGCATCGACCGCCAAATATCAGGTATTTGGCTGTACAAAAGGCAGGGAGTGCCGTAGGAAGTGTTATGTCGTCTCAACGTCCTCCCGCACTCGTCACTATCAGCACAACTTATACTATGTGCCTGTAAGCTCGAGTGAGTACTAATTTCAGAATTGCTTAGTCCCAGTCCTTGTTTTGTCCCTACATGGGTCTTTGTTATTTTCCCCACCGTGTTTGCATGGAACTTCTTTACGCAACCTTTCAGCTCTGCACCACTAAAGCCCACATCCTGGCGCTGTCTTGTCTTGATTTCCCGACCTTAGTGACTCGATACCCAAATGCAGAATCGCCCTGGATCTAGTCCTATCTGATTCCTTTGATATTTAACTAACTACCCTCTGAGGTTTGATGAATTGAGTTACTTAAAGTGAATAAATGATTCTCGGTTTTTGAGGTTAGTGGAAGCCAAAGACCAGCAACATCAATTACAGTCAGAGAAATATTTATTTTAATGTTTTAAATAGAAATATATTTTTGAAGCAAATAGAGTTTGGCCTTAAATATTGCCATAGGATGGCCGGTAGCCTAAGTCTATGCGACTATCAATCAAGATAATGTATACAATTTTTGCTTTTAGTGTGATGGTGTTCCCTTGGATTTGGCAAATGGGCCCCATTTACAAGGTGTAGCTCTTCTCAACATTCCATACACCCACGGTGGTTCGAACCTGTGGGGTGAACATTTATCGCAAAAACGTATACGGAAAAGCGCTGGTCCCTTTCGAAAGGGCAAAAAACTGGAAACCTACGATAAAGAACTCTCAGCCACTAGCAGTTTTAATTCCGTGGATCTGTCGGTAGCGACACAAGGTAAATATCAACTAAATGCTCTCATGTATTATTTATTTATTTTTTTTTATTTTTTGTTGTCTTGCTTGTTTTTTGTGTCTAGATTTTGGCGACCGTTTAATTGAAGTTATCGGGCTCGAAAATTGTCTACACATGGGTCAAGTACGTACCGGCCTTAGAGCGTCGGGTCGAAGATTAGCCCAATGCAGCGAGGTGATTATAAAAACCCGAAAAACATTTCCCATGCAAATTGATGGCGAACCATGGATGCAACAGCCCTGTACGGTAAGTTTTAATTCTCATTGTTTGCTGGTCGATTTTATTTTAAGGCTCCGATACCCTGTCTAAATGTGTGAATTGTAAAGACAATAAATCAAAGTCATCGTTTTTGCCTTATGGCCTTCAATATACAAAATAACATTAACGGCTTCTGTATTTGCGACTTTCATCGATTGACAAGATTAAAGTTAACACTTCGAAGAAGTCGCTTCAAGACCTTTGAGGTTATGAAGAAGAATTTGTAGAAGAAGCTGAAGGTCATTTCAAAACTTTGTGATCAGACAAGTCATGCTGGAGACTGGGGTTTTAAAAGGGTTTCCGAGTAATTCTTTGAACACAAAATATCATGGGAAATATTCAGATTCGGATAATGTGCCATTAATTTTATTTTCCTCCAGCTCTTGCGCGACATTGCCTCTTCACGATCTAGTTTTCTTCTCCAAATATTGACTGGCCTTCCTCTTCTTCTGCCAGCGTGTGTTTGCCATTGTATGGCTGGTCGTGGTATTTCATTTGCAGACCTACGTAGGATGTGATCTAGCCCGTTCAATTTTCGCCTGAGAAGTTCGGTTCATAGGTAGGCTTGATTTATGCCTGCCCCTAAGTCCTTGTTTGTATTAAAATTCGATTTGCATTTAAATTCGGCCGAAAATTGACACTGAAGATGGCACATAGCCGAAACCGGTTTGCCTTCAAACTAAACTTGACAAGGGATGACGGAAATTCGTGCCAAAAATCTACATCCAAAATATTTCCATTATTCTCCGCAGGCGCCGGTTGGCAAGCGTTTGGAGAATGTTCACTTTGCGTGCACCTTAGGTCCAGGTCTCGCAGCCAATTAGAAGAGTCAATTTTACATTTGAGTTAAATATTTTAACTTTTATTTTTCGGGGTATTTGTAATGCTTTTCACACTGTGTTCAGACGGCCAAATGGGCGCCGGGCACAGTCGTCTATACGGAGCGGGTTAATTATGTCGGTTTTCAGGCGTAGTTTGTCCTGTTTATTTTGAACCCTGCTGATGCTTTCGCTGTCTCTAGGAGGTGTAAGGTGTCACTGAACGTGTGCGATAAAAGGCAAAAATCGTCAGCGTATCCTAGGCCCTGCACAGGCCTGTCTATCATCGCAATGAGCACACTCCCGAAAATATAGTTTCTGTTAGTGAAAGTGTGAGGGCTACATTAAAATTGTCGATGCCACGGCGTTTTCGGAAATCGGGTCTATCTTACGGCTGGTTATAGCTAATTTTCCGTTTGGATTTCTCCGTAATTTTCTCGAATTTCCCCTCAATTCAGAGCGCTATGTTCGTATGATAACCGACTTGTTTTGACCTGCAATTGAAGATTATGAACTGGACGATATGTGGTTTCAACAAGACGATGTCACGAGCCACACAACACGACCGATTTTGACTTTTCAAGAACGGGTAATTCCAGGTTTTGGCGTGGTGAATTGGCCATTCGTCTTTTTTTGTAGGGCTACGTCAAAGACCGTATCTACTCGGATAATCTCCTAACGTTGGAACATTTAAAAGCAAACATTCGTGAAGTTAACGCCGAGATACCGCCCGAAATGTGCGAAAAAGTGGCCGAAAACTAATTCAAAAGGATCGACTACTGCAACTTAGAGACGGTCATTTTAACTACATTGTATTTCGAATGCAATGTCAAGGTCCAAGCACAAGTTTCAGCGAAATCATAGCTTTACGGGTTTTTATTTCACTTTACTTTTGAAACCGAAAGGTGGATAACCCTGTACTTTGATATAAATATCACAATCTTACTTAAAGAATATTTCTGCCACAAAATCAACAAAAATCAAACAAAATTAAAAAAAACGTTTATTATTTTTACTTATGTTGGTTGCAACAGCTGAAAAATAAAAATATTTAATTTTCGGAACGAATTTCCGTCATCCCTTGTCAAGTTTGGTTGGGAGACAAACCTGTTTTGGCTATGTGTCATTTTTCGTTCGAGAATTTTTCGTTCGTGAACGAAAAATGAGACTGAAGATGGCTTAGAGCCGAAACCGGTTTGTCACCAAACCAAACTTGACAAGGGATGACGGAAATTCGTTTCAAAACTCTGCATCAAATCAAGAATTTTTTAATTTTCCCTAATTTCTTATAGATTAAAGTAACCCACAAGAACCAAGTTCCTATGTTAATGGCACCCCGCTCCGAAAAGGGTAAAGGCTTCTTTAACATGCTGTGCAGCTGATTTAGACGCAGTGTATCAACAAGTTCCATAATGCGTCGCGAACAATTTACCACAAAAATTACTACTCCAACACATCTTACAGAAACCACCGTCCAAAACAAAGAATAAAACAAAATAGCTTTATGAAAAAAAATATAATTTAAAAATAAGAAATACATAGACTCGTAAATAAGTAAATAAACTTATTTAAGAAAAATACGAAACTTTTCTTTATTGCATTTTAATGTCAGCTTATGATTGTTTCAAAAAAAAAAAAAAACTAAAACTTAAAACGTTTAATATGAAAAAAAAACAAAATATTTATAGAAAAATATTTATAGAACAATTTTTTGTAAACAATTTAAGCAAAAAAAAAACAGAATCAAATTGTAGCATAAAAAACTAGACGCTGATATTAAAAATAAGATATTTTAACAATTTATTTACTAAAAAGAATTAATTAATTCAGCCCAAACTTGTGAAAGGAAATTAAAAAAAACTAAAGCAAAAATAGAATTTAGATAAGTATAAATTATTCATTTTAGATTTAAAAGTTTATTACACTTTAACTGGCTTCTAGAGTTGTGCCGGCCACGAACTAGTTCGTACACTTGAAAGATTATTTCAGAAAGATAATAACAAAAACAACAACCGATTTTAAATTCTTGTGTATGAGGCACCAAAACAAATTGTGTGTTGTTTTTGTAATTGTTCTGAAATATTCTTTCAATTGAACGAACTAGTTCGTGATCGGCACTACCCTACTGGCTTCAGTCGGTCCTTATATTTAGCCCTCTTGACATTAAAAATGTCTTGTACTTAAAATAATTTCTTAAGCGGGATGCTTCTTTTAATTTTCATTTCGAAACTATTTTAATTTTTTTTACTTCGTTTAACTCCTTTATTTTTAACATAATTTTTCTTCTTTAAGTCTGACGTCAGTTGCTTTAAATATGGAGGCAATTAATAGTATTTCAAAGTATATATTCATGTACTTTTATTCTTAATTTTATTGTGTTGCTTTAATTATAGTTATAAGATTAATTTGCAAGATTTATAAAAAAAATTCTAATTTAGAAAATGCATAAATAAAAATTTGCTTAAAACTAAAAGTAAAATCTTGAAAAACGTTCCTAAGTCTGCGAAAACTGTTTTGTCCTCTTTCACACATGCAATTTTTATACTGTTCGATTTATCAGCTCTTTTTAGTTCAGCTCGCGTGAATGAATTAGTTCGTTCAGTTAGTTCAAAGACTCAGTAGTTAAGTAATGTGTTTTGTGTCACTAGCTCTTGTGTCCGATCTGTTTGTAGTAGAAATACTACAGCAGGAAAGAGAAAAACATTACTTAAACCCTTCGGTTCGAACGTCGACTATAGGCGACGGCCACAGATGGCACCACACAGCCGAGCGTCGCCTATAGTCGACGACCGTGGTATAAACGCGCACGGCCGAGCGCGAATATGTGAAAAGAATTATGCAAAAACACAAACATGAACAATGTACTACTGAAACGTTTTGTACTGAACTAAAACTAAAGAGCATAAGTGAACAAGAAATATGAGCACTGGACTACGGAGCTGAAAACGCTTTGCGCTATGAGCGACTCGCATAGTT
This sequence comes from Phania funesta, assembly GCA_963932375.1. Taxonomy (NCBI): domain Eukaryota; kingdom Metazoa; phylum Arthropoda; class Insecta; order Diptera; family Tachinidae; genus Phania; species Phania funesta. Next base: position 87,551,035 of record OZ010654.1, on the reverse strand, counting down.
CAGTTGCATGAATAGTTGAATTGAACTAGTTCGTTCCTAAACTACCCATCTCTAATTGCAAGTTGAAGAACACGAAGTTGAAAATCTAAAGAGAGTTTCAAGTACAGGCATTCCATTTCCATTCTCCCTTCCTGTCTCACTAACATACTCAAGAATGGCAGCAATTAATATTGCTTGTGTGGTCAGGGACTTTTCAATCTCAGAGTACTTTTACATCCGGCAATTTAGTTGCGCAAGTCTGTTTTCATTATCTTTTATTTTCTTTTGAATTTGCTTTCACATTTAGACACAGCAAATATTTTCCTTCCAATTTTCCTTCTCTATTGCTTAAATTTACTGCATTTTGTTTTATTTTGATTTATACATTTAACTATTCTAAAGATTTTACGTTGAAAATCCAGTAATGCTGCTGGAGAAGAAAAAATAATGTTTCTGTTCCACTTCTTGATCAGTTTTTCCCCACAATTTTTATTCAATGATTTTTTTAATAATTTAATTTAATAGTTTTGTCACCACAACACTTAGTGCGAAAAATTCGCGCGATCATAAAACGCATCACATAAACACATCGAAAAATAATTTAAAATGTCAAATACGAGTTTGCAGCCAATTTCAGGCTTAAAACTAAGAATGAAGAAACAAAACGACTTACCAAGTCCAAGCGATCCTATACACAAATATAAGCAGTTTTCTTTGCCTTACGCAACTAAATTGCCGAATGTGAAAGCCCTCGTAGTAATCACGTAGAGCGATTGTGTATTAAGTGGGGTAAACACTATCGAACTTAAGTGACAGGTAAAAATTCATTCATTTTGAATAATAGTTTTAACCAGCCAAACGATTATTCACGTTAGAGACTAAAACTGTTATCAGGGCGAATTAAACCTGGATTCGCCCTGCCTCAGACTTTTTTTAAAATTATTACATGGCCATTTCCGCCACTTCTTTTATATGTTTGACTTCCGACACTAAGCCCGTAATGCCTTGATTTCGTCAGTGTTTGATAAGCAAAAAGGGAAAAGAGGAAAATAATTTGCACGTTTTGGAAAGGCTCCGTTCACATTATGAAAGTCTTGCTGCTGATTTTTTTTTTTTTTTTAATTGTCTTTTAATCTTTCACGAAAATTTTTTTAATAAAGTATATTTTTCACAAGTTTACTTTGACATTATTATTTTGACATTTCCAAAACAAGAACTAAAGCGTGTTAAACGAAATTTTAATAACAAATTCAAAGTTTCATCATATCGGACAGAATTTTCTTTCGTAATGGAAAGAGTAGAAAACGAACTTAGGCCTAACAATTAAATTGTTTAGTTCAAAATTTGTGAAACGAGACTATCCCAGTGTAGAAGAGGTCTTAATATCTTCGCTTTCTCTCTCTCTCTCTCTCTCTCTCTCTCTCAATTTTTCGTAGAATATCAGACTTGCGACCACAAAATTGGCCAAGCTCGCGTGCATATTCTTTCCAAATCTAAAAATGGAAATAAAATATTAAAAACAATCGAATTAATAAAAAAAAAACTTCTATTCGTAGTTTTTTAGAAGAAAAATAAAATTGTAAAACTCAAAAATAGCGGACTTAATGAAATCATTTTATAAATAGGTGCAGCTTATAACGACTCTGCACTTAAGACTGTGGAATATTAAACTTCCGATTATCAATTCACGATCGCAGGCTAAAGAATGAATTGGCGAAAATGTTTCGAAGATTGAAAAAAATCGCATTGATGAAACCGCAAAAAATGACCGCCTGTATTACAAAATTAAATCAATATTTTTCGTTAATATCAAGACTATTAAATTAAAGATTATTAAAAAAATTTTAACTATTAATTATTTATTAATTTAAAATTTAAGCATCTTTTTGGTGTTTATTTAAAGTAAAAAGCAAATTTATACAATGAGTCCAAAAAAGAAACTATAAGAAAAAAAGAGACCAAATTAAAACAAAAAAAACAACTTAAAAACTGAACAAACATTTTTTTAAATGACACTATTTTTTGTAAATTTTATGACAAGGATTTCTAAAATAAAACACACAAAACTAAAACACGTTACAAGGCAAAGTAAAAGTAAAAGTTAACATAAAGCAAAATATATAAATTTATTTACGAAAAAAAAGACAAATTTAAAATTAAATGCAAAAAAATAATGCGAAAATGCCAAAAAAAAGGGAATTTATTAAGAAATTGTAAAAAAAACATATTTGCATTCTGCCACAAGATGTAATTAAAAAAAATTTAAATTGTAAGGATCACTTATTCCCTAAAACACCTTAAAAAATAATTTTATTTGAAAATCAGACAGGTATGAGCAAGGCAAATTCATAACAGCTGAACTCACCGGCGAATTCATAATATCTCCGGCTTCTTTGCCGATGTCAAAGTCCATATATAAAAAAAATGCAAGGGAAATGAAGTATTTTTTAATGGAATTTGACAACTAATAAGTTCAAAAAAAAAGTACTCAGCTGGGCTGGTGAGTTCACCTGTTTAGTCTACCCTGGGTATGAGATAGAAATCGATCAATTTCAACACAATTCTTTTGAAATGAAGTGATAAATTTCAGTGGATTTTGAAAATTATATTTGCAGCAATCTCAAATTGCAAGCCAGTGGACATAAAACTGAAATAATATAAAATAATTTAAATAAAAAATGTATTGGAAATTAATGAAAATTTACAACAACAATCAGCCCAATTATGAACAACAATACCCCCGAGAAATATTTTCCATTTCATGTATTATGAATTAATATTTCCCTAGGATTTTCTTCCCTTTTCTCTTCTCGTATAACCAATAAAATTATAACCTACAAATTAAATCTAACGTCAAAATTTTGTATTCTAGTTTGTCTGAAATAATCCAAAATGCTATAGATTGTAAATTAAAATTTAATCAAATCTTGCTGCTAAATTATTAAGTTAAAGTTTTTAAATAAAATGAAATTTAAATATTAGAGTTATGACTAATTGATAAAAATCGATTTTATATTTGTCTTAAATTTTTTATAAATTTTTAACAAGTAATTTTTTGTTTTTAATTTTGTATGAAAAAACAACATTTTTTTGCCAGTAATTCCTAAATAACTCCGAAACCGAATGATAATTTTATGCGACATTCTTCGGTGTTTTGTTTATACAAGGCGGGACCAACTGTTCTTGAGTTACAGTGAAATAAACTAGTGTACATGCCCCATTAAGGGGCTCATATTAATCACGCTCAATAGAAAATTTATACCTGATAGAAAAAAAAAACATGAAAGCAGATTTTTATTTATCACCTTAAACCCCTCAATTCATCATATTCTTATTAAAATATTTTCTTAGCAGGCCAGTGTAATATTTGTTTAAATGTCTATAGAAACAGTTAATAATTTGTGTTGTACATAATAATATAATAATGGAGCGATTCTGGCGCTTAGACTTTGCCACTTTGTGATAAGCGGAAGAAATATGTTGCAGATTAAGGTGAATCTAGAGGTAAAGTCTCTATAATTGAATTCGTTTAGGTCATATTTTTCAAAAGAGCCTGAAAATAGCTCTGAATTATTATATCTGTTAGTACAGACTCTAATATGCGTAGGTGCTCCCTAGGGCTCCCCACTAGTATTTTTGTTTTTACGCCATAATACGGAGCAGTCTATATGTTGAGCAAGTGGCCTGTAAGGACTATATCTGGTCAAGGAAGGCCTAAACAGTTCAAACATTATTTTGCATGAAATTCTTTGGTGGCACCAGGTGCCTAAAACCCACTTTTTCTTAAACATTATTTGTAAAAAAATGTTTTTTTTTTTTTTAAGTTTCAGTCATAAAGTAAAACAGTCGCTTTCAAGTTAAATACTTTTTAAAGCAAAAAGTGCCTAAATCTTTTGATTAATAAAATCACTGCAGAAAAATAATAATTAGAGCTGCGGCTCAGGTTCTATAAGAACACTAGTGTTGAGACGAATGTATGCTCACGATAGATTGATGATACTAAACTGCTTTCAAATAGTGATTAACGATTTCCAGGAATCACATTATGCATTAAACACTTAGAAAACAGCCGACTACCGACTTCAAGCTCACACGGCTGCAGGTTGTTGTCCATGCTGCTTTGGCGTTTTAGTCAAATTAAACTAATTTCAATTCTTTTTTTTTTTTTTTTTGCTACAAAACGTATGTTTCTCGGTGTATGTACAACTCTTCGATCATACTCAAAGTTTTAGCTTAAAAAAATATTTCAATTTTTAAAATTAAAAGTATTTTTTGATGGCCGTGCCAACATTCGAGCGACCGGGGCACAAGAGTTGAAAACTGTTCGCTTGTATATTTTTGCAAAAGCCTTTTTATAAGCTTTAATATATTGTATAGTTCGTTTCAACTTTGCAGGTCTGTCCACCCACAGGACTTATTCCATGAAGAAACCCCGAATTTTAAGTAGCATTACTGAAATGTAAAAGAATTGTTGAAACAGCTGTTAATATTTTACCATTACTATGTAGTTGTCGTTTTCCAAATAATTAAGTAGGTGACCACAGGGCGACATTTGCTTGACTAGCCATAAATCTGTTTAGCCATCGCGCGTTTTGCTGTTCGCAAAGAAATTTGGCTAGTCAAGACCGTTGCTGTTCATGGTTGCAATGCCTTTCACTCCGTCTTTTTCAGGCATAAATTTGTTCGCACATTGAGAGAGCGTCTGCAAAATAACGAAATAAAATGTGTTTGTGGTCTTCTGTTTAAAGAATACATGTAGATGTTCCTGTTCAGTTTGAGCATAATTTTTTGCGCCCTCATCGAGATGGTATGAATGCTTTTAGCATAGTTTAAGCACGAGGTGCTTTACAGACCAGCTCACACACACACATACATACTTTTTATTTTGCCTGAGAATTTTGTTTGTGTCATGGTATAACAGAGGTGTGCGAACCATTGTTTGGACAACTCTGTTTGAACATGAAGCGACAATCTTGACTAGTCAAATTTCTGTGCGCGCAGCAAAATGTGCCTTAGTTGGACAGATTTGATAATTTGATGCAACGGCAAACTACGAGGGGCACTATTTTGTGCGCGCGTGCATTTTACATTTACTAATTATGGAATTCATACAGTTCAGTGTGTTTGGTGAACGTGATTAATTTTAGTTTTAATATCTTTTATTCACTTAAATTATATAAACAAATTTGTAAAATTTATATATTTCATGGTTTTATGCTAAAAACATGACCATGAAGTAATAAAAACCACAGTAGGAGTTAACACTAATTATAATTAAAGACATAAGGTAATAGAAATTTATACATATAAAAATTAAAATTATAAATATGTTAGAAAAGTATCTCTGCTTAAAACAAGAAAATTAATTAGTCAACTATTAAAAAAAATTATATTAAAATCGTAGAGTATTTAATGAAAAAAAAACACAAATTTAAAACTTAATTATCTTCTAAGCCTTTAGCCATATCTTAAGATATTTTCAAGGATTATTAAAAATATTTAATATGCCATAACATAAACAAAGTTAAGCCCTCGGTAGTAATAGATTTACATTTAAAGAATATTTATTTAAATATAATATACATATGTACATATGCACGTATGTATATGTAATGTATAGATGTAAAGGAGGTACATTAATGTACCTTGGGTGTAAATAAATCATTATTTAAATTGCTGTGTAAAAAAATCTTTTATTTTTCTTACATACAAAAATAATAATTTTGTAGTCCTTTAGAGCTTCAAATATGGACTACATAGTAATTTGGTATTTTGCGATTAGTGCTATACCAATTTTGTAAAATCTTCCAAGATTTATAGCTCACTAATCAGCTTTATAGTTCAACAATCAACCCAGAATGAAGACTGTTTTGTAGACCCTACATATAGGGTGGTCCAACCAAAACGCACAATGTTAATCTATATACATATATTGTTACGTTTATTACCTCAATAAACGTTATTTTGACGGGTTCGTTTAATTGCAAATATTAAAATACACAGTGCTAATGATTTTATCAGTTCACAACTTTATTCGGCAATTAAGACTCTATTTAGAACTAATTTACACTGTACACTTAACACGCTTATATACACACAGATATTCACTCTATGACATCTCAAAGTCAACTATCGCTTCTGCGGTGGACGGCGCCTTTATATACAGATCACGGCCGCTTCTTGAAATGTCCCGAACATACGCGAAATTGCGCATCAGTTATTTCAGTTGCTGGCTTAGTAGTTTTGTAGATGTGTTTGTGTGTGTGTGTATCTTTTGTTTATTTTTGCTTGCTGTAGAAATTGTTTTTGTTTCTACACTGAATCGCGGTTCGGGGAATTTCTGCTACACAATTTGTTTTTGCATTATGTTTATGATATTGCGTATTTGTACATTTGTACAATAGGTTGTTTCACACATCTTTGACTATTACTTTGTAACAATATATAAAAGTGAAACTCTGTCTGTGTGTTAGCTATAGACTCCGAAACCGTGAAGCCGATCGGACTCAAACTTTGGCAAGTTATTGTACACATTCCAGGGAGTGCTTATGGGTGGTAATTTTTTTAAAAAGTGAACTCTCATGATTATACAATTTCGTAATTAGATAAGTGGGCAGGGTCACGCCCATAAAAAAGTTATAATTTTGAGGTACTTGCACTAGATCGATTTTTCTGAAACTTTCCACACATATTGAGCTCATTAAGGGGCGTAGTTGTAAATAAAATAAAAAGTTTTCAGTGAATTATCTTAATATTTTTTATTATGATATAAGGATTTATGACAATTATGTGTGACACATAATATCGGCCGAATGCAAGTCACGGCTTTGTTGGTATATCTCTATCCGATGGTCGATATTTTCAATGACTGTGTGACATACATAATTAAGGTTTAATGTCGTTAATGTGCTGAATTATCTCATCCTATAGCCATTGAATTGTTCTTCACTTATTAATGTACACTTTTGCTTTAAAATATCCCCAAAGAAAAGAAGACCAACGGTGTCAAATCACATGATCGTGACGGCCAATTGATATCACCACGACGTGAAATAACACGGCCATTGAATTTCTCGCGCGAAAGTGCCATTGTTTAGTTGGCTGTGCGGCAAGTTGCACCATCCTGTTGAAACCATATATCCTCCAGGTCCATAGCCTCAATTTCTGGCCACAAGAAGTCCGTTATCTCGCGATAGTGACTCGCATCGTGCATTATGGTTGAGCCACCCTATATTACCTTTGAACCCCCACTGCCGCATCCACTATGTGATTTCCACCAATAATTCGTTTTGACGTTCAATATATCTCGTTATTTAAATCTAGATATACGTTTTTCCTTCAGACATTCTCTACCATACTCTCCAGTTTGATTTTACTACACCGACCCCCGGCCGAGATAGGCTGTCTTCCTAAACATACGAAATACAATGTACGAATACAGTATTAATACGATGTTGATACAGTGTGTAGTTACTTTTTTATAATACTTTGTGTACGCTTTGAAACTAAATTTTTTCGGATGCGTAGTTTACTTTTATTGGCGCCTTGACAAAAATATTGATTCATTTGAATACATCGTCAAAATTTTAAGGATTGAATTTACGAATATGTTTCCATGTATGATTACGAAGCAACATGTGTTTAGGACGACAACCATATTCTTCGTGAATCAAAATGATTCATAATCGTTGGTGTGAAGCAAACGAATTTCAGTTGAGTTGCCCATTGGCAAATAAAAATCTTCGGTTGCCAGAAATAGTAATATTTGGCAACTGAAATTAACATCTGTGAAGTACCAATTGCCATCCCCAATAATATTTTCGACAACTGGCGAACGAAACGAAAGTTTAATTGCTATGGTTGATTGCGAGGGTTCGAGAAGAACAATAATCAGTAGTAGAAGAATTCTTTCAAATACTAAATATTTGTGTTGGGTCTATCAGCTCTTTGAAGTGGATGCTCTTTTTAATTCAGCTCACTGAATTAGTTCGTTCAGTAGTTTATTTTGTGTCATAAGCTCATGTTTCAGTAGATTATAGGATCTTGTGCTACAACGAAGGAGCATAATCGAAAAATAAATTATATAGGGTCCGCCATCTAACGTTTTTTTTCAACTAGTGCTTATTTCGTGAATGGTAACACTTAGCTCATGTCTGATTTGATAGATAATTAGTTTTATCCTTCCGCTGAACGAATATTGTTGTGTATACGCTTGAACAACGTTTCGCTAAGTGGGCCTGCGATCGATTTACAGAAGATGCCGATTTTGCCAAAAAGAATCATCTTTTCAGATGAAGCTCATTTTGATTTTGAGCCCTGTTTTCAAAAAAAAAAAAAAAGTTATTTGGCGGACCTTATATATATTATGTTTGACTTATTTAAAGTCTACTTTACTTAGTTTTAACTCTCACAAATTCTAGATTTCTAAACCTTGAACACTGTGCTTGCAAACTATTAGGCATCTCTTTTTCTATCATCCTGTTACGTTTCTTCATTTTAATACACCACGACCCGGCCGATATATTTACCGAAATTCAAAACGGTTGGAGCATCGCATAAAATTTGTAATATATTCCCTAAATTTTTAGAAATTTTAAGAGTAATAGGATAAAAAGCAATCAAGTTGTGAATATTAAAACCTTTATAAAATTTAACATAAGCAGAACAGTATTTTCCAATTTATAATGAATCTTCTGCAGATATTAAACTTTTCACTATAGAGTAGACAAACTATACTTAATATTGACTACCTTCCTGCATATTTTGCAAGATAAATTGCGTCGTAAGTTACATATTTGAAAAAATAAAGCCTTTCGATTTCAGTTTCATGAGGCACACAAATCCTAGACAAGAAAAATGTCACTTTAACTATATTTAACAATTATTCGGAACTCTCAAGCTACTGCAGATGTTTGGATGACGTTTTTACTAGAACAAAAACACAACTTTAGAACCGTATCAACAGTTTTCCACCAGATTACAGATAAAAGGATATATTTTTTGGTGGATTTGAAAGTAACCAATAGCCTATCTGCACGATAATAGACGTTGAAAGTATGTTTCATATAAAAACATCCTCATGAACTTAAAACAAGCTTTGTTTATGTGTTGGTGGATTCATTCTGGTAGCGCAAGCCATATCTATTATCCAAATTTAAATGTAAATAAGGACCCATAGCACTTATGAATGTTAAAACACGATTTCGACTTTTTGGAACTGCTGCTAAGATTTCCGAAGTACGACAAGGATGCAAACACATAAATGGCTGAAAGTATATAGGATGGTCCATTTGTGTTATTATAGACAGCATATCTTCTCGAGAATAATTCGCCTCTTGATTGTTTGCAAACATATGCCACACCTTTTCCAAGGACATTTTTTTGCCATCTAAAAGTACGAAAGTAAGTTAGACTGCAATTCAAAAAAAAAAAGAACAACGTTCTGTACCGCTTGTAAAAGCCTGAAAATATAACATAGGCACCTGATAAGATATCGAATACACAATATGATATTCAATTTGTATTATCTCTTCGCTTGTCGCATCTCTCAGTTTCGTGGTGTATTTAAGATAAGATTGACCCTCAGCTTCGGCATTCTTGAAATAAATATAAAGAATCTTATATAGTAATCGTACTCTGAATTTAGAATGTTTAATTATGTATTCACTTTAATTTCCCAGCTCCAGGTATCATCTAGTTGTTGCGAAATTTCCAATAACTCTAACGACTCTTTACAGAATTCTTTCCATATTAAAGTATCTACCGAAGACATTGTAATTTGTTTTTTTTTTACGACTATATAATGTTAAACTTTGATTAAAGCGTGCTAAAACAAAACAGACTCATAAGAAATAAAGACAAATTATTTTGAAGATGGTTCATCTTCTGTTATTTGCATTATCTTTTAGTCGCCTTGTACGACAAGCAGATAATACTGTGAGCATATTCTTATTTTTACAATCCCTGCTCACGGGGACTGTAATAAGTACAATTTTTGTATGTTTCATCAGTATTTTATTTTTGCTTGTTTGTTTAAAACAAACAACCAACTCAATAGCAACAAAAATTTCTAAGAAAAAATTTGATTTGTATTTAAAGATACATTCATTGTACATGCATAATAATTGCAAGTAAATAAGAATTATTGAACTTTAAAAAAGGCTCTTTTCAAAAGCTTTTTCATTTTAAGCTTATCTAATGTTGTTGTTTATCTGAAATAGATTCTATAAAAATACCACATTCCCTGGTTGTGATTTCGATTTTTAATCATTGTATACGACTAGTTACCTTCGCCACAAGCATGTGGCGAGATCATTTCATTGCTGCCATCGTGTAAGTGTTCGGTTGCTCGTATTTGTAAAACAGTCACCATTGAGTTTTTATCATCAAATTTACATGTTACAGTTACTTCACTTAATTGGAATGTGAAAATTTGTGAATTGTATTTTGTGCGCAAATAGACCGAACGGGGATCTGCTTCCAAAATTTCTATGATACATTGTTTGTTAACATTTAATGTTTGCAGTTGTGTTTCAGATCTTTCATTGAATGCGACCATTAAACGAGCCGGTTCTTGTACCCATGATGGCACCTTAACAGCTTGTGGTGGAGGCGTTGAATTAGGGGTAAAACTAACTGGTGTTTGAACTAAAGATGTGGCACCAATTAATTCCATTTCAGATTCTTCCCCATCAGGTTCTTGACGAAAATTATAAAAATCTGATGTAGGTTCACATGGACCAGCTGAACCGCGCCCTTTAAATGATATTGAAAAAATATGAGATATAAATAAACAAACAAAAAATATACATAATTAGGGAGCATTCTGTTGAATTGTTCATATGTTTATTATATAGAGTAAAATAAATAAAATTTAAAAGTTGATTGTTAATTGAAGTTTTGGAATAAAATTTATTTCCTGAGGATGCTGCACTAAGGCATAGCGAAATATCGAATATAAAGAATAAAATTGGGTTCCAAAAATTTTATTAAATACCTCAAGCTTGCGAATTAATTAAATAGATAAATAAGTTCAGGGTCACGAAAACTTAGGATTACGTTTTTTTTAATCTAAATATCTGTGCAAAGTTTTTATATTTTTGATGAAATAAAAGTATATAACTTCAATATATAAATGGCTAAACATTTTCTTTAAAACGCTTCCCTTCTAATTAAAAAGAGGTTTATTAAATCGTAGAAATTTGGACGAATTTCCGTCATACCTTGTCAAGTTTGGTTTGGAGACAAACCGGTTTCGGCTATGTGCCATCTTGGGTGTTGAGTGAGTCATTTGCTTTATAATATACATACAATACAAATTATTTAACAACACGATTTCAACTAGGAAATAATAAATACAGACTAAAAACAGATAACTTTAATATTTTTCAAAACAACTTATTCAAATAGATAGTCACTTATAACACAAGAGCCAATAAGTTGTTTTTTCAAAACTATATTTTCATATATTGCCCTTGAACTAATCCTGAGCGGAAGGTTATCAGTATTTGTGTTTACCTGTTTCCATAGTAATAGGTGAATCATAAAATGGTATGTATGGTTTAATGTCTAAAACCGGTGTACCATCTACCATATCAGTACCATAAAAGCTTATGTATGACGATTCAATTCTTTCTATCTCCACCAATGAAAGTCCAATGGGACACGGACGATGCGGCGAGCGGGTAGCAAATACTCCTACACGTTCGCCTCCCAAACGAGGTGGGGCAACCTTTGGCTTCGGATGTGATGTGTTCTTATGGAAATGATATATAATCCACATATGTGAATATTCCTCTAAACCTTCTAAAGCATGTTCGGGATTTGTAAATAAATCACAGTTTAATTCAATTACACCACGGAAACGTCCGCCTACAATGGATTGCCTAGGCACCGCACGTTTCTCGGGGAAACATGTACGTATAATGCCAATAGAACGAAAAGTTTCCTGTTTAATTAAAATATATAGTACATATGTAATAAAGATGTGTAAATTAATAAAAGAAATTTTATTCTAAAAATATATGTGCGCGCATTCTATTGTTGTGCATGTGTATATACATAGTATTATACATACCTTGCGTGGGATATTCTCTGCTGCTAATGATATTGTTTGTGGTGTTCTTGGAATTACATCTGTTTTTTCTGTTGGGTTTCTGATGGTCAAGGTCGTAGACGTGGTACTAATGATATTTGCATCATTTTGATTATGATTGTTCTCTAACTGACGACATCCTTCACAGCGATAATTTTTTAACAAGCGGTCAATGCTATCAATATCCTTGCGCTGTTTATGCTGCAAACTGTGTACTTGTTGTCTAAAGGGAAGTGTTGGGCCGGCATATAAATCTACACACAGTTTAATATTCAATCAATACGTACCTTAACTTATTTATTTCGTTTCGTGCCACTGTTAATTGCGTTTTCAAATGTTCTGCTTCATTTTCTAACATACTTTTTATTTGTTTTTAAAATTTATTGTTACTTTTTGTTTTAACAGGAAATTTCTAACTTCAATAAAATATCAATGCCATTATCCTGTGTCAATGCTACCACGCGTTGCCAGATTTAAAAATACAAGCTTTTTATCACAGGAATATGGCTCGTGAATACCGTCGCTGATGATGGTGCGTGTTCAAGCAATGTTGTCCTAGCAGTTGTTTGCACAAAGCTCTTCTGCCATCACACAAACAAAATACATACAGTAAAAATAAAAAATATCGGTGTGTGCGCTCCTCTGTAAATACCCATACATAACACTACTTCCTGACTAGCCATAAATTTGTTCGCACATTGCGAGAGAAAATGTTGTCGTGATCTTCTGTTTGACGAATACGTGTAGATGCTCCTGTTCAGTTTGCGTACAGCGACAATCTCGACTAGCGAAATTTCTGTGCGAGCAACAAAATGTGCGTTGGCTGAACAAATTTATGACCAATCAAGACGCCATATAAACTATGCCAAGAACATTGAAACACTGTGGATCCTAAACAAAAATATGTTCAAGCTGAACGTATTCTCCACACAGAAGACCACGAACAAATATCTTTCCATTATACCTCCGACGATATCTTTATTTTCGCATCAATTTGTGGCTAGTCAAGACGCAGTGTAATATTATTAAGATAATGCACTAACAATCAGAATTAGATTATGCAATTATTGTTCCGCCAACTTACTCCTGCCAGATCTTTGCCTCTATCCAAGTATCTTTTAAGGGTATCCTTTACAATGGTTGTTGCAAGAAACCTGTCCTCTATTTTTCGGACAGCAACGCATGACGATAATACAGCAATGTGAGCCTTGGAATTCCTTAGGTATTCACCGCCGCTCTGGCAACTTTCAATAATGGAAGACACAATACTGGTCTTAAAAGCTAAATCGTTCGGATCTTTGCCTAGGTCAATGATGATGTTATCCACATCACTCTTATTAAATTTAGACGCCGCTGACGGCGGCATCACTATTTTGTTGTTGGCTATTAAAGCACCCACCATCTTTGACAGCGTCACTGTTGCTAATAAACTGGCCTGTTTAAATTGTTAATACAATTTGAAGATTTTCAAATTTTGGGCGTGTGCTTGGCGGTGGTCTAGATTTAAAGGTAGCCACGAATGCCGTGCCGATGGTTCGGAGCGCTCCTTTTGCCGTGGAGTTCACATAGAATCTGAACTTCCAGAGCCTGTCGCGGTCCCCCACTTGACATGACGCGACTCATGCTGATAAGCTTTCAGACTCCAATTAAATATCAATCTGGGCATAGTTTTGAAAACTCAGCCTGGAGATCATCAAAGTCGAAACTAATTTAACAAAAAATGTTTTAAATTAAAACTATTCCTTCTGAATTTACACAAAGTGTTTGGTGTAAATGTTTTTTGAAAGGACACATGCAAGATATTGTAGCTTTTTTTGAAATCTGAAATACTAAAATTTTCTGTTGAATTTTATAAAAAAAAAGTTGACATTTTGGATTGCAACAAGGCCACCAAATTAATGAATGGCTGTTTCACCAACAGATATTAGTTGGTGTTCATTACAACAATCTTCAATACTAGCCATCTCCTTGCTACCAGACTTAACTGGAAAACGAAATCCCCCTATATAATATCATAGAAAAGAAATAAATAGGTACAAAAAAGTTACTTTCTTCCTTACCAATGCCTCTAAAGGGGGAAATTTTGTCTTTTGAACCTTTTCAATTTTCAAATTACTATAACTCGAAGTAAGTTGATTTTATTAGCGCCTCAGAATGATTATAGTCACAGAATAATAAATTAGTTGTCTATGATTAAAGTAGTCCACGCCCATTAGCTGAATGGAATGCATTTTCTATGCCGTTACGCACGTTATCAACATTCTTTGTCTCAACTAATTTCGTGTTCACTGAATCAATACAAACGGAATTTGAGAGTGAATAACTATATTTTCAAATTTCATATTCTTGCCTTTTGTTTCTTGGATTAGAACAAAGTTTACACTCCTTTTAGTTATTGTATTCTTTGTTTAAAAATTCGCTAGTTTACTGCTTGCACTATAAAAATATGTCTAATATTTATAATTAAACGAAATAATGAAAATATTTTTCCTTTTATTCAAAAATATGTAGTACAAAAAATGTATCTATCCTCAGCGTCCAGTGGACATTATTGAAGCAAGTTGGAAAAACGAGCTAAGACTACAATTTTGTTGATGGTCTGTTCGTGTTCAAACAATGTTGTGGGAGCAGTTGTTTGCAAAACACAAACAAAATAAAAAGAACAAGGACAATCTCGATGAGAAACAAAAATAGTTGTGGTCAAACTGAACAGGAACATCTTACGCGTATTCTGCACTCACGTCATGAACAAATTTCATTTCGTAATACTGCCGCTCCCTCCATGTGCGAACAAATTTGTGACTAGTAAAGACGTAGTGTTGCAATGGAAGCACTGCTTAAATTATCATATAAAAGGATTTTTTTTTAAAGAAAACTTTCGAAAAATAAAGGGCGTTTAAAAAGGTTAAACGCAACAATTTGTCAGAAGGGAAATTAAAAAAATAAAAGCTCATGAAGTTCGAGTATCTTAAAACAGCAGCTAAAAAATGGACTGAGTAGGTTAGATCTGCCGACAGCTGGTAATAAGCACAACTGCAGAGAACGTCAAAATTGGATAAGCCCAACTCCAAAAAAGTTATTACCCTTAACGAAAGAAGCAATTTCTTTGTACTTTTCGCAAATAATATTTTATGTCACCTCCCACAAAAGGGGCGGGGACGAAAAATAGCATTTTACAATCGCCTGGGGCCTAGTTTGAGGTTTTGAGCTTTCGCCGACGTTAAAAGTTGCATTTGCTAAACAAAAGTATAGGAAAACTTAAAAAAAAAATCATTTTTCAGTGGTAGGATTAGTTTTTGCCAGGGTAACTTTTTTCCTCTTGATCCGATTTTTATTTTCAAGCTTTAATATCCTATGACCATAGGGGCACTCAATAACTTTTCGGAAATAATGTCCGGCTAGTTTGGCAAAATACCCCTATGATCGACGTCCTCAAGGGCAGTTATCCGCTACCGAGATTTGATGACACCCTGGGTACTCCGGATGGAACAAGATGGTTCTCCACATTAGATCCCCAAAGCGGTTAAGATCGCAGAGAAGGACAAGGAGAAAACTTCCTTTAGTACGAACGACAGGTTCGTGCAATACTCCGGTAATATTTGAGTGGATACCTCAAGAACCTGACTGATGTGCTCTATCGAATTGTGCTGCTTTCTGCGCCTTTGCACATACTATAGACACTTCGTACCAAATTTTACAAGCGTAGCGGGAGCCTGTATGAGGTGAAAAAGAAATCACGACCGGGCGAAGCACAGAAAACTGAAAGATTTATTGTGTGTACCACCAGTATTAGTATATCCAATTGCTGAACAAAAATCGAGTTTAATAACGACGTGAGCGGTTACAGTATAGGCGCAGAGTTATCATAGGTTGTGAACGGAACGAAGAAAGGACACTTTCCTAGGTCGAAACGAATTACTGTATGACCAGACGGACGCTTTTGATTTTTCTAGAGGGTATAAAGCACAGAAATGGTGCAAAATACAACAAAGCGGATGCTCTCTCGAGACGGGCATGAAACCTGAAGTGCAGACATTGTGTCAATGTTGAAAAAAAGGGCTGTGTTACCGATGTGATTAACGCATATAGTTTCTAAGGGAGATTGGTCAGCGGCTCAGCGATCCCATACTAGCAAAAATTATATCTAAACGAGATATCTGCTGAAAACCCACTGATGGAATTGTTAGGCTCAATAGAATAGTACGAAGTGGATGGTGCCATCCTTCAAGATATATGGATGTGTTAAATAAGTTATAAAATACAACAGCGTTTATATTGGGTTGGCTGTCAACAAGCCGTGCCACATTGCGACTTTTTTACTTTTAGGTGACCAAACTTTAAAAAAGTTGACCGATTTTGTGACTGCAGTATTGCGGGAAGCTGAAAAAGATTTGTAAATTTGAAAATTTTATGAAATTATTATTGTTGTAAAAGTTCCTGAGCGCCCATTATCTATTAATTTATTATTCTTTCTTTAAATCTTGCTCATGTTTAATAATACTGGCTAGCTTTTCAGTGAAATAATATATAATATTTACAGTCACTAAAAGGGAAGCAAAAGATATTCACAGCGCAATTGCGATTTTTTATGGGGAATCTTTTCCCTTCTCAATAATTTGTTCATAGGAAAAATTTGTCTTTTCTAACAACCCAGAAAATATACACAAATTGGCTAATCTGCTACCTTAGGTTTTTGGCTTAAATTGTTCAAACATGAACATAGAATTTATTATGTACATTTGAGTACGCAAATGTGGAACAGACTGGGTAGAAAAGTTTCGCCAGTCAACCCCTAGGATGAAATATATTTCAATGACTATTCTAAAACATCCATTCAAATTTTTGCCAAGACCCTTAATACCGCCCATTTAGTTGATTAGTTTTTTTGTGCCGCCAGTTTAGGTCCGACCACAAGATTTAGTGTATCGTTGTTAATGGCTTGAAAACGTCAATTGCGTCCTTGGTGGTGTCTCAATTTTGGATATGACCTCTGAAACTGGGTTTCTTCCACCCTAATAAACAATTTTTCGCAAACCATCGGATAGCCATCTTATAATTATGTAATCCTGGCCTTTAAAGTATTAAACTTTTGTCACTTCTAAAATTAAAATGCACGCACCCCTTTTGTTTTTTTTTTCCAAATTCTTGATATCATTTCTGGCATCTCGGATCTAAAAACAAGAAGCTTCTTTTAATACTATTTAAGCTTGTAATATTTTTTTTACTTCTGTTCACTAGATTTCATAATACGCTAATTTCAAAAGTGAAAAATTTACAGGAAAATAATTAAAAATATTTTAGAACCGTCATTGAAATATCTTTCATCCAAAGTGGTGACCGATACAAACTTTTTTTGGATGGAGGTCGACCCGGTCTAAAACATGTACTTGTTACCTAGCTCTGTCACACTGCTGTTGTTTCTTGATAAAGCAGCCGATTTGATATATTTTGTTGTCAAAGGAAACTCCAAGTGAACAATGAGTCACAAACAATGCAAGCTTGTTGTGACAAACTATGATAATAATTGTTTTAAAACAAATTCAATAATTTTGAGGATAATGACAACATTATCTTCGCAGGTTAAAATTCCTCCACCCTATTTTACAAACTTGCTGCGTTTTAGTTGTAAAGACGCAGAATTTGGCAGTTACGACGCACATACACATACATATATCCATGTGCAATGATTTAATTATAGATTTTCCACAAAAAACAAAAAAAAAAATAATAACAAAATAGGAAGTTAAAAGATTTGCATCATATTTTAAAACAAAATCTCTATTTTTTGTTTCTGGAGAATAAAAAATAATATACTGTCATCAGGACTTTCGAATTAAATTTAATTTTTTAATTATGTAACCATGACGGACATCTGATATAAATAAGTAAAGGGTTCAAGTAATGGTATTTTATGATTTCCTTTATTTGATATTTTCCACGTTATTAATAAAAATTATTTTTTAAAAAAAGAAAAACAATATTTTAAACTGATTTGGTTAGATCGTTTTTTTCTTTAAGGTTGAAAAGTGGTAGGGTATTGAATTTACCGAAATAAACAAATAAAATGTATTGAAGTACGTTTATAAATTATATTATAATTGCAATTATTAAAGGGTTGGGTTTGGTGTTTTGTTGTTTATCAGAGGATTAGTTTATATAGAAAGTGTAAGTATATATTTCCGTTCATTAAATAGGGTTTGAATGTAAGGATATATAGGAAGTATATATATATATTGATACGTTTTGAATGTCAGGACTAGGCCAACAATTCTTAACATTTACATTAAAATACAAATTTACGAAAAAAAATAGTTTTTAACGCCTATAATGTAACATGGCAATGTTTTGAAATTGGAAAGCCTTTGAATGGAATTATTTGTAGTTTTTCAAACCCCTGAAATTCGATCACCTACTCCACTAATACTTCTTAAATTAAGTGAAGATGACGATTTTCTATTTTTGTGAAAATAGTATTGAGAATTTGGTAAAATCACCCTAAACTTTAATATTATTTGGTGTTTAGTGTACAATTGTTTTTCCACACTGTTAATTCAATATAACACATTCCTTACTAATTATCAGTGTAAGCATATTGTTAGTTATTAAGGTTTATATAGTAAATAAAGCTTACTACTCAACGCTCAATTAATAAAAACGCCAGATTATCCGTCTCTTCGTCAATCGTTCATTTTATCCAAACAGAAGAATTTTGTGCCGAACTTTCCTTGCAGCAACGTTTTCTCATGAACATCTTACATCCATATTGGCAATATTAATACGGTATACTTTTTGTTTTAAAACATATGTTGCAGATGTGTAGTAATAATGATAAAATTTTATAAATTATATATAGTAAAAATAATGGTTTTTGTTTTTTAAATAACATTCCTCTTCTAAGCCACGGGTATTTCTTCAGTTTTTTTTGCAGCTTCTGCAGTTGTTTCAATGGGCTTAGCGGCACCAATAGCGACTTCTTCAAAATTTTCAACCAAATCGGGTACATCATCATCAACAGCGTTAGCGGCTGAACCAGCAGCGCCTGCAGCCGCTGCACCACTTTTGTTAGCCAATTCACTAGCAATTTTTTTCAGCTGTGTGATATCTTGAGGCCCTAACTGTGTTAAAATACCTGGTAACATCTCGGAAATCGATTTGTTTTCTCCATGTCCAGTTATGGCGAAAGTGTTGGTGGGCAAAGATGCTTGAGCCTTTGGGTTATTAAAGTGGATGACCGTTCCATCATGTTTAATAATATTCACTTCCTCAATACCGGGTATGGTATTAACTGACAATTTCTTCAGCGATGACTGCAATTTTTTATCATCTGTGGCAGGGGTTGAGTGAACGATCTTCTTCTTTCGGCGTGGTGTACCCTTACCACCAATACGCACCTGTGCCTGCAATTTTTTCAATTTTTCAGCATTCATCTGCATTTTAAAACAAAATTTTAATAATGTGCCACAATTTCTCTTAATTATTTATTAAATAATTACATTTTAATTCGATTTTTAAGAAACACGTGCGCTAAAAGTATTTAACTGTCAAAAAGAAATCGCCATTATGTTAAAAATTCTAGCAGTCACTTGTATAGCAAAAACAGTGTTGCCAAGCCTCTTACCCATTTTCAGCCATATTTTGGTTCGCACAAAGAGTGTCTGCAAAATAACGGGAAAAAATCTGTTTGAAAATACATGTATATGTTCCTGCCCAGTTTGAGCATATTTTTTTGCCTTTTGTGCTAACAGCATAATGTATGATGGCTGAACAGATTTATGGCTAGTCAAGACGACATCTTGTAACCCGCTTACATACTGTATGAATATATATATGATTTTTTATGCAGCTCTATCCAAATGCATATATTCATTCATGCATATTCGTAGCGCTCTGAGAACTAGAGTCAATTTTATAGATTCATTTTGAATTTGTTATTTCTATCGAGTCGTTAGCTGTTTCGTTGGCTATTATTAGTTTTGCGAAACTGCGCGATTTAAAATCGATCGATATATATCACGTAGATGCTTCGATTTTGCATATACTTCTTACTAAAAAAGCACATACCATACCAGTCCGCAAACGATTTCCGAGTTTTAATTGCGTAAAATTTAGCTGATCAAAATTTCGCTTAGCTTCTAAATTTTAAAGTTTAATACTGCCACTTTTTACTAAATTCAAATTTTTTGATTTGTAGAAACCGTCAATTGAAGATATGTAACAGCAAAAAAAACAACTCAGTGATTTCTTTTATATAACTCCCACTTTTAATTACGAAAAACCATTTGAGATAGCGGGAAAACTGCTGTTTCGGCAACACTGTACAACATGTAAAACCGCAATTCTTGCACTTTTTTGGAAAGACAACAGTGATGGAAAATGTAGTACTATTGTACTATTTTAGTGCTTTTGAATTCGAAATATACCGGAGTAATCTCTCCCATATATAATGCCTTTTCTTATGACTTCCCTTTTTGACACTACAACTTGACTACCATTAAATTTATTTGCACATTTATACAGCATCGGCTGAATAACGTGAAGGAATTTGATCGTCGTCATCTGTGTAGAGATCACGTGTGGTTGTTTCTGCTCAGTTTGAGCATTTTTTTTCATCGAGTTTTTATGTGTTATCAGCATATTTTATGGGTTTGTGTATACACACACATATTGTTTATATTACCGGCGTTTATATGACGGCAGGACAGCGTTGTGCAAACAACTGTTCGGACAACTGTGCCATGAACCATATTCCTGTGCGAACAACAAAATGTATGCTGGCTATTCAGATTTATGGGTAGTTATGAAGACATGTTAGAATGAAATAAAGAAAAATAGGAAGGTAACTAGGGTAGCTAATGTTTTTTGAGCTGAATGGTTGGAAGTTCCATATAAAAAATGTTTTGTAATATCAGGTAGTTTTTTACATGGAGTTTTACATCCTCCACGAAAATTTTGCCTTGAAGGTTAATCAAGGCAAGTCAAGTAGGTCAAGTCGAATTAAATCCATATAAAATAATTTTTCACCGTATCCGTCGCTTTTTTATATGAAGTAAACTCATGGGCGAGTTCAAGGCATTTACGGCTGTTACTGATGTCAAAATCCATACAAAACAGTTACGAAAATGACGAAAAGTTTATATTGAATTTAACATCTAATCGGTTTGAAAAAAGTCTTGATCAAGTCAAAAAAGATCAATTCAAATCAATTTTATTTACACAAATTATATCTACAAAGTTATTTTTCTCTTATCATTAACATATGTATGATAAGTTTAAGAGAATAACTTTTCCAACAAGTCAAAGAGGAAAAATTTTTACAAAAATCTTTTAAAACGCTCTAAGCTGAATACGAAGCCGGAAATTTTGAATTCGCCGATGAGTTAACCTGTTACCAATTTTCCTTGCCAATTATTATAAAAAATGAAAAGGTAATCGCTGCGCTGGTGAAGTTTTAATTCGCCTTAATTTCTAAAATAAAAAATTTTCATTAGCCGAATTCTGACCGATAGGAAAATGTTGATATGGCAACCTTATAAACAGCTGAGTATCAGTAATTTTATTTCATATCACACTTCAATGTGAAAATTTTTTTCAAAGAAAAATTATCGCCAATATTTCATAGAAGACAGTGTTTTTTGTTTTTTATACTAGTTTAGATATTTGTAAACTATTTTCGATATACTTGCATTTTTATAAAGTTTTATTTTCCATATAAAACAAAGCACAGGGAAACAACAACGGACCTTCATTTTCATCAATCATTTTTTTGATAAATTTTACTAGAGTTTTATGTGCGTATCTATCTAGCATGTCTAGAAATACTTTGTTGCATATACTTATTTTTTTAGAAAGTTCCATGACCTTTGATTATATAGGTATATAATTTGCATTTAATATTTTTTATCTTTGTAGACAATTGAATCATTGGTTTTATTAAAATCGTGAACAATATCATGGATGCAGAAAAATCAAGCATTAGTTCTTTTGAAGATCTTTCAAATCTTAATGAGGCTGATATGAAAGCAGCATCGGAAGCGTTGTTGGATAAGGAAAGAATCGTTAGTGATGGTGGTGAATGTGACAGTGACAGTGGTGCCCCAGCTATTCTAGGTGACTCTGAAATTTGCGATGTTTTAGGTAATGGCCAAATAATAAAACGTATTATAAAAAACTCAAAAAGCGAGAAAAGACCACAACGCGGTGAATTGGCGACACTAGCTTATACTGGCAAACTGGATAATGGTACTATTGTAGAAAAACAAGACAATTTTCAACTACATGTCGGTGATTTTGAGGTAAGCTGATAAAATAGCTCAAAAGAAAAAAAAATTCATTATTTAAAGCGATAATTTTTAATAAGTCAAAATTTTGGATTGTTGCTACAATATTTCATAAGTCTCTTTACAATATTGCTACTGACTCAAAATCCTGTAGAAAGAAGTTCAACTGACCAAAATGGTTACGTGTGAATATATATTTATTTTAAACAAATCAAATTCAAAATGCGAACAGTACCAACTAAAATAGTAAGCAGGATTTTCATTTGCTATATTCTTACAAAGCCTAAAAAATAAGAGCTAAACCAAAAGAGTGTGAAGTTTGGTTTGGAGACAATCTGGTTTCACCTATGTGCCAACCTCAGTGTAGTTTTTCGTTCTGAACGAAAATAACGCTGAGGATGGCACATAGCTGAAACCTGTTTGTCTTCAAAACAAACTTGCCAAGAAATGACGGAAATTCGTTTCAAAAATCTACACCAAAATGCCCTGCTGGAATATCAGATCTAGAATCAAAAGAGTATCAAAAGGTTCCTTTTTGTCGTATTTTTTATGTGTCTTTGTAAATCACGAATTATTGAACGGCATATTGTTAGTTTCGCACGTGAATGTAAAAACACATACATAAGTAAAATGTGCACGTATTTATATGTAAAATATATTAATGCGCGTAATGTATAATTGTAATTTAGAAAACAACAACCTCGGGGAAAGTAGTGACAGCGATTTCTTAGACGTTCGGGCAAAGAGGAGTTTTGCACTATAAAAATAAATTTGTGTTGCAGGTGAATTGTAGAAAGGAAGTTGGAATAAAGAATTTTAAAGATTATACCCTCATTGTAATCTGTCTATATAATTTTTTCCTTCTAAAAACGTATATATATCTCCGAATTCGTTCAATTCTGGGGCACGATGGCTAAAACAACAGGCTTTTGAATTTTATCTTATATTCATATACAAATAATTACCAGAAATTAAACAGACTCAACTAAAACTAATTTTCTTGCGAAATTTTATATTTCGTACATTTTGCTAAACGTAAGCAAATCGAAGAAAAATATTTATATTGCCAAACGAAGATTATGGCAATACCGCCACGGTAGAAATGATACCGAAACAACAAAATGAAACCACATTAACGAAATGAATAATGTAAAATTTTGCCTTCTCGCGGAAGGAAATAAGACAGACTTATTAGACCTCCCAACTTCTCAATAGATTACAGCAGCCAATTCGTGTTTAGGCTTGTTCGATTTGTCTTGACAAGTACTTTTTATCTATGGTATACAGTGTATGCTCGCCAAGCATACGTACGTAGCCTTAATTAAGAGTCATATTGCTAGGACCCCGCGACAATGGCGCATCTAATGAAAATTTAAAAATTATTAATTGTAAAAAACCCATTTTTAGAAACAAGCTCTTATTTAAGTGCTTCAAAGTGAAGAAAATAAACTTTTTACAATTTACATATTGGCGCGTGATTTGATCTTACAATTACTTCCTTAAAACTAACTCTGCAACAAGAATACCGTCTAGCGATTTGACTCCATTTAAGGCCAGTAGTCGACAGTACTATACTAAATTTTTTTTACTGTGCGAGCCCCGCATCAGGAATAACTCGTGACTGTCTTTTATATCATATAAATTGTATAATGTTATAAATTTATGAAGTTTATTTTTAAAAATGTGTTTTTATGTTTTCAGTTATTCAAATTTAAAATTTTGTTAGTTTGTGTATGTATTTGTTTTTGAAATTCAAAACTTTTTGCTTAGTAATATGGAACAATTTTTATATTTTATTGATTGTTAATTGAAGTTTCTGTAATATAATTTATTTTCTCATATTGATTGCTACACAAATGTATAGCGAAATATCGAATTTAATGTAGAAAATCGTTTTCTTAAAAGAATTTTATAAAAGACCTAGTGCTAAAATATTATTGAACTAAAATAATTTTTTACTCTTATTTTACTTAGAAAAGCCTATATTTAAAGTTTTACTTCTTTGTTTTTTAAATTTGCAGATACTAAATTGTATATATTTAGCTTCACTCGATTTCCTCCTCTTCCAGGCTCGTATTTTCTAGAATACTTTCAAATCGGCTTGGGAGAACTTTACTTCAAAGTAGATTATTAAAGATATTCATTCTCCTTTTAATATTCTCCTTTTAGTATTCTCTATATATTGTTACCTACTTTATATTTACTAACGCGTTTGTTTTCTAGGTTGTACAAGGTCTAGATATGGTTATACCTTTAATGAAAGTTGGAGAAGTGGCAGAAGTTAAAATAGATCCTCGATTTGCATACGGTTCATTAGGTTTGAAAAATGATATATTACCTGAATTAAGCATTCCTCCAGAAGCAACAGTGAGTACGAAAATAGTAATAAAGAAACCATAACTGAAATTACTATTTTACATTTTAGGTAACATATGAAGTGCATTTAATAGAGTGTACATTCGAAGACTTCTCAGACTTAAAATCTTTCGACATAAGAAAGAAATATGGGTAAGACTTTTAAGAAAATCCTTAGAAGATAATAATTTAAAATGGGTTCGCTATTGCAGCACTCGTAAAAAGGAAAGGGCTAATTTCTGGTATAATCGCAACGAATTTAGTACTGCCATACAATTATACAGACGCGCTTTAGACTATTTAGATAATCGTGATGGTGATCCTGATTCAGAAGTTGACAAAGAAGATTTAGATGTGAGTATATGGTATTTCTAAGGCACTACATCAAAATTTCACTATCGCATATTTATGGTTGCTTCAGTTATCAAATTCAGAATTACAAACCTTGTTAGACGATCGGTTAATTGTCTATAATAATTTGGCAATGGCACAAATAAAAATATCAGCATTTGATGCCGCGTTGAAGTCGGTGGAAAATGTCTTACGCTGTCAGCCGAACAACTCCAAAGCTTTATATCGAAAAGGCAGAGTAAGTGTTATTAAGGTAAAATTATACAAATTATAACCTATATTTTATTTTAAAGATCCTTGAAGGTAAAGGTGATACGAAGGGAGCCATTGCCTTGTTACAAAAAGCAGCTACTTTGGAACCAGAAAGCAGAGCTATACAACAGGTATTACATATATATAGATAGGGTGGTCAGTAGGCTTCAACTCTTGAGTCAATTGAACTTTTTAAGCGAGTAAATTCAAATCTTTATTAAAAATTTGCATCAGTGATGTTCGTGAGATATTCAATTAATGGGCATGACGGCGAGTCTAGGTTGACGGTTCTTCTGCCACACTATCGCGAATAATAGCAATGTTTTGCACAGAACGAACTGTGCGAGCATGTACAGGTATTTCCACATTTCCTACAGACTCGGTTTGCTGAAATTTGCGCACAATTCTCCCGATTGTGGACACATTTGGTCAATTCACGAATTGCACGAAATGCGTTTTGATTTGAACGTCCATTTTCGTAAAAGGCTTCAACAATCTGAATTGTGTACCCCTCCATGGTTGAATTTGCTAAACACTGAAACATTGAAATGTCAAATTAAGTTGGGCAAAAAACTTGACACATTTTTCTGCTAAAGTATTCGCACGACAATAACAAATTTAATCTTCGTATAATATCGTAGTAGCCCTGCGAAATATTATGAACTAATAAAACTCCGGAAAATGAAAAACTTCCTTTACTTTTAGGATTTGGCTAAGCTTATAATTAAAGCAAGGCGTGAAGAGCACAATGAAAAAGAGATGTATCAAAAAATGTTGGGCCAGGCCAAAAAATTGGAACAGAAGAATAAACAACCGCAAAAACAACAAACTGTTGAAAGTTCTAAGGTTTGTATTTTACATTGAATTTTAAAATCCCAAATGTATTTCAAACAATTTTTCTTTCAAAAGCTTAAATTACTTGGCTACCTAATGGGTTCTATACTAATTGGTGTTGCCGGTGTGGCCATTTATCGTTATAAATATTAAAACTATGTATATGTAAAACTAGAATTGAATTCATATTCCTTCTCTCGAGAACCAGACGAAGATCAAACACGATAAACTGTATAATTGAACTCGATGTTCTTTAGATACATCTTATTTATTTGAAAATATAATAAAATATCTATAACATTTATAATAAAAAAAATAACTTACATTATGTAAACTATAATTTGCAGTATGGTTAGATTAGGTCTAGGCAATATGATTTAGATTATTATATACGTTAGTTTAATATGTATAAAAATTTAAATTCAGCTGTGCATTTATTGTCTTATATATTTATACACTTCAAAATTTTGATCTATTTGGTAAATGGTTTTAATTTTACTAGTTGATTCAATAATTACATGATTTTTATTTCGCCTATAAACACTTGAGGCAGATCGACAGATCTGTTGAGGTTAATTTTTTATTTCATTCCAAGGGTTTATTTAATAAAGAAAAATAAAAGCGCGTTTTATAAATCGAATATTACAAAAAAGAAAAAAAAACAATTGAAATGGTGAAAGATCTTCAAAATTTGTTTGTTTTGGTTTTAAAAAAAATAAATGTGGGTTTTTATTTTATTTTTTTTAAAGGTCCTTCTTCGAAAGTTCCACTAAATAATTCAAATATGTGCTATAACTACGAATGCAATTTATTTTTAACAAATTTATAAATGTTATTCTAGTTTTTTGACCTTTATTATAATTAAGTTTGTCTAATTTTTTAAGCTCCAGGTCCTGACGATGCTACACAAAGGCGTAGCGAAATATTGAATAAAATAAAATTAATATTTATTATACTTTTTAATAAAGGAAATTTTATTGGAGGACCTGGAGCTTAAAAAATTAGACAAACTAAATTTATAAATGCTCTAACTTGAAAAAAGTGGTGACGTATATTACGAAAGTTATCTTAACAAAAATATTGATAATATAAAAATAAAAAGAAAAATTATATTTCTGAAAAGCCTTTTTATTTTAACCATAAATCTTATTTCCGAGAAGATCTCTGAATATGCCAAAAACTCATGGAACAATAAAAGTTGATTTTAATGACAAATCTTTTGTCCACCACACCCTTGTAAGTGTTAATCGGTTTCCTTACAATTTATCTTGTTTAATTTGTTTAAAATTTGTTTGGAAAGTATAGGGTGAACAGGTATTAATGATCATATTTATAATTGTTATATTTCAGAAGCTGTCGAGGTTACCAATGCCATCATCCAGTTGTCAAAATATTTAGTGAGGTTTTCCATTTTATCATTTATCGTTTCATGGCTTCCGACCGTGTGGAAATTATTAAAAAAATATCTTAATTCTCCTCATACGGTCGGTGGTCAACAAGGCTTTAGTGCGCGGGCATTTAGCCGCACCGTGGAAAAGTTAGAACGTGAGAACACTATTTTTGACCTTAAGCCTCCAACCAGACGGACTGTTGGATAGTCGCTGTAGCGCCCAGTAGCGAAGAAGACCTAAAAATATCGGCATGACGCTATTTTGGGAGTTGCGAGAGTCAATCGACCTTATTTTACGGTTCGATTTGGACCCACATCCGCATAAGATCGGGCTGACGCAAGATATGAAGCCAAGCAACGGCATGAGTTCGCTAATTGGGCGCTGGAAATGTTTAAATCTTGGCCGGATATCCGGATTTTAGCCAAAAAGTCGTCTTGAATCAGTTTGGCTTATCTAGTAGGCGAACTCTGAATACCAGTTGATTTGGAGACTTACCCGTGTGTGTACATCCTTTCCTCCATTACTCATAAGAAATATATGAATTCTCTGCAGCAACTCCGTTTTTAATTGGCCAAACGAGGAATCTGGAAAAGATGGACAAGAATGCCTTACAAGGCGTGAATGGTTGAATATCTAAAGTTACTTCAAAGGCGTTGGACCGTAAGATTCCCTCAGAGATAGTTAATGAAGCCACGATGGAGGTGGAGAGCTTAATACCTGTAGGAACTCCGATGTTTATTGGCCAATGGAGAAATTCTCAAGAGATGGACAATAAAACCTCGCACGGGGTGGACGGGTCAGTCTACAAAAATTATCCTGGGGCAGCGGCTGAGACGGTAGCGCACATTGTGTCCATCACTGTTAAATGTGAATGCCGTGGAAGACCTAAGCCTAGCAATTAACAAGAGACTCCATGATAAGGAAGAGGGTCGACAGTCTGAAATCACTACAGTAAAGAGTAAAAGCTGGAGTTAGCACAAGACTCAATGAAGGTAAGGTAATCGTAAATTGCAAATCGCTTGCCTAAAATCAATTCGTGGAAAAAAGGCGATCGAAAAAGGACCGATAAAGTAAGCGGTCTGCTTCGATATTCCCCATAATTATTTTTAAATTTGCGATTTTGACGCTAATTGCCTAATTTGTTTAAAGCTTCTTCATGAAATGTATGTTCCGATTTATATTAAATTAGGATTTTTTTTACATAAAGTAACTTTTCTATTTCCTCATTTATACGATTTAGTCGAAAAAAAACAACTTATTTGCAGGTAGCGCACTAAGTATATATAGTCAAGTTTGCTGAATCCAACTTCAAACATCTAAAGCTTGTGCAAATTTCTGTTTTAAAATTTAACCCTTTGTTCTAGTAAACAAATAATTGGTTTTATGTCTGTAAAATGCAGTCTGCAGTATTGTTAAGCTTTTTTATTTGCTAGCAGAAGGGGTATTCACATTAATATGCACATGCGTTCATATGTGTGTATGTATGCATGTGTGCAACGTAAAAAGGTCGTTCATGTGATTAAAGCTAGAAATATATTTGTTTTTTTGTTCATTACATTTATTGTTATACATGTTAATTATTTTCATTGTACATACATACATGCATATATGTGTATTAGGGACGTTCGATCGTAGGGATGTAAATAAAGAAATCTAACCAACTTTGCCCTAGAATCCATAGGTCTAACATGGATTTACAGCTTGCGGTAGTTCCAATATATTATCACGTTTAACCTTTTCAAACGTGTTCAATTATTGGCAGGTTCTCTAACGGTTACTTCCTATCACGATGTTCGCTCTTCCCTGTTTCATTCGACACTAACTTCCAGCTCGACTACCCAAGCCTTCTTAGTCATCTATTTTTCTCGAAACTTGTCGAAGACGCAAAAATCCGGTAGCTAATTCCTTTGGCTATAAACATATTTTCGGCTGCTGTTTTTTATTATGTTTGTTTTAGTAACTACTGTCTGCTTTGTTACTTATATGGTGCTAGTTTCTTTGCGTTGTTATTGTTTATCCATACTACTTAATTCCTGGACAAATTGGTCACACTCTTTATTTCTGAAACTTTCTTTACATTGAGTGTTACAAGTATTCATGTCATTGATTTCCTGCAGGAAAGAAAACTTATTCGCGCTTATCATCGTAACAATATTGAGTCAGACAGTCAATTAATAGATAGTCAGACAGTCAATTAATAGAAAATAAAATATCTCGGGGAACTGTTATTGTAAAAGTTTGGAGCTTCACCTATGAGATTACCCATATGTAGAGACCTTATATTCCAAGTTTTATTATTTTATATTTAAATTAAACAAAGTTATGATGGGGGTAAAAACAGCGCGAATAGTTTCGTGTAATATACACACTGTGTGCTTTTGGCCTGAACTGAGCCTGGCGCACTACAGTGTGCCTTATTATGACGTGTTTTGCATTTGGATTTGCACCTCCGTTCATATAAAGTCCAAATCACGAAACAATTAAAAAAGGCTGGTCACTCACAACGCGGTAGATATGCTTCAATGCTGATTTTTCGAACAGAAAAACGTTAGAAAGACCCAATGCAGTTATATTAAACGAAATTCCCGAATCCAAGCCTAAGCGGCTTTACAAATTATCAAATATATTAGAACGATGTTTAAATAAAACAAATTCAAGTTTTTTTCACAAGTTTCATACATATAATTAGGCAGACTCCTCCGCAAAAGAATAACCCAAAAACCGAAATTCACTAAATTTTAAAAGTTCACCAGGAATATCACCACTAATATAAAATTTCACCAGGAGTTAAAATTACACAGACAAGCTTATCAAAAAATGTGGAAATTTTATTAAAAAAATTAAATTTCATTACAAAGTCGAAAATTGACACAAACAACATCTCTGTGAATACCCTTAATAACAAATATTCGCGTACATTTCAATGCATAAGTGTATGATACACATATATACATACATACATCCATACGATGATGGCAAGAAAGGAGAGAAAATAAAAAAAAGAGTTAATAAACCTTTCACCAACGTGTGGCTCAGATCTTTTACTTGTCGTTTCACAAATCTCGAGAAAAATAATTTACCAACATAAAGAAATAAAACGAAATTTCTAATAAACTCACCGCCCTGTGCAAAGAGATTTCTGAGGGGTGTTCGCTTTGAGCGGTCGTAAATTATTTTATTACCAACTTTATGAATGCTGTTGACTTAATTAATATCAGCAACTAAATATTTATTTTGTATTACAATTCTCATTTATTAAACAATGTTTTGCTGAGCAATTTTTTAGTTGTCGTTGATCTGGGAACTAAAACGTTTCTATACCTGACTTCGGATTTTATTAAATTTTTAATGCAAATTACTCAATATGTCGCGAACAAGTGAAAATGCCAATACTGATGATATTGATGGTCAGTAGGAGAAGAATTTTATTTAAAAAAAAAAAAAAAATAAAAAAAAACTAGTTTAACCAAAAACAACAAATTTTTACAACTAGTGGCCGGGTAGACACTATTCTGCCGTAAATCATCTTCTATGTATGCGGCATTTCTGGGGCCGCAGCTTTCAGGCATGCATGATTACATGCGCGAGTCAAAAAACAAAAAAAGTAAAATAGAATTCCTAGAACATAAACGCAGCGCTACCAATCGGGTCCTATTAGGAATCTAATCCATCGAGAGACCCACTCAAACACACACTATTTTACATCAAAATCTTTCCAGCTGTTGAGGAGTACTTCATGGAAATTTAAAATACACACACACAAATCAATAACACAAAACTATAACAGCTTCGGAATAGTGCGATAGATGTAGTGCTTTAAATATTAAAAAATATTTTAAACAATATCGAGAAAAACAAACCGTTTATTTGTGTAAATAGATTGTGTCAAACAATGAATGTGTGTATACAAACATGCGTACATATATGTATATGCATGTATGTACATACACACATGTATAAAATGATTGAAAATTATTATTACCGCGCTTTTGCTAAAACAACAAACGCTGAAAACAGCTGTTGCTGTAATGAAATAAAATATTTGTTGATAAGCTTTACATTCGCGTTCTGAATTCATTAACAAAAGAATTTCTTAACAAAAGAATTTATTAAAAAAAATATAAAGCATTCAATAGAAATTAAATTATTAATTAAAATTATTCAAAACTTAAAAAATAAGTTTGTCCACGTAATCTTTAAAATTAATCTTGTAGTAAAGCTTATAAAAAATTCTAAACAAAATAATGTTTTCAATGTGTCCGCCGGGAAGGTATACTACTTTGTTTGTTTATAATTGATAAGTGTTTTATTTAATGTCGGCAATTGTGTATGGAATACAGTATCAGATAAATGTCCGCCTCTGTTAGCCTCACAAATATGAGTCCTTTTGAACACATTCTCCCACATTCAACGCGGTATTTCATTCTTAATATAAAACTTAATCATCTCCGCAATTTATTAAATAATACAATTTTAATTTGTTTATTGGAGGATAAGCTAGTTGCTTTAGAGAAGTAGAGTGTAGTACCCACAGTAGAGCTGTTGTAAAACTATCGATAATATCGATAGTACATATATCGACTTTTTAGAAAAATCCTCTTCATTTATAAAACAAATCTTAAATGGAAACTTCTAGTTTTATATTCACCTGGTTTAAAATAGAATACAAATTATTTAGAAAATCTAATATTTTTTGCTTACAAGTCAAATAGAGCTGTGCGCGTAAAATTTTCAATTTCTTGTGATTTGTTCGATGTGTTAGTGGCATTGTACGCAAGCTTTTTTTTTGTTAATTTTTTTCATATTAGTGTTCTATGCCACGTCATAGTATTTGTATTGCGGCGACGGGTAACAAGAAATTTTTAATAGAATTTATCGAAAATTTGGCCATTTGGCAAAGTTGAAGGGATAAATATAAAGATAGAAACTAAAAACAAAAAGCAGAAGAAAAACTTTTAGCAAAGCGTGTTAAAGAATTTTATAAAAATGCTACAATTGACATGCCTTTTCCTAAAAGGCTACTATTTTTATGTGATTTGTTCGACGTAAGTGGGGAAATGGTTCGCGAACAAATCATACGTGTAGGCGCAGCTTTACAAAAAAACAATGTAGAGTTACCGGCGATTTGTTAAAAGAAAGCTGTGACGATTTACCCGCCAATAAAATTTTTTTTATGTGCCAAAAAAAGTGAACACTAAATTTCGAAGATATCGCTGTCTCTCTTCTCTAATTTTTATCAGACATTTTTCGAAATAGCTGTCAAAATCTGACAAAAGGTCGGCGGATGCAAAGTACTTTATATAGAGAGTGTTTTTTAAGCCCGTTTGATCTTACGACAGTGTTGAGTGTCCCACGAACTGTCATACTGCGCTCACTTTTTGACATTTATGGTCAGTATACTCCGGAAGGCAAATCATCATGAATAGATTGACGCCTGAACAATGCTAGCAAATTATTCAGATTTACTTTGAAAATCAGATCATCAACTGACCCGATGTTTCATCGCAAAATTGTCTTTAGCGCTGAAGATCATTTTTGGCTTCAAGGGTTTGTTAATAAACAAAATTACGGCATACGAGTATGGAGTGACACCAAACCACAATCGACTCCATATCGTTCAGATAAATGCAACGCTTTGTGCGGTTAATTAATTTTGTTTCCTTTTAATATTGTAAATATCCCGCTTGATGTTAAAAGAGTTTAAAAATCGGATCTACAGGTAGCAAAAATATTTGCTAAAAGCTGCCCTCGACTATTTCACATGAACTTCACTTTTAATTTATGTTAATGACTTATTTTTGTCGATAGTATCGTGATCGAAAATAAAACATCGATAGTCCACTAAAAATAAAACTATCGATAGTAACATCGATAGTTTTGCAGCTCTAATCCACAGTTTTAGAAAAACTAGAAACGTCATGCGTTTAAGGTTCATAGCAGATATTAAGCCCGTCATTATTTGGGTTCATACTTCCTTCCAAGCAACGCAAAATATGTTAATTTGTAGTGATAAATAATAGTGGCTGAACATAACACAGCTTCTGCTAACTTGTGTTTGTACAATTGCAAAGTCAAACTTGCCAGAACTGTTCACAACAAATAATTAAAATTAACAAAGATTCACAATTAAATTAAAAAAAAAATTTGCTGCAAAAATCAATTAGATGCTTTTATTGTGTTTTGAATAAAAAAAATCATTTTAACAACTTTGTTGAGTTGAGAGTGTAAGCGTGATTAAATACGAGGAGTATTTTTTGAGAACGTGACTAAACTTAATACATGCACAACGAATATAATAAAGGGTGAATTTTTAAACGTATGGATATTGAAACAAGTTAAAATTTTAGTTAAGAGACAAAACTGACTTTAGTTAAGAGACAATTTTTGGTTATTTTTAATTGTGTATAAGCCTTGGGATAAGGCCCCCGCGGTAGGACCAGGCAAGCAAAATTTTCTTTTTTTTAAACCCGTGAATTGGCTACAAAAATATTAAAGTTTCTTAAACGACGCTAGGGTGCCTAAAAGCCCGATAGAACTTTAAATTGTAAAAAGTAATAATTAAAAAAAAAATTATTTATTCGAAAGATCCAATACATGACATCAACATTCCAATATGATTTCGCACGTATGGCTGTTATTGACGAAGTACATTTGGGACGTCCAATTTTGGGGTACTTTTGCGAGCATAGCTGGTCGTATGTCGCGAATAATACGCACAATGTTGACTTCCCAGGTGTCAATAGTTGCTGCTTTTTCAGCATAAACCAGTGACTTCTCGTGGCCCTACAGGAAATAATCGAGAGGTGCTAAATCCCTCGACCTTGGACACCCATTGACAGGTCCATATTTCCAATTTTGATTTCAATAAATCGGTGGGTGCGCTCGCCGTATGTCACACACCACATCTCGCCCGGATCAATGTCAACCATACATATTTTCAAACAAAAAATCATTGATCATAGCGCAGTAACGACCTTCATTCACCGTAACGCGAGCTTCGGCTTCATTTTTGAAGAAATAAGGTGCAATGCATCCATCAGCGTGTAAACCGCATAAAACGTGGCATTTTTCAGAATGTTATGGAGTCCGTTGTGGTTTGGTTTCACTCCATATGCCGTAATTTTGTTTATTAACAAACCCTTGAAGCCAAAAATGATCTTCAGCGCTAAAGACAATTTTGCGATGAAACTTCGGGTCAGTTAATGATCAGATTTTCAAAGTAAATCTGAATAATTTGCTAGCATTGTTCAGGCGTCAATCTATACATGATGATTTGCCTTCCGGAGTATACTGATCATAAATGTCAAAAAGGGAGGGCAGTAGGACAGTTCGTGTGACACTCAACACTGTCGTAAGATCAAACGGGCTTAAAAAAACACTCTCTATATAAAGTGCTTTGCATCCGCCGCATTAGAGAGGTATTTTAAATTGAGTTTAACCCAAATGAGGTATTATGATTGGGGTTTGAATTACGAATGACACAATGAATTACAAACAAAGCTGTAGCATGTCTCCTGCCGTCACTTTTTTTCTCTCTCTGTAGCACAGTGTAATTTATTCAAAACACGAGTAAAAAAAAAAAGAACAAAGTACATATTGGAGAGTCTGTATGACGTCTTAATAGCTTTAGAAAAAGTCGCAAATCTAATCAAGATTATTAATCAAATTTAAACTTATCTAACGAATTTTCGTACATATATTGTTTTTGCAATTATCAACATTTCAATATTTTTAATATTTGTATTTCTTTTTCTGCTTTTGCTTTTAATCAATAACTTGATCTATTACTTTTTTATTCCACAGCTAATTTGTACAAGGAAAAATTACCAAAGATTGGTTCAGCTTTAAAAGTGGCGGCAACAGATTGTTGCCAGTTATCTAAGAAATTTCCGATTATAGAATGGCTACCAAAATATGAAAAAAGTTTTTTGCTAGCAGATTTTATTGCCGGCTTTACAGTGGGCCTAACAATGATACCGCAGGGTATTGCTTATGGTGTTGTGGCTGGTTTGGAGCCACAATATGGTTTGTATTCAGCATTTATGGGTTCATTTGTTTACATTATTTTTGGATCCTGCAAAGATGTTACTATTGGTAAGTTACGACTAACTCACGTGTGTGTAAGAAGTAATTTTTCGCAAGTCATTCGTAGAGTGAGTTAAATATTTCCATATCGCACTTGTACAACAACAGTGTATTAACTCAAAATTTAAACGTTTTCAGGAGAAACAAAAACTTCTTGATTATACGTTGAAGGTATATGGAAGAAGAAAATTGAAATAATAATTTTTTTTTGAAGACTACATGAAATTTTTGAGTTAATACACTCTTGTTGCACAAGAGTCATATGTAAATTTGGGTTTATGAGACACATAGACAAAATTTCGTCAAGCATGACTAGTTTCATGTCAAGTCGAACATTTCTGTTTCTGCGCTTTTATGTTCGTATGACCTTCAATATTGCACGCGATTCGTGTTAAAGTTATTTGCATTAGGAAATTTGTAACATTTTTTAGATTTCAAACCATTGAACGAAATTTAAAATGTGACAAATTACTGGTTGTCGACTTGATTTTTCGTAAAAAAAGTATTTTAGTAATTTTTCAAATATGTACATACTTACATACGTACACACATAATACTGTGGGCAAAAAATAGTAAGACTTTGTTCATAATTTTAAATTTCTTTATTTATTCTGCCAAATCTATTTCGTCTCCCTCAAAGTAATCCCCCCAGCTGCAATACACTTATGCCAACGTTTTTTCCAATCCTCGTAACAGTTGTTAAAGTCAATTTCCGGAATAACCTTCAATGCGCGTTTAATATCTTCAATTAACTCAAAACGGTTTCCCCGGACCGGTCGCTTGAGTTTGCCGAACAGCCAGAAGTCACACGGAACTAAATCAGGCGAATACGGCGGTTGTGGAACGATATTGATTGAATTTTTGGCGAAGAACTCACGAAGAATTATTGCGGTATACGAGGGTGCCTTACCATGGTGTAAAAACCAAGAGTTGTCGGCCCATAGTTCCGAAAGAAAACTGTCAACAAGACCTTGATTTTTGACATGCTTTGACGTGGTTTTTTCGGCTTCGGCTCACCTTTGGCACGAAATTCGGCCGATTGATCGTCTGTTTCCGGGTCGTAAACATACATCCAAGGACTCGTCGCCAGTTATAATACGTTTAATTACATCCTGGCAGTCGGAAAGTATTGTTTGACAGACGTCAACGCGACGCTGTTTTTCAAAAAAATTGAGTGATTTTGGAACCAATCGTGATTTCACTTTTCTTAGGCCCAAATGATATTTTAAAATGGTTTTCACTGATCCCTCCGATATTCCAACGATATCAGCAAGGTCTCTGACTGTTAAGCGTCGATTCTCGAACACCAATTCCTTCATTTTATTGACGTGTTGATCATCAGTTGATGTTGATGGCCGTCCTGGACGTGGTTCGTCGTCAACGCATTCTCGACCCACTTTGAATAATTTGTACCAATCAAAAACACTTGCTCGCGACATACAATTATCATCGAAGGCCTCTTTTGCAACATTCTGAACGTTTCGGCACCAGAAATTTCATTCCGCCCACAAAATTTAATGGAACTTCTTTGTTGAATAATTTCACTCATTGAAAAAACCGCCGAATGCACTTGATGTACTTCAGAAAGACAATCGTATACTAAACACTAATGATTACTTTGATGTGATATTTGGCACAGATGTCACTGACAGTCATACCAACTTTGACTAATGGATTTCCCCGCGAAATTTAAATTAAAAAGTCTTACTATTTTTTGCCCACAGTAGTATATTAAGGGTGCTCATTTAAACGCTTAAAATGTCCATTTGTTCAATTGCCCAAACTTACGAGACTTGTGCAAATTTCAACAGTTAATTTTTTAATTCAGTCTTAGTAGACTTGAAAGGCTTTGATTAACAAATACTCCCTGGAGCCCTGACACCTAGATGATACGCTGTCGCCCACTTATCGAGTAGTTGTTAATCGCTCTTTTGCAGTCCAATAACGTCCTTATTCTAACTCTTTCCGACACAATTGCCTTGATAATAATTTGGCTATCTGTTGGCCTTGTGCACTCACTGAGCCATCGTATGAAGTTCTTCTGCCTGAACATCCTTGTCATGGTCAGGAAGTCGGTAGTACTTTTCGACCTTTGGCCGCTTTATAAAGATTCCCAGTCCTGTTTTGCCCCCAGCGTAGAGTCAGCCATTCGTGTCGCTGCTGGTCTCCACAGGTATCTGCGCTAGGATTTGACCACAAGAGACAAATGGAGTATTTTTTTAAATGAAGCATATTTTCCAATCGGTTTTATTCATGTAGGGGGGATATCGAAAGAGACCTCTTACTTTTTTCGGCCTTCTTTGCCCCTTAAATTGATTTCAGGCAACCGATTTGTAATTCACGACTAGCATACTCTCATTGAGTCTCGTACTAACCCAAGCCTTTTGCTTTTGACTCTAGTGATTTAAGACTGTCGGGTGCTAACTGTCGACACTTCTCCTCATCACGGAGTATTGTGATTGTTAACATTTGCCTAAGGCTTAGCTCCCCCATGGCGTTCACATTTAACAAGTGTCTGCCCGTGGTCCTAAACCTTATGCTAAGAAGTAATGGA
This sequence comes from Phania funesta, assembly GCA_963932375.1. Lineage (NCBI taxonomy): Eukaryota > Metazoa > Arthropoda > Insecta > Diptera > Tachinidae > Phania > Phania funesta. The sequence continues at coordinate 87,512,863 of OZ010654.1, read as the reverse complement.
CATTCAAACACACCGTCTCACCCCCTTGCAGGCACAGTCTGCAAGTATCAACTTCTACGATTTTTATCTTGGCCAGATGATACTAAAAGTGTCCATGACCTGTCACTAACGCTTTCATCCAGATTAAGGTAGCCATAGTATATTAAAGCACCTTACTGGCCTTCCTGCCGAGGGGCTCTTTGAGCACCATTCGACCCTGTCTATATGTGGTAGCTTCCCATGACCTTTTTTAAAGTGTAATGAGTTTACTTATTGTAGGACTTTAGCTCGTACTCGGCCATTCCGCAGTGCAACTCTGGGTTCTTGTTCACGGAAATTCACATCAGATCGCTTTTCTGCTACTTCGTCTGCTGTTTCATTTCCAGCTGTGCCAACGTCATCTCCTTCAACGAGGCACATCTGTTTAGTTTCAGGCCTCATGCGTTTTATATTCGACTGATTGTCAATTGCAATGATAACCTTTCTCCATTGCACCCGACTTTCGAGCAGGTGATGCAAAGCATGTAGCATCCAAAGCAATTCTGCGTGGTAAAACTGACACGTATTTCCCCAGACGCAGACTACAGGACAAGTTCAGCTCAGCTGAGAATACACCTGCCCCTGCTCTGCCATTCATAAGAGAACCATCAGTAAAAATGCTGATGTCGTTCTCCATACACTCATTGCAGCCTTTCGACCACTTTCTGAGTCATCCTTATCTGAGTTTCCTTAACCTCTTTTCTAACGAGGTCCAGAATACTCTTATGCCCGGTGTTTGGCCCAAAGCTATGTCATATGGCATGACTTTCCATACGTAAAGCTGACATTGCGGTCGTTGATCTAATGAATAAGTCCAATGGTGGCAATCACAACATTGCCTCAATTACCCGTGTTGGCGCCGTGCGCATTACACCACTTATACCCATACAGGCAATCCTTTATACCCCATCCAACTTACGCTTAACTGTACTTTGAGAGGCCTTTGTGTAAAATATCGCATTTGTTATGTTAAATGAGTATTTTGTTGCAGTTGTTTTGCACAACACTGTAAATAAACTTATGTTTGATTTGCTTTTACAGCTACCACGGCAATAATGGCCTTAATGGTCCATCCATTCGCTACTTTAAGTCCTGAATATGTTGCTATGGTTGCTTTCTTTGCTGGATCCATAATATTAATCTTAGGTTTATTAAACCTCGGAGTATTAGTGCGCTTTATATCGATACCCGTTATAATCGGTGAGTACAAACACGATTTTCGGAATAGTTAAAAGGAAGCAGTAAAGTACTTTTCCTTCGCTTAGGTTTTACCACGGCAGCAGCTACAACAATAGCAAGTGCACAAATTAATAACCTCTTTGGGTTGAAAGCGCCCTCAAATGATCTTATACCAGCCTGGAAACATTTCTTTACGCACTTAAACACAATACGCTGGAATGATGCGTCCTTGGGGATTTGCTCATTGTTATTTCTATTGCTTATGAAGGTTGATATGAAATTAAGTTTTAAATTTTATAAAGTTTATGGATTTTTTTTTAATATCTAGAAAACCAAAGACATACCCGTTGGAAATCGTACCTTCTGGAAATATGTATCCTTGTCCCGTAATTCTATGACCGTTATAATTGGCACATTCTTGGCATATATATTAAGTCGCGATGGCTCCCAACCATTTAGAGTAACAGGAAATATAACAGCCGGCTTGCCGCCATTTCGCGTACCTCTGTCTGGCACCACTGTCAATGGCACAGAGGTATCGTTAATCGAAATGTTGTATAGAGTGGGTGCCTCGTTTGCCTCTATACCCTTGGTAGCCATATTGGAAATAGTGGCTATAGCTAAAGCATTTTGTAAGTACGGCAAGGTCCAAATAGCAGCCTGAAATATGTATATTTCTGTTTAATTTCAGCCAAGGGTAGAATTGTTCATGCCTCTCAGGAAATGATCGCTTTGGGCATGTGCAATATAATGGGAAGTTTTGTCTCCTCGATGCCAGTGACGGGTTCATTTACACGCACGGCCGTAAACAATGCGAGTGGTGTAAAAACTTCTCTGGGTGGCCTAGTTACTGGTTCTTTGGTATTGATGGCATTGGCTTTTCTAACACAAGCTTTTTATTACATACCAAAAGCCACCTTGTCTTCCATTATAATAGCTGCCATGATATCATTAATCGAAGTGGAGAAAATTCACGATACTTGGAGATCGAAAAGTAAGTATTTTTTTCGACTTTATTTATATAGGGTGGTTTATTAAGCGTTTGGGTTTTGAAAACTGTAAAAAAAGAAACAGAAAATTGGCAAAAGTTAATGAAATATTTTGAAGAGCCGAAATAATTAATGCCTGCGATTGACTTTTTAAAGATTATTTCATGAAAATGTTGCCCGCGACTACTCCGTAGATGGTCCAAAACGTCACCAAACTTACATCTCAATGGTATCGCGTGCCGTCTTATTGAAACCCCTTGTCAACCAAGTCAAATGCACTAATTTTGGGTCAAAAAAAGTCGGTAATCATCGCAAGGTACCTTGCTCTATTGACTGTAACGTTGCGATTTTCACCGTTCTTGTAGAACGCCGGCTCACAAACCGCTCGACACAGTGCATCTTTCAGGCTGCATTGGCAGCTCTTGATCTGCCTCGGGCTACTCTTCATACCGAATTCGCCAATTCTGTTTGATGACGTACCAATTGAGCCGAAAATAAGCCTAGCCGCGGAATACAATTTTTCGATAGAGAACACATTTCTCAAACCGCACGAATTTTGATAATAAAATTCAATGATTTTTAAGCGTTGTTCGTTTGTTACACAGCGCCTTGACTAGCCCCAAATTTGTTCGGACATCGCGAGAGCGTCGGCTGAATAAAGGTAAAAAAATGTGTTCGTGGTCGTCTGTGTGGGAAATACGTGTTGATGTTCCACGTTCTCAGCATAGTTTTTGTACGGATGTTTACCGACGAGCGCATACACAAGCATTTTTTATTTTGCCGGTGTGTATTTCGTTTGTGTGGTGGCACAACAGCGTTGTGTGAACAACTGTTTGGACAACTGTGTTTGAACACAAACAGGCCGCCATCAACAGCGACGATCTTCACGAGTCGAATTCCTGTGCGAACAGATTTATGGCTAGTCAAGACGGCATGTTAGTCTATTCATGGTGAAGTGGCAAACCTTACTGATAACTTTTGGCGTTGCCACATATAACGAATATTTTTTTACACTGAAAAAAATCACCCATTAATTATGTATTTGAAATTAAAAAAAAAAACTATAATTTCAGAGAAGGATTTCTTTCCTTTTTTGGTTACTCTCCTGGTTTGTCTCTTTTGGAGTTTGGAATATGGTATTTTATGCGGTATTGCAGCCAATGTATCTTTTATTCTCTATGGCAGCGCAAGACCACAAATATGGCTGTATACGAAAAAGGTAGATACAGACATTAAATCATTTCATTTATTTTGTAACACATTTCTTTATTTTTTGTATTTCAGTTGTTCAATTATGAATTTGGAATGGTTGAAGTTAAACAAAAACTGGACTTTGCTTCAGCCGAATATCTAAAGGAAAAAGTGGTGGAATTCATCAATATCCATCAAAAAGATGGTATTAGTTTGATTGTCATTTATGGCCAGGAAATTAATAGTATTGACTACACAGTAGCTGCGGTAGGTATTGAGCATAAAGCAAAAAACAATATAATTTTCCATTATGCCAAGAGGCTAATATATTTTTTGACCTCCTCGGCTGGCAAGGGAACGGAAATTGTATTGGCGTCACGAAAACGGTAAACGAAGGGAAAATTTGCCTGTTTTTCAAAAGCAGGATTTAAAAATAGTTTACATTAAAATTGCTATAACTCTTAGCAACAGTTCAAATATGATAGCAAGCATTGTGCTATTCTATGCTGCAATCATTTTTTACCAGCCCGCTAAAAGTAAATTAAAATATACAACCATTTATTTCTGAACAACAGCAGCAAAATCAAAAAATTCACTGACATTTGCTATTGAACAGCACAGCAATACCAAATTTATGCGCTGTCGCACTTCTTGCTCTCGTCATTTGTTCACTTTTAAAAGCGAATAATGGAAAATCTTCAACGAATTCTGGGCATTTTATCTTGTCATAAATTTTCTAAAGTATTTGAGGGCTGATTGTTTTAACTACTTGAATATTTAGAGAAATAAACTAGAGTATAAACAAAAATTGCAATGAAATTGCTGATACTTAAAAATTAATAAATCATATTATGTGTATGTACAAATTCTCTATTAGTGCAAAGCACGATTGCTGTACAATTGCACAATGCTGATAGTGCGATAGCGGTCATACTATGACGCTATGTTGCTTGCTACCGTAATTGCAACAGTACGATCATAGCAATAGCTTTAATAAACTAACGAGAAAGAAGTGCTGTTTTTGTGATAGCAAATGCTTTTAATTTTTGCTATTGCTGAATTGTATTTATTATCAACAGCATAGCAACAGCAAAATCTTTGTTAATAGAACCTGTATTAAAGCGCAGTATGGTGCAATTTTCTGTGCTATTGCTATTTCACAGCTAGTATTTTAAACACTGCTTAAAATGATTACATATTTTTTATAAATATGTAAAACAATTCGTCATTTATGAATAAAGTCAGAAAAATTTTTAATTTGTTTATTTAATTAGCAAAGCAAATCTCGGAATAACAGTGAGATCATCCCAGGAATTCTTGGTCTTAATTAATGGGCACTGCCTGTGCAAACGAAGGCAACTCTTGCATTTCTAATTAACACTACTTCTTGACTAGCCTCAAATTTGATCGCACATGGACAGAGCGTCGCCAGAATAACAAAAAGAAATTTGTTCCTGATCATTTGTGTGAAGAATACGTAGATGTTCCTGTTCAGTTGGATCATAATTTTTTGCCATTGAGAGAGCGTCTGCAAAATAACGAGAGAAAATGTGTTCGTGATTGCGATGGCTAGACAGATTTATGGCTAGTCAAGACGCCATGTACGTTGCGACTGGGGCAAAAAAAATAAAAGGCTTTCGGATTTTCAGCCAACTGAGATACTTAAGTTAACTTAATGCAACGAGATCACAAACTTTGCAGTCTTGTGTAAGACCTCCTCAAGTTGGACGAATGGTCGCAACGACTATAGCTTGCTATACGGTTATCGGATCTGGCAACTCGGGTGTCATTTATGGTCAGTTTGGTTTGCCATTTTATCGTGAATTGTAATGGGGAAAAAATGTGTTCGTGGTCTTCTGTGTGGAGAACACAGAAGACCATTATTGTTTCTCATCGAGATTGTTTCCATGTTCTCAGCAAATATTTTGCCTGTGGGTATTTTGTTTCTGTACTGGCAGATGAACGTTGTGCCAACAACTGTTCGAAGAATTTTGTTTGAACACGAACAGACGGTCTTCACGAGCCAAATCCCTGTTCGAACGGCAACCTGTTCGTTGGCAGAAAAAATCTATGGCTAGTCAACACGGCATTTAACCTACCACTAGCGTCTGGTCGGGGACACGAGCAATTTTTTAAGTCTTGCTGCAAACAATAACGCCGGCACATCTACACCGTCAAAATGCTAATGTTCAAGCTTGTATATCACAGTTCATACGATCCAGACGTTAATATCTTGTGGTGGCAATAGATAATTGCCAAAATTATTGCTCGCGTGGTCCAGGGGTAAAGCAAAACATGGGCTGTCCTTATTTTCGATTACTGCTTTGAGAGTTGGCAAACAATCAACAATCGAATGTAGAAAGGAAAATACGAAAATATAAAATTACAGTTTGTTTGTAGGAATTTTGTGTAAACTTTAATGTTTTTGCTTTGAATCTTCTTAAACTCTCTCATTTGGTTTAAAGAATTTCGAGCTTGAGACATTTAAATTTTTTCCTAAAAATTTAGGCGAATGTTTTCTGATGAGCTGGCTTAATCTTGAAGTTTAGAAATAAAAAAAAATTGTGTGTTAAAAACAGAAATAACAAATGCTGACAATTCAAACTCTGAATTTTATCGAATACCGACTACATACGAGGGCTTATAAGAGGCAATATTGGAGTTATCCATTTGATATTACTTCGTCTGTAGCCATGTTTCTTGTTGAATTCCACCATGTTTCTTTTTTGATTCCCAATATACTCGACTTTTTTTTTTAAGTATTTTCAAAATTTTTAAATTCTGTACCAACAATTTTATGTGAACTTGTGAACTGATAAAAATTAAATAAAACAAGACAAAAGTAATTTTATTTTCTGAGCAAAAATTAAAAAAAAAAATTTAAAACTGCCTGTAGTTTTTCAAGGAAAAAATAAAATTCTTGATTTGATATTCCCACAGGGTGTTTTGATGTAGATTTTTAGAACGAATTTCGGCTATAGCCAAAACCGGTTTGTCTCCAAACCAAACTTGTCAAGGCGGATGACGGAAATTCGTTCCAAAATTCTACATAATATTTATTGGCTGCGGTCCCTAAATTAGAAACGTTCGTTTGTTTTTAACTTTTACTTCAAACTTTTAACTCGAACTAACTTTCTGTCAATATCTTTTCAGAATATTGTTACGTTAAGGGAAGATTTGAAAGTCTTGCATTGTGAGCTGATCTGCTGGAATTGGAATATCGCCTCAGCTGGTGTAGTCTGTCGTCTAAATACGGCAATGCGTGAAGTGTTTAAGTTTGAAATATCGTTAGAAGAGACAATTGCAGAATATCTAAACAAACATTCCATAAATGCCTCTGAAGCCACACTGTATTCTTTTACATAAGACTTACGATTATAATGATGAGACCATGACGCAATTGAAGGAAAAAGTGCTTGGCACGAACAAAATAATTCTTCAAGCACTTGTAAAAAATTTAAGGCGACTTATTGTCTGCTGCTGCAACATGAAACCCTAATTCCTAGAAAAAACACAGCCAGAGAGATATGAATGCATACATACAGACAGAAGGACATATATTTTTAATGTCACAACATTTCAATTATTATTAATTAAGTAAAATATATTTTATAAATTTTTAAACTGGTCATTCCAAAACAGGCCAGACATAGTGTCTCCTTTTCCTTAAAATGTAGGGAAAAGGATATTTTTATTTTATTTATTTTTTAGTTTTTTTTTTACAAAACCCCTTAAGCAACATAAGCGATAAATTAAAATCTTCAAGTATTTAAGATCACAGTATTAACTATGAACATGCATACACACATACACAAGTGTGTGTGTGTGTGTGCGTGTTAGTGTGCAGGATAATAATTCTTTAGTGTCAAACACTTAACACATTTGTCTACCTCTTTAAAATTTTATTGTTTTATATTTTTTTTTTGTTCAGCATACGAGTACTGCCACCAACTACTTCAGTTGTGGTTTAGTTAGTTTGGCTTCCCAGAACCTTTAAAACGCAGACACATACATACTTGCAACCAGTTTGTTGTAAAGCAATTTTGTGGATCATTAAAATATGAAATAAATATTTATGTTTAAATAATATTTTGTTTTTTTTTTGTAGAAAAGTTATTTCTTTATTTTATTTGCTCTTGCCCTTGCTCTTGCTGTTGTTGTTGTGGCTGTTAATATTTGCCCCAGACACGTCTGCTTTGTGGATCGAAAGGACTTCTCAGATGACATTTAGCCTTGTAACGTTTTCCCAGAACATCAATTTCATATTCACCCGTTGTAACATATTCATTATCGATTTGATGGCCATCTGTTCTTTGTAGATAAGTTTGTCCAAAAGGCTTGCCCAAATAATAGGCATACTCGGCTCTGCGCAGAAAACCAGCCGGCTGACCGTTTCTATAGACACCTTCTAAACCCCAAATGGGCACTTGATCGTCTAGAGTCAAATATACCAAACGTTTTTGTATGCCTTCTTTACGTTGCCGATCTATGGCCGCTTTGCCCTTGTAGGCACCCTGTCTGCGGCAGGTAAAACCTAGACCAGCTTCTAAAGGTGTATCGTCGGGTCTCAAATCGAAACTCCACAAATGATAACCCTTTTCACTACTCAACGCATACAAGGCACGATAGCCAGCATTCTTGAGTTGCTGCGAATTTCCAGCTTGCATCAAGGCTTTGTACACTTTTGAACAATACTCGGTGGGAACATGCAGTTCGTAGCCTAGTTCTCCCACAAAACTAACACGTAACAGTCGTACACCATAACCCGCACATTGTGTTAAAATTGTGCCACTGGGGGCTACGTTTTCATCTGAAAGTTCACATTTAATAATGTTTTGTAAAATAGCTCTTGATTTAGGACCCTGTATAGAAATGGCTCCCATTTCGGCCGTCACATCGCGTACTCTACAATTCAAACCTTGTTTACGTATTTCATCAATGATCATTCTATAGGTGTAATAGCCTGAGGCGCCGCCAGCTACGACATAATATCCTTGACCTTCGAATTTGGGATCATGTGGTGCACCGGTACCGGAATTTAAACGTGATATGGTCACATCGGCTTCTACTCCACCCGATTCGTTGAGAGCACAAGTGTAAACAGTTCTGATGAAAATAAAAAAAAAATATATAAATTTTTTCATTTTGTGTAAGAAATACTTTCAAGGATTTATAATTGCAAAATGGCTTCTTAAGCCACGCATCAATAGTATTTCTTTCGAACATAAAAATTTTGAGGATATTTCCCAATTTTCTTAGTCTCTACACATGAATTATTAGATAGTTATTGGCTTTTGTTGGTTATTAGCACAGTTGTGTCGATCACGAATTAGTTCGCTCGTTTGAGAGATTATTACAGAAAGGTGCTAGGAACTTTATAACGTTTACAAAAACAACACACAATTAATTTTGGTGTATCATACACATGCTTGTTGTTGTTGTTGTAATTCTTATAAAATTACTACCACCTTTCTGAAATAATCTTCCAAATTGAACGAACTAGTTCGTGACTGACACAGCTCTAGTTATTCGGCTCAATATAGTCTTTATAATTTGTCATGTGTTTTTTTAAGTTCATGATCATTTCGTTCAAAGACTTCATGTTATACAGATATCGGGTGCGTTGTTAGAGGCGGAGAACTTTCAATTTAAATAAAGCGCAAATATATGCTTGAAATCCATGAAATTGGATTTATTAAGAACATTATGTTATGACATAAATATTTTAATATCGTATAAGAACGTATAGGCTTGCGAGTTTGCATATGACCAGAGAAATCAAATCATGCGAACGCGGTCCAGAGAACAGACCCATTCCATGAAATTAATTATTCGTCAAATGTCACAGGAAATTGATTGTAACATGCCCTGTGTGTTATATGACGCCGTTTAGCTCAAACCACTCGCCTGTAATAATAATGCCTTCCAAATGATGTAAAGACATGGTATTCCTCTGGACCACCCGCTTCTCGCCTCCCGCTGTCATGTTTCCTTGCATCATAAATTTTAAAGAGATATTTGAAACGATAATTCCATCGGACTTAACTTTGACTTTCTGGATAAAATAGCTTGTGGATGTTCATCTTTTTCAACAAAGTGCCTCATTACTGAACAACATTGAATTGAACCATGCCTGAACATGTCAAGCATCTCATCCAATTGGGGCCCTAAAAAATTTCTGGTAGTCATTGCTCACCGCCAGCCCTTGACGGCATTGTTCTCGTCAACCTCATCATCAAACAGTGATTTTTGTGGTTGTAGCGGTACCTGGAGAACTTTCTTACCCAAATGCGGCAGTTTTGCTTATTCAGCCAAAAAAGAGCCTCATCACTGAACAGATTAGCGCAATAAAACAACGTTAACATGCCGTCTAGACTAGCCATAGATCTGTTCTGCCCACGTACAGTTTGCTGTTCGTTCAGGGATTTGGCTCGTGAAGACCGTCTGTTGCGTGTTCAAACAAAATTGTCGGAACAGTTGTTCACACAACGCTGTTCTGCCAGTGCAGAAACAAAATACCCACAGGCAAAATATTTGCTAAGAACATGGAAACAATTTCGATGAGAAATAATAATGGTCTTGTGTATTCTCCACACAGAAGACCACGAATACATTTTTTTCCCATTACAATTCACGATAAAATGGCAAACCAAACTGACCATAAATAACACCAGAGTTGCCAGATCCGATAACCGCATAGCAAGCCATAGTCGTTGCGACCATTAGTCGAACTTGAGGAGGTCTTACACGAGACTGCAAAGTTTGTGATCTCGTTGCATTAAGTTAACTTAAGTATCTCGGTTGGGCGAAAATCTGAAAACCTTTTTTTTTGCCCCAGTCGCAACGTACATGACGTCTTGACTAGCCATAAATCTGTCCAGCCATCGCAATCGCGAACACATTTTCTCTCGTTATTTTGCAGACGCTCTCTCGATGGCGAAAAGCTTGTTAAGCGAGTTTTATTCGCCAACTTAACCCGACAAAACTTGTTTGCAAAATGAAGTTGTACACGAAGAAGTTGTATTGTTTGTGGACAAAACAGCAAATTTGATTACCAACCGAGTTGTACCACCGATCGCCACGTCTATGGCTTGCGTTTGTCGGAAATTTTGAACCCGCTAAAATATCGATCATTTCATGCCCGATATTTTTCGATTGAGCTAAGTCTTAAAAATTAAATTTCCTATAAAAATAAAACTTACTTTTTAACATCGCAATTGGTGTTAGCCGAAAATATCCAATCGGCAGCCTTTCGGGCATCGGGACCTTCCAAATAGAGTTTACAAAAATAGCTGATATTGAATACCACGGCATTGTTACGACACGCCAAGGCTTCCTCCCCAATCTACGTATGTACATATGTCCGTCCGTCCGTCAATTCAAGACGCATGGTGTTGTAGGCCAGAGACGAGATGTTAAATTAAACAAATCGTGTAGCATACAGCAAAAAGCAAACAAACATCAGCCAGTAGCAGCAGTTGTGTTATGTCAGTCAGTCCGTCGTATGTGAAATGAAGAAAACAAAACAACATCCGCAATTCGTTGTTGTAGTTAAGCAAATATCACACAATTTTGCGTAAGAATAACACAACACATGCGGGCAATCAGATATGTGGGGGTGTGTGTGTGTGTGGGGGTGTGTGTGTGTGTGGGTGTATGTATGTATGTTAGTTGAATGTGGCACGCACCAAGTAATAGTAAAGATACAACAAAACATAGAAAGTAAACAATTATGTACGAGTATGTAGCGTGAGAAATAATTCAACAATGCCTACCAATTTGTGATGCTCTGAAAAACGATCATATCTTAAATCTCCTTCCAACACCCTCTCATAGGCACAATCCTTGTGGCGTTCATGGCCATAACTACCATACCAATCATATTGCAGCACAGGAGCGGGATTTTGTAAAAAAAATGCTGGACGCTCCCAACCTTGTTTCTCCTCCATGAAGGCATTATAGGACAGCATGTCATCGTGTAAAGGATCCTTTTGGAAATCTCGCCCGGCCAAGGGTTGATCATATTTAAAGACCATACTGTAATTTTTGGCATAACTTTCGTGAGACTTTTCATTAATCCATTGCGTGGCCTGACTTTGTTTGGCGGTGAAACGTCTAAGATCAAAACTAAACATGGGCAAATCTGGTTTACCATTTATGACCCATAAAGCAGTTTGTTCGCCACAACCACCGCCAAACATCATGCCGGCCGAATTAAAACCGCAATTATGATATAGTCCTTTAATACTAGCATCGGGTCCCATTAAGGGTTTATGATCTGGGGTAAATGATTCGGGACCACACACAGTGCTTTTAACACCATAATTGACATATGAAGGGCACAACTTAACCGCACCGTTTATATGAATATCGAACACCGACCAATCCAAATCGTACAAACCAAAGTGAAAATCTTTGGTCACAGCATCCAATAAAATAGGATTCGGTTCATAGCCACCCATTTGTATGGCATCACCCTGTATTCTAAAGTATGTCGAATAATCGTGATCACGTATGTTGGGTAGACCTCTTACACCTGGTATCGATTCGGATATTATGTAAGCATGTTTCATAGGAATCAACGGCAAAAAGGAGTCATGTTTTGCTATCAAATCTCTGGCCCAAACTCCGGTCGCATTAACCACGGTACTCGTTTTAATTGTGCCGTAGGGTGTTTTTACACCCACTATCCTTTTGCCCCCGCTCGTATCTTCCACTGCTAAATCGTCTACTGGACAATTTTCATACACTTTGCTGCCATTTTTGGCAGCAGCTTTCGTTAAGGCGGCACACAACATGGCGGGATCTACAACACCATCACCGGGTGAATATAAAGCGCCAATAAATGATTTTAGATCCAATAAGGGAAATAACTTTTGTGTCTCTTCGGGTGTTAAAATATGGTTTTCAATACCCAAGGCCTTGCCTATGGTAGCCAAACGCCGGTATTCATCCAAACGGGTCTACATATTGGAAAAGGAATTCATTAGTAGAATATTTTCAGTAAATAATTAATTTTTATTCGAGACTTTATTGATTCAAGATTGTGCAAAGAAGTATGTTTATCTTTAACTGGGGTCTCAGCTCGGTTCTGAAAAACTCTGCGTTTTGAAAGCGCCAAATTTCAGGAAAGAATTGTACTAAGAAGCTGACCTATTGCAGTTTTTTCATTGGTTTTTATGCTTGCGATAACTTATCCGAACTGAACGTGGTAGACACTAAATCGTCGAATTAAGAAAAAGACTGTGTTTCGTTTTTGAAAGTTGGTGATTTCAAAACGAAACAGTTTTCAGAATAACGCCTAAGTACTTTTTTTAAACAAAATTTTGCGCAAAGTATTTTATTTTCTATTATATAAAATGCTTAAGAAAAAATAATTCGATCTCATTGCGGTGGTTAAAGGATTTTCGAAAAATCAATTTACCGCCAAAAGTCAGGAAACGTTATCAAATTGACTTGAACATCATGCCCTTCGATCAGATCGAGAAACAGCTAGAACAGGAAGATAATGTTACAAAGATAAGTGTAAACAAGTATTCTTGCCTGTAAGAAATGAATGATACGAATACTTGTGGTATTCACTGTACCGAAAGTTCTAGGGCTGTAATTAAACAATGAATTGAATGTGACGAATATCTGTGGCACTTACTGTACAGAAAGTTCCAAAATTGAAGGGTACCACTAGCGCATAAAAGTTACCAGGAAGTTAAATGCAAAGAGAAACAACAACAAAGATTGAACTTCAATACGCACTGAAAAATTCCGGGAATTAAATAAACTTGGAAACAATAACAAGGAAAAGCAGCCACCACTATAGGCGGTCAAGCACACAGTATTTTTACTGATGGTTCTCTTATGAGTGGCAGGGCAGGAGCAGGTGTATTCTCAGTTGAACTGAACTTGTCCTGTAGTCTGTGTCTGGGGAGGTAAGTATCAGTTTACCAGGCAGAACTGCTTGGGTTGCTGCTTGCGTTGGATCACTTGCTTGAAAGCCGAGTGCATGGAAAAAGGGTTCTCATTGCACCTGACAATCAGTCAGTTATAAAACGCATGAGGCAAATGAACGCATATTCCAAACTGGTGCTGGAATGTGTTCTGAAACTGAACAGATGTGCCTCGTTGAATGAGGTGACGTTGATGTGGGTTAAGGGACACATAGGCACAGCTGGGAATGAAGCAGCAGACGAACTAGCAAAAAGGGGATCTGATGTGGATTTCTGTGGACCAGAACCCAGGGTTGCCCTGGGGAATGGCCTAGTGCGAGCTAAAGTTCTTCAATGGGTAAACTCATTACACCTGAATAGGTGAAGGGAGAACACCACATGTAGACAGGCTAGAATGGTGCTCAAAGAGCCCCTCGGCAGGAAGGCCAGCAATGTGCTGGATCACTGCGTTAGTGACAGGACATGGAAACTTCAAGTACCATCTGGCTAAGATGAAAGTCGCAGAAGATGATACTTGCAGACCATGCCTGGAAGAGGCTGAGACGGTAGCGCACATTGTGTGTGAATGTCCAGCACTAGCTAGCATAAGGCTTAAGACCACGGGCAGACACTTGTTAGATGTGAATGCCATGGGGGAAGTAAGCCTTAGACAAATACTAGCAATTAAAAAAGACTCGGTGATGAGGAAGAGTGTCGACAGTCTGAAATCACTTTAGTCAAGAGTAAAGGCTAGGGCTAGCACGAGACTCAATTGAAAGTAAAGTGTCCTGTTCCCTGAAATCAATTTGAGGCGCGAAATGGGGGTCGAAAAGGGACCCAGAAAGTAAGTGGTCTGCTTCGATATCCCCCCATACATTAATCATAATAATAAGAAGCACACAGTAGTCACAAATACAAATATCCTAATATAGCCAAAGAATTATCTATTGGGTTCTTGGGTCTTCTAGAAGTTTCGAGAAAAATAGATTACTACTTTAAAAAGACTTAGCCTTAACCATTTAGAACGAATAAGATTCTGGTCCAATGGTATAGGAGCACTTCTCGCTCTGGCTCCTCTTTTGGGGGCGAATAATATTTTGGCCTAACTCGACAATAGCAAAAGCTCTGTGCCTCTCACTCAGATCTGATTCTCTTCGTCTAGCTGCTGGTCTAGGTGAAGAGACAAGCGTTGACTCTCTTGTCAGCGCGAATAACATTTTGGCCTGAAACTAAGAGATGTCTCCTATGCCCACTCAACTACAACCGCACTCGGTTGGGGGCGAATAAAATTCGAGCTCAACCACTTACCGCCGAAGGGTTGTCTATCCACTACTCGACTACACCAATTGGGGAGAATAAGATTCTGGCCCAAGTTGTATAGCGCCACCTTACTCACTGGCTTCTCTTATCAGGGCAAATAAAAATTCTAGCCTGAGACGACAACACCAGTAGTTTCGCTACTAGTTGGTGGTGCGAGAGACTAGATTAATTAAGTTGAGTAAAACTATCAAATAATTTATCTAGAAGTAGTTGAGTCGAACAAAATTCTGGCTCAACTATTTGCTGTCTGTTAAAGATTAAATAAGATTGAATAAAATTCTAAAGTTATTAAGCCGGTCTTACCGCCTTGCTAGCCACAGGCTGACTGACTATTCTATTGCATAAATATTGCTTTTAAGCTTGTTGGGCTGAGACCATCACACAATACAGAGCAGCTGATCATTTGTCAGTCATGGCAGTGTAAGTGATATCGAGCAGTATTTTCATTAGGTAGCGGTATTACCTAAACATTTCCGTTAATTTCAAACCTAAGTTATTATTATTAATATGAACTACGCGATTCAAAAACGAGTGGAAGGACTGTTGGTCGTCACAGATAATATTCGCAAGGAGAAATCTTCCTATTCTTACCACTGCTCTGAATATCAACATAAGGTTTACTCAGTTTGGCACTATTCTAATATGGCCGACATTAATCAGTGTACGCTAACTGCGCAAAACTTCAGCGTGTTTAAACGTGGTATAGATCAAAATGTAGTAAAATGAAAACAGTTGTTATTGCAAAGGTACCAAATAATGCACGCAAAATATGCATCCCTCATCTAAAAAACGCGATGGTTTTCTAAAAAAATTTTAAATTGGATAATTGATGCAGTTTAGAATTACTGATATGGAGAAATAAAGCTAAGAGCATATCTCGGAATTCAGGTCGAGAAGAATGATAGAAAGTTCTTTCTACATCCAGAGAATAAAGTTCAAGCATCGAAAACTCCATTAGATGTAGGGTTCAAACGGATAAAAATTTGGTAGTTGACATAGAGCTATATCGGAAAGCTATTGGTTCGCTTTGATATTTGTCAGGAAAAACAAGGCCTGACACTGCTGCAGCTCTCTCAATCCTGGCTAAATAAGTCGAGCAGAGAGAAGTTAACACTCTCGTATAGAAAATTCCTAATCCACGTTGGAACAGCATACGCCAGGGATGCGTGGCCAAGAGGGTGCTTGGTCTCAAGTATGCGAACTCTGGATACCATCCGATTTTCAGTTTTAATACAGACTTAACCGTGCATATGGAGCTCCAGTGTGCGTGGACATATTTTTCTCCATTAGAGGGATGAATCAGAAAGCCTCACAAGAGGCCAAAGTATGCCTCGCGAGAGGTGGACGGATCAATCATAAAAGGTGCTTCTAAGGCGTTAGACCCAGAGATTCTGACGGATATGGACCATGAAGCACGAGGTGAAGAGGTTAATGCCAGTAGGAACTCCGGTGTTTATTGCCTAATGTAGGAATTCTAAAGAGTTGGACAAGAAAACCTCGCAAGCTGTGGATGGGACAGTTTCTAAAGGTACTCCTGTGGAAGAGGCTGAGACGGTAGCGCTAATTGTGTGATAATGTCCAGCACTGGCTAGCATAAGGTTTAGGACCACCGACAGACACTTGCTAAAACTAGCAATTACAAGAGACTACGTTATGAGGAAGAAGGTTGATAGTCTGAAATCACTATAATCGATAAAAAAAAAGGCTAATGGCAGCACGAGACATGATTGAGAAAAAAAAGGGTCGTTAAGGTATCCATAATGTTAGCGGTCTGCTTCGATATCCCCCTTCTATAAAAAATAACTTGTTATAAAAAATTGTTTGCTTTAGCTGAAGCCGTACAAGAGTCAGTTTGGCTGAAGATGCTGTTCTGCGATTTGAAAATTAAGATCGAGCATGTCACACTTTTTGGAAATAATCAAAGTTGCTTAAAACTTTTGTATGCTGAAAGCTTTAATTTACGCACTCAACAAATTGATGTGAAATACTATTTCCCCTGAGATATCAGACATGCGTAAAACATTGAATTTGTTTACTGTCCAACAGAAGATATGAGCGGATTTACTAACGGAGCCTCTGGACAATTTATAAATTTCAAAATTAAGAGAATCAGCTGGTCTTAGCCAGAGCTGTTAAATTTCGATTACGATTAGTAATCAATTACATTACTTTTTAAAAAGAATCGTAATGATTATATAATCCACTATTCAACAATTTCTGATTACTAATTGATTACGATTACAAATAATACTTTTGATTATTTTTCAGTAATCGCAAGTAATCCTGATTATTTTTTGATTACTTGTAATCGTAATCAATTACTAATCGTATAAAACTGAATGTAATCGTATTGTAATCATTACTTCTACTTTAAAAAAAAGTAATCTAATTACTAATGATTACGATTACTAATCATTACTTAACAGCTATGGTCTTAGCAAGCTTAAGGAGTATTTTTTTTATGAACAACTTAAATTATTTTTCACTTCATTTTAAATATATTTTCCATTAATAAAAATACACAATTTACTTTTACTGCGCACTGTCTTAAATTATTTCAATTTTGAGGCAGAACCAATAACCCTCCCTTATTAAATTTTTGCACACAAGATAATCACAATTTCATGGCTTACATACATGTGAATGCGCTATAAACACTCCACCGTTTTGTATCCAACCAGGACTCAGACCTGTCTCCTCTTCCAATTGCATTAGCATATTACGTGAATTGGCTAACAGTTGTATATCCACATCATTGGGTCGCAGTCGCCATACTAAGCCCGATGTGTGCCAGGTGGTACCGGCTGTTAGCTTGGCGCGTTCCAACAAAACCGCATTGACACCACGTTTAGCCAAATGATACAAAGTATGACAACCCGCCGAACCACCGCCAATTATAACAACATCCGCTGAGGCAGGAATATTTCCTTCAAATTTTCCAGTTTGTTCAGATTTAAAACGTAGGTGTGGCGTTAGGCGGCCTAAACCATTTCTGCTTATTCTCCACATTTATGACGATTGTTATGTTTTGATTGAAGGCAAATCTTGAACTGAGGAAACATCGTAAATACAGCCTTTAGCGAATGTTTGTAAACAAAGAAAAGTTCAGTTTGAGGTTCACAAGAAATCGATAAGAATTACTAAGTACGATTACTACGTAAGCGATAAAATAGACAACAAATATAATTTTAAATTGATAAAAGCCTGACTTGTTGCATTGAGGGGGGCATTCCGATGCCATTGAATTAAGAGCTTGTTATTATCAATTCCAACCGTGGTCTTAAGGAAAACAAACAATTCTTCAAAGTTCATTTTTAATGGTTTTGGAGGAGGACATTTCCGTATTTTAAGACATCCCCCCTCCATCCCTTGATCCGCGCCTGACCTAAAATATACTGACAAGCAACACCTGATTGAGAAAAGATGTTATGGATAAAAAAGTGCAAGATTGAGAGACTTATGGTGTTTTCGTTTCTAGAGAAATGTGACACTCTTTGCCCTGTTATTATACTCGAAATGTGTTTACGACCACAAAAGGTGTTTTTTTTTTATTTGGTCCTTGATAATGCCGGAAGACATTGTTGCCCTTTATGATCTATATAAAATCCCAAATAAGAAGGGTGTGTTAAGCATATTCTCTTTAACAGGGTAACATTTTATTTAAGAAACGAAAGGGCCACTGGATTTGAATTTACTTAATAGCGCAGACTCCAATACATCAAAAAAGGTTCACCGTTTGGTGGGATTGACACGCTGCTGACATCACTGCACCTTATTTCTTCAAAAATGAAGTCGGATCTCGTGTTACGGTCAATGGAGATCGTTACTGCACCATGATCAATGATTTTTTGTTTGAAAATTTGGCTGCCATTGATCCGGGCGAGATATGGTTTCAACAGGATGGCGTGGCGTTACGTGCCATTCGGCGATCTCAACCGCAACAAAATTTGGCAATAAGTTGATTTCGAAAAATGGACCTGCCAATTGGCTTCCAAGATCGTGCGATTTGACACCTCCCCATTATTTTCTGTAGGACCATGTGAAGTCGCTGAATAACCAGCAACAATTGACACCTTGGAAGCCGAAATTGTTCGTGTATTCGCTCGAAAAAGTGGCCGAAAATTGGATGTCCAGAATACACTTCGTTGCGGTGGCCATATGCCCGAAATCGTGCTCAAATATTAATGTCAAGTATTGATCTTTGGAATAAAACAATTTTTTTTTCATTAAAATTTAATATTTTGTGTAATTTTTTTTTAATTTCAACTAAAAAAGCTCCCTGTATTTGTTTAAAAATTTATAATGGAATTTCAATTTGCTTGAACATAAAGGTTCCGTTTTGCCTTTCCTGAGTTTCCACTTAATTTCCTCGTTCTGCTTGTAAATTTCCTAAATATTTACACTGTATGTCAAAACAATGTGTTCACGATCAAATAATTTGTTATTCCAATAAACAAATACGATCCAATAATGATCATTATTACCACGATGATCGACTTGAAAAATATACCACCAAATGGATCAATACTTAAAATTTCTTTAAAAACAACAACAAACAACAAATAGAAGTGATCTTCATTCAAGCATTCAAATTTCACCATTCATTCTTACGCACGCACTCACGCACTCAGTTGCAAAAAGAACCCACACAAAATATTCCCACAAGCCTGTTGGTGCCTGTGATCGAATAATTTTTACTCGCCTTTGGCGGCCATTGTTTATTTTCTGATCGCCTGCAAGAACCAATAGAAAAACGAACGATATTTGTTCTCTTTGAGAACATAAACAAGATGTTTACATAATCTGTGTAAATACTACTCTACTTTGTTGTTGTAGTTGTTGTAGTTTTCGACTAGATCATTAGAGTGTCTCCACCCACATCGACTAAAAATAGTCCTGGTGAGAGAGTGACTATAACATGGATTTATCTAATATTTGTGTCTAAGTACATAAGTATGTACTCGTGTATGTCTGTCATGAAAGGCGAAGCATTCTTTTTAGGAGATTTTAAGCAATAAGCACGCAATGAGCCTAAATAGACATGATCTTAATGAGTCTTGATCAGTTCCATACGCATCATTATTCCCCACGGTTGTCGTGTAATAAAAACGAGAAAACAAAAGAAAAAAGTTCATATGTACTAAATGATTATCGGGGATACCCACCCACATATATTCCAAAGTCTATAAATTATCGATCATTTAATCACTAGAGCCGTTTGCTAACCACTAGATATGATCTTGGTTTTTACTGTTACCAACTGTGTTTGAAAAGAGTTTAAGAAAAAGTCAATTCTGAATAATTATTAAATTTGTGTGAGAATGCCACGTACGAAGCGTTCAGGAAGTCCTTTTGAAATTATGGATGATGATTTCGATGATACCAGTTCTCAAAGTGAGTACCAACATTTTTGTAGAAGCAACGAAATATTATTATTATTCTTCGAAGAAAATAAAAACAAATATTTCATTCTTGATTTGATATTCCGGCAGGGTGTTGTTATGATGTAGATTTTTGGTAAAATTTTTCCGTCATTCCATGCCAAGTTTGGTGTGGAGACAGATCGGTTTCGGCTATGCGCCATCTTCAGAGAACGAAACCGTTAGTCACCAAACCAAACTTGACATGGTATGACAGAAATTCATTCCAAAAAGCTACGTAATATATTCTATTAAAGTTTTATTTAGTTTCAGCTTAAAATCTAATTAAGTTTTTAATTGACTCAATTATTTATTTAATAGAAAAGTTTTTCAATTAAGTTCCATAATTCAGTCAGTTATTTATTTAATTCAAAAAGAGTATATAAAATCAAATTTAATCAAATATTTAATTGAGTTAATTAAAAGCTTAGTTGAATTTCAAACTGAAACCAAGCAAGATTTTAATATTTTCTCTGTGTAAAATAACTCGGGAAATCCGTCCTCACACTTGCAATTTTTAAATTATTTATCTAAAGGATTTTAGACCAATAGCGTGGCCCCAGAATACTTGTCGATAGTGTGTTAGTAATTACAGTGGAATCGCTAATATTCGTGCACTGTTAATTTGAAAATCTCAGAAAGTGGTAAAAAATAGTTGACCCCTTGAAGGAATCGCTTTGATTCGTTAAAATTCCATCAATTTTGGTTCCTTGTTTTTTTTTTGCCACCCGCTTTTCTGTAAACGCTAATAAATCTTCATAGAGTCTTGATATCCACTTCTAACTCGAAAAAGTGACTGACTAAAAATTGATATTTTAAGAAAAGTTACGCAATAGTGATGGGCAACCACTGGCTACGTGTACCATTAACCTTTTGTGAGGGATTGGTTTCGGTTTTTCAGGATCAGTTTGTTTGTTCATTGCTTCACTAGGCGTGTGTGAAAAAAAATGTGGCGTAAAAACGGACACGCATGGGGGTTGCGAAAACAAAACAGATTACTTATCACGTTAATTCGTATTTTTATATTTTAACCTTGTGAAATCGAAATCTTGTTAAATTAAAGACGGCCTTCTTTCGATCACGGAGTCTCTTGCAGTTGCCAGCATTTCTCTAAGGCTTACGTCCACCGTGACATTTAAACTTACAAGTGTCTGACCGTGGTCCTAAGCCTTATGCTAGCCAGTGCTGGACATTCACACACAACGAGCGCTACCGTATCAGCCTCTTCACTCCTTGCGTTGTTTTTTCTCCATCTCTTAAGAACGCCTCCATTGGCCAATAAACATCGGAGATACTATAGAGATTAGCCTCTCCACCTCTTGCTTCATTGCCCATCCCTATCAGAAACTCACGGCACAAGGTCTTAGAAGTACCTTTACAGATTGACGCGTCCTCCTGAAGAGATGATTGTCCATCTCTTCTGGATTCCTCCCTTGGCCAATTAAAGTTTTCTTCAGAGATGAATCTCTCCGCCTTGTGCGAAGCTTCCTGATTCTGTAATGTGATAAAAGATGTCCACCCAATCAGAGCTCCATATGCACGGGTAAGTCTGTATTAAAACTGGCGATCAAATGGTATCAAAAGTTCGTATACTAGAGACTAATCACCCTCTTGGCCACGCAATCCTGGCATATACTGTTCCACCGTGGATTAGGGATTTTTTTTATAAGAGAGCATTAACTTCTCTCCGTTCGACTTATTTAGCTGGACTTCTTGCAGAAACAAGAACCTGTTACCGGCCGCCACCACGAGTAAGTAAGTTAGAACTTCTGACAGTAACTCAGCTACGGCAAGCCATATCTTTGTGCCTGCCAGCTGACGGCCGATTACCATTCAGTGCTACTATAGCATTTGGTAGTGTTGCGAATGTTTTTAAAACTTAAATTTTAACGGTCGCGTCGAATAATTTTTTTTAAACATGTAACAGTACAAAAATACTAATATTCTCAGAACGAAAAATGACACTGAAGATGGCACATAGCCGAAACCGGTTTGTCTCCAAACCAAACTTGACAAGGGATGACGGAAATTCGTTCCAAAATTCTACATCAAAACACCCTGTCGGAATATCAAATCAAGAATCAAAATACTAATACCCTTTTTTCTCTAACACAAGTGAGCGACTCGTCTAAAAAAATTTATATGAAAAACTACAGGATAGACTAGACGGGTAAACTCACCAGCACAGCTGAGTACTTTTTTTTTGAACTGATTAGATGTCAAATTCAATATAAAAAATTTGTCATTATATGGCAAGTTCCCTAGAAATGCGATGGTATTGTACATATTAATAACCAGGTCCCCATTTTGATCACAGAACTTTTAACGGCCGACATTTTTGAATAGAAACCTGGCTTTATTTTTGTTTTTGTTCGGTTCTGAGTCCTTTTTTCCCAAGTTATTTTTGTTTGCTCTTTTAACTTAAAGCTTACAGACGGTAGGGTTATATCAAACTGCAGCTCTCTAGCTATAGTGGAAGTATTCCATTCAAAAAAGGGGGAACCCTCCAGCCCTCCAGATAAAAACTGCCCTTTTTACACCTTCATATCTCGGGAAGCGTTAATGGTACTTGGCCTATGAGGTTACCTAGACGTAGAGTCCTTATGTTTTAAGTTTCATTATTTTATGATTAAAAGAAGCAAAGTTATGATGAGGGTAAAAACAGCGCCAATGGTTTCGAGTAATAAACACACTGTGTGCGTTAGGCCTGAACTTGGCTTGGCGCACTACCGTGCACCTTAATAAACGTTTTTATTACTTATCACAAACACTTGGTCGTGAAATTTAATTTGTATTTTTGATATGGTTCGAAAAAAGACCGACTGACGACCGATAATGTAAGAGACTTAACTCATAGAAGCCTTGCTAGCGCTTGGGAAAAGCTTTAGGAAATTAGGTCAAAAGAATTAGTTGGAACAAGTCGGTTTATATTGAATTGAAGAAAACAATGAATTTAGATATTTTTCTAATTTTATAAGGCTCCCGAAACGGCAACCCGCCCATACAACGCAATGCGGCCAATGCTCGAGAAAGGGCACGAATGCGTGTTTTATCTAGTGCCTTTGGAAGGCTCAAAACCAAGTTACCAAACATTCCAGCCGACACAAAACTATCAAAATTGGATACTTTACGTTTGGCCACGATGTATATAAAACAATTAAAATCTGTGGTAGAAGGCGAAGTTGCCTGCGCAACAACAAATGGCGAAAACGCGGAAGGGTCATTGACCACCAACAACAACAGCAATAATTCCACAAATTGTTATTTAAATTTAAACATGGGTGCACAGAGTATGGTAAGTAAAATACAAATATATATTTGTAGATTAAAAATATTTTAAAAAGTTCATGACCATAAGAAATTCTTAAACAAAATTGAATTTAGAAGTTAATGGTCTGGTCGATTGGCGGTTTGTTAATCTATTGGTGCATGTGTGTGTGTATGTGTATGTGTGTGTAGTGTAATGGCTCTTAAGTGATGTCATAGTGCCACCACTTATGCTGCTGCCGCTGCAGAGTTTTTATTTTTAAAGACTATACAGCCACCTTGCAACAAGCTGCATTTTGTCAACAACTTTTATATTGTTGTCAGATTGGTTGACAGTCATTTTTAAATGGTCTCATTAATTTAATATTACATACAGTTTTACACCCATACATACACACATATATACATACATACATACATATGTATATACCACTTGGGAGTAGTAGACATAATTTAGCCGCTATTTGTTCTCACTTTTGTTACGTTTGTGGTTTCTTAATCTCTTAAAGATTAAATAAATAATTTATTTGGAAAAAAGCAATATTACCTTTTTAAGTACTTCCTCCCCTTAAATGAAAATGCCCGCAAAAGTAAAAGAAACTTAAATACACCTATACCTCGATTTACAAATAGTTCACTAGATTTGTCAAATTTGATGGTTAAAAACATTTAATTGAAAATGTTGTCAATACATTGTGTGAAAGCGCAAATCTCGTCTTAAATTTAGGGCAGGAATTTAAAAAAAAACAAAATATTTATAAACTTTTCGGTTAAGAAGATCCTCATTATGAATGACATTTGTAATTCATTTGTGGCCGAAAGAGTTAATCGAAAAAATTTCCATGGTGACGAGCATTCGACGAAGCTCACAATAGAGAAATCTAAATGAGTGAAATACCCAATCAAACTCTAACGAATTGATGCAAGCTTCTTAGAACGAAAAACGATACTGAACTGGCGTATAGCCGAAAACGGTTTGTCTTCAGCCAAACTTGACAAGGGATTACGGAAATTCATTTCAAGTATTTCATAATAAGATCCATGCGAATACTGAATTATATTACTGTCCTCTATATAGTGACACGAGTCAGTATATCGCACAACGAAGAGTTCAGCAGTTATAACGAAATAACTTTTTGCTTTCTTTTAGCGATTTTTGTAACGTTTGTTACCGTGTAACGTTTTCATCGTTTTAAACTAGATTTTTAAAAATTAATCATTTGGTTTTTAAATTCTTGATTTTTATATTTTTGCAAGAAACAATTATTATTTCTCGAATTTTTTTTACGAAATAATATTTTCTGTTTTTTTTTTTTTGCGAAGAAATAGTTGTTATATTCTCAAAGCTTGAAGAAGTTAAGCTACAATTAAATTAAACAACGATTCATTTTTATTTATCCCGCAGAAAAAGAAATCGTCAAATTACTCTTTTCATGGCATGTGTACTGGCTACGCAACATTTCCCCATTTCGGCCATATTTCTCAGATAAAGAGTCTTCAGACTTTCCAAAAACAAAATTATATTTAACAAACAAAAAATTTTGAAATGAAATATTTTGCGAGCAACAACCGAATATTATACTACGTGCTTTCACTTCCAAAACAACTTCGAAGTGAAGTTTGATGGAATGGGTTTGATGTGTCGCTATGCTAAGGAAGATCACTTTTTACCAATGCGTACATGATATTTGATGAGCCACATTTGATGAGTGGCCGAAGCGTTTTAATTGATGGGACTTTTATTGTGAAAATGAAATCTTCATTTATGTTCGAACTGCACAATTTTCTCAAACACCTATTTATGGCGTAGCTGGCGGCATAGGTGTATACATATTTCTACACATATATTTTCTTGTAATGCGATACTTTAGTGTACACTTTTGCTTTCCCTTCGTTTGTACGAAAGTATTTATGAAAATTTATGACAGATTATTTAACGTTTGCATTGATTTTTTTTTTCAAACTCAGTGTTTGTACAAATGTACCTACATACATATGTATGTATGTGTGTATGTACAAGTATGTATGTATATGTTATATTTAAGTTCTTATTTTCATAAGTATTCTAAGGTATTTTAGTTATTTTTAAATAGAGATAACATTTCTAGACTTTTATTTTATTTCGTTTGAGATGAGACTCTGACAGTCTTGACTGGTTGAAGTACTTGTCATTTTGGCATCATTTTGTCGCCGTTTTTCGTACGTCTGTCTGTTCTGTTCTTTTCCTTTTTTCATGTTATCTTGGGGACGCGTTCGATTTAAATTTTATTTAAATCATCATAAAAATAATTATTTACATTGGAGTCACTACCACTGACTTTGTTTATAATTTTTACAATTTTAAATTGAAAACAATTTTTTACAAATCAAATACAACTCATATAACTTTTGAATAAGAGATGACTGAAATATCTTAGAAAAATGAATTTTCCGGCATTTTTACAAATTGAAGTAGGAAGTCTAGTTAGTCTAGTGGTCCGGTCCATCAGTCTGGGTTTCGAGAGTTCGATTCCCACCAAAAGACTCTGCTCTAATACTCAGAGCTATCAGAACGAAAAATTATACATAGCCGAAATCGGTTTGTCTTCGAACCAAACTTGTCTTGTCAAGGGATGACGGAAATTCGTGCAAAAAATCTATAGCAATTCATATTGTCGGAATTCAAAATCAATAATTATTAAAATTTTGAATTTCTTATATCGAACCAAATCGAGCCGGGTGAACTTAGTTCCACAGCTACAATTTGCTTGATTATAACTTCTGATTAGACTTTACTAATCTTATTTAAGCTGATTGATAGCTTTCCCGCAAACTTCCAACCACTGTCTCTGTGATTTATTTATGGTCATCGCAAAAGCCGGACACACGGGACATTGCAGCCGCTGAAAATCAAATAGCAAGTCCCATTATAATCATCGGAATACGCGGAATCAAAAATATCCTCTCCTTCGTAATTTCCCTTAGCGATCGTTGCCTCCATAACGTTATTCATTTGATATATAATTTTAAGATTTCTTTTTTAATTTAATGTAAAAGAAACTTAAATACACCTATGCCTCGATTTACATATAGATCGCTATATTTGTCAAAGTCTGATGGTTAAAAACATTTAATTGGAAATGTTGTCAATACATTGTGTGAAAGCGCAAATCTCGTCTTAAATTTAGGGCAGGAATTTAAAAAAAACCAAAATATTTATAAACTTTTCGGTTAAGAAGATTCTCATTATGAATGACATTCGATTTTCATTTGTGATCGAAAGAGCTGATCGGACGAATTTTCATTGTGGCGTGCATTCGACGTAGCTCACAATAGAGCAATTTAAATGAGTGAAATTCACAATCGGGGTGTTTTTCGAGAGTTTAGAATTTGTGTAATGTTCGTTTAACAGCGAGAAACGTCTCCAAATTTTCAATGATTGTTGTCTACTGCACTGCAACTTTGAAAGCAATATTTCAATTTCGAAATTAATATTTGGATTTTGAAAGCAATAGTTTGACTGAAAATTCGATATGAGACGAAAAATTCGACACTGTTTGCAGCTCATAATCAATAGAACGATTAATATCTTTGCCATCCTAGATTTAATGTAAGAAACGTTGTTTTGATTAGTTCATTTTCTAAAAACTACGATTTGTGAACACCTTCAGACTCCATTAAACTTCGATTCGGAACGTTATTAAACAAATTCGTTCAAAACTAAAATGTAACAGGTCAAAGTCTACAATTACGCCCACATTAAAACTGACAACTGGCCTGCGGTTAGGGTGTTTTAAAAACATCCTATCCTTCCTATTTTGCCTTGATGATCGCTGCTTCTATGGCGTTATTCAAAAATTTTTCAATAATAATTAATTTAATTTCGTTTGATTAGATATTTTTAAGTTAAAATTCACTTTTCATCAGTTGTTGAGTACTACTGTGGGCAAAAAATAGTAAGAGTTTTTAATTTAAGTTTCGCGCGGAAATTCATTCGTCGAAATTTTTTGTTTTTCTACGTTGGTATGACTGCCAGTGACATCTGTGCAAAATATCACATCAAGGTAATCATTAGTGTTTAGCATACGCTTGTCTTTCTGAAGTACATCAAGTGCATTCGGCAATTTTTACAATGAGTGAAATTATTCAACAAAGAAGTTTCATTAAATTTTGTGCGCGGAATGAAATTTCTGATGCCGAAACGTTCAGAATGTTGCCAAAGAGGCCTTCGGTGATAATTGTATGTCGCGAGCAAGTGTTTTTGATTGGTACAAATTATTTAAAGAGGGGCGAGAACGCGTTGACGACGAATCACGTCCAGGACGGCCATCAACATCAACTGATGATCAACACGTCAATAAAATCAAAGAATTTGTATTTGAGAATCGACGCTTAACAGTCAGAGACCTTACTGATATCGTTGGAATATCGGAGGAATCATTTGGGCCTAAGAAAAGTGAAATCACGATTGGTTCCAAAATCACTCAATTTTCTTGAAAAACAGCGTCGCGTTGTCGTCTGTCAAACAATGCTTCCCGACTGCCAGGATGTCATTAAACGTATTATAACTGGCGACGTGTCTTGGATGTACGCTTACGACCCAGAAACAGACGATCAATCGGCCGAATATCGTGCCAAAGGTGAGCCGAAGCCGAAGAAACCACGTCAAAGCAAGTCAAAAATCAAGGTCTTGTTGACAGTTTTCTTCGATCGTCGAGGTGTGGTGCACTCCGAATTCCTTCCGACCGGCCAAACTGTCAACAAGGAATACTATTTGAGTGTTATGCGTCGTTTGCGCGAAGCTATTCGCAAAAAGAGGCCGGAATTATGGGCCGACAACTCTTGGTTTTTGAACCACGATAATGCACGGTCGCATACCGCATTGATTCTTCGTGAGCTTGTCGCCAAAAATTCAATCAATATCGTTCCACATCCACCGTATTCGCCTGATTTAGCTCCGTGTGACTTCTGGCTGTTCAGCAAACTCAAACGACCGCTCCGGGCAAACCGTTTTGAGCCAATTGAAGGCATTAAACGTGAAGGTTATTCCGGAAATTGACAACTGTTACGAGGATTGGAAAAAAACGTTGGCATAAGTGTATTGCAGCTGGGGGCATTACTTTGAGGGGGGCGAAATAGATTTCTTCTTTAGTTTGTCGTCTATTTTAGTTCTCTTGGAGCGATTGTTTTAATGGTTATGTAAAGTTTTCCTTTTTTAAATTTTTTTAATCAGTAGTAGCGATTCTCATACTCAATTACTAATTTTTAATTTTTCAGATTTTTCAGATTTTCTCAAACCTCC
Organism: Phania funesta; assembly: GCA_963932375.1. Taxonomy (NCBI): domain Eukaryota; kingdom Metazoa; phylum Arthropoda; class Insecta; order Diptera; family Tachinidae; genus Phania; species Phania funesta. The sequence goes on along the minus strand of OZ010654.1, from coordinate 87,484,275 downwards.
CGGTATTATAACGAACAGAACAAAATAAAATTATTTAAAATTTTCCAGTCACATTTTAATTTTAGCGTGTCTAATGGACAACAATTGATTCCTTTTTATATCTAATTGATAAGCATTTTAATATTATCCGGAATTTTATTTTAATTTCTGCATTACCGAAGCCCTGCGGCGATTTTTAAAACTCGTTCGATTAGTCTAATTGGCGAGAATCTGGAGTTTAGGTTTTTCGTTTTTTTTGAAAGTTTTAGCGAACATCTACCTAATTTTTTATGAACCTTCAACATGAAGGTGACACATGCCAAACGGCATGCGATACCATGAACCTATTGAGAGACGAGTTTGGTGAACAATTAATCTCACATTTTGAAACAGTTCATTGGCGGCCAAAATCATGTGATTTGAACCTATTGTTTGCGCAGATACTTGAAGTCTCTCAACATGCAGGGACAAGCCAGCCACAATGCCAGCCTTGGAAGACAACATTGCAGCTGCCATTGGTGAGATACCGGCCGAAATTGCAGTTCACGGATTGACCACCAACGACCACCACCGCGGGCAACATTTACATGAAATTATCTTTAAAAAGTAATTGGCAGGCATGAGTTTGTCGGCTCAAATAAATATTTCATTCAATTTTGCAAATTTTCTGTTTTTTTTCAAATTTTCAATAAGCAAACGATTAAAAAATCACCCTTTACAAAGTCCAGCTTAAGGCTGGCAAGCATTTCTCAATTGCTTGTACGTTTTTGGTATCAACAATTTCTGTTATCACTATTGTCCCAGGCCGTTTTACATATTTTGCTGGCACCATGCAAAATATAGTTTAGTAAATTGATGCAAAAACTCTCACAACTTCAATATCTTCAAATATCATAATGGGTTGTTTAAAATACAGGGTGTCCGCCCGGAAGGTATACTACTTTGTTTTGCCGCCATTTTGGTAAACATTAGTCTTGACAGTTCATATTTGGCAGTCGTGAAGTGGAGACGTGGCAAATTTATTATGGAAAAATATTCGATAAACCAACGTGTTTTAATCGTTAAATCATTTTATCAAAATCAATCATCGATTACTGTGATAGAGGGACTGTAGCTGATAGGCCCAAGCATGGACCACAACGTACTCAAAGATCGGCTGGAAACATTACTGCTGTTCAAGCAAGTGTTCAAAACACTCCATCAACCCCAATTCGACACCGGGCTCAGGAGCTTGATCTTCAAAGAACAACTTTGGCCACAATTTTGCACAAAGATTTGCATTTGTTTCCATTTCAGATTTAGTTGGCACAAGAACTTCTTCCAGAAGACCATTTCCGCCGCCGTACATGCCAATGCGATGCTACAGCTAGCCCATGACAACCCCGATTTTCTTGAAAAAATCATAATGAGTGACGAGGCACATTTTCATTTGAATGGATAAGTGAATAAAAAGAATATTCGGTTCTCGGAATGGGCAATGGAAAACCCTCAAATTATTCATCAGTCACCTTTGCATCCATTAAAAGTGTCAGTCTGGTGTGCAATTTGGTAAGGAGGAAACTGAAAACGGCGTAATGGTAACTGTCAATGGGGAGCGATATCGTGATATGATTAAAACTTTTTTAACGCCACAACTGCATGCTTTGGGCTTGACTGACTTGTGGTTTCAACAATACGGTGCCACATCGCATACATCCAGGATTACAACGGAATTACTGCGAGACCTCTTTCCACCACAAGTTATTTCAAGGAATGGTGATGTTGATTCGCCTCCACGATTGCCTGATTTGACTGCTCCGCACTTCTTTTTGTGGGGATATCTGAAAAGCAAGATTTATGGAAACAAACCAGAAACGATGGAGCAACTCAAACAAAATATTCGTGATGAAATTAATGAAATACCGCATGAAATGTGTGAGAATGTAATGAAAAATGTGTTCAAAAGGCTCGAATTTGTGGGGCTAACATTTATCTGATATTGTATTCCATACATAATTGCCGACATTAAATAAAACATTTATCAATATACGATCCATTCTCTTTCATTTAATTAAAAATTATAAACAAACAAAGTAGTATACCTTCCCGGCGGACACCCTGTATTGCTATTTATTTCGTTTGATAAGCAAGAAAGATAGATGTCTTCGTTTCTAAACAAATAGAAAACCCCGACTCGTTTACTCCTTTTCAACAATAACAAATAACAAAGTGATAATATTATTATTTCACGACCATATGGGCTATAAGACTATATATTCAGCAGCAAGAGTTTGTTTAGGCTATAAAAAAAACCACAGCACAAATCATTACCCACCGTATACTTAAGTAAGATGTGGAGAATGAAGAAAGAGTGACGATGCTTATAGACAATAATTAGCATGTGGCAAGTATCAACAAAAAGGAGAAAAAAAACACTTTTGGTTGGTGTTTTCATGCTAAATAGCGTGAAAATTACTAATGTGATGGATTCCTTTTGTTTCTTATGGTTGCCACAATAAATTGGTTACAAAATTTATTATATGCAACATTTAGCGCTGAGGCATACTCGTAGATCAGTAAGTGTGTAGGCTTCTGTTGTTGTGCTTGTCATTATTGTAATATGTAATAAAATAAAGGAAAGAAGACAACAGACGTCTACACTTACAGTGATACCCCGGTTTAATGAATACTCAGTTTAAGGAATTCGCGATTTAACGCACATTCAACATTTCTCATTGAGCATCTTGTAAAGCGTACAAACCAACAAATTCCAACGAATTTAAAAAAAAATTAACAAATATCCAGCAGCTATAAAAATATGAAATAAATGCAAATAAATTTTCTATAGAATAAAATCGGTGAATAAAAATACAATCTTTATTTTTTATTCTGTTTACAAATACTTTTGTTTGCTGTATATTTTTCACTAAGTAAACAGCTTTCGCCAAAGGACGAATATGAAAAAGGTGAACGCTTAAATCATTCCAATTAACGATTGTAGAATCGAAAGCGAAACTTTGGAAGATTAGAATGAGACTAATTTTGGATCAAAAATTAAAAAAAAGAAAAAAAAACGGATGAGTTTCCTAAAATGGAAGCGGGATTGTTTAAATGATTTTAGGCTAAGTACAGAAATAAAGTTCCAATTAGTGCTGCTATATAAAAGCATGATGACGTGGAATTCAACAAAAAAAATTCTACAATGAGCCATTTATCGTTAGTCAAGGCTGGTTTTGCTGGTTCAAAAACTCATGTAAAGTTTATTCAATGCAGAGAAGTGAAGAGTGAAATTTTGATCTAAGAAAGTATTAATTCAGCCTTTTATTACTCCATCTATGAACTTGATTACCCAGCAAAACTTATGCGTAGACGCATAGGAAGCTGAAGTTTTGTAGGAAATGCTCGCCGAAAAAAAAAAGATTTTCATTCTGTAGAAAAATCTGCATCTGCAGGATAAAAAATTCCAAAATAAAAGACCACAGTTCCATTAGGCACAGAGGAGACCAGAGACGACACGAGAATATAATGATCTCTTTCTCTATCTGTCTCTTTCTTAAATGATTGGCCGCTCCTATTCTCTTTTGTTACATTTTGCTTCTTTATTTTGGATAATTTTTCTCGTGCATTCATGAAAAACGTAGGCACAAAATAGAAATAAGGGTTGAACATTTATATTTATTTTAAATTAAGGCAAGGGCACAATTTAGAGCATAACTTATGCTGTAAATATTAAAAGATAAGTTCAATTCGCTTTATTTTTAAATGTTATATTTGTCTCTTTCTTTAGGGGCTGACCGCGGCAAAACAGCTGATTCTAAAAATTTTCTATCGTCACAGTGTACATCTCTGGTCTCCTCTGTGCATTAGGAGCAAATGCAAGCGAACGAAAAAAATTTGACCCTTGAGCCTAAAACTTTCATGCGTTTCGTAATACATTTTTTACTACATAATAAGCAAAGCGCAAGAAATGACTGCAATTATTTTTAAAAATTGGCTTTTCGAAGTGTTGGCTCCACAAGTCAGTTTACTGAAAACAACAGGCTGGTTATTGTATTAAATCAAAATGTTCTTTTTATTAAAAAAAAGTAAAGAAATGAAGTATTACCGGATTTAACGAAATTTTCGATTTAACAAATCCGCTTGACAATATATAATTCGCAAAACCGGGATACCACTGTACTGGCATACGTACATAAAAATCGTTAGAATAATTCTTAAATGGCTTCAAAATTGTTTAAGTTTGTTTATAAACACATTTAGAATGTAAACAGTTTTTTTCTTTTCTTAAGACAGATCAACTTAATCTAATCATTTCATTATTTTACTTGCAGAATTGGCCTTTCGGTTTTCATCATCATTTATCGAATTCACCTCTGCTCCGCTCAACTTCCGCAACGTCCCTAGTAAACAATAATACCTCTGGAAACAATTGGTGTGCACGTGATAATAATACTGAAGAACAAATTAAACATACATTTTACAATACCGAAAACTACGAGTATCATCATCCTCAACAACCATCATCATCATCTTCGTTAATGAATCAAACTTGTAGCCTGATGCAACAGAGTAATGATCAACATAATCATTGGTTTTCGGAGACACCATCGCCAGAATTAGATTCAACAACAACTTCAACTTGTTTGAATTTCGAAAATAGACATTTTCAAAGTCAGCCCGAACATCATCATCAAGCACAACTGCTCGTCACCAGCCGCCATCATCACAACCACAATTTGCCACATTTACAACCTGCGTCTGCACATTCCTCTGCATTTCAATTAGAACATAATTTCCATCATCACACGCAGCACCATCAACCATTGGCATTACATCATTCGCATCAAAACGGTTTTATAAATTCTTCAAACTTTCAGTCAACTTCAATACGTTAAGTTTTATTAGTATAATTTTAAATTATTAGGGGGTTTCAGTGTTTGGTGGAAATAGTTTTGCAAAATATCGTAGCTTTCTTATGAAAGTCAGTAAAAACATTGTGATTTGTTGTTGGTTTTCATAAAAGAGCTACGTTATGTTGCATGTCCATTTGCTCCTAACACTGAACACCACTATTAAAAAGCCTTTAAAGTATTGTCCATACATACAGCTGTGTGCAAAATAATAGGAGTGCTGTCACATAATATTTACATAAGTTATTTTTTTAGTGTATCAACTAGTAAACGAAGTTTTATTCTAACGGCAATTACAACGGTACGTAAGAAGTAAAATACAAAAGAGAGACTAAAAATAATTATCATATTTAAGATGCAATTGACTCATTTCTATATTTGCCCTTTAATTGACTTGTTCAAAAAAATAGGAGGGAATAGGGGGTTTCAGTGTTTGGTGGAAGTGGTCCTGCAAAAGTGCAATTTCAAAATATCGTAGCTTTCTTATGAAAATCAGCAAAAATGTTGTGATTTGTTGTTGGTTTTCATAAAAGAGCTACGTTATGTTGCATGTCCATTTGCTCCTAACATTGAACACCACTATTAAAAAGCCTTTAAAGTATTGTCCCTACACATGCATACATATGTATGTGTGTGTGTATAAAATTGTATTATAAAATTGTGTTTCGACATTTTTGTGTTAATAATGAGATCTGTAATTATAATTCTTGTCTTTTTCTGTCGACTCTTTAAACGTTTCTAATAAAAAAAAGCTAAGTATATTTTAGGGCATGTTAATTTGCATTCCCTCTGCATTATTTGGAAGTTCTCAAGTAATAACATGATTATTCTCTGATACATGTAAGTTCATATCGTTAATGACCTGATTTGCAAAATTTTATATTTTTTATAAAAGACATTTAACTTTGTTTTTGACTTTGATGTTGACTTTGATTTTGTTTTTACTTTGATTGACTATAAGTTAGACTTTGATTTTGACTTTCAATTCGACCTCGATTTCGACTTTGATCTTAACTTGGATTTTGACTTTAATTTTGACTTTGATACTGACTTTGATTTTGAGTCTGACTTGTATCTTGTCTTTCACTTTGATTATGACTTTGATTTTGCCTTTGATTTTGACTTTGATTTTGACTTTGATGTTGACTGACTTTGATTTTTAAATTGATTTCGACTTTAATTTTGACTTCGTTTTTTAACTTTAACTTTGATATTAACTTCGATTTTGAGCTGACTTTGATTTGGACTTATGCTTTTAACATTGACTCCAATTTCGACTTGAATTTTTATTTTGACTTTGATTTTGCCTTTGATTTTGACTTTGATGTTGACTGACTTTGATTTTGAGTCTGACGTTGATTTTTACTTTGATTTTGTCTTTGACTTTGATTTTGAAATTGATTTCGACTTTGATTTTGACTTTAGTTTTGACTTTTATTTTGACTTTAATTTTGACTTTGTTTTTTAACTTTAACTTTGATATTAACTTCGATTTTGAGCTGACTTTGATTTGGACTTATGCTTTTAACATTGACTCCGATTTCGACTTGAATTTTTAATTTGACTTTGATTTTAACTTGAATTTGGACTTGGAATTCAGCTTTGATTTTGACTTCGATTTTAATTTTGACTTTTAGTTTGACTTTAATTTTGTCTTTGTTTTTGACTTCGATTTTGAGCTGACTTTGATTTTGAATATGAGTTTGATATTGTCTCCGGTATTGACTTGGAGTTTTACTTTGACTTTGATTTTGTTTTTGACATTGACTTTTAATGATTTTCACTTAATACTTTCCAAATCCTATCTATCTGAATAACAACTGTCCTTATTTGTTGATTCTTGATATTTCTACAGGGCCATTTTATGTTGATTTTTGAAACGAATTTCCTTCATTCCTTATCAAGTCTGGTTTGGAGAGACATTCCGGTTTCGGTTATATGCCATCTTCAATGTCCGATGACGGAAATTCGTTTAAAAAAGCTACGCCCGTATTTGATTTTTTTAGAGTTTTAACTTGGCATTAAATGTTTCAGCCACAGTGGCACAATTAAGTTTTTTTATAATGCGATATACAATTTTTTTGCTCTCATTTTCTGCCATTTTCTGTTTGAATACTATATGGCATATGGACACCGCTTAATTGAAGAGGAGCCCACAGAAGCTCAATATTGATGATATCTGATACCAAATTTCATTCGCCATATATTTTTAGATCAGAATATTTATATAACATTACTTAAAATTTACTAATTATTTGCTTTTTATATCCTTTACAATAATGAAAAGGATATATAGGTATGACATTCCAATATCATTTCCGATCCAACAAAGTATATATATTCTCAATCCTTATAGGTAGGAAAGTTCTTAAAGACAAGCCCATAAAATTCTCCTATTCTGAATCGTTATCAAATTTACTATAAAGAAATTATCACCCCGATGCTCCCGGATAACTTACGGACCTTTAATATTTTACCGATTTATTATGTTTAAAAAAAACATTAAAATTTCTAAATCTAACAGCGAAAACCGAATTTCTCCAAAAAGGAAATAATAAAATTATAAATATTTTAAATTATATCAAAAACCTCAATTAATCTGAAAAATTAAAAAATAAAATTAACAAAATTTAATAACTCGCCGAAATTTGGAAATTTACCACAAAACCAAAAATCGTAACTTAAAAAAAACGAAGGTGCCAAAATTTTATATTCACTATAAATTCGAAAATTCACCACGAAATCGAAAAAGTAGAAAAAAACATTTTTTTAAGCAAATCAAAATTCAACGAAAAAACAAAATTCTCAAAGTTTTGAATATTCACCACAAAAATTTAAATTTCACCACAATTTTGCAATCCCGCCGAAAACCATAAAAAATCAATATTTTGTGAAAATCGTCGAAATTTTAACAAAACCGATGTTTAACAAATACTTTAAAAATCCAAAATTCAGCACAAATGGTAAATTTAACTAAACAATCACCAAAATATTTAATAAAAATTATAAATTTAAATTATAAATTAATCTGAAAAAAAAAACAAAATTTACCATAATTTGAGAATTCACCAAAAATCAAAAATACACCACAAAACCAAACTATAGTTCAAAAAATTTATATTGCAACCGAAGCTGCACAACAAAATTTTTCAAAATCAAATTTCACCACAAATAGGAAATTCACCAAATTTTAAAAATCATAAAAATTTAACATATCAAAAACAAAAATTAAACTAAAAAATAAGAAAAAAAAAATCGAATCTCAAACAGAGTTGACCGAACAATAGTTCGCACAACTCTGTCATGCCATTACACAAACAAAATACACTGAGAAAATAAAAAGTATGTATGGGTGTGTGCGTCTTTAAACACCCCTCATAAGCTATGCTAAAGGCATCCATCCATACAATCTCGATTAGAGGCAAAAAATTATGTTAAAGCTGAACTTGAACATCTATACGATTTCTTTTAAACAGAAAGCCACGAACACATTTTCTCTCGTTATTTTGCACCAACTCTCTCAATGTGCGAACAAATTTATACTACGTCTTGACTAGCCACAAATATGTTCGCACATTGAGAGAGCCTCTCCAAAATAACAAGAGAAAATGTGTTCGTGATCTTCTGCTTGAATAATACGTGTTGATGTTCCTGCATAATTTTTTGTCTCCCATACAGATGGTATGGATACTTTTGCATAGTTTATGCACGGCTGTTTAGAGACGAGCACACACACACACATACTCGTACATCTTTTTTATTCTGCCTGTGTATTTTGTTTGTGTAATGTTGTGCGAACTATTGTTCGGACAACTCTGTTTGACCATGAACAGCGCGGGTCTTGACTAGCGAAATTTCTGTGCGGGCAGCAAAATGTTGCGATGGCTGAACGGATTTATGGATAGTCAAGACGCCATGTTATTGCCAGTCAAGACGTAGTAAAACGACCGCAAGATTTCCATTCCATCACCGTCTTGATTAATTCGAAAAGCACCGTTATGCATGTTTTCGTATTACTTGCGCCTCCTCAATTAAAACGTAATGTTTTTAGTTATGACAGTGCCCATAAGAGCAATTGCGGTGTTTTGTTTCCCCTAAACATTGTTATTTCGAGCGCATCATTTAGAATTGTGCATTTCGAAAATCGACAATTTTTATAAAAACTGTTTTCTATCTCTTCTGAACAATTTGGATTTTTCCAGTTGTGACTGTTTTTGATTATTTGTGCGATATATGAAGGTCTTATAGGCCACCACCCCACCTTTTATTATTGCTAGTGATGGGTTTATTAAATTAATTTTAAAGTATTAATTTAATATTTCAATCCCATTTAATTTACCGTGTTGGTTGGTTGTTACTTATCCTGAACATTTATGGTCTGAAATTAGAAAATCTTAAAAGCTGGGTCAACTTTGGCTTCTGGCTTCAAATCAAGTAAACTGAAAAATTATTTTTTATATATATTTTTAAAATTTATTATAATATATTTATTCTAGTTTTTTTTTTTTAATGTGCGTTATCAAAAAGACGAATGAATGAACAGAGGTTTAGAATAGAAAACGTACCCACTTCCTTACAATGAAAAGTTTTCTTTTACATTTATCATAATCTTATTTATATTGTGCAATTTCAAATGCATAAAAGGAAAAGTTAGTTATACATTTAAATGTAAAGTAAAAGAAATTACAAGTTGGTTTTTAAATTAAAATTTGTCTACAAGCAGCAACTGTAATTAAATTAAACTTAAAATATTACCCTTTCTGTTAGAAGCACTCTTTTGGTTTAACTAATAAACAACGAGAAAAAAGAAACTTAAATGCAATTCAACATTTTTCTTAAAAAAGAAAATTAGAAAATATAGAAAAATGAAAGAAACGGGGTGAAAATAGAGTGTTCATGAATATAAAAAAGGTTTGTTTGTGATAGACAGAAAAAAAAATGTGCTTTTGGTTTTGTTGAAATTTTCTTTTAAATTATTGGGATTTGCTAGCAAAGAAATATTTGTAAATTAAAGTGGCGATTAGGCCCAAAACAAATGGCATTAGCCATGATTTCATGGAGGTTTCTTCAGTTTTTTGTTCACTGTTCCACGTGGGTTCAGACTTTTCAGGGATATTTGTACGTTCTTCAGTCACCACTTCACCAATTTTATATTGTTTCATCATTTCACGGGCATCTGAACTGTGGCCAACATCTTCAAAATTTTCTGTTGCATCTTTGCCAGCTTGTTCCATTAAAACTTCTTCACCACCGGGGTGCTAAAATCAAATCAAAATAAAAAAGAAGAAACAACAAATATTGTAAATGGAAAAAAATTAATGCAAAATAGAAAATAAATGTTATTTATACGAGTGTATAAATTAGCGTAGTGTCGCCTATAGATCATGTTTTATTTATATTTTTCCAGCAATTTGCACAGTCACAATGTAGACAGAAAGAAAACAAAGTTATATTGTAAACTACATGCAAATTTGGTTTTGTATTCAGAAATTTTGTGGACAGTTTTCGTTTTAAAATATAAATATTGTTTTCGAAAATATAGTTACGCCCGTTGCCCGCGTTTTTGTATTCTGAACGATTCAAACGTCTAGGAAATTTGTATGAAAACCACTAAATTTTGTAAATATGTTTAAATTCTTTCTATACAAATTTTCTACAGTCACTAAAAAATCGAATTTAAGAAAAATATTTGAGTGTATATAACATTTTCTTGTTTTGACTCTAGAACCTCTAGTTTCCATGAAAAAGTTATATTTTTCAATTTCTCTTGTTTCCATGAAATTAAATTTTAGTTTTTCATAATGTTACACTTGCATATACACGGTGCATTTTTCTACAGTATCCTGCTTTAACACTAAAGATGTTGAGCACAAAAGTTACCTCAAAAAGCATTCGCTAAAGCTAAATAAAACTTGTTATTTTTCAGGGTAAGCCAACGCAATGTTAGTAGAAATACCACGCTTGAAAGATGGGCTTAATAATTTACGCCTGGTTCCCTGTAATCAAATCTAACACAGATAGGATTGGAAACGGAATTCAAATTCAATTCCAATCCTACAACGTTGGCAAACATGCGTTTAATTTCGAATAAAAATATATTTTTTCGATCAATATATTTTCGTTACTTTTTCATTAACGACCTTCAAAAAGGAATTGGATTTCAATTTCAATCCAATCCGTGTTGGATTTAATCAACAGACTGATTAGCTAGTTTCTTTATACATACAGTATTGTTCGAAACTTAAGCTACTTTTCCTGATCATGTAATCAAAGTCATATATATTCTTTTTATATTGATTTAATTAACCTTATGTATGGTGTCTTCGTTTCAAGAAAAAATTTTAATTTTTAAACAATTTTTGTATAAAATCCCGAACAATAAGGATTTGTTAAGCATACACTCTTTAACAGGGCAACATTTGATTTAAGAAACGAAAACTCCTTACAGAATTATGTAAATATAACAACAAAAGTTTAATTCCACTTGCTGGCAAGTAATAAATATTACTGTTCGAAACATAAGCAACTTCTTATTACTTCGTAAGATACTCCCTGTTTCCTATGACCTCCGCACACCGTTTTCGCATAGATTCTATAAGATTCGTTATTATTGTAGTTGGTGAAGAATATTTCCACTCTGATTTAAAGAAACTCATCATCTCCAGTTTATTACTCATTTTAAAATTACAAAAAATTTCTCTATAGGATGCAAATGTGGACATTGAGCTGGCCAATCCAAGACTTGAATCCGATTATCAAACAACCAATCTTTGACGAGTGTTTGGGGTCATTATAATGATGAAATGTCTATAGAAATGGCATTCCCATTTAGCATGTGATTGGCTAAAAAGTCCATATAAACAAAAAGGCCCAGCTCCACTCGTTTTTCGTTCGACCTTCGAACATGGCATAACCCCATTTGAATTTATCAAGTCTTTAACAAGACTTGCTAAATTTCCCTTTTCACTACCGCCTACCCGCCTTGAACGTACCTGATGTACATAATATAATAAAAATTAAATATGTTATTTAGCGTAAATCAATTAAAAGATAATATATAAAACTTTGATTACTTTATCAAGAAAATCTGCTTAGGTTTCGAACAATATGTATCAAACTATTTAATATATTTATGTATGTATGTATGTATGTACCATCTTAAAGGACAAATAAGAAACTGCACAATATTTGTGTTCATTATAACATATGAACATACTTATGTATAGATAACACAAGATAACAACAATATTAATCTTTAATACTACCATTAAAAGTTATCACAAACGCAGCAACGAAAACCAAACACGCAGTAACAACTTACCTACCAACCTACCTACCTATATATACTTTCCATTATCATGCAATAAATTCAATGTTTAGCCCTTTCAATAAGGGATAACCAGCATAAGTAAAATTGCCTGGGCCAGGAATGTCCCGCCAGTAAATGATTATGAAACCCATCTGTCCCAATAGGAGACATATGTGGGGCCTAGTGAAAGTTACTGCTGAGAGACATATGACCCAGATTCAGTTTTTTGCATATATCTTATATAGGAGTATATTTTTTTTCAATTTTTAGTTGGTTACAATTATTTATATTCATATTACCGCACCTCGCAATTTTTCAGTGAGTGTTAAATGAAGTCGATCATAAATTCACTAAACACACCTTTTTTACTGACTAGATTTCACTAGCACGTGACACAATTAACTGCAAAATAGATGTTTATTTCTGCACAAATTTACGGAATTAAAGAACGCATTGCTTGCAAAACCTGATGCGATGAAAATATATAGGAATATGGGTTAATAATAGCGTTTTAGTTAAATGGGAACACTAAATGGGATACAAGAAAGGCCTACTTAATTTACCAATAACCAGATACATACATGGTTTATTCAACAGAAAAGGTGAATTTTGAATTTTCGCGGACTATGTACATTCGATTATCGAAATTATTTTTGTTAAGTTGGTACACATGTGTTAGGCATATGTTGGCGTTATCAGCCAATTTGGATTAGTAGTTTGTTGTTGTGTTTTTCGATTTTTGACTTTTGAAAAAAATGGACCAAAGAATATGATTTTTGGGCCAAAAACAACAACCTAATTATTCACCAGATTTGGCTCCTTGCGACTTTTTCCTATTCCCACAACTGAAGAGACCAATGAAAGAAGGAAAGCGTTTTGCCACAATTGATGAGATAAAGTCAGAATCGAAGAACAAGCTGATGGCCATACCGAAAAGCGCATTTCAGAAGTGCTTCGAGGATTTAAAGAAGCGCTGGCATAAGTGCAGTATATATGAAGAGGATTATTTTGATGGACTATAAGACAATGATGGCTATAAGACAATAGAGCTTTTTCGAACAAATCTTCGCTAACATTTTCAAACACAATATTGCAAAAATCGTGCTCCCCTACATAAGAGCTACAATGTCGGTCTTATTTTATAGGGAAAATTTGAGGCCAATATGCAACGCCAATTTACTAGCTTTGTATCAAAGGTTTATTTAAGTTAACCTTTAAAACGATCCCACTGATCTGATTACGAACATGGTTTGAAAAAATCACACAAATTACCGCGTACGACTTTAGACAACTCAGTACATATTTATTCATACATATGTATGTTTATGTATGTATGTAAGTATCTATATGTATTTGTAGTGAAATATGTGTATAATAGTGTTAATGTTGTCATGATATAATTTTACTTTGCAAGTCAGGCTTGAGTTATTGTTTAACATGTGTTAAAGGTACAAATAGTTCTTTTTTTTTAATATACCGAGTTCAGTAAATATGTTTTGATGTAACAACCTACGTGTTTACATATTTAACTAAAATGTTTATTACGCAATGGAGTAAAGATATGCACAACATAAAAACTATTGACCAATGCAGAATATTTAATATTTATTTTAAGAAAAAAATAAAATTTTAAATGAGCTTCATATATGAAATTTAAAAATTTCTTAAATTACGTATACATACTTATATACCTATATGGACTTATTTTAGAGATGTGGCATGCAATGGCACAATATTTTTTGCCAAATAAAAAAAAATGATTCTTTGATTAAACATGAGTGCTGAGAAGGACTTTGGACAAACTGTCCAAATGATAATGGAAGCATTCACTACCAGAAAATAAAAGTATGTACATAGGTATTGTATGTATGTACATATGTAGATTTCGGATGTGAATTTGTAAGCTTGATGATTCCCGATTATTAGTGAAACAAAAATCGACAAAAAAAAAACCCCCCAAGATTATGGTGCGAGAAAACTTCTGAGTTTACATACATACATATATTCATTTGTAACTTACAATTGTATTCACCAGTAGGTATAAACAATTAAAAATTAAAACATTGGAAATCTACATATACATACATACATATGTAGGTACCCTCATAATAGTTTTTATTTTCTAATTTTAATATAAATTACGTATGGCCAACATTTATAGAAACCTATTTTTAATTTCGATTTAAATTAAATGGACTTTATACTTTCAGAATATAATATTTGTATAAATAGCTAGCAACTAAAAAAAGCTATGCATTAATTAACTAATAACAAATATTACTTTAGTTTTGTAATATTCTCTGGCACAAGGAAAATAGATCACGAAAGATGCCTACGTAGGGTACATTGTCCATTGTCAAAAATATTCAACTGATAACAATATAATCGCTGTCTTAATACAAGTTTAAAACGTTATAAAACTAGCACAGATTTCTATGTAAAAAGTTGTTTTTTTTATTAGAAAGTTTATAGTATTTGATAAACAATAAACGCCGTGTCATTGTGATATGGAAATATTATTCCCTTCAAGAGAATTGCATGATAAAACTACACCTCCTCCTCCCGTCTGTCCTTATACATACATCAAATAATTTTATATTTTAAAAGCAAATAAACTTAAGTTTGTTAAAATATGTAAGCACTTCATACACTATCCCCTCCTTTTCAACTCACCTCATTTAGGAAAGCTGTCACGTCATACACATTGTTGTGAATAACAAACCAATTATTTTCTTTGCTGTTGTGTTCAGCAACTTCGCTGCGTTTGTACAATTTTGCATGTTCAGCTGACATTTCTATTTTATTATTTATTATATAATTATAAACAATAATAATATGAGTTTAAAGATCAATTTTCTTGAATCTTTAATCACTTTTTCCTTGTTTGGTGTTTAAGCTTTTAAAAGTTAATCCGGACAATGTTCCGTATTCTACGTGCACTGTTCAATAAGTAATGTGTGTTTTTCTATTTGCCGTATCACTATTTGTGTGGTTCGATTACTTTTGTGCTAACAACAGGGATGGGAAATGCTGTGCATTATAACTTTCAAGAGGTAATTTCATCTGTGGTGTAAAGTCAGTTCGTAGTTTTCCTTTTCGTTTTTCCGTCGGCTGCAGAAAATATATTGTTACGTTTATTACCACAATAAACGTGATTTTGAAGGGTTCGTTTAATTGTAAAAAAATTAATTTACACACTCCTTTATAATCTTATCAGTACACAACTTTATTCGGCAATTAAGACTCTATTTACAACTATACTAAGTACTTTTTTACACTGTACACTTCACACTTTTGTACGCACAGATATTCACTTAATAAAATCTCAAAGTCAACTAACTCTTCTGCTGTGGACGGCGCCTTTATATACAGATCACGGCCGCTTCTTGAAATGTCCCGAACATACGCGAAATTGCGCATTTGTTATTTCAGTTGCTGTGTGTGTGTTTACTTTTTGCTTGCTGTAGAAATTGTTTTTTTGAATCGCGGTTTATGGAATTTCTGCTGCGCAATTTGCTTTTGCTTTGTGTTTGTGATATTGCGTATTTGTACATTTGTACAATAGGTCGTTTCACACACCTTTGACTATTACTTTGTAACAATATTTTCAAAACAAAAATTGTTGTAGCTACGCGTCCCTTTTATCTAATGTTTGCTATTAAAAAAATAGATAAAATCGCTTTACACTAGGAAACGCTAAATTGGTATAAGAAATATTTTTTAATTTTTTTATCATTATTAGTATTTAAAATTTTAATTTTCCAAAAGAATTGAGCGAAAATTAATAAAGAGAAATTATATGTAATTTTTTAAATAATCAAAAGTAATTAAGAGGTATATAAAGTTATATTAAACCAAAAATGATCGAAATCCATATAAAAAATTTTATTGCAATTATTTAATTGGAGCCAATTTACATGCAGTTGAAAAATAGTTGTATGTTTTAACAGATCATAATTTTGTTTACGTGTAAATAATATCATGTATTTTCTTAAGTTTTAAGTTACATACACAGTTGGTAGGTCAATTTCTTAATTTACGTTTTCCATACCTGAATAGAGAAATATCAAATTGGAAACTCAACTGTGTTTAGTTGACATACTGAAACGAATAAATAATCCCAGCGATGTATTGATAAAGCAACAATAGGATTGTAATATATGTATGTATGTAATAAAAATATGTAAATAATTAAGCTTATGATTCTTATTGAAAAAAACAATACAAAATATGCTAAATTTGAATATTTTTGAACATGTGGAAAATGTGTTAAAATTTGGTAAACAGAATATATATATATATATATATATATATATATATTAGTGCTTTATAATGGAGGAAATTCGCCGGCACTACTGGCAGTAGCATTTGAAAACAGCCTCAAGGTATGCTATAAATTTATTAATGCAAAATAATTTACCTTGAAAATACTGGTATTTTCGCGAATTTTTTTATTTATTTAAGCCGGGAAAGGAGGAAAGAATTTATAATCTCATTTTTTAACCATTTTACATTACTTTACATACCGTGAATGGTTTAACTTAAGACTAATGGTTTGTTTAACTTGAGCATAAGGTAAAATATATATTTATAAAAATATATTAAATCATAATTCCCTTGCCAAAGTTAACAAGGCTTGCGAAAAAAAAGTGTTAATGTATATTGATTATATTTTGTTAGTTTGTGGCCACAGTCAATCTTCTATACAGCGTTTTGGGAACTTTTTATCAAAGCTGATAAAAAGTTCTATTTGAAAATGCCAAAACTTCATTCCTGCTATAATTCTATTAAAAATTTATATAATTATAACTATTTAGTTCTATATATCTCTTTTTAATTTAAAATTGTCCGTTACATTTTGTGTAATTGACAGAATACGAGAATGGCAATTTTCCTTTTACTAGTATTCTCCTTCAATTGTAAACATGCGCTTTGAATACCTGAGTTCTAGTTTGTTTTTGTATTCATTTTCCTTTGCCTCCATTTTTTGTTTGTTTGTTTGTTATGAATTTCTATTTGTTGGTGGTTGTTTCTTTTTAGCTTTCTCTTGGCAAAGGATATTTCAAAGTCAACAAAATTTCACCGCTTTCTTAACAGGACAAGTCGCACTTTTCTCCCTTATACAAGTGCTTTAAAGTGTTTAAGGAATTTTAATAAATTTTTAAATTTCCATCATATTTAACCAGGTCAATTCATATTAAACAACTGTTTTATTTTGCATTTAAAAGAAACAAAGAGACACACATTTATTTATTGGTGAGTAATTGTGAAACTGCAATTTTAAAGTTTAAAAATTAAACAAAATATATATTACGCAACTAACTACTTGGGATTTATTGCGATGTGGTTAGACGACATTAAGGCATTAGTTGAGAAATGTATGTTTATATGCTTCACCTGAAATCAAAAAAATATTTAATTGATTTTTCCAATGAAATGCAAACAATCCGTAAAAGTGATGAAGGTAAAAAAATGTTTTTTTTTAAAGAATTGAAAATTTCTATTCATGTCATAAGTTTTGGTGAAAACTTGTCGTTCGGGGAGCAGTTTTGGAGCGATAGTGTTTAGTTGAGTTATGCTTTTCTTATTCAAGAGATAAAAAGTGTACAAAACTTAACGGAGGGAAAAGTTTTGAGGCTTAGTCTTTCTACGCAAATTTCTGATCACAATTCATGGAATTAAAAAAAAAAAAAGCAAATGTTGTGTCATCTAAGCTTATTTCACCCTTCGACTTAACTCATGAAAATAAATGACGTACTCGTATGTCGCTTTAAAAGCCCGACAGTTGTAATAAGAACTTTTATATTACTCATAACGTTGGTTATTCGGTTGTAAATTAGCTCAGGAATTCACGGTTTATTATCAAATTGTTTAGGGCCTTTGTTTTTCGTCCTTCACGAGTTTATTGTCTCTTAAAATGGTGTACAGTAATACATCATAGTATAACTAATAATTCACCACACAGTGGGATGAAAGTCTCGTATACCTGTAATTAATTTCATTATATTTTGTTTTAGTTTAATTTAAGCCCTCTACTGCCTTTTTGTAGCTAAAAATTTTTAGTATATAATATTAATAAATAGGGAGCCCCTTTACCTAAATTAACTGCGAGCCCCTTTCAATAGCTACCAATCGAACTCTACCTTTGTATAGGCAGCTGGAATTTCTAAAAAATACTTCAAGGCTCTCATTGTTCCCCACCAATATCTAAAAGCTGCACAACGATGTATTAAACGCTCATAATTAACCAAGTCGGACATGAAGCTCAAAATACGGAGGCCTAAATTATTTATCAACCCGTAGCAGCTTTACTTACGGACTTGGTCCGTCAGAGTTTTTTGATTATTTAACTTAAACGCTCAACAAAACTTGCTTGTATATAATAGGAATCATAAGTAATCTTGTTTTGTGGCCAAATATATGTCGGTCCTGGCACTTGTGTCATAATAAAAAAAAAAAGAATAGTAGTGTTTAAAAGTGTACAAGTCTGTAATGGCCTAGTTGAGCTTTGCTTTTAAAGTCCTACGGCAATCGTACTCCAACAAGTTCACATTAAATTGCATATCAATCGTACTAGCCGTTCACCATTAACCTATTTTATATCAGGCATGAAAACCATAGTACAATTGTACTCTTTTGGTACCTTTTCGATCTTGTTAGTGCCGTGGTACTACCGCAGCTTGCTTGGTACAATTTAACACGTTGAGTGCCACGCGGTTTAATAGCGACTTCCCCGTCAGGCCGCATGCAATACTGGCAAATTAGAATTTGCTCAATGGAAATTTTAAAACGTATTAGGGCCATTGTTTTTTTTAGCATGATGGAAGCAGCATTACAACCAGTAAAAACGACACAATCTGCAGACAAAACCTGGCCGAGTTTCAGCAGTGCGAAAATATTGCAAATCATGCTATGAAGAAAATGCTGCACAGAGTGGCAGAAAAATAGCACGAAATTTGACCAAACATTTTGTGACACTTGCGAGGAACAGCCATTTTTATGTCTACTTTGTTTCAGTAAAAGCCAATAAAGTTTTCTGAAAAAATATTCAATTTTTACCTTTATTATCATATTTTATAGTGTCAGTCACCGGTGATTGAAAATTATAATTTTTCACTATATGGCATCAATAACTTCGGTTATGTTCTCTTAACAAATTTTTTCTCTGTTTTTTAATTTAAAATTGCATAAATTTGTATTATTTTTTATAGTGTATTTGTGAATTTTTATACAAAATTTTTTGTTAAGTTTCTGTTTTTAATAAACCTGTGGCAATAAGGAATAAGTGCTTAAGTTGACTTGCGCTGAAAACGAGTTAAGACCTCCATAGTGATTGCGCAGATCAAAAGTATTTTGGGAAGTTATACTGAAGTGAATATCCGCTGGTCTTTTTCATTTGGAACAATAACATAACGTACGCTACGAAAAGAACTTAAGTAGATGTTAAAAATTTGTTTCCAAACGTATCTAATAGCCTGTCTTGAAAAGCGATCAAGTTTTTAAAAATCAACTTTAGAGTTTAAAATGGCTCTCCCGTAAATTGACAAAATCACACTTAAGCATCTTGGCGCATAAATATATTAAACAAATAGTACCGTCATGGTCTTAGAAAGTACATTTTCTTTTAACTTAGCACAAAATCTCAAAAGCCATTTTCCCATCCCTGTGTTATATCCAAATTATTTCATTTCTCCCCCACTGTATACAATACTAATGGTGTATGCCAGCATACATACACACATACAAATGTACTAAGATATTCCGAAAATAAGTTCATTTGGAGGCAATAATTTGTGTCTCTTTAGTAAAAATTAATTTAGCAAACTTTTGTCTTTTAGCCACAAAGTATCAAAGGAAAAGAAAGAACAAATCTTTTTAGACACGATGTTGCGTAAATAATTTGTGCTGATCTCCCTCCTTTGTTACTTTTCTTGCTCTCCTAAGCCAAGTTAACAACAGTATTTTCTTTTCTTTTTTGTATAAAACCCAGTGGTTCTTATTTCTTTTTACAACAAAACATTAATTATTTATCGACGAATTCTATTCAACAAAATTAAACGAGGTCGTTGTACGTTTTATTTATTTTTTTGCATGAAAACAAAAAAAGCAAAGCAAAACAAAAAAACCTTAGGAAATTACACTTACAGATGCAAGACAACAACAACAAAAATATATTGATTTAAATTTAAATGACATACATCCATAATATACGAGACTAAATTTGTGTGTAAAAAACTTATTGGATAAGAAAAAAATTAATAAAATTAATAAAATTGCAGCGTAACCGGTTTACGAGGCCCAAGTTGATACTCTATATTCGGCTTAACCCTTTAAGATGCCCTTTTCTATACAGCAACACACACAATTTCCGCCTTCCAAACTAGTTGAGAATTTAAACATTCCAGACCATATCATTTGACCGGTGCCATCCGCAGAAAGGAACTCTTTTGAGGTTCAAAAAGTTTATACTAAACGCGTCAGTTCAGCGTAGCCGCAAGCTTACGCTATTTCTTCTTACCTCTTTCCTACTTTTCTCAACTCTCAATCCCATCCATTCTCTTACAGATAAAAGTAGAACTTGCCATTCATATTTATTCAATAATAGGCCTAGTCGGAGGTTATGGCAATTTCTGAATCGGGCAAGGCTGCCAGATGAATTTGTAAACAAATCGTTAATTTCCTGAATAATTGAAAATTCGCCTTTTTCGTTTTAAAAAAATTTTCAATAAAATGGGACATCTGAAAATTGAGTTTTTAACTGGGGGTTACACGTTAATTTGTTGCATTAACAATTTTTTTCAATTGAACATTAAACTTGCTTTTAATTTTTTCTTTCAAATTGTGTTTCAAGTTGAAGATCAAGTTTAACAGCTGATTAGAAATTTTGAAAATACACTTTCATGTTTGATTTTATATATGTTCTGTGGCTGCTATAAAACGATGATTAAAATTAATAAAAATTGTGATTCGCAGACGTATATACAGCAGCAGTCATGAAGTTTTATGGAATCAATTTCTACCCTCAGTAAAGTAAACATTTTGAGTTATTTGCTTGACGACGGCATCTTAAAAAAATTTAAATCCAGTAGCGTGCAGCCTTTTTATTTATTTGCAAATAAAATAAGTGAGGTAAAAGAAATATATAAAATTTCATTTTGATTATTTAATAAAATCGTCCGTTTTTAGAAAAAAAGAAATCGTCAAATCCACACTACTACTTTCGCAACAAAATTCGCAATAAATCGTCACATCTGGCAGCTCTGGAATCGGGTCGTGCAAACATGAATAATTTTAACACTTCGTCTTAATTAATTTCTTGGCACATTGAGAGAGCGTCTTTAAAATAACGAAAAATGTGTTTGTGGTCTTCTATTTGGAGAATACGTGTAGATGTTCCTGTTCAGTTGGAGCATCATTTTTTGTCTCTCATCGAGACTGTATACACACTGCATTTTGTTTGTGTGTTAACATAACTGAGCTGTGCGAACAATTGTTCGACCAACTCGTTTGAACACGACGTGACCATCGACAGCGACGGTCTTCACTAGCAAAATTCCTGTGCGAACAGCAAAATGAACCGATTTATGGCTAGTCAAGACGCCATGTAATGCTCGTAAGACCAAATGTTGTATACTTTCACAGAGACGCATAGTGTAAGACATACTACACTCCTTCTGATCCCGTTAGTATTTAGACAACTCTAATTCGACCATATATGGACGCAGGTATAATATAGAAGCCGGTTTTTAAAGTATATTTGGGAACCACTTGAGCGCGTACAAGAGGGAGATCACTACTGACCTACTGAAACATGCACGCAATGTTGGTTGCGGGATACTTGGAACTTCTTCTAATGACACAGGTGTTGATCCAGAGGTAGGGTACCTTGCCACCGTCTGCTACCTAAATTGCAAATATCTATTGTTTATTTTACTCATATGTAAATGTTTTGCCAACAGCAAACATAGAAACTCGTATGTGTGACTCGTCGCCATCCCACCCAGAGTTATAGCTGGATTCCACGCCTGAATGAAATTAGGGCTCTTGTTTACGCCACTCAACCTTTGTTGCGTACAACATTCGATTTACTAAAAATGCATCCATTTGTGGCCATTTGGCCAGTGCACTGCAGAATGCTCTGCAGGGAAATTCCGTTGATAAGTCCAATACGAATCTGGCCAATCGGTTGCATTAGAATAATCTTCACAATTATTTTCTAAAACGCAATGAATAAACAAAACATATTTTAAACATTTAAACATAAATATTTCATACATGTTTGTGTATGAGCGAATATTATAATTTTAATTGAGAAAACGTACATATGTAATTATACATATTTTGCTCATTCAACATCCATGTTGCATCCATCCCTCCTGACCGCATTTGTTTTTTAATTTAAATTTTTTATATCTAAGTACATATGTACATATCTGTATGTATGAGTGTTATGCATGTATGTATGTTGATATTATATACAAATACTTATACGTTCAAACAAAGATACAATACAGTATGAATTATGAAAAGGAGTTTCAGAAAAGGGCAGGTCGATGTTGTCTATGGAGGGGTGAATAAATTGTATTATCAAAATGTGTTTTCGTTGGTGCAAATCTTGCGCACATTGCTCCATTTTAACCATTTTACGGTGGTGCCTTAAAGTAGGCACAGCAACGTCTGGTGGCTAAATTTGAGATGTTCGGAAAACAATCCGCCAACATCCGTACAGGAAAGAACTGCTGGATCAGCCGAGCATATCGCCGCTGTCGGTGAAAGTGTGTTGCAGGACCCATGACAGTTGATTCCGTTACAAACCCAAAAGCTTGGACTTTCGCAGACTGTAACGTGAAGAATTTCTCGTCGGACCGTAAGCCAACACCCCTACAAGGTTCAACTGAACCACTAGCTTAAAGTTATGGACCAAAAACAATGCCCTGTGTTCGCTGAGTAGGCTTCGGAGTGTTTGCTAGAGAATTAAAATTTTGTCCCAAAATCACTTTTAGCTCTAAGGCGCATTTTCGGAGGAATGATATGTTATCAATGGGAATGTTATCAAACAAAATTTGCCGTAAATGGGACGACGAGGGACACGAAGGCCACCAGTATGATTGGTCCATACTTTTTATAAAACAACGTTCGGGAGGAAATCACCGGAGAGCACTGCAGATAACCAAAGATTGGTTAAACGATAAGAACGTGGACGATATGTGAATCCAGGAGAACGCCACTACGTGCCACACAGCAAACGCCTTTTTCACAATCTGGCACGAACGGATTGAGGTTATGGTTGTCTCTCGCATCATGCTTTCAAGGACCCACTTTGTAATATCTTGCAAGCTCTTTCCGATATTTGGCCGCTGCAAATGCCGTTAACAAGCCCTAAAGGTAGAATTAGTCTTTACTTACTGTTGCGTTAGGAATTAGCTGACTTGTTTTCGGCAAATAGAAAAGCGTTAATTCAAATAAAATTTAAAATTAAATAAAAATTTTACGTTTTTAAGTGACAGCAGGAATGAAAGAAAATTTCAAGAGATCATGTATTTCACTTCTGATTCTCAATAGAATTTGGTTAATATTTTTATTACAAAACATACTTTTTTAATATTTTATTATTAAATTTATCAAGAAAGATGGACAAACAAGAATTTGGCCACCCACCAAGATCGTGCGATTTGACCACGCTATACTTTATCTTCTAAGGTTTTCCAAAGTGAGTGATGCTCTCAACGACAATATAACCCAGGTATTCGGCCAAATTTAGTCGCAGGTAAACGCCAGAACCATTTGAAAATTTACTCCCCGGATCCGCGCTACGTGCAAAGCTGTAACGGATGTGTGCATAATCTCATATTAGATACACAATAGCACTCCTTTCGATAACTGCCCATGACAATTCATGATAATTCAACCTGCCCTTATTGCAACACCCTTTACATGGAAATTATGTATTTAAAAATTCGTCATTCATTAAAAAAAAACACAAAAATTAAGCACAAACCGAGTAGTTATTTTGTCTTGAAATTTCCAAGTGAATTAACGTTGGCCTAAAATATTGTGTGTTGCACACAAAAACAAAGAATAAGAACAAGAAAAAATACATATACAAAAAAGAATTTTTTATTTAAAAATAAATTTTGCATACTCGCATTAAACGTATTTTAAAATTAAAAATATAAATCAATTTTTAATTTTATTTTAAGAAAAAGAGAAAAACGCAAAGAAATCAAAAATGGAACCGTAAGTGTTTGTAAAAAATAAAAATTAATTAATTTGATAATCAGCCCAAGTACTTTCAACTATCGAGTGTTTTGTTTATAAGTCACTTCAAGTCAAAAAAAAAACAAAATTGATCAGAATCAATTTGTTAGTGCGAATAAATACAGAACTTGGCAACAATTCGGACAAGTTGCAAAAAGTTTTAAAAATATAAATTTCATAACTAAAAAATATTATTTTATGCAATTTAATTTAAAAAAAGTTTTAAATTCACTTTCGCAAACAAAATACAAACCGCGTAAGTGAAAATCTGTGCTACCAGATTAAATAATTAACATCCCCGAAGAAGTTGGGGTTCTCCAACGAGACGTTGGGTGAAACTAGTTTTTACATTTGAATGACCTTGAAAGTCCGTTTGACGTTTCATAAAAAAAAACGAACTTTACTAACACGTAACAATCGAAGAGGGTAAAAAATAACTTCTATATATAAAAACTATTTGTTGATGATCGTATCAAATGAAAATAGCTGCAACCTCAAAGAGTCCAAAAAAGATAGAAACCCCAAACATTTGGAATATTTGGACAGGAGGTGGAATATTAAACATTGAATACGTTAATCGGTTATGAGCAAACATCAGGTGTGTAATGAGCTTGAACTATTGATGGGACAAATTTGGGGGGAATCACAAAAGTTTGCAAGTTTTTTCGTTTGGGAAAACGCTTACTTCGGTGAAATATTCCATTCCCCCGCTTGGACCCGAGCCTATTAAACTTAACATATAACCCAGCTAAAGATTGTCAGATAGAAAAATATTCATACCAGGAAAATTATTATTATCCGTAACCTAACGATCCTTAAGCTAATAGTGTTTCCCAAGTTATTTAATTCATTTTTTTTTTATCAAAGTCAGGTCAAAGGCAGACCGTAAAGACAGATAGAAACAGAGGATACAACACATTCCATACAAACTATGACCTTATTCACATCGATTACATCGACCACATTTATTTCAATATTGAAATGAAATGATGTTCTTTTTTTTTATGAAAATTTTTAATTAATTATCCGAAGAAAACAAACTTTAATTTATGAGAAAATGTTTTGTTTTATCTCTGGCAAACTACAGTAGAACACCGATAAATACAAATCGTCCCAAATAAATTCGAATGAGTGAAACTAATCTACAGTGCTAATCAAAATATTTGCAAAATCACATTTGCACCAACCGCTAGTTTTGTAATCAGCAATATTTTTCTTTTTAAATTAAAATTGAATTTTTTTATTTGATCCTCAACAGTTTTAAGAAAGGACATAAATGAAGTAAGTTTTATGTCATCTCAGTGAGAATGAACTGATGAGTTACAATCCGGCAACAGGAAAGGCAGTTGTAAGAAAATTCTACGACTAGTGATGGCAATCATGTGATTAATCAATTCGGGAAATTAATAATTGTAATTAATCGGGAATAATTAATCGATAGCTAATGCTGGTGCTGGAATGTGTTCTGAAACTAAACCAATGTGCCTCGTTGAATGAGGTAACGTTGATGTGGGTTAAGGGACACATAGGCACAGCTGGGAATGAAGCAGCAGACGAAGTAGCAAAAAGGGGATCTGATGTGGATTTCTGTGGACCAGAACCCAGGGTTGCCCTGGGGAATGGCCTAGTGCAAGCTAAAGTTCTTCAATGGGTAAACTCATTACACCTGAATAGGTGAAGGGAGAATAGGGAGAAGGCGGCTGTGATTACGGATCGTTTCCCTGAAATCAATTTGAGGAGCGAAATGGGGGTCGAAAAGGGACCCAGAAAGTAAGTGGTCTGCTTCGATATCCCCCCATACATTAATAATAATAACAAAATTGCTAATGCTGAAGATTATTATAATAATGTCACAAAAAATTATTTTCCGTATTGCAGTGTTTGGTTCAGAGGTTTTTAAAATTGAGTTTTTTAACAAAGAAATTTAAGAATAAGAGTTCTGAAAAGCGTTTTGTAGTCAGTCTATTTCTTTTTTTCCCTATCACTAAGTTCTAATGGTAGAGAAAACATTATTTTGGTGCAAGTTTGTAACACTGTTTTCATTTCATCCCATGTGTTAACCACGTTGCGTTTTAATTCGATAACTGCAGCGTTGAAAAAGAAGCTTGGCTTATCTTGAGGATTTGTAATCACCGTCTTTTTTTTTTTTTTGCTTGTGAGCCAAAGACTTGTAGTAAGATCACTTCCAATATTGTCGTCTGAAGGAGCAATTTCAACCATTTAACTTCTTACGTCATAGTCGGTGATAGCGCTAATGGATCTTGTAAATAGATTTTTTTTTTAATCTGGAGTCTAGTAGAGTTGATACTGCCAGTAAAAATTATTTTTCCTGATCCATAAAGGAGGATTCACACTCGCTCAGAATGGGTATTTTTAATTGATTTGCCTAGCATCAATTATTTTAGTATTATTCGAAAAAACAAAAATCTAGAGACATATTATAGGCCTTGATTGTTTATTATTTGTTTCGATCATTTTGTAAATAATCGAAAGAGAAACTTCGATACAATTAAATCAGTAATCGCAACAAAATAAACGATTATTAATCGTTCTCTAGAACGAGAAATGACACTGAAGGTGGCACATAGCCGAAACCGGTTGGTCTCCAAACCAAAGTTGACAAGAGATGACGGAAATTCGTTTCAAAATCTACATCAAAAAACCCTCTCCGAATATCAAATCAAGAATCGATTATTAATCGTTAATCGGACAAAAAATTATTCATAATTTTCTACTATATCACTCTTTCTTTCTACGTCATTAAACTATAAATTTATGTATTAGATTTCCCTTTTATGTCATGATATTCAATAAAAGAAACTAATAAATATTTATTGATTTATAACTTTTTGTTAGTTTATTATATTTATTGAATTTGTTTTTTTTTCTTATGTGTTTTAAAATCAACTTTAATTGACAACGACGTATGAGACAGGGCTATAAACAAAACATTTATTAAATTGTGTTTTCTAAAAAAAAAATTAATTGAAATTTTTATTAAATAAAATGCAAAGAAAAAAGAACAATTGAAAATGTTAATTAAATATCAATTGGAATTGGTTTTGTATTTTGTAATAAATGGCAATTAAATAATTCTTGAAGATTTCTGTAAAGTCAATAATTTACAGTGTGCTGCCACGATTTTGTCTATTTTGTGTAAGACTGCTAATACAAGGAAAGAATCAATCATTTTACATTATTAAAGAACTGATTGTTTTTCGACTTCTTAATCAGATTTATAACTCTCCATAGTTCATGTAGTGAAAGTATTTTATTCATACATTTCCTGTAGCGCAGTGTAACTTTGTGTGCGTGATTTAAGTTAAAGTGTTTTATTTAAATTAATTAATTGTTTTGGAATTAGAAAGGTAAAAAGATTATTTTAATTAAAACTTTATACATTAAGGAAAGCAATTAGAACCTCTAATAATGCATTCGTATACTGGGTTATGAGCTGCACCAGTTGCAAGAGAATGGGAATAAGTTTTAGCTTTTACTAGTCTAAATATGTGACTTGAAATGAAGTGTCAAATTTTCAGGTTTCAATCGATTCTAACTCCGGCTGGGCAGTAGTATTATCAGAAAAGCCGGAGTGTGAAAAAACTGTTTTCGCACATTAGACCTCTTTTTTCATTCCGGCCTGGCTTGGCTTCTCTATGTTTTTTTTTTCATAAAGATTTTAAAAATTCTGATTGATGTGATAGGCTACTTTCGTTCTAATTGGAAATATCTCCACTTTAGTTAATATGCACTTTTAGGCTATTGAACACCCTTGATAATAAATCGTATTTATGAACACCATTATCAAGTCAATGTTGCACAAAAATGTCCCAATTTATCCGGGTAGTCGACTCTATAAATATGTCTTTATTATTTTAAATAAAGTAACTTTTGTTTTTGAATACAAAGTGTTCAGAAAAATGTACAAAAATTAAATTAATAACCCAGAATGGATTTAGATCATCGAGTTTTTCCTCATCAAATCTACCTTTGGACCGTTATCTTCCTTTGGAGCGAAATAAATCTCCTATCCTGTGAGGGCCTTGTGAAAGGAAGAAGTACTTTCAAAGATGAGAAAAAATTGAATAACAAAGAACTTATATGACGTATTTTTCGAATGAAAAATGACACTGAAGATGGCACATAGCCGAAACCGGTTTGTCGCCCAGACGGAATTTCGTACCAAAAATCTACATCAAAACACCCTGTCGGAATATTAAATTGAGAATCGATGAAAATTGTATTCGAATACCGTCCATTTTTTATTATTTTATGGGATTATTGTTTTCTATGTAGCCATAGCTTTAAATGCACCCAGGTTCTCATTTTACATAAGAGCCTGCGTTAGCTTTTATTAAACCTCTTCCATTCTCTTTAATCAAGAATGCAGCTTTATTCTATACAATGACGTCTACAATACCTATTGGAACAATACAATATAGTTTTATGATTTATATTTCACGCATACATATTCGCGGAAATCACTCTTCGTTGCATATCTGCAATTTTTGCACACTTGGTATGATTTTCTGACAAAGCAAATTTATTACATAGTTGCATAAACTAACTTTGCCGCATGCAATAAGTTAAGCCGCAGTCAGTATATAAACGCTAACGCCGCCTCTAAAATGTTTACTTCCTAAAAACTTTTATCAATCAATGGAGTTTTGTTTGATATTTAAATTTTTACTATTTTAGCAAAAACATTTTAACAGTCTTCGCATCAATTTTAATTCTTCACAGGCAATTGTTGAGACGGTTCTACCGCCGTGAAACTTTGTAAGCGCAGGTGTGTAGTTTTTTTGATTTAATAATAATAAAATGAAATAAACAGTTATTTTAGCATTGCAAATTACCAATCTGCAACGATTTTTGCCATAGCATATTTGCTCAAGTGTAGCAAATCTTAGTTTCATACATTTTGTTGTTATGGTCTTGCAAAATGTAGCATTTTTGCTAGACCTGCTACATTTGCAAGGTTTGCAAGGGATGTTTGCAACCAAGAGTGAGTTCCCCTATTATTTTTAATTCTTGATTTGATATTTCAACAGTGTATTTTCATGTAGATTTTAGGAACGAATTTCCGTCATCCCTTGTCAAGTTTGGTTTAGAGACAAACTGGTTTCGGCTATGTTCAGTGTCATTTCTCGTTCAGAACGAAAAATGGGTGCACAAATTAGAAATGGAGAAGATAGAGGGAATATTTATACTGTGCAATTTTATAGTTTCTGGAAGAATATTGCTCTAAAACATTTTTTCCCAAAATAAGGAAAATGGCAATTTATTATTGTAACCTACCATAAAATTCTTCCATTGTAATCGTTTTTGAATACATTAGGGTTCTTAAGTTTAAAGTCCTTTTTTTCCTTAAATTACTTTGAAAAGACACACAAAAATACAATTTTATATCATAAAACACTGAATAATTACCAAAATAGTTCAGGAAAAATATTTAAAAGTAGTTGTAAATACATAAGTAGGTACCACACAGTACGATTCTAAGTGATTCTCACTGTAATATTTAAAGAAACTCTTGTAACGGCCTTAG
This sequence comes from Phania funesta, assembly GCA_963932375.1. Lineage (NCBI taxonomy): Eukaryota > Metazoa > Arthropoda > Insecta > Diptera > Tachinidae > Phania > Phania funesta. The sequence continues at coordinate 87,454,292 of OZ010654.1, read as the reverse complement.
ATTTATACATGCATACATATGTACATAAAGCATATAAAAAAGGACCCAAAAAATATTTTGTAATATGAATATTTGTTTACCTTTGTTAAGAGAAAGAACTTTAACACTCATTTTTCTGTGGCTGTATTAGCATACATTCAGATATACATATTTACATGTGCATATGTCATGTCATTGAGTGTGATTATATTACTTTGGACTCCAACGTTTGGAATACGCTCAAAAGCAAGTTTATTTTATCAGAAAATAAAAACACTCGTTTTACTTAACAGAGGGAATGCGTATTTTATCTCAAAACAAACCAGTTTTATTTACTCATGCAAAGCACACACGAATGCAGAAAATACATTTTTATACAAACAGGGATGGGAAAGGTATACTAAATAATAGTGCTTAAGGATAACAATTTGCCAAGATGTGAAAATTAACTCAAAAATACCTTATTAATATTTAATGGCTTTTCAATAAGTGTGGAAAGCTTATAGCTGGCATGTCTTTGGCAGCATCTTTGATATTTGTTAACAATAATTATACTAATTATTATTAAGTCACTGATGCCAAATCAGAATGGCAATTTGCACGATTGAATAACACGTCTAAATGATTGCACTTTTAAGTCAGTCAGTGTCCGTGAAAAAGTGCAGAGGAACCCAAGTCAATCGATGCCTTGCTGTGCAGAAAATGTCGAGGTTTCGCAGATTTAAAAATTGCAAATTTTATGCCGGGGTTAAGGTTGCATCCAACTGATTCTGTAGCCAAAATTTTATGACTATAGATATCGTCATTTGCTTAGTAAGTTACGTGAAATCCAATTTGGGGCGAAAAATTATCGACAAAGTATATTGAATTTACAGCCAAGACCGTGCGATCTAACCCACTATCAAGACCGTGTGGGTTTTTCTGAATTCGTAGGCCTGCCACAACCGGTACTTTCAAGATACACATAAGCCAGGATATCACTCAGATAAGTCCGGATATACGCGATAGAGTCTTGAATAATTCATCTTCATGGGTCTGCGCAATAATTGCGAAATTCATTAATAACTCACAAGCTGCTCGTTTTAGTTCATTTAAGCATCGATCCGAACTTATGTATATGCGTCATATGCTTTTAATTATGTTACGATGCGTTCTTGTTTTCAAATTCCTTTTATAGTTATAGTGTATTGTTTTTTGTTTTAGATTTAGATGTTTGTGGAAGAAGTATACTCAGTATCATTTTGATGTTTATGGAAAATGCGTTATAATTTTGGACATGATAATAATACCCTTCAAATTACAATAGTACTTAAGCTTCCATTCCTGGTCATTGCCACTCCCCCTTAATGAATTGTTAGTATGTTTTGTTTTACTTATGCATTTCGTAAACACTGTTTTTAGCAAACTCAGTTGTGAACCAAAATCTCACGTTTGCGATTCCAGCAATAACGGCATAGAGAAGCTATCTCAGCAAAGAGCGTAGATCCATACACATATGTTGGTTGGTAAACAGAGATGGTCACATTAGTAATATTGTGCTTTTTATAGTACTTTTTGCAAGAAAATTACCACGTGGCATACAAAACCCCTGGGAAATAGTAATTTCAAGATTTATACAACTTTCGTTTTTTTCCCGCTAATTATTTCAAGCCCGATTCCCTGGCTGTGGTTTTCAATTTCAGTCATGTATAATATCAACATACAAAAAAACGGATAGTTTTAAAAATTAAGTTAAATAAGCTTTATGTGAGATAAGAGTCAAATTTTTGCAATGCTGCAGCTTTACTGGTACATTGAATTTTAAATGTTTCTGTGCCAGTAATACTGCTTATGTATACCTTAAAGGTGCCGATCGTTTGTGGCTTATTGGCATGGATCGCAAAGAAAATATTCAAATAATTTAATAATAATTTCAATTTAAAAAAGTACCATTTTGGTTGCTAAACATTATTATATAAAATTTAAACTTTCCATGCCTGACTGTTGGTAAAACTCAATGATCACTACACAAATGCGTGACGATCACGTATAGATTGGCTGGTTCAATAACAACAACAACCAACAACAAAGCACAACATTAAAGCAATATTTATTTGTTGCTTCTTCTTTTTTTCCATTTGTTTTGCTGTCAATTGCTGCTGCTGTTGTTGTTTGTTGGTATCTACTGAAAGTCAACAGTTTTATTCATTTTTTATCCCAAGCAATTTCTTTTTGTCTTGTGTTCATTTTTCTACAAGTAAATGCCTACATATATACATGCATACATTCATACATACATGCATATGTAAAAATGTATGTTTGTATGTACGAGTATGCATTTTTATTTTGTGTTTCTTATTTTGGTGTAAACAAATTTTTCTTTGGGAATTAAATTTTTTGTTTTACTAATTCGAGCATTTTCTACAACGATCGCTTGCTTTTTAAATGACAGATCATGATTTTTAAAAATGAATTTTTAAGTTTTATGAAGATTTTTAAATGTTGACGTGTGTTCAGGTCATTATTCATTTTGAAATATTGTGCATACTTATATTTGACCTGTAACAAGGGACGAGAATTTGGTTATTACAATATCTGATACTGTCAGCTAAAGTTTTATATACGTTTTATACACATTCATATGTTGGTGTGTATACATACTTATATGTACATATGTTGATACATTTAGCGGATCAGTGTGGCAATTAGGTTTCTCAAAAATCTGCACTCATAACTTAACCGACTTTCGACAGTCAAATTTATGAGTATTAGGTCTGTTCCAGGTGCATAACCAAATAGTCCGGACTATTGAGAGTAAAAAGAAAATTACTCTCTGGATGTGCCAAAGTTGTCCGGAATTGCTGGAACGCAAAAAATCACAAATGGTGCCTACTTTCTCAAATAAATTTTATTTTAATAATTTTATACGCTTAAAATGCATATTTTAAAAGCAAAACATTTGCATCATTGGCAGCAGATGTCCATAACTTCTTAACTGATCGATAAAAGCATTGTTTTTATTAAATAAAGTGATAAATATGCACAAATATATGTACTTACAACTTCAAGTATTGGAAAAATTGTCCGTTCTGCTTTTTTATAAATTTAAAATAAGAACTTTTTTCCTTTATTTAACAATTTTTTGATTTTTAAATATACATAAAAAACAGCTGATAATTTAATTCTAGTCCGAACTTACCCAAAGAAAAAGTTCGGACGACTTTGTACAGGAAATGAAAAATTTTACTCTCTCATTTTCTCTCAAAATTGCACAAAAATTGTTATCTGGAACGCGTTTGGACTAACTCGGACTAGTTCGCACTGTTTTGTTATGCATCTGGAACAGACCTAATGATGGCTGCGAAAGTAATAAATTTTTTTAAATTATTTTTTATCATTTTCATATTTGCTAAACCACAGAAAAATTACCCCGAAATAGTTATATTAATAAAATATATAATTTGTTGCATATTTTCTACAAAAGATGTAGGTATATATTTTTTGTTACGAACTTTCAAATATACAAATGTTCATGAACAAGAAGAGATGCAAGTTTCGAGGATGTCAAAATTTTAAAGGAACATTTTCGAGAAAGCTCCAAATGAAATGTTAGGTGATTGGAAAAATATTATGCAAAAAATCGACGAAAAAACAACGAAATTTAGTTTATATTTGACGTTAAACAAAAAACATTAAATTAACATAAACTATAAATTCAAGGTTTAACATTATTTTAGAACTTCGTACGTCTTGATCAATTATATTTTTTATTTGGTAACAGAATTTTTTTAATGCAAATTTAAATCAGCAATACAAAATTTTTGAAATTCAATGTGTTGTTACCTTAAATACAAAAAATTTCATTTCATATGTATATGTGGCTTGCTTTAATCATTTTAGCTTTGTTTTTGGTTTTTAGTTGACTTGTGATCAGGAAATATGTATACTGCACACTTCGATACATATATTTGTATAGAGTGGTCCAACCATAATGCACGATGGCAATTGTGAGTCACTATCGCGAGATGATAACGGACTTCTTATGGCCAGAGGAATTGAGGATATGGACCTGGACGATATGTGGTTTCAACAGGATGGTGCCAACGAAACAATGGCTCTTTTGCGTGAGAAATTCAATGGCCGTGTTATCTCACGTCGTGGCGATATTAATTGGCCGTCACGATCATGTGATTTGACACCGTTGGACTTCTTCCTTTGGTGATATTTACGTCAATAAGTCAAGAACTATTCAAGAGCTAAATGATAAAAGATAATTCGGTACATCAACGACATTGAACCTCAATTATGTCTCAGAGTCACTGAAAATATCGACCATCAGCAACCGAAACAGTGGCAAGCATTTCGGTGAATTTTTGTTTCAAACAAAACTGCCACAGATCATTCAATCATAAAAAAATATGTAAATAATTCTCTGAAAACTTTTTGTTTTATTTTGGTTGGATCACCCTATACATACTTATTCAGCCGGTATTAGCCATAATTATGACACAATTTTGTTTATAATATTTAGTGGTTCAAGTTGAAAGAAAGGCTAAATTGTTTTTCGTTATTTTTAAAGCATTTTCTACCAGCCTTATGATGATCTACTTAAATGAAACATCTGATGAGTGGATACCGTAGGGCCTACTGAATTGAGTCCATACAAGCAAGAGGTATTTCCGCTCAAGTCAGATGTCCGCTATGGCAGATTCCACTGATATATGTAGGTGTATTTAAACTTTCCTCATTAGTGAGTAAAAGGCCCTGAAATTATTTTTTTAAAAGACGGACTTAAAGATCGATCGAGTATCCAATTAAAAGCTATGGTAATTTCGATCCATTTCGAATGCCAAATTTGCCCCCAGTTTTTATTTTCCATTTTCCAATTCAAAAAGTGTTAACAAAGATTCTATTTGTTTACTTAAGTAATTAAATAAATATACTTTGCATTTTTTATATGGATGGAAAAAGATATGTATGTATTTATTTATAAAAAATTGAACAAAAAACACAATAATAGGTCTATTCCAGGTGCATAACAAAACAGTCCGAACTAATCCAAACGCGTTCCAGATAACAGTTTTTGTGCAATGTTGAGAGAAAATGAGAGAGTAAAATTTTTCATTTCCCGTACAAAGTCGTACGAACTTTTTCTTTGGATAAGTTCGGACTAGAATTAAATTATCAGCTGTTTTTTGTTTACATTTAAAAATCATGAAATTTTTAAATAAAGGAATAAAGTTTTTATTTTAACTTTATTAAAAAAGCAATACGGAAAATTTTTCCAATAAACTTGAAGTCGTAAGTACATATATTTGTGCATATTTATCACTTTATTTAATAAAAAAAATGCTTTTATCGATCAGTTAAGAATTTATGGACAGCTGCTGCCAATGATGCAAATGTTTTGCTTTTAAAATAGTATGCATTTTAAGCGTATAAAATTACTAAAATAAAATTTATTTGAGAAAGTAGGCACAATTAAGGCCCAACTATAATATGCTTAAGGTAGCTTAAGCTAATGTCAAAAATTTAACGAAAAGCCTGCTTAAGCAAATTACTGAAGACTTTTAAGTGGCTACAATGTACTTACATGAGCCTGAAAACTATATTGCCACAGTTGCACATTTGCTTTATTCGTACTTTTCCAAAAACATATTTTATTTCTGAATAAATAAAATTCGTTAACAAAAAGGTGTTGAATAGATATATTTTATGTATTTAATATCATTCATATATAAATAAACAATTAGTTTTAAGAAATTTTCGAAAAAAAATACACCATTTTTGGTGCTTGTATAATTTTGGCCAAAAGTACTAAAAACTGCAATGCGTCTCTTTTTTGATACAAACAATTTTTTTTTTCTATTATTATATTTCGTCCTCCATTGCAGCTTGTTTGTTAATGTATGTATCTATAACACAATCAGCTGTTTTCGTACGGAATGTGCGATCAGTTTCGTACTTTGCTTAAGCAAATGACATATGACGAAACTTAACGAAAAGTGTTGTTAAGTACATTATAGTTTGCCACATATGATTTATATGTAATTGCACAGTTGGTTAAGCCAGCTTATGCATATTATAGTTGAGCCTTTAGTATTTAAAGATGTTCAATTGTGGTTTTTTGCGTTTCAGCAGTTTCGGACAACTTTGATACACTCAGAGAGTAATTTTCTTTTTACTCTCAATTGTCCGGACTATTTTGTTATGCAGCTGGAACAGACCTAATAATTCTAATAATAATAAATACTAACATTGTTTATATGCATGCATATGGTGCTCATATGCTTCAAACTTTTCACTCAAAAATATGCATATATAAACGTATGCAAGTGTGCGTGCCTAAACAATGAAACAAATGTTCTGTTTTTACTCATGAGTGTTAACTCAATCTTAACACTTTTAAACACAAGCTCAATAATATTTTGCTTGGTAAGAATAAAATAAAATAATGGTGTTGAACGCCGTACAAGTTTAGTTTAACAGCAACTACTAATCGTTTAACTATAATTCGTAAAGATCCTAATAACGAACATCGGATAAAACTTTTCGAAAGAGAAAAAAAAAGAAAACCTTTGCAAAACTGAAAAAATATAATTTGATATTTACTATTTACTGCAAAAACAAAAAAGAAAATTTTAAAGTCTTTTAAAAGCAATAAAAGAAACTTGTTGGAAATTGTGAATTAATTGTAGAAAATTATTTGATATTTAACAAAAATGCCGATTGATATTTATACCCAACAATTTGTACCACCAAGGTATTTATTACGTGCCATTTTTTCGCAACATACAATTAGAACATTTTCGTTCGTACAGAGTGGAATAGTTCAAAAAGAGAATAATTAATGACACCATTTCCATTGTAAATCGGAATGTATTAATTTCCGATTAAAGTTTTTGAAATTTAATAAAAAAAAAAATTTTATTTTAATACGATTAAAATATTTCAAAAATGTCACGCGCTGTGGTAGTTACGTTTTTTTGTTTGTTTTATACATATATAATAATTATTGAATCTTAAGGAAAATTACATTAAGTTTTCATATTTCAATTCTAATTAACTAAATTGTGTTCAAATCTTCGACTTTATAATTGGTTAAGAGACGCTCGGTATCGATTGAATCAAATCCCGGGCATGGGATTTGGGATGAACTGATAATTTGCTTACGTATTGGCATGACTAACTTTTAATTTCTTCTGGGAATATTTCAATCTCGGTAAATATTCTCAGTTCATATGTAGGCATGGAGCGCAGACGATTAGAAGTAGAAATTTAGACTGTCTTCTTTGTAACGTCTGAAGATTTGATTAGCAAGCAGTATCCCATAGCTGGATACCATATGTCCATATTGGTTTTATAACCGATTTCTACAGAATTTTATACTCCAGGACGAAATTGACGAAAATTTATCATTTAATCTTTTAATTTTCTATCTGTCGGGTAGCTTTTCAGGATTTTGTGAGTATTTTTAAGAAGCAATCACTAGATTTTGATAGTAGCCTGTCATGCCAAACTTCCTGGGAAATAATCTATGAATACGGCTGAACAATATTATTTATTCTCAAACGCCGATTTAATAAGTCTAAAAATTCGATGACCTTGCGCGAAGGTACCATGCTTCGCACGAAATCCAAGCTGGTGTTTCGGGATAATGTGCTGCTCGTTAAGGTAACGTGTTACACTCAGCCGGAACATTTACTTAAATAGATTCGATAAAATTGCAAGTATGCTAATTGGTCTCCATGTCGTTATTTGGCTAAAATTTTTTCGTGGTTTCGGTGTCATAACGATTTGAGATAATTTCCAAGAGAAAGGGAAGAAACCAATTTGTAGCGCGGCATTAAATGCGAACAGTACAACTCTGAGAGCGGAAGTAGGTAAGTTTCCACCAATCCGTTCAGGTCCACAAATACAATTTTTTCACATCAATATTTTTAATTGTGACTGTGAGTTTAGGTAACCGAATTTTTGACGGTATTACTGATAATTGGTAGGCTGTTACAAATATTTGCGTTATTTGAGATCTATTCGAATACACGATACAAAAATACAAGGGGTTTGTAAATTGCATAATTGTTTCTCAAAAATATTTTCAGGAATTCTCACTTGTACATTAAAAATAGATATTAAAACTTTTTTAAACAACGGATTGAATTATTCATTACTTTTATTGCTGGTGTTTTGGGAAATGGTGTATCATATGTAAAGTATTTATTGTGGTAAAAGGTGGTTTACATTGGAAAATTTATTTTACTATGTTTTCTAATTGGAAACCTTGCCAATTACATATGTATATATCTATATACATATGTATGCATGTATATATACATATATACTACATGCATACAATTAATTGCATTCAATTGAATTTGTTTCTAATATTATTATATACCCACATTTTGTTTTTTAATAAATATTTAAATAGTTAACTTCAGTTTTGTCAATCCAGGTAGGAATAATGGATTAAGTACTATGTGTCCTGGTTTATCAAATTCCTAATTATGTTTCTCATTGAGTAATTAACATTTGTAATAATTTGTTTTGTTTTTATTGCTTTTTATTTTATTTCTACAAAAGCAAAGATTAAAAAGGTTTATAAAATCGAAATGTATTATTTTGTCTTGATCTAATTTTTTCTTTCTCTTTTGTGGCTACCGCAAGTCTGAAAAGTTGCAACATATGTACATAAGTATGTACTTACATTTGTGTGTATTCACAGATCACTACATCTCACCAATTGATATTATTTTTATCAAATAGGTAGATAGTTTCATGACTTGCAGTTTTATTATGCTCAATTAAAACCATTTACTCGACTCGTGACTACGAAATGTTAAAACAAAGAATTTATTTGGATTCATAATTTTACAAACTTGATTCTGTGGGATCATTTTGTTTAATAATGACTTTTTTTCTATGACTAAAAAACATTCATATACCATAAAATCTCTGATGGTTTCATTTATATTTACATACATATGTATGTATGTATCTATGTATGTATGTATGCATAATTAACTACAATTATCTTAACATGATGTCAGATCATTTAAACAGTCATTGACAATAAAAAATAAAAAAAACAGCAAACAGAAGTTGCCAAATAATCTACAAATGCATGTATGTATGTATGTACGTATTTATTTTTATTTCTCAAGTGTTAATGCAAAAAAAGTAGATTTACACCATTTACCCATCACGAATGAAACAAAAGGTAAAATATTTTATATTAAATGAAATGTAATTAGTAGGAATTATTCAACGTGAATCATTTATAAGATCAAATAAACTATATTCATACGATTTTATGTTTACTGCAAATTTCCTTTGATTTAAAGTTCTTACCGTTACGTCTCTGTACTTGCTTCTTCTTCCTTCGAATGTTTATTTACTTGTGATCAGCGTTGCCACTCAAAAATTTTCTATCCGACCAAATTTGTCTATAAAACCGACCAAAATCCTTCCAAACCGACCGTTTTTTTTAAATAATTAAAAACAATTATATGCATACTAGGTATGTATTTTTAAAATAAAATTTGACTTTTATTCAATAAAGTGTTTAATAATAACAAGAAAAAGACAAAGATAAATTCAGAGTTTAAAAGTGCAATTATAATTAAGTTATATGTGGAACTTTATTCAAATTGAATTGAAGAAGAAATAATGACACTAACTCAGAACTAGAGTGCCCAATTGATTAATCGTTGCTCGAATAATGGAAGAGTAAGTAAAAGCACCCAATTTCGATTAATGAATAGCTCGACAAATTTACGTCGGTTCATCGCTTAAAGTTCATTTCATTGTAAATTCTTCTATTTTCACTAAAATATTCAACTTTTCGTTAGACGAGAAAGAACACCGTCAATCATCTTTATCAAATATTATTCAAAATTTTCTCCGCATTCATAAACGGGAAAACTATATGCGTTTTTGTTTTTTTTTATTCTGAATGTAAATTTTTTTTTATTCTGAATGTAAATTGTTTTAACCAAAACGGCAACGCTGGATGACATACACAGCCAATGCAAAAAAACAACAAAAAATTCCTTTTGTTTTTGTTGCTGTTATGCGTTTTTGTATAAGTAATACCACCTTGCAAATGGGCTCATCCTATTTTTTTTATAGCTTTTTACACATTTGACATTTGTTTTGGTTGTTTTTCGTTGCTGAAAAGAAAATAGTGTTGCCAAAAACTGGCAAATTTAATAGCATCAAATGTCTTAAAATTAATATGGTAGATTTTCTCAAACCGACCAAAATAAGGTTTAGCCGACCATCTGACCAAAACCATTACTGTCCGACAATTTTGGTCGGAAAAGACCAACAGTGGCAACGCTGCTTGTGATTGATACCAATTAAATGCTGTTGAGTGTTGCCAGATCATATCAACGTTAAATGCTAAAACCATGTTTAGAAAAGGTAGGATAATGATTAGTAAAATTGCCCCGAAATAAACTTGAACCAATTCAAGATAGTTCTGTATTTTAATATTACCCAGTTTTTATTTATAAAAATATATAAAAGAAGTTTGCCTGTTCCGTTTCGTTTATTAAGTATTAACAAGAATTCCTGTATAACTAACAAAGTTATACAAAAATTTAACAGTTCACTTTACAAGAAAGGAATTAATGCGATATACAATGTATATTGGCGATATGTTATTTGTCATGGGAAATGGTGTGATAATAAAGGCTTATTGACAATGTGTTTCGTACATCTAAATGGTAAAAGGCCACTGTACAGGCATTTTACATTAGTTCAGTAACGATAGTCGAGACGAAAGGTTTTAAAATCCGGAAAGAACTATAACGGTAACGCTGGCTCAGTTTAATTACTTTAAAAACTATTTAATTAAAGAAATAAAAATTTTAAAATAAAAATTTATTCAAAAGAAAATTGAGAAAAAGAGCGTTATTTTATCAAATATAAATATAGTTTTCAAGAACTGCACGTAATAAGTTAATTGCATCGATAAAGAAAATGTATGAGTTTAAAAAGGTTAACAAAATATCGGAAAAGTTTGTAAACTTAGATAAAAAATAACGCACTTAAAAGTGATAATTAAATAAAGAAATATTTTCTTAAGAGGAGGACACTTTGTAAGAAAATACAACAGAATTTAAATTTAAAAAAAAGTTTAATTAAATTTGAGTGTCAATTTTCTGGCATTTTTATTTAAACAAAAGAGACCCCTGTCAATCACGGAGAGGTAGATATTATCTCTCAAGTCACGTCCAAACTACAATATTATGCTTTCACAAAATATTTTCTTTAATAAATCTATGGCAGCTCTACCACATGAGGCGATTCAATTCAGAAAGGAGTCTATCATTGGTCAAATGATTCCATCAGTGTTCATAAAGCAATACAAACATCCTTTTTTATTGATATAACGGCGTCCGTTGTGTGTTGATCTTTCCTGGGGGCCCCGGATCTCTCAGTTTATTGACAAAAGAGAGTTTGACTTTTAAACATTTTTTTTCTTGCAAATGGCAAAAAATTATAGTTCAAATAACTCTGACTTCATAGCAAAAATTAACCTCTTCCGTTTTCTATTCATTTTAAAATAAAATAAGTTACCTTTTGTGATCATATTTCGAGTTAATAATTTGTTTTGAAATTAAAAACCGTAAAGTATATTTAACAGGTCTGTTCCAGCTGCATAACAAAATAGTCCGGACTATTGAGAGTAAAAAGAAAATTACTCTCTGAGTGTGCCAAAGTTGTCCGAAATTGCTGGAACGCAAAAAAACCACAATTGAACATCTTTAAATACTAATGGTGCCTACTTTCTCGAAAAAATTTTATTTTAGCAATTTTATACGCTTAAAATGCATAATATTTTAAAAGCAAAACATTTGCATCATTGGCAGCAGCTGTCCATAACTACTTAACTGATCGATAAAAGCATTTTTTTTATTAAATAAAGTGATAAATATGCACAAATATATGTACTTACAACTTCAAGTTTATTGGAAAAATTTTCCGTATTGCTTTTTTAATAAATTTAAAATAAAAACTTTATTCCTTTATTTAAAAATTTTTTGATTTTTAAATATAAACAAAAAACAGCTGATAATTTAATTCTAGTCCGAACTTATCCAAAGAAAAAGTTCGGACGACTTTGTACAGGAAATGAAATATTATACTCTCTCATTTTCTCTCAAAATTGCACAAAAATTGTTATCTGGAACGCGTTTGGACTAGTTCGGACTGTTTTGTTATGCACTTGGAACAGACCTAACAACTCAATTGTTTTTCTTCCAATGTGCCGACACTCACTAAATTTCAGAATATTAAAAAATTGCTAAATATTTAACAATTTCAAAAATAAACTCTTTTTAATGAAACTATAAATATTTCACATTTTTGAACTTCCTTTCATTTCATTTCTTAAGTATTAGATTTTATTTCTTTCCTTTTTTGTATCTTTTTATTACTCTTTGCGGTTTGAACTGGTTTAAATTCCAAACATTGATCACAATTAATTATAATTGATAATAAGCAATTGTTGAAAGCGAATGGTAAAATAATAAAGACCAACTGAAATGCGTTTCTAAAGTCAACATTTCGTGGAAATATTCAGTGAATATTACCTGATACGTTTAGGGTTCGGTCGGTCTTCTTTTCACGTAAAGTCTGGTCTTGCATACGAACAATTTTGAATACTGCTAAATGGCTGATATATAAAAAATTAAATTTATATATAATATAAATAATTAATTTTAAATAAAAACATAAAAATTTGTTCATTCATTTGTAAACACAAAGCCGTTTATAAAATTCTTTTAACAAAACAATTTTATTTATTAAATTCGATATTTCGCTACGCTCTTGTAGAGCAACCTCAGGACAATTTTTGTTCACATTTATTGATTGTTAATTGAAGTTGTTGTAATATCATTTATATCCTGATGGATGCTACACAAAGGCGTAGCGAAATATCGATTTTAATAAATAAAAATAATTGTTTTATTAAAAGAATTTCACACAGGACCTAGTGCTTAAAAATTACTCAACTAAAATTATATTAAAAAATAAAATAAATAAAATTTAGTGTTTTGTTTTATTTAAAATTAATTATTTTGTAATTGAATGTAATAAATAAAATTGTTATATTAAAAGAATTTTATAAACTAGTTAGTGTTTAAACATTATTGAGTTAAAAAATTAATAATTAATTTTAAATAAAAAAATAATAATTAATTTTAAATGAATTGTATTTACTTTGAATCGAAGAGTCAAGTTAATGTTGAGAATAATGAAAACTTCTATAACTGATAAATTTAAAACTTAATGGAGACCTGTTTAAGCTCACTTTTTAAATGCTAAGCAACAAGTCCTTATTGGCGAATCAATAGTCTCCCTCTAAATCCTTTCAACATGCCAGTATGATAAACCCCATTCTTGAGAAGTGAGAACTTTAATATCCAATTAAACGAGAGATAAATCTTTAGGAGATTTTTTACTTCTTAAACCAGACTTTTAAACCAGAATATTAGGACGCTACTAAGTAAATAATCCCATTACTCGTTCTGTTTCTTTCCACTTTACAATAAGAAACTAACTTTTCGTCGATACAGAAACGTTTATTTTGTTTAAAAAATTTATTTATTTATTAAAATAAACTTTATATTGACAAGTACATACTTGATTTTCGAAGTGCGTATTTATGACATAGAAGTTTTGATAAATTTGTTAAATCACACTCGTTATCGTTTGGTTGATTAAATTATTGATAATAAAATATTTTTCTTTTCTAAATTTTAAATACGTATCTTCAAGGTGATTTCAACATACATACATATGAACCCCAATTATCTAACGAAATTAAATGAAAATAACAAAACAAATAAATCGACAAATAACTTGAATTTTTTTCTCTTAACCAATCGTATTTGTTCGACAGATTTAAAAGTGAGTGAGTGTATGGTGAAAGAAATTGGCATTCTAAATGTGTCCGACCTATTTGAGGAATTAAAGTAAAGTGTTAAAATAAATTTAAAAAAATATCTAAGCAAACTATTTTAAATAAATAAATTTCGAATTAATAAATTAATGAAATTTTCTATTAAAATTCAAAGTGAAAAAAATGGGTCCGCATAAAAGTAAAAAATATTTTTTTTTCAGTTACTACGTTTAGGTGTATACGATTATTTAAAGTCGTAACGAGATATACATATATCTGTATTCAATTTGTTTATTGAATTGTTTAAGTTCAATTAACTTTTCAATTCAAAATCACTTCAAAGTGAAATGAAGGTTAAACTTTTGACCGGTAAAATTATGGTTCTTTTAAAATGTGAAACAAACAAAAAAAATTTCTAATATTTTATTAATTTTGAACATAGAATAGTGCCTTAAATTCGATAAAGGTACCAACAGACGACATGTTTTTTACATGTGTTTTTTAAGCTTTCGATTCGTATGTTTTTCTTTATGTCTGTCAATATTGGTTAAATTAAATAAGGTTTATAATTTTTGGTCACAAACGTCCGTCCATGTAGTATCACACATGACATCGGTCATATTTATTGAGAACAGCTGATTGCCCAACAATAAATAAATATCCACGCCGTTTGTTTGATAAATGCCTTGCAGCCGTCGAAATATTTTTGGTTCCGTCGTTGGTTTTTTCCCTTTTTAAACAAGACGTTGAGGTTGTATCTAAAAATCTATACATTTCTGAACTCATTTTAATAAAACGACAACGTTAAATTAAAAAAATATATATAGTTTATTTGTCTTGCAAAATACTTCATTCAGACGGCTAATGATAGTGCACATAATCAACCGCCGACGAATTTGTTCGCATGACATAGACATTTGGAGCTGTATGTTTAACATAAGAAAATAGAGCACGCTCTATTTCAAATAATGTCTTATGACTTTTGTTATGTTTTTTACACAAGCAATGTTTTAAAGGTAACACACGACGTGTTTCCGTTTACATATGTAAATTTTGACACATACAATGTGAAAAACATGTCGTCTGTTGGTACCCTTAATCGAATTATATAAAAACTAGTGGCAACCTACTGTACTTCGCTATATATTGGGTTGAGAAATTTATACAAAAAGATGGCCTGAGCTTCACCTATTGACTCGAAAAGTATTCTATCTCTCAAGCTAGAACTAATGAAACACGCCTTCGAAAATTTCATTTAAATCAGTTGTAGCCTCTTGTAAAATTATAGAATGAACTATTGCTTTCGCTCGCATCACTGTCTGAAAAAGGGGTTTTGTTTTGCCAGTATTACCGGTTCATTGCGATATACCATGTAACTCTGCTTAAAGATAGTGCTCACCATTGAAGTGACAGGAACTCGTCTAATTCAAAGCCTAACGTCAAACATTTGTTCGAAGTCAGCACAACCCGCAGTAATTATTTTATCGAACACCCAATGAGTAATCCCATATGTCGATCCAATTACTGAAATGTGACTTCTGAACCGTCAAAACTAAAGGCGACAATTACCAGGCAATCTTTTAGCATTTTCTAATCACCCATTTTTAATTAGTCTGTTCTTCAGTCAGTGGTTGCTTAACAGTTGTGATATATTCACCACTCCTAAATCCTGTGGAACGAATAAGGTGGTACCAAATCTTATAAGCTCATCTATCTTGTCCTAGCATTTCCTTGTACCCTGCGGGAGGTTCGCAAGTTTCTGATTCCACAATGGCAGATGGGCACCGGATTAGCTATTCATTCCGGTTATTGAAACACTATTCGTTTGTTTCTGAAACACTATTCGTTCGTTTGTGAAGTAATTTGGAAGCCTTCCTGGTATGCTGAAATTGATTGACTAAATACACATCTTTCCGATGCAGTAACAATCTATAAAATTCTTTTTGAATAATTATTTAAAACCTTCTCTCCGTACTTACATTTCCTTATATTCTTACAATTTTTAAAAACAATAAAGTTTTACCTTTTTCTGTGTTAGGCCCTTAGAAATCACCCCAGCAATTTGCAAGGGTTGACATACATATGTAGATACACATATATGTATATGTATAAGTGCTACCTTCAATTATTAAAACTTAACGAAAAAACAGACACCAACTTACTTTAATTTGTTTGTCGTGTCTCTTTTAAGTTTTAAAACTCTTTGCATAAGTTTTATAAATGTAATTTTTCTTTTGTAATTTTAGAGCTTCAGCTCCTATAACCGTTGCAACGTTTAGCGGTTCTGATAGTCCTAATTCGATATCGCCCGCTGATAACGTTTCAGCTTACAATATGAACAAACTCTGCCGTCAAGTGTCAATTGAGTCGCCTGGACCGCAGGTGAAGAATTGCGTTTTTAACAATTTTGTACCGATTGAAGATACACCAGCATTTGGGGCTCGCATTAAAATCGTTTGCGCTGGTGCCTGTTATAGGCGCCGAGATCGTTCGGCCTCAATTACCAGTATGTCGTCAATATCATCAGACTTAGGTGATTATTGTCCACCTGTGTCGCAGTCTTCACCAGCACATGCTGGGGTACGTGAAGGTTCATTTTTCCCTGGTTATGAAGTGGCCGGTGTTATTGAATCGTTGGGCAGTGAAGTGACAGATACAAATAATATGGGCTTGAAAATTGGCCAACGCGTAATTGTATTTCCATTTGAAGAGGCACCCGCCGGATATAGTGAATTAATGGTTGTACCAGAATTAAATCATATTGTACCCATTCCTGATACATTGCCCATCACTGTGGCAGCCATGTTGCCCACTGGTGCTCTTTTGGCTATGAATTCAGTCTTGAAAGCCCACGAAGTGGTAACGGAAATGTTAAAAAATAAGACTGCAGACGAACCAAATAAAAAGTGTAAAATTTTAATTGTTGGTACTGGCGGCTTGGCTTTGTGGGCCGTACGTCTGGCATGTAATCACTTTAAAAATACAGGTGTGGATAGCTCTGTCGAACTGACAGTTGCTAGTCTCAGAGATGAGGGCTTCCGTTTAGCTACAGAAATTAAAGAGTAAGTATATTTTTTTTTATAAAACAGAATTATAATTTACTCAATAAATATTTTCTTGTCACTTGCAGTGTCAGCGTTGTACAATGGAACGAATGCCTGTATGAGCCACAGTTAATTGAACGCACTAAAGATCTGTGCGGTGGTCCCGTAGATGTTGTAATCGACTTTGGCACTACTTCACGCAGTCTTCATCGTTCTATGCATTGTCTCAACAAGGGTGGTGTTGTGCTCATGAGTGAGGATGTGGCGGAAAAATTAATGCCTAAATTTTCACGACTAGCCATGGAGAACGAACAAAAAATTCTACCCATTTCCAGTGGTTCAGTAGAACAATTGCGACAGTTGGTCGATATAGTGGCCGATAAGAAAATTGAACCACCACCACATTCGGTATTCCCTTGTGAACAGGCCGCTGAAGTTATACAGAAATTGTGTAGTTCGGAAATACCTGGTCGTGCTATATTACGTTTCCATGACATTGAATAATTTCACAAACTTGAAGGCAATTCAACAAATCTACACAAACATCAAACCTACATAAATAATTGTTAGTATTACCCAAAACAAGAAACAATGAAAATCATCAGGTTAAAAATTGGTTTTTGGCCAACGTTTGATTCTAAACTTTATAAATTTTTTTTAATCATAAAACACTCTGGCATGTTTTAAAACAATTATGATGCTCTAAGTAAATGTCTATTTTATTGTTAATCTTTGGACCGTAGAATAATTGCAAACAGTGACAAACAAAACGGGTCATCATATTAGATGTTGTACTACTCATAAACTAATTGTTAAGAATTTTCTTTTTTCCTTATTATTTATAAGTTTCATTCTCCAACTTTGTTTGAAGTTTTATTTTTAATTCATTTCATTTTTATTAATAAGTTAACGAATTCAAAAACGCAAGTATTCTTTTACTAAATATTAATTGCTATTTATTATTTTATTCAATTTTTATTTCAAATTAGTTTTAAATGGAAAATTTTATCCTGCGTGGTCCTTGTAAAAAGAGAGGGAGGAGTAATTTCAAAAAGAAAAAAATGTAAAATTTTTATGTTAATTTTTTATATGAAATATAAAATCATATTCAGACTTTAAATGTTTTATAAATTATATTTACCTCAATTACCGAAACAAGCTTATAAATCTGTTAAATTGCAAATTTGGCTTAACTATCACTGAAAATAAAACATGAAAAATGCTATATAAAATAAAAAATAATAAATTTAATATATACTCAAAAAAAAAAGTTATTACAAATAAAAATATAATTAAATTAATATGGATGGATGGTTTGTGCCTTTAAGGAAAAATTATAGCATGGTGAGTTACAGTTTAAGAAATAAAAAAAAATAATTCAGTTATTTTCAGGAGCTTTTCATACGATCGTTCAGATATAATTTGATCTCTATTAACGAAAACCGTCCTTAAGCAAGCGTGTTAAAATCAAGTTAAAGAAACCACATGCAAAGTTTTATATTCCACCGATATCTTACTTGATGAAATTTATCTACATATAAATGGATAAAATAAAAAAATCCCTATTAACACTTTTATTTTCTTAACTCAAAAATGCCATTTCTAGATAAACGCCGTGGAAGTTTTCTATTTCCTTCCACTTTCTACAAAATATAACGGCATATTCTCTTCTGTAAATTAAAACATATGCTGCCAGCTCCATTTTACCTACTGCTCAAGTCATATCTTAGTGATCGTAGTTTTTATGTCAACATCAATGATGAAGATTCAGAAATAGGGTTCATTAAAGCTGGTGTACCACAGGGAAGCGTATTGGGTCCAACCCTGTACACATTATTTACTTCCGATATGCCGACAAACAACGATGTAGTAGTTGCAACATACGCTGATGATACCGCCATACTAGCAGCCAACGAATCCGCAACCATCGCAACAAATATTGTTCAAACGCAGCTTGACTTAGTTGGTAATTGGCTAAAAAAGTGGAATATTAAAGTAAATGCAGAAAAATCCACCCACGTGACATTTACACTTAAAAATGGTGACTGCCCTGATGTAAACTTAAATGGTGACGTAATACCCAAGTCAAATGAAGTCAAATATTTAGGTCTTAACATCGATCGACGCTTAACTTGGAGAACGCATATAAAAATAAAAAGAAAACAACTGAAAATAAAAACAAACAAAATGTACTGGCTTCTTGGTCCAAGATCGGAGTTAAACATAAACAACAAATTACTATTATATAAGGCAGTATTAAAACCTATATGGACTTACGGTATCCAATTATGGGGAACCGGTTCCTACTCCAACATTGATATAATTCAAAAATATCAGTCAAAAACTTTAAGGTTAATTATAGGTGCTTCTTGGTATATAAGAAACACTTCAATTCACAATGATCTCAATATTCTAAATATAAAGGATGAAATTAAAAATTACAGTACAAATTATTTGAAAAGACTAAGCGACCACCAAAACATTCTTGCAGTAACTCTTTTAGACGACAGTGATGAAGTTAGACGGTTAAAACAAACGCACATATTAGATCTCCCATTTAAATCTTAATCTGTATTAGCTCTTTGAATGTATAGATAATATACGAGTAATTCTTTAATATTGATAAATTTTAAATTGTTAAATTCTATGGAATTTAATGCTACTGTTATTAATAGTTAATGTATTTATTAAATTTGCTTATTATTACATTGGAAATAGATTGCAAATAAAAACATTAAAAAAAAAATATTCTCTTCAAACTTGGAGAGTAGAAAACATAAAAGATGGAGGTTATATACAATATAACGCAGGACATAAACAGTTCTTGATGGATGAGTAAATATAATTATACATATGTATGTATATGTAAATGTTGTGTTGAAACGTCAGTTGGAAATGCGTGTACATGCACTTAAGCCACAAACAATCTCTACAACAAAAACATATTCATTCAGAAAAACTTTAATTTTCGGAAAAATTCGTAAAATCTTACAAAAGGAAACAAGTTTTTTTTTAATTTATAAGGAGTAAGTTTATTTATATATTTTAAGAAGAAAGACAATATTTAATACCTGTAGTAATTTTTATATAGCTATATGCATAACAAAAAGTTAAGCGGCTATTAGATGGTCAAACTTGGTATGTGAACATGATGTGATGGCATACCATCACGCTCGTGTAATAGTGCAAAATGCGTGTTTGTCAACTTGGTTGGATGGTTTTCAAAAAATTTTGATATTTTGTGTTTGTCATCATACCATCATACTCGTTTAATAGCAATTCTGTCAAGCTCAGAGCAAATTTCATTGTTTTCGTAAGCGAAGGGTAGGTTGGTTGGTTAACATGGTAGCCTGCTGCACGCAGGCTGTCAAGTAAGGTCTGAATGACCCCGTTTTGACAAGACCAAACCACTCGCCAGGTAAATGGTGTCTTAGAGCCTATGCTCGCACTAAGACTAGGGAGCTAGATCCATCCCGTAGCCGTGAGATATCTTAAAATATCGTTGAAACGGCACCTAGATATCTCACTGAGATCCTCCAGTATGTAGTCTCCAAGAAATTTGTGTCTTCTGACAACCAGCGCAGGGCATTCGCAGAGAAGGTGAAAAACCGTCTCCTCTGTCTCTATGTCCTTACAACTGCGACAGTGGTCATTATAGGGGAGTCCAAGTCGCCTGGCATGTTCTCCTAACACCCAGTGACCTGTTAATATTGCTAGCAACCTCGATACGTTCCTCCGATCACGACCTATCAGTTGCATAGTGCGCCTAAAATCAAAATAGGGCCACATCAATTTAGAGACCCTACATGTGATCAGTCTCCGCCACCTATTATCAGCTTCCTTAAGAAAGTGACTGAAGATGTCGCTCTTAATACTCCCCAAGGGGATTGCGACTGATTCCACATTGTGAGTATTTAGAGCGGTTCCTTCTTTGGCTAGTTTGTCTGCTTGTTCATAACCAAAGTGGTCCCTATGCGCAGGGACCCAAACCAAGGTAACATCCGCCAGGCTCCCTAGCCTTGACAATTCTCTCTTACATCGACTGACTAACAGAGACGTAGTTTTGTACGATCTGAGTGACAGAAGCGCCGCCTGACTGTCGACGAAAATACCGATATTCCCACGTATATTTCTGTCGTATAAAATCCTGCATGCCTTCATAATAGCAAGTATTTCCGCTTGAAATACGCTGCAATTATCCGGAAGACGATATGAGATGCCTATCTCAAGATCACTAGAAAAGACGCCAGAGCCTACACCGCTGTATATCTTAGAACCGTCCGTGTATATCCTGACGTTATAGTTCTCCACGAGACTACCACCGCACCACTCCCTCCTGAACACCCTATCAAAGTCTAACTGCGGCGTAGTGTAGTCAGGGAGTTGATTTATATCCGAAGGCAGTACGCCCAAAATATTCGCATGGCCGTACGTCCTCGCACGCCAAGTTCCCGTCGCCTTTAGCCTAACTGCACTACTAGCAGATATGGCCACGATGTGAAGATCTATAGGAATAAGGTGCAGTATAGTATTCAGTGACTCTGATGGACTAGTACGCAGTGCACCTGTAATGCCAATACATGCCGATCTTTGAATTCTGTACAGTTGGTCCACCGAAGCGAAGGGTAAACATGGCATTCTTAGAGCGCGCA
This sequence comes from Phania funesta, assembly GCA_963932375.1. Lineage (NCBI taxonomy): Eukaryota > Metazoa > Arthropoda > Insecta > Diptera > Tachinidae > Phania > Phania funesta. The sequence goes on along the minus strand of OZ010654.1, from coordinate 87,432,723 downwards.
TTTTTAAAGGAGTTTGTTGAAATGTACGAAAGTTTGCCAGAATTGTGGCAGATAAAAAGTGAAATATACCACAATAAACATATTAAGCAGAAGGGTTATGAAAAACTTCTGGAAAAATTGAAAACAGTTGAGCCCGAAGCAACAATTGAAGTTGTTAAAAAAAATTTAAATAGTTTGCGTTTCTGTTACAGACGTGAGTTGAAAAAATTTAAACAAACTGAAAAGTCAGGAGCTGATGTTGACATAATAAACATAAACCTCCCCATTCAGTGTTTGCTTGTATACTGATGTTTGACAACTTGGTATGATAGTCTAATAACAAAACACTCTCTCTCATCACACCATGTTCGCATACCAAGTATGATCGTTTAATAGCCGCTTTAGCATTTAGTTTATTCCTAACACATCTCTTAAACTATAGTCAATGAACTGTTTGCTAGCCTCATCCTAACCATTTGCCAAATTTTCAAAAATAGCGGTCATTATAAGAAAAAAAAAAAAAAATACGCAGACTCAACGCCAATATCAACCGAAGAATAGGTTCTTGAACTGGACAATTACCAGAAATTTCAAAGTTGATATGTAATAAGTTAGCAGACGGATTAATAGTCACTACATGCCGTCTCGACTAGCCATAAATCTGTTCAGACATCGTACAATTTGCTGTTCGCACAGTAATTATGGCTCGTGAAGACCGTCCCGTCGGTGTTCAAACAATATTGTCCGAACACTTCTTCGTACAATGCTGTTCTGCCATAACACAAACAAAATAGACAGGCAAAATAAAAAAGGTTTGTGTACACACTCGTCTGTAAACAAAGTTTTCACGAGCCAAATCCCTGTGCGAACAGCAAAATGTACGACGGCTAAACAGATTTATGGCTAGTCAAGACGGCATGTTATTAAGTTTGGCTTGTCGCCAAATATCTATATGAAATCACACTATCGGAATATAAAATCAAGGACTATAAAAATTGCTTGTAATTATAATTGATCATTAAAAAATATGCTTTAAGAATTGTTTTCGATATACAATTGAGCTAAAAATTTCCAATGGACTCAAACCCACCGAATAATATAGAAAAAAGGTTACGCTGCTTCCAAGCCCTGCATGTGTTATCACTCCAGGGTGAATGATTCAAATTTGTAAACAGTGGAAAAAGTAAACATTTTTCATATTGAAAACAAAATTTAATGTTAACAATTTAAATAAACTCGGTTTTCAAATAAAAATGCCTCCGAAAGCTTCACCAGCTTGTGTGGAATGTAACAAAACGGAGTCCTTATTATGGCGCTCTGTGGAAAATGGTCAGATATGTCAAGCATGCTTCGAGATTCGGGGCAGCGATAATGTAAAGTCCCAGGATGTAATTGAGGAAAAAAAATCGAAAAGTAACAAAGATAAAGACACCAAAGAAGACGCAAAAATTGACAATAAAAAAGAAAGCATTAACACTTTGGCAGAAGATCGTGGAGCACGTTTAAGAAAAAGTACTAGAGCCACACGTTTCAAGACCAGGTCAAATGCAAATCAAAGCACCAGCGCAAATGGTAATGGTGAAAAATCAACGGGAAGTAGTAGTGCGAAACAACAAACAAAAGGTCGCAATAGAAGAACCTTATTTAAAAGAACACCCTTTAAAACACCTTTGGCACAGGCTACCACCCACTCGGTAGAAAGTATTTTCCACAAGGTATTTATCGTTTCTGTATTAAAATTGCTGTTTTATTAAATTCAAATATAATTTAAGGGTTCTTATCTGCAAGTTGGCGATATAGTGTCCTTGGTCGATAATGAGGATAATGTGTATTATGCTCAAATAAGAGGTTTATTAATAGACAATTATTGCGAGAAGTCGGCATTTTTAACATGGCTTATACCAACTCAAGAAAGTCCTGATCCCAGGGAAGGTTTCGACGCTGCTACATATTTAATAGGTAAAATCTATTGAATAACCTATAAAAACTTGATTTAATTTTCCATTGTTTTTTAAGGACCCGATGAAGATTTATCTCGCAAATTATCCTGCTTAGATTTTGTAATGCACGCTCCAAGTAATTATTATTTGGATCGCACAACGCCTTATCCACTGCCTGACAGTATGGAATATGATACAAAACCAGGTGGTTATATATGGACCACGTTACCCGAATATCATAGAAATAAAACTACTGTAGAGGTATAAAATTAAAACAATATATTTTAAACTAGAAGGAATGAAATAAATAAGCGTTCACAATAATAAAACTCAAGTAAAAGAAAATACCTATATGTACATAAATAAAAAACTAACGAAGACATAAACAAAATTGATTGACATACCATGGAAATCGGTTTTTAATACTGAAGAAGGTAATTTCCATTTTCTACATTTCCAGAAAATTTTTTTTCGTTTTTGTCTCTGTGTAAATCTTATTATAGTCTTTCGTATTTTTTTTTTTTTTTTTGCTACAATAATTCAAGATTGGTTGAAAATTCAATATTAGTTTTTCATATTTCAATACAACAATGTTTTAATTAACTTATTTCCATCACACCTTACTGACATAATTTTTAACTAATATCTAGCACGTTTGGGGTTTTTAGCATTTCTAATTTTAAGTTCAATCTCGTAAAATAGATTAATTTAAACTGTATTAACATTTACTTTGATTCAAATTGTAATCAATTTCCATCTTAGATTGATTTGTCTTTCGGTTGCGTACACGGGAGGTATGTGGCTTTTCAGCATTTTCATTATTACTTGAGGGTTTTGTTGAACTTTTACTTAACTTCTGAATTTTTTTTGAAGCAGCTTGAACTCCATCCTCTTCAATAATAATGTTACTTGATTCCTGTATATTGTCGTTCGCTAACAAGCCCACGATTACATTCGGAACATTTTTAGCTGTTACTTTCATTATGCCATTAACAATATATATGGCAGTTTCTCTCATATAGTGCAACACCAAATCCTGTCCTTTTTCTCTGGCTTGTTTCAAGTAATGATCTATACGTGTTTCATGTTTCTTTAATAACGGATGTACACAATTTTCATAAATAAACGAACTTCCATTTCCCATAGCAGGCAGAAGCCACAGTATTAACATAACTTTTAATTCATAATAGAATGGAAGCCAAGCAAGAAAAATGTCCGTAAATGTTTCAGATGCGGTAAATATTGCAAACACAATCCAATACATCACCCATTTGACATAATCATCCACAGCCTTGGCGTGCAAAGTTTTAAACGACAAATATCCCGGATATAATGTACCGAAAATAAGTACACAAACACGGGAAAACAATACATTTATCATATTTACTTAATTGAATATTAATGTTTATTTTTATTAAGACTTATATTAAAGATATAATATTTCAAAAAGATTCAATTCGAAGAATTAAATAAGAAACATGTACATGTTGTCATTTGAACTTGATTACATTTTCAAAGTTGGCGCAAATACTATGAAAACATATGTATGCATGGAAGTATGTATGCATGTATGTATGCATTACTGCATGCAGGTTTTGAAATTTACAAGGTTGCCAGTTAGGCGTTCTTTAGCTACAAAAATACCTTGTTAAACGGTTTAGAGTTCTTGTAAACTCACATAAAAATTAAATTAAAAAAAAATTATTGTTTAAAAATGTTTATAAAAATAGTGTTGTTTGGTTTCATCAGCGTTTGGCTTTATGCTTTTGCCAATATCTTTAAAGTTAAAATTTTGACATATTTTCGCGATTTTTTTTACAAATTAATATAAGTTTTTGAAATCAAAGTTTTATTTTTTCGGTAGTATTTAAATTTTCTGTTATACATTTGAAATGATTGCATTAAAATGAATAAAAAATTTAAATGAAACAAAGTTAAATTTTTCCCAAATTGTTCAGTTTATTTTTCAACCATTTCGCATTTTATTTTCACACATGTTCGACTTTAACAAGTAAATAAATAAAAACAGTTTAAAAATTAGGGACCAAACGATGCACATTTTTGCTGATACGATACCGATACTCAAGCAAAAATATAAGCGATACCGATATGCTAGTGAATTAAGACTCAAAGTAAATGAAATAAAATCTATAATGTATGTTTTACACATCGGACACTAAATCAAAAACAATAAGCGTTATGTATGCTTTCATGAGTTTTTTGATTTAGTGTGCGATACGTATGTTAGCGCATCGTTGTATCGGCAATAAAAATATCACGGATACCGATATATTGCAAAACCTGAAATAACGCCGATATATCTTAAAAATAAATACAACAGTGTTAGTCCATGCTCTTTTCCCCCACAGGTGAAAAGTTGTTCATTCCATTTTTAAATTCTATAAAACTCAACTGTTAATCTATAAAGTGCAGGTTACTAACGGACCAAAATCTTTGGCCGATAAAGTATAGTTGCAACAATCGTTCCTATTAAAAATTAGAAAAAACAAAAATCGACAAAAAAAAGAGCTTAAATTATAAAAATTTTACATTTCTAGTTAAAATGTAAAACTTATAAGAAAAAAAAATATGCAAAATTATAGCAAATGGAAGAGATTGTTAATAAAAGGTCAGCATGCCGAATATAGCACTTTAACATAGTAAATGATAATGTACCAATATTAATAGTTTTTCATAGCTTAGTCCTCGGAAGTTTGTCGGACAGATCGGTATTACATAAAGGTCTGTAAGTTATTCAAATACATGTTGATATTATTTTATTGACCACAAAGTATGCTAAATGAACATTTAGGATAGACATAAAAATTAGGAAGACAGTCTGTGTATATTCATACCCTTTTCCCATTTGCTAAAGTTTATATATTCGCGCCCTGCAAAAATGTAAACCTGGCAATCCTATTAAATAATTTTTTTATTTTATTTGTTGGTATGTGTGATTCTGTTAACCTAATAAATTCCAAACAATTGTAAATAAATTGCCAGAAGAGGTACACAGAATAGGTAAAAAACCTGTAATTAGTTTTACAATATAGTAAATAAACGCAAAAATGTCAAAACTACCTAGTGAGCTTTTAAAAAAAGTTTTCGTTTATGGAACTCTCAAGCGTGGTGAGCCCAATCATCATTGGTTGACAAGAAAAGAAAATGGATTTGCAAGTTTTGTGGATGAAGGCGAAACTGTTGGCCGATTTCCCCTTGTTATCGGTACCCGCTACAACATACCCTTCCTCTTGGATATACGTGGCACCGGTAAAAACATTAAGGGAGAAGTTTATGAGGTAGATGACAAAATGTTTGCCAATTTAGACATTTTGGAAGATTATCCAGTATACTATGATCGAGAGATGCAAACAATAATGTTAAACAATAATAATGAGTAGGTTAATTGAAGAATATGATACATATCTTTTAGCTAAATATTTAAATTCATTATTGTAGAAAAGTTCAATGCTGGCTGTATTTAATACGCACATTTCCTGAAAAACTTTTGGAAAAAGAACATTTAGCAACATATCACAACACCAAAGAAAAACCATACAGAGAAAGGTCTGAACGTGATATAAATATCAAAGCTATTAATGATTTATCATACTGAACATAAAACACATCTCATCATAAGCAACAGGTGCTTACTTTACACACAGAAACATGCGAACATACATGTCATTAGTATATAGTTGATTACTTTCGGATAGGGAGCTGTAGGATTTTTATACGGTTAATAGCGTTTATAGGTTACGAATATTTGAGGCTTAATTGCTCAGAAGTATGAAAAGAACTGATCTCATATATATAGAGGCTTCCTTGTAGCATATCTGTGTTTCGATAAAATAATTTCAAAACAATGTATTAGACACACAAATTCGAATAGTTATCGAAATTACGCAGCAATCCGTAAGGAAAGTTTAAAAAAGGTGATAAAACGACGCCGTGATATTTCCAGATTAGATTTTACAGTTTCTAAATAACGAGACTACCGCTTTACTGCCATGTAATGATGGAATCGATTTGTATTTATTTTTAAAAATTCGGTTTTTAATGATTTTCTTCATTTTCATTAATTCAGTTATATGACGCGAATTTTATCTTTAAGTCTGCATTTTTATTGTAATAATTTTAAAATGGTTAAAAAATCATTTTCTAAATCTACTGAAATTCATCACATCCCTTCAAAAATATTTGTTTCGAAACCGACCGATTTCTATCGCATACCTGAATGTATATATTTCTCGAAGTTGCTATCAAAAAACTGCGAAAACTTTACAAATAAATTGTTTTAAGTTTTAGCAATGGTTTAACGAAATGTTTTCCTGTGATATATATTCTGACAATCAATTGGTATTTCGAATGGGTTTTCATAGCCCTTGAAAAACGGTGTTTATACTTTGTTCTGATTTAAATAAAAAAAATCTCAGCAAGATTAAGTAACAGATAAAATATCGAATTTACACGTCTGCGTTTCAGGAGTTCAATAACGATCATTTTATTAGCTTTGAGGAACACATTTTTATGCTTAATAATTTCATGTTTTTGTTCTAGCTTTGAGTGAATGCATCAGTTTCATTTTATATTTGCTGTTTTAATCCAGTTTAAAACATTTCAGAAAATCGTTATTCTTTATTAAACATTTACAGTTATTTGGATAGTAACAAAGATGACATGTATGAAGACGATGAAGCTTCCTCCAAACCTTAATTTATGTTATAATACTTGGTATTTTCAAAAGATCTTGGGCTAACTCTTGATTTATTCAATAAGTGAAAAAGTGCAATTCCATTTAATTGTTGTTTATTAAACACTTTCTTAGATTTTAACCAACTTTTATGCTATTTTTATTTTTTGTTTAATACGTTGACTATTTTTGTTTTTACGTTTCCATTTATTTACCCGCTTTTCTGTAGTGATATTCCACAAGATTTTAAATAATACAAAATTAAAATTATTAGAAATGTGGGCTGTAATGTATTCATATGTATATAGACTAAGAAATCACAAAATTACTTTCGTACCAGAAGCACAAAAAATGGTTTTGATTTTACCAGTTTAGAAATTCAAAAGATTGTTAAAAATTAATTTTAGTGTGGAACAGAAGGAATAATTATAAATTAAACAATTAAAAAAATATCTAATATATATAAAAATGCGTGAATAAAAATAAAACTTTAATAGTTTGATTTAAATAAATGGTTTTTTTAAAAAGAAAATTCTATAAAATTTACAAAATATTTTCCCCTCTTTAATGCTGGCAGTTTTCCATTTGCCTAACAGGAAGAGGGGAACATTTGTGTGTTTGTTGCTTTTAGTAATAGATGTCTGTTAAGAAGTTTAGACGGCGAGAAGTCCTGGGAATCTTTGCCAAATGCCAACGACTATTTTGTTTGTATTAACACACGTACACTTTGTTTTTGCGTAAAAATTATACTGTTTATTTAAAAGTCTAGCTTTCGGTTTCTTCTAGAGATTGGAAACGATTAGTGGCTGCACTTGGTGCTAAAATTTGTTCTTTCACTCTTTGAACACGACCGCCATGACGAACTTCTTCAAATGCGGGTTCATTTTTCTTTTTGCGTTGTTCCTCAGGTCGAGCAGCACCCAAGGATGGGAAAAAGTCGGCATTGGTTATATCCGGAGCAGCTTTATTACGAGATTTCGTTTTCAAACCAGATCCCAATCCTTGTTGCTATAAATAAAAAGTAATATTTTTACCAATTTAATTAATACACACTATTTGGTGTTTTGCCAAGTTACTCAACCTTGGAATGGAAAATTCGTGTTGGTTTTATGATACTTACCGCTCGTAAAGCCGGAGACACGTAAACTTTAGAAACAGGTTTAGGCATTTCCATTGGTATCTGTGTTACCTCTTCTGCGGGTATGACTTTTTTCCACGGTTCTCCACCAGTGCGTTTAGGGTTTTCAGTATTAGGATTTCCATCACTATCGCCATCATCATCTTGACCTTCAGAATCACTTTCATTATCTTGATCGTTTAACGTCAATTGACCGATTTTTAGACCGGAATAGTCTTTACGCTGCTCTTCTTCAATTTCTTTCCATTCATCTTCTACCTGCAATAGAGACAAACTCAATAGGCTCCCAATATTCAAACGTTATTGTATTTGCTTTTGCCAGCGTGTCTTTGTTTCAATTTTTTTCTTTTGTCAACAAAACGCGAATTTGTTGTAAAGCATTACTCACTTGTTCCTCTGGTTTATCCTCAATTGTAACAGATGGCACTGTTGGTTCAGGCTTTTTCGCTTTTGGTATTTCGCGCTTTGTTTCTTCCAAATTCTTTACCAATTCTTCGGCCGTCAGAAATTTTGGTTTTTTCGACTTTTTCTTGTCTTTCTTGGCAAAGAAATCATCTAAATCAGCCATAATGCTAACAATGTTTTCCGTCGGACTTCCAATCGTCTGCTAGGAATTCTTTAAAAAATTAATTTTTGTTTAATTTATTCTTTATCTTAGCAATGTAAAAAAGAAAATGCAAAATTTAGCATGCGGAAATTTCGTTTTTAATTTTTTGTCTTACCCACTCTAGTTCATCTATCAAAGAGAATTTTATTTTAATAAATATTTTGAAGAGGTGCGAAAAAGACGGACATACTATGCCATAATGAAACAAACTAAATTTGGTAGCACTGGTGCAATAGGGTGTATTGTAGTTGTTCCTTGATACCAAGATTAATTTAACAAGGTTGCCACACCATGCTATCTAATTATAAATGTGTTTCACTTCAAAGTGTTAAATTCCGTATATACAAACACTATTATTTGACAAGCAGCGATCGGATATATTGTTTTATATCTTTGAAAGATACACTGGGGTAAAATCATTTAACATGGCAATTTTATAACAGGTAGACTCACAAGCGTATTCATAGTATTTCCGGCTTATTTGCGGATGACCAACTCTGTTTATAAAAAATATACAGGAAATGGCTCATTTAAAAAAAAACAATCAATTGCGATGGCGAGTTTACTTGTTTAGTTTACCCTTATATTTAATTGAAAACCTAGGAAAATTGATATCAGCTAGACTTACGGGCAAGTTGAAAGTGTTATATGTTTTGCTGCTCGCACAGAAATTTGGCTAGCGAAGACCGTCGCTGTTGATGGTCGGTTCGTGTTCAAACAGAGTGCTCCAAACAATTGTTCGCAGAACTCTGTTCTGCCATTCCATAAACAAAATACACACAGGCAAAATAAGAGTATATAACGAGATAGACATAAGACCATGCTCAAACTGAACAGGAACATCTACACGTATTCTCGAAACAGAAGACCACAAACAAATTTTCTCCCGTTATTTTGCAGACGCGGAATGGATATTTTTATTTTTTATTGAATCTTTGTAAAAAAATTTACATTAAGGATTTAAGTCGTAGCTCTAGATTTCCTAACTCTAGATTAATATTAATTGATTATAAACAATGTAATAATTAATTTTTTTTTTAATCTTATTACACTACCCCTCATTGGGTTGGGAGAGCCGTCTCGCTAGGCTGAGTGCATCTGTTTTTTTAGTCTCTGGTGCCCATCGAATTTATTTAATAAAATGAAGATTAGTATTTCATGAGAACTTCAAATTCAAACAAACATGTAAAAAACGGCAACTTTTATAAATACAGTATGCTCTCGCCTGGTGCAACAGTTTGTGACCGCGTCTTTTACAAAATCCGAGTTTTTTGCATTATCCGAGTAAACATTTTATAAACTAAAACCACCAATTTAATGCCCTAATTCAAGCAATATACATATTGTGTTCCTATAACAATACATACGTAGTACATCCGTACTACAGACTTGCTCTGTTGTGCGGCGTTGATCTTTAACTTTAACATGAAATTTATTTAAAATCGGATCCATAAAAAATTTCTTATTCAATAGTTTTTTCACCACAAATTAATGCAAAATAACCCGTATAAACCTTTTACGCTTGTTTACCTTGATTTTTAAATTACCTTTTGTATTTCTCGATTTTCCAAAAAAAATTCCACATTTAATTAACGTCCCCTTAATATTGCAATTCGCATAATTACCTTAAATATGCAATCAAAAAAATAAAATTGACCTTAAAATTCCTTCGTTTAATTACCCAAAGTAATTTTGGCGGCAATACTAAAGTTAAATGCAATATTTCTACCGTACCCTTGTTTATTTTTCCATTTTATATGAATTATTTTCACTTAATAAAGTTATAAATTGATTTTATAACACTGCTTTAAGTGTGTATTTTCTATAAACCAGCATTAGAAGTAATTACATTACTATTATTGTATCTTTGGATAAATGAATCTTTTAAGTTATTTAAACATATTCATTTAAGTGATTTCCTCCCATAATAATCTAAAAATATTGAAAATGTTGACGAGGTAATTAACCAGGGATTACTGTATTAATAAACATGTGTTCAACTTGTGTGTGGATATTCAATCACGCTTTATATAACTGCAAACTAACGGTAAAATCCAATTTTTCAGTGTTGCATAATAGAGTTTATCAAGAATTATTAAAGCTGGTAAACTCAACAGCGCAGCTGATGACATCTTTTAAACTAACTAAATGTCAAATTCCATATAAATAATTTTTTCGCCATTTCCGACACTTTTTTATATATAGATTTTGAAGTATACAACTAAGCCTTGTTGCATTCACCTTTGAGTCTACTTGTTACTTGTTACGTTGTTAAAAATTTGTAGTTTCAACCTCGATGGGATGTTGGTTTAAAATACTTGGATTTTTTTTTTACCAAACGGACAATCCGACACGGAAAGTAAAATTGTATACAGTACGACCTTGTACAACCAAAATCTGCTTTGGAGTCTACAATGTAAAAAATTTGGTTGTACAAGGTCGTACTGTATACAATTTTACTTTCCGTGTCGGATTGTCCGTTTGGTAAAAAAAAAAGATTACATTCCCAGTCCTGAATTTGCATAAGAATACAGTACCAAGTTTACAAAACTCAGAACGAAAAGTGACACTGAAGATGACGCCTAGTAGTAACCGGGTTGTCACTAGACCAAACTTGACAAGGAATGACGGAAATTTATTTCGTATTTAAATGTTTTTTTTGCGCAACCTTCTTCCGATTGCATTTTTTCGTGCAATTTTCTTAATAGCGATTAATAATTTATGAAGATAAATATTGCACCCATCTGCCTGAATTGTTTCAAGTGTCAAAGATTTGATTAAATTCACCTAGTTTCTTTCGTTCTTCTCAAATATGCACTACCAGCTTAATTAAAGGCATATTAATAAAGAGCAGTTAATTTCAAAACAACAGCAACAAGCAGATTGGCACAAATTATATTAAATGTTTTGTAATTTGCGAAAACAGACAATACAACATCAGATTGGGAACAAAAAAGAAATATGTATGTATGTAGAAAGCTTCCAAACTACATATAGCCAACGCATTGTGAGTCTGTGGTATTATTTATGTTTTTAGTGCCATCAACAACCAATTCGCATTTGCATTTTTGAAATTTTAAAATCTTATTTGATATTTGTAAAAATAATTAGTTTTCTTTGCCTTTTTGATTATCTGTGTCAACTAATTTATGATTTTTATTTATGCTTACGTACCTACATATGTGTTGGATGTTGAACGAAAAAAAACTTATGTACATATATACGAGTATATGGGTATCTTTATCTTAAAATTTGCAAGTTTTTTAACGTTTCATATAATCGGGTCAATACACTTCACAATAAACCATACGTTCGAAAAGACATTAATTTAAGCGAATGGATTTCACTTACTGCTGTTTAGAAACAGTATAAATCAAGGCGTCTTGATAACGGGAAGACTTAAGGACGAAACAATAAATTTTCGCCTCAAGGCGAAATTAACTAGGTTGCAGCATCCCTACAACAAGTACAACGAAGGCGAATTCGTACAAAAACCACAGGCATTTTGTTTTTGCACAAAAATACTATTTTTGTCAAAAACAGATGCCTGGCAATTACAAACGTGTGCAAAAATTTATAAGGAAAGATGCCAGTTGAATTCGCCTTGTTCGTTATAAAAAAGTGGAAAAAATTGCAAAACATTTTTTTATATAAATTGGCTCACAGGCAGACTCAAGGGCGAATTTAATGCATTTTCGGCTCTTTTGCAGATGTCAAACTAGCTCCATTTTTGACATCCAATCAGTTAAAAAAAATTCATCAGTTACGCTGCTGCTGAGTTTACCTGTTTTAATTCGCCTTGGATTCTTCATTAATGTATTTATTTCATTTCAAGGCGAATTTAGTATTCAATAGTTAATTCGCCTTGTTCTATTTGATAAAAAATATTGCCAGCATTTGAATACGCAAAACTAGAGTAGACTAAACAGGTAAACTCACCAACACAGCTGAGTTCCTTTTTTTTGAACTTATTAGATGTCAAATTCAATCTAAACAAAAAAGTTTCGCCATTTCCGGTAAATTTTTATATATGGAGTTTGACATCGGCAAAGTGTCGGAAACACTTTACATTCACCGGTGGGCTTACCTGTTATGAATTTGCCTTGCGTAAAATTTAATTAACAGTTTTTTTCTTCTAATTTTATTAATTAGAAAACGTAATATGTAAACTTGAATTCAAACTAGTTCTAACAGTTAGCCGTTGCACTTGGAAGTGAGAAATATTATTAAAACGTTATGCATTTAATAATAAGTTGGATAACTTAAGCATCCAACCTGTTTTCCTTCCAAGTTGTTTTTATTTAAAACTGACACCTTGCGATCTAGTTCAAGGTAGTATGACAGTGAAACATCTTTATCACGTGGATCATTGTACAGAGATGTTAAGTGGATCTTGACTACGCCGCAAATACTAATTGTTTATTGATTCAATTGTTCTATTAAGATCCATGTCTGTGTATATTGCAATTCAATTTAAGCCCAACATCAAGCAGGCCGTTAGCGTTTGAAAACAAAACAATAACGATAAAATGGCACCATTGTTTACGTTAATGACATTAATCGGAAATATATCGGTATTCCCCAGTAAGCTTCGAAATTGAAACGAATTTAAAAAAATGAATTAAAATTTAAAATAACAACACAATTTGAACTTTCAATTTCCGAAGTGGAAATATATTCCTCATATGCTAAGGGTTTTTGGAAGTGCATAAAACTCTAAAATGTCGATGGTTTTAGGAAGGAGATTTCATTGCATTTATGCAGAAGAACCCTTTTCGGCTGTAATACAAAACTTAGGCACTTTTGCAGGGATCAATTATGTTGATATGGGTCTTTACACACTCTATAATTCCAGGAAAACCAGTTTATATATTTAAAATTTAAAACAGTTATTGTCAAATCGTGGATCGCGACCAAATTATCAGATAAGATTTTACTAACTCTGGGTTGAGCCAAGGCATAATCAAAGTCATTGCCAACGCTTAGTTGATATGATCCTTGCGCAAAAAATCGCAGACCTGTTTTCAGTTTTGTTGTTGGCCTAATTGTAGATTTTCGCGTGTCACAATTTAGTTTTCGAATGATCATGATCATAAAAGGAAGTTGTATTGAATCTAAATGCATTCACAAATCCTAAGAAAAAAATGTGTCTTCAGGTCTAACTGCTATAGCCATCATCATCCTTTTTCTAACTTGAAAAAAAAAATTCAGCACAGGACACTCTTTGATTTTTTGCTACTGCACGCTATCAGTTTTTATTTTTGTTTTCGATAAATTCGATAAATTTTCCTCGTTTAAAATATTTTAGGCAAACGAAATTAGTAGCGAAGTGACGATGAAACCGACAAAGATAAACAAACAACAATTAAAACGACAACAACGTCAACGGGAATAGGCAATTAATTTTCTGGATTTCTTGCAAAATATGTGTTTTTAAGCCACCAACCGAAAATCAAGTGTTTAAAACGTCTTACAATAAGGATGGGTAGATGCTGAAATGGAATATATAAATGTGTACATGAGGCCATTATTTGCTCCTAGGTCCGAGTCGTTCAATTTTCAACGACTCCGCCGCATAGATCTGGCTGAAATTGGGCAACGGCTAAGGTAGGTTATGTTGACGATAGACGACTAGTGTTATTATTGAAAAAGTGATCAAATATTAGACAACATCTGGCTACGCCAGGAGGCTTGTATTAAATTCAAAATGGTAGAACATGGCCTTTTAAATAAATCTTAATTCATCTGCCTGTTAGAAACATTATTTTGTGCCTGTTTCTGTATTCAATTGTCTAAAAAATAAGCACGAAAACAACTGAATTCTTTAAACAATTTGGAATATTTTCTAATTTTCCAGCCAATTGAATAGTTCGCAATACAGAAACAGGACCAAAGGCACTTTAACATTCTGTAGGTCTCAACACGTTTTATAAAGCTATTGAATTGTGCTGGAAGTGGTAAGTATATCGGGCCAAAAAGAGGGGACCGCAATATTGAAAAACATAGAAATATTTTTGATAGATATTTATGTTGTTCGTTCTAGGCCATGTAATTTTTGGACCATCCACGTAGGCATGTCAAGTACGCATTACCACCTTCTATTGCGCTTCAGCTCTTATTGTCTTAACATGTATTCATGACTTTAGTCAATAAATAATGTTTGGTTTCTTAATTAATATTAAATAACAACGTTACTTTATTTTTCGAGGTGAATTAAAAATAAACAAAAAGAAAAATAAACTTAACAAAGATTTAAAGGTTTGCAAATATTGAAACTAAATAGACACATGGCATTAAGAAAACAAATAACTAATAGACAATTGATTTACATTGCTTATTAACTTTCCAAAAAAAAAAGAAAATCCAAAAATAATTATTTAATTTTTAAAATAGATCTACGCCACCACCAGAACAAATTTTTTGATATTTTAAACAAATATTTAAATATTTCTCCTCCAGCGAACAAATTTTTTTTCATTTCATTTTAGATTTATTCCTGGTAGCATTTCATTTCGTTTTGCTTTATTAAGGAAAAACAAACCGACAAGTGTTATCAACATTGGAAAGATCGAAAGTAAAATCAATTTTAAAATACTGGTACAATCACTTGTGGTTGCAAACTTACAAGAAAAATTAAAATAAAGAAAAATTTGACTGCAAGAGTTTTTTTTTTGTTGCTGTTGTATTTTTCTTGTTGTTTTAAGTTTATTTAGCACAGCATAGCATACAACACGAGCTGCACACGACTACACACTCACGGGTTAGATAGACTATAGGCCAATAATACTTATATTTAGCAAACACAAGGCGCACGATCAGTTTAGCGTAACAAGTAGACAAGCCACCAGCCAGGCTAATATTGTAAAAACAGTGGGCTGGAAGTTCTGTTTTTTTTAAATGTATTGCAGCAACTGCTGAATTTTTTATTGATACAATAATCAATCAAAGGGCTTGCCTGAGTCGGACAAAAATTTAAATTTTAAGTTATGACCTCAGTAATACATACTATGCTTTAGGTAATACTATGTTCAGACATACAGCTTACTTGAGCAATTTACTCAATTAAGTCCTTAATTGAGCTCAATTTACCATACAAAAATTCAAAACTGAGCAATTAGTACTTAACTGCAGCATTAATTGGGCCAAATTCACCAATGCAACTCTGTTGAAGTGTGTTTAGTGACAAGCGCATATTAAATAAATTAATTCATATAATCTAAATTATGAATTTTCTTCACTTTTTTAAATGATATTCTAAAAATTTTTTAAGCTTGACGGTAAATTTTCCAAGCTCAAAGGTCTTTTATAAATCATTCTTTTATTTTTTTGTTTGATAAAAAATTTTTTTTAAAAGACCTTCAAACTTGAAAAATTTTAATAAATTTAAGTCCGTTAATCTTTTTTAATTTCATCTTGCTTTACAATTTTAAATCAGCAAAGGGGTCGTAATATTTTATAAACTCAAAAAGAGTTTTTTGTGTTTTTCTTTTTTTAAATGACGAATTTTGAGTTGTGTCACCTTTGAAGTTCGTGTGCGATATGATTTTAGATATCAGACATGTTGTGAGCAAAGAGGTCATAGAGGCATACCAATACCGAAAAGAGATTTTTTAAGACTTTTTTTTTGAGAAAAATCCTCTTTTAATACTATCTCTAAAAAGTACTATTTGCAAAAAGTAGCTTTCAAAAAAAGTACATTTGATAAGAATCGTCTTGCCTTCACTAAAAAGTACTTTCAGTAAAAATTCCTTTTTCAGAAAAGCATAAAGCATATTTTGCAAAAAGTACTTTCTCGAAAAAGTACTTTTTGGAAAAGTATCTATAATAAAAAGTAAGTACATACAATAAAAATTTATTTTGCAGAGTAATTTTTGTAAGAAAAGCCTAAAAAGAAGTAGCTTTTGTATAAAGTAATTTTTGTACAAAACAAAGTTGGCAGAGAACAATTTCCTTAAAAAGAATCTTATGAGAAACTACTTTTCATGAAATTTACATTACATACATTTGTTGTATTTTATGTGATTTTTTAATATACTATAATTCCCTTAAGAATTTTATATATAATTTTATTTATTACAATTCTTTTGCTGATGATTTTACACAAAGGAATAGCGAATTATTGAATTTAATAAATAAAATTATTTAATAAAAAGTAATTTTATTAAACAAACCTCTAGAGCTTTAAAGTTAATTAATTTAAATTTTATATAAATTTATAAGTACATGCATTAATAAAAAATAAATAAAAACAAAACGATTAATGCTATTATTATTTTTTACCTGTCATACCACTGTGCCAATGTAAAACATATCTTTAAAACACTCGTATACATTGAACCGCTTTATCAAGAACGAGTTTTGTTCATATTAATTTTTTTGTTTTTACAACAGCTGAAACTGAAAACTAAACCACAATAACAAATATTCCATGCAGTTTTAGTTTTAATACGATTTGCGAAGATGTTCATAATACCGTACAATAAACAAGAGACACACAGTCTTGGCTCGGACGCCGCACTATAAACAACAAACTTTTAATTAAAGAAATACAGCGTTTAAAGATTGCACTTTATAATTGAAATCCAAAAAAAAAAAAAAAACAAGTGGCGAAAATTATCGCAGTCTGTCTGTGTGTGTGTGCATTCGTTAAAAAGGAAATTTAAAATAATTGATATAATAAAAAATAAAACAAAACACAGCAAAGCAACAATTTTTTGTTGATCATATTTTTCAAATACTGAACAAAATCGAAACAAATTAAAGGTAATTAACACTATTTGAAATTATTATCACTAAATTCCATTAAATTAGAATGCAGTGCAATTTATACCCTAATGAATCAAGTAATTAAATTTGTGAAAATGGTTTGAATTTTACTAAAATTAAAAGTAAAAAAAAACGACAATTCAAATTTTGTTTTGTTTTTGTTTGCGTTAACAGTTGTTTAACGTTTCTGTCTTAAATCTTTTGTTGTCTTTTAGCGCTACAAAACAATTGATTGTTATTGTTGCTTTTTTTTATTATTTTATGGTTATTATTTATCCTCCAAAATCAATCAGTCTTAATTTGCAACAGCAGAGTAATAAAAAATGGGTTTTAACGCACATTTAACCATTTTTATTTAATTTTTAAAGTTTTTATTGGCCTGCATTGGTTTGAAATCCTTTCACTCGGTATTTTATATTGCTTGCTAAATAATAATTTATGTGCTAATAAAATATTTTTCAATTTTGAATTTGAAATCAAAAAGTTTTTGATATAAGAAGGTTGTAACATAAATTTTTTTGTTATTTAGTTTTAAAACCCTTGTGCAAATAGAACATATTTTTTAGGCATACGTTAGTTTAAATTTAATTTTTTTTAAATAAAGACCACAACATATTCCAATGACTTTATAAAGATGATGGTGTATGACTTAAGAGCCGTATTGCTGACCAACTTAAAAAAATTAAATTAAAAAAAATTTTAAAAAAAGAAAAATATAACCAAGTTTTCTTATCAATTTTGCTTCCATTTAGCAGATAAAAAAGTAAAAATTACACAATTATTTTTTAAATGGCGAGGTTGCGACTAGAATGTTAGTAAAGATGAATACAGTTCCTTTTTATTAAAAATATTTGCCTTTGATACCCTGGTCAGAATCAAATTTTTAGCACTTAAAAATAGTTACTTAGCACAGCATAGTACAGTATTGTTGTTTATTAAGACACTTACTTAAACCAAGCGACACTGTAAAAGTAAATTAATTCATTTATGTGACAGGTTTATAAATTCCTGCATTAGGAATAATTTGAGAAATTTTTAGGGATTTAAAAAAAATGTAAGGTGCCATCATTAATAAGCGTTGTACCTATTATCCATTTAATCTGTTTCAAACATTCGAGTTTATAAAAAAAAAAGGTCTCTTAAAACTGATGTTACTGCTAAAGGAGTTTTGAGTAAGAGCCAATAACTTTTGGAAGAGGACCGCAGCGATTAGGCGCATTTTTGTATGATAACACGCCAAATTGCCGTATATGGAGCGAGACCAAGCCATATGGAGTTTACCAGGTGGCAATGTATTTACAAAAAGAAACGCTACAGATCAACCAGTTTATTTAGTCTAAAATTCAATAAAATCGACGTGGATTATCTCTCGTCTAGGTGAAGCGAATTGTCCACTAAAATCGTGCTATTTAACACCGCTATACATTTTCTTGCGGTATTTTCAGGTCTATGCACGCAAAGAATAAACATGATTGTGGTATGGTGCCAACAACCATATTATGTTCTCTACAATAATATATTGTTGTGGCAATCATATAATAGAAAACGTTTTCGAGATTATTTTAGTTGCGTTAAACAAGTTATTATTAAATTTTAATAATTAAATTATTTCCATTTTTAAAACTTGCAACATGGTTGAAAATACATACATATATTCTGGCATTGCCGTGCCGTTGCCGCAACGGTTTATGAAATAAGCACATAAAATTCAACTTAAAAACAAAGTACTTTAACTATACAAAAATAATAAAGGTCTTCTCAAAACACATAAGGTCATATTCATAAAAATATTTTTAAATTTATAAAAAGATTTATCAAACAAATTTTGTATAGAAATTTGATAATTAAAACTTTTTTAAATCAAAAATATTTTTTTATGAATATTGCCTGTAATACCTAAAACTCTTTTAGTGTTTACTCAGAATATGAGGGGTATTCGTACCACAGCCGCTGTCAATCAGTAACATAAATGTTTTGCTTTTCCGTCGTTCTCTAACGTAATGATTTCTTATGGTTGTAAACAAATCTATAATAATATGGTTTGTTTACAATCATATAAATCAATCGTAATATGTAGCTATAGAATATGGTTGTCCCAACCATGTTTTTTTATGCGTGTAACCGGAGTCGGTCGTTTTGGATTTAAATGATATTCCCTACATAATAAAACATACAGATATGTTATTACACTTACAGATACAGATATGTTATTACACTCTAATATCGACCCGACCTTGTTTGAAACCCTTTTATTTATATTAAGCATTGCAAAAATAATCTAAATTTTTGCTTGTGGGGTTTTAAGTCATTACCATTGATGTAGATTTTTGGAACGAATTTCCGTCATCCCTTGTCAAGTTTGGTTTGGAAGAACAAAATATGACACTGTAGATGGCACATAGCCGAAACCGGTTTGTCTCCAAACCAAATTTGACAAGAGATGACAGAAATTCGTTCCAAAAAACTATAACTACGGCTACTTGCTTCTGCAGCTCGTCAAATAGGCAACAATAAAAAAGTTGTAATTTCTATCTTGGAATGCCTACTTTTATTATATGTATGTACGAGTATTTAATAGCAGTATAATTAAAGAATACTAGATTACGATAAGTCAAGTATGATATTATGACTTCATTAATTACTATAATCGCTCTTGTTCACTCTCTCAAAAATAAATTTAGGGATGATTTCCATGCAGGGTTGGCGGATTCAGTGCTATTGTACTTTTAAGGAATTATAAAACTTTAGTACTCTTATTATAAAACTTTAGTCTTAAAAATAATTTAAACAATTAAGAGTTAAAGTTCAATTTTTAAGGCAGGCAAAATTCATTAGAAGAAAGATTAATATCTTATCGAAGAATTTCGCTGTAAAGTTGGAAAATATGAACATTTCAATAAAAAAAAAACTCTGATGATTTTGTTTCTCAGTTGCAAAGAATTTGGCTGGATTTGATACACACCTCGTGACTTGTTAAGAAGTAGTCCAATTGGCAGCATTTAAGGGTGTAAAATGTGGTCAATGTTGCCTTCTTATCTCATAAAAGTACCTAATTGTTTCGGACTAACTGGCACCCTTCAAAGAGCTTCGTTTTCCATATCTGCTTTAATGTGATTTTTTTTCCTTCGCGCAAAAATTTATAAAAAGCCGGTCTTTGTTCAAAACTTGTTAAAGCATTGACGTTTACTTAATAGACAGACGAATATACAAATGTAGTGATACCAACAACATGCAAGTCAAGGTCGTGTCATGAACTTGTTATAGTTGCACTGCTTTTTGTTTCTTTGCTGATTTCTGTGTTTGTTCAACTGTAATTATCTTTTGATAATTATACGTTTTTTTAAATTTTTTGTTATTGTTTTTGTGTCAAACAAAAATGTTTCTGTCATTAAAGAGCGATTTCAGTTTGATTATTAATTTAAGCAAATTTATGGGTTTCTGTGTCAGTCCAATGAATTAATGTTAAGGTATTTTGTTTAAGGAACAGCAGCTAAAAAACCGTAAAAAGTATGAAATTTAAATGCGCCATCCGCTACAACTTAGTTAAGTGTAATATTAGACTGATCTATTATATATAGATGCGCTATTAAAAATCAGCACAATACTTCAATAAGTGTCCGATATTCGAGCAAATTGTTATCGCTGTATTTTTTTGGTAAAAGGTATACCGTATTTTCGACAAGGCGTGGCTTGCCAATATACTTTTCGGAAAAAAAATATTTTCAGAGGAAGAAGAGAAAGTTTCCTTGTACTTTCCAATGGTATTAGGGATATTTACTGTTCAAGAAAGCTTCATATAAAATAACAGTTGAAGTTCTCAAATATAGTAGCCATTGATGGATCTAAGAATATAAATTGAAATATATTTCTCAATTTCTCGGAATACCAAATCAAGAATCAATTAGTACTTAATTGCACTATTAATTGTGTCAAATTCCAAATGCAACTCTGGTTAAGTTTGTTTAGTGAGCAGAAAACAACTCTGTTCAATGACAAAATCAAGGCACATTTTATTCTTCATTGAATTTCTTTAAAAAAATGTAAAGGCGAATTTCTCTCAAATTTTTCCCAATTCACAAACACAAGTTTTCACTAGCGAAATCAGCACATTTTCAGCTGTAAAATAATAATTGAGTAAACTAAATTGCATGTGTGTGTACACCGAAGTCTATAACTTAATTGAAACTTTAATTGTCTCAATTAAGGTGCGTGTCTGAACCCAGAAGGATCTCATCAATAGTCTTTCGTGGACATATCGTTCGAGGGCTACTGGCTTGATATTTTTCTTTAAGGGTTAAGATCACAGACAAGCCGCCAGTACTGATAAAGCAAACAATAGAACATCAGTGTAAAGGAAATCAGCAAAAACTATTGCCACAATTGTAAATTTAAATTTAAGGTGTTGGACTGCATGGATTATAATAGTTAAAGAGAAGATCTTAAGGCACACGACCTGACAGTATTCTACTAAACTACTCGTCCCGGCCGAGCCATTGAGAATCCTGTAATGGGATTAATTACACGCTGGAAAGTACTGGCACTCTTCAACCATATTAGAGTTGCCCGAATTATCATTAGCTTGTTTATTTGAATAGAGATATGCTAAAATCAATAATCATGCAATTAGTATTTTATTTTGACTCTAAGACGCTGGTTAACGCCATCAGAACTGCGGGGATAAAAGAATTATAAAACATTGTTTCTATTTAACGACTTATTATTAAAACTTTATGTTAACAAAGTTGGTTAAATAACGCTCGACAGCTAAAAATAAATTGTTATGTTTGTATGAAATTGTGCAAGTTCTTACCCTAATGTTTTTGAACGCAAATTATAATTAATAAATTGTATTTGAGCAAACAAAAAAAAAATAATAATTAATTCTTGATTTTAGATTCCAAAAGTTAACGGAATTTTCCATAACTTTTATAAAATGTTTAGTTTTTTTTGCCAGGTGAGTTCTTTGCTGTTTGCTTTTCTTATTTTTTGTTTTACAATTTTACATAAAGAAACACAATTATGCATAACAGTTTTGCGCAATTGAATATCAAGCTTAGCGTTTGTAAAGAGAAAATTATTGTTGGTAGCCGTCATTATTGCTGAGGATCGTAGTTTAGTTTTCCATTTAAAAATAATAAAGTATGATTTGTCCAAGAGATGAAACCCGCCGACCTGGCGCAGCATTAGATTTTTGGTGGTGGATCTTAACAAAGCTTAACGCAGCCCAATTTGATTTAAATAGATATTTGATGAGAAGCCAGCCGAATGTTAATGCAATTACTTTTGGTGCTCTGTTTTGTGTGCTCTGAACGCAAAGAAAAAAATTTGCTTGTGACATTATTATGACAATCATATTATGTTGTCTATAATAATATGTTGGTGTGGCAAACATATAATGGTTATTTGAAAAAATTTTAAACATACTTAAGTTGCGTTAAGCAAGTTATTGTTAATAAATAATTTCGAGCAATAAAAATTGCAACATGGTTGAGTTGAACAATAGCATTTTTAGACAAATTCTGACCACAAAAAACATATTTCAACTATACGAGAAAAATATAACTTTAGTAGACATAATGTGTAAATTTTTTTTTTGGTGTTTAAAGAAAGTATGAGGATGAAGTGGTTAGCGCGTTGAATATAAGGCATTCGATGGCTTTAGTCGCCGGTGCTCGTACCTCAGTCGCTGCCAATCAGTAACTCAAATGTTTTGCTTTTCTGTCGTTATAAGAGGACTATATTATTATTATTATCTACAATAACGATGGGATTGGTTTACAACCATATAATTCAATTATAATATGTTGCTCTTAGATTATGGTTACCTCAACTATATTTGCCCTTTGCATGTATCTTTCGATTTTATTTTTAAAAACGATAGCTTATCATTTGGTCAGACGGTGGTTTCAACGCTACAGGACACACAGCGTCTAGAACAATGGACCTCTTGAAAGGTACATATAGTATGTTCGGCGAGCACTTTTTCTCACGTTTAGCTTCAGCTAGTGCTGTAAAACATTTGACGCCTATAGAGTACATTCGTTAGATTTGGATAAATTTACTAATCGCTACCAACTGCAACCAAAGAAAATGGTCAACAAATTCTTGACCTTGAATCAGCACTACCGTGATAATTTTAGGTTTAACTTGTCTGAAAAGCGCTATTCTGATGATAATTAATTAGTTGCATTGTCGTATTCATAGACCCATAACTAATAACCAGTGACAGTGCCTTTAATAAGAATTGTTGTGAGTGATCTGAAAAACGTTTCAGATCTGCAATAGCAAGAAACGAGAAAAAATGTTTGTTAATCGGACGATTTAATGCAATCGAAGTTAAGTTCGGACAAAGGGACTCAATTATTTCAGACATAAAAACCAATTACAGCTGCAGTAAGCCAGTTTTTCAGTTCTACTCTTTCCTGAAATTTTGGCGATTTCAAAACGAAGATACGTCTGTTATTGTTGTATGCATTTTACTAACTTCAGACATGCACCTTAATTGAGGCAATTAAATTTTAAATTGAGTTACAGACTTTGCATATGCAAACATATGCAATTTATCTTACACAATTAACATTTGACAGCGGAAAATAGTTTCATTTTGTACGTGAAAATATGTGTTTATTCTTAAATTATTTAAAATAACGAACTTTAGTCTAAAACATATTTTCGTTGACGATTTTATGCCATTTTTTTTGTTTTTATTTTATATCTAGACGTTGATAACTGTCAGTCATTGTCGAATTCATTATACTAAGTTCAGACACGCACCTTAATTGAGACAATTAAATTTTAAATTGAGTTACAGACTTTGCATATATGTGGTTTTTTTATGGTAAATTGAGCTTAATTAATGCTTTATTTGCACAAATTTCTTAACTGCGCAATTAAGGTGCATGTCTAAACATGATATTGTTTTAGAAACACAAAATTTAAGTTAAATTCTTTCTTTGGACTAAATTCAACATTGCGAGCCTTACAATAAAATAAACAAACAGGTGGTATTCAAACCTGTACTAGGCGCAGAGTCAGCTTAAGAAGGCTTTGAGGGAAAAATTGAAAATAAAGAAAACAATTTAAAAGCTTTCGCTTTTTCCTTACCCCAGTAAATACATTTTGTTATTATATTTAAAAAACTATTGGCAAGCCCCTTGATTTATGGACTCAAATAAATTTGTTTCAAAATACGTCTGTAGTTTTTTTTTAAATTAAACAATAAAAAACTAAATGCTTTAAAAATCATCCTAAATGAATGTATTACATTGTTATTCTTGTTAATGTTATAAAGTTAAATTAAAATATATGTATGTGATGATAGTTTGTTGTTTATTGTTCTTTACTTAAATGATACGCATGATAAATTTGTAACTTAGTGCAGTATGGATTCCATAATTTTGTCTTAACCTACAACAATGTAAAGGAAATAATATTTTGAAATCATGAGCAAATGTCAAAATTAATTGATTTATCGTTAAATTATGTAACTAGAAGTTACCACAACTATTTGCAAGCCCCTATTTTAGTTTAACTTTTAGGTATAAAATTAAGATCAGGGGTATCATTAAATAAACATATGTATGTGAAATAAAATTTAAAAAAATCTTTTATGTTGCCAAAGCCAAATGATTAGTGTTTTAAAAACTTGATTTGTTGCCTTGCCAAACAAAACCTTAAACTAAACTACATATTTTTAAAGGAGTTTTCGTTTAAGAAAGTTATAACTTTAGTTTCAGAAAAATGTCACACTTGCCAGTTAATATCATTGATATTGTTAAAATGGTTCATAGGCAACCTATATTAGCCAGCAATGGGGGAATAAACTAACAGCCATGATTGGGCAATAAATTTAATACTACTGGCAAACAAAAATTATTTATTAAAATATTGACAGCTTTGCAAATGTGCAACGTTAAATGTTTTTCCATTTAACCATAAACAGCATAACATGCCACATACCAGTAAAACACACGTTTGCTTACATTTAAATATTTGCAAATATATGTACAAAGCAAATAACAAATAGTGAATATCATGCTGAAAATGCTGCACTGTATGAGCGGCCTGGCAAACTCGCTGGTTAAAAAAAACATTTTTACTGTAAAGCAGCCGTTTAAATTGAAGCCATACAGCCAATAAAGCAGACACTTGCTGTCTGTTGTTGAACAAGTTTGTTGCTTCAGTCTTTTGTTTTCGTTTTTGCTTGTTTTTAATTTTTCTTTCAATTTTTCTATTCCATTGATGCAATTTGTATGCGGCAATGCGTTAAGCCAAAGTTTAAATTAAAGCTAAACAGTTTCACAAGCAACTGAATTGAAGAATTTTATAGTTTTTTAATAAATATTTTACTGTTAGACAGTCGAAATTTGTGCAATATTTGGCCACATTGGAAGACAAACAGGACTATGAAAACATTTTGATATTTCAGAACTTGTTTTATTTTTTTTCTTGTATTTAAGCCAAAACATTACCATTTGTTTGATTTGAACAAGGAACTACCAACAATTTTAAGCCCACACTTGTTTGTTTGCAAGTGTTTTGTAGTGAAGGTGGTAATAAATCGTATGCGGTCATTTTAAAATCACTGGTGTAGAAAGCCGTGAGATATGATACGAAAATAGATATGTATGTGCCTTATTTGATACGGTGTATATTAAAGATATCAATTTGAAAGCAGAGAAATGTCTGAGTTGTGGTATTTGGCTGTTGCTTTCAGATTAAAAATTTAAAGTGCCATGTTTTTGATACTGGAAATTTGCTTTGCTTGTTGGACGACAAACGAACCCTGGTTTAAAACAAATTCTTGTTAACAAGACAGTATGCTATTGAAGCAAATCATAAACAGAAAAAACATCGTCTGGAGAATTTCAACTTTTCTAGGTGTTCTTCATAGAGTCGAGCTCATTTAGTTTATTGCAATTGATTTTTGATTTGATATTCCGATAGGATGACTTCATACAGATATTTGGAACGAATTTCCGTCATGCTTTGTCAAGTTTGATTTGGAGCAAACCGGTAGTGTAATTTTTCGTTCGAAGCCCGAAACCAGTTTCTTCATCTCAATTTTCGAGGTATTGATTTTAGCAGCTCATAATACACTTTGTAACGAGCGTTCGTTTTCAAACAAAGTATGACCTAGCAGTTGTGAATACTCGGTTCGACTATCGACGTTAATGTTGTGTCGCTTTCGAATTAGCTCCTTCAACTGACAGATTATTGTAGAATGATGATAGCAGCACATAATTTATTGAGTGAGTCATACACAATAATTGCTTGTTGTTTTTGAAGTTGTTGTAAACTTACTACCACCCTTCGGAAATAATCTCTCAATTGAACGAACTATTTCGTGACCGACACAAATCTAATCGACGTGATATAATGGCCGAATATTTCTATGAATTTTTCTGCTTTTCAGCAACTTGTGTTTTTAGCTAATACACACTTCAAATTTCCTCTTCCACTGCTTTGCGTTTTTTGATCTTCGTTGAGTAAATCTCTATTGTTAAAAGGTTGCAACCATTCAAGACTTATTCTTTTATTTACATGTGAAATCATTATATGAACTTAAGCTGCAGATTTCCTCATATTTAGGCAGAAAATTAACACCTCTCATATTTGTCGGAAATTTATTCCATAAACTGACATTTTATTATGCAGACACCAAACAAATACAATTTTATGGGTTTATTTGAACAAGAGTTTCTTTCATGACATTTATGATCTTAAAAAAATATAAATAATGTTTATATCTTTATTTATGAGTTGTTTTGTATTTATTCTGCCAATTAATATATGTGTTATAGGACTTTAAACTATTTAACTGCTTATTCATTGTTTTTAGCTGAATCATGAGAAAAATTGGAATGCAAGAGGACAGGAAATTTTAAATTTGCAACGAAATGGTACTACAAATTTAATAATTATTAACTAGGAATAGTTTCTTCAAAGAATCGGGCACTGCATACAGAAGGACGCTTGCACTCTCAAGGCCATTTGCAATCGATCGATCGATTTTGACCGGCGCCACAACATGTATGTGAGCGTCAATCAGGAAAATAATCTTCCATTCTGAAGTAGTAGTAGTTGCGGCTTTGTGGAGAAATCAGTTCATTTGCATTAATTGTATGCGTTAACAGGTCCGTTCGCTTTCACTAACTTACGACAACAAGCTGATCCCATAATATACATGGCCCGCTTAGCTTCAGTATTCTACTTTGTGCTCCCAATAGCAATTCAAAACCCTGAGTACCTTCTCCAACTATAGTGTTCCATTGTCGATGCAGGTGTGTGTTACTTTACTGTCCCCTGGTAATGCAACATGTAACCACTTAATTTTCTTTTTTAATCTGCAATGGATGGATACAAAAGTCCGTTTAATACTACCAGATCTCTTTTTATTGTTTTCAATTTTTGCCAACACTTTATAAGAAACAACAACAAACTAGAAAACTTCAATTAGAAAAATGTTAGTCCAGTGACCGTTTTTCAAAAGTACAATTTACTTATTTACAACTAAAATACATTTTAAAAAAACAACAATTCTACAATCATTGGACTCCCAGATTTATTTATTCATATATTTTTGTAATTTTCTTGTCGTTTAAAAAATATCACATTCGCAGAGGAGGATCCGATATATTCGAAGTGCTATAAAACATTTGATATAATGCGAAAGGGGCGGCATTTTGATCATATTAAAGGCCAGGATTATATAGATTTATGAGGCCTATCTACTGGTATGCAAAAAATTGGTTATTAGGTGGGAAGAATCCGAGAGTTCAGAGGCCGTATCTAGAATTCGATTGCCGATTGAAAAACAATCAAGAACACAATTGAAGCCGTTTTCAAACCACTAACAAAGATATGCGATATGTTACGATCGCACTGGAAATGACGACGCACTAAACTAAAAGAACGGTATCCAGGGGCGTGGCAAAGAATTTATTTTAATCATCTTCTATTAATTTTTAATCCTAGAGGTGACTGGCTCCACTTGCTAAACACTCAATTGATATATTTTATCAACAATTTTTAGCCAAGGCATTAAGTGCACTACTCGTTTTCCAACGCCCAAATTAATTGTACTCCTTTGTTTAGCTAAAGTGTATCTAAGATTCGCCACAGCCGGTCTCCGTTCGGCTTGTTTTAGCTGATCTTGTTAACCAGTTCAAAAAATAAAACAAAAGTATGATTTCAAAATGAGGTCAACCTAAATAAGCAGTTAAATTGTTTCTATTACAACCAGTCTTTAGTAGGTAAATAGTTGTGTGTCTTATTTAGTAAATAGCGGCAACAGCTAGAAAAATGCTAAACAAATATACGTGTATCTGTTACCAGTTTACTCTTTGCTTGCTTGCAATAATTGGCCAATTTCAGGATTACAACCGTTTCCAATACAAATAATTATTTATTTATATTTTTATAAGTTGAATGTGCCTTTTTCTACGCCAAAATATGGATAAGTTTATAACATTAAAGTGACGTGAGTAAAATACCTGTTTACGCTACAAACAAAAAGAAAGAAAGGAAGAAAAGCAAAAATAGCTGGAAATGTGCAGTAAGTTGCACAATTGTTGATAATGCAATAGCAAACGATATTAGCCTGCTTTTAAAAATATTTTCGCTGTTGCAATCGCACTAAAAAATACAATGTTGCTTTAAACGAATGTTTAAATTTTGCTGTGTTTATTTTGTGCAGCTATAAATATTTAATTTCTATTGTAATCTGAGTAATAGGCAAGGTATCACCGTGATTTGAGACTACTATTACGCTGAACAGAAAAGAGGCTCTCAGTCGGCTTCTAGCTTATCTAAATCAATCTGTTAGGTTTACTTAATAGCAACTTACGCACAGTGCTTTTTTGTCACACAAAGTTAGCTTAATAAATTGGTCTGGTAGTTTATATCACCTACGAAAAACTCGAATTTTGGAAAGAAAAACTGGGGGGACCTCCCATGCATCTTTTTTGTAGAAACTATGACTTCAGGTAAACTAAGAGTATGTTCAGACATGCACCTTAATTAAGTCAATTAATTAATTTATTTATTTAATAACTTAAGATTAATTAATCAATAAAAGTTACATGAAATAAATTTGAGCACTAACTGTTATGGCCATTAGCGCAATTAAATTTTTAATTGAGTTAAACAATTTGTAATCGTGGTAAAATATAGTTGTAAGTTGTCGGCTGCAGTTAGTTGTCTATACATTAAATGTGTTTTCAGTGTACATAATTTTCTGCTCCCGAAATACACTGGGCCAGGGTTGTTTAAGCATTTTGACGCAATTTATGGTGCAATTAAGTACTAATTGCCCAAGTTAATAAGCGATTTCCTGTATCGTAAATTGATCTCAATTAAGGCCTTAATTGCTAAAACTTTGTAATATGTAAAGAATTTTTATTAAAAACGCATGAAGGACATGGGTACGTCCTATTACAAATATTTTCAATCAGGATAATTAGGAGTAATTAAAAAAAATAATTTACCAAAATTTCCAAAAAAATTATGTTGTTGACATACCTTCTCAACCACTGTGCAATGTAAGACCTATTTCTATTAACATTTAAAAAAATACGTTGGCAATTTATTTAACTTAGTGCAGGTGTTTTATACCCCCCTCAGTGAAAATTAATCTTAAAATATTAATTAAAAACCCCACTCAATTAATTTCATCCTCTGTAGATAAAATATGCCGGAATTGACGCCTGTGCAGGAGTATTATAAAGACAAAACAGTATTTATTACTGGTGCGTCTGGTTTTATGGGCAAAGTGTTGTTGGAGAAACTTTTGTACTCCTGTCATGAGCTTAAGGAAATTATAATCATCTGTCGTCCCAAGCGAGGCAAAACTGCCGAATCACGTTTGGAAGATATGCTTAAATTGCCGGTATGTTTTAAGCCACAAAAAAAAAAAAATTATTTAAAATTGTTTTTTTGCACTCCATTCACTTTTCATTCTCCATTAGATTTTCCAACGTATCAAAGAGGAAAGACCACAGGTTTTAAAAAAGTTAACCATTTATCAAGGTGACGTTACCTTTGAAATGTTGGGCTTATCGGGCGAAAATCTTCAACATGTCTGCAATAACACTAACATTGTTTTCCACATGGCAGCCACTTTGAAATTGGAGGGCAATTTAAAAGATGCCATCGACATGAACTTAGCTGGCACTAGACGTGCCTTAGATGTGGCTAAGAAAATGAAAAACTTGGAAGCTTTTGTTCATTTGTCGACTGCTTTCTGTAACTGTGATCAGGAAGTAATGTATGAGAAGGTTTATGATTTTCCCCACAAACCAGAAGATCTTATGCGCTTGGCCGAATGGATGGATTTAAAGACACTGGAGAGTATAACGCCAAATCTATTGCAGCCCCATCCCAACACTTATACGTATTCCAAACGTTTGGCTGAGCTGTACATACGTGACCATTACGATACTATGCCAGTGATAATTGCCAGGCCAAGTATAGGTAAGTGATAGTATTTTGTAAAAAAAAAATACGACAACTTGGGAGCTTAAGCTTATGGAAATATGATCAATTTAATAACAGCAAGCAAAAAAAAAAAAACGCTACATTATTAATATTCAGGCTTGGCTTAAAACAAAAATGATATTCAAATATTTCTGATGGAATGTCTTTCCATTGGATTATTTTCATATAAACAAATTATCATGCTCATATTTATGCAAACAAACAAAAAATCCTATGCTTGATTAATTGTTTTTACACAAACATATTAATATGAAGGAAAGCTTACTAAAGATTTATAATTCAAGCTTTGTGGAAATAGAAAAAAAACAACTCTGGAAATACTCGTACATTGTACTAAAGTCAGAGATCAGGTACATTTTTTAAAATGTAATAATTTTAATCTTACTGAAGGAAAATTAATTGCTTTACGAATCGACTTCCCTAAAAAAGGTAGTTGAGCAAAAAGGCTTTTCCACAAAAGCTTTTCTTTCAAGGTATTAGGAATAGGAAGTAAATCTCCGGCCCACCAGTAAGTTGTGGTTGAAAATGGGAGAATTAAAACAGCTTTGACATCTGGCAACGCCGTGAACTTTTAAGAATATCGATTTGGTCTCAGCATGACATATATGTCAGCATGCGAAAACGTAGAGACTTCAGCTGAATAAAAGATATTAGCGTATCTGGAGCTCAGAAGCATCCATTGTTTGTGAAAGGATGTTATGAGGCTACTTTAAGGGGAAGAAGTAGTCGAGAGTGGTTGAAGCCGACTAACTTTGAACGCCAAGTTTGCACATGCGAACTAGGAAGCTATGTGAGCATGCTTTATCTTGTTCATGGAAAAACCTTATTTTGGGAATTTTGTGGGGTCAATATGGGGTCAAGTCTACTGTGTTGCTCAGCTGTTGAGTAAACTGACTACAATTGATGGGGCTGTGTAGAGCAATGGAGAAAAACGCGACTACTACTACTCCAGACACGACAAAATTATGTCCAGACGCTGGTCGAAACCTATCTGAAAACTCTGAATAGGATTTTTTTTGAGGAAAGTCACATTCAATCAATTAAGGGCTACTATTATATTTGAATTAATTCTGCTAGTTTCTTTGGAAAAGGATATATTAGAGAAGTAGGGAGATAAAAAACCTTGGGGGTTTCTTTGTTGGAGCAGCTCTCGGGAGATGACCCCTACTCATAGAATGCATTGTGCTGCAAGTAGGAAAAACGTTTCAAGGAAGAAAGATAGCGGAAGTAGCGTGTGTGGATATTCTATATAAAATTGCCTTCCGTGAAAGTGGCAGGAAATACTTCTGCAGGGAGTTTATTCCACATACGAACAGTACGGCTACGGAATGGTTCACTTTGCTGCTCATCTTCCACGAACGGATGAGTCCTTAATGAAGAAAGTGTTCGGGTATCAGAAAAAAGTTCCCTAATTTCAATGGAGCACATTCCGTTGTAGTAACGATTAAACAATGACACACACCTCACATTGCATAGATGTTCCAGTCAATAGTCCTGATATCACCGATAAGCATTTCTGTTCTTTCTTGTACCCGGTCGAGAAGCTTAAAAATAGGCTCTGAAGCACCGGCTCATACTTAGGAGTTGCATTCGTTTTTTCCTGTCGGATACAAGTGGTGTAAATAATAAGGATCTTACACCGTTTAAAAAATCTGAAGCACTGAATGCTTCTTTCAATGAACATCACATTGGATTTTCATGCCAAGAAAATCAAGAGCTTCTTATTCCCTAATACCTACACCTTCCATAATTACAGATGAAGCAACATAATCCGCCGCGTGTCTGTGAGTAAGCGCACACAATATTGGGCAATTACGTGCATTAAAAGCGAAGCTGATCGCACGAAATCATTCTGAGATTAACGCCAGATCTCCAGGTTGCGAATGGCTTGATCTAGTACTGAATGAAAACGAATGGCAAATGCTGTTATTATGTACAAAAGAATAGATAGTGTAGGAGAAAGCACGGAACCTTGCCGTATAAAAACGCTGCACTTACGTGTTATGTTTATTTTCAGAACAGTATTGCAGAGCCTCTGGTGTTAGGTAGACACATACTTAAAGCTAACATAACCATATTATTAGTTACTTTACTTTACCGAAGAAGGAGGGCACTTTTATATATTCTATTGTGAGTAAAAGCATTTCAGAAAAATTTGTATTATTGATTGATTTTCAGCGGCTAGAATACACCCCCAGGCATTTAAAAGCTATCGAATGCTTAACATTCAACGCGCTAACTACTCAAGTAATAGCCCCCAACTTACACGGGATTGGGACTTCCGATCTTCTGATCTCGATTACTTCTTACTAGCTTTTAAATACGGAGCATTCTTCCGATGCAGAACAAAGAAATGGTTACTGAGTCACAATTAACATAAGGTATCGTTTCTTTTAATATATTTTTTTAATTCCATGTAAATGATTGTTTTCCGTTCTATGGAAAGGAATGGAGGAAATCATTGAGGAAGTCGACAATACACGGCGAAGACTTGTTTTCACTTTCAATCCTTTTTTTTTTTTTGATATTTCTAAAAACTTAATACTTTAGAAAAAAGGAATTTAAGTGTTCTTTCTTGAAGCACCACCAAACGGTGGCAGACGCCGATCCATCTTCAACCTTTGGGGGAAAAACGTCAGCGAAAACAAAAAATGTTTCAAATTTTTAAAATTGTTTGTATGGAAAACTGGCAACTTGGGGGACCACTACATGGTATCCAAAAAAACGTTATCGGGGTTTTCTTTTTCTGTTGGCCTTTTAAAAAGGCTGTGCACCGATAACCTTTTTGGACACCTGGTATATTCGATTTTCCTCCCCCAGGAT
This sequence comes from Phania funesta, assembly GCA_963932375.1. Taxonomy (NCBI): domain Eukaryota; kingdom Metazoa; phylum Arthropoda; class Insecta; order Diptera; family Tachinidae; genus Phania; species Phania funesta. Next base: position 87,399,280 of record OZ010654.1, on the reverse strand, counting down.
CCGCTGCTGCTCGCGGGAGGGGGAAGTAAGTCAATTGGCCCACCCCTAAATGCATGACAGCACTACATCTGATCTGCATACGTATTTATTTTGCGATGCTGATATCATTTTCTTTCAAAAGCCACTTTCGCACGCATCCGATACAGAGAAGGGTTGCGATTCCAACTCTGTTCAAAATAATTTTGTATATGGAATTTAAGTAATTTTGTGACCATTTTCAAATGTTGTTAGAATACGAATACAGAAGTGTAAATATTTAGGTATTTGGCAGCACTTGTATACAGTCCATAACAAATGTCTACGGCAAGAATGAAACTGTTATGTTTTGTTTTGTTTTCTTCTTATTTGTTTAAGATTCAATTATAATTATATAAAAAATTAAGAAATTATGTATTTGTTACACATAAACAAAACTCTGCTTAAAAGCTTACATTAAAAATATAAACGAATGCGAGAACTATGTTCGGATATGCCGAATCTTATATACCCTTCACCTAAGACGGATTTTGCAGATATTTGAAAGCAAAGAACTCAAAACAATACCTGAAAAATCAGTCCAACATTTGTCTGGAAAATGCAGATCAATATCGGACAAATAAACATCGTTACATCTCCGGCATGTTAATACAGAGAATATATTCATAAGCCCCTTTCACACTATTAGATTAAGTAAAGCGATTGAACAAATAGAATGAGAAAGTATTATAGTGTGAAAACAACATGTTAAGAATCCAATAAACCTACAGATGGAAATTTGACAGTCGTAAGGCTTTCAAAATGTTTTAAGCTAAGACTTGTCATTATATCAGGGTTGCATTTTTACAGGTGTGGAATAGTGTAGACCAATCTTGTAAAGAGTATATTTTACTTTAGAAATTTTGTAAAGTTAGAACGACTATTATTAGATTTCTGTCTGCAGAAATCTAAACACTTATATAAAAGTGTAAAAGGGAGATGTCAAATGACTATGATATAAATGACAAAAGTGATTACAAAATTTCCATATGCGGTGAAGGGTATAAAAGAGATGTTCGACTACAAATATGCTTCCTTCTCCACAGCACTTACTTACTACTTGTCTTTTGAATTTTCCTATCTTAAAATTTGCTTTCTATCTTCATGTTCGCTTTGTGTGCTAAATGTGACAAAAGTGTTATAAAGTTAAATACAGCAGTGTTAAAAATAAATTTGATAATGCTTTTAATCCTTAATAAAGCTTGTTTCAAAACAGAATGTTAAGCATAAATACAACAGCTTAAAATGTGCGTAAGTAAAAATATAAACTTTACCTTTAACATCCTCCCACTACAAAAGCTTTGAAAATATTTAAGTTTTAAAACATACTTACAATTGTATGAGAGTATTTAAAACTTATAAGCATCTGTAAATACAAAGAATTTTAATGCCACAACAAAGAGTTTATTGCTCATTTAATGAAACTCCTGTTCACACAGTCTAACTTGTTTCACACGGTTACCCCTCCGTTCAAATCAGCCAAGCGAACTATGCAAAAAACAATTGTCTGCCGAAAACTCTTTACGCAAATTAAACACAGCTGGGCAAATATCCCCCTAAACATGCTTTAGTTGCTTTCAAAGTTCTACTATTTCTAAAACAAAAAACACACACAAACTTGTTTACCAAACTTAGTATCACCATCGGCTTATGAGCCTGTACCTGGCTGGGTGGATAATCTCAACGGACCCACCGGTTTAATGGTGGGTGCTGGCAAAGGTGTTATACGCTCGATGCTGATCGATACTCAATACAAATCTGAGGTGATACCAGTGGATTATGCCATCAATGGTTTGGTCGTAATTCCCTATGAATTCTGCACTAATCAACGGTAGTTTTAAAAAATAAATTCTAAGAACAATTTTTTCAGCTTTTATTTTAACAAATAATCAAAATTATAACATCATTTTACAGTCCCGAAGAGGTACCAGTTTATAATATCACTTGCGCTGAGAGACGTAAAGTACCGTGGGGCGATGTTATTGAATTGAGCAAAAAAATTGGCTATCAATATCCGATGGAAACGGGATTATGGTATCCAGATGGTTGTATAACCACAAATCGTTTACATCATCAAATCAACGTTATACTCTTCCACTGGCTACCAGCCTACGTAATTGATTTCATTTTATTTTTATTAGGTCAAAAGCGATTGTAAGTTTTTCTCTTTTTTTTGTTCTCTCTTTTTAAAATTGTTGATGGTTTTTGATGAGAGAATTGCATTCAAAGTGAAGCAGCATAAAACTAGCAATACGTGTGTTTAGAGATCAGGGTATATGGAGAAAATTTTTACTGAAATTATAAAAGATATCTGAAGAAATGAACGTCGTGTATTTGAACTTCGAAGAAATGGCGGGAGCCATTTAGCAGGACTTAAAATTGCTTTAGAGAGCACATTTAGAAGTTCGAAATTGTTATTGGCAAAAATGTATTTCTTAGAGGTACTTCTTGAAAGGTACAATGAATTTATTTTAAAAAAATTTTGAAAGGTACTTTTTTATAAAAGGGGGATTTTTAAAAAATGTACCTTTCTGTTGAAAGTACTTTTTTATAAAATTTACTTTGTAATACAAAATGTTTTTATAAAAGATACATTTTCATCGAAAGATACTTTTGAAAACGTAAATTTTTAAAAATTCTTTTATTAAAGTTAGGTTTAAAAAAGTACTTCTTCCAAAGGTACTTCTTTAAAAGCTCTTATATATAAATATTAATTCTTTCTAAAGTTTTCTTTTTAAACAGTACTTTATGGATTTTTTATAAGGTACTTTTTGGAAAAGGTACTTTCTCACAAGGTACTTATTATAAAAGATACGTAATACTTTTAAAATATACCTTTTTAAGAGGTCCGCTCTTTAAAAGTTACAGTCCTATAAAGCGATCGTTTTTCATATGATACTTTTTCTAAAAGGTACTTTTTGCGAAAGATACGTATTTTAAATATTAAAGGAAAAAGCACGTTTTAATAACAGAGCACTTCTGATAACACAGAACTTTTTTGTAAAATATACTTTTTTAAATGGTAATTTAGAGACTGTGCTTTTTAAATCTGCTTTCACCCAGTTCGAGATACGAGTATTGCGTTTTATGTTGTTTTTGTTTATTCATTTCTAAGTAAAGGCAATAAGCCTTATTAATATGCTTTAATCTCTCACACCGATCAGTATGATTCGTGTACAAAATCGTGTACAAATCGGTTTAAACGTTTTACAATTCTTTACCATGCGAGCTTGGTGCTTCAAGTCAAAAGGTTATGAATCATTATGGAAGAAATTATATAACGAGGATAAAATTATGTAAGAAACACACTGTCATTTAATGTTAAATATAAAAAACTAAATTTTAAAAATACAATAAAGATTCAACATGAACATGGACACCGATGAAGATATAGAAGAATATATGATATCTTGCATACAAGGCGGTCGTCAATACTTGATGAAAGAATCGCCTGACACATTGCCCAAAGCGAGAAGACAATTAAAGTTGTAAGACTTTTTAAGTTTGAAAGTTAAATTTTGCATAAACATTTTGTTTTTTTTTATTGTTTTTAGCATGTATTTACTAGATCGTACTTGCAAAGCAGCCTTTTTGGGTTTTCTCTGTTATTGGACTTATAATTTTGTATCGCCCTTAATAGCTTCCTAACAGATGTGTTTTAGGTTTTACCATGAATTTGTGTTTTTAATTCTACTTTAAGGCTTTATTGTGCAAAAGGGTTGCTAATTTTTAAGGAAATAAAATTTAATAATTTAAGTTTGATTTTAATTAAAGTTTGTTTTGTTAATTGGGTATGAACAGTGAATTCTTTACTTTTTTGCAACTTGTTTATAATTTGAAGAAAAATTACTTTTTTCGCAAAATTAGATTAGATTGAAACGAGGAGATAATTTCTTAGTGTCATGTCTGTAGACTTACACTTAAGCCAGGGATCAGATTTGCTATGCGCTTTACATTATAAACCAAGAAAAAGAGGCGTTTGAGAGCACCGTATAAAGTTCCTCAACATTGTGTAGTTAACACGTCTCGTAATGTGGCAACCTTGAAATACTGGGCTGTTACGTGAAACGTGGCAGAGAGAAGTAAATTACAGATAATTAAAAAATTAAGTACAATAATAATAAAAAAAAGGACGAAAAACATATTAGTAAATATTTGTATTGTTATGTAGAGCCGTAAATGTAAATTTCACTGTTGAAAAATTTTTCCAAAAATGTATACTGATGCGCGGAAATAACATTTTAAACTTCATTCAATACATTTTCCTATAATTAGGATGTATGACCTGATACCATGTCTTAAGAAACAAACACTTGTTTCGATTTCAGCATTCTTATAATGCCACCACAATCGTAAAACTCTCCTCTTGAAACGGATTTGGACCAAAAAAATTTTATCTGTGCATACAACTGTTATTACATCAAAATAGCCATAAACCGGTTTGTCCATATCAACTCACCCTGTCGTAAAATCAAGTCAAGAATAAATTTGAATGTGATTATTTTATAATTTTAATTTCATCGTAATAGACAAAATAGTTCCGTTGGCTACGGAACTTTATAGGCGATTTTTATACAATAATCGTCATCTTCTTTTTAATTAAACACATATTTAATTAAAATATTTAATAAAACTTAAAATAAATCAATATATAAAAAAAAATATTTAATTAAATTATAAATTAAATAAGTACTTTATAAAATGCTATGTATTTAATTTTAATTATATTTTTTTAACGAAGAAATATGGTCACCCCAAATGAATAAACCTTACATGGCTTCTTGACTAGCCATAAATCTGTCATCGCACATTTTGTTGCTCGCACAGAAATTCGACTAGTCAAGACCGTCGCTGGTCATGGTCGGTTCATGTTCAAACATTCTTGTCCTAACACTTGTTCGCACAACTCAGATATTGCCATTACTCAAATAAAAAACACAGGCATAATTGAAAGTATGTATCTGTGTGTGCGCTCGTCTTTAAACACCCCGTACATAAACTATGCTAAAACCAACCATACAATCTCGATGAGATACAAAAAATTATGATCAAACTGAACAGAAGAATATGCATGTATTCTTAAAACAGAAGACCATGAACACATTTCCTTTCTTTATTTTGCAGACGCTCTTTCAATGTGCGAACAAATTTATAGCTAGTCAAGACGTAGTGTTAGCGTTATCGAGGTTTATGTCAAAATTAGCGATATAAGCAAGAAATATAAATTCGAAAATTAAACAAAATAATATTAACTGCTTTAGATTAGAGTTTAGCTCATTGTCTTTTTTCATAAGGCAACCTAGTCGACTGATTAAATACGAAAGCAATACATAGAACGCTAAGTGATTAAAATTGACACAATCTTTTAATAATAAACACTTTTTATTATTATCCAAGTAAGTAAAATTAAATTAAAAAAAATACATTTTATGTGATAAAGTTGTCATGCGTAATGTAATGTTTTCAAAATCGATTTAATTTATATTCGAGCAAATATTTTCGGGTTCGAGAGATAATTTAACACGAAAGTATGTACTCGTTTGCTCACATACATACACATACATAAGAACTTACAAAGCCTTATTCAAATTAAACTCCACACACATATAACACACACATACATATTACTAAAACACTTTACATCACTACATAACATCAACCACAGAGCGCTCTCTTTTATATATTGCAAGTTTAAACTGTAGTTAATTAGGCTCTCATAAAGTTAACAATGGTTTAATTAACTCAGCTTTAAATAAGTGTTTCAAAAGAAAGCGGCATTTCATATTTTCATTATCGATTCATGTAAGTGACTTATATAATTTTAATCGCAATAATTAATTCGCCAAGCAAACAAAGTGGAACTAAAGTATAATAAACTTTTTGCAAAAATTATTTACGAAACATATAGTGTCGCCAGCAGCGTTTGAACCTTTACCTGGTTGGGTAGATAACTTAAATGGTCCAACTGGTCTTATGATCGGTTGCGGCAAAGGTGTTATACGCTCCGTATTGGTAGATGAGAAAAATAAATCGGAAGTAATACCTGTCGATTATGCCATCAATGGCTTGATTACTATACCCTACGCATTTAACACAAATGAAAAGTAAGTGTTCTTGTGCTTCATACTCGCAAATAAAATGAAAAAATGTTTAATTTTAATGTTTAGGCCTGCTGAAATTCCCGTCTACAATATAACAAATGCTGAACAACGCAAACCGTTGGGCGCCACAGTCTTCGAAAAGGGCAAACGTATTAATAAGGAATATCCCTTTAATGCTGGTCTTTGGTATCCCAACCCCACACTCACCACAAATAAATTATATCATCAGTTTAATGTCATCATGTTCCATTGGCTGCCCGCATATTTGTTGGATTTGCTCATGTTGATTTTGGGACAAAAGAGATTGTAAGTTTCTATATGAATAAGAATATTTTTTCTAACACCAAATAAATTGGGTACAGGTTGTAGGCCAGTTCCAGGCTGGGGGAAAATACGATCTCTCACTCTCATCTCGTTATCTTTTTTGCAAGACTTAGTTTATTTTATTTTGTGCTTTACACTGAAGTACATTTTCACTGGTGGATGGCAGCAATGATGCCAACCCAAAATTTGAGTTAGAGGTAGATACGATTTGAAAAAGAGGTAGCTTCTAACAAATCTTTTGGCGTTTTCGTTTCTGATATAAAACGTTGCTCTGTTAAAGAACACATGCTTAACACACCGTTATTATTTGGGATTTTATACAGTTCACAAAGGTAGACATTACCAAGGGTAAAATCTAAGAAAACACCACCCTTTGCAGGCATGAACATGTTTCGAGTACATATAACAAAAGGACAAAAAATGTTACATTTTTTCTAGAAACGAAAACCAGCATTACTTTAGAAAAATAATTGTTAAGCCTTAACTGATTTTTCGTTTGGATAAGAAATAATTTACAAAGGAACCGATCGGGACTACTCAAAACTGGAATAGCAAAAAATCAAGGCAAAATTATTTATTAAGGCAAAGGTAGTACGTCAGACTAAGTTCAGGCCTAACGCACGCAGGTGCATATTACACGAAACCATTCACGCTGTTTTTACTTGTTCATAACTTGCCTTTCTTTAACCATAATATAATGAAACTTGAAACATAATGACTTTACGTATAGGCAACCCCCTAGGCCAAGTTTACCATAAAAGCTTCCCGAGATAGGAAGGTGTAAAAATTTTTGGTACATATTCACTGACTTACTCATCAATATTATGGGGCACTTCCACTGTAGCTTAAGAGCTGAAATTTGGTATAAATATAAGCCTAGGGGCGCAAGTAAGCAGAAAAATCTGTTTTTATCAGGGGGGCTAGGGTTTCCAATTATTTGTATGGGACACTTCTACTATAGCTAAACAGCAGACATTTAATATATAGGTAGGCCTTGGAGAATAAGTAATACAGTAACAGGTAGAGTTAGAGTGTGTCGCTAGCAGGTAAATCTTATTCTTTCAAGAAACCAGTCACCAACGAGGTTTACTTGCCGCCTGCTGACCCATGACCGATTGCCACGTCACCTGCTACCGAACCAATTGATTGAATAATGCAAAAATTCATTAACATTTAATTCAATTATAATTTTTCTATTTTCGCTCTGTCTTTGTTTGTTTCCCTATCACACACAACAGGGGTTGGCTATGCGCGGTTCATAAATATATATATTCGGCTAAAAATTTTAATAAATATTTTCAACACAGAAAACACGGCGCAGTGCTTTGACAATATTGGTACTTACCTTCTTCATTCATATTCATAACAATATCTTAAAAGAAATCAGTGGTCACGAAGACTTGGGAATCGCAAGTTCCGACGAAGATAAACGCCTAGCTGCAGTCTATGGGAAATCGGATGAGTTGCCTATTAGACTCTAGCCGCTTAACAACAATTAAATTCAATTTTTACGTAACTACGAAAACTTAAAAATCGATTTATGACCGGCTAGATAAGCAAAATATTCGTATGGGCAATGCGGCGTTTTGATCATAAACAATTTATTTTAGTTGAATTTCTAGTTAAAACAATTTCGTTCAACAGCACCTTTGCATTATTTTTTAAAAACGAAAAAAGCGAATAGTAGTATAGTTGAGTACCATAATTCAAATAGGTAGTTCTTCCACAAAAGCGTTAGAGTTGGCATCACTGAATGGCAGTTTAAAATGTTTATTTTGTGTTTGTTTTTACTTTCTGTGCTTGTGTGTTTCACTTTCTCTCTCGCTTGCTCTCTTATACAAGCCCAAGTAAAAATTCTAGTAACTTGTTTTATACGCAACTGTTGTGGGGCCTATGTCTTCTATTGGATTTTATTTTAAATAATTTAATTTTTAAATTAAAAATACTTTATCTCTCATCTTGTGTTTATTTTATAAATATGTAAATTAACTTTATTACAGCATGATTAAGATACAATCGAAAATAGCCACTGGTCTAAAGGTTTTACAGTTTTTCACTTTGCATCCTTGGTATTTTAAATCAGATAACTATGCTGCCCTGTGGACGAATTTAACAGCCAAAGATAAAGAGATGTAAATTGAATTAAATTGAAATTATTAATTTCAGTTTATTAACATTAAAAATGAATTTTTCGCATGTCTACAGATTCAATATGGATATGGATCCCGAACTAACTGAAGAGGAATATATGATAAATTGTGTGAAGGGAGCGCGTCTTTATATATTAAATGAAAAATTGGAAGATTTGCCCAGTGCAAGATATCATTTTAAAATGTAAGTAATACACTTGACTTAAACCATTACAAGGACGGTTTTGGAATTACCCGGCCTGACATGAGAAACACAAACGATCTGCAAACATATCTTTGATATTCAACGTAGTTTGTCCTTCTTTTTTTACGGGTATTAAGAAATTTAAATAACGTAGTTAGAATTGCCACGCTTCGAACAAGGAGTAAATTTTTATGGGGGTTAAGGGATAAAAACCCTCACCCTGTGATTTTAGATTAGTGAACCGAAAGTGTGGTATAAAACACTATTTCCTCATTTTCGCCCTTTCATTTAGGCATTCGAAGAACTTAAAAATCTACAAGAGAAGTCTGGTAACGAATTTCCTATTTCAGTGGAACATTTTCCATATCGCTAACGATAGAAGAGTGAAACGCAAGCGAGTCAATGGACTAGAATACCCCCCGATAAGTACCATTGCCCTCTTTTGTAGACGGTCGATTAACTTCAAAATATACAAGAGGCGTCTGGTAATGAATCGCCGATTTCAGTACCATAAATTTCATTGAGCTAACGATGGAAAAGTAAAACACAATGATGAGCCGAGATGCCGGGCGAGCAGCTTGCAAATATAAATTGAAGCACATTCTATATTATTCGCGAAACCGCATGAAGCTGAGCTGAAAGAAAGAGCAAAGAGGTCCAATACATAACTGTGGAATGAAAACACGATGAGAGGACTAACAAAGCGCTTATGGGGAGACCCAAATGGGATAAAACAAGGAGGTTACTAAGAAAATCTTACATTAGTAAGATCGTAAGCGTGCTGACATAACACTGGGTCTTGCGGGGGCATTTACGCCGTATATGATGAGCGGATAACGATGAGCGCTGGGCATACAGGAAGAACGTCGACACGAAGAAACACTTCCTACTCCACTGCTAAGAACCCCATATTTCACGGCCGACATTGTAGGGGCATTGACTAGCAACTACTCAGGAAGTTTGTTCAGGGAACAGAGTTCCAATGAAGGTGGAGACTTTTTCAAAATGGGCACAATGGGCCGAAGTACTGGTGTACGCCTCCTAGCAAGGAAGGAATGTCCTCTCTATTCTACCGAACTTAGCCGGGTTCTTTTAGGTTTTGAAAAACGTATTCGTCGAACAATCAGGTCGATTATTAATAGAGAGAATATTTGTATACATCTGTTCGGGTCGTTCCGCTACCGTTCAAATATTTAAAATATTTATTGTACCAACTGATTAAATAAACATTACCCTTATTCTATTTTCAGCCAATATATCGCTGACAAGCTTTGCAAAGTATTAATAGTGGGACTGTTCTTCTACTATCTTCTAAAATGGACTGGCGTTTTAGCGATGTTTCACGAAGTTTTCTAAATTTTTGATTTTTTTAAAACATTTCAATTTTACGATTTACATTTTTTTATGGTTATAAAAATAGGCTTATTCTAAATAAATGCACAGGGTCAAAGTAATAAAAAATTTAATTGAAAAACAAAACAAAGGTGTTTGATTACTGCCAATTTGCTAACAGTAACAACTCAGGCAAATAATTCTAAATCTTAATCGTTTTTAAAATACAGTCACACCGGCTTATCAGGAACCTTTACCGGGCTGGGTGGATAACCTGAATGGACCAACTGGTGTTATGATAGGCGCAGGCAAAGGCGTAATACGTTCTATGTTATGTAACGGAGAACTTAAATCGGAAGTTATACCTGTGGATATAGCCATAAATGGTTTGATTGTTATACCCTATTACGTCACTCAGTTGAAGGAAAGGTAAGTTACAATTTAATAATTCATAGCGATTCTAGATAAATTTCTCTATGTTTTTATTGTAAAGGCCTGCCTATTTGCCAGTATTTAACATGACTGTGCACGAGGCTCAAAAGCATAATTGGAAATGGGTCATGGATAAGGGAAGAGAATTCGCTGAAAAATATCCCTTTGAAGTGGGTTTATGGCATCCTGATGGTAATATGACGAGCAATAAATATTATCATTGGTTTTGTGTGGTTTTCTTTATGTGGTTGCCGGCTTTATTGATAGATTGCCTGTTGACCATATTTCGCCAAAAAAGATTGTAAGTTTTAGTCAAAATAATCTCTACAAATTCTGACAATGTTTCTTTCGTATGGAATTGTTAGGCTCTTGTATTGAAGTTCTTGGCAAGTGAAACTCAGTCCTTCGTTTATTTTTTAATTGAAAATAGTATCAGTTTTTGTTATCTAAACACGATTGGTGTTTATTCTTCCTCGATTGTCACGTAAAACATATGATACTTAAAGTTAGCAGGACTTGTCATGTCATGTATAAGAGAATATGTCAGATCAGTGAGCTAAAAAAAATCCTACATTAGCCAAGAGACTTATTATTGTAGGAAAGCCTAGCTTTTGTATTTCTTCATTTGCTGGCCTATTTGAAAGTAATATAATGTCCTAGCTTAACCCGGTGTGCTTCGCTACCCTTGCCGCCAGTGAAGGTAAGAAAACTATTCGAAATTTAGTGTCATAAAATTGTAAAAGTGTCTGAAAGATGATACAGAAGACAACCCTAACGACCGATCGCATAATCAAAATAACATTTACACAGAAGAAATTCCTGAGCATCTACCCATGGCCTGCTATGTGCAAACTATCACGATTGCAAGCCAGTTCTCAACATATGGTACAGAACATAATCCTTACTATTTGGGAGTACACTCTGTCAGCTCATAATCGCCCAGTATTTTCCATGAGTACACGACTAGAATTGTAAGCAACCCACACGAAGTCGGGAAATTAATACTCCCTATGTATGATGGGTACCCCTGTAACTGCTTCAATATTTGCCTGATTCTTCCTGAACATACACTTGGGTGTTCCAAATACCCCACACTAAATTTGAGGACTTTCAGAGTCTTAGTTGTTGAGATAAAGGGGGCATTCCTCTGCGCACCGCTAATTCTCGAGATCGCACTTGATTTTAAAAATAACCCACATATAATTTGAAAACTCTCACTTTTTCACTTCCTTTTTCAGAGAGGTACCCTCTGCACGTATCTAAGTCTTTAGGATTTATTCCGACTATGCACTTGGAAATTCAAATACCCCGCACCAAATTTGAAGATTTTCACTGATGAACTTCGTGAGATAAAGGGAAAGTATTAACTACTTTATATAGGGGCACCCCTCCGACCACTCCTACTAATTTAGAAATTTGTTTGGCAACGCACTGGGTTTTGACAATAACCCATAAAAAAAAATGAAGACTCTCACATTTGCAGTTGTTCAGATTATTTACTCTGTATGGGGCCTATCATTTTGCCTGCACCTATTACTTTAGGATTCTTCCATGAATACGCACTTCGTTTTAAAAATGACCAACATAAAATTTGAAGACTCTTGAATTTGCAGCTCTGGCGATATAGGAAAATTAATATTTACTCTTTTTGGTGGTTGCCCTCATGCCCTCTCTTTCTGAGAATGCACTTCGTCTTAAACAGAAAAAATACAGTCCACACCAAACTTGAATACTCTCGCTGTTGTAGTACTTTAGATATAGGGAATTTAATATTAGATCTGTATGGGCGGGTACCTTTCTCCATAGTCTGTTGCGGGTCAATAGTAAAATGGTTAAAAAACTTAAAAACAATCAGTTCAGCCGATCGGCTTTCCCTAAGGTACAAACCTACAGCATTCAAACTTACAAACAGTTTATATAAAAAGTTGCAATAAACAAAGAGTATGTAAATAGTTTTATAAATTGAAAGCATCTAAAATCAAAATTTTATTTTAAAGGAGACTTTTAACAAGTGTCTTAAATACTGAGCTTTCGTAACCTATTAGCAAAGAAACGAGTCGACAAGGCTGAGATAAAAAGTTTCGTTGAACTAAAGCCGGCTATGATTGACTTTTTTTTTAAATTTAGAAATATGCTTTTACAATTGATTTTGTAAAGTAATTTATAAAACATTTGTATCACATTTTTATTAATTTGCTTTCTTGTGTGGAAAGATTTAAAATTTTTAACACAGCTCTGGATGAGATCTTGTATTTGCAAAATTTTAACAATTAAATTTACTCTTTGTCTCTGTTTGATTCACTACTTATTTCGTCTACTTGACTCCTATAAAGCGGTTACAGAAATGACTGTCTATGAATAACGACGTAAGTCTTAAAATAAAATTTTTGAGGAGAGCCAAGATAGAATTTGATGCTAACTGCCGGCTAGTGAAGAAGAAGACAAAGAAAACAGAAAATTCGGAATTTGGCCATATTTTTTGAATTCTTTTATAGTTCTACAATAAATCAAAAACAATAAATCAAAATCAACAAAAATGCACATATACGGTTATTCATGAAAGCCACAGAATTAGGCGCAAGAAATCACCAAAAACCTCTTTTAACTATAATTACAGATTTAAGATTCAAACACGTGTCAAGAAAAAACGTTGCCAGACTTTAAGTCCACACAAACTTGTTGGTGCTGCAGCACGTTCTAATTGTGTAATTTTTATTTTACAGCATGATTCGTGTACAAAAAAGGATTGCCACAGGCTTAGAAGTCTTGCAATTCTTCACAACACGTGCTTGGGATTTTAAAGCGAATAATTTCCGGGAACTTTGTAAGATATTAACTCCTGAAGAAAATAAAATGTAAGTAATTTAAGATGTTGAAACATAAAAACAAAAATATAATTTTTAATAATTATTATAGTTTTTTGAACCTTCAATTTTATTTAATTAAATTATTTTATTGTATCGCTAGTATAGTCATATTGCAAAACATCATCTTGTTAAGATGAAGTAGAAGCAAAATATTTACAATTATCCTTCTTTTAAACAAGTATTAATTTAGCATTCCAATTAATTTTTAATGATGACTGATTAACATTTTTTATTAGTCTGCTTTTTTGTGCTTCAAAAATGTCTATTTGGGAAATATTAAAATATAATTGCTTAATTCGCAAACGCGTTGTATTATTGTATCGTGTATTAAAATAAACCTGTTTATGAACAGTAAAATTTATTGTATAGACGTCAAATTAAATGAAGAAAAAACAATTTTTTACTAGTGACATTATAAAATTGAATTTTCATTTTTAAATTGAATTAAATTAAAAATTAACAACAATAACACAAACAATACAATAATACAACAATACGAGAGGTTGTGAATTAAAATGTTGTATTTTTTTATGAAATAATAATAACAAATTATATTCTAACTTAAATTACCGAGTATAGTAACATGGACCCCTTACACCCGTTGTAGTGAAACAGACCAGAGAGTATTCGATGGGAATCGAACCCAAGATCCCCAGACCGACAGACTAGCACACTGCCAACCAGCCTACCAGGCCATTTACCTACACGCTTATGCTTATTTTTGGAATTTTCTTAAATTTTTTTTAGATTTAAAATAAACACTGAAGACATTGATGAATCAGAGTACTTGAAAATTTGTGTTTTGGGCGGACGTCAATATGTTATGAAAGAACCCTTATCAACGTTGCCTAAGGCTCGTGTACAAGCAAAATGGTAAGTCTTTATTAAGTCTTTAGTTATATATAATATTACTCCTTAGCATGAGGCTTAAAATTAAAATGAAATAATCATCCCGATTCGATTTTAGAAGTTAAAGTAAATATTTTATTTTAAATATTATTTACCGAAAAATTCCACCCAACTGCAATATTTGATCATAAAGTCGATTTTTTTTTTGCAATTTTATTATTTCTGGTGTAAAACAAAATTATTTATTTTTAAACTAATTATTTCACTCCCAACGCATTTTGATTATAAAATAATGCAATTTATTGTTGCGAATGGATAAACTAGTCTCTATGCGCATTTCGCTGGTTGCTTAGGTCAGATCATCAGGAAAACTTTACCCAAGTTTTTAGAAAAACTTAAAACGTCTTATTCTTATTCCTTAAACCAAATGAGAAATCCAAGAAAATCAAGGACAAAAACACTAAAGTTTAAGAACAAATTTTTATTTTGTTTTTTATTCGGTTCGTATTTGTCGCTTAAAGTTTTATAAGAAATTACTACTACCGCTCGCATTCTGTTTTTTAGTTACACAAATTATCCTTCCGGACAAATTTTGAACCAATGTAAAGGGTATTTAAAATAAGTCAACATGACATGCATAGAAACAAAACGTTATGCATTTAAATTTTAATAGAGTAGTATTTAAAACTGCTGATTTAAACTTATGATTAAAATCCACTTACCTTTGAAAACGTGGCGATTAGCTGAGGTGTTTTAAGACACTTACCTGCAAAAAGAAACATAAATAAAAATTAATTGAAATTAAAATCGGAGCATGAAAAATAATTGCTTACAAAAAAAACTTAAATTGCTTTTTAATGATATTTAATTATACCATCATATGATGCTATTGGAATTTTTTCAAATTTTGTTCAATCAATTGCAATTACAGTAATTGAAATTTAGAATTTTTTACATGTAATTGTATTTGACAACTTCCAATTACAAATAAATACGTATTAAATGTGTAATTGCAAAACGATGTCTTTATTAAGTAATTATCAAATAGTTAAATATTTATTACTTTTTATTCTTAAATTACAAAAATATTTAATTACATATTGCAAACAGTAAATAAAAATTATTAACAAAACTCATATTTATGTACATCCATGTATAATTAAATAAGGTATTATAATTAAAAAGTAAAAACAATAACACTTTAAAAAAAATTTAAGAATAATTTTTGTTCTTAATTAGAATGCAATTACAATTACTTGTAATGTGGAAATGAGGTATGCCCAATTACAATTAAAAGTATTTGTAGTAACAAGTAACAATAACAATTACAAGTATTTATAATGACAGGTAACAATTACAATCATTTGTAATAACAAATAACAATTACAAGTAATTGCAATAACAAGTAATAAGAATTGAGATTTTTCAATTACATATACATATATAATTAATATATGTAACTGTAAGGTTCGAACTCCAAGTTCGAACCTTAATTTTAATTACATTTACTTATAATACAAAATAAGAATATCAAAATAAATATTACAGATAATTACATTTGTAATTGAAAAGTAATTGATCTCCTAAAAAGAATGATAAATTTATAAATTGAATTATTTTAAATAGTTACTTAGTTCACTAATTTTATTATTTTCTTTTATTACAGCATGTACGTTTTAGATCGTGTTTGCAAAATTATTATCTGTCTCAGTTTCATTTACTGGCTGGTCTCAAAACTTGGAATCATAAAGGATTTAATGTCTGATTAGTTTTTTTTATTTAAGAATTCATATGTAACCATTAATTAATTATAAGTTCCCTACTTTGTTAAAATTGTACACTTTTTATAATTTACTTGATTCATTTGTACATAGTTTCATTGCAAACTAATACAATAGTTTTTTAAATGGTTGACTGGCACTCTAACATTTAAGTAGTTATAGAAAAAAGATTTTGATCTTCCTGTGGCCTGTATATACTTGTACTGCATTGTCGCATTATATGGCAAGAAAATAAACTAAATTAAAAACCAATTGTAACCAAATTAAATTTGTAGCACTTAGATAAGTCTTAAATTCATTCTTTTTATTAGTATCGGTTGTTTTCTTTTAGGGGAGAAAAAACACAACACCGAAAAACGTTTTTAATATCCATTAGATTCGCTTCCTTGATGAAATAATTTGTTTAAATTAATGCTTGAATATCATTTCATGCATATGATCGCCGCGGCTGCTGTATTCATGGGATATTCCGAAAATCCAATTTTTACATTATCCGTTAATCAGACACCACTTTGGCATTAACGTTGGCTTAGCCGTGTAGGCAAGCGCCTTTATAAGGCCATTTTCTTCAAATATTTCTTGTAGTAACTTAGGTGTATCAGGCGTTGAGGAGAATATGGTGCCAACCTGTTGCAACCACATGTGTGCAATAATTATATCCTCCAATTGTGGTTCAAAAAAGTTATCCATTATGTCTCTATGCCGCTCGTCATTAATTGTAACATTTTTGTCTGGACCATGTCTTGTCGCTCTAAAAGCGTCAATTCTGCCTACAGACCAGGTTTAACGGAATTTCAATAGCTAAACGAACAATTTATTCAGGCTCAAGTTATATTTAATTCTTTTAATTAAGAAAGAAAAATTTATTATTATTAATACGTTAAATTTTTAGCATACTGAATGGAATGCGCGCGTGTTTCCTGTGCCGCTACGCACGTCATTAGCATCCTCTGAGTTTTTCTATTGAATTTTGACTTTTGCAAACATTCGAGGGTCTTCTCATATTTTCGCCCATTTTTCTGTTGCGTCAAATTTCTTTCTTAATCGAAAAAGTGAAATATGAACTTGAGCCTGCAAACGTTGACCCCACCTGAGTTCATTTATGATGAATTGTCAAATGAAACTAGACTGTAAAACGACCGGGGAACCCCAAGTCATCTATTTCAGAAAAGTGTTGCCAATAAAAAATTCTGCACCCAAAAAACCCCTCTATTATTATTTTATATTGACTTTGTTCACATGCCAACCGTGTTGCAGGTTACAGTCAGGTTTTACTGCTACGGGATCAAAAGTATTATTATTGTTTTTTATACATATTTAAGTTGGTGTTATGAAAATATAAAAATATATAAAGAACAATAAAAGCATTTAAATAAAAATCTTATGCATTGTTTTTCTTGAAGAATAAAAAAATAAGTTTCTAAATAAAAACAAAAAGAACGACAGATTTATTTTTCAATTAAAATTGTTTTTTCTTTAACTATAAATAAAATTTTTTTAAAAACTACAGGGCCTTTAGCAACCAGTTTGACGAAAATCAAGAACGAAGGAAAATTTTTTCGATAGCAAAAAAAAAAGCATAAGGGGCTTAGATGTAAGAAAAGAATTTTTACAACATCCGACATTAAAGTTAAATTCTGAGTGAAATTTTTTTGTGCTTAAATATCAGACATTTTACAAAATTTTAAAAATAGTTCGATTTTATTAAATTTTGCACATAAAGAAAAGTTGTGTACGTAGGGCGCAGGTGCGTGAATAAATACATAGATTTTAATTATTATTAATTTTTTTATTTATATTTGACAATTAAACACTAAATAGCAATAAAAGTTGCACTTTGTTTAAAACACTTGTAATTGTGCAAATATTAAAAGTATTTAAGTGTGTAGCTACGATATTGTTTGTGTAGTCATTGATTAGTTCGAATGAAAGCAAAAACTACTGGAAGAGCAGCAACAAATAAACATTCTTAAAAAGTGCTTGTGTTGACACTTTTCATTTCATTTGCAAATTGCAACAGACTTGCAAGAGACTCTTGTGTTGTAGAGTCTATTTCAATGAACTTTGATAAGAGTTATTTAAATACAATGATTTTAGTATAAATGGGAATGGTCAGGACTAATACAAAATTGAATTTGTTATCTAGGAAATATAATTTTTTTTTTGTTTCTCTAATTATAATTTTTTTTTTCAACAACTCTTTTATAAAATGTTGATTTAAAAAAATCTTATGGGTTCTCTGCCATTCACATTTCAAAAAAATTAAATTATACGCCCGTAGTTTTTATTTCTGTTAATAATTGAAAAGGCATTACTTTCCTACATGGTATTTATTATTTGTTTACATAATTTTAAGTCAACATACTGCGAAACTTGTTCAAATATTTTTCTTACTAAAATTGCATGAAACTAACATTATTCTTAATAAAAAAATTCAATTAAAAAAGTGATGTAAACGAAAGGTGAATACAATTTACTGAAAAATAAGCAAAAAAATTTCATCAGAGAATAAAATTCAAGTATGTGTATAATGAATTAAATAAAAAAATAATAATGTAATGGAAATATACTATGTGTAAAACTAATATAGAAATATATACTAAAGGCAAATAAAAAGAACATCAGAACAGTTCTAGGTTTTAAATCGTCTCGTTTTCGTGGTGGAATACCTGATCCCAAACTGTTTTTTTAAGTAAAAATTTGTCATAAAAAATTAATAAAGTATTTTTAATAAGCACACTAGAAGCGCAACTGTCAAAAAATTAGACATTTTCTTTTTCTTTCCTGGATCCACGCCTGGCAACATTCAAATACATTTTTTTAACTTTATTTTTACTTTATTGAATTTTTCTACTTAAAGAAATAAATAATTCAGAATGCTGTAAATTCTACAGAAACTAGAAATGAAATTTCCCTACTTGCTTTACTCTTCACATGCCATTGCGTAAAACAAACTGAACCTTTAATTATTCCAAAATGGGTCTGGACTTTGCGTCGAACTTGACAAGTAGTGAAAAGCAATTTTTACTGATTATATCGAAAAGGATCATTACCACAATTATTTTTTTTTAATTAATAGTCATTATGCAACAACAGGAGTCAACAAATAATTGAAGAAACGTTGGTTGGAAAGAAAAATTAATCATTTGTTTTATTGAAATCAAATACTTTAGGCCGTATTACCAGAAAAAATATTATAAAACAGAAAAGCGAACATTTTATACCTTAAACGCATTTCATTCAGGAGCTAGAACTTCTTAGAGTCTTAGAGAATAATTTTTTATTTGATAATAAACTCCACCTGGGCATGATAAATAAATGTATTAAAGGCTAAATTGCTACTGATTGGAGCAGTTTTAATATTTTTTGTTCTCACTAATTTTATTTTGTTGCGGCTTGGGAGCCAAATTAATATTAGCCGTATTGAGTGTTTCATGCAAATGGTCTTGCTAAAAAGCAAATGTGAAATATCCTAGCTTTTTTTGAAAACCAACAATAAAATACACAAAATTTGTATTGAGTCTCGTAAAAAAGCTACGTTATTTTGCATTTACACTTTTGCAAGACCATTTGCACCAAACACACACTGAATACCGCTATTATAAGTAAGTAAAAAAATTTAATTTTTTTATAACTGAATTATAAATAAAAATTATAAATATCTTGCATTTTAAATGTACTGCAAATTGATTTTATATTCAAATAAACTACTCTGTAACAAATGTATATTTAAATTGGCGCATAATGGCTTTTTATATGATTATGAAATAATTAAATAAGTTTATAAATAAAAGCCAATTAAGAAAAACCATTGTGCTTGCTTGCTGTAAGCCAAAACTCAATTTTAAATGTAAATATTTTCGCCACCAATGTAGGCCAAGTAATTTTATTGTTGGTTTAAGGCTGAACTATTCGAATATTTGATGTTATTTTACATTATTCATACGTGAGAGACATATCAGTTCTCACTCTCTTTCTACAGCGTTAATATATTGGCGCATGTATCTTAAGTCTTTTATTTCCATTTCCGTTTAGATTATTTAATGTTTGTGTCTTAAATCTTTTCGCTATAGTCAATATGGCGGTTTATTTTTTTGCATTCAAGCTTTTTTTTAATATTAAAAATTATTCAAAATTACTACTCAGCTTGATATTTACGCACCTTTTATTAAATATTTACTTGTATTTGCAAATAACTCATCATTCGTCATTATCAATCATTCTCAATTTGGCACGAATGCAATGTAAAGTTATAACTTTACAAATAAAATGATTTTATTTCAATACCTGTAACAAATTGTTCATATCTCATAGTATTCAAAAATCATGTAAATTCTCCTATCACTACAAGCATTTGCATATGTTCTCATATATTTCTTATACGAATGTCTGTATTTAAACGAAAAGCAAAGTTTACCTATTGAAACATTTTGAGTGTACATTATATCAATTAAACAAACGAATACTGATGCAGTTATTACTGCTCCTAACAAAAACATACGAGCGAATCATGTCAAACGAACCAATATTAACATCAAATTCAATCAAACTGCTACAACAACCAAAATCATCCAAATACTAAACCTAATAGAGATTTAGAGAGTTCCCTTTGTTAACAGCCGATTCCGAACACCGAAACTTAAAACGTTTATAAATACAGGTGTTGTGGACTAGAAAGTAACACAACGATTTATACTTTTAACGAGTGTAAGCAAACCGAAATAAAAAAAAATATCATTAAAAAAGATCTAAATATATTTAATTAAACAATTAACTTAAACAGAAGATAACGGTTTATAAATTTCAATTTGCAAAACAAAATGTTTGTACAGAAAGTGGTGAGTTTTGTTGAAACAAAAAACAGCAATATATAAAATAAAAATCAATTACCAAATTAATATGTATCTTTAAATGGTAATTGGAAAAAATATATTAAATTTTCAAACTACAATTAATTAAAAAAAATATGTGAAATTTATAACAATATATGAACAACTACTCAATTTGTAAAAATTGACGACTAATGATCATTATTTAGTTGATTAATGTTGAAGTGCTAATTTGAAAATTAAATATTCAAAATAAAGTTAAATAGGAGTGGAAGCATATAATACTAAATTTATCTATACAAGCAAAAGGAACTATCTTTCAGATAAGTTCATAAATGCAATATCCAAGGAATTAAAGTATTTTATTTCAAATTAATTTGGCAAAAGAAAGAGTGCGTATTGTAAAATAGTTAAGGTTTTTGGCAAATTTAAAAAAACAAATTGAAGGTTTAATAGACATCTAGCAATTACTTTGTGTACTTAAGAATCATTCACCTTGAATGTTGCTAATTAATTCGTAGATCTTTGCCAAAATATATTTTAGGTCATCGGCATTTCATCATTTATGTTTGAACAAGCCAAGTTGATATTTAGCAAAAAAAATGCGCACTTTTTAAAAAGTAAAAAAAAAAATAATTTTATTCTTACAAGTCGACAATTTTATTAATATAATAAAAAAAATTTTATTTAAAGTAATGTCATTTTGAAGGACATGATATATTTTTATAATTATATTTATCGACTCTCAGACATACAGTGCTTTCAAAAAAAAAAAAATAATAAGAAAGATATGAATTTTTAATAAAAAACAAAAATGCTATAGCCTGCAGTTTTTGCATCATGGCAGAAAAATAACTTTTTCAACAAAAAGGAGCATTTAAAATTTCCAAAATTTTATTGTAGTTAAAAAATCGTTGAGCACCGCATTTTTTGTATTTAAGTGGTTTTTTAGAAGAAAACTCTGTCAGAAAATTGCTTTTTGTCAATTACAAATTTCTTGAAATTTGAGTGATGTTTTCTGATTTGTCTGACTTTTAGCTTCAATATAACTTCTTTTAATATTTGCTGCATATACTCGTACACATTTTTTCAGAAACTAAGCACGCCACACGGTTCATCGTCATTCGTAAAATTTGAAAACGTTTGGTTACAAAATACAAATAATCATGATTCCCGAAAGTTTACATTCAGGGGCATATCAAATAAGGATTACAAAACTAAACAAAATAATTTTCCGAAAGTGTCATCTATTTACTTGCCATGAGCCAATTTAAATCGGTTTTTATAACAATTCAATGCAAATGTAGACAATGTATATACGCACAAACACATGTACATAAATCGTTCCTGGCAACAATATATTAAGTTACAATCACACATATAATCTCTAATAGCGATAACGTAATTTTATAATTTTTGTTAAACTTGGATATTAGGTCGTATGGCTTTGCGTTAGCTTATTTCAGATCGACTAAATCATGACCAGCCTTAAATCGTCTTTATTTAAGGCAAAAATAATAATTTGAATGCGTTTCTTAAACTGATATTAATACCTCTTTCCTTATGTGCTTAGACTATCCAGATCTTTAAACAAATGATTCATATTTTAATAAAATAAAACCTAACTTAAAAAAATTGCTAAGAAAGTAATTTGAACAAAAAGTTTAATGCATTCGTCATTAACAAAAAATTCTTGAATGCATTCATTTCAATCAGAGAATTAATTGAATTAAAATTTGAATGAATTAAAGGAGAGGAATTGTAATTTATTTGAGTATTTACTTTTCTAGTTATGATAAAGGAGACAAAAGAAACACTTCTTTTTATTGAAAACTCTTGGAAGGTTTAAAAAGGTTATTAATTAACTAAGTGGCTTGATTACATATAAGCATAGAAAAAAATTTGTAGTAAATAGATTTTTTGAGATAATTTAATTCTTTCTAAAAAAAAAACTTAATAACATAATGAATTACAATTCCTTTCATTTATTTAAACTTAAATTCAATTAATTTTTTTCTTTTTTTTTAATATGCATTAAAATTTTAATTCAAATTATATTTTGGATTATAGTTTCAATCTATAAATAATAATTTCTTTTACGGCTCTGAGACTGTCCTTTTCATATCCATTAAACTCTGACCTTATTGTTCTTTATATTTCCCTCTCACTTACTGCCATTGAATTTGAATCGTAATGTGCGTGTCTAAGGTTTTCTGCCCCTCTCCATTATTATGGCTGTTTATTTTTTACTCAAGAGTTTGTGTCTTAAGTTCTTTAATTTCATCAATATGAAACTTCGTTTTTAATTATTTATGCTTTTATGCTGAAGTAAAATCTAGTGGCTGATTAGGTAAGATGTGGGAGCTCATTTTAATATTTATTTTTATTTATTTGTTTACGCAGGAGCATTTCCAATATGAAAATATTTGTGTTTGAAGTTAAAATTCATCTTTTTCAATATATTTTTTTTTTTATTTTATAAATTATTGTGCTTTAAAAAAATTTTTAGGGGCTCTTAGAAATCACATTAAGTTCTAATTCAAATTGAATCTGTAACACTAAATTGTTTAAACTTTGTATACTTAAATGCAACAATTTTTTTAACTTGTGGCGTTTTCTTTTCTGACAAAAATCTTGCACGTATTTTACACTACGTACATTTTTTTGTTCTTTTCTAAAAAAAATGTGTTTGTGCAAATGAACAACATGTTCTTTTCCAACCATATTTCACAAAGTAGTGTAAAATACGTAACATGTTTTACCCACAATTTTATTTTAAGGTTTCATTTACAACACTGTTTTAACAGCTGGTTAAACTACATCGCAAATTGATGGAAACATAAATATATTGTTCCATTGTGTTCATACAAAAATATACTATTATCTAGAAATGTGGGTAAAAGTGTTACTCAATTACATGTAGCATGTTTCTTTAGAAAAGAAAACGCCATTATCATTTATATACTAAAGAGTTTCACAATAAGGTCGAGTCGATGCGAGCTGCGTTTTTATTTAAAAGGCCCATGTCTGTAAAAAAAAAAACAATGGCGCTACTTTCTGTAATTATCGACCCGCCCATTCATTTTTTTTAATATATGCTATTTAAGAGTTCTATAATTGTTTACCCTGTAATTTGCTTATCCAAAAATAAACAAAATATTTCGTTGTTTATAATCATATATCATTTAAATTCAAACAGCTCAGCTATCAACTGCAATTTAAGGTTTTTTGGATTAAATAAAAAATAATTCAAATGTAATTAAATCAACATTTTGCTTAAAATATTTAAAGAATTTGCAATTTGTTGCACATAATCACCATAAATTTTTTATAACAGTTTTTATTCTAATTGAAAACAATCAATTTTTTTCTTTACTTTCAATACTTATAGAACTTTATTGTGTATTTAATGTATGTATCAATACATAACAAATACGTGACATCTGCGGATGGATCTTTAAGCTGACAATTAAATGTATTAATTTTAAGCCATTCAAAGTATTTACCTACGCTTTTATATTTTGCAATTTAACATTTGACTGCGAAGCTGATGAATACAATTTCTTGTACGACACTAAATTATTATCATGTTTAAATATGAATAAACATGCATGTGACTTTATTTTTGACAAAATCCATAAAACATAATTAATTGCTGACTGGTTGTTTGCGAATAAAAATGTATTTGTTTTTTACGGAACTTGACAAATTGTTTTCTTGTGTATTCTCTTTAACAAAAGCAAGTAATGAAAGCAAAGTTGTCATGGTCCCATAAGATGACAAGCAAAATAATTAAGGGTATTTAAATTAGTTCGAATATACAGTTTCGCAAACATTACTACAAGATCTTACCAAAAAAAAAACCCCCCCCATACAAACGACAGTTCCAATAAACATAATACTGATATCCAAAGCTGTTAAGCATTGCAAGATTTCTATCATTGTCTAAACGAACTTAGATAATTGGATTTATTGTCTGATAAAAGTTTAGATTATTTCTAACAAAATAGTCTCTGTAGGAAGTTAGAGTATAATGTGTATTGCAGCATGAAGCAAACATTTTCAAAATAAGTATTTTTTCCATTTTATTACACTAACGCATTAAGATTTAACACTCTTGCGAAAGCAATAAAGTATTTCTAGAAAACTAAAATACATTTAGAAAAGATTTTTAAATAAACATTTAATAAAAAATAGAGAATAAATAAACATTGATTTTATGAATAATTAATGACAATTATATTTAAATAAATATTTGCCTTAAAAACTATTTGCAGGTAGAGAACACATCTGAAACAGTATTTTGGAGTTTACTTACTTTAACGCTGACTTTATGTGTTATTTATGCGTTTCGGGGTTATTTAAAAGCAGTGTTTTTATCCCTAAAACTATCAGGACCTGCTGCTGTACCCATATTTGGTAATTGCTTGTTACTTAAAGAGAAGGACTGTAAGTATCACAAATTTATTATTTCTAATTTAAAAAAAAACAATTTTTTCTTTCTTATTTTCGCATTTCGCATTAGTGCCCAAGCTTTTCGCTAACGCCTTTACCTTATATGGTCCTTTAGTACGCGTTTGGGTTTTATTATTTCCATTTTTTGCTGTTCTTCAACCGGACGATTTACAGCTGATTTTGTCTTCAAATAAAAATACCAGTAAAGTTTTCTTCTATCGTCTGATGCTTACCTTCTTAGGCGATGGCCTGATTACGAGCAGCGGTAACCAATGGCACAATCATCGTCGTTTAATACAGCCCACGTTTCATTTAAATACTCTAGAAAGTTATATTGGGACATTTGCTAATGCTTCACAGGATTTGTGTGACACGTTGAATGAAGTTAGTGACCAGGAAATAAATGTTGGCAAATATATTAATAACTGTGTGGTGAATATCTTAAATGGTAAGTGAATGTTTTAATAAATATTTAAGTGTAATTGGACAGTGTAATTTTGACGTACAAAATTATCAGGAAAACTAAAAGCTAAAATTTTAGCAAAAAAAAAAAGCTTGGATACCAGTGCTACCAATTTTAAAGGATTGCAAATGTAAAAAAGGGAATTTAAAATACGTTTTACAAATAACACAGGTCTGCAATAAAATATTTCAGCTGCATGAGATATTTTTACTGAATTATATAATTTAAAGCTCACAGATTCAAAAAATAGTTTTCGTAACATCCCATCATATAAATAAATTAAATTAAATAAATTAAAATTTAATAAAAAAGACTTATTTTTTACAATTAACTAAATTAAAAAAAATACATATATTTTTTACAACTAATCAAACATTGTTTCTGATATTTAAACACAATTTTATGTCTTCTCTTTTTTTTTGAGAAAGCTTTGCTTCTCCGAACTCTTTTCCGATTTCCTTCTTTGGTTTCCCGATTGAGCATCCAACAGTAGCCAAAAACAATTTCTTGACACATACAAATTTAAGCTAGTTTGCTATTTTTCTTTAGCTATATGCTAATAAATATATTATTCATCATGTCTTTATTAAAAAAGTATTGAATACAATTAAAATTTAATACTTTTCTTGAGTAAACTTGAAATATTTGTAAAATCTTGTTTTATTTTACTGTAAAAATTATTTTCTTGACAAATTGTAACTAGTTACAGTATCATCTAACCCAACAGCAGATTTTCTTTCGAATACTTCAGATAACAAGTCTAAGCATGTTTAACCTCATCAGTAATATTAGTCACTATCAACTTTTAACCTGTTTCGACACATTCACGCGAACTTTCTGTTAACGCTAAAGCTACTTTATCCACCTTTATCTTTATCCATTAATATTCTTTTTTTTTAATTTTTTGCCAAGTTCACTTTTTAAATAAAAAACGAAATACTAAATATTAAGTAATTTGTAATTTTACACTAAATAAAAAAATTAACTGCCAGGCCCACTATGTCGAACGTAAACGTTGTAGCAAAAAAATTACATGATAGAATTTTGTGGGTATTTTTTCATTTCGTATCAAGTTAAAATCTCTAAGAAAACGTATAAAAATCCTATGTTGTTTTCACTTGCTGACCATTGTAACCCCCCTTTCATTACATAGTCACCTTTCTTTGGGACTTAAGCACTTTTCACGCTTTTAGATCGAGTAAAACGACTTGTCATAAATTGAAGTAACATGAAAAAACATTAGAGTGTGAAGGCAAATTGTAATCAGATTGTCAAAAAAATACGAATGACACAATGTCTTTCAATATTTTTAGAAAAATTTCTAAACGTTAAGAATTTTCATTTTATCAGGGTCGCATCAGAAGCAAATGAAGAAATACCAAAAGCCGATGATAACCCTGATAAACTTGTCCAAAAAAACTAACAAATACTTGGCCGGCTGTAAATTATCAAGGGCCACCCACCGATATCGCTTAGCCCTTGTCGCCGAATGTATCGTTTCGGCTTCTTTCCCTGCTATTCGCTCGTAGTACACATCTTTTTCATTTTATTTCAAGTGTGTTAGTGTAGACACACAATGTAATGAGAATATTATACTTTAGCTATTTTTGGCAATCAGAATCAAGGGAAATTGCTAACAGGTAGACTCACGAGCGAATTTAGGGCATTTCCGGCTCAAAAATCGTATGTTAATCATTCTAACCGAGACCAATTAAAACAGGTATGCTCACCAGCGCAGATGATGACTTTGTTAAAATGCGTAAATGTCAAACTCCATATAGAAAAGGTGGCGAAAATAAGAAAAAAAATTTGTATGAAATTTTACAACCAATCATTTTAAAAAAGTCATCAGCTGCGCTGGTGAGTTTAGCTGTTTTAATTCGTCTTCGTCAGAACGACTAACATTGGATTCCTCTCAGCAAGAATCCAATAAAAATCTAACCATTTGTAGAATAGTGTAAAAGGGACTTTATCAAGATTTTTCCCTCGTGACAGAATCTTTTGCGTATTTTGCTGGGCCGAAAATCTAGATCTCTTGTTCGCTATCAAGTGGTATTTGTTTTTATGTGAAAATTCTTACAATACTTACTTAAGTTCAATGGCCTTCCCATTTCGTAATGGTTGTACTGCAATGCCTAATTACCATGCAACCTACTTAACCTGAATAAAAACATCAGTGTACGCATAATGTAGTGATTTTGTGAATGTTTGACCATCTTACTTAGTGACATTAGTTGATCAAAAAAGACGTCAAGAAAAGTCATTTTTAGCTGGATATAGCGTTTCGTCCACCTAATACCTGAAATTTTCACCTGCAGTACATTGCATGCCGCTGACAGCCAGAAGGGACTCTCTTGGCAAATCTTTCTATGTAGAATTTGGTAAACACGTTTATAAAACTTTTAGAACGATAATTTACTTCAAAATAAAAAAAACAAATAAGAGATAACGAAATTTTAAAACAAAATTATATAATAATTTTTTTTAACTTGCAGAAATAGTTTTGGGTGTGGCGGTTAAGAAAAAGGATACAATGGATACGGTGCAATCACCGTTTAGACAGTAAGTAATACAACAAATTGTTAAAACTTCAACTTAAAATATTCTAAAATTTTTTCCTTTTGCAGAGGCAAATTGATTCTGCCAGAACGATTCTTGAAGCCCTGGCTGCTATGGGATAGTTTATATCAGCTGAGTCGACTGGCATCAGATGAATTAGTTCAGCAGAAACGACTAAGCGAGTTCACACGTCAAATGCTCGCCAAACGACGTGTATTAAAAAGCAACAATAATGCAGTCGAAAAGAAATGCCTTCTCGATTATATGATCGATATATCCGATAATAATCCAGAGTTCACTGAAGAAGATATCGTAAATGAAGCTTGCACTTTTATGTTGGCTGGTCAAGATTCTGCAGCAACTGCAATTGCCACTACCATATTTCTATTGGCTCAAAATTATGATTGCCAGCAAAAATGCAGCAAGGAAATAGAGCGTATATTTGGTAACGATAATAGAGCACCAAATATGCAAGATTTGCGTGACATGCGCTATTTGGAGATGTGCATTAAGGAATCGTTACGCTTATATCCAAGCATACCTTTGATAGCACGTAAATTAGACGAAGATGTGCGTTTAGCCAAATACACTTTACCGGCCGGTAGTAATGTTTTCATATGTCCCTATGCCACACATCGTTTGGAAGAGATTTATCCTGAACCGGAAAAATTTGATCCAGAACGCTTTACGCCGGAAAACTCAAAAAACAGGCACCCCTATGCATATTTACCATTCAGTGCGGGACCGCGTTACTGCATAGGCAATCGTTTTGCTATTCTGGAAATGAAAACTATTATTTCCAGATTATTACGCAGTTATTACATTTTACCAGTACCGGGCAAGACCGTATTCGAAGCAACGTTTCGCATCACCTTAAGGGCCTCGGGAGGTTTGTGGGTACGTCTTAAGCCAAAACAACATAAAATAACAAATTTTAGTTGCTACAACTAAGAAGTCTAAATAAAACATCGTTTATAGTAACAAATAATGCGCAAATGTGTTAAAAGCTTTAATTTCTTTGAAGTTGACTAGGGTACACAATAATAATGGGAAAATTTTTTTATTTAATTAAAACAAGTATGTATGAGTAATACAATGTATCACGCGTGCAAATTAAAATAACTAAACTGGAGATTGTGCCAAAAACTTGCCTTCTAACACTTATTGGCTTTCGCGCTCAATCGTTAAGACAAATTATGCAAACATAAGCTTAAAATCACTTGTCCAAGCTTTACGCTTATGAGCATCAATATATTATTATATTAATTAACACATTTAAACATTTAAGCTACGTATAAGTCTCCATTAAAAAAATGCATTGAAGATGATAGAAGTCTCAAGTTTAAAGTAAACTTTTG
This sequence comes from Phania funesta, assembly GCA_963932375.1. Classification (NCBI taxonomy): domain Eukaryota; kingdom Metazoa; phylum Arthropoda; class Insecta; order Diptera; family Tachinidae; genus Phania; species Phania funesta. Next base: position 87,369,581 of record OZ010654.1, on the reverse strand, counting down.
AACTTTTTATATTTTAAACATAATAATAATTTAAGCTATTTAAATATAAATATGTTTAGAACTTTAAAATACCTAAAACTTCATGCACATACATGTGTATAGAAATACATATTTACATAAAGAGTTTTATAGCGAAAACTTTAATTTTGTTTAGAACTCTTGCAGGTGGAATATTTGCAGTGAATACTTAAATGGTTTTGATTATGAGGTATTATTAATATTATATTATTAATGTATTCACATAACTTTTAGAGTTAAGACGCCAATTATTTCAATAAATATCCTTAAGTCAATTTTATTTACCTTCATACATAGTTTAACAAAATCGTTCATACGACCGACCATCACGCTGATTAATAAAAAAACAATTAACAAAACAAACGGGAAATAATAATTAAGTTTTTTAATGTCTACAATTAACTGTTTGAAATAAAATTTGTCGAACTGGCATTATTAATATTAATATTAAGTAAGCAGGGCACGGCGAAACATGCATTCGCATGTTTACTTCATCGCAATCGATTTGACACTAAAATACGAGGGCGTATCAATAAGTCCGTGACATTTCGAACTTCCCTTGTAGTTATATGAAATGCAACACTGTTCCCATCAAGTACCACCTGTTAATAAACTACTTTCAACAGCTGTTCAAAACATGTGGTATGTATTTGTCTTAAATTGGAAAGAAGTGAATTTCGAAAGCTCATTAAACATTATTTTTTGCGAAAAAAAACCGTCAATCAAACCAAGGAAAAGCTCGATAAACGCCAATCCGAAGAAGGCCAAGGTAAGTTTGTCGGCTAATAAGATGATGGCATCGATTACCTTCAAAAGGGAAAAACAATAAACGGCGAACTTATTAGACCGATTTAATGAGGATTTAAAAAGAAAACGACCCCATATGGCCAAGAAAAAAGATAATGCACGGGTGCACACGTGTGTAGACTCAATGGCAAAACTCTATGAATTGGGCGACGAATTGGTACCTCATCCGTCACATTCTTCGGACTTAGCCCCTAGTGATTACTGCCTATTTCCAAATCTAAAGAAATAGCTCGGTGGAAAGAGATTTAGCTCCAACGATGAAATTATTGACCAAACAAATGCCTATTTTAAGGACCTCGAAAAATCCTTTTTTTTTTTTGAAGGGATACAAAAACTGGAGAAACGTTGGACTAAGTGTATTGAGTTAAAAGGAGATTATGTTGAAAAATAAATTTTAGTTTTTCAAAAAAAAAAAAAAAACTGTGTTTCATTCAAAAAGTCACGGACTTATTAATCCGCCCTCGTAGAATCAACCGAGATGGAACAGAAATACATAGAATGCTTTCATTACCGATCGATGTTTGGATGAAGCAAATAATAACAAAGATAAAAAAATGCAATAACCAAAAGTTAGGGTGATGTTAGCTTCCTGTTAATCCTAGCAACAAAAGACAAGAACATGAAATTTGAAAATATAATTATTCATTCTCATATTCGATTTGTCTTGATGCTTGGTTTAAAAAGATGATGTTTTCAGTGGACACAAAATTAGTTGAGACACAAAATGTTGATAACGCGTAGCGGCATAGAAAATACATTCCATTCAGCTAGTTGTCTAATAAAAAATTATAACTTTTATTGTTCTACTCATTCAGAGTTATCATATCAAACAAAAATTGTCTCTTAACAGACAGAATATAAAAAAATGAACTTAAGCAAGCCTTAACAATTAATCTAAAATGCGTTTAACATAGGAAAAGTATTCTAAAAGTCGCAGAGTATACTTTCTCTATATATTTTAGTGATTTCTATATTTTAGTGATTTTTAGTTAGCCATTTCCGCTTGTAAACTGAAAAGTCAACCGATTAACATGAGACTATGATTTTTTTTTGTTTAATATATCAAAAAAGTGGGAACGACTTCCAAACTGTCTCGTCAGCCATTTCTGCACATTTTTTGTAAGCTAATATGAGACATTTTGTACGAATTTTATACGAAATTGCTCAGATATATGAAAATTTCTTGAAAAATCTCCCAATAAATTCCATTAGAATTTTTACAGAATTTTGTTCGACAAATCAAAAAATGTTAGCCAAATTTTTGGCGAGGATTTCTTTATTTGAATCATTTTATCAAACTATAAAAGTTGGATAATTAATTTAAAAAATAAAAATAAGTTTTAAAAATCTGTAATCAAAATTAATAATAGTATAAGAAACACAAATAATGTTTAAGAAAAATTACCTTCTATTCATTTGATCAGTTTTTAAATCTACAAATAAACGTTACACAATTTGTATCTAAACAATAAACACATTCTAGTAGCTTTCAAACAAAAATGCAACTTAGCAAAAAGCTTTAAGCATAACACACAACATTGAATTTGAGCATTTCCCGCTAAATTACATAAAACAATATAAAAAAAAAGCTTTTTTACACTTTCTATCCAGCACTTTTTCCACTTTTATATTTTTAATTATAAATATGCAAGCGGGTAACATATTCATATTTTAAACGATTTTTTGCATTTCATGATGTGAATATTTCACAATTTCCACTCAATATTAATGCTTTTAAATAACAAAAATATACAAATAACACAATGACGGCAATTTTATTCCTCTCTTCGGTAAGTAAAAAAATTAACTGTTACTTGAATGGTTACCTTAGTTCGATTACCAATTATCGCAAGAGATGCCAGATTTATTTCCTACATAATATAACTTGAGTAAATGACTCAATGAGTAATATTTTTTTAATTTACAATTTTATTAATCGCATTGCCATATTAGTAGAAAATATTTAAATTTTCTACTTTCAATACAGTCGTTAGATAATTTTTAAGCATTCTGAATATATTTAAAGAAGTATATTTTTTATTCTCTTCTTTACACGCATATCAGACAACATTGGCAATCCTTAAAGTTAAGTATTCATTATTCACTACCTTAGAATTTTTATCGTCATCAGTTTTGCATTGCTTTTTTACGTTGTTAAATGGTGGGAAAAAATAGAAATAAAAATACATTGAATTATTTAAAGATGTAATTTCGGTGCGAAATTGCACTTTAATTCAATAACAACACTAACAAATATTCTTTGAAAGTTTTCGTTTAACAACGTGATGTAGTGCATTGAAAATGTAATAAATAAAAATTGTTTATCTATTGAAAAAGTCAATAAAATAAAAACAATTGAAGGGTATAGAAATAGTGGCACTCTTCGCACTTGTGAAAAGAGATAGTGGTGTGAAAAAGTAATAAGCAGTGAGTGCGGGAGTACAGAAAAACTGGAAGAAGAAAAAAGATTTCCTTTAGTAGCGTCCACTAACAATTCAACGTTAAGAAAGTCAAAAATCAAATGTCCTTAGAAAATAAGACAACTTAAAAAAATAGAACGAGGAGAACATATGTAATTTTATATAAAAAATACAAATATGAAAAACCTGCAGTAAAAAATTATACAAAGATTTTGTATAAAATAACTGTACTTGTAGTGTAAAAACACGAATTAAGATTAAAAATAAAAATAGACCAAAAAACCGCTAAACGCCATAAAAAAGAACCAACAACAACAATACGAGGAGAAACTACAGAACACAACTAAAAATAAACTTCATTTGATGGACAAAAGGATATAAATATTTGCTATTCCTGTTTGTGTATTTTATTTTTGTAATATTTTACACAGTTGCACTTTTCTTGTTGCCCATGGATTCAAGTGATAATTCTTTGGGTAAGGAAGATTCTTGTGACATGGATATAAAAACACACCAATCTCTGCATAGTGACATTAAACATAAAGATGGAGAAGTTGGCCCATATTTAAGCAAGAAAGTAAAACAAGTGGCTGTAGCGGATGTAGGTGATAATAATAAAATTCTTATGGGCGTAAAAGAGGTCGAAAATGACACTTTAGACCGCGATGTTGATGTCGAAATGAAAACATTGCCAACAACAGAACCGGATAAGAATGCAGGCATTCTTAAATATGAAACAAAAAATCACGCTACCATTATAAAGTCCGCCACAGAAACCAATAATTTGACCAAGGATAAAACTACCCACTACAATAATGAAAACCCCTCCTCAATACTGTCACCTACCAGCTTACCTGGTGAAAACGATGATAAGACACAGTCATCGTGCATGTCTTCCCCCCATGCTTCCACTCCCGGCTCAACGCCTCCCTCCACTACAGTAGTATCCACAGTCATATGCCACGACCGTTCACCAACGCACTCTTCGGGTAATACACCACCCACTGATGCCATTACGCCGAAACATTCTCCAAAATCTATACCGGAAAGTCCATCTTCGATAATTACCCAGTCGTCTTTGGTTAGTAATTGCATTCAACAACCGATTAATGTGGTACGCAATGGTACCATACCGAATGCTGGCAAACCTCTACTCTCGACCATGAGTAAAAAACTGGAAAGATCTGCGAAAACAACACGTTCACGAAAACCAAAGTCCTCGGTGGCCATGTATGAAAGTGAGGTGAGTTTAGATATAAATAGTCTCTCTTACTCAGCACATACTTTTAAAATTGTTTACATCAAAAGTCAAGTTTAACTTACATATATCATAAACTTTAAAAAATAAACTGAAACAAGATGTCATTCCTATTTAAAATTTAATTTTTTTTTTACTATAAGAGGAGTTTTCTAATATTTTGTCTTTCCTTTAGATAAGCGAAAATAAAATTGGAATAAAACTGTGCATAAAAAAGTCAGATAGTTCACTGAATACTGCAACTGCAGCTGCGATGGCTGCCGTAGCCAGAGGTCTGAATAAATCGGGCACGTCATCGGCGAGAAGTCGTAAAAGTTCACGCACTGTGAAACAGCGAGTCAAACTAAATGACGATGAGAACGATGAAATAGATTATGAACCGAAACGCAAAAAGGAACGAAATATCAAAAGACAAACACCCTCAGCAACAGGAGTGTCAACAAATAACAATATTGAACCCCAAGAAGCAATAGAACAGACCATATGGGGTTCGCAATTACCAGAACCAGTTCTTTTTAAGGTTTTTAATTAAAAAAATTTTTAATACAAGTTTAAAAATGTTAGCAAATTTATTAGATTTTTCAATATGCTGTGGATAAAGAAGGTTGCCTTCCAACTCTATGCCGTTTGGGTAGAGTATGCTCGTTGTGGCGTCGTGTTTCATTATCGCCCACATTGTGGCGTATAATGGATTTAAGTACTTGGATAAAGGAAAAATATCGTACAGAGCTTAAGTTGAAATGGTTTGTGGACAATCGTTGTAGCCGCTGTACAGAATTGAATGTTTGTAAGTATTGAAATTATGCCTTTTTTGTAGGGAAATAAGTTTTGCCTTGTTTTGCTTTTAGCAAATTGGAAGGTTTCTGATATCAATTGTTTTTTGTTAAAATTATCTGCGGGTGCACAAAATTTAACCAGCATCACTTTATCGGGTTGGAAAGGTTTCACATGTGATCACTTGTCATATCTGGTCGAAAATATGAAAAAACTCGAACGGTTAGATTTAAGTTCCGTAAATGTAAGTACATATATACACAATATTAGTGAAGGTCAGAGAGCAACAGAAGCTCTGATTTACAACCTACCAGATATTGTCAGATTTTAGAGAGAAGCTAACGTACTCAAAATTTCACTATACACAATGTGATGTGTTTCTGGCTATTATAGACTAAAAGCTCTAAAACCGACAGTTTTGAACAAAGACCTTCAATTAAAAATATTTCCTTCTTATTTAAGGTGGAAATGAATGCTAGTAAAAGTGCTGTTGGATCACAATCACTGTGCAATGCTATGCAAGTAATGGGCGAGCGTTTAACGCATCTTTATTTAGCTCACAACCGCTTAGCTGGCATACCACAATTAGTCAATGTTCTATCGGTAATTAATGGACGTTGCAGGATATAATTTAAATATAATATAATGAATTTGTGTTTCTTCTTACAGACTTACTGCCCAAATTTATTACTTTTAGATCTATCAAACGTTACAACTCAAGCCACTTCTCATGGCATTTTACATATAGAAAAATTACAGCAAGGCTGTCCAAAACTAAAAGTTTTGCGTATAACGAATTCCCATATAACGTTAAGTACAGCTTCGCTGCAAGAAATGGTAAGTGACACCCACATATGGTAAATTATTAGAAAGTCGCACATCAATTTTGCTTTTTCTTGGCATCTTAAAGATGGATTCAACCGGTTTTCCTGATTTAGAAGAACTTTCCGTGGCCGTAACTGACGAATCTCGTGTTATAGGCGATGAACATATTCAGCGTATTTTGAAATCGTCCTCTAAATTAAAACTATTGGATGTTCGTGGATGTGCTCGTTTGACACACGAAAGTCTAATACGTTTGCCCGCGTGGGATATAAAACATTTATTTTTATCTGGTTGTTCAGTTACCAGAGATATGGGGTGAGTAAGATAGTATTAACTGAACATGGTAATAGTATATTTTAAAATAAACGGATAAATTGTATACATTTTTCTAAGATCGGGTCTTGAATTAATTGCATCAAAGTGGGCTCATAGTTTGATTGAATTGGATCTCGCTTGGGCAAATGTGCAACAACCTTTGGATAATGCCCTATGTGCCTTGGCCGACAAAGGAGCTGAGTCACGTTTGGCGTGAGTATTTAAACGAAATAACATTTATATTTTTTGCATTCCCTAATTTCCTTAACATTTCTCAATTGCTATAGTCACCTTAATTTGTGTGGCTCGTCTGTATCCGAAGACGCTGTTAAAGAGATTTTAGCTAACTGCCCTTTAATGAGTACAATCAATTTGGCATCTTGTCGTGGTCTGCCTCGAGGTGTTAAGCGTCAAATGCAAGGACCCCAAGAACTCAATGAATTGCGGGATGTATTGAAAGTTCAATTAAAAGTCAAATTACCAGAAATAATTAAAGCATCTCAAAATACAGCCATAGCGTCATCTTCATCTACGGCAACCGGTACGAGTGCAAATACAAACGATGGTGGTAGTCTGTAGTGTTCACGTTAAAGAAGTATCATCATATTTGCTTAATTCAAATTAATGTTTTCCAAATTATTTTATTTTTGTTTCTATTGCAATATAGTACATTTGTAATAAGTAGTATCTTTTTGATTTCCATTATGACTTAAAATATTTTTTATACACTTTTCTATTTGTATTAGGATTTTGTTTCCTTCGATTTATACAAATCAATATTTGTAATTTTTAATATTTTGTATTTTGTTAAATATTCACATGATTTTTGTTCTACAAAATTCTATTTTTATTTGTTAGTTGTATGTAATTTGTTTATTACAAATTTTTTATTACAACATATAACATAAACACACGTTTCCTCCCCAAATACGAAAATATTAAAAAATTTATATAACCTGTTTATAGCAATATTTTAAATTTGAAAAATTTAAAATTAATTACATTTTAATAAATACGATAAAGAAAATAAAATATCAAGATTATTTTTTAGACTTTAAGCAAAATTTATACGTACTTTATTTTTATATTTTTTTTTGCAAAGAGTTTCATATCTATAATTTGTTTATTTTCATTAAAATATTTTCTTTTTACAATTTTACTAGCGTAAAAACAATTGTAATTTATGAAAAAATTATGTTTTGTTGGATTAATTAAAAATCAATATATTATATAATTTTAATGGTTTTTTAAATTAATTACTTTTTACTAAGTTGGGAATTATTAACGTAAAATAACACAAACAAAATCTAGGTACTTATTTGATTAGCGTCGGCATGATTGGGATCGCTGCATGAGGTCAATGTAGATTTTGCCGATAAAACTACTCTCAGCTGATAAAACGGTGAGGGCAGGACGATGGCTAACTTTCTCTTACTTGCAAGGTGCACCGAGTTTTGCCTTTTATACATATATAATATTAATAAAGGCTAGATTTTTTTATATTTTAATAATTTCGCTATTATTAAAACAAAAAAATAACGGCACGTTCTAAAAAAGAAGCGTAGAGATATAAATTTATCGAAAATAAAGGCAATTGCAGCCAGTTCCTATAGTAAATTCAATTATTTTTAGATTTATTTACTATTAGTAAATGAAAACAAACAGTACGTACGGTCTTACATAGCGGCACTAAATGCTTGGCGGAAGTAGTGCATATTGTATGCATATTCTGTAGAAAACAACTGAAGTTTTGATAAGGTCATTCACATTTCACCGCAACTTGTCCGAGAGCTGCTAGCATTAATGAATCTAGACTATAAAATTCCATTAAAAATAAAACATGTGATTCGACTTTGCTCCTTAAGGAAAGATTTATTAGTAGGACAAAATTAAAAAAAGATAATTATATATGTATATAAACAAAACTTTAATCAAAGAATCTTTATATGTATTTAGCTTTAATTGTTTTACAATTTTGTTTGTTTGCACGTGTTCATATTATTTTTAACCAACACAATTGATAGAAACTGATAAATATTTTTATTTTACAAAGGTTTTAAGACACAGTATCTACTACTACTTAGCACATATGATCATTGTCCGATATTATTATCAACCCCATTATATTATTTACTCCACTTTGCTTGGTTGCGTTTTCGTTAGTTTGTCGGTATCGGCAAAATAGTCAGCGGTTACCTTAACGATAGCAGCACCAGAAGCCAAACCGGCGATAGTTGCCACTGCTGCGTTTTCCTTTGGCAGCCACGACTTAGAAATAGCCCATAGTAAAACGGAACCCAATGCCCATAGACCGCCACCTAATAAAGCATACATGCCACGTCTTCCGTTGGGCACTTTAGCTAATGCAGGACGACCGTAAACATAGAAAGCTCCGCCGACTACCGAACTCAAGAGTAAAGCATTGGTTAAATCCTTTTTGGGTGTAAAGATCTTTGACATAAGCGCAGGATTCATAACATTAACCGACAACGCACCGTAACTGGCCAAACCCTGTATGGGAATGTAATAATAGTAAATGTTTTCTTTGGTGAATGGTTTCAAGCCTAATTTATTGCATATGGCACAGGCTTTCTTTATTTTGTCTTCCATTTTGAGTTATTAAATAGTTGTGAAAATAGCAAATAGATTAAAAAGATCAACTATAATAAAGTACAAAAATTATATATTCCACTAGTATAGAAAATGCCTACTGTAAATTGTTATATAAAATGCGGCTGTCAGAAATTATAGTTGACAATATATAATATTTATGAAACACACTGTTTGAAAGGTTGGAAGGTTGCCATACTTCCCTACGTATACTAGACTTTATGGGACACATTGTGAGTTTTTATGAAACAATTGCAATTCGTCTTTTGAGATTAAATTTATGATCACGAAAAGTTAATTTCAGAAAGTTTTTAAAATTGAGAATAAAAATACAAAACAAAGTATGAGTACAGGGAAGTACAATATCCATTCACCGTTGAACGGCTGAATTAGGCATGGGCAAATAGTGAAATACGATTATTTTGCAGTCGAAGTTACAGCTCATCCGTATAAGTTTTTGATGACGCATGAAATAAAGCCCGACAACGATAGATCGTTAATTGTCCGCTAGAAATGTTGGCCTGATATCATGGATTTTGCACAAGATCTCATCTTGAAACATTGAAAGCGAAATGGCTACGGCGGCTATTTGAATGATATGCTATTCCATACATAATGGCATACATGTTGCTTTAAAATAAAGCCAGAGAATACAATATCTCAAACCATTGATTTATTTACATTTCGTTTAATGTTATTCTTATATGGCGTCTTGACTAGCCGTAAATCTGTTTAGCCATAATACATTTTGCTGTTCGAAATTTGGCTAGCCAAGATCGTCGCTGTTTATGGTCCTTTCATGTTCAAACAAAGTTGTCCGAACAATAGTTCTCACAACACTTATGACATTACTCAAACAAAATACACATGCAAAATAAAAAGTATGTGTTTGTACGCTTGTCTGCAAACACCAAGTGCTTAAACTATGATAATAATATAAATACGTTATTTTACAGACGCTCCTCAATGTGCGAACTAATTTATGCGTAGTCAAGTCGTAGTGTTACATAAAAGATCAACGCAAGGCAATTTGATAACAGTAGACTTACGGGCGAATTCAAAGTATTTCCAGCTGTTTTGCGGATGTCAAACTCAATGTATAATAAATATACTGGAATTACGAAACATTTTATATATGGAATTTGATTTCCAACCAGTTTACCAGCATATTCTAGCCTGAATCAAAGTATATTTTCTCTCATCCCACTCTATGTTAGTAATTTTTATTGGCTTGATTTAGCGATTTGCAATTTTTTGTCAACAATCAGGCAACTTCAATTTTACGTCTTGTCAAAAATAAAAGTTTTTAATCTAGTGATAAAATATATTTTCCGACTAAACTATTTATGTAATTTATAGTTTAAAGAACATAAAACTAATTAAAACTACAATGTTTTTAATTTTGCTGTGAAAGACTTCAATTATAAATCCTGAAAATATATTGAAAAAGGCAAAAAATAAAATAGATGTAAGTGACAAAGTAATTATTGATTTGCTTCAACCAAAAACAAGAATAGAAAAAATCACATATGAGTAAGACAAGTAGTGATAGGTGCCAAGGCATTGGCACAATATTCGATTGAGACCCCTATGTGGCAAAGTAATTATAAATAGAGTTTATTATTTGCCAAGCAATAAAAAAATCATAATAAAATTAGTAAATCATATAAATATTTAACAATTTTCTACTGCTAACAGATTTTTTCGCTTGGATTAGTGGTTTTTTAATTCATTGGGAAAAGCTATTAAAACAAAAATTAAAATGGTATCATTCAATGCACCGCAAAAGAAAAATGTCCGAATACTTTTATTGGGTGATCAGGGTGTTGGTAAAACATCCCTGATTTTGTCTTTGGTTAGTGAAGAATTTCCGGAAGATGTTCCTCCCAAAGCGGAAGAGATTACCATACCTGCTAATGTTACACCAGAACAAGTGCCAACAAATATAGTCGATTATTCAAGTATGTTAAAGTGAATGCTGAAAACTGTGAAGATATTAAACGATCCTCTTTAACTTATTTTTGTACATGCTGCAGGTATTGAACATACCGATGAAACTTTAAAAGACGAAATCATAAAATCTCATGTCGTTTGCATTGTGTACGCTGTTGACGACGATTATACTTTGGATCGTATTACATCTCATTGGTTACCATTGATACGCAATGCGATAGATGAAGATCAACCTAGGAAACCGGTTGTTTTGGTGGGCAATAAAGTTGACTTGATCGAATACTCAACCATAAACGTAAGTCGTTTTAATAGATTTCTGAAAAAAATAATATCGGTTTATTTGGTACAGAGTGTTCTTTGCATTATGGACGAATTTCCCGAAGTTGAAAGTTGTGTAGAATGTTCCGCAAAGACTTTGCACAATATATCCGAAATGTTTTATTACGCACAAAAAGCAGTTTTACATCCAACATCACCCCTCTATATAATGGATGAACAAGATGTAAGTAATTTCGCAATTGTAAGCACAGGCATGTAATTTATCATAATTATAACTCAAGAATTCAGTGACTCAGATACTTTTTTTAAGTAAATACTTATTTAAGAAAAAACGTAAGAACAATGTGTACAAAGAAAATTAAAAAAAAAAATATGTACATATTTAGAAATGCGCTAAATTAAAATAAAATCTTGTAACTCAAATATAAAAAAGAAATCAAAGATATTTTTATATTAAAAATATTTTAGCTCACTCCTGCTTGTAAAAAATCGCTGGTGCGCATTTTCAAAATTTGTGACATTGATGGAGACAATCTCCTGAACGACTACGAGTTAAATTTATTCCAAAGGCGTTGTTTTAACACTCCCTTGCAGCCACAGATTTTAGATGAAGTCAAAGCGGTCATACAGAAAAATGTAGCTGATGGGATTTATAATGATTCGGTAACTTTTAAAGGTTTTCTATTTCTTCATTGCCTGTTCATACAACGTGGTCGTAATGAAACGACATGGGCTGTATTAAGGCGTTTTGGTTACAATGAACAGCTGGAAATGTGTAAAAATTACTTAAAACCTAGCTTAAAAATACCACCAGGAAGTAGTGCGGAGTTATCACACAGAGGCCAACAGTTCCTAATTGCTTTATTTGAAAGATATGACAAAGATGCTGACGGTGCTTTATCGCCGGAAGAGCACAAAATGTTGTTTAGTACTTGTCCTACACCTCCCTGGTCTTATTCTACTGATATACGTAAATCATGTCCAGTTAATGAAAATGGCTGGGTTACTTTAACTGGTTGGCTGTGTCGTTGGGCATTAATGACTTTAACAGATGTATATAAGACAATGGAATATTTGGCGTATTTGGGTTTCAATGTTCATGAAAATGATACACAAGTCGCGGCCATTCATGTGACACGAGAACGTCGCATTGATTTAGCAAAACGACAAAGTAGTCGTTCAGTGTATATGTGTCATGTTATAGGTCCCAAAGGCTCAGGGAAAACTGGCCTATGTCGTGGTTTTCTATTAAAGGAAGACATGAAGTCCTTAATTGGCAAAGAGTTTAAAACCAATGTTACACATTGTTGTAATACTGTTCAGGTAATTCAATTACAAATATCTAAATAGAGATGTTTTACTAAAGTATTTTTTTTTTTTTTTTTGTTTCAGGTCTATGGCCAAGAGAAACACTTAATTTTACGCGATATCGATGTTCAACATGCTTTAGATCCTTTACAACCCCAGGAAATCAACTGTGATGTTGCCTGTTTAGTCTATGATTCTTCCAATCCCCGTTCTTTTGAATATATAGCACGCATCTACATTAAATACTATGCCGAAAGTAAAATACCTGTTATGATTGTTGGCACCAAAGCCGATATGGATGAACGACGTCAGGATTATTTATTGCAGCCCTCTGATTTTTGCGACAAATACAAGCTGTTACCACCTCATCTTTTTAGCTTGAAAAGTGATAAAAAAGAACTATATATTAAGTTGGCTACCATGGCGGCTTTTCCGTAAGTTTTTTAGATTTTTTCTATTTCCTTAATTTATATTTTTATAAAAATGTCTTCTTGGTATCTAAATTGCTAATGCATTAATAGACCTGTTATCAGTTATTTTCATTATTATTTATCAGGATTTGTGAAATGTTTTATATTTGATATTTTCTAACAAAGTTTACTAGTGATTTGTTAATTTATTAAACTCGCAAATACTCGGCTTTGCTAAATCTTAAATACCCTCTTATAAAAATTTTTTCAACCTTTTTCAAATTTATTAATGAGGCTTCTATTATTAGTTGTTTAATGTAATTTATGAAAAATAATAGTAATAGATTAAAATAGGTCACCACACTGATTTTAAGTTTTTTTTTTTGCACAAAACTCCTGAAAATACTTGAAACCATTCATCTATGAACACTAACTACTGACATTTTTTAAGCCTGGTGTGAACCATAAAGAAAAGTAACCCTCAGACAATTATGCCTACTAATTATTTTTGAACAGTTATGGTACTTTCTTTGGAAAGGTATAGACGACTTAAGAAGTCATAGAAGTGGCGACCAGTGGAGCTTCAGTGTTTAAGAACTCTGCATTTGCGAGTTAGTTACACTACGTCTTAGCTACCCATAAATTTGTTCGCAAATTGAAAGAGCGTCTGTAAAATAACGAGAGAAAATGTGTTCGTTATCTTCTGTTTGAAGAATAAATGTATTCTTCAATCAATTTGAGCATAATTTTGGCCTCGCATCGAGATTATATAGTTGCTTTTTCATAGTTTATGTACGGGTGTTTACAGACAAGCACGCAGCAACATGCATACTCTTTATTTTGCCTGTGTATTTTGTTTGCGTAAAGTCATAACAGACTTGTGCAAACTATTGTTCAGACAATTTTGTTTGAACATGAAGCAACCATGAACATCGACGGTCTTGTGTGCGAGCAGCAAAACGTGCGATCGCTGAACAAATTCATGGCTAGTCAAGACGCCATGTTATGTTTACTTTTATAACAGTTTGCAGTGCCTCTGGTGTAATGTAGGCGCTTTACTTAGAGCTAATATAGCAATATTATTAGTTATTTTACTTCTCCGGCAATTAAGTGCTATAAAGTGATACCGACTAAGGAGAGCGTTTTATATATACTATTATGAATAAAAGCTACCACATATTAGAAAAAGTTATTTGATTTATTGATTGGCAGCGGCTGAAATACGAACCCACCGCAACGGAAATTTTTAAATATTTTTTTTATTGCAACCTTTACGATGTTACATTTTTAAAATTTTTGTTTGATAACTAGAAAAGAATCAGCAACTAAAGGTACAAGTTCAATACATAAAGTCGACAACACCTCTTCAAAAGTTTATTTTAAATCCGACCACTCGTTTCAAAGCGGCAGATCTATTTCCAATTTTTTTTTGCAAATTCTACCATTGTGTTCAGTAGTGATAATTTATGGAAAGTAAATATCAACCTTTGATTTATACGTAGACTTTTTCATTTACAAAAAACAGATGCTTAAAATTCATTCTATATGTTATAAAATCACAATCCAGGAAGCGTTTTTATATGGGCTCTTAAAAAAGTCGTATTGGAAAACTTTCATCAATACTTTAAACCTATTCAATCGTACCTCTTCTAGTGCCAGACCCATTATTGGTTATTGAGTTATATTAATTAAGAAGAAACAAAAATATAGCTCAGGTTCTTAAACCATTTCGATGTTTTCATGATTTATAAATTTTTTTTATTTAAACACAACCCAATTGCGAATTCTAACCACTTTATTTTCCATTCCCATTTAATTACTTTTGTTTGAGTTTACATTCTAATTTATATTGAAACTAAATAATTTATTAACAAACATTTCTTTTCCTATATTTTCCAATTTTGTTTTCGTGATGAAAAAATTAAATATGGTGGTGTTGTTTGTTCAAACAAAATAAAAACATGTTCTGTGGTGGTATATGGTAAATTTTTTTCTAAAATAAACATTATGGAATTCGTATAACGAAAAAATAAATAAAATGTAGACGCTTTCAAGCCGCATGGATACTTTTTTACAAGCACAGGTTGGTACAGCTGTGGGAATCGGCGTAAGTTCAAATATACTACTTCTAATATAATTAAATTACTTCTCAAAAAAATAACAATATGTTAGTGTTTTCTATTTTTCTGTAAACGCATCACAAATAATTTATTATAAAAAGATCACTCCCACCAAGCATACTCTTTTAATTTGTTCTTTTCTTTTCTTAACTTAATCACTTCATTTAAAGTTTTTAATATCACAATAATTTGCAAAATGCTTTTTGAACAGGTAGTGGCGGTAAACTAATATTTCAATACATTTTATTACTAATTACTACTAATAGAAAAACGTTTTCTGTGTAGTTTTCATTTTTAGTCATACCTCATATTGTATTTAGTATTTAAAAATATTTTCTATTTCTTTTTTTTTTTATTCAGACACTTACGTCAATTTGGCCTTATGACTGAAGACCCTACTCTCTGGTGGAAAGCAAGTTTAGGTGTAGCAGCTGCTACAGTCTTAGGTTTTGTAGTATTGAAAGCAGTCCATAGTCTAACAACGCCATCACGTTAAATACTCTCCAATTGTTGAATTCTACATATTTATCATTTCTAAGTCCTCCCTAAATAAATTATCATCATCTTTAACTTTGAGACGCCATCAAATTCGTCTTACCTTGTTTTTTTTTTTTTTTTTGTAAATATTTTACGAAATTGTCTGTTTTTGTTTTATTTTTAAAACTCATAAGAAAAATTAAAAAATTATTGGAGGTTGATTAAATCACTATTTTTGCTGTAACCTTTTAAATCTAAAATAACATTAAAAACAATACACATATATATATTTTTATAGATTAAATAAGAAATTTATGAAAAAAAGGAATTCTTTAAAAATAATTTCTCTGTAACATATATAAAATGTAGTTTCCTTAATAATATTCAAAATCCTTTCTATAAAATTTTGTTTGAAAAAAATCTACGCCCAAATGGGGAACAAAAAAAAAAATAAGAATTAAAAAACAATGACCACTAGAAGTTAATAGTTTAATAATAAGGGAAGTTTTGATTTGTTTTGTTTTTAGTAAAAACAAAACAATACTCAAAATTTCTTGGTATAAAATTTTTCCAATAAAAGTATTGTATGCGTTAATCGGTATATTATACACATTTATTTAAATCGAAGAAGATTTGAACACAAATAAATACATTCACTGTATAAAAATATATAAAAATAAACAAATTCAAATACACAAACACATCGTTATTATTTTAACATATTGCGAAAAATACACTTTCCTACAAAGTAACAAAAGCAAAGTTAACACTTATCGTTGGCCGTCAGCTAGCAGGCACAAAGGTGTGGTTTGCCGTAACTGAGTGCACTGTCAGAAGTTTTGACTTCTGATGGTAGCGGCCGGTAACAGGTTCATGTCTCCACTAGGGGTCTGGCTAAGTTCAAAAATCCCTAACTCCCGGTGGAACAGCATACGCCAGAGAATGCGTGGCCAAGAGGGTGTTTGATCTCAAGTATGCGAACTCTGGATACCAGTCGATCTCAACGTTTAATACAGACCCGTGCATTTGAAGCTCTGTGTGTACATGTTTTTCTCCATAACTCACGGGAATTATATGAATCCTCTGAAGGAACTCCTATTTTAACTGGCCAAGAGAGGAATCCGGAAGAGATGGCCAAGAATGACTCGCGAGGGGTGGATGAGTCCATCTCAATAGGTATTTCTAAGGTGTTGGACCGTGAAATTCCGATAGGCTGATAAAATGAAGCCTCGCAAGAGGTGGAGAGATTAAGCTTTGTAGGAATTCTGAGGCGATGAACAAGAAAACATCGCAAGGGGTGAACGGGTCAATATGCAAATATACTTCTGACGAAGAGACTGTAACGGTGGGGCACACTGTGTTCGAATATCCAGGTCTGGCTAGCATAAAGCTTAGGACCACGGGCAGACACTTGTTAAATGTGAATGCCATGGAGGACCCAAGCATCAGCAAATGCTAGCAATAGTAAGGCTCCGAAATGAGGAAGAAGGTCTACAGTTAGCAGTTGACACTCTACGATCACTGCAGTCAAGAAAGGGAGTCGAGCGGTCTGCTTCGGTATCCCCCCTACATTATATAATAAACACATCTTACTTTTATACATACAATCATTGGCGCAGTTCTTATGCAGTCAACACACGCGCACAAATCGCAAGAAATTGAAAATAGTCCATTTTTGGTGATTTGTTCGATGTGTAATGTGCGAGAACATTTGAGAATTTTTTCATTTTAATTCCATCATCCGCCTCACAATTCATTTTAACTGGATTCTTGTTTGATATTCCGACAGGGTGATTTGACATAGATATTTGGAACAAAATTTCAAATATCTACATCATGTTAACTTGTTGATATTGTTTAAGTTTAACGTGATTTGTTCGATGTGTGTGGAGAAATGGTTTGCGAGCCAATCACACTTTCTCCCATTGCTAACACAAACTTTCGTAAAGCGCAATCGACGTGAAAAGGTATAATAATAACTTTGATTTCCTTTATATAAAATTATGTGTGTGTGCACAACCCTATTCCAATGCAATTTTACTGCAAACCTGCTTCTATATTTTCTGAAAAATCAAAATCATTGTGATATTCTTCTATATTACGTGTATCGTAGTTACATATATGTACATGCATGTGAGTGACTATTTTTTATAAACCCAGTGAGCAAAATAGTCTGACAGAAACGTAATACACAAATTCCGACAGTTTTGACCAGATGTATAAAGTTGTTGACACGAATTCTGACAGAAATAAGAGAAATTCTGAATAAAAAGTTTCTTTTCGACACAACTTCGACATCTGCGAAACTACTGAGCAGATTTAGTACAGTTTAAAATGTAATTTTAATCCGAATTATCGAATTTTTTTACTCAGCCAAATAGAATAAAACGTTCTTATGTTACAGATAAGGCCGTATCTAGCACACAAGAACCGATTTAAACAAAAATTAAAAATTATCGTTTAGAGAACGATAAAAAAATGGCTCTGAAGATGGCAACTAGCCGAAACCGGTTTGTCTCTAAACCAAAATTGACAAGGGATGACGGAAAATCGTTCCAAACATATATATCAAATTGAACTCTTCAGATATCAGATGTAACAAATTGAAGTATTCGAACGTTATATTATATACTGCATGTTGCATATGTCCATATAATTGGGAAAAATTAAATAACTTGATATATTTTGGGCACACTTCGTAAATATTTCAAAGGACTGTTCCAAAAATCACCAGAATCGGTTCATTAGCTTTTTATTCTAGCACAAAATCTAAAACCCACGACGTTTAAAAAACAGATATAACAAAAACACTTTATTTATGTTTTTCTTATACATATTAGAAATGTAAAATTTACCATTTTTACTTCGTAACTGAAGTATTAGTGGCAGTAACACTTGTTGTGGCAGGTGCCATACAATTTCCGTCTGGATAACGTTTTTGAAACTGTGTTATAAGCTCTGGATCCACCAGACGTATGCCATCCAATTGATTACCCAATGTAATCCAGTTAGGTTGGACGTTGTGGGGTCTGCCGAATAATTCGATTTTACGTGAACCTGGACTAAGACGTTCAATAATGCCATAGATTTCATCAGGCTTATGGGAAGTAGCTCGAACTTCTGCTACAATAACGTCACAGTCCAGGCCACGGTTAAGATTTTTGGGATTACCTTTCATGCCCACCAAACAATGTTCTTTGCCATGGTTAAGCCAATGGCCGGTACGACCAGTTCGTATAATACGTTGCAGTTGATTGGTCTTCACCCAAATTAATTCATCTACACGTTCGTAACTAAAAGTTAAAAATAAATAATATATATTAGAGATTAAACAACTTTTACCTACCCCCACAACATTAAACACTCTCGCCCCAATTCCATGGCACGACCGGTAACCCAAAGAAATATCAAGCCGTCATCTTGTAGAGCTGGCACTCCCAATTGACGCATTTCATCATCAGACATTGTACCATAAGGCAATTCCATATGAATATCCCATGGCGGATCAGCCATGACAACAGCAAATTTACCCAATACTGTCATATCTAAATAACGCAAATCGCATTGGATCCATTGGGGCGGATACAAAGTAACACTAGGATCTACACTACGTTTAATACATCTGTTGGTTTTTACATCGGTCGGTTTGTTTGTATTAATATTTGGCAAAGTATCCACTTCATAGTGGACATATTTACAAGTGGCCATGTGAAAACAAGTATTCAAGAAACTACAGTCTCCCAAAGAATCATCAGTATGCGATTGGATAATTTTTTTAAAATGCAATTTGGTGCATTTGCTGGTTTGAGGTAGATTTTCGTCAGCTGTTTCTTCCCGAACTTCATCAGCAGTTTCATCTTTCGTATTATCCGCCAAAATTTCACCATCTTCAGCACCCGAATCGTTAGCTTTTGTTTCAAATTCTTCGTTCGATTCGTCGACCTCCCCATCTTCAATCGGCTTCAAGCGTTTTACCGCTAAGTCCTCCATATTAGAGCTCTCAGCGTTAATATCATCGGTTGCCAGTCTTTTTTGAATTTTCAGTTTATGTTGATTCTCTAAATGGTCTTTTTTCTTTTTAGCTTCCAGTTCTGCTGTTGCTTGTTGTGCCTTAAGGCATTCGACTTTAGTGCCATGAGGGCAAAACTCCATGACTTGGGCGCCACCATGGGATTTAAATTTTTCCGCCACTGAACGTTCTTTTGCGGTAGGTTTTGTTAAAAGCTCTAGAATTTCTTCACCGACTTGTTTACTTTGTTTTTCACGAGTTGAGGGCATAGACAGAAGAGACTGAAAAACAATAATATTAATAGTTTTTTAAATGTGTGTAATTTTTTTTACCATAATGTCATCTGAATCTGTATTTATATCCTTGCGATCAGAACTATCTTCACTTTCCTCCGGTTGGTCATTACTTCTATTATCGTCTAGCATATCACCATCTTCAACTAAAAATATAAGGTTCAATCTGGCCTTAAAAATCTGTACAAAAATAAAAATCCTTACACAACTTTTTATATTTTCTCTTAATCTCCTCCGTTAAATCGAAGTTGTCATTGATAAAATTTTTGTAAAGTTCTAACAACACCTTTGATTCCAAAGAAATAACTTCACAACCACTTTCCTGGCCAATCGTGACACTTTTGATACAAACGGCTCCTTGCTTAGCCAATTTATTTAATATATAATCAACACTTTCAGGTGATATCGTCGTTTTTGTTATGAGTGATACTCTCTTTAGTAGTTGCGTGGAAATTGTTGGTAATACTAACGAAGGCGTAGTTAATATCTCCAACAGAGCTTGCTCCACAATTGTGTCAGATTCTAAAACAAAAACCAAATATTCATGAATACAGTATTTACAATTATTTGTTACTTTTACCATGTTCTGTTTTCCTCACCACAGCTGACTTCTTTATATCTATACTATTTTCATCATTTTTTGAAGAAGCCGCTGAATTAGTTCCTCCAGTCGCTTGCAGTATACCATGTCTTTCTTTTTTGCGTTTTTCCAACTTCTCTCTCAGGGTATTACGTTTGGTTTTTAGCGCCTTAATATCGTCCCAGGCATCAGTCATGTTTAAAAAAATCTTAAACTTATACAAAAAATTTGTAAATTATAAATATAAACTTATAAAAACTATTTGTTACAACAAATCAGACAATGAATAGAGATGCCGGACTACAAACTGTACTCTAATTCAGGGATGGAAATTTTAGTAATAGAAATGGCACTTACCACTAACCCAAAAGTTATGTTTTCAACATTTAGGTACTTTTTATGAAACATAATTTTTATTAAAAAATTAACTTAAAATTCATTTATATATAAAAAAAAACCCAAACCAAAAATGCATAAAACTAGTTTACGTAAATATTAGATAGGCCAAATGAATACAGCAAAATATAGAAAAAATTAATAATCTTGCTTGAGATAAATATTTAAAATAATTTACTATACAAATTAATTATATCTCGTATGCATTCATAAAAAATCTAAAGTAACATTTAGGCAATTAAAACATAGAACTCAGCAGGCCTAATCTGTCAAAACTAAAATGCGTATGTTTATATGAAGAAGAATGTTTTTACATCATCACATCAACATGGCTATACGACAACTTTTGCGAAGAGCTGAAATATTCAGTTTTTTAGCACAAGTATGAATTCGGATATTGCATCTTTGCGCCAAGTATCAGAAAGTATTAATCACAAAGTAAACAGAGACGACACGAGAATAAAGTGATTTCTTTCTCTATCTGTCTCTTTCTTAAATGATTTATCGCTTCTAAATAAATAGTATAATACACACAAATCAAGTGAGACATCAATTTATTATATGTGCTATGCGATTTATATAATATAAATCGAATAGGATATAAATTTTTGCCTCCGTTAAAAATTATTTTTCTAGTTTTTTGCTTCTGTTTCGATTGTTTTTCGCATTACTTTTAAATGTTATATTTGTCGCCCGCGGTAAAAAAAGCTGATTCTAGCAATATTTCTAACGTCAAAGTTTACACATCTGGTTGCTTTGTGGCATTAATTTCTTTAGTATAAAATACTGGTAAATCTTTTAGTACGTTTCCATTATGCTCAAATTGACTTGATTTGAACAAATCACTTCCAATTGTTTACACGTTCACATGCCTCATGTATTTTATAACCGACTGATTGTCAAGTGCAATGAGAACCTTTCTCTCTTGCACCCGACTTTCGAGCAGGTGATCCAACGCATGTTGTAACTCAAGCAATTCTGCCTGATAAACTGACACGTACTTCTTCAGACCCAGATTACAGGACAAGTTCAGCTCAGCTGAGAATACACCTGCTCCTGCCCTGCCATTCATGAGAGAACCATCAGTCAAAATCCTAATTCCGTTCTTCATCTATTAAGAATACTCTTCCTCTGACCGGTTGTACAATAGTGCTTTAGAATAGTTGCTTTAGAAACACAAATATCAATTTTAATACGTATCGAAACGTCAATCTTCAATATCAGATGCTTTGATATTGTTGTCGTCTTGATTATTACGTCTTGACAAATTTGTTCGTACACTGAGAGAGCGTCTGCATAAAAACGAAAGAAAATATGTTCGTGATTTTCTGTTTGAATAATACGTGTATATGTTCCTGTTCAGTTTTAGCATCATTTTTTGTCTCTCATCGAGATCGTATGGATACTTTTGTATAGTTATGTACGGGTGTTTACAGACGAGCGCACTGGACATACTTTTTATTTTGCCTGTGTATTTTGTTTGTGTAATCTCATAACAGAGTTGTGCGAACTATTGTTCGGTCATTTTTATATAAAAACTCTTTTATTCGATATTTATATTCCATTATGTAGCATCCTCAGGAAATAAAATATTTTTCATAATAAGCCACAAAATTTATACATATTTCAAATATTTAAGAAAAACGACTTAAATAATATACGTATTTTAGTGGCAAGGATTCTTTTATGAATAATATGGCCGAAAATATATATCTGGCATCCTTTTTTCGACCTTATGGTTTTGACAATTTCAGGAGAGAGTGTTTGTGTTGTTTTGTGTTAAAAACAAATAATTTTTAAATTAATTTGAAAGGCTCTATTTTAAAAGTTGTTTACTCCTCCCGAATTGCTATCATGTTTGGAGGGAATATTCGTGATTATGATATAAAACTAGAATTGGCTAAATGTTCCAATGGTACTGTTTATATGGCTAAATATTTACCAAATGACCATCATGTTGCCTTGAAGAAATATCATTTTGAAAGAACAACCAAAGAGGAAGCGGAGAATATACGTGATGAAGTATTGGCCATGAGACACTTTAGTCATCCAAATCTACATAAATTCTATACAACATTTGTTACAGAATTCGATCTGTGCGTCGTTAGTCCCCTAATGTGTTTTGGAAGTTGCCGGGATAGTATAAAAAATTGTTTTCCAACAGGTTAGCATTTATACCGAACTAGTAATAGTGTGGAAATTACTTTAATAAAAACTAAATACTCTTTTTGTAGGTTTTCCAGAAATTTTAATAGCTTTGATAATTCGTGATGTTTTATCAGGACTGGAGTATTTACATCGACGCGGTTATATCCATCGCTCCATAAGAGCCAGTCACATACTACTTAATCAGACAAAGGCCGTTTTGACAGGATTTCGAGATTGTACTAGTTTTAATTTACATGGTGGACGTGTTACGGCTTTACATCAACTACCTCCTCACAGCATTCGCAGTTTAAATTGGTTAGCCCCTGAAGTTCTGGAGCAGAATCTTATTGGTTATACGGAAAAATCAGATATTTATTCGATTGGCATAACGTGTTGCGAATTAGCCAATGGTGTTGAGCCGTTTGCTGATTCTCAGCCGACTTTTATGTTTACGGAGAAAATCAGAGGAAATGTGCCTACTTTGCTGGATCGTTCAACTTGCCCGGCAGTAGATGAAATGATAGGTAATTGTAAATATCTTATTTAAAAGAGTTAAAGAGAGCTTAAATTTCCTAGTATGCAGTTAATTTAGTAACAGTTATATAGTTGACATTTGTATGGATTTAGTCTTTTTAAACTGCTGAAAACAAAATTAGGAAAGTATGCTCCCTTAACATTGCTAAATTTCTAATACTATATTGTTAAAAAGAAAAGTAAGTGCAAACAAGTATTCTTTCTTGCCTCTAAAAATTGTATGATACGAACACTTGTGGCAGTCATTATCTACAGAGTGCTAGAATTAAAGGGCACGAATACTTGTAGCACCAATTGTGCAGAAAGCGCTATGCTTAAACAACAACAAAACACATCTATAAGTTGATATAAGTTACCAGGAAATTGAATACATACAGAACAACACAAAATATATAAAACAAACCGTGCAGATAAATTCCAGGAATTAAATACTGTTGGAAAACTATAACAATACAAAGAAAAAACACCATAAAACAAAGCTTGTTTATAGGTAAAGAATCCGACTGGCTTCTTGAGTTTAGCGTACATTTGGAAAAAGTGGAAACCGTTGGATTTTGTTTAAGGGCTAAATAAAGTAAATAACGTGTGTAAAATAAAGTTCTGCCGTGTATTATTTGTAGGAAACTCGTGTTACTAAAAGAACCTGGGAAAAATTAAACACGTTTAAGGAGGTTAAACGTAACAATATAAAGAAAATCTCTTCGCGTGTTTAAAAGCTGATAGGGCACAAGAGTAGAATGTGCCGACTTTTATTTAAAGCTCATGTTTTCGCGGTAAAATAAGCAATTCTGTGTACTGAACAAATAAAAGAGATTGATCTAAAAAGTTTACTTTAAATTTAGTAGCAATTTTCTCCAAAATTTGAGGTTTTATTGCAAGAAAAGTTTGTATATAAATTACTCAAAATGTTATCTGTCGACTGCTTATATTAAATTGCTTTTATATATATTTTAAAATATTTTATATGTATGTATTTGTAGTTGTAAACATAAATTTCTATGTGGATTTTTGGAACGAATTTCCGTCATCCCTTGTCAAATTTGGTTTGCTGACAAACCGGTTTCGGCTATGTTCCATCTTTAGTGCCATTTTTCGTTCTGAAAAAGAACAGAGAAGAACGAAAAATGACACTGAAGATGGCACATAGCCGAAACCAGTTTGCATCCAAACCAAACGTGGCAAGGGATGACGGAAATTCGTTCCAAAAATCTACATCAAAACAGCCTGTCGGAATATCACATCAAGAATAAATTTTTATATTTGTAGAAATCATTGCTACAGCCAATAAAACCGATTCAACAGTTGCTGCCGAAACACAACAAATCTACTTGCAACGCATGTTTTCGGATGAATTTCATCAATTTTCAGAAATTTGTATGGAAAAGAAACCTATCAACAGATGGTCGACATTAAAACTTCTATCACATTCGTTTTTTAAACAATGTCGCCATAATAGTATTTTAGATGTAACTCAACGTTTTGGTATGCAATTATCGGACTATGAACAATTAAGAGGTGAGTGAGCTAACAAATATCAATGCTACTAAATATGTATAAAAATGTTTAAATCGTGTTTTAAATTCTTATTATTTATTATAGATGACTGTCTGCAGTTGAAGCAAGATTTAAATGAATTGAATTTAAATGATTATACTAATTGGCAATGGGAGTTTTAAAAAGAAAGCCTTTGTTTTTGTTTAAAGTAATTTTTTTAATAGTATCCTTTTGTTTTTAATTACAAAATTAATAAAAAATATGTATTTTTTTTTGTTAAGAATAATTTATAAAAAATGTGGAAAAGAGCAGTTTAAAAAATATGCTTCTGTAAACATTTTCAAATTAATTTTAAATGCAAACAGGAAATAAATAATTTGACAATACTATACAAAATACTTTAAGGTGTATGTGGTTTGATTATTTTCAAGGTTTAGTTGCCGAAATTGTGTGTGTGTTTTTTTTTTAAATAGATATTCTACATTTCTAGTGGGTAAAAAAGAACTTTATTTATAAGTGAAGAAGGTGTATGCAAAAAACGTTAGGGATTTTTGTAATACAAATATACGGTTGATATTTGGCTTCTTCTCTATCTGCTATGTTGATTTTTCTATATATATTTAACCATTCATAACCATGCGTACAAATTCTTCGTAATTGACATTGCCTTGGGAATCTTCTTGGTTAGCCAACAATTGTTCAACTTCTTCATCCATTAGCTTTTCGCCCAGGGTGGTGAGTAAATGTCTTAGTTCAGCAGATGAAATAAAGCCACTGGCATCTTTGTCAAAATGACGTAGACCCTCTATGAAATCATCGGCTGTATCGCCAGATCTGGCTTTTGAAATGGCTTGATAGATGGGCAAGAAAACTTCAAAAGAAATTCGTTCATCGGGTTTTAATTGATGTGTGCATTTTTTAACATCCGATTCTGTGGGATTTTGACCTAATGCGCGTAAACATTCACCAACTTGACCGACATGAATTTTTCCGTCACCACGATTGTCGAATAAATTGAAAGCTTCTTGGAATTCTAAAAGGAATATGAAAGCAAATTAAAAAAAAATAAACTTAAAAACTAATTATATTTCTAGCAAAGATTTTTATGCAAAATTTGGTAACCTTTGACTGTTTCAAAATCTTTGCTAAAATGCATTTTAAATCTATACGAGAGCTTCACTATATTTATTGTTCTTTTTAATTGCGGACTTTTTTATGCGCGTATCTAGAATAACACTTTCAAATGGCATTTTTTGTTGTTAGCTAAACAGAAACGTTTTTAATTAAATTATTATGTCAATCGCACAGTATGAAATTTTGTTCTTAAAAAACTTGCATTCAAATGTTTTTCAACCAAGTTTTTCACACCTTCCAATATTTTCTCTGTGCTAACCTTCAACTGTGGTGAATGTGTACTTTGTTGGAGGCTCATAAAGATACATTTTAACGCAGCTTTTTAATTTTATTTATTTTATTTAAGAGGAGATTTATTGTATAAGTAACGACACAAAATAATAACACAATTTAGCACGGTAGTAATTCAATAACAACTAAAGCTTATTTGTGTTGCATGTCGTTGCAATATACTGCAGCTGTGGCAAGTTTGTGTTTCAAACGTCCCCTGCCTTCTCACAATTGAGCATTTTTTATTTGGTTTATATGAGGTTGTTTTGGTATTTGTATTCCAAATTTGTCTATTATTTGATTATTGTTGTATTTGTATGTTTTACCTTATAACTAACGCTTCTAACGACGATACATACATAATATTGAATTAATGTACTTGAATGAAAATAAATTCACAAAGCCGTAGTTTTGAAGAGGGGAACAAAATGATATTTACAGATTTATAAATAATTTTTATGTGCAGATTTTTTGTAATGAAATATAAAAAAATTTGGTAAAAAGAATATTGGGAAAGAAAATCTTTACAAAGTATATACATACATATGTATATTTCTTTTAAAATAAAACTCTTATTGGTTTCATTAAATAATGTTTATTTCTTATTTTTGATATTTCGAACACGTTTGGTGCCCTTCTTCCGAAAAAAAAACAAAAATATAAACAGAATTATATAAAAAAATTAAAAAATTTCTGTTTTGTTTTTATATAAGTCGGAAAATGTTTTAGTTTAAAAAAAAAAGCCACCACAGGCTTTCGAAATATCTAAAAATAACGAAATAAATATTATTTAATAAATCGAAATGGAGTTTTATATAAATAAAATATTTGATCTAGGGCCTGAAGAATAATATCAAAAAAGGTCGATTATAAAAAATAAACATATACTATTAATATATATATATATATATATATAATTAATATGACAATTTTAAAAAATATATTAAGATTATTTACCATTTAAAATGGTTCATACAACTTTGTTCAGGTCACCCGTAAACGGCTGTTTAAAACAACAACTTTGAAAACTTTCGTTTCAGATTTTCGATCTCTTATCCCACTTTCCTTGATTTGTGTTAAACTACATCGAAACTCTTGATAGCTTCTTAAGAAATTAATGCTTTTAATAATAATTGAAAAGTTTTAAAAATGCCTACAAATTGATTTATTATATTTTTAATATTCTAAAAAAAAATTTTACCAATAGCAGTTAAATAAAAAAGTTTTTTAAAAGTATATCAGACAATTTTTTGTTATAATAACTTCATTTAACATTTTATAAACCCCTATTACCAATTAAAACATTGCACTGTCCTAGACTTGTGAGATTTTTTTACAAAATGAGAGTTGATATGTATTCCCATTTATAGTAAAAAGCAAATAATAATAGTTTTTTTTTCGACATTGATCATTTTGGAGTACAATTTTTTATGCCAAACACGATTTACTGCATTATAAATTATTCATCAAAAGAACAGAAATAATTTCATTTCGTATCCATTTACATGCTTTAAATCACTTTTAAATATATATTAATAGTTGAAGAGAAAATATAAGATCACATAGAGGTGTCAGTTCGATTCAAATACATACTTAGCGGCATTTCTATCGAACTGAGTTGGGTATTTAATATATGTATGTATATGTAATTTCGCGTATACAAAATGTCTGCAGAAAAAATATAAAACTGAGAACATTTGACCGTTATCTTAGCCAACGACATTTATAAAAAATGTTGCAGTTAGTTATGAGCTTAATCTACTTTGTATATCAAAAAAATCAGTGATATGAGATAACACATGAAAGTAACGAAATCTTTTAATATATTCGACTAATACATTGATTAATTGCGTAGTATCAAAAACATTAGTACCAAAAAATACATTTTATATGAATAGAAAAAACACACATTGAAATCTTTACTAAGGCTACGGTAAACAATGTGTAGACGAGAGGTAAATTTCAATTGTAATAAATATGTATTTCCATTTAAGGTAAACTCTGCTTTTGTGTTCCAACATACTACATACTTATATACAGAACTAGTATATGTACATATACGCATGTATTAACATTCGCCTGTTGAGCTTTATATGGAATGTAAAATAAATTACAACAGTCTACAAAGCCAAAACCTATGTATCAACAATTTTCCGAAGTGTTTACGAATGTTTTGTCGCAGAAAATAAAATCTTTTATAAATTAAGCCGTCAAAGGAAAATTCTTAAGCACTTTCAAAATGAAGTTGATTCTGAGAAGTACTATTATTAAATAGGAAACTATAATTCTTATCATTAGATTGTATTTAAAAGTAGAAAATTAGAAATAAAACGGTGACTAACTTCACACTAAGCGAGTACCTTATTGGTGCAGAAAGTTATTAAGATGAGTTGGCACCAAATTAACCGAGAAATACACGAAAAAAGTTGTAAAGTTTTTCTTTGTGTATTTTTTCCCAAATCTTTTTACTTGAATTCTAACTTCATGACTCATTTTCATTCTTACATCCAAAACTAGCCCAAAAAGTAAATAAAATCACACAAACTTGGTCACGGCAACTCCCAAATTGTCAAGAACCTTATCAAGAAATCATCGCAATTTTTACAAAGTTCAAGTTTCTTAACAATAACAAAAAGAACTCACCAGCTAATTGATCTTCGGAATAGTTGGCCTAAAGAAATAAATGTCTATTAAAATTTAGTAGTTTATTATATTTTACAAAATTACCATTTCTATAATTATTAAATTAAAATTGTGTGTAAAATATTAAAATTAAGTCCAACTCTTGCAAAAAACACTTTTGATTGTGACACACAAAGTAAATTTTTAATTTCTTTTTCTTTCTTATTCCGTAATGCCACATTCAGCGTTTTGAAGTTGGTGTGAAATTGTAGTTATTTAGTTTAAGCGATTTTAGTAAAAGTTATCAATTTGCCTCAAATTCTCATTCGATCAATTTAAATTTTTTACAGTGAGGCAATTAGAATAAAAATAAATTTTTAAAATTTTAAACTATACATAATAAGACCAATAGACATTTAAATATTTTTTAAAAGAACAAACTTTTAAAGAAACAAATAAGTTTTAAGTCATTACGAAAACCAAAATATAAAATTAACTATAACATAATATCTAATATTTATAGCCATGTATTCAAAAACTATAAGACTGCGTTATTAATAAAACATAACCTAATTTCTATAAAAGAAAT
Source organism: Phania funesta (assembly GCA_963932375.1). NCBI lineage: Eukaryota > Metazoa > Arthropoda > Insecta > Diptera > Tachinidae > Phania > Phania funesta. The sequence continues at coordinate 87,339,938 of OZ010654.1, read as the reverse complement.
ATAATTATGTTTATATTTATTAATTCTAATTTGTTAATTTTTTAAACTAAGTCTAAATCACGTTTTTTTAATAATTCAAAATTATATATAAATTATGCTAGACATATTGTATTTTTTATTTGTATTTACTCAATTTTTAACTTGAAGAAAATTTATGTAAGAAAGAAAAAAAAAAGAATAAGAAAGCAATTATTTTTAATTAAATTTTCTAGTCTATGCGAAACGGTTGATGTCAAATTTTTGTGCAGTTCTCAAGGTTGTAAATTTATGTTCTTGCTGGGAGCAAATGGGGTTTTTATAAAACGAAGTTGTACAACCGCGTCGCAGCGTTATCGAGCGTGTTGTACAACCTCATTTTAATTTGTGCATATTATCGTACTGACCACATAGCAGTGATGAAAATCAAGATTTTAAAGTGAAAAGTACTATTTCAAAAGTATAGTATAGATTGCGTTTTGTGTTTTTTTAAATTATATGAAGTTGAAAATTAAACTGTTCTTGTTAACTTATATGATTTTACTATAATTTTGTGCAGTAATTATTTAACGTATCAGACTGGAAAAAATGACTTTTAAAGCCGTGGTAATTCGCAAATCAAAAAGTACTGAAAAAATTACAGCAACACTGAATTTTTCACACAGCAAATACATTTTGTGCGTGTTTTATTTTACAAAACAAGATTTGTTTTTGCAAAATGAAGTTGTACAAAGAAGTTGTATTGTTGGTGTTATCTACTTTGATTTTTGGATTAAGTGGAATGGGGTAAACTAAACAGGTAAGCCCTGTTACATAGCTGGCTTATGTATGGAGTTTATTGTGAAGTTAGAAAACGAAAATGGGTTGGTTGCTCAGTTGAGTTTAACCTGAGAGTATATATATATATATATATATATATATATATATATATATATATATATATATATAGTTGCTCTTACACTAAGCCCGTTTTTAACATCGAACTTTCGCTTCTTTTTATGGCCAAAAAAATAAATTTTCTCTTTCAACAGAAAGTCTAAATAACGAATTCAATCCTAACAATTAAAAACAACTTGATAAATAAAATATTTTACTGATATTAATTCATAATCAGGTATGTGATAGAAATCGATCATTTTTAACACGAATCTTTTCGAAGGTATGTAATGAATTTCGATTATTTTCGAAAACGATTTTTGAACCATTTTGAAATTATAATTAAAAATTAACACTAAGATATAAGTTTATATCATATAACGGAATTTATTAAAATACGATTTTTATTTTCAAAATCGCTTTTCATTACATATCTGAATATTTTGTTTTTTTTTCCTTTAATTCATAAATTTAAAAACATCTGTCTTTTTGTCGTATATTATTGTAACGTTAATTTGCTAGTGTATGGCAAACTCAAGATCTCTGGCAACATTATAGAGTTCTCCTGTTGTAGAAGAGAAAACTAGAAAGAGATACAAAACAAATCAAACAAAAACAAAAACAAATGTTTAGTTGGATTTGTGTTTTCCTTTCTTCTTGATTTAACATGCAAAACAACTACAACGCAAGAATAAAAGTTTTTTGTATTAAAACAATTTGTTTTTGTTGTATTCCGAATCAGTTTTATACAAGTGCAGTTAAAGTGTGGCTGTTCGAAATAACGCGTAGATTCGTAAACAAATTAAATTAAAATCAAAGCCAGAAAAAAGTAAACCATTTAAATTAACAAATAATAAAAGTGCAAAATTAAGAGAAAACAAAAAAAAAAAAGAAGCGAAAATAAATTCTTTTGTGTGAATTGAAAGTACAACTACGAATGTTTTGCAAACAAATTGCAGAAAAACTTTAACTACGCATTTACAAAAAAATTGTGTCGGTGGTCATTAAAGAAAAATTCTTAAAAGTAAAAATAAAAGATTATTCTTTATTAAAAGTAAAGCAGAGCAACAGTTCATTAATTGATTAATGAAATTCATTAAAAAATTGTGGTTTACATTTTTATTTAAAAGCTAAAGAAACATTTTTTGAGTGCAATACAAATTGTGGGTCGAAGTTGGAAAATTGAAAAAATTAAATATATATTATTCATTGCAAATAAAGAAAATTTCCAATAAAAAAAGTCATTTTCATGTTGGCTGTCATTGATTATTCGTTTATTTTTATTATTTTTGATTTCTTAGTTATTTTTTAATTTGGACTTTTTAACGTAAAATAAATAGTTTTTGATTTTGTTTTAAATGTCATGTAAAATTAAATCGAAAACCATGAATTCTCTTGGAAAACCCATCATCATCACACATCCAAATCAACGTAACGATGTAAGTTTCTATTCATTTTCTTCCATTAATTTGAAATTATTATTTCAAGTTTTTATTTGTTTATCAATTATTTCATATTTTGTTACAGAAAAAATACAGCATACAAATTTTATCTACATACATACATAAATATGTAGATACTTTATAATCCTTTTTATTATTGTTATTTTGTAATTCTCTGTTTTTCACCATTTTCATTTCCTTCTTCAAATTTTTATTCATATACTAAACTTTAAGTTTTCCTTTAAGTATCTTTTGTGATTTGTTTTTATTATTTATTCTTTCAGCAAATATAATTTAGGGTTGCCAATTCTTTTACATTGTTCTTGTAAATTTGTGGAATATTTTCTCACCAAATCTTATAAAATTCACATGAAAGATTTGTACTCATGCTTGTGTATGTCATCCGACTATTCGGATTACATATGTATGTATTTAAAAAAGAATGTTCTAAGAGTTTTTGTTGAAAGTTATACAAATTACAAAATTATACAAATTTGCAATATTTTGTGCTTTTGCGAAATTACTATTTTGGGTTTTTTACTTAAACAAATAAAAATAAAAGTAAACAAATCCAAATAGCCTGAAATTTGGTAGGCATGCATAATCCTGATGTTACTGCTGTTCTCAGGGTAAACAGTAGACTACCCGAATCCTACGTTGTCCCGCCACTGTAATATTAAGTTTGCAAACTTCAGTTTTTTAAGTGTTCCCCAGTGTCGTTGGAAATAAAAGAACCATTAAACAAATGTTCTAGCATGTGATCGCTGGTTCCAAATGTGAACCTAAATCATGCAGGGACATGACAAAATGTCATGATTTTCGATCGAGCCGTTTAGTAGTTTAGTAACACATTCATAGAGATGGATTATGTATTATATGTATATGTATATTTAGGGTACTTTTTTCTTGCTATAAGCGTGTTTGTCGCAAGGTCTCAAATGCGCAAGTTGGCGGAGTTTCAAATCTAATTTATTTAAAATTTAATATTCTGTAAAATTTGTTTCCATAATTTTTCCGATATTTGAAGTACAGTTGCATCGATAAACCTTTTTGCTGATACCGATACCCAAACCAAAATATCGTGCAAAAAACAATACACGCACTTTTATACTACTTGCGACTGATCTTACAATGAAATATTGAAGCAAGTACATTTGTGACAATTGATGCAAGTAAACTGACAAAACGATAAATAACGTTGTCTAGTGTAATAGGTTTTTTTTTTTAAATTAAATTACTAGTATTTGTTGCATTAAGAGTTAATATTATATTATCCCTTTTTTAAATTAAAAGTGTTTAAAAATTCTGCATATCATTGCTTGCACTTAAAAAAGTTATTTGCAGGCAACCACATTCTTTTTATTTTGTTGCCAATTTCCCAATGTCTAGTAATCATCCCCACGGTCTCCCTTAATTGCGTCTTCTGAAACCTTGATAGATCTCTGGTTCGAACCCTATCTAAGCTAATTCAAACCAGCCTAGTGTTCTTCCTACCATCTAGACTTCACTTCATATGTCGCATTGTGAATTAGCTTCTTGTAGGCCAAGTGGGGAACGCGACAAAATGCATCAATGTGCGAAGCCTGCAACCTTGCTCCTTTCACCATCCGATTTAAGGATGCCTGACATTCCTGGACAAGTTTAGATGTCGAGTAGACAGCTGTCAGGAACCTGATTGCAGCAGGGCTGTAGATGAAGATCCGAATATTTCTGTCAAATATTCTATAGTACCACATCCAATTTGCCGCCCTTAACACCGCTGAAAACTCAGCTTGAAGAACACAACGTTAATTAGGGATTCTGAAGGACAAGTTGAGCCCCAGTTTCCTTACGTAGACACCTCCGCTTACTTCATTATCCCATTTTGTGCTATCTGCGAATTTTTCTAGATGGTCCAATTGGGGTTCTGTGCTCTCTGGGGAACTCTAATATCGAGAAGTAGAAACCTCTCCAGAAGCACGGCTTAGGAGTGGTATAATCTATGAGATCAGGAAAACCGCTGCAAGTCTCAATGCAGATGGAATGGTCCCATAGTCTGAAGTTCCATTCATTAATAGCGTTTAGCCTTACCATCGTGTTTAATGCCAGATTTATGCTAAATAGGTCCACTGGTAACCGGTTCAGCATGGCAAAAAGCCCCTTTATTGGCATTGTGCGCATTGCTTCTGTAATTAGGATCGCCATACTACGTAATACTTTCTCAAAAATATACCGATTGAAAGCCTTATTAATAGCTCACCACCAGACTGCGGCTTCATGAAATAACACCGGTGTAAGCATTGCCTCAAATAACCACTTCACGTTTTGGGGATTGATTCCCCATATCGTTTCTATGGCCTTATTGCAAATGTACGTAGCTGTCATCGGCGTTGTGGCTCTGGCTGCAATTTTTGGTTTTCAGGGTAGCTTACTATCCAAAATTACGAGCAAATATTTTGCACGGCCTGACAGTTTTAATTAAAACTCTGAAATTAGGGATATTGTATCTTCTCGTAAATAACACAAGTTCCGTTTTGGATGGGTTAATACTCAAACTCTAGTTGCAGAGTAACTTGAGAGACATTTCTGAAATGAGATCCTGCTACGTCATCTGCGCACGCGACTGTTTTGTAGCATATGGAATCCAGCTTCCTGAGAAGCACGTTAATGGTGATATTTCATAGAAGATAACACTCTTCCGTGAGTACTGCTGTTGAAGTTCCTTCAGAATAAGCGTGTTGAGAAGCAGATAGAAGCTACGTATCTGTTCTCTCAAAAGTTTTTAGCAGAAAGACTCACAGATTTATCGGTATATAATCTTTTGCCTTTCAGAAGGTAAGTTTAAATATAATTTTTACGTGTTTATAAAAAAAATATAATAGCAAGATACCGTTGAATATTGCATACCTGGCAATACTGTATTATTATTAATTTGCTAGAAGTGTTGTTGTCGATTTCAAAGATTATTTTGCACTGTAAGGTGAAGTCACTACAATTCTCCTTATTTTCGTTAATAATAAAATTAACTACTTGCAAGTAATTACTTGCACGGCAATTAAAGGACATTTTTTTTTTGTTTTGTGACGGTTTTTGACTTAGTGTGCCTATACCGATACATTGAAAAACCTGATATATCGCCGATATATCAGTATCGGTATCGGTTTTTTCTTCATTTAACTTTTAAATGCTATAAATTAATCAAATAAACTTAGAGCCTAATTTTATAAAACGCAATTTAACACCAGAATTTATATTCAAAACAAACACTAACATTAATCAAACCCATAAATTTATTACATTATACAGTTTTAATGATACTCGTATAAAAGCATGTTGCCAGATTTTTTGACATAAACTATTGCTTCAATCTAGCGATTTGACTATATAAGTCAAATGGTCGACAGCATTTTCTGTACTGTGCAAGCAGCTCATTATTATATCTTTTTTTTTAAGTTAAAGATTATTCTATTAATTTCTTGCAAAAGAAATGTTAACCGTTAATATCAATTCTTGCATGGCAATTCCTTACATTAATACCGTTAGTTATAATTTTATTCGTAAAATGGCAACACTTGGAATTCCCTATTATTTGTTGTATTTATCTCTCTCTCTCCCTTTATACTGCTTTATGTACATACAAATATACTTTAAAAGTGTTGTATCCATGTTTGAAATTTTTTTGCAATATTTTCTTTGTTAAGGAACTGTTTACGAAGTGTATTTAACCATTTAACCATCCATAAACAAAATGTTAGCTGGCATTTTACAAGTTCACAACCTTTTGTTTGTTGCGTACGTTGTACATACGAGTATATGTACATATGTATGTATGTATGTATGTACGTTTAACGCACAACTTGGAATGAATGTACAAAGGAAACATGGTTAACGAAAGTTATTGAATTTTACATTAAAACTTACAGTTTGTTCACATGGAATAATCGTTGGTATGGCAAACAATTTCTAGAATAAAGTGAACGTTCTTAAAAGCCACCCATGCATTATTTTCACAAACCTTGAAATGATTATTTCTTCGAAATAATTCCACACAATTATTTCTTTATGATGGCCGGTCGTCCTTTGTTTAGGGTAAAGAAAATAGCAACTGCCTGTTTTTTTTTTTTTTTAGGAAATACACTTTTAGATGAACAATGTAACTCAAAGAGACATAAGGTCAATAATCTTATTTGGATTATGTTTCTTTTTTCTAATACGTTTAAGTCATAAAGCTAAAGAAAAGTTCAATGATCCTTTAAAACGAAATTTGATACAGTTTGTTTTAATTTTTAAAAGCCCTTTTTAAAGGTGTATTTTTTCAAGGGTAATTTTTGTAAGCGCTTCCTTTGAAAGGAATCTTTTTTTATAAAGCAAGTTTTCTTTTGAATATATTTTTTCAAAAAGTACTATTTTAAAGAAATTTTAACAAAATTTGAGTAAATCCTTGAATTGGTCTTTTAAAGTTTCCTTGTTTAAAGGACTTTTTTTTTAATATATACATTTTTTAATCGATACTTTTTCTTGAAAGATGCTTTATTCAAAATTAAAATTTATTACATTTTTTAAAGGCACTTTTTTATTATATTTAAACGCACATTACATTATTCAAAGGTACTTTAAAAGTCACTTTCTAAAGTTATTTTAATAAGGGATCGATGACAATGTTTATTTTTCAAATCTCAACTAAACGATTCACAATTAAAGAGAAATGTTACAAGATTATGAATTACAACAACATAATTCTTGTTGCCCGGACTAGCTTGGGGTTGCACTATATTTTTTTTTGGAGTTCTATTAAAAAAATTTACTTTGAAAACTATATTTCAAGTTTTACTTTTTACTTGGAAAATTAAATAATTTTGTTTTATTAAAATTATAGCTGTTCTTGACCTTTTTTTAAATAAATTAAATTTTGTTTTATTTTATTTCGCTTTTTGTTAGATAACAAGTCACTGTAGAAAGAGCATTTTCTGCCCTAAAACTGATATTAACTGATTTAAAAATCATTAATATCTCCACACTCCGTACATTTCTTAAACCAAAAAAATTAATCAAACTTGAAAAATAATAAAATAAATTCGAATTTAACTACTAGCGGAGACAAAACCCAATTTTTTTTAAACTGGCTGATTTTGCTTACAACAGAGCTCTGTTAGCATTTTAACAGTAGGAATAATTTTAACATAATTTTCAGAAGCATATCGATAAAAATCCCATTTTGTTAAAACTGCTCCAAGAGTTACTTAATTGATTCGAAATAGTTCAAAATCTAAAAAGGACTAATTTTTGCAAATTTTTGAAATGATTTTAGATATCCCACCTTTATGGCTCCATTAAGTGCTTACTGAACCACCATTCTTATATAGTGGCTTAGACCAGCCCATCACCATTTTTCCATAATGGTCACTGGAAACAAGTTCAAGGCTAACAGTGCCGCCAAAAGGGCTGTTTTTAAATGCATTTTACTTTTGTTTCCTAAATATTTGAGATTTTTTAATATTATGAGTCAATTAACTAACACTTGGAGCAATTTTTACAAACGCGTCTTTTTATGGATCTGGTACCTGCTTGCTATTCTAGGCTTCTGAAAATAAGGTAAAAATTAGTTGAGTGCAAATTCAGCCATGTTAAAAAATTCGGTTGGAGTCTCTGCTATTTAAACTCTAATTTATCTTACATCGTCTGAAGTCGGCCTTAAGCCGTTTTTTCCATTAGTGTTGCCAAACTGCAGTGTTCCTGCTAGATATAGAGGTTTTTCGTAATCAAAAGTGGGAAGTATGTGAACAAATCTACTGAGTGGCTGTTTTAAGCTGTAACGTTTTTTTAGTTGACGAATTTGCCATGCAGGCAAATCGTATAATTTACATTTAGCAGTTGAGCGAGTTTTCTGTCAGCTTAATTTCGCCAAATGAAAACTCAGAAATCGTTGGCGGACTGGCTTGCGAATGATAAATGGTATTTTAACTGTGAAATATTTAAAACATACAGGAATGTGATGGAAATTGATCGACTTCGAATTGAGCAATTTTGCAAAACTAACAATATACAAATAGTGGAATGAAATTTATGTGGAAATAATATAATCTGAACGTTTGCTTTTTATTGGTTTCCTTAGTGACAGGTAGAATGTTTTCTGGCGGGAAATGTGTTGTTAAGACTTTTGGCAACACTGCGTTTCGCCGATAACCTTTAAACCTTTTATCTCCTGATAGCGTTCAATGAGTTTAAACATTCTCTTCTGTTCAAGATTGCAGATTAAACATTTTACTAACATATTCTGTGATGGTCAAGAATTTAAATTCATGAAATTCAATGTTTTAAGTATACGAAAAAAACTGATCAGTAAAATTGAGGGTTTTAAAATTTAAAGCAGAATATTTCATGAAGGAACCACAATAAACATGTAAAACCAAAACAGATTTAATTCTCAAAAATGTTTACAGGAGAAACAACTTTAAATGCTGCCATTTGCCGATAAACGTGTTAAGAGTGTGTGATGGAAATGTGTAAAAGTGGACATAATTATGGTGGACATATTTATAGACAGGCGTACAGAAATGGCGGGCAGAGTTATGGCTTACAGAAATATGTGTGTGAAGATAAATTCGAATTTAACTAGCAGAGACACAAACCGAATTTTTTAACATGGCTGATTTTGCACTTAACAGAGCTATGTTAGCAATTTAACAGTGGGGGTAATTTTGACCTTATTTTCAGAAGCCTATATTAGGAAGCAGGAACCAGATCCATAAGAAACCTCTTTTGTAAAAATTGCTCAAAGCGTTAGTTAATTGACCCATAAAAGTAAAACATCTAAAATATTTAGGAAACAAAATTAAATTGCATTTAAAAACAGCGCTTTTGGCGAAACTGTTAATCTTGAACTTATTTCCAGTGACCATTATGGAAAAATGGTGATGGGCTGGCCCAAGCCACTATATAGGAATGGTGGTCCAGGGAGTACTTAGTGGAGCCATAAAGGTGGGATATCTGAAATAATTTTAGAATCCGAGTAAAAACAAAATTTCAAAAGTACTAATTTTTGAAAATTTCTTGAGAGGATAAGTGGTCATTATGGAAAAATGGTGATGGGCTGGCCCAAGCCACTATATAGGAATGGTGGTCCAGGGAGTACTTAGTGGAGCTATAAAGGTGGGATATCTGAAATAATTTCAGAATGAGAGTAAAAACGAAATTTAAAAAAAAAAATTTTGTTTTTAAATTTCTTGAGAGGATAAGTGGTCATTATGGAAAAATGGTGATGGGCTGGCCCAAGCCACTATATAGGAATGGTCGTCCAAGGAGTACTTAGTGGAGCCATAAAGGTGGGATATCTGAAATAATTTTAGAATCCGAGTAAAAACAAAATTTCAAAAGTACTAATTTTTGAAAATTTCTTGAGAGGATAAGTGGTCATTATGGAAAAATGGTGATGGGCTGGCCCAAGCCACTATATAGGAATGGTGGTCCAGGGAGTACTTAGTGGAGCTATAAAGGTAGGATATCTGAAATAATTTCAGAATGCGAGTAAAAACAAAATTTAAAAAAAAAAATTTTTTTTTTAAAATTTCTTGAGAGGATAAGTGGTCATTATGGAAAAATGGTGATGGGCTGGCCCAAGCCACTATATAGGAATGGTGGTCCAGGGAGTACTTAGTGGAGCCATAAAGGTGGGATATCTGAAATAATTTTAGAATCCGAGTAAAAACAAAATTTCAAAAGTACTAATTTTTGAAAATTTCTTGAGAGGATAAGTGGTCATTATGGAAAAATGGTGATGGGCTGGCCCAAGCCACTATATAGGAATGGTGGTCCAGGGAGTACTTAGTGGAGCTATAAAGGTGGGATATCTGAAATAATTTCAGAATGAGAGTAAAAACGAAATTTAAAAAAAAAAATTTTTTTTTTAAATTTCTTGAGAGGATAAGTGGTCATTATGGAAAAATGGTGATGGGCTGGCCCAAGCCACTATATAGGAATGGTGGTCCAAGGAGTACTTAGTGGAGCCATAAAGGTGGGATATCTGAAATAATTTTAGAATCCGAGTAAAAACAAAATTTCAAAAGTACTAATTTTTGAAAATTTCTTGAGAGGATAAGTGGTCATTATGGAAAAATGGTGATGGGCTGGCCCAAGCCACTATATAGGAATGGTGGTCCAGGGAGTACTTAGTGGAGCTATAAAGGTAGGATATCTGAAATAATTTCAGAATGCGAGTAAAAACAAAATTTAAAAAAAAAAATTTTTTTTTTTAAATTTCTTGAGAGGATAAGTGGTCATTATGGAAAAATGGTGATGGGCTGGCCCAAGCCACTATATAGGAATGGTGGTCCAGGGAGTACTTAGTGGAGCCATAAAGGTGGGATATGTGAAATAATTTTAGAATCCGAGTAAAAACAAAATTTTAAAAGTACTAATTTTTGAAAATTTCTTGAGAGGATAAGTGGTCATTATGGAAAAATGGTGATGGGCTGGCCTAAGCCACTATATAGGAATGGTGGTCCAGGGAGTACTTAGTGGAGCTATAAAGGTGGGATATCTGAAATAATTTCAGAATGCGAGTAAAAACAAAATTTTAAAAGTACTAATTTTTGAAAATTTCTTGAGAGGATAAGTGGTCATTATGGAAAAATGGTGATGGGCTGGCCCAAGCCACTATATAGGAATGGTGGTCCAGGGAGCACTTAGTGGAGCCATAAAGGTGGGATATCTGAAATAATTTTAGAATCCGAGTAAAAACAAAATTTAAAAAAAAATTTTTTTTTTAAAAATTTCTTGAGAGGATAAGTGGTCATTATGGAAAAATGGTGATGGGCTGGCCCAAGCCACTATATAGGAATGGTGGTCCAGGGAGTACTTAGTGGAGCCATAAAGGTGGGATATCTGAAATAATTTTAGAATCCGAGTAAAAACAAAATTTCAAAAGTACTAATTTTTGAAAATTTCTTGAGAGGATAAGTGGTCATTATGGAAAAATGGTGATGGGCTGGCCCAAGCCACTATATAGGAATGGTGGTCCAGGGAGTACTTAGTGGAGCTATAAAGGTGGGATATCTGAAATAATTTCAGAATGCGAGTAAAAACAAAATTTAAAAAAAAAATTTTTTTTTAAAATTTCTTGAGAGGATAAGTGGTCATTATGGAAAAATGGTGATGGGCTGGCCCAAGCCACTATATAGGAATGGTGGTCCAGGGAGTACTTAGTGGAGCCATAAAGGTGGGATATCTGAAATAATTTTAGAATCCGAGTAAAAACAAAATTTAAAAAAAAAATTTTTTTTTTTAAATTTCTTGAGAGGATAAGTGGTCATTATGGAAAAATGGTGATGGGCTGGCCCAAGCCACTATATAGGAATGGTGGTCCAGGGAGTACTTAGTGGAGCCATAAAGGTGGGATATCTGAAATAATTTTAGAATCCGAGTAAAAACAAAATTTCAAAAGTACTAATTTTTGAAAATTTCTTGAGAGGATAAGTGGTCATTATGGAAAAATGGTGATGGGCTGGCCCAAGCCACTATATAGGAATGGTGGTCCAGGGAGTACTTAGTGGAGCTATAAAGGTGGGATATCTGAAATAATTTCAGAATGCGAGTAAAAACAAAATTTAAAAAAAAAAATTTTTTTTTTAAATTTCTTGAGAGGATAAGTGGTCATTATGGAAAAATGGTGATGGGCTGGCCCAAGCCACTATATAGGAATGGTGGTCCAGGGAGTACTTAGTGGAGCCATAAAGGTGGGATATCTGAAATAATTTTAGAATCCGAGTAAAAACAAAATTTTAAAAGTACTAATTTTTGAAAATTTCTTGAGAGGATAAGTGGTCATTATGGAAAAATGGTGATGGGCTGGCCCAAGCCACTATATAGGAATGGTGGTCCAGGGAGTACTTAGTGGAGCCATAAAGGTGGGATATCTGAAATAATTTTAGAATCCGAGTAAAAACTAAATTTTAAAAGTACTAATTTTTGAAAATTTCTTGAGAGGATAAGTGGTCATTATGGAAAAATGGTGATGGGCTGGCCCAAGCCACTATATAGGAATGGTGGTCCAGGGAGTACTTAGTGGAGCCATAAAGGTGGGATATCTGAAATAATTTTAGAATCCGAGTAAAAACAAAATTTTAAAAGTACTAATTTTTGAAAATTTCTTGAGAGGATAAGTGGTCATTATGGAAAAATGGTGATGGGCTGGCCCAAGCCACTATATAGGAATGGTGGTCCAGGGAGTACTTAGTGGAGCTATAAAGGTGGGATATCTGAAATAATTTCAGAATGCGAGTAAAAACAAAATTTAAAAAAAAAAAATTTTTTTTTAAAATTTCTTGAGAGGATAAGTGGTCATTATGGAAAAATGGTGATGGGCTGGCCCAAGCCACTATATAGGAATGGTGGTCCAGGGAGTACTTAGTGGAGCCATAAAGGTGGGATATCTGAAATAATTTTAGAATCCGAGTAAAAACAAAATTTCAAAAGTACTAATTTTTGAAAATTTCTTGAGAGGATAAGTGGTCATTATGGAAAAATGGTGATGGGCTGGCCCAAGCCACTATATAGGAATGGTGGTCCAGGGAGTACTTAGTGGAGCTATAAAGGTGGGATATCTGAAATAATTTCAGAATGCGAGTAAAAACAAAATTTAAAACAAAAAAAATTTTTTTTTAAAAATTTCTTGAGAGGATAAGTGGTCATTATGGAAAAATGGTGATGGGCTGGCCCAAGCCACTATATAGGAATGGTGGTCCAGGGAGTACTTAGTGGAGCCATAAAGGTGGGATATCTGAAATAATTTTAGAATCCGAGTAAAAACAAAATTTTTAAAGTACTAATTTTTGAAAATTTCTTGAGAGGATAAGTGGTCATTATGGAAAAATGGTGATGGGCTGGCCCAAGCCACTATATAGGAATGGTGGTCCAGGGAGTACTTAGTGGAGCTATAAAGGTGGGATATCTGAAATAATTTCAGAATGCGAGTAAAAAGAAAATTTAAAAAAAAAAAAATTTTTTTTTTAAATTTCTTGAGAGGATAAGTGGTCATTATGGAAAAATGGTGATGGGCTGGCCCAAGCCACTATATAGGAATGGTGGTCCAGGGAGTACTTAGTGGAGCGATAAAGGTGGGATATCTGAAATAATTTTAGAATCCGAGTAAAAACAAAATTTTAAAAGTACTAATTTTTGAAAATTTCTTGAGAGGATAAGTGGTCATTATGGAAAAATGGTGATGGGCTGGCCCAAGCCACTATATAGGAATGGTGGTCCAGGGAGTACTTAGTGGAGCCATAAAGGTGGGATATCTGAAATAATTTTAGAATCCGAGTAAAAACAAAATTTTAAAAGTACTAATTTTTGAAAATTTCTTGAGAGGATAAGTGGTCATTATGGAAAAATGGTGATGGGCTGGCCCAAGCCACTATATAGGAATGGTGGTCCAGGGAGTACTTAGTGGAGCTATAAAGGTGGGATATCTGAAATAATTTCAGAATGCGAGTAAAAACAAAATTTAAAAAAAAAAATTTTTTTTTTAAAAATTTCTTGAGAGGATAAGTGGTCATTATGGAAAAATGGTGATGGGCTGGCCCAAGCCACTATATAGGAATGGTGGTCCAGGGAGTACTTAGTGGAGCCATAAAGGTGGGATATCTGAAATAATTTTAGAATGGTGGTCCAGGGAGTACTTAGTGGAGCCATAAAGGTGGGATATCTGAAATAATTTTAGAATCCGAGTAAAAACAAAATTTTAAAAGTACTAATTTTTGAAAATTTCTTGAGAGGATAAGTGGTCATTATGGAAAAATGGTGATGGGCTGGCCCAAGCCACTATATAGGAATGGTGGTCCAGGGAGTACTTAGTGGAGCCATAAAGGTGGGATATCTGAAATAATTTTAGAATGGTGGTCCAGGGAGTACTTAGTGGAGCCATAAAGGTGGGATATCTGAAATAATTTTAGAATGGTGGTCCAGGGAGTACTTAGTGGAGCCATAAAGGTGGGATATCTGAAATAATTTTAGAATGGTGGTCCAGGGAGTACTTAGTGGAGCCATAAAGGTGGGATATCTGAAATAATTTTAGAATCCGAGTAAAAACAAAATTTTAAAAGTACTAATTTTTGAAAATTTCTTGAGAGGATAAGTGGTCATTATGGAAAAATGGTGATGGGCTGGCCCAAGCCACTATATAGGAATGGTGGTCCAGGGAGTACTTAGTGGAGCCATAAAGGTGGGATATCTGAAATAATTTTAGAATGGTGGTCCAGGGAGTACTTAGTGGAGCCATAAAGGTGGGATATCTGAAATAATTTTAGAATCCGAGTAAAAACAAAATTTTAAAAGTACTAATTTTTGAAAATTTCTTGAGAGGATAAGTGGTCATTATGGAAAAATGGTGATGGGCTGGCCCAAGCCACTATATAGGAATGGTGGTCCAGGGAGTACTTAGTGGAGCCATAAAGGTGGGATATCTGAAATAATTTTAGAATGGTGGTCCAGGGAGTACTTAGTGGAGCCATAAAGGTGGGATATCTGAAATAATTTTAGAATGGTGGTCCAGGGAGTACTTAGTGGAGCCATAAAGGTGGGATATCTGAAATAATTTTAGAATGGTGGTCCAGGGAGTACTTAGTGGAGCCATAAAGGTGGGATATCTGAAATAATTTTAGAATCCGAGTAAAAACAAAATTTTAAAAGTACTAATTTTTGAAAATTTCTTGAGAGGATAAGTGGTCATTATGGAAAAATGGTGATGGGCTGGCCCAAGCCACTATATAGGAATGGTGGTCCAGGGAGTACTTAGTGGAGCCATAAAGGTGGGATATCTGAAATAATTTTAGAATGGTGGTCCAGGGAGTACTTAGTGGAGCCATAAAGGTGGGATATCTGAAATAATTTTAGAATCCGAGTAAAAACAAAATTTTAAAAGTACTAATTTTTGAAAATTTCTTGAGAGGATAAGTGGTCATTATGGAAAAATGGTGATGGGCTGGCCCAAGCCACTATATAGGAATGGTGGTCCAGGGAGTACTTAGTGGAGCTATAAAGGTGGGATATCTGAAATAATTTCAGAATGCGAGTAAAAACAAAATTTAAAAAAAAAATTTTTTTTTTAAATTTCTTGAGAGGATAAGTGGTCATTATGGAAAAATGGTGATGGGCTGGCCCAAGCCACTATATAGGAATGGTGGTCCAGGGAGTACTTAGTGGAGCCATAAAGGTGGGATATCTGAAATAATTTTAGAATCCGAGTAAAAACAAAATTTAAAAAAAAAAATTTTTTTTTTAAATTTCTTGAGAGGATAAGTGGTCATTATGGAAAAATGGTGATGGGCTGGCCCAAGCCACTATATAGGAATGGTGGTCCAGGGAGTACTTAGTGGAGCCATAAAGGTGGGATATCTGAAATAATTTTAGAATGGTGGTCCAGGGAGTACTTAGTGGAGCCATAAAGGTGGGATATCTGAAATAATTTTAGAATCCGAGTAAAAACAAAATTTTTAAAGTACTAATTTTTGAAAATTTCTTGAGAGGATAAGTGGTCATTATGGAAAAATGGTGATGGGCTGGCCCAAGCCACTATATAGGAATGGTGGTCCAGGGAGTACTTAGTGGAGCTATAAAGGTAGGATATCTGAAATAATTTCAGAATGCGAGTAAAAACAAAATTTAAAACAAAAAAAATTTTTTTTTAAAAATTTCTTGAGAGGATAAGTGGTCATTATGGAAAAATGGTGATGGGCTGGCCCAAGCCACTATATAGGAATGGTGGTCCAGGGAGTACTTAGTGGAGCCATAAAGGTGGGATATCTGAAATAATTTTAGAATCCGAGTAAAAACAAAATTTTTAAAGTACTAATTTTTGAAAATTTCTTGAGAGGATAAGTGGTCATTATGGAAAAATGGTGATGGGCTGGCCCAAGCCACTATATAGGAATGGTGGTCCAGGGAGTACTTAGTGGAGCTATAAAGGTGGGATATCTGAAATAATTTCAGAATGCGAGTAAAAAGAAAATTTAAAAAAAAAAAAATTTTTTTTTTAAATTTCTTGAGAGGATAAGTGGTCATTATGGAAAAATGGTGATGGGCTGGCCCAAGCCACTATATAGGAATGGTGGTCCAGGGAGTACTTAGTGGAGCGATAAAGGTGGGATATCTGAAATAATTTTAGAATCCGAGTAAAAACAAAATTTTAAAAGTACTAATTTTTGAAAATTTCTTGAGAGGATAAGTGGTCATTATGGAAAAATGGTGATGGGCTGGCCCAAGCCACTATATAGGAATGGTGGTCCAGGGAGTACTTAGTGGAGCCATAAAGGTGGGATATCTGAAATAATTTTAGAATCCGAGTAAAAACAAAATTTTAAAAGTACTAATTTTTGAAAATTTCTTGAGAGGATAAGTGGTCATTATGGAAAAATGGTGATGGGCTGGCCCAAGCCACTATATAGGAATGGTGGTCCAGGGAGTACTTAGTGGAGCTATAAAGGTGGGATATCTGAAATAATTTCAGAATGCGAGTAAAAACAAAATTTAAAAAAAAAAATTTTTTTTTTAAAAATTTCTTGAGAGGATAAGTGGTCATTATGGAAAAATGGTGATGGGCTGGCCCAAGCCACTATATAGGAATGGTGGTCCAGGGAGTACTTAGTGGAGCCATAAAGGTGGGATATCTGAAATAATTTTAGAATCCGAGTAAAAACAAAATTTAAAAAAAAAAATTTTTTTTTAAAATTTCTTGAGAGGATAAGTGGTCATTATGGAAAAATGGTGATGGGCTGGCCCAAGCCACTATATAGGAATGGTGGTCCAGGGAGTACTTAGTGGAGCCATAAAGGTGGGATATCTGAAATAATTTTAGAATGGTGGTCCAGGGAGTACTTAGTGGAGCCATAAAGGTGGGATATCTGAAATAATTTTAGAATCCGAGTAAAAACAAAATTTTTAAAGTACTAATTTTTGAAAATTTCTTGAGAGGATAAGTGGTCATTATGGAAAAATGGTGATGGGCTGGCCCAAGCCACTATATAGGAATGGTGGTCCAGGGAGTACTTAGTGGAGCTATAAAGGTGGGATATCTGAAATAATTTCAGAATGCGAGTAAAAAGAAAATTTAAAAAAAAAAAATTTTTTTTTTTAAATTTCTTGAGAGGATAAGTGGTCATTATGGAAAAATGGTGATGGGCTGGCCCAAGCCACTATATAGGAATGGTGGTCCAGGGAGTACTTAGTGGAGCCATAAAGGTGGGATATCTGAAATAATTTTAGAATCCGAGTAAAAACAAAATTTTAAAAGTACTAATTTTTGAAAATTTCTTGAGAGGATAAGTGGTCATTATGGAAAAATGGTGATGGGCTGGCCCAAGCCACTATATAGGAATGGTGGTCCAGGGAGTACTTAGTGGAGCTATAAAGGTGGGATATCTGAAATAATTTCAGAATGCGAGTAAAAACAAAATTTAAAAAAAAAATTTTTTTTTTAAATTTCTTGAGAGGATAAGTGGTCATTATGGAAAAATGGTGATGGGCTGGCCCAAGCCACTATATAGGAATGGTGGTCCAGGGAGTACTTAGTGGAGCCATAAAGGTGGGATATCTGAAATAATTTTAGAATCCGAGTAAAAACAAAATTTTAAAAGTACTAATTTTTGAAAATTTCTTGAGAGGATAAGTGGTCATTATGGAAAAATGGTGATGGGCTGGCCCAAGCCACTATATAGGAATGGTGGTCCAGGGAGTACTTAGTGGAGCCATAAAGGTGGGATATCTGAAATAATTTTAGAATCCGAGTAAAAACAAAATTTTTAAAGTACTAATTTTTGAAAATTTCTTGAGAGGATAAGTGGTCATTATGGAAAAATGGTGATGGGCTGGCCCAAGCCACTATATAGGAATGGTGGTCCAGGGAGTACTTAGTGGAGCTATAAAGGTGGGATATCTGAAATAATTTCAGAATGCGAGTAAAAAGAAAATTTAAAAAAAAAAAATTTTTTTTTTTAAATTTCTTGAGAGGATAAGTGGTCATTATGGAAAAATGGTGATGGGCTGGCCCAAGCCACTATATAGGAATGGTGGTCCAGGGAGTACTTAGTGGAGCCATAAAGGTGGGATATCTGAAATAATTTTAGAATCCGAGTAAAAACAAAATTTTAAAAGTACTAATTTTTGAAAATTTCTTGAGAGGATAAGTGGTCATTATGGAAAAATGGTGATGGGCTGGCCCAAGCCACTATATAGGAATGGTGGTCCAGGGAGTACTTAGTGGAGCCATAAAGGTGGGATATCTGAAATAATTTTAGAATGGTGGTCCAGGGAGTACTTAGTGGAGCCATAAAGGTGGGATATCTGAAATAATTTTAGAATCCGAGTAAAAACAAAATTTTTAAAGTACTAATTTTTGAAAATTTCTTGAGAGGATAAGTGGTCATTATGGAAAAATGGTGATGGGCTGGCCCAAGCCACTATATAGGAATGGTGGTCCAGGGAGTACTTAGTGGAGCTATAAAGGTAGGATATCTGAAATAATTTCAGAATGCGAGTAAAAACAAAATTTAAAAAAAAAATTTTTTTTTCCATTTTTCCATAATGACCACTTATCCTCTCAAGAAATTTTCAAAAATTAGTACTTTTGAAATTTTGTTTTTACTCGGATTCTAAAATTATTTCAGATATCCCACCTTTATGGCTCCACTAAGTACTCCTTGGACCACCATTCCTATATAGTGGCTTGGGCCAGCCCGTCACCATTTTTCCATAATGACCACTTATCCTCTCAAGAAATTTAAAAAAAAAATTTTTTTTTTTAAATTTCGTTTTTACTCTCATTCTGAAATTATTTCAGATATCCCACCTTTATAGCTCCACTAAGTACTCCCTGGACCACCATTCCTATATAGTGGCTTGGGCCAGCCCATCACCATTTTTCCATAATGACCACTTATCCTCTCAAGAAATTTTCAAAAATTAGTACTTTTGAAATTTTGTTTTTACTCGGATTCTAAAATTATTTCAGATATCCCACCTTTATGGCTCCACTAAGTACTCCCTGGACCACCATTCCTATATAGTGGCTTGGGCCAGCCCATCACCATTTTTCCATAATGACCACTTATCCTCTCAAGAAATTTTAAAAAAAAAATTTTTTTTTTTAAATTTTGTTTTTACTCGCATTCTGAAATTATTTCAGATATCCTACCTTTATAGCTCCACTAAGTACTCCCTGGACCACCATTCCTATATAGTGGCTTGGGCCAGCCCATCACCATTTTTCCATAATGACCACTTATCCTCTCAAGAAATTTTCAAAAATTAGTACTTTTGAAATTTTGTTTTTACTCGGATTCTAAAATTATTTCAGATATCCCACCTTTATGGCTCCACTAAGTACTCCTTGGACCACCATTCCTATATAGTGGCTTGGGCCAGCCCATCACCATTTTTCCATAATGACCACTTATCCTCTCAAGAAATTTAAAAAAAAAATTTTTTTTTTTAAATTTCGTTTTTACTCTCATTCTGAAATTATTTCAGATATCCCACCTTTATAGCTCCACTAAGTACTCCCTGGACCACCATTCCTATATAGTGGCTTGGGCCAGCCCATCACCATTTTTCCATAATGACCACTTATCCTCTCAAGAAATTTTCAAAAATTAGTACTTTTGAAATTTTGTTTTTACTCGGATTCTAAAATTATTTCAGATATCCCACCTTTATGGCTCCACTAAGTACTCCCTGGACCACCATTCCTATATAGTGGCTTGGGCCAGCCCATCACCATTTTTCCATAATGGTCACTGGAAATAAGTTCAAGATTAACAGTTTCGCCAAAAGCGCTGTTTTTAAATGCAATTTAATTTTGTTTCCTAAATATTTTAGATGTTTTACTTTTATGGGTCAATTAACTAACGCTTTGAGCAATTTTTACAAAAGAGGTTTCTTATGGATCTGGTTCCTGCTTCCTAATATAGGCTTCTGAAAATAAGGTCAAAATTACCCCCACTGTTAAATTGCTAACATAGCTCTGTTAAGTGCAAAATCAGCCATGTTAAAAAATTCGGTTTGTGTCTCTGCTAGTTAAATTCGAATTTATCTTCACACACATTACAGAAATATGGCTGAAAGAAATATGTCCGCCAGAATTATGATGGATAGAATTATGGCGGACAGTAATATGGCGTACAGAAATATCGTGGACACAATTGTATTGGACATAATTATGGTGGACATAACTATGTAGGACATAATTATGGTAGACATTATTATGGTAGCCATAATTATGGGTTCATAATTAAGGTTCTGATTGTGGATAGTAATAAGCTTGCACTATGTCCACAAATTCTATTCATATTTGTCTGCGCATGTTGTTTTGAAAAATTCCTTAAATCTCGTTTCAACTCACTCTGTCTGTCAGAATCTGACGGTCGGTACTGTTTAGAGTTAGCATACTAGAGACCAAGCACCCTCTTGGCCAGACATCCCTAGCACATGCTGTTCCACCGTGAATTAGGGATCCATTATAAAATGCTGTTAACTTCTCTCCGCTCGACTTATTTAGCCAGACTCCTAGCCGAGGCATGAACACGTTACCGGGCGTCACCTCGAGTTGGTATAACTTAAAACTACTAACAATGCACTCAGTTACGGCAAGCCATATCTTTGTGCCTGCCAGCTGATTGGCTTAAGCATGTAGAAAATTGCTTATATACGGCCATGTTCCGACACTCGCAATTTGCGATTGTGATTTCAACTCGCATGTGAGGTGTTCTGTAACTCGCATTCGCAAGAGTTTTGGCGAGTTCAAGTCGTAAGAGTATACTGAAGTGAAGTGAAGCTGTATTTAAACTTCAGTATACTCTTGCGATTTTAACTCGCTAAAACTCTTGCGAATGCGAGTTACAGAACACCTTACATGCGAGTTGAAATCACAATCGCAAATTGCGAGTGTCGGAACATGGCCGATAGACTTTTATATATTCCAATACGTATATAAATTTAAAATTTATTATGAAATATCTACTACATTGCGAAAACTGAGTACATATTTTGTTATAAAAAAGCACTCAAATCTGAGTTAGTTAATTGAATAAAAGTTACATTTCTCTTATGCTTTTTTGAGTTACTAAATCAAATTTTTTTTTGTGTTCACACACACTCTCATATACAAACATTGATTACCATAATTTTTAAATTTACTTCCAATGTTTTGTCATTTGATAAATTTTTTTTTTAAAGCACATGGTTGCTTTCTTGACTAAACGTCAAACCATAGCAAACACAATTGCAATATATTCTCTCTAAATCTCTCTTCTTGTTGTTGTTGCCTTACTTTTATTGCACAATTTTTAATTAGGGCAAGGTTATGTTTTCATTTTATGTTCTTTGCTTTCGTACCAAATACAAGTTGGCAGTTGTTGCTGTAGCTTTAAACGGGGGGGTTTTCGACAATTTAGGTCTTATTTCGTCGTTTTGTTAAGTTCGCCTGCAATTAAAAACTTTTTGTGTATAAAGTGTTTGTTTGTAAGTGTATGTAAAAATGTTTGTTGTTATTGTTGGTATTCTATTTTTTTCCTCTAGATATTATTTTGCCATAAAACCCACTTAACCCGGAAGGCAATCGATATTACGTTTATAGCAATTTAAACAAAAGAAAGCCAGAAACAATTTGCAAATATCATGTGCATAGATTTACATTATATTTTTGGTTTCTTTCTATATGCATATGTATGCATGTTACATACATACATACATATGTATATATATATATGTATGTATGCATATCTAACAAATTGCTTTAGCAACAAGAAAATGTAATTCAAATTAGATCTGCTTCTAGAGAATTCTTTATTAACATTTGATATCAGTTTGATATTGTGAGTGTTTTTTGCACGTCTACTTTAAATAATAATTAATAAAGGTAATTATACATAATACATTTAGGCATGTAACTTTGTATATTGAACATTGTACATGCAGTACATGCACGAGTTGCATTCATATACAAACTACAACAAGTATTTATGCATGTAGGTAAATGCAATTACTCTACAAACAAAATAATATTATTTCTACAAAAATATACACAGTTTAAAATGTATTTCCAAGTGAATTTAATTTATTCATTAGTTTTGTTGTTGTTGTTGTTGCACTCGTGTGGTGGCTTTTTAAGTCATGCCCATACACATTTGTGTGATAGCCCCCCTTTTGGGTGCATTCATACAGAAACATCATACCATTAGAGGGAATGCATCATTTAAATGTCACCCTACAAAAGGTACTACAGAGCTGCTAAATATACACATGCCCACTCGTATATTTGTAAGGACATAGTTCGCAGTGAGTGTCATATTAAAGGCTAATATTAAGTACTATTCTATTTTTTTACTATTCAAGCCCTTAACACTATTCATAGCAAGTTTGTAGCTATTTTTAGTAACTTTCTTTGTCATTTAGCTATTTTGCAGTCCATATTTTTTATTAGCAACACTGGTGATAAATTTTACGGCCGTATGTAAGAAAATAAATTATATATGGCCTGCTCAGGCCGTAACGGTTATAAGTTTTAGTAAAATAATATGTGTGTGCAGATAAATTCGGATTTAACTAGCAGATACACAAACCGATTTTTTTAACATGACTAATTTTGCACTTAACAGAGCACTGTTAGCAATTTAACAGTGTGAGTAATTTTTACCTTATTTTCAGAAGCCTAGAATAGCAAGCAGGTACCAGATCCATAAAAAGACGCGTTTGTAAAAATTGCTCCAAGTGTTAGTTAATTGACTCATAATATTAAAAAATCTCAAATATTTAGGAAACAAAAGTAAATCCCATTTGAAAACGGCCCTTTTGGCGACACTGTTAGTCTTGAACTTATTTTCTGGGACCATTATGGAAAAATGGTGATGGGCTAGTCTAAGCCACTATATATGAATGGTGGTCCAGGGAGTATTTAATGGAGCAATAAATGTGGGATATCTAAAATAATTTTAGAATCTGAGAATTTGTTTTAATAACTAGTCCTTTTTTAGATTTTTAACTGTTATGGGTCAATTAACTAACCTTTGGAGCAATTATTATGTATCTGGTTTCTGTTTCCTATTGTAAGGCTTGTGAAAATAAGGTCAAAATTACTCCCACTGTTAAATTGCTAACAGACCTTTGCAAAATCGCTCATGTTAAAATATTCGGTTTGTGCCTCTGCTAATTAAATTCGGATTTATCTTCACACACATATTTTTCAAATTTTATATTTTGTTCAAGAAATGTACGGTCTCTGGAGATATTAATAATTTTAAAATCAGTTAATATTAGTTTTAGGGCAGAAAATGCTGTTTCTGCCGTGTCTTGTTATCTGACAAAAGGTAAATTAAACAAAAGTACTTTTATTTTTGAATAAAACTCAAACAATACAAATGGTGCCAAGGGCAGTCTGCGTAAAAAGGTTTATGTTGGTGTACTTCATAACCTTGTAGCATATGTCTTTCGTTATGATTTTCTTTTTAAATTTGAAAAATAATCAATATTTGCGGTCCCTGGCTTGAAGAAGCACAGCACATATTAGTAAGGTTAACAAGGCTTTGTTAAGAACCCGTATACATAAAAGTATTTAAAAGTATGTGGAGTGTTTGTAATGGGCAATGTTCTTATGGCGTTTTCTTTTCTAGAAAAAATGTTGCCTTAATAATAGGTTACAATAGAACGTAAATAACTCTGGTAAAACTCTGGTTTGTGTAAACAATGTAATTAATACAGTTGTAAAAAAGAGTAGTATTTCACACTGAACTTTAAGTTGAGTGCAAAACTTGTTACATATTCACCAGTTTTTTGTGCAACATAATATAGAAAAGAATATGGTGTTTGTTCGTAAATGTTGCATACTTTTTAGAAAGCACCCAAAGAACGAAAGGTTGCAGAAAGGGCAACATATATGTAAAATTTTTTTTACAAAGTAAAATGCCATTAGTTTCTGGAAAATATTGCTCCTCTAATAATTTATGCACAAAAATATAAAAATCTCATTTTTAAGTAGCTTTACGATAGGTAGGTGGTGTATACCTACTTTAAAATACTTTGATATTTTTTGTGTTTGCATACAGTATAGCTTAACAACGGTTCATATTGCTTTGAATTATTGTTCACCAAAAAGAAAATAAGTGTCTAACTTGTGACTAATACGAAGAAAAACTAATCTTTACTCTTTTCAATTTTTATTTAAAATATTTTAATTTATATAACAAAAGTACTATAATATGAAGTGTTGGCTTATATTTTACACTTTTGGCTTAAAAATAATTTGATTAAATTAAATTATATTACATAATTACCATATTATATACTTACTATGTTGATATTTAAATTAAAAAATATTTGTATAATAGTGCCTTATGCAGACAATATATGTTTTTCAAAACATGGTAAACATGTCTCGACTGGTTTTATAGAGCTGTCTTATTTTAGCCTCTTCAATAAATCCCTAAAATAGAAAAGTACAAGTTCATAGTTCGAAATGGAAAAAGTTCTTCCGTCTCACTTTCACTCATTTAATTTAATTTAATAATAATTGAGCAATAAAAATATATCTTATCGGATGCATTTTAAAATGTTGTTCACTTGCCTCTTTTTCTTCTTCTTATTATTATTCAAGCTAGAAGAACCAGATTAAAGAACAGCTGTTTAATAGTGTAGTAAATGTAGCGCTTTAGGCACTGTTTATTATTATTTTTGAAAAACAAAAAAAGCGGTTGGGTTTTCTCGGAAAGTAGTAGAGTTGAGTAAGATACCCAAACGAGGTAGATCTACCACAAAAGAAAAAAAAAGGTAGGTCAGCTGTTGGTAGGAAAAGGTAGGAAAAACATTCTTAAAAGATTTAAAATTTTTTTAACGTAAAACACTATGTGCATATGTTTGTGTAAGTAAATTATATAAATACCGATAATATATAGTTTGAGGATAGTAGTGACGATTATTGCTTCAACATTCGGGTAGGAAAAGGAGCTTTGCGTTTTAAGTCTGGAGATGTGCTACAGATGACTGATAGAAAGTAAGTTGTTATAAAGTAATTTAAATACACATTTACACTACTTTTGTAGTGTGTGCCTACCTACAATAGACTACAAGAACAATTAATGTTTGCGTAATCAAAATTTTTTTAAAACTGCGTTAACTTTTCCGGTGTCTTTTAACGGCGGCCCGAAAACGTTTACAATCAATGCCCATTCTTCCCAGATTTTTTTCTTAGTTCTACTGGCGCGTGTTGGCTAAAACCACAACTGATGTCTTAACTTGTTTTTATTATATATACTATTCCTTTTTTTTTGTTGCAATTTGCTTGTGTATTACTTTCTTTTATTCCTATAAAAAAGTTTTTAAAAAATAAACAAACTGAACTAAAACAAGTTTTCTTTTTATGAAATTGTATATATTTTTTTCTATATTAAGGAACCAATAATATAACAATATCGCCACGGCAGATAGCCCAACAACGGATGATTACCGCGAACAATTTAAAATCTGGCTTATGCACAAAAAAATGCTTACCGCTATCGCGGATCGAAATGAAAAATGACCCTCTATACTTTTAGATCCAAAATTTTAAAAAATCTTCGCAAAAGAACATGTTGCAGTTTACCATCTCTGTAACATTTAAAGCACATACACACACACATAACTAATTTGTTGCATTTATTTTACATATTTATTTATTATTGGTTCTTTCTTTCTTTATTTTTTTTTTTAATTTCAAAGTTCCTATTATTTTATTGTGTCTCACGCCTTTTATTGAATTTTTGCTCATTTAATTTTTGAAATATGCGTTGTTTTCGTAGTTTTTTCCTTCATAAATTCTAAACATACATATAAACAATTTGAACGGCAGCCAGCTTCAGTATGTATGTATGTAATTAAAAAACAAAAATATGGTTAACAAGTGTATTTAAATAACTTTCTTAATTGCACACAAAGTTTCTTCTTCTTTAATTATTTCTACTCTTCTGCTTTTTTAAGAAAAGCAACTTTGTTGTAATTCTTAAGCTTTTCCCTAACTCACTCTACATTTAAATAATTTATTAAAGAGGGCGGCAAGAGGAGTAAAAAATATTTAAAAAAAAACAAGACAAATTATCACAAAAACACCAACAACGTTGGCGCATTACCAAACAGAGCATACAGCGCATTTAAGGTTATCGAGGAAAGAGAGTGAAAAAAAGTGTTTCATTCTTTTTTTTTCATTGTTTTACATGATGGTCTTGTTATCTTTCTTTTTGGTTTTCTTTGCAATTAAAATTAAAAACAATATTTTCTAAATTGTCTTTGTTTAAAGATGCAGGGAATAAAAGAAGAAAAGAAAACGGAATTGCAATTGCTTGGCTGCAGAAAGAGAGAAGGTAGTATACGAACTTTAAATTCTGTTACTCGTATTGCTTGAAATGAAAGGAAACAAACAAAAGTGTTGGTGTAAGTACATACGAGTATTCCAACTCTGTTAACCCCTTATGGGGAAAGACAAAGCCATAGAAACTAACACATGTGGTTCTAAAAATAATTTAATTAGCATAACTTTTCTAGGTATATTGAGATATTTTCGCACAGGTCTTACCAAGGTAGACTAAACAAGTAAACTCACCAGCTCAGCTGAGTACTTGTTTTAAACTGATTCGATGTCAAATTCCATATAAGAAAAGTATTTCACCATTTCCGCTACATTTTTTATATATCGAGTTTCACAACCCAAAAGAAGCGGAAATACTTTGAATTCGACCGGGAGTCTACCTGTTACCAATTTGGTTTTACTTTTCACTTTCAGAAAAAATACCTTTTATAAAGGGTGCCTGCCGTTCACATCAATATCAAATTGAGGCCTTGCTGCCTCAGATATATGGTTATGGGTTCGTTGAATCTCAAATGCCGTAATGCTTTTTTTTATTATCCTTTTGAATTATTGTTCAATAATGAAAACACATTGTTCTTTAGTAAAGTAGAAGTCTATTTCATACACGTTGTGGCGCAGTTTTTAAATTTAATCCGTATGACCGATTTGAATTATGGTACATATTATTTTAAATAAACTTTCATAAATATAAAATTTGCTCGATTGGAATTGTTGTAGAATCTATTGTTGTATAATTTAATAAACATACTGTATAAGAATGTATTTTATTAAATTCATGCAATACAACCATCTTAGTATTTATTTTTATAATGGATTTTATATAACGGCTTCTCTAGTACAGGCATCTCGATGTTGAGAACTCGTTGTTAAAAGAATTCTGTTTTATTTATGGAATATGACACCGTTAAAATATACTCCTCGGCTTCGGCTTGCGTCACGGAACCTAGGCCTACAGTTTTCAATTATTTCATTAGTTTTGTATTATTTTTTTTTTTTGCTATATGCAGATTTATACATGCCATTTCTAAATTAATATTGTTCAACAAGAGTCGAATTTTTTACTTAATATAATCCTAATATTATTTTAATAAGAGTAGGTTTTATTTTTTATATTAATATAAAGATTCATAGCTCAATTAAAATGTTAGATATAGAATAATTTTGAAATATTTAAAATTTATGATTTTTAAAAATTGAAATTTTCTATTTATTTTTATATTTAATTTATTACTTGTAGCTAAAATTATATAAAAATAAATTCGTACAACTAGTTCCGGTATTACTTAGGGTTAACAATCTGCTACTTTAATGCACACATCCACGCGCTTATCCTACATTCACTCCGGAACCACTGTTGCCAGGAAATTATGAAATGAAATCGTCAGAATTGGAAAAAAATCAACAAAATCGGCAATATTTTTAAAATATTCCAAAAACTTCTAAAAAAAAATTATGAGGGATTCTTCACAGCAGCCATCTTTTTCATGTTATTGTTATAAAAGCTATGACTTTATTACAGTTAGTGTAAAGATATTTGAACTGTTAATATTATAAAATATATTTTAAGACCAGAAACATATTTTTAAAATGATTTATTAGATAACTTCTAATCTTGGTATTGATTTAAGCCTGTTTCAATATAAACAAATTTTTTGTTAATTCACTATAAAGTGTTTTTTAAAGTGCAAGTTACTTACAAATTATGTAATGATTATTTATTTTTTTACTTATTTGAGTATTGTAACTTATCTTACGATAATTAAGGCCATTGGATTCTTATATATAATTTCGTTATTTGTATATTATATGTTTCTTTTAATAATCAAATCGTTTTATATGGTTTGAGGATATGTGTTAGAATTTAATAGTAGCGACGTTATTTCTTGTGTTATAATATATGAGTTTAAAATTTCATTCCCATATATTTATATATATATGGACATAAAATATACATATTTATTATACACGCGCTTCATTTTCAATATTTATTTTTTAATCTTCGTTGATACTTTTTGGTGCTACATAAAATAAAATGGTAAATTTATTACCTTTGTCTTGTTAGTTATTACTTTTGACATATAATTATTACCCGTCATTTCGATGAGGAACATAGTTCTTTTTAATTCTAAGCAAATGATCGAAAAATAAATTTAAAAAATAAAATAAGAAAATCGTCATTTTGAGGCCAATTTGTCAAATATCACTTTGAATCGGGCAACATGCTGTAAATAGGCAATATCTATCAGTGTTGCTATTTTTTCTAATTTATCGTGACTTTGTTTATATTTGGTTAAACACGTTTTGCCGATTTTATAATAAAATAATCTGGCAACAGTAATGCATATCGAAATGCATATTTACCTTTGTGCAGCTCCAAATAAACAAATATATATGTATGGATGTGTTTTCAAATAAAGGAGAAATAAGATATATAAGAGAGAAAGATACTAAGTAAAGGGAGAGAGAGAGAGAGAGTGAATTGCATTTACAAATTGCAAGCTTTTTTGTTTTGTTTAATACAAGTGGGTATATTATGCATCCAACTAAAACATATGGTTTTATAGAAAATTTTCAGTTTGTTTTTGTTTTATGATTTTTTGTTGTATTTTGTTTGTTTGTTTTTTTCTGTTTGTTTTGCTTTTTTCTACTCTACTCTTTTCATTATTGTTGTTGTTTGATTCTTTATTCCATTGGCTTTTCATTGAAAATACAATCACTTAGATATTTGTTTTGGAAGTTTTTTTCTACAAAATTTTTACACTTATTTTTTCTAAAATTAATTACCACTGCAGACATTTATAATACCCAAAAATACCAATTTATATGTATGTATATAAAAATGAGTATGTGTTTGTTTGTTTTCACGGGAAAGCTAAACGGCTAATCCGATCGTTTGGAAATTTCGGAACCGTTTTACTGTTGATCCGAAAATTAAAATAGACTAATTTGTTCTTTTAAACTGTTAGAAAGGGTTCCCCCTATAATTTTAAATATTAATTTCCCTTTATCTGAAGAACAGCAAATGTGATGGCCTTAAAATTTTATGTGGGTTTGTTATTTTCAAAACCAAGTGCGTTTTTGCAAAAATCTCTAAAAGGGTCGGAAAAGGCATTCCCCCATCCAAAGTAGCTAGTATGTTTCCTTTATCTCAAGAACTACAACAGTGAAAATTTTCAAACTCTGTGTGAGGTATTCGGAGCATCAAATCCGTAGTCAGAAAAAATTCCAGAGGATATAGAGTGAATAGTTATTACCCTTTATCTAAAAAACTGTCTTAAAATTTGGTGTGAATTTGGTCAAACCCAAAATACTGGACAAATATGAACAATACAAAGTGAATAATTTGTAATTCTACGATATTTATGTAAAGGAGTACAATAGTTAGACTCATCTGATTCGATGCGGATATGACCCCAAGTTGAGATTCTTGATAATTTTCGGCGTAGCAGGCCTTTGGCAAGTCACAAAGGATTTATCGTCTACTAAAGGCCTTCGGCAAGTCACAAAGGTTTTCTCCTCTACTAAAGATTTTTTGAATAAATTAGATTTGTTGTGACTGGTCGGTCGTGTAAGGATTGTCTATTGTAGTCGTAGCTTTTCTTCAGAGCAAAAAATTTTATGTTCTATTAATAAAACACTTATTAAAAATATTCCTAATTAAAAAATATTTAATGAAATAGCGAATGAAAATTTTTGGAAATAAAATTGTGTATCAAAAACCATTTTTGTTTAAATTCTAAAGATCGCAACCCTACCACACTTGTGTAACATTCCGAAACATTAATAATTGCATTAAGATTAAAGATCGACAAGCTATGCAACAACTACATAATTAATTATATACAATTTGTTTTGGGACATACATACATATGTATGTAAGTTGTTTTCTCTACGGCAGTTTTTTAAGCATCTATTTAAAAAAGTATCTTTACAAAATGCCCTTTCGTACTTAAGCACAAATTGAAATGATACCGAGTGCTTACATATGTCTTCCAATTTGAATTGCATAGGTGTGAATTGTATAGCGTAAAAGATGCATTATTAACATGAATAATTGATTTTGTGATGGCAAAGCAAACAACTAATTTATAATGATATTTGAAACAATTTTAGGTTTTTATTTACTCACAACAGAGTGACTTTCTATCATTTGCCGAGCTTAAATAATGACAAAGTTAGTTGTTGCAATCCGCTCAAAATGTGCATAACTGCAAAAAAGCTATACAAATCAAATGGCATCCCTTTTCCTGCAAAAATGCAACATTTGTTTTTTACTCATCTGGCAACTATGTATATTTTCCTCCGTTTTTGTTTTTGATTTTTGTGTTTGTATTCTTCCTAATAGTGTTGAGCTCCATATTTTTTGCAACACAACGAAGCCAACCAGTTTAGCAGACACATTGAAAAATAAAACACTATAATTTAATTTTTGAGACAAACACTCACGCAGAATAAGAGCTAGAAAAATTTTAATTTTAAGTATTAAACTAAAACAGCTAGAGAAAAAAAATAACATGCTGGTCAAATCAATCGAATATATAGCATGTAGAAGAAAATCAACTCAATATTATATTACTGCTTTAAACCAAAACAAATAGAATTTAAATAAAAAAAAAGAAACGAATTTTATATAAAAACCAAAATTGTTTTTGTAGTGATATTTAAATAGCGACGAATAATAAAAGAATATAAAAAAAAACAATAGTATTTGTAAAAAAATAGCGTTTCTTTAATAAACAACCTCATCAGACTATTAAAAAACGATTAAAAAAAATGATGTAGAAAAATTGTTTAGTTTTTTCGACCAGATAATAAAAAATAAAACAAAAAAAATTTAAATTGAAATTTATTCGATTTAACGTAAATTTGTTATAAAAAATAATTTTTGTGTGTTTTAGTCCACAATAATTTTCTGATAGTGCGTGGTCGTGTTTTTTGAAGCAAGAAATATATTATTTATATTTACACGCAAAAGAAAGAAATGCTATATTTTAACAATATTTAATTTGCTTAAAAATCCTCGGTTTTAAAAAGGTGCTCCTTATACAGTGGCTATAGACCTTCAACTATCTAAAAAATAGTTGAATAACCAATAAAATTAAAAAAATAATTAATTAAAATTATCATCTTTCATATAAGCAGAAATTAAACAAACAAAAAAAAAGAATTTAAGTGTCAAAAGATTTTAGTGTTTAATTTTGAGAAAACAAGTGTAAAAAAATCAATGTTAAAAGTAATTTATTTATGTCTAAGCCAAAATTTAAAAAATTTTATAATTTTCTTTCTTAAAAATTTACATATTTTTTCTTTTTTTATATATTCTTACATGCTAACATATACTTACATATGTGTATATAAAAATGTGCTGCGTAGAAAAGAAGAGAGCATAAAAATAGTAGTACACATTTATTGATTTTAAAAATGTAATTTGAAATTCCACAACAAAATATTTGATTTTTCAAATTAATCGAATTTGAATTTTTTGAAGCTTTCACATATATATCTTTCTTTTGATTTTTGGTGTTGCGGAGTCTATTCATCATTATGTACGCACCTAAATTGTTAATTTATTCATAAATTATAGTTATCAAAATTAAATCCTATATAGACAAATCAATTATTAATTAATTTATAAAACGGTTTCAATCGTTACTGTATAGTTTATTCACTTTTTGCGCACAACCTCGGAATCGCAGGTATTGCGGATAAATGCGTTATCTTTCTAGAGAAGGCTTTAAAACCTTTTTAGTTTGCTTTAGCCTAATATAATATGACTTTTCCACTTTGCGCACAAATTGGCAATTCATAGAGTTATGATTAGAGCCATACAGTGCTTTTTTATTAGTAATAGATAGAGTCTAGCAAAGACAATGTGTTGCAAAAGTACAATTGCCATTTGCATATAAGTATGTATATATGCACTTATGTGTTTAATTCTGATATTACGCGCTAATTTCGACATCATAATTGGCATTATTTTTTATTTCATAAGTAGCTGAAATCCTTCAAAGAATTAGCTATATATTGTTGACAGGGTATGATGGCAGAGGAGTGACGAATGTCTATAAATCGCTCTTAAATGTCAATTTAACTACTTACCTTTACAAAATTGACATGAATCGGAAGTTGACACATAAAATAAAGTTTAAAAAACACACACAATTATAAAATATATGGATATTTTTTTAACAACACCGGGCAATGACCATGTTAAGTGTGATAGCTCATCTCTGCAGTATATTAGTATTCTGGTATTTGTTCAGTTATAAAATAAAAATTAAATTCGTCAATGGTTTAAATCTTAAAAGTTCATTATTCTATAATTTATGTAAAATCCGCTTGTACTAAACTCTGCATAGGTATAAAAATAACCTAATACTAGTATTTATAAATAGATTTTTAACGCATATTTTTATCTACTATTACGCACTTGTTCAGCAATAGTGTATTAACCCAAAATTGTAAAGTGTTCAATGGGATCAAAAATACTTTTGAGATTACGTTGAAGGTATATGTATATGGAAAGGGCAAATTTAAATGATATATCACTAGTTGTAATTATAACAGCCCTGAGTTTTCTTAGGGTTGTTTTTTCCTTCCCATCATTTGTTACCGAAAAAAGGTCTCTTCTACCAATCCAGGGAATATACAGGGTAATTTTTTACTTTTTCAAACAGTGTTTTTTTTTTGTTGGACCAGCACTCAGGGGATGACCCCTACTCATGCAGTGCATTGTGCCGGAACTAGGAAAATAGGTTGTGGGAGGGGGGAAAGAGGGAGTAGTGTTTGTGGACGTTTGATTTGAACTTCTCAATATTGTAAGTGGCAGGAAATATCTCCGCAGGGAGTCTATTCCACATACGAACTGTAGTGTTGAGAATAGGAGGAAAGAGAAAAAGAATATAGGGAGCTTAAATTTATAATACAAGAAGATCGAAATGGGAAGATTTTCTGGGGAATCACACGGAAAAATTATTACACTGAAAAAAATGTTTACGCCTTTTTATATTGGCCAACTATTACTTCAAACTAATAATAAAAAGAAACGCAATGAAAAAATATAACTACATACCTATAATTTAATTTTTCCAAACATTAAATAAAACTGCTATTTTTATGCTCCCATTTTTTTACACGTTTTTTAAACTTCTATTATATTTTTTGTTCTCTTTTATAGTCTTCTAGTTTCTTTTTCGTACAAACTAAAAACTAAATCTCCTACTCTCGCTTTAGCATCGCAAAAACAACAACACATGCAATTGTTTTGCACAAGGATTTTTGGAAATAGACCAACTTCTCCACAGCCTTTCGCTTTTTTCTTCCACTAAATGTCATCATTTTCGCTCTTCTTATTGCTTGTTGTTTTTCCTAGTCTCTTCCTTGTATAGTTTATTCTTTTACACATTAAATATCTATTTAACTTTTTTATATTTTCGGTCTCCAAACAGCTATCACCAACAGTTTCTAATTATTTAATTTATACCTGTCTGCCTATTTCTGCTTAATTGACATTATGTTTTTACTTTCGTCTAATTAAACCCTAATTTTTCTTCTTTTTTAACTCCAAACATTTCTTGGCTTCTAGAATTTTTATTGTTTGTGTGTTTTTGTTGTAGACTTAGTTTCCATTTATTTGTTTTTTTTTTCTTTTTGTTTTGTTTTGAACGTCATCAGCTGTTTTCTGATATTTATTTGTTTTCATTTTTGTGTGTTTGTGATTATGTATTTTATTTATTATTATTGAGCCAGGGAATGAATGTGATAATGTGTGAGTGCATTTGTGTGAAATTTTCTATTTGTTTTTACTTTTGTTTTACAATTGTTGTTGTTTGGGCTAAAAATAACAACTTTAATAAGCGTTGCCAGAAAGTTTTGACAAAGCTTCTTATTTCTAACAAATGGGAAAGTCATGTGATAATCGGAGGGTCAGCAAATAATCATTAATTATCAAATTTCAATCCAAAAAATATCATAATGTTGAAGAAATTCTACAAGATACAGAAAGACGCCAACGTAATTTTGCTAGGCAGACTGCTATTGGGTGTATTCAATTTGATTTATTTGATTTCTATTTTAATTTATATTTGAATTTTCGCTTGAAAAATAGTAGTTGATTTTTTTAAGTTTTTCTTTGCCTAGAAAATAATAGTTATTTTCTAAGTGTTATATTTTGCTTCGAAAATAAAAGTTCTTTTGTCATATTTAAGTTATCGATTTTCTTGACACTTTTAATTTAATTTATTAAATTTTCCACACTTAATGACTTTTTTTTAAATTCTTTTTGATATTTCGCCACTACTTGTGCAGCATTATCAGAAAATTAGATATTTTATTTTTATTTATTTTTGTCTTGTTTTATTAAATGTTTATCAATTAACAATTCAGTGTCCTAATACTCATATTATCTGATTTAAGGTCAATATTACTTTCAGTATTCGTACATTTTCTAAGAAATTAAAAATAACTTTTATGTTCAAAGCAAAAAATAAAACTTGTAAAATACACATCAACCAATTCTTTTTGAATAAAATTTATAAACGTTACAGACCCTGGATAATCGTAAATTGCTTGCACAATTTTTTTTTGCAAATTTCATGCGCTTTACAGTTTGTTACCAATTCAGATCCTTATTATTCTATCAATATTATTTGAAATTCTATTTTCCTCCATTTTAATTTTTTCATAAAAAATGTTTAAAATCAAATTTAAAAAAACCTTTCCTTTTCCGAATTCCCAAATCAAATGATAAAAACCATGAACAGTATAATAAAACCACCGTAGTGGCAACGCCGGCTTTGGTTTCTTTTATTTTGTTTGTCATAGACAACATTTTTAAAGTGTGGTGTTGCTTTGGTTTTCGCGTGTTTTTTTTTTTATTTACATATATATCAAAATATTAGAAGCAAACTTCATTAGATAAGAAAACAACATAAGGGAATTTTTGTTATTACCTCAAATATTTACACACTAAAGTTTCCTGATTTTAATGAAAGTTACGTAAATTTTTAAACAACCCTAATTGACAATGTGGTTTTATCCTCAAATATATACATATATATTTTTTTTGTAACTAAAGTGTCCTCGATAGGTATTAAAATGTTTACAAACATTAACATTTTTCTAGCCTGTTTTGGTTAAAGTTATTGTTTGACATTTTTTTCTTCACTGATGATTTAGGTCGCAATTTTAACAAGAATTAAAAAAATGTGTAGCGTTTTTAATGAAAATTATCTCTGGAGGTATTTAAAATAAAGGGTGATTATTATTACACAGTACTACAGTGGTTTGCATCAACAAGAAATTCTGAAAGAGTATGAATGTAGGTCGAAAAAAATTATACGTGTCTTGGAGATTTGATGTAGCAAGTCCGAATTTCGAAATTCGATTTTTAATTTTTGAATTTTTGAGAGCAATATCTTGGCAACTTTAGCAGGGGATATATTATTTTGTAGATTTTTGGAACGAATCCATCCATCATCTCTTGTCAAGTTTGGTTTGGAGACAAACCGGTTTCGGCTATGTGCCATCTTCAGTGTCATTTTTCGTTCTGAAATTCGGCAATTCGTTCTAAAATTCTACATCAAAACACCCTGTCGAAATATGAAATCGAGAATCAACATATTATTTTATAAGAGGCTACAAACAAAAGGTTAAAAAAGAAATTAAGTTAAATATTAGAGATTACTTCCATACAATACATTTTATTTTTATGGAGAGAGAGAGAGAGAGAGAGGGCCAGAGAGAGAAAGATGGAGAAATGTCTGGGCGAGTGTGATAAAGCTGTGTTCTTGCAAAATCGTGCTGCAAAATAACTTCCAATTTCAATTAAAATTTCAGCACACGCATTTTTATTTATTCTAAAAACCCGTTTTTTCTCTCTGATGATCTAAGGTGCCCTTGGAATGGACCACTAGTTTGTTTACGTATTTGGACTTTTACGTCTTTGCTTCTTCCTGGATAGCAGGAACTTCTATACCTCTATGAAATGCCTTGCGAATATCAGACGACAATATTGGATTTATAATAGATTTGTATGAATACGGGAACAAGTTAGGCGGCGATCTAGCTGAAATCTTTGTAAACGTGACATGCGCACTTTTTCATGGATTTACCTTTATTCTCCACTTTATAGTCAATCCTCTAGCTCATTACTATGAGACTGAAGTTGTTAGGTTGCAGCATTTGGATCTTGATTAAAACTTATAAATGCAGTGTCGTCTGCAAACATTGACGTATGTATGTGTATTTGGTGATATATAATAAGACCCTAGTATAAGACCTTGTGAGACTTCTGCGGAGATTTTCTTATTTCTAGATAACTAATTCTTTGACCTTAGTATCTGTCGAATAGCTCTTAGAAAGCTTGTGGGACTTTTAATGCAGAACTCGAGTTAACTTTAGTGAATAGGCCATCATCATGCCAGACTTGATCGAACGCCTGGGGACTGTCTATAAATAAAGCTTAACAGTATTGCTCAAAAACGGGAATAATGTTTTCCTCAGTTCGTTAATGTTTTAAGCACGAAACGAAAAATTGAGAAATTGTATTATGAAGACTAACTTAAGCCATTATATATATTCTAGGGATCATAACAATTTCAGACATCTTCCTAGAGCATGGAAAAAAGCCAACTCGCAGCATCAAGTTCGGTCGATTTTCTCATATCAAGATTGCTAGCTGCCGCTTTTAATTAACATAACCAAGATTTCATAGGATTATTCACAGTCTCACTGATAGTTGGAATGCTGCAGGTGTGAGAAACTTCTCAAAGTGATTAGCGAAGGTACTTACTTTTTTATTTGAGTCTTTGGGCCAAGTGCGGTCTTCATTGTAAGTGCCTTACAGCTATTCACAGGCTATAATCCATGTTTTTTGTCGGATCCAAGGTTCTTAAATAGCTCTCGATAGCGGAATTATGTTTCTGTCTGTATTTTGACATTGGCTGCTAAATGTTCTTTTCTTAATGACGATCATCTGTATATCAGCTGGCTGGTGCCATTTTTTAACGGCTCTGGCTGCGACAGTTAAACAGGTGCTTGAATATTAACCAGAGTTCTTACTGCCACGTTTGGAGATAAGTCAGTGCTCACACAGATATTATATTTTATACAATTCGTGCAGTGGCAAAAGTATCGTGTAAAATAACGATTGTAGCGGAATTATGAGAAAATAGGTCATAGGATAAACAAACTGATAGCTAAAGCGTAAATAATTCTCGGATCTTAGCAGGCAGCTATCGTCCAATAACATCTGAGTCTAAAACAGATTTTAAGGGGTTTACTGTGATAAACGAGTTTCTGCTCTGTCTTGTTTTTGCACTCAAATTAAAAACCAATTATATAAACTAGTTTATTGCAAAAGCAAATAATTTTTCTTAATTAGTCTGGCAATCTTAGTGATATAGGGTGGTCCAACAATAATGCACGATGTTAATTGTGAGTCACTATCGCGAGATGATAACAGACTTCTGGTGGCAAGAAATTGAGGATATGGACCTGGGCGATATGTGGTTCCAACAGGATGCTGCCACTACCCAACGAAACAGTGGCTCCTTTGTGCGCGAAATTCAATGGCCGTGTATTTCACGTCGTGGCGATGTTAATTGGTCGTCACGATCATCTTATTTGACACCGTGCGACTTCTTTCCTTGGGAATATTTAAAAGAAAAAGTGTACGTCAGTAAGTCAGGAACAATTCAAGAGTTCAAGGATGAGATAACGACATTGAACCTCAATAATGTCTCAGAGTCATTGAAAATATCGACCATTGGATGGAGGTATGCCACCGAAGCCGTGGCGAGCATTTGGCCGATATTTTGTTTCACATCATAATTGAAAAAATATCAAGCTAATTCTCTGAAAACTTTTTGTTTTATTTACACAATTAACATCGTACGTTAGACCACCCTAAAATATTTGAATGAGATATACATATATGGGATAACACAGGGCTTTTGTAATTTTATTATCTGGATTTTGACATATAAAAAGGACGATAATCTGCAGGAAGATTGCAGCTTATAAATATACGTTGAGCTTTTGCATGAAGTGTCAAACATCAACCAGATGACTGTCAAAAAATGATAATGTTAATGATATGGGTTTTCATGTTGGCTTATAAGATTTAACTAGTTTTGGAATTGCTAATATAAATGCGATATTAAGCATAAACTAAACTAGTTTAACGTAAATTTTAGAATATCCATCAGCTTGTTCACAACAACAATGATTTTGTGCTCTTTGTTTGTAAATTGCTCACAATAATCGTCTGATTTTATCGATTTAATTTTAAAATCGAAAATTAATCATTTACATATACATCTATACATACATTTATATTTACATACGAGTATGTACATAAAATACAGGAAATTAATCACTTGGTTGAATATCTCTTTATGCAAACAAAATCCTGCTAATTTGCATATATTTAAACAAATTCATTATTATTCACAATGTGTAAATCAATTTGGAAATGCAGTAAATTATGCCCACATACAATTTATTTAAAGAGGAAAGGATTAACAAAATATTTCAAGAAATAAATACGTGTATGGATTTTTGTTTAAATTAACAATCAATGATTGAGATTAAACATTTGGCTTGTTATTTATTTATTTATGTATGTAACTTTTACTTTTAATTAATGGGCATTTAATAATTAATATGGCAACATCATTCAGTTAAAAATAACTGTCACTCTTCCAAAATGAGCAAAGAGAGTCAAAATGAATGAGAGCTCGGCATGTATCAACCTATTGAAATATGTAATTTATCGTGAGTGATGAGGCCCCCGTCTTAATCAGAACGAATACGTATAAAAAAAAATTGCTTTTTCGCAATTTCATTGAGCATTTTTTTTCAAAGACCCCGTGGACAACGCGGTTAGTGTTACCTAGTAAGCAAAACTAAACCGTTATCAACAGGTTTAAATTGTCCTTAATTGATAAATTCGAACTGGCGAACCTGGGGTACCGAGAGGACAGTGCAACCGCACACACGAAATGCGCTACAATGGGCATTTTAAAGATTTACCCAATGTCTCGAGGAGATC
The DNA here is from genome assembly GCA_963932375.1 of Phania funesta. NCBI lineage: Eukaryota > Metazoa > Arthropoda > Insecta > Diptera > Tachinidae > Phania > Phania funesta. The sequence continues at coordinate 87,300,238 of OZ010654.1, read as the reverse complement.
TTGATGCAGGATGAATTTACAAGGTTATCAATAAAATAGCAATTGTCAGCAGGAGTATGGTTAGTTCCAAACCCCTCAGAAATGGTCTTACTTTGCTACCTATACGAATACGTATAGGGGACTTAGTGTTCGTATTTTAATACACCCGATGCTAAGAGCACTGTCGGGTCTGTCGGTTTGTACCGCAAGGCTGGTGGCGAGCTAAGTCGTGGAAGTCTCTCTCATTTATAATATTTGAATTGGTTTATAAGTTCAACCTTTTCGATTATTCCACACTTCTTTCTTTTGCTCTATGATAAGGAGCATTTGAAGCTTTTAAAAGGACAATAAAGCAAAAGTACAAGAATTTATCGCCCGAAGCTATAGTCATCAAAAATGCTTCCGCCATTCAATGCCGGACAATACTTGCAAACTGCATACTAATGACGCGTGAAAAACCAGTCACATTTTCAAACGATACTGGAATCAATTTCATTTTTTTTTATTAAACGAGAAGTGCTCTTCAGCCAGTCCCTGTATCGACAATCGAAATAACTGATAGTCCGAAGGATTGATGGTAATACTTGACATTTCAATGTTTCGAAATCTGACTTGGCCATTTTAGCCACCTGGAGTCATTGTTGTATTAAGGCGTCTGTGGATCTGAACTGCTTAATCCAAAACTGAGCTCAGTTGTCAATAAAAAAATGTTTAAGAACCATTTGAGAGTTGCAGAAATTCTAACTCAAATTGAATACTTGTATTTCCAGCATAATGCTTCCGGAGTAATCCGGAAAAGATGTTCAAGAATGCCTCGCGAGAGTGAACGGGTCAATCCTTAAAGGTACTTCTAAGGCGTTAGACTGTGTGATTCCGACAGGGATGGACAATGAAGCCTCGCACGAGGTGGAGAGGCTAATTTCTATAGGAACTCCGGTGTTTATTGGCCAATGGAGGAATTCTGAAAAAATGGACCCGACAAGCTCGAAAGGGGTGGACGCGGCAGTCGCCAAAGATACTCCTGCGTAGAAGGCTGAGACGGTAGCACACATTGTGTGTGAATGTCTAGATTAAGGAGGAAAGAGATCGACAGTCTGAAATCACTATGGTCGATAGTAAAGGCTAATGGTAGCACGAGACTTGATTGAGAGTAAAGCAATCGTAAATTACAAATCGGTTGTTTCAAATTAATTCAAGGAAAGAAGGGGGTCGAGGGGGGAAAGAAGGCCTGCTTCGATATCCCACCTAAATAAAAAACCGAAAACTTCGAAGCAATAAATAAATATTTATACTGAATTGATTCTCCCATGATTTTGTTTTTCTTTGTCATTACTTGAACCATTATTCACACAAAAACCAAAAAATATAAAAAAAAACAAAAATTGAAAATAATCATCTGACTCAAATATTAGAGATGAGTTTTTTTTCTGTTTTATTAAAATTACCGATAAACAGTCGGCATCATCTCAAGGCTGTTAAGAAATAACACATTAGTGTTGAATTTATGTTGCTCTGTGACTGTCTGGCGCTCGCACAAGTCTTGTTGGCACAAAAGCGACAATGATATCGCCGACAAATGGGATAATGGTGAAATCGGCTAACGCTTTAATAACGCCATGTGAACAAATGCCCGTGTGTATAGCTTCGCCGGTATGGTGTAATAGATATTTAACATTGCTGCTTACCTTCTTCTGCAGTTGAATTTAATATTTATCGAGTACAGGAAGGTGTGATCTGTTTTTATTAATACGAGTAAAAAAAATGATCGAAAATATCACTGGCCTTGAAACTGAGCAATATGCGTTAAAACATGTTAATATGGAAATTCAAAGACTATTATTTTCTTAAATAATTTCATAAACTCATATGCGTCCCAATGCCTATTTTAAAAATTAGCAGTCTGCTGTCATATTTTTAAAGATTGGCATGTCATGCTTTTCTTCCGTATTTTTATATTTTTGTTTTTTTTCTTTCTCCTCAATAATCCCTGAATTGTATTCGCAGCCAGACTTGAGTTTAGCACGCTTATTGTTCCCACCGTTAAAAAAAAAACAAGAAAATAAATTGAATTTTTTCTTACTTTTTTTTCAACAAAAAAGTTCGTAGCAGAATATGGCCACAGTAGCAATGAATAAATTTAGCAAACAAAAAAGACACTATTTACGATAATGTGTGTAACTGTGGGGCTGTGTGTGTAGGTAGATTTTTATTAGGCATTTACGAGTGAGTATGTTCAAATATTTGAATATATTTTATTATAAATTAAACTTATCACATCTCGTCAAATATGAAAAAAAAAAATTAGCAAGCGCTCGTACGTGCTACGTAACAACGAAATACACAAATCAACCGCAATTGCTTGGAAGAATACTCACTCACTCACTCACTCACTGGCCCATCTTATTTTCTGTTGATAATTATGAAATTGAAAAACATTTCTTTTAAAGAATGTAAAGAATTGAAGAACAAAGCGATTTTTAAAAACACGTAGGTATATATTTCAACAGAAGTAAAGATCTAGAACGTGATAACGCAAGACTTGAAGAATATTTCCTATTTTTATGGATTGATTTATATTTCACATACAACGAGCTGTTAACTATTTCACAAATTGGATTTTAATCTATCAGGATGCGCATTATTTCAATATTTCAAATTGTTTTTGAATACTCATTCTTTCAAATAAAAAACCGTGGAATAATTTGGAAATAAGTGGCGCCAAGCAAAATCGTTGGGGAAAAATACGAACTCTCAATATGTCTGATAAACAAAATCGTTTGTTTGTGGTCCAGTATGCTTAACCATTAAGTAACAGAAGAGAAGAGAGAAAGAGCTTATTTATTATATTCCAAAATGTTTGCAAATCGCCTACGACATTTATAACGGCAGTTCTGCAAAGATTTCAGAGTCTACTAAAAATGTTTGTTAGCCTATCAAATCTGGGCCGCCAGCTCAGCTGTAAACATCAACTGCGTAACTCATCAAATTTAGGAAATGGTATAAGAGAAATTTTTTTTCCATTAGACGAGAGATTCCAACTGTTTTTCAGTTCACAGAGCCCTTACGAATTTTGTTTTATTGCGAACCCCTGCGCTTGGTTTTTGAACCTCTTTGCCGACCCATTGACATTTTCATACGGACCGTCAGGGTCCGCGGGCTATTATTTGAGAACTTCTGCGTAGGACCATGTGTTTCTTATAATAAGATATGTGTTCAAAAGTCTCGTCTAAGACGATTAAAAAGTTAGGGGGCGCACTATGGCACGAAATATCTTTGTATTGTACCTCTTGCAATAGTGGCGCTTTGCATTGACTTGATACACGAAAGCACATTGTTTTTCTATTTGCATTGTTTGTTTGTCTCATACTTCGTGCACAAAAAAGGTAGATCCATATATCATGTATGGTTATGAAATGGCGAAATAACAGCCTCCGTAGGCTGGTTGTTAGTGTCTGGTCTATCAGTCTGGGTGTCTTGAGTTCGATTCCGATCAAAGACTCTGGCTCTAGTATATACTGTGCACAATCAAGTACCGCCTTTATACGGTACGTTTATTTGCAATCAAAAATATTGCAAATGGAAAAAATTACCGCATAAACGCTGAGTGAATTTTTTTTATTTGCAAATAACTAACTCGGGAACACAAGTGCTGTGGTGGAGTATTATAATTTGCAAATAAAGCGCCAGATCACATGATTAATTAATCGATTAACTTTTTTCAAAGTCAAAGTCTCTAATATTTACAGCCAATAAAAAAAATCTTGCATAAAGGGTTGTTTACATGGTCACACAAGTCTTACGACATGTAAAATTTTTGTGTAAAATAGCACGAATGGTATCGTCTAAACCTAATGTAATGTAATGAACGGTACGACGACATTGAGAGAATATACGCATGAAAATATAACAGTCGTATGACTTTCTTTCTTTTCTGAAATTTTTCAGAAAACCATCACATCTTATCAGATCAGGGTTGTATTTTTCTGTAAACAAATAAAAATGGCTAATAATATGCCGAAAGCTACTCTTAATTCTATTTATCCCTTAAGCTTGGCAATATTTTATATTACAAATTGATTTATTATATGGGGATGTGTGTATTTTTAAAATTATTTTATGAGCAATATTTGGTACTCTTGTAACAACAGCTGTTTTCATTTCACTATGTTTCTCTATGGTGTAAACGCCAACAAATTAGATGTAAGATTTTTACTCTCACTTTTAAAACACGGATGAATTTTTGATACTATTTTCTCCTGCGTTTTGCTTACGTAAAGCACCTTAAGCGTGATATTCTAACGTTGTAAACTTAAGTTTAATAATATTGCCACCTTTCACAACTGCCATATTTTTTAGAAGTGCCACTATTTAGACACGAGTTTGAGTTATTTATTCCGTCAGCTGGCAGGCACAAATATATAGCTTGCCGTAACTGAGTGCACTATCTCAGAAGTTCTGAGTTATACCTTCTCGTGGTGGCGGCCAGTAATAGGTTCATGTCTCCGCTAAGAGTCTGGCTAACTAAGTTGAGCGGAGAGAACTTAACACTCTCTTATAAAAAAATCCCTAAACCACGGTGAAACGGCATACGCCAGGGATGCGTGGCCAAGAGGCTGCTTGTTCTCAAGTATGCAAACTCTAGATACCAGTCGATCTCTCGTTTTAATACAGACTTACTCGTGCATATGAAGCTCTGTGTCGGTGGACATCTTTTTCTCCATTGCAGATATGAATCAGGAAGCCTTTCAAGAGGCGGAGAGGTTAATATCTGAAGAAACACTGATTTTAATTGGCCAAGGGAGGAATCCTGAAGGGAAAGAAAAGAATGGCTCGCAAGGGGTACTTCTAAGTCGTTGTATCGCGAGACCCCGATAGAGATGAACAATGAAGCCTCGCAAAAGGTGGAGAGATTAATCTCTGTACGAATTCTGAACTCTGTAGAAATGAAGACGGAAACCACGAAAGGGGTAGACTGGTGGGTCAGTCTCCAAAGATACTCCTGCGAAAGAGGCTGAGACGGTAGCGCACATTGTGTGTGATTGTCCAGCACTGGCTAGCACAAGGCTTTGGACCTAAAGCTTAGACAAATGCTAACGATTACAAGAGACTCGGTGATGAGGAAGAAGGCCGACAGTCACCAGTCTGAAATCACTATAGTCAAGAGTAAAGGTTAGTGGTAGCACGCGCCTCGAATGTCAGTAACGTAGTCGTAAATTGCAAATCGGTTGCCTGAAATCAATTCTAAGAAGGAAAGGTGTCGAAAAGGGCCTGCTTCGATATCCCCCTACATTAATAAAGAAACAAAAAAACACTAAGAAAATATTTCTTTTCACTGCCAATTCAGCATTTCATGTTGATTAAAATTTTAATAAAACTTAAGCTTTTTAAAAAAAACCAACCAACTCTTTCAAAGTATCGTTTATGTGCGAATATGAATGAGTAGTAAGTTTGTTTAAAAAAAAAACACTTTATATGTATTTTTGCATTTATGACTTGACGAGAGTTCAATGCCACTTAAAATAAAATAAAATTCTCTGGATGTACGCCACATACATCCGTACACACTCACATACACATATGTACATGTAGTGCATAAATACTTGGCGGAACGTAGTATGTAATAAATTTTATTTATTGTTGCTTTATTCTTGAGAGCTTCTCATGCCATTTTGCCTTGAGTTTTAAATGTTGTGTGTTCTTTTCATGATTGCAATAAGATTTTGATAACATTTCCTTTTTGTTTTCGCTATCGTTTGCTCAATTTAGAACTTTTTAAGCTGCTTTAACGATTCCTTTGTCTGGTTGGATCCTGTGTCTTAGAAGCGCCATCTGATTTGTTTTAATTTTTGATTGTGTGTGTGTGTTTGTGTTTTTTTTTTGAGAATAGCGACAACAAAGAACCCTCTAAAATCCCCACAACTAATATAATTTCCTAGACTGAACACAAGGATTGTATATCCTTTTGAGTTGTTGCATTTTGCTCTGTTGCTGCCAAGAGAAGAAGAAGAAGAAAAAAATGCAGCCAGCCCTTGTCATATTAACTGCACTCCAGGAACAAAGAATAATAATAATCATTTGAACACCCAGACATAATCACAAGGAAATTTCTAGTTCGTTTGCCATGTGTTTTCGAGTTCTCACTTAAATAAACACAGAGATTTCTTTGTATCATTTGCCAGCAACCCTTCAAAAAGAACCGTCTGTTAGCCAGCCATCCTAAACTCAAACTCAAACTCATCATTTACGCTTCAAATTAGTTATAAATTGTCTAAAATAACTTCCCAACTTACCATCAGCAGGGAGAGAATTGATGTTGAAAGGACATTAAAAGTTTTCTAGGAGTTAATAGTCTAGTCTCTTTGGCGCCATCATTAATGTTCATGTTCCTTGTCTTCAGTGGCTGGCATAAATGAGAGTTTTCTATTTCATTTAATGAAATGAACGAGTGAGTTTTTAAATTGTTGCTGTCGTTATGGTTGTGATAATAAATAATGCTACTTTCCTTTGATGCTTAAGATTGTTGGTTGACAAACTCTTGACAAAGGGACGACAAAGACTTTATTTTTGCAATTTGTTTTTCGAATAGTCTTTATGATGACGGTTTGGTTGTTTAAATTTTTCACGATCCTGTCTTAAGTAAACAATGTAGGGGAAGTCAAGTCATTGAAATCTAGTAACACAAAATTGTAAATACAGGTAGACCACCTATTGCTTTTTATAAAACTACTAAGGCCGTCTCCGCTGCTACAATCCAATAGTTCAGGGCCCTTACCGCGTAATTCCGCGAATCGAAAGGCATTTGGTACTGTGTAAAACGTTCGTATAATACACAGAGTTGTATACTATAGAAGGGGATCCAATTATAAAAAAAAAAACTTGGTAGCACTTCACTTAAATGTCAAATTTAACACACCAAATGGGGGAAAATAGTAATAGTTCAGCAGCAACGCTTTAATATTAAACAATAGCGGAAATCACTCTTCGTTGCATATCTGCAATTTTTGCACACTTCGTATGATTTTCCGCCATAAAGCGTGAGTGTCTTTTTTAAGCGTTTAGCAAATTTATTACAGAGTTGCATAAAGTAACTTTGCCGCATGCAATAAGCTAAGCCGCAGTCAGTATATAAACGCTAACGCCGCCTCTAAAATGTTTACACAAAGAAAGTATTTAGTGTGTGCATAAACTTCCTAAAAACTTTTATCAATCAATGGAGTTTTGTTTGATACTTAAATTTTTACTATTTTAGCAAACATTCTAGCTTCAATTTTAATTCTCCACAGGCAATTGTTGAGACGGTTCTACCGCCGTGAAATTTTGTAAGCGCAGGTGTCTAGTTGTTTTGATTTAATAATAATAAAATGAAATAAACAGTTATTTTAGCATTGCAAATTACCAATCTGCAACGATTTTTGCTATAGCATATTTGCTCAAGTGTAGCAAATCTTAGTTTCGTACATTTTGTTGTTATGGTCTTGCAAAATGTTTCCTTGTTTGCAACCAAGAGTGAGTTCCCCTATTATTTTGGAAAATAATTTAAAGTAAAGTTAAATAATAGTGCAATGAACTCTGTGTATGTTTATAAACCGGAGACAGTGGGGAAGTTGATATCCAAGAAAGTTCTTATGGTGGTGATTTCATAGCGTTGTTTTTGTTTACCCACACTATTCAATTCCTTGAATTAATTAATCTTTTTCGTGTTGATGTTATACAGTTGTTATTATTCTGGCTATATTCACTTCCCTGCTAATTTCTATGAGTGCTTTCTTATGAGTGCTTTGTTTGTTGTTGTTACAGCGAAGCACTGACTATACAGTGAGTGCCACAAGTATTCATACCATTCGAATTGTTACTGACAAGAAGAATACCTGTACGCGTTGATCTTTGAAACAATATGGTGTTTTCTTTTCTGAAAAAAATGTGCCTAATAAATAGGTAATACTTTTTTATGGGTTACCCAAACCCCCGCACAAATTGTTGCACTTTTTACGATTACAATGGAACAAAAATAATTAAATAACAACATGAAATAACACTATTGTTTGTATGAACAATGTAGTTAAATACAGTTGTAAAAAATGGTATTAATTCAACCTGAACTTTAAATTAAGAGCGAAAAATGTTACATATTCGCCAGTTTTTTTGTGCAACATATTTAGAAAGGAACACAAGCAGGCAGAAATGGCAACATATATGTAACATATTTGTCAGAAAGGAGAAGGACATTAGTAAATTTATTTTTTTTTTGCAACAAAGCTTTTTTATTTCATATTTTTGTTTAACTTTAAACTTTTAATTAATTCAATTAGCTATGAACTCCCTTTGATTGTAACTGCGCGTTTAATTAAGAAACTCATTCAATTTTGTTTTAAGTTTATTGCGCTCTTCCTCGCCCCCCTAGCGTTCGCCATTGTTATCAGCTCTTTAAACTTTTACAACATTTTATAATTAATTTTGTTTTTGTAGGAATTCATTTAAACACAAATTTTTCAAAACAATTTCTTTGAGAGTTTTGTTTAAGTTGAGGTTTGAGTTGTTTAAACATTGAATCAATTAACCACTCAATAGACACCCTTTATACCAGCACATCTGTAATATATTTCACTAGCATTTGTCATACTTTGAAGAAGAAAGTTTTCATTAAATTTCTAGTAAAATAAATTTTAAAAATATTTTTTAATAAAAAAAAAAAAGAATCAACAAATGAAATCTCGCAAAGTTAATTATTTTTGAAAAAAATCAATAACGAAACATTTCGAACTTTAAATTGAAAATTCCAAATATTGAAAGTCGACGACGGAAACCGATTTTAAATGTTCATACAAAATAATTGCAACTACGAAAATAGTGGCGGTGGTGCAGGTGTTAATCATGAAGCTGGTGATAGCATAAGTGCTATGGCAGGCGGAGGCGAAGCAGGAGGTGAAGGTGCTGACGTTGATGTTAATGTTAGCAATGCCGAAGCCATAAGTGTCGGCGAAAGCAGTTTAAGTACAAACGGCAGTGAGGGTGCCGGTAGTCAAGAATTAATATTTCCACTTCGATCGCCATGTCATCAAAGAAACAGTGCGGCTCAAATACAGCCGCATGAAAATAATAATAATGCAAACACGAAAAGATCATTTAATTTAAATCTCAGTTTTAGCAACAATAATAATCGTAAACTATTAAGTGTGATGGGAGCAGGAGGTGACGCTGGTGGTGGCGGTGGTGGTGTTGGTGTGGGTGGTGCTGTCAATGGTTGTGTTAGTACCGCTCAGTCATTTTGGAGTTCGGTAGCTTCAAATAATTCAGCTGCCTCCTACTCCTCCTCTTCGTCATCCTCATCGTCAATAACATCGGCCTCGCCTTCAGCTTTAGCTTCGTCCTCGACCTTATCATCGGAAGTTAGTAGCGGTCTTGGCATTGGCATTGGCATCAGTGCATTGGGTAGTCGTGTTAGTAGTGGCTGTGGCCCGGGAGGTGTTCAACGCGTTTTCATTAATACCAAAAAACCCAAAAATAAAACTGAATTAATTTTAGCAACTGGCCCCAGTACAAGTTCAAACAACACTGCTGCTAATTATTTATTAAATAATAAAACTCACGCCTACAAAATGGAGGTGGACCCATCTGACGAAAGTGGACCTGTAAATATGAATTGATTTTGTTTTTAACAAATATTTTTTTATATTTTCAATAAAATTAAATTGAACCAAAGATCCGATCGCTTTGCAAATAATCAAAAAGCATTTATCATCATCAGCTATCACTCAGATCAAGAAAACAAAAGAAAAAAGAAATTCCTCAAAACGCATAAATCGCCTATAAACTTTTATAAAATATATTTTTTTAATAAAATAAACATTTCGTTCAATAAGTTCAAAAATCATACTTTCTTTTCATTTAAATAAAAATGTTAAAATAACAAAATTATTAAATTAAAAAATTTTTTAAAATACGAAACGAAATTCAAATAATTTAAATTATTTTTGTTTCGAATTCATGTTCGAAAATTTGAAACATACTATTTATTGAAATAAATTCTATTTCTAAGTTAAAAAAACAACAGATTCTTGTTCCCCACAACATGTTCGAAAATTCGAAATCATGAAAAAAAATCCTTAAAGCAAAATCAAAATTTCGAATTCATTTTTCGAACTTTTTTTTAACGAAAAACAAAACATGTTCGAAAAAGGGATACAAAAGTTTACGTTAAAATTGATTATCGTACACAAATTGACGATTTAATTTGGAAATTTCAAAATTTTAAAAACAATTATTGAAAAACTTTTCCGGTGTTGAGTTTTATAATCCTTTCGATCTGACAGTTTGAATTCGAAAAAATCGTTTGACATTTTTTTTTAATTCGAAAAATTTTTTTTATTAAAACTTTGGTTTAAATCCAAATTTAAAAAATTGAAAAAATATTTTTCAATAAAAAGAATTTTCGGAATGTTATTTTTCTTAGTTCAACAATTTTCTAAATAATTCTATCCCAACCTGCATTTCGCTGGTTGCTTAAGTCAGCTCATCAGGAAACCACTACCTAGCTCTTTAGAGAAACAAGAAAGCTCTTATGCTTGAAATTCTTCAAACCAAATGAGAAAGTTTAAAGAACTTCGAAACTAAAACAAAAAACTCACAACAAAAATTTTTATTATATTTTATTTTTCTTACCTGTCTTTTTACATTTGGCTGGTTGTTTTCGACGACTCTAAATGTACGAATTAGCTACAACATTTTTAACAAACACAAATATTTTTATATTTGCTAAATTTGAAAATAAATTGACAGTTATTTGTCTTATTTATAATCGAAAATTCGAACATATGCTGCATTTGCATGTGTGTGAAGATAAATTTAAAGTTATTAACAGTGCTCTGTTGAATGCTAAATCAGCTATGTTAAAAATTTGGGTTTGCGTCTCTGCTAGTTAAATTCAAATTTATTTTCACACACACATTGCATTTGCTTAGTTGGATAAAATTAAAAAAAAAGAAACATTAATATAATGTTGAAGTTTTTAAGTTTAAAATTTAACATCCATCACCTCCGTAAATTCACAAATTTAAACCTCGAATAGAGCAATTGGAATTCCTTAATCATCCATCCTCATGGGCACAGAATATTAGTAACCATTTTATTGGCTAAATTTAAATTACATTTATAAACCATAAACAGGAAATTTATTTAAGTTATTTTTCAATCATTTTCATTTACAACATCTTATCTGTTGATTTCATTCATGTCATGTCATGTCACATTATCAATTCGTTTTACTTTTACTTTTTTCTTCCATTTCTCACACATGTATTCCTTCCTTCATTACATTATTTTCATTAAAAAAACGAAGTGAACTAAAAAATAAAATAAGAAACTGAAACTAATTTAATCAACATACGTTTTATTAAGATTTATTTTTAATTAATTTATTATCTGCTTTTTTTTCGTGTGTGTGTGTGTTAATTTTAGCAAACATTCCTCAACACAAACGATAATGACGACGAACTTATTAAACAACTGCCAAAGGAAATACTATTACGTATATTCTCATATTTGGATGTGGTCACATTATGCAGATGTGCAAAGGTAAGAGATAAATAAAATGTCTGCAATTTAATAGTAATTAATTAAATAAATATCTTTAAAAATAGGTCTCCAAATATTGGAATGTCTTAGCTTTAGATGGATCCTGCTGGCAGAAAGTCAATTTATTTGACTTTCAACGTGATATTGAGGTGAGGGCTAACTTAAGCTAACAATAAATTCAAAGTTTCTAGGAAAAGTTACACTCTTTTTTATTTATTTATACCTAATTTGGTTTCTTCATTAGGGTCCTGTCATAGAAAATATATCCCAGCGTTGTGGAGGATTTTTAAAATTTCTTTCTCTACGGGGTTGCAAATCTGTGGGAGATCAATCAATACGGTAAGAGAGGCCAGGAATTATTTTTGTAAATAAGTAATACCTTCAAGAACATGTACTTTTAAAAAAGTTAATTTTAAATAAAACACCGTAAAGCTTATGAGGCACTTTTTAAACTCATACCTGTTCAAGAATCTAAAAAAGTACCCTTTTAAAAAAAGGTGCAAAAGGAAATTTAAAAACTAGCTTAAACATTTTACTTGAAAAAACTACTAAAATGCTTAAAATGAAATTTTGAAAAAGGTACCATTTAAGGACCTTTTTAGAAAATTTATTTTTGAAAAATCATTTTCAAATTCAGTTTAAAATTAGTGCCTTTAACAAAAGTGAATTCAGTTGAAGTACTTTTGAAAAATGTATTCTAAAAAAATATGCAGTAAAACTTAGACACATTTTCAAAAAAGTACTTTTTTAACACAAGTATTTTTTTATGAAAAGTGCTGGAGAAAACTTCTACTTTAACTATTTTCTTTTTAAAAAATTAACTTAAAAAATATTTAAAAAAGGAGCATTTAAAAACTAAATTTATTAAAAAGTACTCTTCTGACATTCATATATTTTTTTTAATTAATTACTTGTGCTTAAAATTGTACAACTGCAAACGTCATTTATATCCATCACATTTGCTTACTTACTATCTTTACGATCAGATAGATTGCAATTTATATAAAAAAAAAGTACCCTTACTTAAGTATATTTTGTAGATTATATTGTGTTTAAGCACAGTTCATACTTTAACAAAATATTTTTAAGAGATTTTATTCCAAAAATTAGCTTTTTTTAAAACTTAAAAAAATCGTTAAAAAAGTTCCTTTTAAAAAGTAAACTTTATGAAAGTACCTTTTTTGGAAGTACATACTTTTAAAATAGTACTTTTTTTAAACTCTAAATTTCTTTAATTTAGAACTCTAGCCAACCACTGCCACAACATAGAAGAGTTGGATTTATCTGAATGTAACAAAATTACCGATATATCTACCGAATCGATAAGTCGCCATTGTTCAAAATTAGCCTCCATTAGTTTAGAATCATGTTCTAATATCACCGATAATAGTTTAAAATACATTTCGGATGGTTGTCCGGTAAGTTGAAAAGAGTAAAGCTAAAAATTAAATTCTCATTGTATTAAATATTTATATAAATGTCATTGATTTTTTCTTTACACTTCCTACATTGTTACAACAATATTCTCTGTTATACATGCATACATACATACATATGATATATTTTTCCAAATCCTTTTTTAGTTAAAAGTTTCGTAATATAAACAAACCTTGTCGAAGAAATCACCATACAATAACAGAGAACAAGAAAAAACAAAAATAAATAGCAAACAAAAATAAGGCCTAAAAGAGCGCAAATTTTTAATCACTCTCCCTCTCATTTGTGTCCTTATAAATATGGCTGCTGTTTGTTCCATTTATTAAATGATACATTACTGTCTTTGCCATGTACATACACACATACATGTTCGAAATTAATGCTTTTGCAAAAAAACAAAAAAAGCTTTAAAAAATCCTTGGGGTTCTCTTCATTGTGATGGCCTAGTTTAGAAAACATGTAGGTTTTTGCCTCTTTTAATATATTTTCTCTTGTCTATGTGTGTATACAAATTATTGCTGGCTGAGTGTCAGGGACGTTGGGTTTAAGAAAAACTTACTTATCTGTGGTACTTTTTGAGAGAGATAAATCTGATTTAAAAATATATTATACCCCTATGAAGGTTTGTTTTCATTTAATAATTTAATTCTTTGTATAATCAAATAAAATTTAATGCCTTTCTTAATTCACACTGCTGGAATTATCAATTTTGGATAGTTTTTTTCTAAAAGGAAATTAATTTTGATTTTGATGCATTTATTTTCTTACACTAAAAGTATAAAATGGATTTCAACGAACCTCTCGAAAATAACTTAATGATGCCCTAACCTCTATAATTTATTTATTTTCGTCACTTTTTCCGCCAAAATAATCTGTTGCGTTGATGGAAAATATGAGCTTCTGAATTTTTCCTTTGGTAATTTTTCTCTTTAATATTGCTTTGCAATAGAGAAAGAGAAAATTTATCATTTAGATAGTATCGCTGTTTATTTGTTGTTGTTGCTGTTGATGTTTACTCATGGTGCTCTGTGTAACAGCCAGGGTTTCCAGATTTTGTTGGAGCCTTATTCACACATTGAAAATTCAACGAAAATAGATTGTTATCTCCAAAAATACCTACCAAAAATAACATTTCAATTTAAATTTATTTGTACTAAAATTCTGCCTGGAATGGAAGGAAGAAACAAAAGTAAAGAAGATTAGAAAAGTAATGAAAAAAAAGAGAGTGTAGAGTGTCGTTTCGAAGTTTAGAATAAAGAGTAGGGGCTGAGTGGTGACTACCTATGTGCTGCTGTGGAGTCATTACCAAAGAAGTATAATCTGTTTATCCATCCTCTGATATCTCGGAGAGGCTGGCTTAAGCTATATAATGGTGGGCAGAGACACAGGAGATGAACTATTGTCTCCTCTTCCTTTTCGTTGTGGCAACTTCTACAGTATTCATTTGCAGAAAACCCAATTTTCTTGACTTGATTGCCACTTCTGCAATGTGCGTTAATTGCGGCTTCTGATATCGTATCAGATCTCTGGTTCGGGCCCTGTCTATATTGTCATAACTTCCCAAAGTGCTTTTAGCATGAAGGGAAGCAAACTTGTTTTTTATTTTGCTAATTTCGCTCTTTTTTCTTAATGTTTTTTTACTTCTACAAAGTCCTCTAAGGCACACTTAATGAATAATTTATTGAGTTGCTAGCTGAAAAGAAATATATTAATAAATTTAAAAATACTAACAGACGTTAATTTCTTGCCTTTAGTCCAATCGTCATGCTTCAAGAATATATGGACATATGTCTTATAACTTTTGCTTCTTTCAAAGCAATCATAAACGCTGGATTATGACTAGTCTTGCCAAATATTTGTCATAGCCGTAAGTTCACGCATCGCTAGCGATTTAAAAAAAAAACTTTTTTTAACTATTTCAAAATTAAAATTTGTCATTTATTATAAGACATAAAAAATTTTAATTCCGTCATCCCTTGCCAGGTTTGATTTGGCGAAAAACCGGTTTCGACTATGTGCCATCTTTGGTGTTATTATTCTTTCTGAGTTTTAATTTAAAGAACGGGCGGAAATTTGCACAATAACAAAATATCTTGCACGATTTTAATTATACGTTCCGCAAATATTTTTTGTTGCACAATTAAAATAAATTACAGTTCCTTCACCAAATGCCTAAAAAACCAATCAAAATTAGTATTACATTCCGTAATTGCGTTTAGGGCTTGCAATTTTTTAACAACCCCGAAAAAATACCACAGTTTTTAGTTTTTTTATGCTATGATGTGCCGTTTATTATGTTTGCAAAAAATTTAGAATGTGTCACCCTAATCTACACATGTTTAATACTTTCCCAAAAGAAATTTGTCAAACTACTTTATTGTTGCCATTTAACGAAAGGCTACCATGTTTAACATTTTCTAATAAAAATACAATAATTCCAAATCAAAATTTAAAAATCTCCTTACACTCTCAAATTCTGAAAAAATATTCCCATAACAAATCCCGTAAACCGCCAACTATATTTTTTATCTCCATATCCCTCTTTCAAAAACCATCCGCATTTGGGGATAAAGCCCTTAGTCTGGCAACACTGACAAAAACATTGCAATCAAAATCCTATAGTTTCCAACCAAATCCTGTCTCTTTCCACACACACTTCAACAAAATTTATATTTGAAGTATATTTCTGTATGTTTAAATTTTGTGTTTGTTTTTGGACTTTTTACATTGGCCCACTTTTTATATAAATACATGCATATACACATACACATACATATGGCCATGTGTATATACATATTTTTAACTTTATATACCCCCTCATATACAAACAAATGTATGTTGTTATATACATGGTAACTTTTACATTTTTTTATTATGGTCCTGAACTGTACGAGTATTTCGTCTATCTCTGTGACATTGTTGCTATTGTCGTTGTCGATAACTTTGTCCTCCAATGGTATTTAAAACACTCAACACAAGAATGCTTCCGTATCACCAAAGAGCTCAGCTGTTAAATGCATTTTTCCAGGATATGCACTTTATGTTTAACTATGTTGTTTTTCTTGTTTCATGCAATACTGTGTTCTTTTTTGCTTCCTTTTGCTATAAAAATTTGTTTATCAATGAAATGTAAATTTTGTTGGTGTTTTTTTTACGAGTAGTTTGAATTTTTTATGCATTATTTTTTTTCACAAGAAAGATAGGGTTGCAAGAAGGAAGCAGTGACACATAAGGCCTTCCACTTTAGTAGGTTTTTTTGCTTTGCTTTCAATTAAAGCCTTCGCAGAAATTATTTAAATTTTGAGTTTTAATTTAAAAAAAAAGAATTATTCAAACAAACTATTCTAAAAAGCCAGTTGTAGTGGGTATTTCGGGACACAATATTCAGGGCAATGCCCAGACTTAAAGATTTTTGTGATCAGGCAACATTAGATAATGTTAACAATTCTATAAACTATTCACTATTCAGATATCAAAAATATAGCAGCAGTATATGTGTGCTTCAGTTCTCAAATACCACTGTGGCGAATATAGCGTCAAGATCTACGAGTACATTTTGTAGAGTTTTAGAACGAATTTCCGACATCTCTTGTCATGTTTGGTTTGGAGACAAACCGATTTAGGCTATGTGTCCACCGTCAGTGTCATTTTTCGTTCCAAAACTCTACACCAAAACACCTTGTCGGAATATTCAATCAAGAATCTATAATGTTGTTACTACTTTAAGAGACTTTTAGAACTGGACTGTACTAATTAGCAGCTAAAACTAATGTCATGCTCTACATGTGGTGAGATCAAACCGAAATGATCGCAGCCTTTCAACCAGCTCAGTATTTTAGGAATTATTCGGCTTGGATTTTTTGAGCAAACTAATCGTATGTTGCCCGCAATGTTGGAAATTAAATAATTTGCAATGACCAGGTGTGACTGCATGGGCCTCCCTCCAGGTGAAGAAGGAAAATTTCCCCCTCCAAAACAATTAGGTTAAAAGGCCGCATACACCGACGCTGGTGTTATGGGAATAAGAATAGAGAGAAGAAAGGAAAGTAAAAAAAATAAACAATAAATTGAAAAGTGCAGATACAAAGGCTAGGGTTTCCTATAGAGGATAAGCGTAGTGCGGTCACTATATTTGTGGAGTTATTACCAAAATAGTTGGTGCTCCTTATGAAGAAGTATCATTTTTGTATTCCCATCTCTGGTATTTCGTAGAGGCCAGCAAATGTCCTGTGCCCGAAATGAGTTTGGCGTAGGCCCTCTAATGCAGGACGGAGACATAGGCGATGAACTGCTGTCACATCTTCCTTCTTGTTGTGACACCTTCTACAATAGTCATTTACTGGCAACCACATTCTCTTTACGTGATTCGCACGACATCCCTTAATTGAGTCTTCTGAAATCTTAACAGAGTTCCTCCCACCACCTAGCCTGAGCCATATCACACTTGTACATATATAGCATTATTAATTTGCTTCTTACAGGCCGAGTGTCTCCTCTTTGCCAGCTTATCGGCCATACAATTTGCCCCTATTAGTCCTATGTCCTCGCACCCATTTTAAGATGATTCTTGGTAGTTTTGCCTTCCGATTTAAGGATATCGGGCATTCCGGGACCAGTTTGGATGTCGAAAGGACACCTGTCAGGGACCTACGAATAATCCTGTTGAATATTTTATAGTACCACAGCCAGTTCGCCGCCTTCTATATAGCTAATATTTCAGCCTGTAAGACCTACATGCATTTGGTATTCTGAAGGACATGTTGAGCATATCTTGTTCGCCCCGGCTACTCCCATTTGGTTCCATCTGTGTATATGAGTAGGTGCTCTGAATGGGATGCCGTGCCCTCTGGTGACCCCGAATTTCCCTAGGTTGAGAAGTTTAAGTCCTTCGGGAAGTAAATTTTCGGAGTTGTGTAGTCTATTAGACTGAGGAGACTAAATCCGGCCTCAACAATACTCGAATGTCCCCATAGTCTATGGTTCTACTCATTTGTAGCGATTGATCGAACAGATGTATTTAGTACTAGCTTTCTGGCCAATAGATCCGCCGGTTGTTCCAGTTCCGCATGGCAAAGAGTGCCTTTTTTGACGTTTAGCGTATGGATCCCTTAATTACACTCGCCATTCACTCCAAAACTATTAAAAATGAACATTTTTGGTTCAGAAAAATTGAAGAATTCCCTAGATCCGCGACATACTTGGAATTCTAAATTTAAAAGAAATATTATTTCTCTTTTTTCAGCACATATTTTTTGACTTTAACATTTGCTATAGTTTTTTTTTTATTATTTTATATTTTTATTACGCCGGGACTGCCCTTGGTGGAGATGCATCCATTTGATTTTGTATGCCCCCAGTTAATAATATTTTGTTGTTGTTTTTTTTATCCTTTACAGAATTTATTAGAAATCAAAATATCATGGTGTCATTTAATAACCGAAAACGGTGTTGAAGCTTTGGCACGCGGTTGTGTTTATTTGCGAAAATTCATTAGCAAAGGTTGTAAGCAGATGAACGATAATGCCATCTCTTGTTTGGCCAAATTTTGTCCGAACTTAATGGTGCTCAATTTACACAGTTGTGAGGTAAGATCTTGGTAAAACTAAAACTCAATAGTTATTTGCAAACAATAAGTCTTTTTTTTTTACGTTTACAGTCAATAACCGATTCGTCGATTAGACAGATCGCAAGTAATTGTCACAATTTACAAAAACTCTGTGTATCCAAATGTACCGAACTGACCGATCTCTCATTGATGGCACTCTCGCAAAATAATCCCTATTTAAATACTTTGGAAGTGTCCGGTTGTCGTAATTTTACCGATTTAGGTTTTCAGGCGCTGGGTAAAAATTGTAAATACCTAGAACGCATGGACTTGGAAGAGTGCAATCAAATAACTGATTTAACTTTAGCACACTTGGCCACTGGTTGTCCAAGTTTAGAAAAATTGGTAAGAATTTGTTTTTTTTTCTTTAATAAACGAATTTGAGAAAAAAAATCTCTTCTTTTTATTTTAGTTCTTATCATATTGTGAGCTGATAACGGATGATGGTATACGCCAACTAGCAGCTGGTAGTTGTGCCGCCGAAAGTTTATCCGTCCTCGAATTGGATAATTGTCCATTAATCACTGATCGTACATTAGAGCATTTAGTATCTTGTCATAATTTACAAAGAATTGAGCTGTTTGACTGCCAACTGATAACAAGAGCAGCAATACGCAAACTAAAGGTAATTCTGGAAATGGGAATCAAACAACTGTTATCGATAACAAAAGTTAATACAGTGAATACTTGTAATAATAACAAAGCTTTAATCGCTAAAAATTCGAGGCAAAAAAACGTATTTTAAATGAAAACCAACACTTTAGGGCTGATCATTTTAATTTCGAAAATTGGGAAATAGGCTATTAAAAATACAGGAGGCAAATTAAGGCATTCGATATTGATCGAAATTTTAATAGAGTTTAATATCCTATTTCAATATGACAAGCGAGCCATTCGCCGCCCAGAGAATTTATATGAAAAACACTCGTTTTTTGTTGTTACTTTCTATACAAATTTTTTAGGCCGGTCCACTTGTCATATAGAAATAGACTATTAAACTCAATTAAAAATTCGACCGATATTGAGGACTGTAATTTGCCCTCAGAATTGAAGGAGATATTTGATGAAAGCTATGGATTGTCAGAGCGAAAATTTTCCACGATCGACTTTAGAAATTTAACCAGCAATACCAAAACGTTGAATTTCTACGTTGAGACCATAAGATTTTCAACAGGGTATTCTTGAGTGTGATTTTGTCGATAATTCCAAGCGCAATTAGCCCATTCTTTGGATTATTCCGACTCATATCGATTAATTGCACAATGTCTGGCTGGACAGTGCAGCATTGGCAGAAAAAACCGTAGTAAGCAAAGTTGGGGTCAAAAAAACGTGTTATCGATAACAAATATTGTTCAAGAAAGTTGAAATTGTTATCGATAGCACAAAAAATTTTTTTAATATTTTTTTTAACTTGCTTAAAAGAGAATAAATTTCAAAAAAAATATCGATATAATTTTCTTTTTATCGAAAATACAATTTCGATTTAAAAATGCAATTCGATAACAATTTTTCAATAAAAAAATGTAGTAATAAAAATTTATTTTAATTATATAAGAAAATCTTTTCAAGAATAAAAAATTTTGCAAAAAAAAATTAAAGAAATATTAGCGATAACAGAAAATCGTGTGTTAAAAATCTTGCTATCGATTAAAGTTTTGTTATCGGTAACAACATTTTTCGTAACTATGTAAACGTTAGAATTTTAATAGACAATTTATTATCGTCGAAAGTTATCATTTCTTTTCTTTATCGATAACATGTATTTGATAAAAAAAATCGATATTATAAGAACATGAAAAAGAAGTAAATAAAAAAAAATTAATAAAAACATTGAAATTTTTGCTGCTATCGTTTTGCCTTCCGAATACAAATGATATTGACTTGCAGTATTTGTTCGAAGTTCGGCGTCATCTACCGAAATCAGCTTTTAAAACAAAGGCCTTAACATGGATATTCCGATGGATGGTTCCGGTGATCATACGTTACTTACAAGGGGGCACTTACGATATACAAATAGATATTTGTCGATTAAAAAATTAACTAAAATAAAATTGTTCTTAAACAAATTTATAAGAACATTAAAATTTTATTTCAACAAAAAAACTAATTTGTCTCTTATTTTTTTTTAGCAACATTTACCAAATATAAAAGTTCATGCGTACTTTGCCCCAGTTACACCGCCTCCAGTTACCACTGGACAACGACCACGTTACTGTCGATGTTGTGAGATTTTGTGAGATTCGGCCATTGGCTTTGCCCGGAAATTACTGTGCAAAGGCCCCACTGACTGATGTTTGCATATATTTGCCAGCATTATATTGATTATCTTGACGATTGTCATCGCATCATTAATGTTACTTTATGTTTTTACGGCAATTTATAAATTTACAATTTGAGTTTTTTTGTTCTGTATTTCGATTCGTAGAAATTGTTATTGTATAATTTTACACTTAACACTTGCGACAACAACAACAACAACCAACAATAACACCATGTATAATTATAACAAAGCATAAATAGCAAACACTAGAAGAACAACAACAATAACCAATACAACAGCAATAGAAAGATGAAAGATATATTAACCACACACACACACACAAAACATGTTTAAAATCCAAATAATTTTAAATTTAATTTTGAAATTAAAATGTGAAAATGAACGAATGCTGTTAAAGAGGATGAAAATAAATTTTCCCCATTAGTTTAATTTATCTTATGTTTTCTTAACGTTACTAAGATGATAAATATTTTTTTAAATTTTAATTTTAGTTTTTTTATTTTAGCCAAATAATTAAAGAATTATAAAAAATCCATTTATAAAAAGAAACGAAAAACAAAAAAGTAGAAATAAAATCATTTTATAATTAATATAAAATCAAACTTATATTATTCAATTAACCACGACTTACATACACACACATGTGTTGTAATTTAAAATTGTGTTTTTATTTTTTAACATTCGTTTTCTTGAGTTTTTTTTTTTCTAAACGAATAATTTATGGAAATTCCGATTTTCACATAAAGATCCTCTAATATTTAATATAGTTACTGACAATTTTGTTTAACACCCCTAACAACGAATTAAATAAATGTTTTATTAATTGAATTAATTTTTGTGAAATTTCATAAGGGACTTGAGTAACTCCTAACTAAACTTTATAAGATTTTGATATTTAGATATTTGAAAATTACCATTTTGAAATACTAAAATAATAAACAATCATATATTTTTTGTTGCTGTTAATATTAATCACAAGTCTGATTATAGAGAATTTTTGATTAGTCTTTTGGTAGTCTTATAGCTGCGATTTATAAAAAAAATAATTTGAACTTTTAATTCAACTTTTTTCGAGTTTTGCAAAATTTTAAAATATTTTTTAAAATGTATATATGTACGAGGTGTGTTAAAATCTAACGAGATTTTGAACTTTTTAGATAAATCCGGGCACAATTTACGGCTTTCGATATGGAAGGAAATTTTAATAGAATTCAAGTGAAAATTTTTATCGATATCGACTGCCATAACTTGACCTCTGCAATATTCTTCAAAAAATATTGGATTTTTTGTAAACGAACTTGCACTGTGCGGGTAATTTATATAAAAAATCCCATTCGTTTTTTTTTCACACACCTGGCTGGCATGATTTTAATTTGCTATTATTTAATAAATTCTAATACTTTTTTTTTTATTTTTTTTATTTTAAATTAATTTTTTTTTATTTTAATGTTTAAACTTTAAAACTCAAAATTGTGTTCAAGTTTTCGTAACAAATAAATAATACGCAACATTGGTTTAGCTTAACTAATAGTGGTCATAGTGTAAATGATTTTCCTGTTGAAATGAAGTTCGAAATTATTTTCGAATTTGAAAAAAAAAAATTTTTTTTCTCAAAATGATGAAATAGTTCCTTTTCATTCTTGAAAATAATTTTAATATTTATAAGTTTTTTAGCGAAACAATAATTTATATATTTTTAAACTTATTATTCGGACTTTCGTTAAGTTAGTGAAATCATATTCCTGAAAGTTTTCATTACAACTAAGCGAAAAAAAGAATATTGAACTTTCTAATATTAACAAAAATAAATCGTACATTTTAAATTACAGCAATTATAAAAGTTTAAACTAATTATTGCGTATGATGATGATGATTGCGTTGGAAAACTTGTTTTCGAATTTTTTAAATACAACTAAAGTTTGGTTAATTAAAAATTGCCTTTTCGAAAACTTCAACATTATGTTTGATTGTCGAAATGATATAAATTGTCCAAAGCCATATTTACTAAATTTTGTTAAATTTGGAAAACTTCGAAAAAATTTTAGAATTTTGCAGAGTCCAGAAAAAAAATATTTGTTTAAAATTATTATAATAAAATTATGACTAGAGTTAAATATTTTAAAAAGTATTTAAGCAGCTATCAAAAAAGTAATGATTTTTCAATTTAAACAGGCGTTTTATAATATTAACTTCAATTTTTAGAGAAATTAGAAATTGTTCTCCGATTTAAAAACTAAAATAAGTTTTGAAAAATATGTTACAAATTTAAAAAAAAATAATTCCTGCTTTTTTTTAATATTGCTTTTAAAAAAAATTATTTACAACATTTTGTTAAACTTTGATTTATGTTGAAATTGTCGAAAGTATTGAAAACAATGGAATTATTGAGCCAAGCAATATCGATTTAAAAAAATTTATACTCCAATTTTTAACAAGTTCCATATTCGAAATTTTATTAAATTTTTTTATTTCGCCATTTCGTATTCAGAATCGTATTTCTTAAGTTTAAGCAAAATAGCCCAACATTAATGAACTTTAAATCATTAATATATATATATATATTTTAAAATCTTATATATTCTATATATACATACATATTTGGACCTAGAGTTAACTGAATACAAAAATAAATTATAAAACAAAATAATAACTACTAATGATTATAATGATTCAACATGATTATTATAACTTAGTTGTAGAATGTGTGATAAAACAAATTATAAAACAAAAACTAACAAATGAAATACATTCATTGAAATAAAAAATAAGAAAACTGCTTTTAAACAAAAATTAAAACAAAAACTCATTTTTAAACTACATTAAAAAAGAAATACATTTTGAAATAATAATAATAAAAAAAAACACTAATAACAGAAAACTACAAATTAAAAATTAAAGAAAATATTTCGCATTATGTTCAAAGAAAATTTAAAGCAGAACAAATAAAGATATTTAATATTTTTTAGTCCTTAAAGATAAAAATAAATATAAAAAAAAACAAGTTAAAAACAATACAAAACTGCAGTAAACCTGTTAAATAAACAAACAAAAAATAAAAAGATTTAAAACCCCCAAATAAATGTAATATTTTATGCGTAGCATTGTAAATTATTTGGAAACTATAAATAATAAAGGAAAATGAATGAAAAAAGTATATTTTTTAAAATTTAAGAGAAATACAAAATAAAATATATATATTTGAACTATAAAACAAATCAATAAATTAAAAATGAAAAATGAAGGATCCAAAATACGAATTTCGGTAGGAGGTATAAAGGAAAATTAAACAAGTCACATCTACTTTAAATAACGTTCACTGTTCCAAAACCCTTTAAATTTTAAAAAGAAAAAAATTTCTCCTAAAAGTAAAAATGAAAACACATAGTGTTAGAATTATTTTACCACAAAATCGAATACTACCCGAAAACTCGAAATTATGTTCGAATTAGCCGAAATTGTAAATTTGTATAAAAAAATATATGATAAAAGTTAGAGGCGCAAAAAAGTCACATGCTACCACCACAACAAAATCGGGGAAGTAATTGTTATTGTGCCACCTTAATAAAGTAGTGAAAATATCTACAAAAATGTTTCGATATTTTAGAGCGATTTCCTTGGATAATCAATCGCAAGACTTCTTTCTGCACCATTCAATTTATATTTTCAATGAAAAAGTTTAAGATATATATGTTTGGAACGATTTTCCGTCATCCCTTGTCAATTTTGGTTTGGAGACAAACCGGTTTCGGCTAGTTGCCATCTTCAGTGTCATTTTTATCGTTCTGAATTGTTTATGTTAAATCGTTCACGTTTTATAGTCTGTTAGCCATCGGTCTTATGTGGGCAGGTAGCTGGTAAGACGTGTGTTAATTCGTACGTGTTTTAAGTTATTAGCTAGTCATCCGTATAGTATGGGTAGGTAGCAGGTAACACGTCTCTTAATTGTTTATAGGGGTTGATTTCTAGGAATTATGGATTTTTTGTTTTGGATTGTTATCTTATGTTTTCATTACTTTATTTCTCTGTGTTGTTTGTACTCTACAATTTGGCGTTTACAGGTACCTTTTCTTATTGGTTGTTCGGTGAAGGTTGGAAAAAGTCCGTAATTATTGCTTTACGAATTTGTTTGTCCTTTGTGTATTGTGGCTTTATTATTTCATCATTTTGCGTACCTTGTCCGTTTTTTCTGTTTTTTGTATTGTAGATTATTTTTAGTGTATCGAATATAGCATCTGAGTTGGAGTTTGTTTGTTCGTTTATGATGCGTCCATCAAATGTCTTTTGTTTGTATATTTCCATGTTTTCTAGAATATTCAAACGTCGTCCTTTACTCTGTGTATGAAGTATTTTAATGGTTTCTCTGATGTGCGTTGGGTGGCATTTGTTATTGAACATATGGTTGGCAAAGTTAGATTCGGGCGTTGAGTTGGGATTTCGTATTTTCTTGTTATAATCTCTTATATGTTCGCGGAACCTTGTTTTAATTTTCCGTCCTGTCTGGCCTATGTAGCTATGTTGGCACGTACACGTTAGCTTGTACACTCCTTGTTTTTCTAGTTCATCTTCTTTGTTAATGTTGGTTCTTAGTATTCTTCCTAGGTTGTTAGTTGTTTTGTATGCTATGTTAATGTTATTTTTCTTGAAGAATTTGGCTATTTTGTGTGTTGATTTTCCTGTGTATGTTAACGTTGTCCATGTATTGACATTGTCTTCCTTGTGGTGCTCCTTAGTTTTACGCATGTCCTTTCTGATTTTGTCTACAGTTTCTTTTTTGTAGCCGTTGTTCGTTGCTATCGTGTATATCGTACTTAGCTCTTTTTTATAGGCTTCCTTGGTTAATGGTGTTCTTTCCAGTCTTGTTACTAGTTGTCTGATCGCGGCGAGCTTGTGTTGTTGTGGGTGGTTGGAGGAGTTGTGTATTATTGTATCTGTAGCCGTGGGTTTCCTATATATTTCGTATTCGATCGTATTAGTGTTTTTGTTTGTCCTTATTGTGAGGTCTAAATAATTTATTTGGTTATCCTTTTCCGTTTCCATTGTGAATTTGATGTTTTTGTGTTGTTTATTTAGGTACTCCAGTATTTGTGCTTCGTTGTTTTTTGTAATTACGCATATAATGTCGTCTACGTATCTTGCGTAGAATGTCACTCCTAGATTAGATATTTGTTCCATGTATTGTTTTTCCAAATGTTGCATAAATACTTCCATCAATATTGCTGAGGTCGGGTTTCCCATTCCTAGTCCTTTTGTTTGTCTGTATATAATGTTATTGAACTGGAAATAATTTTGTTGTAGTGTGGTTTCTAATGTTGATACGATTTGTGAAGTAAGATCCTTATCTTTTGTGTTCTCTATTAATATTCCATGTGCGATCTTTATGGTTTCTCCTACCGGTATTGATGGATATAGGTCTTTAATATCGAACGATACTAATTTTGTGTCTCCCGTAATTTCTACGGTTTTCAGCTTCTCAATCAATTCTGTTGTGTTAGTTACCGTGTGCTCATTTGAAAGATGCAATGTCTTTTTCATTAGCCCTTTTAAATGCTTTGATAATTTGTAGCATGGTGCTGACTTATAATTAATTATTGGCCTCATTGGCGTGTTTGGCTTATGAATTTTCGGCAGTGCGATCATTGCTGGAGCAGACGGGTTCATGTTTGTCAGCATATGTGAAATTTTTGGGTCCACTATCTTGGATGCTTTCTTTATTGCCTCTTTGATGTTAGCCTGGTACTCCTCCGTTGGGTCTTTGCGTAATTTCCTACAATTTGTTTCCTGAATTAACTGTTCCGTTTTCTTTATATATTCATTTTTGCCCAATAATACAGTTGTGTTGCCCTTGTCAGCTTTGGTTACGACTACGTTGTTTGTAGTAAGTTTCTTCTTCAGCTGCTTCACTACTTTCGCTTCTGTGTTAAGATTCCTTTTAATTCCTGTTTTTGTTTCCTTCTCCAATATTTCTCTGCAAACGTGTCTTGCATGCTCCTGTTCTTCTGCTGGTAATAGGGCAATACCCATTTCAGCATCCACGATCGCTTGTTCGATTTCTTTCCTCTTATTGCCATTTTCCACGTTGTGCTTTAGACCTTTCTCCAATAATTGTGCTTCCTTTTTGGTAATTTCTATGTCTGCCAGGTTGACAAATCTGGCGTGGAATTTCGTCAGCTCCTTGCTCGTTTGTTTCGGCCTCACTTCTCCCGATAATTTCTGCAGTTTCCTCTTTAGAGTTTTGTACCGTTGCTCCATTTTTTGTTTAACGTCGTTTCGCAAAAAGTTTAAGCATTTTCAAAAAGAATTGAATGTTCTTACAATTTTTAAAAATATTTTAATTTAGAGGATTAAACCTTAAATGGAAACTATTTATATTGTTGGGAATATTCGAATAAAATTCAAATTGAAAAAAAAAACTATATTAATTTTTTCTCAATATTGTGTAAATTTAAATAAAGAATTTCATTTGATCGAAATAGAAATACGAATATTTTAACATGTGTTTTGCAAAATTTTACATAATTATTTTCAAAATAATATTTTGAAAATTAAAATCGTTTTCCCCTTTACACCTCTGGCCAGCGAATTCTTTCTGTAATAAAAAAAAAAACAAGAAGTTTTCATTCAAACAGAAAACCAACAAACAAAACAACCCCCTATATTATATTATATATTTAAATTACGAAATAATAAAAAACGAAAACTTGTGTTTAAAAAAAATACAAAAAGCAAAAGAATAAAAAAACGATTATAAAATATTAATTAATAAAACAAGTCTCGAGAAAATATGGACTTTTAATAAAAAACAAGTAACAAGTCACACATATTGAAAGAAGTGTTGTTTTATTTAGTCGTGACCAATTTATTTTAGTTTATATATTTACTTTATCCAATAATTATTAGGCGACATTCTTAATTACTATTAACCAAAAATAAAATCATCTTTTACTCGATTCATACCTAAAATATTAGCGCTTAAATTGTGTTGGAGGAGATGCCACACTGGCTTTGATATTGTTTTGAGTGCCCAGCAGCACCAATGCAGTTGTATTACATTCCACTCTCTCTCGCTGTTAAGTGGTATCTCATTAAAGTGTTACCGTGTATTACTAATGCAATCATACATTCGCCAACATTTTGAAGGTGTAAAAGAAAAATAAGGTATTAATGGAAAAACAATATTCGCGTCATTCGATCGCAATCGGCACCAGCTGTTTTATTTTCTAACGCGGCAAGCAATAAACTTAAACAAAATTCAACTTTTTGTTTGTAAATTTTTGTAAACAAATCAGTTTTTATTACAAACGTCTTATAAAAACTTAACCTAACTTTTTAACAGGTTTGCCTGCAACGGAACATAACAGTTAACGCCTTACACACTCGATTTGTCAAAAACAAGTCAATTGATTCGTAACGGTACAGAGTGTAAAGACTTATTCCACCTTTGAAATCAAATTTAGCAACTTTTTTCAGTGCCAGCAAGAAACACCAATTTATTTTCTATAAGAAACAATTAAAATTACATTGCATTTTTGTTTAATGTTTAACATTTTTTCTTTCGAACATAGGAAATTTAACAATAAAATGGGTCGTCAGCTGGCAGGCACAAAGGTATGGCTTGATGTAACTGAGTGCACTATCAGAAGTTCTAACTTACACCTCCTCGTGAGGGCGGCTAGAATAGCCAGACTCCTAGCAGAGACTAGTAAGTCGACCGAGAAGGTTCTTCGTCTTTAGTGTACGAACTCGGATCGATTTTCAGTTTTAATACAGACTTACCTGTGCATATAAAGTTCTGTGTGGGTGGACATCCTTTTCTTCATTACTCTTGGGACTTATATAATTTATCTAAAGAAACCTCGGTTTTAATTGACCAAGGGAGGAAGGCGGAAGAAATGGACCGAAATGCCTCGCGAAGGTTGGACGGTTTCATCTCTAAAGATACTCCTAAAGCGTTGGACCGTGACATTCCGAGCAAAAAGTGGAGAGGTAAGAAAACCTTGCAAGGGGTCAGTTTTTAAGGATACCCCTGAGGAAGAGACTGAGATAGTAGCGCACATTGTGTGTGAATGTCCAGCAAATACAAGAGACTTCGTGATGAGAAAGAAGTCTGAAATCCCTACAACAAATTGGTTGCCTGTAATCAATTCGAAGAAAGACGGGGCTCGAAAAGAGACCCATAGACCTCTACAGTAATATATAAAAAAGAGAACGGTAACAGAAAGATAATTGGGGCCTTTAAAATAAATTTAATAAATTAAAATTTTACATACTACCTTTACCATATATAATGGGATATATTTCATACATTTAGAACAATCAATTTGAAAATATAAAACAAGACATAATAACCACATAAAGTATCATTTAGCACAGCCTGTATTAATTACTAAACTCGGCACGAATGAATGAAAATAATTGTTGCATAATGTATTTATAATTGAATGATCCTTATCGTGAACATTTTTTCCCTCGACATATTTGCCCATCCATTAATTTCTAATCATGAATAAATTCTCTGAAAAATGATTTTTTATCTCGAATTTTTTACGTTCTCCTTTTATTTATTCACTTTATTTTTGCTAGGGAACTGTATAGTTTATGTAAGCAAATTAAAATATTAAAGTTTATAATAAATTATTTTCGATCAAAATAAGTTACTAAACATTATGCTCCAAAAAATGCATCCGTTGACAGTAAGCTTGTGAAGATTTCCGGCAGAACTTAAGGCTGTAGCTCTACTGTCTTCTTCTGGAAGTTAAATTGTCCACTTGCCGTAAAGATTTTGTTCTAAATCATCCTCAACTTATGAGAGCACATTGCAAAATGTTTACTGTGCCATTTCGACTTCATAATCTCTTGCTACCCCTTTCTGATATCTAACCTCAGCAAAGGACCGCAATCATGCACTGAGCTTTAAGTTGACAGAATACTAAATGTTATTTTTGCAGCTGGCAGCAAGTTATTAAGCACATCCAAATTATGGAGGCGGAGATTTAATTATTTACCTTGTAATGTTGGATAAATCTAGTACAAAAATTTATTTGGAAGAAACATAATTGATTTTTTGATCGAGTATGTTCTACTTATTTACATTCAAAGTGCCCTAATAGCTTACTTTATTTTAAACAGCTGCTCTTTGAGGGGAACAAAAATTCCACGCGAACTTCATTATACCAATTTTCACTACGAGGGAACAAAAATTCCATGGGAACAGAAATTTCCAGTTCTTATTCAATATTTCTTTTCTTTTTATTGAACATATAATATAGATATATATTTGATTCGAATTTCCGTCATCCGAAATCGGTTTAGCACTAAACCACCATGACGGAATATCAAAAACTGAACCAAGTGAGTATTTAATTTTCCTTAATTTTCTTAGGTATATCAAATACACAGCCTTGTTTTCATTTGCAGTTTTTAGGAATTCAAAATAATAATGCAAAATTAAACAAAAAATTAAAAATAAACATATAATCACAAAAGAAAATTTATTTTGAATTTCTAGCAAGAAATAAAAATGAAATACTTTGTTTTGTAATATTTTTAATATACTTATACATTTTAATGGCTAAGGTTTTTGACAACAGACTTTATTTATGGCGCTGAGAAGTACCTGCCTGGAGATATAAATTTAGTTTGAGTAAAATTAGAAATTTATGTAAAATTAGAATATAGAAAAATGGCAACACTTCACCTTAGTTAATCTCTCTCAATCGCCCTTATAATTCTGTTAAAAAAATCATAAGTATTGTTAAATTACGCATCAACTTTATTGGCATCACTGCCTTCAGTCGAAAAAGAAATTTATACTCGCATATCGCGTATTGTGTGCAATTTTGTCTATTCGGATATAGAAGAAAACTTGGAAGTAATTGCTAGAAAGCATGAATAATATATTTTATTATGTGTATTTGCCAACAAATAATAAACTACTTTGAAAACATTTCCGAATATTAGCAGAAAAACGAAAATTGAATTGTAATTTATACTGCTGCAACCACATTTTACTGTGTGGCGTTGGCTTGTGTGTGTGTGTGTATGATTATGCAAAGTCCATTATTGACGTTCTACAAATATTGCTGCTAGTGTTTTTTTTTTTTTTGATGTACCTATACATCGCCTTCAACAAACACCTCCTTATAATAATATACGACATTTTGTTATTTGCCATAGAATAATTACCTTGAAAAAAGAAAAGCAACGGATTCCTAGTGAAAATTGTATGTATAGAGAAAAAACGAAGGAAAAATTAAGAACAAAGAAAAAGAAATGTTTCTCATAAAAAACAGATGAAAAGCGTGTTGGCAAAAATCGATGTTATGTTTTTGTACGTACATTTAAATTGTTATTGTGTTGTTGCTAGCAAAACGGGAAAACAGCTGAGACGACAGCTGAGTGTGAGAGAAAGAGAGTTTGTTTACAAATGTGTGTGCGTGAATATAATTGTTTTGTTTTTGTTATAATGGCAAAACCAAAAGAAAAGTGTATTAATTACGCTCTTCTACTGTAAACTGCTACTAAATAAAATATTTCTTTAGTAGAATTTTGATGTGATTATACCATCCTCTTTCTCTGTTTCACACCAATTGAGAGCAGCAATTTTAATAAACAGAAAAATAACAACAATTAAATCCTACCGTTTTTAATGAAAATTTTAACATTTATTTTCAGTAAATATTTGCAAATCGTAATTTGCAACTACATATTAAGATGTTTTAAGAAAGTACATATTTTTGTGGTTGGTGTACGTCTTGTTTAATTTAATTTTGCTTAAGAAATAGTATAATTAATTATCTTTTTGCAAACCTGTGGCAAGTACCTATATAATTTGCATTATTACAAAATGTTTAACAAATAATTTAAAAAAGAAATTAAAAGAGGAATTCAACACAAAAAATCAATAGCAGAAGAACTTGAAAAATATAAATAGAGAAGAAACCTTGGAAAAATGAAAGAAATATGGCGTACAAATACTTGGGGTAAGTGTAATATACAAAGAACAGACATAAGTGCAATTATTATTAATTTTATATTACATTGTGCCTTAAAAAAATAACAAAATTTATAGAAAGCAGACATTGAATTCGAAGGATTCATTAAATTAAAAAAAATAATTTTCTGAATTTCCTAATTGTGAGTAAGGAAAGCATAATGGGGATAAGATTTATCGATGGATATGGCATAATACTAAGATGTAGTTACCAATGTCAATCGAAACAGTTTGAATTTAAAAATACGAAATATTGTGTGTCAAAACACACAACAAGTTCTGTGTGTAAGATGTAAAGATGTAAACTTTCGATGATTCCGAAAAGCGTATTATTAATGATAATGCTAAATATTTTTATTCGAGCCTTTTATTAGAGGGTTATTTCCTTAAGAATGGGTAACAAAACTTGAATGAATATTTTTTTAATATGCTTCTTGCTCTAATACTCATTTTCTTTAAAAAAGACTGTTGCCCCCGTGTCGCCATTTTGCTGTCTGAAGCTATCAGTGAATGAAACCTGATCGGCATCTGTATACCACTCAGCTTGATTTTACCACTAGTCCCTACTAGGAATAAAAACCTTGTAGTTCCTTTACCCTACCATAGCCCCATCTTCAGGGTAGAAATATCCTGTAACTATTTTTTATATACTTTACAAAAACGTTTTTTTAATGGGATTTTAATATAAAAAAGTGCTTCTAACTAAATAAATGCGTTGTAGTGTTGTTATGGGTTGTAGTGTTTTCAAATAACCCCTTCTATTTGACCAACCAATTTATTTGCCCCTATTAATTAGACATACAACTACCAGGTATATGTATGTATGTACCTCAATTATTTGCAACTATCTACGCTAAATAAATCAGACAATCGTAGCTATAATACAAACGTAATGTGTTAAAACAAACAATAAAAAATACAAATAAAGAAAATACATTTCAAATAAAAGAAAAAGTTTAGTTTTATAGTTCAGGGTCAATAACATTTATAAATACAAATTTTTTGAATTTAATCGACACACAATTAACTTGATAAGATTGTCACCGTATTAGATGACAAATAATACATAGAACTACATACATATGTATGTATTGTAATATGCTTTATACTCGCATATGTATGTAGATAGGTACAAAATGAATGTTCCTTTGTTTGTTATGCTCTTATGCTTATTAAAGTTAACTAAATAGGCAGTTTCGAAATTTCACTTTTATTTTATAATCAAAATTAGAAAATAAATAGAAGAAATTAAAAGCAGCAAAGTAGAAAATATGAAATATTTATTTAGGCTACACACACACAGTTCTTAATATATTTTTTTTATTGCTCATGGTGGATTCATAATGGTGAGTGCCAGGGATGGAAAATTCAGCGCTATTGTACTTTTTGCAAGAGAATAAGTAATACCGCAGTCATGAATATTCTCGAGAGATTTCTTTCCCACGAAAAAAATTTTTCTCGAGAAAAAATTTCCCCAATCATAAATTCCTAGAGAATGAAAAATAAAGGAGAGGGAAAATTTAATTTTCGAAATCAGCTGTTTTGCTTAGTGCCATTGAATTTTGTATATATTCACAAACGTTCATCATTTTTTTTTTTCTAATAAAAAAAAGAAAAAATCCATAGTATTGCTTTTCGGATGCTTGCAAAAAGTATGCCAGTAGAGGAAGATCTTTCTATAAGAAAGATTCAAAGAAGGCAGTTGCGCGATGCTTCTAATCCACTTGAGTTGCCACGATCTTTGTAAGTATATGCAGAAACATTATCGCGGATTTTTTGTTTATGATTGGGCTGAGTGTTCTTAGAATTTTTAGAGGTAAAATTAACTCAAATAAAGGAATTTTAAATGAACAACTTTGTACCTTATTTTAAAATATACATATCTTCAAAAGCTATTAAAGGAGTTATACTCGTATTAAAAATCATTGATGGTTACCTTTCAAACAAGCCAAATAGCCTCAATTTTTATTATTTTTTTATAAAATTTATTGTGTATAGTTATTTTATTAAAGTCCACTCAAGTATAAATCATGATTAAAATGTATTTAATTTTGTGCATAAATATCAGATGGTAACATTTTAAGCAAATCTGAAATCAAAATGTTTTTAAGCTTTTGCTTTATATCAATTTATACATTTGCCGATTAAAGTAGGATATTCATATATTTTGAACGAAAGTAGTAAGAGTTTGATTGAGTTATTTCTTCTTCATTTAAAATAATTTTTAAGTATTAATATTTTAATTTTTCAACTCCGAGACCAACTAATTGTTTCATTCACTAAGGACTTCTATTATTGTATCATCACTTAAAATAAATCTTTCGTATATTTATTTGTGAACAGTCATTGATCTTGTATTGTTGTATTATTGTATTGCTAATGTCAAAAATATATGGGTGTCATTTAATACCATGAAAATAAGTCAGGCATGGAAACTTTAAATTACTAACAATTACCCTTATCGAGTTATCGATGCAGATGAAAAATAAATGTTTATTTTTCAAAAGAAACTTTAAAAATAATTTGTAAGTTTATATTCATACTTAACATTTGAGAAGGTACAACTTATTTAAACAGAAAAATAATTTTATACATAAGTATTGAAACCATAATTAGTCCCTGACAGGCTGTGCAAATTATAGTGGAGAAATTCGATTCAAATTATTTTCATTTGGAGCATTCTGTGCTGGTAAACCCCTTTAATTTGTTTTTAGGAATTATTTTTATTTTTTTCATCCCGCAACTAGTGTGCAAAGGCTTTTCAAAATCTCCCGTATTGTGTGTTATATTTTGAACTAGCCAAGTCCGTTGCTACGCCCCTTAATGAGTTCAATATGTGTGCAAAGTTTCAGAAAAATCAGTCCAGTGCAAGTACCTCAAAATTATACTTTTTTATGGGCCCACTTTTTAAACACGAAAATATATAGTTATGACAGTTTAATATGTGTGCAAAGTTTCAGAAAAATCGGTCCAGTGCAAGTACCTCAAAATTATAACTTTTTTATGGGCGTGGCCCTGCCCACTTTTCTAATTACGAAATTGTATAATAATGAAAGTTCAATATGTGTTCCAAGTTTCACATAAATGCAAGTAGCAAGTATGGGCGTATTTCATTTTTATGTATATGTAGATGGGCGTAGCCCCGAATGTGTTTGAGTCCGATCGGCGTTACGGTTCCGGAGTCTATAGCTAACACACACACAGACAGACAGACAGAGTTTTACTGGTATATATTTTGAATTAAAGCAATTTCTCTTACGAATATAATTTTATGGTGGCGAACACTCTTCCGTAGCTTGAGTTTTCGGCTTTGTCGTATCCTGTTTGCACTATTATAGTGATATGAGTTTTAATTTCGGAGCCTTTCATTAGTGAAATATTTTCATGTAGAAATTAAATATAAATGTCTAAATATTTCTTTATCTATTTAGATCTATTTTTAGAAACATTTTGACTTGATTTATGTTCTTCGATATTTTTTATTTCATTGAAATGATCCACATGTAAGATTCTACTTGTCCGCATTTTAATATTATTTGTTTTATTTTGTTCATTTTAGTTTTCTGTACATTTATCTTTTAGCCGAACTGAACTGAAAAACGTCTAGATGTGCCAACAACGTATTTGAGTTTAAATTCCCATTTGTTTTCCATTTCGATTTAAGGAACTAAATCATTTACTCAATGTCTATCAATTATGTTTTGCTTGCATCTCTTTGCACTTCAATCACATTGTTTTGTTCAATAATTTTAATTTGCTTAATGGTTCTTTGTTGTGCCACAACGAATACGTCTAAATAATAATTCAATATATGATTTAAAAGTGCATAACTGACAAAGATTTTGAATGGTGCTTTCTAGTTTTTAAACAAAATGGAACTTAAATTAGGTTACGAGGTTAGATTTCGAAGAGGAGAACGTACTTGTGATACTTTAATTCTGAAAGATGTGATTTGTAACAGTACAATTGATCTAATTGAACATTGTTGTTTTCGATTACACCATTTACAAACTATTTGTAGAGAAAGTAGGGTATTAAATGTTCGACCGTCTGAAACAATCTTTAGCTGTTGTCTGATAAAATGGCTGGATGCTGAGATTTATTCATTTTTACCCTGCCTCTTATAGATTTTTTTTTTTTGAATCAAATCTATATTTACGGGTATTTTTTCTTTTCTGTTAAATTTTTATGTTTTACATTTGTTTTTACTCTGGCTTATCGTCTGCATTTTGTTGAAAACAATCATTGGTTGGTCCACTGGCTGGTTCATTGTACTCAAGTTCATTATTTAAAAAAACTCTTTTCGATCGTCTTCGTGTACTATTGTTTTGCAGGCCTGGAAAATGGATATTATGCTATTGTACTGGTAACAATGAAAATAACTTTGTTTGATTTTATAAGTACCAGCAGTATATAAAAATGTTTCGATTTATATGTCACAATTTAAATTTCAATGGTAAATCTCCTTTAACGCAAAACATGTTGCCCACTAAAATATCATCGAAATTAGGCACACAGAATTTTCGGTTATCATGTCGGTATATCGAGTACCTGTAACATGAAATACTTATTCACACTTCCAGCACAAAATTCGCACTAAACAGTGATAACAATTAACAAAACCATGAAGGTGAGTATAAGCTTCATTGCTTAGAACGTCTGCGTGCAAACTTTTTTTAATTGTTAAACTGGTAGTTTTCGACCTTCTTTCTCCTAACTTAACCCCGCTGGTATTTGCATTAGTCATAGGTCTCCCAAAGCGTTTACAGTTACGTTCAATCAGTGCTATACATTCGCACGCAATGTACGCTACCGCCGCAGCCTTTTCTTGTCCCAGCGCATACGAACATCATATTTTTCAAATTTGATATCAGACAGAGGATATTTTTATGGTCGTAATAACTGTGGCCAGTTTCCAACGCAGTTGTCCAGTTGAGTCTACTGCGACTTTACTTAAGCACCCTTTCTTTTTTCTGCGCTTGAGTAGCGTATGGTAGTTGTAAGCTTCATTGCTTAGAACGTCTGCGTGCAAACTTTTTTTAATTGTTAAACTGGTAGTTTTCGACCTTCTTTCTCCTAACTAAACCTCGCTAGCATTTGCTTTAGTCACAGGTCTCCCGAAGCGTTTACAGTTACGTTCAATCAGTGCTATACATTCGCACACAATGTACGCTACCGCCACAGCCTTTTCTAGTCCCAGCGCATACCAACATAATATTTTTCAAATTTTATATCAGACAGATGATATTTTTATAGTCGTAATAACTGTGGCCAGTTTCCAACGCAGTTGTCCAGTTGAGTCTACTGCGACTTTACTTAAGCACCCTTTCTTTTTTCTGCGCTTGAGTAGCGTATGGTAGTTGTAAGCTTCATTGCTTAGAACGTCTGCGTGCAAACGTTTTTTAATTGTTAAACTGGTAGTTTTCGACCTTCTTTCTCCTAACTAAACCCCGCTAGCATTTGCTTTAGTCACAGGTCTCCCAAAGCGTTTACAGTTACGTTCAATCAGTGCTATACATTCGCACACAATGTACGCTACCGCCGCTGCCTTTTCTAGTCCCAGCGCATACGAACATCATATTTTTCAAATTTTATATCAGACAGATGATATTTTTATAGTCGTAATAACTGTGGCCAGTTTCCAACGCAGTTGTCCAGTTGAGTCTACTGCGACTTTACTTAAGCACCCTTTCTTTTTTCTGCGCTTGAGTAGCGTATGGTAGTTGTTTTCTCCAACTCTTTAATATTCATAGAGTCTAAACATTACTAGGTGTTAGCTACTCAGTTCTATAATTGCTTCAGTCAGGCAGGAAACAATATCAGATAGCAGCTCATATAGCTGAGAATTTGCCTTCTCCGTTACTCGAGAAGATTTCTGAGCCCCCTCTATTTTAACGGTCGGTTCGCTTATTCTACTTATTGGTTCGTCCTGAAATATAATAAATTTTGATGTAGAATTTTGGAACGAATTTCCGTCATCCCTTGTCAAGTATGGTTTGGAGACAAACCGGTTTCGGCTATGTGCCATCTTCAGTGTCATTTTGGTTTGCCTCCAAACCAAACTTGGCAAGGGATGACGGAAATTTGTTCCAAAATTCTGCATCAAAACACCCTGTCTCGGAATATCAAATCAAGAATAATAAATTTTATCAATCTGTTTCTAGTCGCCACCACTAGGAGATATAACTTGTTCTTGCGATACTGGCCCATTGTTCGAAAAATAAAAATATTTAAATTATAGTTAGAGAAAATTACTTGCCAGGTGACAGTGTAAGTACTGCGGTATTTTAATATTGCGAAAAGTACTGAAAATAGTAAACAGGAATGATTTTTCCATCCCTGGTGTGTTGTGTTGTTGCATTCGGTTACTCAAAATTCATTTGAACTGAGTCAAATGTAAATCTTTTTTTTTTTTTTATTAAAGTTTATGGACAGTCGTTTTTGTATTTTTTCGCATTTTTTATGCTGTGTGTAGGCCAACAAATTCACCAGCAAAGGAGAGCGAAATGTTCTGATCATAGAATTTTGTATTTTTCGCTGTCCTGCCTATCCTTTATTAAAAGTTTGTTTGTATCTTTCAAACCTTAAGTAAGTATGTAAATAAGATTGCACCAGTTTCTTATGCTGAATTTATTTTTACGTCTGTCTCTCTGTCTCTTTAAATCTGCCACTGTGTATATTTTTTTATTTTTATGGTTCATATTATATTTAACTTTTTGTGCCGCTTTGCAGTTGTGTGACTGTCTGACATACACATAAATTAAATTAACTCTTACTGTTTCAAATTAAAATCAAAAGATACAAGAAATGTGTTCTAGCTGGCTTAAAGTGAGTTGAAGTGTTGATTAAAGTCAACTTTGTATATTTTATTAAAAAAATAAAACCTCCTCTTATCTCGCCTTAATTAATGATAGAATTTTGTTAAGCTGCAAGTTTTAAAGTAAAATGTGAAAATGAAGGACCTTAATATCTCCGTTGTCCCTATATTAAAGACATATTTAAAGATTGGTACAAGACAATGGAACATCCTCGATGTCATAATATGAGAAACAGCTGGGACAAATTGTGGGTTATTTTATTTAAACAAGTATCGCTAAAATCGAGTTAAATTAAACCGAAATTAAATACTATTGTTTTTAATTTTATAAAGGGTGATTCAAGTTGAGCTTCCATATGACTAGAGACACTAGAGACCATCACAGCGTCATGAGTTTATCGTATGGAAGACAGATTTACCAAAAGAAAACAGAAGAGCACAAGGCAAAATCACCGACATCTATCCTGCGTTTTGCAGAAATGTCATCGCACATATATCGAGGCGAACATTTAGCCGATATAATTTTGGATTGGGTCAAGTTTCAAATTGGGAAAAGTTTGTAAAGTGGTTCGTGTATGATGATGATTTGGTGAAATATTCCCGGTTTTTTTTATATAAAATTCAGTTTTCCTTATTTATTGATTTTGGATTGGAGCAAGTTTCAAATTTAGAAAAGTCTGTGATGTGGTTCGTAAATGATGATTTGGTCAATTGGGTTTATTTTTAAAATGTTAGAATGCTATAAATATATATTTTGTATTTGGTACAGCGCTCTACTGAATTTGCACAATTTAAATTAAATATCAAAGTTATATACCTATAATATGAAGATAAATTCGTATTTAACTAGCAGAGACATAACCCCAATATTTTAACAGCTGATCTTGCTGGGATAATTAAATGACCCATAATAGTATGAAATCTAAAATAAATAGAGGGCAAAAGTAAATCGACTTTAAAAACAGCCCTTTTGGCAACACTGTAAATCTTGAACTTATTTCTAGTGGCCATTATAGAAAAGTGGTGATGGGTCACTATGGTTTTATGGACCAAGTTCCTGCTTCCTGAAAATACGATCAAAAAAACTCACTGCTAAATTACTAACAGTGCTATGTTAAGTGCAAAATTTGCTATGTTAAAAAAATTAGTTTCTTTGTTTTTAAATTTTGTTGTCCATCAAAATGCAACTGTATTTAAAAAAAAAGTTGCATATTTTCGAAACAGTTTTTCATCCCCATCAAATAACTTGCATTCGGAATTATAGTGGGTTAAAACTACTCGTAACACTGTTAGAACAACGAAATGTTACAACAACACTATTCATAATCTAAACATATATCTACGTATGTGCATACATACATACGTTCAGACCCACTCCCATACACAAACCTAAACACACTCACAACAAACAGACACATACTGCGCAGTTGTATACTTTACAACTACTCTCCGAGGCAAATGAAAAAAATACAACAAAGGAATAAATCCAAGTATTACAACGGCGTACACATTCACACATACATATATCTACAAATGTTACGTACATACCAGAAAGAAGTAAATACACATGTACTATATAGTTTCATATGGGCATGGCATAGACTCATAACGATACATTTATTTTATTTAAGGTACAAACTAGAACTAGAAAAATACATGCATTCATACACACACACACACATGCACATGTATACATTGCGACGAACCAAACCATATGAATAACATGCCAAAAACAATAACAATGTTATTATTTTCAAACAACAACAAATATCTAATCAGCTGTTTTATGTATTCACCCCACCGAAACAACTGCCATAAACAACAAAAAGAAAACAAATCTACCAACCACCATTCCTCATCATAAGGCAGATTATCAAGTCTACGAATATGAATCTAGTCTATTTAGTTTCTCAAGCCATTTGTAACAATAATAAGTCAGCTTCGCTATGAATTTAAATGGTAGATAGAGAGAGAGAGAGCAAAACAAAGAAAAATCGAAAAAGCAGGAATAGATTACATTTAAAGCGATTATGCAGTAAAGCGACAAAGGGATTCAAATAAAAATGTTTATCCATATTTGGTATGAAAATACACATTTATAGTTTTATTGCTAGTTAATCCAGCGATAGCCTTTACTACGTCTGATTTTTTTAATAGGAGTTTTTTTCTGTAAAGCATCTGTAATTTGATCAGTATCAGGAACATAAGATTAACCATGCAGAGTGGAGGTAGGTGGCAATTTTTCGAACGCCTCAATTTTTTATGTTTTTTTTTTTTTTTTTGATTAGCTATACTAGTTGGTATACCAAGTTTGACGCCAATATCCCTAAAATTGGATTCTTGTCGTGCTATATTGGCCAAATGTGGCCACTGTGCACCGCCTTAAAACTTTGCGAATTAATTTTTCTCTAATAAAATAAATCATAGTTCCAGACAAATTACAACCATTTAACTTGTAAATATAGAATATAATTTCTATGAAAGTTATTTTTCTAACCAATGCGAAAGTTGTAAATCAAATTTCTCGCAATGTAGTTAATGTCATAATTGCGTTTTATAGGTTTTGTGTTTGTTAATATTTTCGAATACAACGTAAATAATTTTTTAATAAATTATTATAGAATTTCTTATTTCATTTAATATTTTTTCTAGGCACGTGTCATTTAGTTTTTTTTTCTTCTAATAAACTAATTATATTGGCAAATTCGTTTGATCTTAATATGCGAATTTGTTTCATTCTATATATTTGACGTACAAATTTAAATAATTTTTTTTTAAAAAATATTTTTCTTGGTATTTTGTCACATTTTTAATTTTCATAATTCTCGTTATGTCAAACTGAGCTAATATTAGTATTATTTATTCTTAAATAAAAATACATACTCACTTTGAAATTTATGAACACTATTCTCGAAAATCATTGGAGCTTGCCCAAAAGCATTTTTTCATTGCAATCCACGAGTAAGTGACAGCTCAAATGCTGCTTGGAAACTATTCACGCGGTTGTACTGGGTTGCTGTTTTTGAGAGTTGTCGCCTAAAGGTCTGGTCCCAACGCTCTGACTTCCGGGGTAGTATTCTCGCTCTTATGGCTTATACATATTTTTGGAGTTCCGTTGCAGAAACTGACGACGCTTAGCCACGATTCACATTCATTATCGTTGGAGTTACCTTAGAAACTATCCTCTCCGCTTCTTCAGAAGCTTCTTTTAATTCTAGATTTGATATTCGTTTTCGAAAGAAAAGTGACACTGAAGTTGACACATAGTCGAAACAGGTTTGTCTCAAGACAAGGGATGACGGAAATTCGTTCTGAATATTTATATGTTCGTTAAATATTTGCCCCGTCTGACCGTACCCTTAGGCATCATCATATTATTTACTCTGCAGTTGGATCAGAGCCCTCGAAGCTGATGATAAATGACGATCGACGGCGTAAAATCATAAATGTAATGTTGCCACATTTCTTAAATAAATAAATACTCGTTCTGCAAATAAAATCTGCTCGGAATTGTAGCCGCAATTAGCTCCACAATTTGGCGGTGACTAACAGCCAAAGAGCAGTCGCTTAACTTTGCTATCTATATTGGGTTGATATTAAACGCCGGGATTATGTTGCTACGACATCAATTGTGTGCACAGTATTTTGCCTAAAACGAAGTACGCGAAAAACATCTCTAATGAAACATGATTTTTGGTATTATAATTCGTAAAGAGCTGCCCTAAACCAAAATCAAGCTTGCTAAAAATTCTATTCTGAACATTAGTATAGCAAACAAAAACTGAACATATTAATTTTGTTATTAAATGGTTCAACCGAACTGGGGCATGACAAGTTTTACCGCACAATTTGACATTTAAAAATCGTTAAGCTAAGCAGTCGTTTCTATCTAACTATTTTATTTTGAGTCCGTTTCTTATGATTTATTACCAAAATATATTTAACGTCTTTTGTTTTTTACAAAAACTTTTGAAGTTTTAACGAAACGAAAAATAAAAAGTGACAGCACTTGCTGATTACGGTTGTAGCTTTTATTATGTTTAAAGTTGCAGTCGAATTCTGTTTTATCTATTTGTTTTAAAATGTAGTAACGATGTGTGTGTTATTTTGTTTTAAGAAAATTTAGTTGAGCGCGATTATGAAGTTAGAAAACTTCAATTTAAATTCTTGTTGTAAATTATATTTTTAAACCCTTAAATGGGGCACACCAACACAAAACTCATGTATAATGACAAAAATCAGTATGCGAGGTATCAACTGGCCTTAGGAACAGAACAAAGGTAGGGATAAGCAAAGATATTAAAAGAAAACCCAAGAAAAAAACTAAAATGTTGGTATTTTGAACTTGCTGTTGGTCGTTGGCACTTTTGTTGTTGGATAAGACATTGACTTTTACAATTAAGTGCGCCGACAAAACCAACAGCAATTACAACGTTGGCATTAATAACAACAACTCCTAAGTGCTACGTTTGTATGTATAACTTTTCAAAGATTGTTTACATTCTCACTGTAACGCTAAAATAAGAGAAATAAACAGTTGTTCCTTTTTCTTGTTCTTTTTTGTTTCCATTCAGTTTTGTTTTTGTAACTTTTATTATTTTATAATTTACCATCGCATATGTATGTATTTATGTATATACATATTTGTAAATAATATCCACATAAGCATAGAGAAATAATGTAAAACGCAATAGATTTTCGCGTTGAAAGAAGTTACAAGTTAGTTACTAACAGAACAGATACATTAAAATAATGTAAATACATATGTAAATATTAGGGAGGTCCAGAAGAAAAATTTGACAATGCTTCTTGAAATTTTGCGTTCTGTCATTAACCTTAGATGATAAATTTTTCAGACATTTTGTTGATGAAAACTACAAATGATTTATTAAAATTCGCCCGCAATTTAAAGCTCCTGCCATTTGCGAGATAAAGTACTTATTATTAACCCGTAAAATAGAAAAAAATCACAGCTGACAGTTTTGGAGTATTAGACGTTAGAGCAAGGTCATTTCATTGTTGGAAAATATTTCAAAAATAACGATCAGTTTTGCGAATTGTAGCAGAAATTGTCGTTGGCTTACGGACTTGACCTGTCATCTTTTAAAATAGTAATTAACAAATTGAGGAAAATTGAATTAATTCGGGTAGCGTTATGATAATAATACTAACGAAACAGCGCTTGAGAGTGCTGGCGAAAGTCGAAGAACATTGATTCGGTAAACAAGCATTACAATTTTTCGGAATATCTCAACGGCATATACACACATACTTACCAAAGAGCTTCATCTCCAAATGTTTACAGACTTCAAATGACATTAGAACTTTAGCCTAATAATCATGCACACCGAAGATATTTTTTTAGCAAAAGGTTCTGAAAATTAAATATATCCACAGCCTGCCACTGTGCGGAATTTGATCTGAAGGCGTCGTTCCAAGATAGTTCGACATGCTGTTTAACTCGTGGTACAATTCAATTACTACATTACACATTTCCGCGTCGTAAACTTTCTCTCGTTTCGGTAGTCAGAATCATGTATGTAACTCTGATTGGCGTTCTTTCTTTGAGTTCTTTAAAGTCAAAGTTATATGTCCATAACCCAACTTCCAACCTTGCACTGAAGGAGG
This sequence comes from Phania funesta, assembly GCA_963932375.1. Classification (NCBI taxonomy): domain Eukaryota; kingdom Metazoa; phylum Arthropoda; class Insecta; order Diptera; family Tachinidae; genus Phania; species Phania funesta. The sequence continues at coordinate 87,255,930 of OZ010654.1, read as the reverse complement.
ATTCAAAAAATTCTTCATGGACCAGCAAAGCCCTGGACATCGCATACGCTTTCAGCTATTAAAAATGGATTTGTTTTTTGACTCATATGCCGTCTTGACTAGCCATAGATCTGCCAATGTACAGATTGCTGTTCACACAAGAATTTGGCTAGTGGAGACCGTCGCTGCTGATGGTCTGTTCGTGTTTAAACAATGTTGTCCAAACAGTTGTTTGCACAACGCTGTTATGCCATCACACAAACAATCTATACGCATGCAAAATGAGAAATATGTATGTATGCGCTCGCTGAGACCATTTTCCCCGTTATTCTGCCGATGTTCTCTCCATATGCGAACAAATTTGTGGCTGGTCAAGACGTAGTGTATACACTCTAAACTTGTTAGACATGTTATATATTCGGCAGTTTTTTTGTTCAACATATTTGCAAACGAACGTGCTTTTGTTTGCAAAGGTTCCATATTTTTTTTTAGAAATGCACAAGCATGCAGAAATGGTAACATACATATGTATATGTAACATTTCGCCAGAAAGAAAAACGCCAGTATGCAATCGTTTCGAAATTTAAAAAAAAAGTTCCGTTTAATCTTGAATTCAATTGGTCTTGTAGGCCAAATTAAATAAATAAATGTTTTTCTGTACAAACAGAGCCACCCTATTGCATATACACGCACACTATGCCTGCGCTTGCATGCTGGGAAGCTTTGTGTGTATGGAATTGTTGTTTTTGTATTATTTGTTGGAAGACTACAAAAACAAAAGATATTCAAAAGTAAATAATGGAGTGAAATATTGGGCAAGATGTAAATTAATGAATACATTATTCAATAATATTTTAAAAAGTGAAACTTCTTGTATGACTTGTTTTTCCTATCACTCACCGCGGTTTAGGTCAGATTGTGTCGAAATATTTCGACTTACATAGGTATGTGTTACTAAATTAAACTTGAATCGCACCAATTAGTATAGTTGAGTCTCGTCAAATTATTATTAAGGTCACAATAATTTTTCTTTTGAATTCATTAAACTTGAACAAGTTGGAGGAGACATAAAATGAAATTTTTCAAGTAAGCGAGTTAGCACAGAAACGCAGATAACGCCATTTTGTTTTATGTTTGTTAGTTTTTTTTAAATATGATCGTTATCAAGTCTTCAGTATCAGCCCTTTTGAGCTTTATATAAAGTTCTAAAGATTGATAATGTGGGTCTAATATGGAGAAATCCCAGATAACTGAAAGTAATATGTCTGAACAAGACATTTATTTGCTTAAAGCAGTTGACCCCTAAATTTATTAGTTTTTAACCTAACAAAAACTTTTATTTTTTGTTTTGCTGCTCCATACTTTTTCTTTATGGACAATTGGCTGACCTGTTAAATAATTATGCGATTCAAGTTTTATTCGAAAATCGCATTGACCACGCCAATCGCATATCATGATTCATGTTTTGTCGCATGGCCCTTACTATGGATCTTAAAACAATATCTGAGAGAGAGAGCGTGATAACCTGAAAGTTATGGGTGATAAAAGCATTAAGTAATCGGATGTTCTTGGAGTGAAAATACAGTGTGATATTTGATGGGCTACACACATGTAAGAAATACTTCTCTCCATCTGATCTTCTTGCTATTTATATTTCCTGTATTCGACCGAATAGTCTGCATTATTCGAACATGGACAGAAGAGTGCAAAGATACTCATAGTGAAAGAAACGTCATCCATTTGTATTCAATTGGCCATTGAGTATTCCCGGTAAAATTCCTTCCATGATCGTGCTAATTGTATGTAAAATAGACTCCATTACGAAGTCTTTGCTGCTATTTTCAATGCCGGAAAGCTAAAGTTTAATGTTCATAGACACCACCTCTACTAGCTATCTACCCACAACATTCTTTCTAGGTCCATGCACAAGTGGAAGCCGTGCTCCAAGAGCTGGTTCTAAAATTCAATTGTATTAGTTGTCAGAACGGTTCCATTCAAGAAATTAAAAGGCATTACGAGAGCCTAGAGTTTCAATAATATTTATGTAAATATAAACCCGATGAAAACGATAGGAAAATAAATTTAAATCAAATAACAAAGGCGTGAACGTCGAACGTTTCTCCAGTTTTTGTATTTCTTCCAAAAACTACGATTTTTTCGAGGTCCTTAAAATAGGCATTTGTTTGGTCAATAATTTCATCGTTGGAGCTCAATCTCTTTCCACGGAAACATTTCTGTAGGTTTGGAAATAGGAAGTGGTCACTAGGTTTTAAATCCGGAAAATATGGCAGGATGAGGTACCAATTCGTAGCCCAATTCATAGAGTTTTGCCATTGAGACTGCACACGTGTGTGCACCCGTGAATTATCTTGATGAAAAAGAATTTTTTTCTTGGCCATATGGGGTCGTTTTCTTTTTAAATCCTCATTAAATCGATCTAATAAGTTGGCATAATATTCGCCGTTTATTGCTTTTCCCTTTTGAAGGTAATCGATGTGGATTATCCCGCGTGTATCCCAAAAAACTGTTGCCATCACCTTATTGGCCGACAAACTTATCTTGGCCTTCTTCAAAGCAGGTTCACGCCGGAGAAACCCATTGTTTAGACTGCTGCTTGGTCTCCGGAGTACAGTAATGGATCCATTTTTCATCCATAATTACAAAACGCTGCAAAAACTCATTCGGATTGCGGTTAAACAACTCCAAACAATACTTTGAAGTTGTCACACGTTTACGTTTATGGTCAATTGAGAGCGAACGCGGCACCCATCTTGCAGACAACTTTCTTAAACCCAGCTGATCATTTAAAATTGAAACCACACTGCCATATGAAATTCCTATGGCATCAACAATCTTCACGCACTTTTACTCTTCGATCGGCCAACACCATATCGTGGATTTTTTCGATATTTTCGGGTGTACTGACCTCAATTGGCCGTCCAGAACGTTCAGCGTCATTTGTACTTGTGCGACCACAACGAAAGTCAGTAAACCACTTTTTTACCATTGAAATCGATGGTGCAGAGTTCCCATAGTATTTATCGAGCTTTTCGTTGGTTTGATTGACGATTTTTTTTCGCAAAAAATAATGTTTAATGATCATTCGAAATTCACTTTTTTCTATCTTTAGACAAATACACGAGGAGGTTGTATGTTTTGACCAGCTGTTAAATGGTGTTACTTGATGGGAACAGTGTTGTATTTTATATAACTACGAGGGAAGTTCGAAAAGTCACGGACTTATTGATCCGTCCTCGTAGCACATTCAGATGTCCATTGCGGCTTAACTGATAGAGCTTCAAGATGATTTTTGGTCCAAAATCCGCATTCTCGGCCAACATTTCCAGTACCATCTCGCACCAATCTTTAGCTGGTGGGTGGCTTAAGGTCACGTTGCTTATTCACAACTGAGCCAGAATTTAGATAATATTTTTTAATTCGACAGGCGTGAAATGATCCTTGAGGAATATAGCCTATCTAGCTGAATGCTTTGGTATCTGAAATATAGTAATCGGAAAAAACTATCATTGCTATCTGGTCACCCTATTTAGTGTAGAATGAAATCATTGTCACAAATCATTTTCTATTTATTGATAGCGATTATAACAAAAGATTTTGTTTTATAAGAAACATCGCAAATTGCCGTCTTATTTTTTTAAAACTTTACAATAAAAATGAATGAATTCTTTTGATTGCTGCTTGCAAGTTACTACACTGTCTGTCAATTAGTTTGTGTCCTGAGTTGTTGCCATCTCCTTCAAGCGAGTACTCGTGTAAGAATAGAAATTTTTAAATTGTTTTGATCCTGTTATGCATTAATGTAAATGGAAACAACAAAAATGCTGCAAACAAGAAAACAACGAATATCGTCGCTGCAAACAAGACACCAAATCAAGTTGAATTTTTATTTCATCATCTTGAGCTGCTGCAGATTTGACCGACCACAACAACAAGGAATACTATTATATTTACTTGTATTATGAGCAGTCAGACGCATGTCTGGTTGACAGTTTGTTTGTTGTCCATTCACAAAAGTCAATAAAATTTTCAAAAATCGTGGAACTGGTTGGTAGCACTTGATTATTTCAACATTTTTATTTGGAAATAAATTTATAATTTACATACAAACAGTATTTTTATGTCGCCTTTAAGGTTTCTGGTTGTTGTAAATCATCTGCAATTGTTGTTGGTACAAGTGAAAAACAGAAACAACAACAAAAGTTTACAAACAAATAAAATCATGATTAACACGTTGAGTGCCACGCGGTTTTGTAGCGACTTTCCCATCAGGCCTCCCGCGCTAGTTTCAGCAGTGCGAAAATATTGCAAATCGTGCTATAAAAAAAATGCGGCACAGAGTGGCAGAAAAATAGCTCGAAATTTGGCCAAACAGGTTACAACATTTTGGGACACTTGCGAGGGATAACCAACCATTTTTATGTTTACCTTGTTTCAATAAAATCCATTAAAGTTTTCGGAGAAAATATTAAATTTTTACCTTTATTATTATGTTTTATACTGTCAGTCACCGCTGACTGATGAGGCCTAAACGGAAAGGTCAGTGTCAGTCACCGGTGACTGACGTGGCACTCAACGTGTTAATTAAATGAAAGGAAAAGTTAAAAAATCTCCATATTGATATTTGTTGTAAAGAGTGATTTCTTAGCTGTGTCAATTTTTAGAGCAATATTTTTTACAGTTGCTTGTGATTTCTGCTTTATATAGGGTGTTTTTTTTACAACCCGATAGAACTTTAAATTGTAAAAAGTAACACGAACAATTAAATTTTTAATAAAAAAAAAATCCGGTTGTTGACTGCTTGACCGAAGCGCATTCTGGACGGCCATTTTTGGGCATGGGTATGTTACGAGTAACGCGAAAAATATTGGCCTCCAAGGCGACAATTGTTGCTAGTTTATCGGAACAAACTAATGACTTCACCTGGCCCCACAGGAAATAATCGAGGGGTGCCATATCGCATGACCTTGGAGGCCAAGTGACAGGTCCATTTCTCAAAATTAACTTATCGCCAAAATCTGATTGTAGCGGTCGCAGTTATGGAACGTAGCGCCAATGGTGTTAACTTTATAGATCATGCTACGATCACGAACTTCATGATCGTAATGCGAGCTTCTCCCTGAACACAGTTTTGCGATGAAACATCTGACCAATTTATGTTTGATTTTCAAAGTAAATCTGTGTAATTTGGTAGCGTCAATCTATTCATGATGATTAGCTACTCATATAAATGTCAAAAAGTGAGCGCAGTATGACAGTTCGTTCAACAGTTAACGCTTTGGTAAGTTCTATCGGCATTTAAAAAAAAAAAAACTTCCTGTACTAGATGGTCCAGAAACACTCATCCGACATCATAATATTTTGTAAAATAGTTATTGGACTTTTTAGTTCTTGCTATTCCTTTTGCAAGATAATATACCTAAGTCAAGTGAGCGCCGCCATTGTTGATGATATCTGGCAAGCTGAAAAAATACGTGCACAAACTTGTCTTTTGTAGAAAAAAATCAATCTTCACAGTGACCTGTTTGGTCTTGACAAAAGGATCCGATGACACCATGGGCTTAAAGGGTTGCTAGTTTATTTATCCGTCCCAACAAAAATGAACATTGAAATACATGACCAAGCACTACCGAATTATTCCTTTAAGAAATTGGTCACGCGTATTGTATTCTGTACCTGTTTAATTTACAAAGAAAAAAATAAAACTGACATCTTTATAATATCGATCTTTTGAACCTGAAATTCACGCCATTTATCACAATATTTCATATGAATTATGCGTAGAGTGACCGCCAGTGTCGCAAAATGAACCAAATGAGAGTTGATAAATTTTACTTACATTCAGGTCCCTTGAGTATGGGTCGTTGAAGTGACGCATCGTTGGCGATAAACCGGGAAGGATTCCTGTCCTGGAAAACCAAAAAATGCACCTGTTGCATAGACTACTCCTTTCACATTAATATCGTTTTTTTTAAATCTTTTGAAATTTAAATCCGGACTCTTAAAAAATGACACTATACTAATGAGCTTCAATAGCGGAATTTTGTTTTTGCATTCAATATATCGATGCAGTGTTGCCAGTTTGTTTTTAGCTTTACCGCCAAATGGTTTTGTCGAATATCGCCCAAATTGTCCCAATATCGCCAAAATATAAAATTCAGTCACTAGAAATATTTCGCCACAAAAAATATTGTGATATTGAAAATTTAGTTAACTTATTTGTTTTATCATATAACATATAAATTACGTTGCTTATAGATCAAAGAAGTTATCATATTCCTAAGGAATGTTGAAACAGTTTTACCTTTTGCCCAGAGTTGTTGTTCCCACTTAGTCTTATGTCGCGTTAAAGGCGAGCGGAAAGTCATTAACAAGAAAATAATAATTATACTTTTCTTATTGCAATTCCACCGTAGGGGAAATAAAAAATATAACCAAAATAATCGCCAAGTATTTCGCCAATCGCAATTCTACAAACCGCCATACCTTACAACACTGTCTTGATGTGTTTCTTTGTTGTCGGAGTTTAAGTTTGTTTATTTTTTTTTCTTAAAGGAAAAAAGGACTTTCTTCTAAAAGTCGTTGTTCTGTTTCTGCTTTTAATGCCGGCAGTCAGACACAAAGAAAATCACCTTTTCCAACTCAGCGTTTTAGTTTTTTAAATTAGAAAAATACAACAAAACTTTGTTTTTTCTTTGTTTGGTCTATTGTTACTTTATTTAAGACGTGTCAGTACAATAACACTTTCAAAACCTGATCCCCCCCCGACCACAGCTGAGCAACAAACAATCACATGATATACAATTTTATTAAATTCATTTAATTTGTGCTAAATTTTATGAAATAAAATTAAACGTTCATAAAAAAAGTAGGGAAAAGAATAAAAGACTCAAGTTGTTACGGAAATTGTGTGAGTGGTTAGTTAAATGTGTTTCATGCATTTTGTTTGGCGTGAGGAATTACATAAATACCAGGTAAGCGGACTTCAGGAGTTTGTTGAAAATTTACCAGACTCTTATAAACTTTCTTTGCTGTGCACGATCGGCAACACTACGTCTTGACCAGACAGAAATTTGTTCGCCTCTGCAAAATAACGAGAGAAAATGTGTTCGTAGTCTTCTGTTTAAAGAAGACGTGTAGATGTTTCTGTTCAGTTTCAGCATAATTGTTTGTCTCTCATCGAGATTGTATATAGATGATTTTAGCATAGTTCATGAACGGGTGTTTACAGAAGAGCGCACGCGCATATACATACTTCTTTATTTTGCCTGTGTATTTTGTTTGTATAATGACGTAACAGAATTGTGCGAACAATTGTTCGGAGAACTCTGTTTGAACATAATGTGACTATGAACAGCGACAGTCTTGGTTAGCTAAATTTCTGTGCAAACAGTAAATGAGCAATGGTTGAACAAATTTATGGCTAGTCAAGACATCAAGCAAGGCTTCGTTCAGTTAAGCTTTGTTAACATAAACAGTCCGGTCTTTAGTGAGGAAACGGCGTAGAGGATTTGTCGAAATAATTGAACACGATACCGAATGTTAAAACTTCCATCAAAACTCACGAGCAGCGTTATTTTTGTCAGCTACACGACTTGTTTAACGTCCACCAAAAAAGTCTATTGTCAATGATTGATTCAGGCCTGAATAAATAAAGTCCATCCCCCCGGAATTTTCTATCGTGTAGAGCTCCATTTTTTAGCTCACACATTAAGCAAATTTTTCCGCACAAATGAAAAATTAAAAAAAAAAAAAAAAAACATCAGCTTTTACGCAAGCGAATGGAATAACTCGGAAGAAGAAGAAAACCTTTCACTTCGCTGACCAGGTCACTTATATATAGCCTTTGTGTTCTAAGCTTTAGAACTTTATGAGTGTTCGCATTCTAATTAGAGTTGGAGGATGTTGAACTTTATTGTAAATAAATCACAAGCGCATTAAGTTAATATTTTTTCATCTGAATCAACTTTTAGAGCAATAAAATTTAATTTCGTATATATTTTTCATCGTTTGAACTTTCAATAAAGCTTTTAAGAATTATGATGGATTCAACAATGAATTGCAATTATTCAACAAGTTATAATTAACAGTGATATTAAAAACAATTAGAATGTGGGTTTTATTGTTGTTTGTTTTTTTTTACTTGCGGGCACTTGTGAATTATAAAAAGAAGAGGCACATGATTTTTGAAAAACGATTGAACTTTAAACTAAATATATCTTCATACTGCTGTAAATAAAAACCCACATACAATCAACACATGTGCTTTATTGCTTCTATTATTTAACACAATATACATACATACAAGGGCGTATCAATAAGTCCGTGATTTTTCGAAGTTCCCTCGTAGTTATATGAAATGCAACACTGTTTCTATCAAGTAACACCTGTTAATAGACTACTGTCAAATTTTGAGCAAGTGTCGTCATTTACTTTGCGTGTAACAGCTGTTCAAAACATACAACCTCCTCGTGTATTTGTCTAAAAATGGAAAAAAGCGAATTTCGAGTGATCATTAAACATTATTTTTTGCGAAAAAAAATCGTCAATCAAACCAACGATAAGCTCGATAAATACTATGGGGACTCTGTACCATCGATTTCAATGGTAAAAAGAGTGGTCTACTTACTTTCGTTGTGGTCGCACAAGTACAAATGAGGCTGAACATACTGGACGGCCAATTGAGGTTAGTACACCCGAAAATTTCGAAAAAATCCACAATATGGTGTTGGCCGATCGAAGAGTAAAAGTGCGTGAGATTTTTGATGCCATAGGAATTTCATATGCCAGTGTGATTTCAATTTTAAATGATCAGCTGGGTTTAAGAAAGTTGTCTGCAAGATGGGTGCCGCGTTCGCTCTCAATTGACCATAAACGTAAACGTGTGACAACTTCAAAGGATTGTTTCGAGTTGTTTAACCGCAACCCGAATGAGTATTTGCGGCGTTTTGTAATTATGTATGAAACATGGATCCATTACTGTACTCCGGTGACCACGAGCAGCAGTCTAAACAATGGGTTTCTCCGGCGTGAACCTGCTCCGAAGAAGGCCAAGATAAGTTTGTCGGCCAATAAGGTAATGGCAACAGTTTTTTGGAATGCATGCGGGATAATCCACATCGATTACCTTCAAAAGGGAAAAAGCAATAAACGGCGAATATTATGCCAACTTATTAGATCGATTTAATGAGGATTTAAAAAGAAAACGACCCCATATGGGCTTTTTCATCAAGATAATGCACGGATGCATATGCATATGTATTTCGAGATCAAACGAAAGCTTCATTAACAGATGTAACACACACTTGTAATAGGTTTGAAACATGAAAAAGTGTCTTTTTAATTAACTTATGTATGTCTTTTTTTAAATAATTTTTATTCATTTGTTCAATTAGTAATTCAACTTGTTTATCTATCTGGACTACGTACACACACGCAGAGAAAAAACAAACCAACCTGGTTGTTTAAGATAATATTTACTATGAAGTGGCTTAATAGTTCTTTTTGTTATTTCATTAAAAAAAATACTTAAAATTAAATAATTTTTTTTTTAAACTTATTCTTCTGTGAAGTTGTGTTGGTTTTCTTGTGATTTTCCGAAAAGCAACTTTAAGTTGTTGAAACAAACTTGTTTTTTTTTATACTTTTATAATCTTTGGAAAATGCTCCTTCCGATATGGCCTACTAAAAACAGAAATTTAGGTGCTTCTAATCATTTGATCGAGAGTGTATGAAAGAAAATGTCGCCAGTATATCAGACCTAAATTGTCAATATTTATTATCTTGCTACACAAGGGGCACACTTTTTCTTTTTAATATAAAACTATTTCATTTTATGCAATCGTTTACACTCATACATGCTTGTGTCCGTGTCATGCACGTGTAGGGGTTTGGCATCTAATTCCATTTGACAAAGCGTTTTTAAACTAACACTTACAAAATATTAGAAAATGGTGATTTTTGTTGAGATTTTCGACTTAAGAAAAGGTAAAAATTATAGCGATTTTATTGTATTATTAAGATGGCCCGAATGCATATGAAAACCTATAGAGATATCAATGCGCACGGTAGTGCGCCAGGCCAAGTTCAGGCCTAAAGCATACCGTGTGTATATTACACGAAATCATTCGAGCTATTTTTACCCCCCTCATAACTTTGCTTCCTTTAATCATAAAAAAATTGAAACTTGAAACATAGGGACCCTACGTATAGGTAACCTCATAGTTTGAAAGTTTTACCAATAAAAGCTTTCCGAGATATGAAGGTGTAAAAAGTGCATAATTTGGTACATATTCACTGACCCACTCATCAATATTATGGGGCACTTCCACTGTACCTAGAGACTTGAAATTTGGTATATAGGTAGGCGGCCTTGGAGAATAAGTAATGAGAAAAATGGGTACTTTTCATTTAGGGGACTAGGGCTCCTTCCTATTTGTATGGAGCATTTCCACTATAGGTAGGAAGGTGAAATTTGATATAACCCAACCGTCTCGTCTGTAAGCTTTAAAGGAGATTTTATACATACATTAACAAACAAACAAAAAGCTTGGGAAAAAGGACTCAGATTCGCACAACAACATAAATTTGAAAATAAAGCCAAGTTCCTGTTCAAACATTTCGGCCGTAAAAAGTACTGAGATCAAAATGAGGATCAAGTTCTGTATGTGTACCATACCCTCCCATTTCTAGGCAGCTTGCTAGCTCGGTAAAATTTTCTTTTCTAATACGAGAAAGGATTATGGGAAAATTGTTACCAAGCTTGCAAGTTGCCTACAAATGGAATGGTAGTGTATCTCAATACTTTTTAACGGCCGAAATTTTTGGATAGGAAGGAACTTGATCTTATTTTTACATTTATGTTTTTGTGCCGATTTTATTATTACTAAAAACAAATCACAAATATTCAAGTCAGGTAGCTAGGTATGGATTTTATTTAAATAATATTAGGGGAACTCACTCTTGGTTGCAAACTACCCTTGCAAACCTTGCATATGTAGCAAGTCTAGCAAATATGCTACATTTTGCAAGACCATAACAACAAAATGTATGAAACTAAGATTTGCTACACTTGAGCAAATATGCTAGGGCAAAAATCGTTGCACATTGGTAATTTGCAATGCTAAAATAACTTTTTATTTCATTTTATTATTATTAAATCAAAACAACTAGACACCTGCGCTTACAAAGTTTCACGGCGGTAGAACCGTCTCAACAATTGCCTGTGGAGAATTAAAATTGAAGCTAGAATGTTTGCTAAAATAGTAAAAATTAAAATATCAAACAAAACTCCATTAATTGATAAAAGTTTTTAGAAAGTTTATGCACACACCAAGTACTTTCTTTGCTTAAAAATTTGGAGGCGGTTAGCGTTTATATATTGGCTGCGGCTTAGCTTATTGCATGCGGCAAAGTTATTTCATGCAACTCTGTAATAAATTTGCTAAACGCTTGAAAAAGACACTGACGCTTTATGGCAGAAAATCATACCAAGTGTGCAAAAATTGCCGATATGCAACGAAGAGTGATTTCCCGTGGCAAAAAAAAAACTGCACTAGAAAATTTTGTTATTTGTCCAAAATGTACAAAAAGAAGAACTAAGCTACCTAAACGGTGGGGGCTTTTTCATATTATGTGATACCCGAAGTCTTCAGCTGGTAGAAAATTCTTTAGCAAACCGGTAAAAGATGAACCGAAAGGTAGATTTCCTTTAAAAGGGTGAAAAAAGCCTGACTCGAATATTCTATTGGTTACTATGAAGAAAGTGTGAAAAAGTAAGAAGAGATAAACAGATTTCTTTTCATGATTTTTTTTTTGGTTATGGAAGGAATTTCCTTCATTCCCTTGTCAAGTTTGGTTGGGTGGCAAACCGGTTTCGGCCAAGTGCCATTTTTTATTCTATCTTTCTACAGCAGAAAACTGCATAAACAGGTAACTATTGTATTCTTTGATTAATCAATGGTAACCTTTTCCTAACATTTTTCACCTTGAAACGGCACAAAATCGAAATATTCAAGGTGCCTCCTTTTTTGGCGCGGATTGTTATTGAGGATATTATCCCTCATTTACTCAAACGTCATAACTCAAAAATTGCCATTTGGACATGAACGCGTTTAAAGTCTTCTATTTATATTTGCTTTCACTACCTAGAAAAAGTAACGGCATATTCTCTTCCAACGTGGCAAGTAGTAGAACAGATATAAAGTTGTGTATATTTTCTTTTTCTATCTAATAGATCTTTATGTTTCAATACGGGTTTATGAAAAGCAATCTTCCGTCTAAAACAAGGTGCAGGTATTGTCGTATATGTACATACATGCATATGTATGGATGTGGGTCTTTTCTATAAGTGCCATGGTATGTATTCAAAACATAATTTGTAAGTTTTAACTCAGGTACACACTGGCATACATATGAACATATGATATTTAAGCATGCAAATGTATGTTGCCAAATACAATTGTACATATGTATGTAAGTTTGTTGGCAAATACCTAAATACCCACCTATGTAGAATTGTTTTTTTTTTTATCTCGATACCTACATAAGTACAGTGAATGTCAATAAAAATCCTAGAAGCACGAAAAATGACACTGAAGATGGCACATAGCCGAAACCGGTTTGTCTCCAAACCAAACTTGACAAGGGATGACGGAAATTCGTTCCAAAATTCTACATCAAAACACCCGGTCGGAATATCAAATCAAGAACCTAGAAGCACATTGTATTTTGCATTGGTATAAAAATAAAAGGAATGTAGATGAATTTTGTAACGTAGTTTTTTTTCCAGCTGTGGTTACCTTCAGTCTTCCCAGGGTTCACTAAAGGTCTGCTTCCTTCAATACGTAGAACATAACTATTTTGTTAACGAAATTATTATGATGAATGTACTCGTATAGTCCTCTACTAGGCTACAGTAAATTCAGGATAATTTCATGGGACCTTGCATTTGGGAAAATACGACTGAGTATAAGATAATTTATGTAGACCTTTTATTCCTATACTAAGCGACTATGTTAGATACTAGTTAATTTCGGGGGTTGTATTCAGGAAAATACGGGTAAATATAGGTTAATTTCGGCAGTCCTTATATTCGGCCAAATACGATTCAATACGAAGAATATAAGATAATTTCGGGAGACCTTATATTCGTCATGCAGCTAAACTAGGATTAAAACAAGATAATTTCGAATGACCTTGTATTCGAAAAATCTACGGTCTACTGCTGTCGGAACAAGAATCGCTAAAACTTTCGGACTACAGCCCAAGTGGAAATTTTAAAAAATTAGTTCTTATTTAATTTTTTACTTAGACTCCGAAATTATTTCAAATATCCCACCTTTATGGATCCTGGACCACCCTTCCTATATAGTGACACTTGGGCCAGACCATCACCATTTTTCCATAATGGTCACTAGAAATAAGTTCAAGATTAAGTGTCGCCAAAAGGGCTATTTTGCAATGTGATTTACTTTTGTTTCCTAATTATTTTACATTATTTACTATTATTAATAATAAATAAACGCTGCCTCTAACGATTATCTGCCATCCGCAAACAGCCATTCTGATGCATTAACAAACATCTACCAAACAAAAATACCCCGCCTACAAGCTTTATCTGTTACCCAGTCACAATTACAGATGGTGACATTATAAACGTAAAAAAAAACTGCCCACAACATTTTCCTCTCATGCGCAAACACCAATTCTGACGCATTACAAAGCAATAAAACATAAATCACTAACGACTTTCAAGCCTTACAAAAACATCCGACCTAGGAGCTTTGTTTGCTACCTTTGCACACCTTACAGTTGCCTACGTGATAAACGAGGTTAACAAAAAAACACCAACGAATTGATGCAAACTTCTTCAGAACTCTGAAGATGGCACATAGCCGAAGCCGAGTTGTCTCCAACCCAAACTTGATAAGAGGTGACGAAAATTCGTGCCCAAAATCTACATCAAATCAAGAATTACCTCAATTTTATTTTCGGTTATAGCAAACATTTATCGTTGTTTTAATTTTTTTTTTTTTATAATTCAGACTTTGTTTTTGATTAACTGCCGATATGAGGTATTCTTTCTTGGAAATCGACCATGGAACCATTAGCATGGAATGCTCAGGTATCTGATACGCAGCTATCTGATGTAGCTGCCTCATTCAAAACTTCGGGTCCGCCAGCACCTGGGCGATGTTCTATTTTACCGAATTCTTTGAATTTATCTACTATTTTCTTTACAGTAATATGCTTTTAAATGATAATCGAGCCAATCGCGCGGAAAGTTTTACCTTCATTGTAAAGTGTTAACACACGTCCCTTTTCGACCTCCCCCTTCCCTTTTCGACATCACCCCCTTCTTTCCACTAATTGATTTTAGGAAACCGATTTGTAGTTTACGACTACCTTACTCTCATTCAAGTCTCGTGCTACCACTCCACTAGCATTTACTCTCGACTATAGTGATTTTAGAGAGTTGACCTTCTCTCTCATCACGGAGTGAGTCTCTTGTTAATTGCTAACATTTGTAAAAGCCTTAGGTCCACCATGGCATTCACATTTAAGAAGTGTCTGCCCAGTAAGCCAGCCTCAGCCTCTTCCTCAGGAGTATCTTTAGAGACTGGCGCCTCCACGCCTTGCAAGGGTTTTTGTCCATCTCTTCAGAATTCCTTCAGTGGCCAATAAACACCGGAGTTCGGACAGAGATTAACCTCTCCACCTCTTGCGATGACTCATTGTCCATCCCTATCAGAATCTTACGCCTTTGAAGTAACTATAAAGATTGACCCATCCAACCTTCGCAAGGCAGTCTTTTCCATCTTTTCCTGAGTCCTTCCTTGGACAATTAAAACCGTCGTGTCTTCAGAGATTAACCTCTCCACCTCTTGCGAGGCTTCATTGTCCATCCCTATCGGAATCTCAGCAGTCTCGTCCATCTCTTCCGTACTCCTCCCTTGCCAATTAAGACCTCCCCCCCCTTGCAAGTCATCCGTGTAATGGAAAAAAAGATGTCCGTCCACCCACACAGAGCCCCATATGCACGGATAAGTATGTATTAAAACTCGAGATCGACTGGTATCCAGAGTTTGCATACTAGAAACCAACCATCCTCTTGCTCACGCATCCCTGGCTATACTGTTCCACCGTGGATTAGGGACTTATTTAGGCAGATCCTAGCGGAGACACGAATCTGTTGCCGGCCGCCATCACGTGGGTATAAGCCAGAACTTCTGACAGTGCAATATTGTGTGCCTACCAGCTGAGGGCCAATGTAACACAATCATTTACTTTACACAACAAATGTTTACTCTGCCCATCGATCACAAGTAATTAAAATAAAATAATAACAATGTTTTATTAAAATGTCAAAAATGTAAATAACGCAAAATAAATGTATTTTCTACAGCACGGTATCATTAAAGTGCTACAGAAGTCAGCTGTGCAGTTTCGACGCGTAAAGTTTAAAGTACATTTTCATTTTGTTTCATAACTTTTGTTGTATTTTGATATTTTTGTTTTCTTTTAGAATTGAGTAGAGAATAAAAAGTAGCTGTATTATAACAAATGCTTCTGTACACTTTATTTTGACGCTCACAGTATTTGTACATACTTACATAGTAACAATAATTTATTGCGTAAAAAAAGTCAAGTTTATTGTAACATTAATACAGACAGACATACATATACCTATTAATATTAATAAGCGCACCAAAATATTGAGAAATTATCATAAAAACAGCTGATTGAGAATATAAATAACGTATTGTTTACCTACACCACCAACCCATACATGCATAAGTATGTATCTATTCTCCTTGCTTATACTCGTATACATATATACCTGTGTATGATTCGTATGTAAAAGTTTTAGTTATATTATTTGCACTTTTTTCTCTGTTGTGTTTCTCCAGTCACCATCTAATAGAAGTCTGTTAGATATATCTATGCGTGTGTATCATACACCTTACGTTTGTACACGTGATTTCAGTGTTGCCGTTTGCTTTTATTATATATTCCTAAAATATGGTTAATGGACTGCAGCAAGTTTTGCCAATTTCTATAAATTATCTTTTGAATTTTTCTTTAAGTTCACACTTGGAAATGAATTTTTGTTGCTTAAATCTCCGAAATAAATAAATTGTTTATTTATTCTTCTACTCGTTTTTATGTTCTGCTAGAGAATTTTATTTATTTATTAAATTAAGTCTATGGACACAAAATCCTTACAGACTAGGAAAGTTAAACTTAGAAGCTAAGTTAGTTTAGTAATTGATTTAATATATTTCCAAACTCAGATTTGGAAAGACTTATATCTAAATTCTCAGAGAAAGCGTTAAACAGTTCCATAGATCTATTTAATGGCTCCTTTAGTTCATAATTAGTTCTATGGATATCAATATGAAAGAAATGATTGTTGTTCCTAAGAGATCTTGATGGAACATGCAATTTAATTTCAGATAACAAATCAGGACTATCAATTAAGTTGTTTAAAATAGCATGCAAGAATTTTAATGATGTACTATTACGTCTGACTTCAGGAGATAGCGATATTAGAGTACATTTATTAGCATATGTATGTGGTTGAGTCAGAAAATTTTATAAAAGAGAGAGAGAGCAAATTTTATGAACCGCTTCTGAACCCTTTCAATACGATTCGCACGAAATTGAGAGGTAGGACTCCATATAAATGAACAGTATTCTAATCTAGATCTTACAAACGAAGAGAATAAGGTCTTTTTAGTATTCTGGTCAAAATTAAAATAGGAATTACGACGAATGAAATATAGTAAAGAATAACTTTTAGGTTTTATATAATCCAAGTGACTGTTGAATAAAAGTTTTTTTTTTATCGAACAATACACCTAGATCAAGAATTTCATCTACAGAAGACAAAATATGATTATTTAAATAGTAGTTGCTGGTAATTTTAACAACAGCCGGGCCACGCTTATACAATCTATAGACGTTACGACCGTTGGTACAACTCGGTTAGCAATAAATTTGGGTGTTTTGCCCACAAACAATAAAACCCGTTGTACAACTACATTTTGTAAATGAGTCTTGTTGAGTAAAGATGGCAAATGATCATGATTTTTCTGATGCACAAAATAATAGCAAAATCTTATACATTTGCAAAAAAGGTTCAAATTTCCTACCCTTTGTAATTAAAAAAACTCAAAAAGCATTATTTAATCAGTACAAGTTGTCTCTTTGTATTTTGAAAATATGCTTTTTAAATTAAGTTCAGTTCCAATATAAAATCCTAATTTTCCGTCACTGCTATGTGATCACTAAGATAACAAGCGCAACCCCCTCTTTAACGTTGCGACCTTGATACAACAATCTCGTGTACAACCTCCTCAAGTTGCACCAACGTTCGCATCGTCTATCGTTCGCTTTATATTGTATAAATATGTCAACTTTTTAGAAAGACGATATTTTAGATTTTACAAAAAAAAAGATTCTAACAAAACAAGTACCCCCCGAGCAGTTCTAATGTGATAGTTGCAGAAGCAGTTCTTATCGTATATGCCCGCATATATGTATGTATGCACATATGTATGTATGTACATACGTTACTATATTTTGTTATATCATTTAGCTATTTCAACTTAAAAATTTTATTCGATCAAAATATTATAATATTCAGTTTCATACTTATGCCGTTTTTACCTAATATCATATACATTTGTACATACATATATGAAAGATTTTATCTAAATATGTAATTGTTTATTTATTTCAATTCCTTCAAATGAAAGAGTTGAAATATAAGGGGGCTCCCGCTTTATTTCAACTCATCAAACTTGCTTCACCACTTAAAATTATACTATTTGAAAGTTCAATAGGAATGATTTCTTTCATGTTATTAACTTTATGGCAAATTTGTTAAATTTTACTTCTAATCTATGACAAAGAACATAAACTTCGAAGTGGGAAGTCGTGTTGACGGGTATTTAAAATCGTGTGAGGATTGTTTCGGTTCCACGGCATGAGGGCATTCATGGAAACGAAATGGCCAATAAATGTGCGTGGAACGGCTCGAAGCTGGACGTGTGAAATGTACAGGGGAATATCAATACTCCCTGCCCAAACTTTTAAAAGAAATGGCTCGCATGTGGTCTGTGATAACCACTTGCAGATTGTCCAGAATTCGTTGGCCCTCAATCAATAAGGAAAGAACCATGCCTACTGGCCCCCGGGGAAAATTCGATATCGCTACTAATTGGCATCGTAACGGGGCACTGTATTATAATTGGGCGGATGTCGGAGCGTATGGGAATATTTCGTGTTGAAAGCTGCAGAAGCTGGCTGGAAAGTCAGTACAACAACATCTTCTCGCAGGCTCAAGTATTTGGGGCAAGGATTCTTTCAGAACCTGGACTGACTTAGAGTTACGACACTGACTAGCCTGACAAGTTTTGCGAGAAGCTCCAGGTGTTTCTTACGGATTGGAGATCCTGGAGTTTTATAGGGATGGTCGCCAGGACATCCCAATAGACCGAATGGCGTACGAGTAAACTCGCGGTATGCGAGCTGCCCACCTAACCTAACCTACCTATGTATGTCCCTCGTCAGTATCCGTCTTTGGCACTAAATAATCGGCGAAGTAAAATAACTAATAAAATGGCTACACTAGCTTCAAATAATGCATCTGCGTAACACCAGAAGCTCTGCAAGATTATTCGAAAAATATCGATAACTCTCAATTACAGAGTTGTTAAACACTGAAGCTTTTCTTTCTCGCTCTATTGCACCATCTGTCTTCTTTAGTGATATCCCAGTCCAAAGGCAGTACAAAATTATTGTTAATAATTAGTCAGAATTAATTGCCTAAATGTTACTTTTCTTCAAAAAACGAATAACTACTCTGCAAAAATCAATGGACTACGTGGTCTACTTTAGGTAAAATAGAGTAACTACAACATGATTCTATTTAATGCATTCATGGACTGTGTTATGAGCAAAGAAGTATTTCTTGTTACACGACAAGTGTTTGTGGTCTAACGAACCCAATTACATGCTTGTAACTTTTCCCTGACGTACTCACCCACTGTAGTTTAGAGTAACTCTGATGTTATGCATAATTCAATTATATAAACTTGTCCTAATGTTAAATGCATAGCGGTTACTTCTTGCACTTGAGTTATCTTTTGATTACTCCTGTGTCCTTTTTGCAGGGTAGTATGTGTATGTAGAATTGGTAGATTTGTATGGCGCTGTTTCAGATCAGCTGGTAAATAAAAAAAGATTTTTACGGAGATCTCATCAAACTTTTTCGTATCGCAATACGAGCAAAAACAAAAATGCTGACTCATTTATTTGCTTTCGTTAATATTTTTTTGAGTAACTTAACACCAATAGTTTAACTATACTGAGTGTTTTAATGAAAAACGATACGAATCTACTAATTCTATTATTATTTCTTAATCTGGCGTTTTTCTCTTCTAGAAAGTTGGCAACCTTGGTTATCATATTGTTTCTGCTATTGTTGTTATTGTTGTTGTAATGGTTCTTGTTTTGAGCCCACAAACAACTTTTAAAACCTTGAAACATTTTTGTTTTTATATAATAAAAACAACAAAACAATAAACATTTTCTTTCTCTTCTCATGTCAACAAAGAATTGTAATGTTGCGAGAGTGAAATGTGCGAGTGCATGTATGTATCTTTGTATGTATTTAGTGCTTATCTGCCATGTTTTCTACTTTATTTCTTTAAATAAACCCTACCGTCAGCAATAGTGCGCTGATATGGCCTTTTTACTACTTTTTTCAATTTGTGTTGTTTTTATAAAATTTTGGGTTTTCTATATATTTTCTAGTGTCATAGTTCGAACTACCTGCATCTAATGGATTAGTTGTATAGATTTTACCAGTAATTGTTATGTGCGTGTAAGTACATACATATGGCTGTATACATATTCTCATGGCCAAACATATTGTTATTGAATTGTACCAGAAAGTTTTTTTTTTCAATATTTTACAGACATTGAATTAAAATGTGCAATATATATTACAAAATGGCTTTAACTACTTTATAAGATTAAGGGTACGTGAAAAGAATTTTTTTATATTAAAAATCAATGTAATTAAAGTATTTAAATTGATAGAGGTTACTATTATGCAAAACTTTTATTTATTCATTTTTCATTAAAGATTAAAGGAAAACCATTATACGGAAATGCTATGAAAAATGTAGTAAAAAAGTACTTCTTCGGAATTTCGCATGATACCTATTAAACGCTTAAATATTTTATTTGCTTTTCTTTAACTTTAGTTCCAAAAAAGTTTGATTTGACTGTTTGCTCTCAGTAAAATGGACATTTCCGAAAGTTTTAGCTATTCTGTATTCCGCTTCCGAATAATTTTTTTTCGCTTTATTTATAATAAAGTGAAATGAATTAAAAGAATTTACGAATTATTATAATTACAATTTTGTATTAAAATTTTAAAGTTTGGCTGCCAATATTTATTTTTTTTTTGCACAATATATTTTAAAATGCATATGGGACGTCTATACAGTCTTGTTCAGACTTTCACAACTTGACAATTTCACAGTTTTTATTCCACGCGAAATACCGAACTGGGATGTGTGTCTGTCTTTAAATAAAATATTTGTTGTTTTAACAATTTATGCGATAAAAATATTGAAATAAAAAATAACATTAATCAAAGATCATGTATGTATGTGCATCTGTGTATAAATAAATAATTTAAAAAAAATTCTACTTGATTTCTGTGGTCTTTAGTTTCAATACAAATGTACTCAGATAGTTGTCCTCAGAAGTAGTATAACTAATTTATATTACTAATATTTTTATTCACTGTTATATTATTGTAGATTTGGGGCATTTTTCTCATTAAAAAATATTTAGTTGTGTTTGGGCCGATCCTTTTTCTCTCTCTTTAATTCGAGTAGGTGATACTGGAACTGATTTATTTTGAAATAACGCATCTATAGTTCGATTTTACACAGATCACGATATATAATTACCCGACAGACTCGGGAGCTCTTAGCAGGCGTAGTTAGTTAGTTATACAATTTTTATGAAAAACTCCTACATACCTATTACAAACTATTGCCAATATTAATTATGGTTTTAAGTTGTTGTAATTTTAATTATATACAATTAGAAAAAATCGTTGAATGCCTCTAATATGTTCACAAAGTTTTCTATAGAGTACCCAAGCAAACTCACTACATAACAAGTCAAAATAAAATTTGTTATCTTCAATAAAAAAAAACACATGCATATTTATGTACATAGTTTTTAATATTTCTATTTAAATACATTTTTTACTACAATACCTGAAGCATTTTTTTAATACAAGTAATTAATTCTATTATTTGATGTTTGTTATTTACAGCTGACTGGGTATGTGAACTAATGGAAGTTTATTAAAAATTGTTGGAAAAATATAGATATTTATAAATATTTACTACAATGCTGTGCATAAATAAATACAAAAGTTAACATTTCGATATTTTATATGGAATGTAAAAATTTGCCATTATTGGCAAAAATTTATTTGTTTCAAAATTTTACTATTGAGTAATTATTGCAATATTTAGTTTAAAAAATTATTTTTAAATCTAACTGAATGAGCTTAAAAACATTGAATTTGTTTATATTGTGTATTGCGTATCATTGTAAATCATATCTGCTGATGTCGCACCTATACGTGTCACACCTAAAAAGTCTCCAGACTTCAGTCCAATTAAGAAAAAAAAAAAAAACTTTGCAACAGGGTAAAAAAGCTACACATTCGGTGCCAAGTAGATTTATAAAATTTTAAATCCAGTTGTTACGTGCAAGGACTGGTTATAGTTATCGTTTGATTGTTGCCTGAATGCAAATTAAAATTAATGAATAATGTACCAATAATAATGTCCGCCACTGTTTGTATGTATAATGGTTGAAATTATTTGATACCAGTGATATCAAAGAGGGTACAATTTGTGGTACTATTAAAACTTCAAAAGTACAATGGTACATAAATTAATTTAGTATAAAATAACATAAAAGTTTACACAGTTTTAGTAATGTTTTTGGTAACTCATCATTGGAAATCATAGACTCCAGTATTTCTAAATATTTAGCAATAATAATAAGAATTCTTGGCAACTAATCTTGTCGCCGGTTTCATAATTGAGGACTACACATAAAACACTATATTTAATTTGACAATTAAAATGTGAAAGGTAGTATTCTTCGTATATGATGAATTTTTGGTATATAAACCGATAATTGTTCAATCATGAGGGAAAATTTAAATAGTTAACAAGTTTATGGAAAGGCAGATGATGCTAATTGCATATTATTTTACAACTTTCAACACGTTTGTTTTATCAAACACGGCATAGTTTAATGAAACCTTAAATAAGATGTAGATTATCTTTCATGTGAATGCAATAGCCGTAGACAAATGCCAAGAGACTCCGTAATAAAGAAGAATAACGACCAGTCAAATGTCTGAAATCACAACAGTAAAGAGTAAAGGCTAGTGTTAGCACGAGACTCAATAAAAGTTAGTTGCAAATTACAAAACGCATGCCTGAAATCAATTCTAAGAAAGAAGGGGGTCGAAAATATCTTTCTGCAGCACAGATGTATAGCTGTATGTAACAATTAAAAACCATGCAACACAGGTAGAAAAAATTCCAAACTGTTTATAGTTTTGGAAAATTGTGAGTGTAAAGGTTAAATTTAAAATGATCCCCGAAAATGAATTTACCATTTTACCAGCCAAATTTTTTTCTAAAAAGATAATGTTTTTTATGTTAAACTTCTCTTCAGAATATAATCAGAACTAAAACGAGAAACTGTCTACATATTATTGGTAGAATTCGTTCAAAAATGTACAATGGCTAGAAGCACGTTAGTACAATTTTAAAACTCGAATTGCCATCTCTGGTATACTCACTCTTAAACCAAAAACTGCAAAGAAAACAAAACCACCATATGATTTCTTATGACAGCACTGCAGAGAGAATGTGTATGAAAAAACATATGTTAAGCAACATGTTGCTAAGAGATAGGAAACTCCATAAAGTTAAACATAAATAATGAACATTGCAGAAATGTTATGTGTTATTATTAAGAAAATAAAACTCAGAAGGCCAGTGATAAGCCTTTTAAATGGTGTTGTTATCAGCGAAAGAGCAAAATTTAATGGTAAATAAAGAGGGGAATATACAATATAATAAATAAATGTTTAAATGAACTACGTAGTTGCTCATTTCCAGAATGGTCCCATTGTTTATATTACGAGTCTTACTGCGATTGTAGTGAAATCATCATATGTTTCTTATTATGATTTTGTTGTAAAAGTTGTTTTTATTATCTATTTGTAAGAAACTTGTTTTCAAATTATTAGATATTAATGCTTTCGTTTGTATGGTGATACGTATATAGATACAGTATATATTTTTGAATATATAGAGAGTAGCTAAACTTTGTGTTTAGTATAATATATTAGTTTTAGAGTATAATATAGGTATAAAACTGCAAACATGTGGGTTTGTGTGTATACCTATAATTATTTACATATGATGTAGCTACATATATACTCGTTTTTCCGATTTATACAGAGTATAAAAATTTAAAGTGTTGTCAATTTGAGCAACAAACTGTGAAATCTAGATATTTAAAATGTTTGTTTATCGGTGCTTGCGATTTTTCCCCCAATCGAATTGTTTATAGGTATATACAGAATTTGAGAATTTTATGAATTTATTAAACATTTTTATTCTAGTTTGGACTGAATTTCATATGTTACATACATACCAGTTTTTGTTTGCTTGAAATAGCTATTTATCAGAAAGATATTAACTAAATTGTATGAGTGTTGACTATTGTTCGACCAGAACTCCATTATTTCTTTATTATTTAGGCGACTGATTGCAGTTTATTATTTTAACTTAATATGATTAAAAATTATTAGACGAATAATTCGATTATAAACATGCATAAAATCGCAAATTTTAATAAAACTATCTGTTCACAAATAGAACAAAACATAAGTATACAATAAAAATTAATACGACTCGATATTATACATTCCTTACCTTTTTAAAAATTTAATGAAATTGAAGATAAAAAGTAGCAATGATATAAAATGATTTGGCTACATAAAAAACATTTATCGTTATTTAAATAAATCTGTTTAATTCTAAAGACAAGGAAAAACTATTTGTAAAAAATTTTAACGTTAAATATTTTTGCTTTAATTCATCAGCCGTAGAATATTCCATTACCTCTATAGAATTGGCTGAAAATATCTACTGTTTGTTTATGACCATTTTCAATGAAATAATTATTTTGAATTTTCTCTTGTCGTTTTGTTTATTAATGAAATGAAGAGTATATTTTTTCAGTTGGCTTAGGGGAGGAAATATTCCATTTTCCCTTTACTTGAATCTGTGCTCGCTTTTTACACATACATAACTACTCGCCATGCTTTGTTTTTCTTTTTAATATTTTAATTTTTGTGTTTTTATTTTTAGTGTAAAATGATAATTGTTTGCCTTTTTGTTATACTCGAAATACGTATACGACCAAGAAAGGTAGTGTTTTGTTTTTAGATATTATCCTTAATAATGCCGTGAGGCATTGAATTTTATGATCTGTATAAAATCCCAAATAATAAGGGTTTGTTAACAATGTACTCTTTAAACAGGGCAACAATTTATTTCAGAAACGAAAACGCCATAAGTTTAATTTTAAAAAAATTAACAAATAGTTTTACTATGTATTTGACTGAAATTAATCGAACAATTTTTATTCAAACTTGAAAAAAATTTTAATTTCAGTAAGATAATGATTTTAATTCAGATGATTATCCTCCATAAAACATTTTGTCTTAAGGAACTTGAACTTTAGCCATGGTTACACTTTTTTCAAAAGTTGTTTTCAACAGCCTTCATAAAGGAAAAAAAACTGCCAAAGTTTTACCTGCATATATTAAAGTGTTATAGTGAGAAAACGACTGAAAGACTTACCTTTGGAGCATTAGTTAAGTAATATTTTCTTATGATCTAAAAGAGAAAAAACTTTATTTATAATGTTGACATTTCATTATATCTGGCTTAACTGTTGTTAAATTTGTTAGGTTAATGAATGCTTTAGTAAAAATAAAACAACTAACAAATAATTAAGAAACAGAACTATCAACTTCACGTACATACATGTTTTATATACGGTAATAATGACTTCAGTAAAGCACAAGGCCATAATTAAAAATCACTACATCGACAACACCAATATTGACGTAGTCGTTTCTCCTGTTTTCTGCTTTTTTTTTTTTTGTTGTTGCCTTCGTAAACACGTCGCTCAGCTGTTTAGAAAGTCATGGTACTGGCACACAAGCAGTGTATAGTATACAATTATATATAAAGATATATATATATATATATACATATGTTTATATGCATGTATTCAATATTAAAGATTGAGTATAGCAAATTCTTCTCCGCCACACACCTCCTTTGTATGTATACATAAGTATGTGCATGGATAGCTTTAAACATTTATACACATTTAGACTGGTTGACTGCCTGGTTGCTTTTTTATTGTTTGTATACATTTTTCTACTTCTGTATTATTTAGTCAGCAGTTTTCAGTCTCCGAGGCGACTAGTTTCTTTACGTATTCATCAGTCGTTTTATAGCAACGTGAGTGTTAACAACATATGAATTAAATTGAGAAAAAAATTCATCTACTACGAATATTTTGAACGGTACGCGGAGTAAATGAAAAAATCTGAAGTTTTAGAGCAATTGTAGACTAAACAACAAAGCGAAAACACACTATCAACAGCTTATAGGCTGGAGTGCAAGTGTGGGTCTCCGTTTATCAGTCAGCCAGCTAAAGTGGAAGAAGAATTAGCAGAAAAGTGTATGTGTGTGTGTGTGTAGCCGTGTCTCAGTAACTGGCTGTTTTTATTTTAATTTTATATAAATAATAAAACTCAAACTAAAAAGTGCAATTGAGTTGTATATTGTATCTACAGTGTGCCAGTGTGTGCTTGATAAACCAGTGTTTATTTTTAATATATAAAAAAATTATTATAAAAGAAACACATACACACAAAAACACATACAGCATTAAAAGACTCGTGTAAGATAAAAGTGATAATATGGCGTTTTTTTCTTTTTGTACAAAATTTAATAATAATAACAGAAAAACAATTTAATATATGTTTCTTTTACATTTTGTTTCATAATTCCATAAATAAGGAAGTGTAAATGTTAAAAATAAAATGTGCAAACATAATAAAAAAAAAAGCTTTATCATAAATATGAAAACTAGAGCAGAGATAAATTTGTTTAAAAAAACAAGAATAGAAAATTTTAGTTAAATTTCAAAAGAAATTGAATCTTTAGACTGTTTCCAATACCAAAACCCGATTGTTTGAAATAAAAAACACAAAGAATAATAAATAATATTTTAACAATCATAGTAGGTACATAGTTGTGTTTCATACACCCAACTTAAACTTTAAATATGCAGGAATTTTATTAAAAAAAATAAATATTTATTAAATTTACTTGAAAAGTAATTTTGTTTTGTAAATTTTGTATTTTTAAAATTTTCCTAAACAAACTAACATTATTATTACAATTTTCCATTGAATGCGAATGAAGTTTTACAACTTCCTCTAATTGTGCATAAACACAAAAGAAAACTAAAAGAAAAAACAGGCAGCAGTAGAAAGTCGTTATATACCCTATAATAAAAGTAAATGTACAAAAGAAGTGATTATGAAAATGAAGAAAATTCAAACGAAAAAAATTCAAAACTACATACTCGTACATATGTATGTATGTATGTATACAAAGCGTGCTTTACATTGTCACACAATTATTACAACATGTCAAATGTTTGTGTAGAAGAGCACAAATGGCCTAAACATAATATGTCATGAACAATACGACATTGAGAGAAAATATTAATAAAAAAATGAAGGTCTGTTTTCTTGAAATTGTTCAAAAAACCTTCACACCTTATTATATAAGGGATGCATTTTTCTGTAATCGATTATGTTTGGCAATATAATATATTAAAAATTAATATGTATTTATAGATGTTTCTTATTTTACAATTACTTTACGTGCTCTATATACATATGTTACTTTTGTAAAAACAGCTGTTTTCATTTAACTACGTTTTGCTCTATACAAATGGTCTAAACGCAAAAAATTGTGTCGTAAGATTTTTACCCTCTTTTTTAAAACGGAAGAATTTTGATATTATTTTCTCTTAAGTTTTAAGTACATACCTAAAGTAGTACCGTCTAAACAACCTTTAAGTGATATTTAATTAAGCCACAAGATTGATTACTCCCAATTAAAATAAGTTTATATAAAAATAGATCATGGCTGTGCCATAACAGATGCTTATGGTGTAATTGTGAAACCCTTGATCGTTCATAGTGTCGCTTGGTATTTAACTAATATAAAAAAAAGCAAATAATATGGTCAAGGAACTCATACTAAGTGTATTTTTCACGAGCTGTGTAGAGTCTTGCAGCCCTCCATTCCATGCAGGATAAGATAATAATTCGAAACACTGTTATTGCCTTTGGTCTCGACTTCACTGCTAAATATGGTTTTTCGATCAAATATCACAAATTTAATTATTTTAATTTGATGAATGAGGGAATGACAAGTTTTACAAGGCATATTTGATTTTAGTAATGCGATAATTAATATTTAAAAATTCCAATCATTTTTTAGCTAAATTGATTTAATCGGTGAATTTTTTTTCTAAGTACACACACATCTTCTCCCCCAACAAACCAGTTTTTTGCGCTGTCAATGTAAAGCTACAATTTTTTTTAAAATAGTTTAGTTTTTCAACTCAATATTAAATAAAAAAAAAACTAATGACACTGATTTGATTCTCTGAAATGACGTTTTCAATTGTTAAAGTTCCACATCTGGTTGGGTGTATAACACTTACTGTAGAGTATAGGAAAAACTGCTATTATCGAGAAATTACTATATACTCGTAGATATATAAAATAACTCAGTCTGTCTCTACTTCTTTCGTGTTCGTTATGTTTGCATTCAATAAAAAATATTTTTAAAAATAAGTTTTTCTTTCGTTATTGTTGTCTTTAGCCAGCCTGCAGTGCAATTTTATTGTATTATTGAATTGTAATCAAATAAAGTTAAGTCAAGCCAAGACAACAAAAAAAACTAAATAAAACAATACGCAATTAGTAAATGATTGTAACAACTACAACTACACTTGGATTAGTTCAAATGATTTTAAAAACTGAAATAAACATCAAAAACTACAACGTTAATAAAAATTTAACAAATAATAAACAATATAAAACACGAGCTAATGAAAAAGACAAATAAAAATGTGTCATTAATAAAAAATAAAAATAAATTTCATTAAAAAAAAATACGTTTGGTGTAGATTTTGTAACAAATAGCCTGTCTCGTCTACACCGCCACTATTATTTAGTAACTGATCATAGAATTCTCATTCCTGTCTACATCCATCAACACCACCGAGGGGAGCAGAAAGTAACCAGCCAGCATGTAAGTTTGGGATATTTGTAATTTTGACACACATTTTCTTTTGGGAATTTTTTTTCCCTTGTTGGTTTTTATAGTTTTTCTATTTACTTTTATTTTATATGTACATACGTATGTATATGCATATGTATGTACATACAGATATACAATTTTTAGTCAATTTTATTTTACTTTTATTTTTTATGTAACAACGTGTCGTTTAATTATTGTGTATGAACATGCCCAGTGCTTGTTTTTCCATTTTATTGCAAATTATATCATTATTTATCTCCTTTGTTCTCTCCTTTTGTATTTGAAAGCATTCTATTTATTCTGTTTAAATTTTCTCAACTTTTATTTTTTAAATTTTATAATCATAACACACACTGTCTCTTTGCCTACAGTGATGGCCATACATTTTCGGAACGTGTATGCGTGCTCGCCAATTAGGTAATGGTGCCAGTGATATTTTTATGATTTTATCTACAGAGTGTATTGTAAAATTAGCATCTTTGACTAGACGTTTTCAAGCAGTGGACAGACATCATATGACTATGAGTTCAAAAGGAAAAAATCTTTTGAGCAAAATTGCTAGAATTATATGAATTGAATCCGTGTATGAGGAATATTAATAGTTCAAATTATTGCAGTCGTCGTAGTTGTAGGGCAAAGGCTAATTTTACAACAAACGGGTAGAAAAATCAAAAGAATTAGTTTCAGTTAGAGAAAAGGTCGTTGGAAAAATTAGCGTTATTTTAAAAATAGTGACAAATCTGGAACGAGATTCCTCTTTATATCTTAACCAGTCCTACAAATTTCTTTCGTTTCGTTTTCTGAATAACATCGATAATAATTGCAGCCCAATGTTTTACCATTCATCACTCCTCATAACGACCTTTTCAGGACACTACATATTTGTATGGAAATGAATATTGCACTAGCAGGCGGCTTGATGGTACAATCATTTTATTGCGCCATCATGCTGGTATATGGTATTTAGCATATTAGTTTTTCAATGGCAAGGCTATCGTCGTCACGAGGTTTGGCAAGCAATATTGAACAAATAAGCAAACACTGAGCAGCAATATTGAATATAATTATAGATTAATTAAATTAGAATAATTTGTAAAGAAGTTTGAATAAGATGTTGAATAACAAAAATCATACCTTGTGAAGAAAGCGATCTTATTTATTCAATACAATTTTCCAGCAAGTTGTAGCGTGTGTATGCTGTCAAAAAATCAATTTTTATTTTATTTAATACATCAGAAGTTTTCGTGATTTTCATGGGATTTTTGTCTTATACGTTGGTCCCGTCACAAAAATAATTTGTTACCGAAAATAATTGTACTCTTGTCTTATAAATACAAAATATGATGATCATTATACACTTAGCACAAATGTGGAAAAAGTGTTCTCATACTTTTCCCCAGCACTGTATTTGAATGTTCCTTTTCTTATCGTTTGTTATTATTTCGTGTTTCTACTTGATCAGTTGTTTTTTGTTTATATTTTGTTTTCATTTATTTATGTTTTGTGCCAGTGTGCGTGCATGTGTGTGTTTTCACCCTATATGTGTTATTTCTCTCATTTTGTCACTCTTTTTATTTTGCTCATGAGCACGAGTGTGTGCGTGTGTGTTGCTGGGTATGTTTGGATTTTGCTTTTAACTTTTGTCCGCCTCCCCCTCCGTATTATGGATAATGTGTTAATATTTTCTTTTTTGTTGATATTCAGTCAGTCAGTACAATGCCTTTCTTGGTCATACATTTGTATGATGTATAAATTGAAATACATACATATGTTTTTTTGGGTATGTAACCGCAAAGTAACTGGCAAACATGATTAACCCATTAAATTGAAGTAATTAATTCTTTTGTTTTTTTCAAAAATTTCGATAAAGTCCTACAAAATACTCGTGTAGGTAAATATTTTTTATTAAAAATCATTTAAAAAATAAATTTGATCCAATGTGTTGTCGACATTGCCGTCGTTGCCGACTTTAACAAGTACAGTGACTGAGGGTATCAGGGATGGAAAATTGATATCATGATATTGAAATAAAACGAAAGCCATTCATTTTTTATTATATATATAAATTTTTTTATATTCAGTCATATTCATTAATTTTTGAAGTAATTAAGGCCCCATGCCAAGCTTATTCCTAATGCACACAGCGTGGGTATTACACGAAATCTTTTGCACTGTGTTTTTCCCCCCTGTAACTTTACTTAATTTAATTATAGAATTGAAACAGGAGGACTCTACGTATAGGTAACCGCATAGGTCAAGCTTGAAAGATTTACCATACCCGAGATATACATATACATATTCACTGACTCATCAATACTATTGGGCACTTCCAGTTTAGCTAGAGAGCTGAAATTTAGTATTTAGAAAATCTGAAAACGCGCACTTTTTTCCGGGGGACCAAAGTGTCCCCTTATTTGTATGGGACACTTCCACGAATGGTAGAGAACTAAAATTTTGAATACAGGTAGGTCCTGGGAAATAAGCACTTTTCCGCAAATGAGCACTTTTCCGCTAGGGGGACTTTTCCACTATAGCTAGAAGGCTGAAATTTGGTACAACCTAACCGTCTGTAAACGTTAAGTTTAAAGACGTTTTCATACCTACATACATATATAAATATGTATATACATACATATATACTTTTACAAAAAATAACTTGGAAAATAGGAGTCTGATATATGTGTATGTAAATCCGCACCAAAATATAAATGTGAGAATAAGGCAAAGATCCTGCCCAAAAATTTCGTCCTTTAAAAGTACTAGGGGGAAAATTACGGCATTCGATGTCGATCGAAATTTAAATGAAACATAATAGAAATTCAATGGAATATAATAGAAATTTCGATCGATATCGAATGCCGTAATTTGCCCCCTGAGTTCTAAACAGGTCCAAGTTCTTGATATGTACTTGGAAATATGGAGCTTGGCAATATTTTTTAACTTTTTAATAAGGTAAAGAATTATGGGAACAATTTTTATCAGACTACCTGCTAGTTTTCTAGAAATGAAATCGCATTGTACCTTATTTGATCTCAGTATTTTTAACAGCCCTAACTTTTCGATATGAACTTTGCCTTATTTTCACATTTACGTTTTTTGTGATGATTTACATATGTATGTATATTGTAACCAACATACATACATATTCCAACACTTCCTCTAATCTTCAAAATAACTTTTCCTAAGACATTGATTTTTAAATCTCACACTGCGAATGATGGTTTGTTTACCTGAAGTGGTAACTTGATGGCAGATTTACTGGAATGGAAATTCCAGGTATTTTATTCATCCAAAGTTTATTATAATTAGGTAGTTATTTCGTACAACAAACGATTGAAATTTGTAATAAAAATATGAATGTAAAAATATGTAAGATGCACAAAAAAAACTCAAGACAATTTTTAAAAAAGTTTTTATTGCTGCAATTTTGTATACACATCCCGAATTAGCGTTTTTCGCCGAATTATGTTGTTCCTACAATGTAAATGATCATTTGTCGTAAATATAGAGGATTTCATCAGCTATTTTTGAACTGCATATTTGGAATTGGTTTGTCCAACATCAATTAACCATATGTAACAAATAAGACTTAAAAATACACAGTTAAGGATTTACATTTATTTGGAAAATGCATAAAATGTGTGTAGATTTACTAGGTAGGTAGGTATATGTGTGTATTAAGATCCTTTGTCCCAACTGCAAGTATTTTGTCTCAGGGTTTTTTTTTGTTTTTGCTTACCAGGCAGCAATAATAAAAAATATTATCAACTAAATAAATTTGGAACATTTGAAATGTATATAACTTTAACAGCATTTTACAATTTTCGTATATTACTTGCTTTTTTAGCAATATTATTTGGTGTTTTTTGTGAATAAAATATTCAAATACGAGGGCGTATCAATAAGTCCGTGACTTTTCGAACTTCCCTCGCAGTTATATGAAATGCAACACTGTTCCCATCAAGTATCCTGTTAATAGACTGCTGTCAAATTTTGAGTAAGTGTCGTCATTTACTTTGCGTTTAACAGCTGTTCAAAACATAAAAATGGAAAAAAGTGAATTTCGAGTGCTCGTTACACATTATTTTTTGCGAAAAAAAAACGCCAATGAAACCAAGGAAAAGCTCGATAAATAGTATGGGGAACTCTGCAGCATCGATTTCAATGGCAAAAAAGTGGTTTACTGACTTTCGATATGTTCGCACAAGTACAAATGACACTGAACGTTCTGGACGGCCAATTGAGGTTAGTACACCCGAAAATGTCGAAAAAATCCACGCTATGGTGTTGGCCGATCGAAGAGTAATTCAATTTTAAATGATCAGCTGGGTTTAAGGAAGTTGTCTGCAAGATGGGTGCCGCGTTTGATCTCAATTGTTTGGAGTTATTTAACCGCAATCCGAATGAGATTTTGCGGCGTTTTGTAACTGTGGATGAAACATGGAACCAAAACTGGACTCCGAAGACCAAGCAGCAGTCTAAACAATGGGTTTCTCCGGCGTGAACCTGCTCCGAAGAAAGCCAAGGTAAGTTTGTCGGCCAATAAGGTGATGGCAACAGTTTTTTGGGATGCACGCGAGATAATAATCCACATCGATTACCTTAAAAAGGGAAAAACAATAAACGGAGAATATTATGCCAACTTATGAGACCGATTTAATGAGGATTTAAAAAGAAAACGACAAGAAAGTCAAGAAAGTTCTTTTTCATCATGATAATGCACGGGTGCACACGTGTGCAGTGTCAATGGCAAAACTCTATGAATTGGACTACGAATTGGTACCTCATCCGCCATATTCTCCGGATTTAGCCCTAGTGACTACTTCCTATTTTCAAACCTAAAGAAATAGCTCGGTGGAAAGAGATTGAGCTCCAACAATGAAATTATTGAGCAAACAAATGCCTATTTTAAGGACCTTGAAAATTCCTATTTTTTGGAAGGGATACAAAAACTGGAGAAACGTTGGACTAAGTGTATTGAGTTAAAAGGAGATTATGTTGAAAAATATATTTTAGTTTTGCAAAAACAACTGTGTTTCATTTAAAAAGTCACGGACTTATTGATCCGCCCTCGTATTATTGGCGTGTGTTGGCTTTAAATATGTATATCCTCAGCTGGCAGAATGCTTCTTAAATAAGTCTATTTAATACAGGTATTTATATAATTTCAAGTATGTCCTACCATTTAACACAATAACAACAAAACAACTTAAGTGCTTGAATAAAATAAGCAGAAGCTGACTGCATTTTAACACACTTTTTAAATCTGTGGTTTTACGATACAAAAAAGGTGCTCGCATTTAAAGAGATAGAAATGAAATTATAATTATTAATTATAATAATAATTAATTTAATTAACTTAGCTTGCCCATATAAAGTCCATTGAGAAATTTAAATACACATTTTCTTTTCTTTGTGTGATTGTTGATATTCATCGCATTCCGAAATTGATAAATTATTATTTAAAAACTCATACATAAATATTTGTAAATGCTTTAATTAATTATAACCCAGTAAATCTAAATATACGAATGTATCCCGTATAAATACGAGTATATATAAATACATATATTTGATTGCTGTGTTTTATAATTAAATTTAATTTAACTTCAAAACTTTGAGAGATTTTTAAGAACAAAGAAGAAGTGTAAAAGATACAGAGTGAGTAAATTAAAAGAACTATTGCGTCATTGCAGCATATTTTATATTGAAGTCTTTAAGTCTTTATTTGTGCACATCTTTTTGTTTGCTGTTTTGGCCAATAAATTATTCAAAATCAAGGTGGTGGCATACATGCATATGGGATGTCTTCGTGGACATAAAAAGAATTAAATAAGAAATCCAAGGAACTACAAATATTTTTAAATTGCCTGCCACCTATAAATTCCAACAAAAAAAGGTTCTTTTTGAAATCGTACTCTTTTTTATATTTAGTTAAAGTTGTGTACTTTAGGATTCCCATCAAAAAGTACTTCTGAAAAAAGTTTAATAAATGCTTCGCTTCGTTTTTCAACAGCATATTTTTCTTACGGAAAAAAATGTGTAATGGTACTTTTGAATGGACAGCAACTCCTGTTTAAGATAAAATATCCGTTGCAGGGGTTATACATTTATAAGCCAACCAATTTTGTCTTATTACCAAATAACAAACTGTTGTTTAAAAATACAATTTTCCACACATTTCTGAACATTTAATGGAATTTTCATTGTGCTTCTTCTTCTAATTTCAGAATGCTTAAACTTATACTGACAATGGTTGTTATATAACCCAGTTGGCCGAGCATCTGTAGGCGGCAAGTTGAAAACAAAAGATTGTGGTAAGTACGATTCAACTTTTTAAACTAAATCCAAATATTAGAAAAGATGAGACTCATCACCTAAAAGTCTTAGATTTTTTAACTTCATATTTCCTCTGAATGAAGCCATATCGCTCCCTAATTATATGTAAATACTTTTTTTATATGATGTTATACTATAAAGTAACCAGTTCTTAGAGTAATAAACAAATTAATAAACTTTAGGGAAAGTCTTTAAGAGAAAACATTATTAAAATGTTAAAAGTCGAGCTTAAGAAGATTTAATAAAAAGTAACAACTGGTTGTACAATTGAGCTGAATAAACCAGTTCGTCACTACCTCACAAGGTATACATTCTTCATTATTATTTTTGTACCGTCAACATCATGGCTTTTTTTTATAAGTATCGGGTGGTTTTTGTTAACCGTCTGAAAATTTGCAAAAGTGCATGAAATATTTTTTTAGGCAGATTTAATGAATGCCTGCCATTTACGTTTTCCAGCATTTCGGGTAGAGTATCCCACCAATGACAGCTGTAATTTTATCTTCCAAGACTGTAATTGTCAAATCGCATGATATTGGCGACCATTGAATGGACTGCTCCAAAACGTGAAATTAATTGCTCACCAAACTCCCCTTGCAATAGGTTGATGGTATTACGGGACGAGTGGCATGTGGCGCCGTTTTGTTTTGGCTCCTTTGACTGCAACGTGCAAACCGCACCCAACAGTGCGTCTTTCGGGTTGCATTGGCAGCTTTTAAGTTGCCTTTGGCTGCTCTTCACATCAAATCGGGCATTTCTGTTTGTTGATATACCCATTGAGCCAAAAATGAGCTTCGTCGCTGAAGAAGTAGCCCTTGTATTTTGTTCAAGTGTTAAATACAATAACAGTTTGTAACGAAAATTCTGCAATAAGTTTTAAATTAAAGTTTTAAATAGAACAATGATTTCTTTGCTTTCGTATTCGCACTGTTGCTTATGCTGTTGTATTTTTAAGACCAGCTTCATAGCAATAGTAATAGCATTTTTATAGCAACAATCTAGCATTTTTTACCCCCTGTTTGTGTTATAAATAATTAGCAATTACAAAATGGAAAAAAGTGCAACATTATATTTTTGAAAAGCTAAAGTGGACACATTGCTCCCTGAAAGATTAACAATATATCTCTACTTTTATTGTCCCCCTGCATAGAAAAAAACGTAATATCTTTAGAAAAATTATTTTTAACATTTTTCCATAAACACAACTCCCATACATGTAAAATTTTAACTTTGAGATTGTCCTTGTCGCTTCAGCGTTAGTATTTTTCCTTTATGAAATACTTACTTGGTTTTATATAGTTTTAGAATTGTAATAGAAGAAATCCAAAAATTAGATTTGAAAAGAAATAAGTAGTGAATTTTCCATCCCTGCTTCTTGCTCACATTTAAGAGTTTTTCTCAACATGTGCATGCGTATTTAAGGAAGTGTTGGTGTAATGTGTATACACAGCTTTACAGATTTTCATGTTGTTCTAGTTTGAGTATGCAGGTCAAGACTTTAAACGGAAAGTAAAGTAACAAAATACAAAAACAACAACGGCATATCAACAAACATTTTATACAATAACCTTGTTTCAACATAAATGTTGCTTGGCAACATCTTTTAATAACGTAACGATAATGTCAGCAACATGTTGTTTTCGTGGCAATTGCATTTAGTTACAATTTGCATTTATTTTTATTTGTGTTTAGTAGTTTTTATTGAACTGGTTTCTTTGCATGTTACGAAATTACAAAATTTAAAAAGAGGTTTTTAGATTTTTGTTAGCTCACATATACATATATATTACATACATTTGAATAAAAAACCTTGTGATAAAAATACTAAATAAATTTAAAAAAAAAAATGACGTCATATTACTAAAGTATACACGCAAACTCACGCTGTGTATAATAGTGTGCAAATATGTATGAATAAATGACAGAGTGAGTATGTGTGGGGGCTGGTTGATTGTTATGCTTTTTACATAATATTTTTACAAATCGAGGTTTTTAGGTCACGCCCCCTTATTTAAAAAAGATATACATATGTATATACATATGTATTAATTTGTTGCATTATTCTTGGTACGAAAAATGTGTTTTAGTGACCAAGAACTAGATTCCTAACATATTAACCCACATACAAATAAATAGATGTCTCAACTTTTATCGTACTTCAATTTCAATTTTGACCTAATTTTTCATTTTCATATTCCTCTTCCCTTGCATTTTGTTTATTTATTGTAAAAAAGTTATACTATATGCATGTACTGCATTTAAAAAACGATTAAATTGTATATTGTTGTTGAGAGTTTCATTTTGACCTAGTTTCTTAGTGGGGGAACATTAAAAATATTTTGATTCGTAAAAATGTATTACATATTTTATTTTATAATTAGTTTGGTACGACAAGGTTTATTTATTCACTAGATTAATTTAATTACTTAAGAACAATTAAAAACGAACGAGAATTATGTAAATGTTTATTCGATATCATTGTAAGCCCATTACAAGAGATGCCATATTATCTATGTACATTTGATACCTAAAAATGTTAAAACATTTTCCCACAAATTGTATTTGGGGAAATTTAAAAAATTTTTATTGCTGAATTTTTTTTTTTGTTAAAATTTTATTTATAAAATAATGAAATTCTTAAAAACAAAAAAGATACCCAAAAGGTTCACAAGGAATTTCTATAAATTTAAACAGGCTTAATAAATAATATGATCGAAACAATTTGTACTTATTTTAAGAAAAGTTTTAAAATTTGAACAAAATATTTATAATTATGTAAAATATACATGTATACTGTGTACAAAACGATCAGATTGATGGGGTTGCCAAAATTCTTAGAAATAAATGTCCCCCTAAAATGCTGTTCCAGCATATTTTAGATCAGGGGTTCTCAACATTTTTTGGTTCATGGATCTCTTAGGATTTTTTTATTGCGGACCTTCATATTATTTTGAATGTTGAATTTAAGGTGCATATTAAATATTTAAATTTGGTAAATAAGATAATAGTTTAATTAACTATAAAATTTTTGACACCCTATTAGTGTCTTGTTATGAAACTATCCTCAAACATAATGTTGGATAAGAGAGTTAGGTTCCTCAGCTGAAATTATAGGAAATCTTTCAAATTCAAGATTTTAGAAACCGGTAGGTCTTTTAATTCGATAAAAGGTGAAATTTAATAAAGATGTAAAATGACAAGTTTAACGATTGTTTTTTGTATAAGAACCTACTAAGGCAATAATATTATAATGAAAAATATTTTATTGAATTTAAATTAAATAGCAACCGAAATAATCAATATTTAATCTATTTTCAGTTCGATCGTTAGAGAAGAAAAGCCAGAAATTTTACCTTGGACAACAGTGTGTGGGAGCTAACAACAGTAACAATTGAGACAACGAAAAAAAAATTGTATTAAAGCTGCCATTATGATACCAACATCCGCCACAAGTTCTTCACCACCAACTGCCTGCTTAGGCAATGTTGGTAATCAAATCAACAATTCACCCAGTGTAACGGGTAGTGCCAAAGCCAATAATGGAGCAGTAGCAGGAGAAGGGCATGGTAACACTAGCGCCTTTCTAGGTATAGCATCCTTGATACTGGAAGGCAGAGCTTTAGCTGATGATGAATATAGCATACAAACATCAAGATATGAGCTAAAAACATCATTGAGTAGCAACATTGCAGATTGCGGTAGGCAATCACCTAAGCCCTCTACATCAAAAGCGGCTTTTGGCGAAAATGTAACTGGTGGCATGGGTACTAGTTCTTTCTCCATTGATTTAGTTAATTATCTGGGTCGAAAATCGTCCCATTCTCCAGAATCTACATCATCTTCATCATTTTTAAGAGATCCCTATAATAGCAGTAGTAGTGAAAGTGCCTCATCGTCAGTAGAAAGTAATCATAGCCGTTGGTCCCAAAAGCTTAGTCAATTGCGACAAGAATCTCCAAGTGCTCATCATCAAGCAATAGCAGCCAGACAAAATGTGGCGGTAGAATGCCCAAGAGGTTCAGATGCGGAATATGTGGCGTTGGCTATAAATACCGATCATCAACATTATGGTGCAAATGAGGATCGAAAAGTTGGAGATTTTGAAATAATAAGAAGAATGTCCATAAATCAAATGAATTTTTATAATTCACCCAATTCTATGAGTGGTTATGGTGGTGGAGGAGGTGGTGGCAGTGGTGGCGGTGTTACTAGTGAAAATTACATGTGCTCCTTACAATCTCTAGCCAGCAATACATGTTTACGTGTTGGCAGTCCCTTATTACTCACCACAACTTCTCCACCTAGATATTTAAATAATAGACACATTTCTTCATCTACACCTAGATTTACAACACCTCAACAACAACAACAATTAGATTATTCAATTGGTTCGGTCAGCTGTTCCGGCAGTAGTGGTGGAGTTTCAGTCAATTCCTGGCATCCTTCTCTATCTCCTCATCTAGCTAATAGTAGTAGTAGTAGCAATAATAGTTCTAATAATAGCAATAATAAAGATTATTTGTTGCGTAAATCCAGTACAACAACACAACGTATGGCTATACCTTTGCCACAAGCAGCAAACAAGAAAACTATCAATTCTTCTACATCCAGCCACAATTTGCATTCGAAAATTTATGACCGCAGCAACTCTAACTCTGCAACACCAACAACAACGATGACATCATCATTATCATCTGGTACTGTAAGCCGTAATCAAACATACCTACAACAGGGTCCACACTGTGATCAGTTCCTGAGAAAAATGGGACTAGCCAAAGGTGATGCCTCAGAAACTGAGGACCACTACTGTGATATGTCGTACGTTAATATAACGGTAAGACAAGCTAAAAAAAAAGAGCAATTAATCGTTATATTTACACCGTTTTTATTTTTTATTGTAGTGCACACGTTGGCGTGCCTATTGTATTAAAATGGAAAATATTTTAGCTCGTGGTGAGCCCATATGCATAGAAGTTTATTTGGGTCCAGTAGGCCATAAAGTTTTACTTGAACAATGGATAATAACACAGAAAGAAAAGTAAGTAGACTTGTAATTAAACGTATGCACATCTGCCCATCTGTTCCGCGTAGCCTACGGAAAACGATTTGTGTCTGTTTGTCCAAAAATCTTCTGATTTAAACTGATTTAAACAGCGCAACCTGTTGGTAAAGTAATAAGATTATTGATAGTCAGCTCTGTATGTTTTAGACAAACAATTTTCACAAATAACCTTTATTACCAGAAAAACTTTGATTTAATATTTCCCACAAGATCACACTTCGATCTTGTGCACTTTGACTGTAAAAATAATAATGTTTTCGTTCCAACTTATTGTGCCGATTGCATGCATACTCTAAATTTTTCTTTGTTTGAATATTAGCTAATTAATTAAATCATTTCAATTCTACAGACAACCATCGCCTACAATGACGCTGCCCTCATTATGTAGTGCCATACGCAGCCAATTATATTTTTCGCAAATCAGTGCCTGGTGTGATCTTATTAAAAAATCGGACAAGACGATTAACGAAACCGGTCGCATTATCTACACCACACCGCAAACAACAAGTGCAGCTGGCGATTTGGCAACTACAACGAACAATGCAATAACAACAGCACCGCCAACAACATCTACTGCCTCAGTACATCAATCCACTGTCATAACGTCGTTGTCTGGTACTTCACCAACGGCTGGCAGCGGCGTGTTGTTAGGAGTAGGGTGTTGCAAGGGGCGACCATCATCGCCACGTTTAAATATTTTCTATCGTATTAAACAATATGATAGCACTGCTTGCTTTAATTCAAAGCCGAATGTACATAATTTTCCAAATGTCAATATATCGGAAAATTGTAGTGTTTCGGTTTGTTTAAAAAGTCTTCCACGTATTACGGGGGGTATACCAAAAGTTGGTACAACAGCAACGCAACAGCAGCAGCAGCAGCAGCAACAGCAACGAAATACACCAACAATTGGATTAACGGCAATAGCAATGGCAACACCACCCGTAAAGTCTGCAGCAACAACATGTTTGGCTGCTATAACTAAAACAGCAGCTACAGCTTTAAAAGCAACAACTTCAGACACATCAAAAGATGCCTCTGCCGCTGTTAACATGACAGTAGCTGAAAATCCAATAACAACAAATGCCAATAAACCAACACTTTTAAAAATGAACTGTGATAATTTAAAGGAACATCAGCAACAACAAAAACAATTTACTGCCTCCTCCTTCTCCTCCTCACGCTGCTCGTATTCAAATAGTAATAAAAATTCTAAAAAATCTGCAGTCGAAGATGTATGCGATTACGATCAAGATCGTCTAGATGTTGATTTTGAGTATCACGATGAACTCGATATTGATTTTAGTGCCGGCGGTGACAATAGTGCCATCTCATGTGGCGGCAGTGTAATAGTTGGCTCGTCCAGCGTTGGTGATTGTGATAGTTCCAATTCTTTAATTAGTACAAATAGCTGTGGAAATCTTTCACATCGCGAAAAGCAACTCCTCAAATATCGCAAACGTATGCTGAAACGTGATAAAAAACAACAACTGCGCGACACTAATGACCAAACGCCAATGCCAATGCAAAGTGCAACAGAAACGCGTAACATCAATAGCAAAATGGAGCAAGGGGAAGAAGATGGTTATGATAATAATGCTGAGGATGTAGGTGTTGATAGCGATGGCAATAATAGTGATACCGCCGAACATAGTGAAAGGAAATATAGTGTTAATATTAGTTTAGCAAAAGGCCAAAGACAACAATTACCAAATAATCATAAAAATAGCATTCCGTGTACAAATCAATTGCAGCTGCATCAGCAGCAGCGTCAACAATATCATGTTAAAATGATCTCAACAGGTACTCAAACTATGACCAACACTTGTACATCTTGTGGTACCGAAAAGTCAATGATATGTCTGAAATGTAATCCATTAAAAGCTAATAATGATGGTAGTGCTGCAACAACATCTATATCTGATTTCTCGTACAATTATGAAGAGATTATGGATGCTGAGACCTCTTCAGCCAGTAGTTTAAGTAGTAGTGATATTATACATACACCACGTAATAAGGCCGAATTATTATTACAAGCCATACAACGTACACCGAAGTCGAATAAAAAACATAAACATAAATCCAAAGACTCAAATCAAATGGCTGCCATAACTCAACAACAACAACAACAACAGCAAAACTCTCCAACGACAACCACAATATTAAACAGCAATAATAATCTTATAGGAAATTCACCCCGGAATTCTAACAATATTAGCCATAGCAATAGTAGAAGCAGTAGCGCAAGTAGTGTTATTAATGGAGTAATTGTTGATAAAGGTATCAACAATAGCAATAATATGATTAGCTGTCAAGTATGCAAACGTCAAAAGACTCAACATAATTTTAATCAGCCTTCCATCGAAGACTTAAATTCAGATGATAACAATTCTATGCCCAATAGTTCAGCAAATTCATCATGTGGCAATGCCCTATCATTAGGCAACAATACAAATCAAAATAAATCATTAACTAACGATGATAAGGCTTCCTCTGATGATGATAATGAGACGGATGGTGGGAAAATTTTACCACCCGACTGTGCATATAAATTTCCGATTGTTGTCGAAGTTGATCAGGGGAATGATGCGACAAAAATAACATCGAAAAAGTCCTATAGTGATAATTTGAATAGAAATGAAATAATGGAAGAAGTAAGTACCAAAGAATAACCATTCATATGTGTATTATATAAAATTTCTTTAACTTCGTAGCGTTTTTCTCGACCTTATAAAGTATTTTGTTATTTATGAACTTTGTGGAGGGTCCCTTTTCAACCTTCTTTCCTCGTTTGATTTCAGGCAACCGATATGTAACACTAGCTTTTTTATAAAAATAATAAAGTTCGAAGTACTTAATCAGTGTTGCATCATACTTACTGTATCAAATAAAATAATGATAAATTGTGATGGTGCCATAGAATAAGCGGAGAAGATATCCGAATCAAATCTCTATCGGTGTCTATATAATTGCCTAGATACCTTCAGTTCTGTGTAGACCAGATCGATTACTGAACTCACTTGCTGAAGATCGAGGCTCTTTGTCTCCAGTAGTATGATTGACTAACAGCGTTAACTCTAGTGTGCATATTTCATTGATGTGTGTTATTACACGTCATGACATTATGGGTTCACACGCCAATGCTAGATTAGATACACGCGAAGGATCATTAGAGGAAGCATAGGCATGTTCTATTTAATGTTGCATCGTTTGTTAAAATATCAAAAAAAAAAAAAAAAAAATTATATATATGTGTTTCCAAATACAATGTTGTATCGTCTTTAACGATGTTTACCATTTTCGATGGCTTAGTTCGCCCAGAAAACAGTCATGCTCTGATGAT
Source organism: Phania funesta (assembly GCA_963932375.1). Taxonomy (NCBI): domain Eukaryota; kingdom Metazoa; phylum Arthropoda; class Insecta; order Diptera; family Tachinidae; genus Phania; species Phania funesta. Next base: position 87,212,621 of record OZ010654.1, on the reverse strand, counting down.
CAAATGCACAGATTACTAACATCATTTGTTTTTCTTCCGCGTAGATTTGTTTAATATTACCTACAATATTCCCACAGACCTGATGTTTCATGTATGGTTTACTCTGTGTTTGCAGCGTCTACATCAAAAATGGAAACTATGGTGTTTATTCGATTCGAATACAACGCGTAGCTCTCTCCTTTATAATCTAAAATTTTTTTATGCAAAACAAAAAATGCTCCGTATCACTTCTGGAGACTTCAAAGAGATTTTAAAGAACCTAAATGAGGCACCTAGTGTGTATTTAGTTTAAACTATATCCATTATTGTTCGCACGAATAAATTTTTTTAATTTAGAAAAAAAAAATTATTCTAACAATTTTGGTTTTGAATATTCGAATAGTTTTTTAAAACTACTTGTAAACAATATTTTCTAAATTTGAAGTTGGCGAAATAATTTTTTAAAGTTGATTCTTGATTTGATTTTCCGTCACGATATTTGGAATGGAAACAAACCGGTTATGCTATGTGCCATCTTTAGTATCATTGTTTATTCTGAGTAGTAGTTACTCAGAACTCTATACATATTATGTATGTATGTATTCAGTAACTATGTACTCCGTGTCTAAGAATTGAGGTAATTATGGTGGACACAATTATGTTGAACATAATTATGTTGGACATAATTATGTTGGACGCAATTATGTTGGAAATAATTAGGTTGGAAATAATTATGTTAGACATAATTATGGTGGCCATAGTAATGATGTACATTAATATGGTGGACATAATTATGTTGGACAAATTTGTTATGATGGACATAATTAAGTTGCAAATTTATGGTGGACAAAATATGGTAAGCTTAATTATGGTGGACATAATTATGGGCAAATTAACCTAAACTACACGAACGAATTGTTGAATCTTATAAGCGATAACAATTTTATTTTCTTTTTTTTATAGGAATATTTTGAATCATCAACAAAACTAACACCTCACATAGATCGATGTTCTCTAAATGTTAAGATTTCCTCCTACTATGCTCAGACACCACTAACAAATATTGCTGCTGAAAATTATGCAAATAAAATAGAATATCAGTCACGTTCCTGCTCTACCCCACCGTTAGAAGACCAAACAGAAAATGTATCTAAAATCAAAGGTACTACAAATATGGCACAATTTAAGACGCCTACACCAAGCGAACAACATCAGAATGGAATAAAAAATAAAACGCAACAACCGCTGCAGCCCCACAAACATACACCAAAACCAAATAATTTGCATATCGCTTGTAATTTTAACAAAACTGATGAACAGCAAATTGTGAAAATAAATCATAACAATAGCATGAATAATGATACACCCACTACCCATAATCCGCTATTGTTAAGACGGAGTTTACCCAAAGTGAATCTTACACCCATATTTTGTGATCCAAATTCAATGATGGCGGTTTCTTCGCCACCGATACCTATTGGCAATGGTGTGTGTAATGGCAGCTCGAATGGCTTAACAGTAAAGTCAGCTGACATTAGTGTAACGGAGGCTACACCTACATTTTCATTTGGGTCACCCTCTAGTCCGGCACCCACAATAACAGTGCAAAAATCGTATTCAGCACCAGCTCTGCCAAATTCACCCTCTCTATCACCACGATTTGTTAAAGCATCGGCCATATATAAGAGAAGAGCTCGTCATTTGTCCGATCGTTCGGATCGTTCTTCGCTAGGTTCAGATGAACAATTTTCTGATGAAGATATCGATTCTGGCATGTACAGTCCATTTGCTTCATCACCCGTCAAGTTGAGAACTCGCTTGACGGCAGTCTTTGGTCGTAAGCCTTTAATGGGGAATTTGGAAGAATGTCTGCTGCAACGACGTTTGCTACCCAAAATTGAAGTGATGGGATTTAAATTACTTTTGGGAGCTTCGGGAGGTTTTTGTCCCACACAGTTAACAATACCAGCTGCTGCCTATTTTTATGAACTTAGAGGGGAAACCTTAAGCACCCCGTATTTGGTGAGTTAAATTTAAAATGTATAAGAAAAACGAAAAACACATTAATTTATTTTTTTTTCTAATAGTGTGAAATACGCTTACCCCGTAAAGGTTATACGGTGCCACGTTGTGGCACGGTACAAGCTACTTTATTGAATCCTATGGGTACTGTGGTTCGTATGTTTGTTATACCCTACGATATGCGTGATATGCCAACGTTACATCAAACTTTTATTAGACAACGTATCCTGGCGGATACGGGAGTACAAGCACATAACGATACTAATCAAAATGAAGTGGACAAGCAATTTAACGATGTCGACAACAATGCAACGGCGACTTTAAGTACAAAGCAACAAGAAGTGGAGCAACCAGAAAAACACCACCAGCTAATCAGTCAACAACAACAGTGTTCACCTCAATGCAACAACGAAAATCCGTTAGGACACTTTATATCAGCTGAAAATATGAAAAGTTTAAGATATTCCATACATTTGAGGTGAGTTAAAATATGGTGCAAAGAAAAAAATCCATATAATTGTTTCTCTGTCTTACTGAAAAAGTGATTAATTTCTTATACAAGACGACGTGAGTGACTATTATGCCACAAAAAAATCTCTATCAGTTTCTTATTAATCGATTCTTTGTTGTTGATAACATTTCCAGATTCCAAACATCACGCACTGGTCGCCTAATGCTGCACACCGATATACGTTTATTGATATCACGGCGTACGGATTGCGATACAGCTGCTGCACATGCCAAGGGGGTATTGGAAGCACCAAATGAGCTCATTACAAATACTGTGATGCCAACAAGTCCCAAATATAGTGCACGTCAAGATCAAACAAGTAGTAAAATTTAGTAGTTATTAAAAGCTGCCTGTGTGCCAGTTGCTATGTTTCAACAGCTGCAAGCAAAACTACAACAACGCTGGCAAAGAATATGGGTTTAATAAACAACAAAACGATAGCCTAAATTCATACAATGCCGAAGATTTATATGGTTTAAATCTTGAAGATTCATTTTTTTTTTTTTTTTAAACATGAATTTGAAATTTATAACAAAATGAAAATATTTCAAGCACCCACTTCCCTTTTAAACACACACACACACACACCCTCATACAGTCAAATTGCTTGTTTTATCTGTGTCACCAAAATGCCTTCTTTTTATTACAACTTTACTTCATTTAATAATTATTATGTGTATTTTTTTTCTTATTTTAGTTTTTTTAAAACAAATTGTTGTATGTAAATATATTTTGTTATGTATTTTTTTAAATTATTTTACAGTCAAAATGAATATGATATATTGAAAGTTAAATTGCTTAAGCAATTTTTTTTTGTTTCAAAGCATAATTTTAAAATTTTAAAATTTATACAAAATTTAACAAAAACAGGCTTCATTCATTATTTTTCATTTAACTTATGGCAGCTTGTTTTTAGTTTTTTTTTTCGCTCACATTTGTTTTAAAAAGCAAATTTTAGTAACGGTTTGAATTCATATCACTTTGTATTCATCTCTTTTACTTTTAAACAAATTCCTTATTATAGTCCGCCATTTTAATATACATCATATATACACACATATATATATTTTGCAAATTATGAAATTTTACTCATGTAATAATTTCTCCCCCATCCCCTTCCTCAGTAACTGTGTATAGAGAAATGTTTATGTTTTATTATTTATTTTATTTTACTTTACATATACATCCATACAAACATGCTACGTACGAGCATAATACGAGAGCACGTACGAGCATAATAGATATTTAGTAATTTTAAATCAATGTAATTATTTTATTATGTTGTTTTATGAGTATTTTGAATTAGTATGTTTTATCCTATTAAATGAATTCAATGTAAAACAGTTTTTATTATTGTCTTTTTTCAACTTTTATGTGGTTTTGCTTTCAATTTTTCTGTTTGTTTGTTTGTTTGAGTTTAGTTTAATTTGACAACATTGCAACAAAAACTGCAAATAATTTTCATAGTGGTTTGTATGAGGGCCAAACACAATTGTGTTAGAAATTAAAGCATTTTTAAAGCATTAAAACGGTGTTTACGTTGTTTCAAGAAAAATGTAGCATGACTTGAAAACTTGATATCCGTATTTTTTTAAACTGGCGAATTGTTAACAAGTAAACTCACGGGCGAATTCAAAGTATTTTCGGCTTCTTTGCCGATGTCAAACTTCATATATAAAAAATGTACCGGAAACGGTGAAACATTTTTTTAGTCTTCCCTAGATACAGTGTCGTTTTGTATTCCGAATCCGTAATATTTTATTCGAAAGTGGAAATTTGCGAATGTTTTACCTGTGTGTATAGCATTTCATTTGTTTGAGAACAATTGCTTATTTACGCCAGCGACATGATATGTATATCGTGTAATAACATTGAAAAAAAGGAAAATATGTGGATTTGAAAGAAAACAGGCATAAAAATTCAATTCGAATGATTTTCTATTCGAATCCAGTTAATTTCCGAATTATTCGATTCTGAGTGTATGTATTAAAATTGTATTTTAATTATTCTCAAAATATATGAGTTCATTCCAACTTCTTTTGCTAGTTATTGTTGAACTGATGAAAGTAAAAAATGGTATTAAAATTGGCACTCTTCTATTGTAAGTTTCAATATTACCAAAACATGAAATAATAATAGATATTTGAAATCTATTATTCCTAAAATCAATGTTTTTTAATAAAAACTGGAATTAATTTCAATTGATAAATAAAATGGTTAATTATTCATATCTAAACGGTTCCAATATGACAAATTATTCATTAACTCCTGTAAAAATCATTCACTATTTTTTTTATATTTATTAATTAATAATAGAGAACTTTTTTTGAATCAAGGCGGGAGTTTATATTCAGTCTATACAATGTTCTCTAATTCATTTTATAAGACATTTCAATGCAACAGGTTTTAACCATACAGTTTAAAGTTATGGTATCTGCGTTAAGAGAAAGTCTTATGCGGTACTGATTGAGTCCTTACGAATGTTGTTCAAAGCTGCCATGCACGTGGTATGGTATGGAAAATACTGCATTTATATTTACAAATGTCGTCTGGGGGTTACATTGTGTTTCGAAAATTATTTCTTTCGAAACGAAATACACACAAGTAACCCCGGTGATAAGTATCAGGGCAACTCACGACTTAATGTCTTCTACAATGGAATCGTTTTGCAGTGTTTTTGGACCCTCTTGTAGGTTGTGTTGCGAAAAGATTTTTATAGAGCCCGTGGTTAAGGCTAACGGGGGTAAGGAGGCAAGAAGGCTAAGGCTGTCAAAAGTTACACGAAAAATCTGTAATTTTTGTCGCCGTTTTCTTTTTTCCAATTTATGGACTTTAACATGCTTGCGTAGATTATGCAATGCCTTTCACTACTTTTAAATTACGCTCTGGTTTTTTATCTTTGGAAAACCCCAAAGATTTTCATTAAAAGCAAAAAATATTCATTTGTATAGTTGTTTTGTTTCCGGCAGAAGAGTAAATTTCTCAACTTAAATTAAAGTTATTCTGTAAACATTTAAAACTTTACAAGTTAATTTATATATTTTATAGTTGCTAATTAGGCCACGTAAACATCGTTATAATGCTTTAAAATTTTACAAAAATAATTTTGATCTTTATTATTAGTTGCCTATTTCTGTTTTGCGGTATGAGAAGTTAACAAAAACCTACAAAAATTTTATTTGCAAAAGGCTCATATCGTGTTCAAAGTGTCTTTCTTATGATTTGAAATTAATATACTAGTTTTAAACATAAATTTGTTTTAATATTGATATAAATTTGAAAATTATATTTTAATAAAATATTTAAAACAAATATTTGAAAAAAAATTTTTAATGGAAAAAAATAATTTAATATAAAACTACATATTTTATTTTTCGTTTAAATATTATTGTTTCAAGTATTGTATAAGCAATTCTGTGATTGCGTTATGAGCCTTTTCAAAGAAATAAACTAAAAACTGAAAACAATTAAAAATATTGCATAAATAATATTATTAAAGAACCATGTACAATACTACAAAATAATAATAATAAATATATATGTATAAGTAAACTAAATCATATACATACATACATGCATATATAAAATAAACAAAACAAAAAAAAGAAAAAAAAACAATAGTATTTCAAAACTAATAAAAATTATATTTTACTATTTTAAACCTTAAATTAAATTAATTATAATTTAATGTAAATATAATAAAAAAAATCAAAAAAAAAACGCCAGTCTTTGAAAGCCTATACGCAATGAAGATATTTTTAGAAACCCTTTGTAGTGCAGAGTTTTAAAATCAAATCTACAAACTTAAAAGCAGTAGGAAAAACAAAGGATTATTTAAATGTGTTCGTAATCACATTCACACAATGAACTTAGTTTTACAACATAGTCATGGTTACACATTTTCTAAGCTACAGAAAAGTGTTTTGTCTTAAACGTTGCCTTCATGGTATAAAGCAAAATAATTATTTATTTTTTAATAGTAAATAGGATTTACAAATTAATATACATGTGTATAAGTTATAGCAAAATAAAATTTAGTAGTAGCCATTTAATTTCAAGCTAAAGTTGCTATGTACTAAAATTTCTTTATGTACCTAACACGCTTCTCAAGCCCAGATAAATTTTTATAACTTAAACTAAATCATTGGTTTTAGAAGAATTAATAGAAAACATTTTTAGAACTAGTTCTATCGTAAAATTTGTTTTGTGATTCAGATAATGTGTTAACATTTCTTATAGTTTTTTTTTTATATAAAACTATAAGAAATGAGTAGGTGGGTTACTGCGTAATTCGAATCGAAAAGAAAATTATTCGAATCTGTATACCTAAAACATTGTGTTTCGAAACTGTTTTCTTTCGAATCGAAATAGGCGAAGTAGGCCTCCAGGAATATAGTTTTTATTTGCCTTAACTAACGTTCGTTAAATGGTTAAAATCTACAGAAGACGCATATTTTTTCCAACTTAACCCCAACAACATAATTTGATAATGCAATTTGATTGATTACACCTGTGCCTAAACATATATTCACAAAAATCCCCAAAAAAAAACCATTGTCAAAACTCAACATATGGCATCACTTTTCATAGCATTTAATATTTCCTTCCAATGATATACAAAGGCTAATTACCGTTATTGCGTTTCTTTTTCTTTCCAAAATAATAATACATATATTTAAAAATGGCTTCGGAAATATTTCAATCGATGTGCGAAAGTTAGTAATAAAATTCAAATTCTTTTGAGCAAAATTGGTAAAATGTTGGATTTGAATAAAGCAACAGTAGATTTTTGTAAGCGAGTATTATTTACAAATACAATATATTTGGAAGTGATAGAATAACCAAAGTATGGCGAAGTCAATGGAGCCATAAACGTAACAAATTTAGTTGCTACTATATGCTTGGTGGTGCAAAACTTGTGTCCTTTGAAGATAATAAGCATAGGCATCTAAGTAGATTATAACAAAACCTAAAGACATTGGTAGATATTTTAAATCTTTGGATCTTTCAGCAGAATAATGATCGATAGCACACAGCTAAAAGTGTTAAAGATTGGTGACTGTAACATGCACTAAGGCAAATACATACCCTCCCTCCCAGAGCCCTGACCTAAACGTTATTAAGCAAGTATGGGAAATTTTGCAACATAAGATAAGAACACATAAAACAAATGAGAAGAATGAAATTACACCCGCCGAAATAGAAAATTTAGTTGCTTCAATGCCCAGGCGGTTGCATGCTGTTAGAGAGGCTCGCGGTGGACCAACCAGATATTAAATTTCAAATAAGTACTACCTTTCAAAAGCCAACCAACATGGTTGGTTAATTGTTAAAGTGTTTCTTGACGTATTAAATTTTTTGTTTGTTTTATGAATGAAGATTTTTTTAAATTGTTGGGTTTTAAAAAGAGTAATCAATTTAAATAAAAAAAAAAATTGAGGACTGGCGTTTATTATACTAAAATGAAAATTAAAAAGTAAATAAAGTGTATTTTTTGCGTTAAAAAAAACACAAGATGTTTAAATTATAAAAGGAAATTAAAAGGTTTTGTAAAGGTAATTGAAATTATTGAAAAATTAGAAAAAATTTTCTGTATTGCTGTGCCATTTTTTCATTGATATCAAATGGTCTCCCAACATAGAACAATTGTGACCATTATGGAGTTATGATTTTCCTCAACTCCTTGGGAATAAAATTTACAACACATGTCACTTTTTATAACAATAACACTTATTGACAAACCCCTTATATGTCGCCTTGACTAGCCATAAATCTGTTTTGCCAACGTACAGATTACTGTTCGTAAAGGAATTTGGCTCGTTACGTCCATCGCTTTTGATGGTCTCTTCGTGTTCAAATAAAGTTCTATGAACAGTTGTTTGCACAACGCTGTTCTGCCATCGCACACACGACTTGAAATTGTGCAACTTTTAGTTCTTTGGTACCTTCTTGTGTAGATTTGCCAATTTGAAGCTATTTTTAAATGTCCGCACTAAGTTTGTTCTTTCGCTATTGCATACTGCACTAAAACTACAAAATAGGCCACTAACCACTGTGGATCAAAGCGAACACCACGTTAATTAACTATTGTCATCACCTCAATCAACCTCACTGAAAACAAACATATCACATTTTGTTTGTTCTAATTGAAAAGATTTAATTAAAAACCGAGTAACCTGCTTTCACTATTACTCCATAGTGTACATAGATATTTATTTTAATAATTGTTAAGTAATTTCAATCTTTAGGCATGAGTCCATATTAAATAAATAATTCTCTTTCTGAATAGAAAGAAAAAACGAACTCATGCCTAAAGATTGAAATTACTTAACAATTAATAATATTTGTAGTTCGGAAAAAACAATAAAAAACTTATTTATTTGAATTTTATTTTTCCCCCAAAAAGTTGTTATAAATATAAAAAAAAAATTAAATATGTATATGCTTTAAAATTAACCAATTAGTAATTTCTAAATTGACGAAAACAAACCGTCTCGTATTATTAATAGAATATAACGTAACATTTAAAATTTTACGTGGAATATAAAAGGTTTTCTTTAAATATTAATTAACTTCTCCATGTCGAGTTGATATCATTTTGACAAGGAGTCAATTAAAACCCAGCAATGGCTTTCGGTAATTTACCACACACGATCAATCATGGTATTATCGGGTGGTTTTTGATTCATTGTAGCCATTTGTTGATGATAATTACGCATTTGATTTGTACGTCGCGGCTGTGCCAAATACTCAAACATACTTTGTAAATGTTGCGACAACATTTTACCCAGGTCACATGGCATGGGATCAGTCCAAAAAAAGTCATGATTTAGGGCCGTATCGGCATCTATACGTTTTTTAGGATCTAATGTCAATAGCTTGTCTAACAAATCACAGCCATTAGGATCCTTAACATAAGGCCGCAAACGCTCTTTAACACGTCTCTTTTGATTTTTAGGCAATTCCACGGATTTATACAATTCCAATTCTTCTACTCCAGGCCATATATCGGGTGCAAAGGAACCACATAATTGAGATATTAAAATTAACTGCTGCTGTTCTGTATTACCCTGCATAATTGGCGAACGTGTCCACATTTCGGCCATTATACAACCAGCACCCCACATATCAACAGGTGGACCGTAGTTGCGATCGCCTAACAATAGTTCTGGTGGACGATACCAAAGTGTTACAACACGATTTGTGTAACGATTTTTGGCATCATTTTTAGGTATACTAAAGGCACGAGCTAAACCGAAATCGGCTAATTTCAAAACTCCATGTTTTGTGATTAAAACGTTGGCAGCTTTCATGTCACGATGTAGAATCTAAAACGGTAAGACACAATTTATGTTCTATCATGTATTTTTGTATGTTTTCAATGGAATTATTTTATAATAGCAAGGTCATATTTGTCGTTTGCATACACTCCACTTTAAAAATTGCTAAGATTTTAGCACAAAATTACATTTGCTCTCTTTTTATGTATTTTTGTTTAAAAAGAATATTCCAAAAATGGTATAAAATCAAAATATTAACTCTTCTTGAAAAAGAAATAATATTTGTCACTTTAAAAGCGAAATACATTATCTGAAAAACTCGCTAAATGCTTTCCACAAATTTGTGTTTACCAAAGTCTCAGTTATTGATCACAGTCTCAGTTATTGATCATGATTTAAGGTTTGTCCGATGCCACTGTCCGGCTTTTGCGCAACTAATGATCCGATATTTCGCTGCTGACACTTTACCGGTCGTGTCTAATTTGAGAGGCATTGATTGAGTGGCAACTATTGAGGAGGTTTGTACGGGGAACAGAGCACCGTGGAAAGTTGACATTTTTAGGATGGAGAGCGCACAAGAAGGCAAAGTACTAGCCTAGGAGTATGACTACGGGCAAGGGAAAGTATCCTCCCCTTAACTTAACAAAACCTACGGTATGGCCAGGCGAGGCAAAATTTTAATTACTATTTTTTTTTAATCTTGTATTTCATATAAAGGACAAAATTAAATTACATAATAATGTTGACATGTTCCACATAAAATTAAGTAGAATCTTGTCCAAGTTAATAAATATTTGTTAAAACCCAAAAGTAACCATTACATAATGGATACGTTTATTTCAAATCTTGTCTGACCATACCTTTAGTAATACAAATGGTATACATATTCCATTTAGCAGATGGATGATGGTTCTTTATATTTACTACTTACCTTATTACTATGTATATAATACAGTCCATTTAGTAATTGTTGCATGACTTTTTTAATCTCGCCTAAACTGAATTTGACATTCATATTCGACAATAAACCAGCCAAATCATGTTCACAAAAATCAAAAACCAAATAAAATGTAGAACGGTAACCATTGTTTGTAGTTGCTTTAGTGCGACAAATTTCGATAAGATTAACTACATTCTCGTGTTTAAGAAGTTGTAAGATTCTTATTTCTCTCAACGCTGTAATAGGAAACTACAAAAGCGAAATTCTGTTTTAATATATGTATCAATAAAATCCATCCGTTCCGTTGCACTCACCCCTTCTTTTTCATTGTCCATTAAAACTTTTTTCATGGCCACAAACTTTTTATTCGATTTCTTTTCCCTGGCCTTAAATACTTCACCAAATGTACCCTGTCCAATTTTTGCCACTTTTTCATATTTAGACGATTCATCGCAATAGGGAAAATCATAATCTTCTATATATTTTTGCTTATCAAATAAAGACATATTGCGGGCCGAACTAGTTGGTGTACCAGGTTGTGTTGAACCCACACGTTGCATGATTTGCTGCTGTTGCATGTTTGATAAATAATGACGTCTTCAATATGTGTTTTTGAAATTGTTCTACAATTTCAATTATATTTTGTCGCGTTAAAACTCAGACTTTGCCTAAAAAAAAAAATTTGCTTGAAATAATGGTTGTATATGGCGCATAAACAAAACTTACCATTAACTGCTAATTAATTTTAAGCACTTTTGTTATCAAAATTTTTGCCCTAAACAGTGCCATAGACAAAAATAATGTAAAAATTATTTATATAAAATTGATTAGTATTTTTAGCTTCTGAAACTCAAACCTGATGGTGGAGCTAAAATTTCACAATAGCGACATCATAGTCCACAAATATTAGATATTTCTATGATCGACACTGGACAAATCAGTAGACTTTGCGCGAGGCTTTAATTATAAACTTTTGTTTTATTAGGAAGACTTGTAAATAATTCTGCAAAAAATAATAATAATAAATCGATGTGAATAAATCAAACTCGGGATATCACGGCAAACCGTAACAGCTGTTTATGTTTACATTTTTATTTCTATTGTGGTGAATTATGTCAACAGTGTTACCTTATCTGAATATGAGATCAAAATTTATGAATTGTGGCAACAAATTGCTGACACAGGGATGGAAAACCTGCACTAATGCACTTGTATAAGTTATTAAGGTACAATTTTTTTCATTTTTGTTTTCGTCGTTGGATTTTATTAACACGTATTTTTTTTTGTAAGAATTAAAGTTTGTTAATGAATACTCCCTATACTAAAGTTTTTTTGAATAATAACTATATGCCAATCAATTAATATTGTTTTAGGCTCTCCATTGCCGTGATCGAATTTTTGGGACATCGTTTTGCTTAGGTTATTTTTCTGAAAAGCGAAAGTTTGTTAGTGAATACCCCCTATACTGAAGTCTTTTTGAGTAAAAACTATATGTCATTCGATTACTATTAGTTTTAGCTTTCTATTGCTGTATTCAAATTTGTGGGACATCGTTTCGTTTAGGATTTATAGGAAAAAGGGTATTTTGGGGATTTTGACTTTATTTTGGGAAAAGCAAAAGTTTGTTAGTGAATACCCCCTATACTGAAGTCTTTTTGAATAAAAACTCTATGTCATTCGATTACTATTGGTTTTAGCTTTCCATTGCTGTATTCAAATTTGTGGGACATCGTTTCGTTTAGGATTTATAGGAAAAATTGTATTTTGGGGATTTTGACCTTATTTTAGGAAAAGCGAAAGTTTGTTAGTGAATACCCCCTATACTGAAGTCTTTTTGAATAAAAACTCTATGTCATTCGATTACTATTGGTTTTAGCTTTCCATTGCTGTATTCAAATTTGTGGGACATCGTTTCCTTTAGGATTTCTAGGAAAAATAGTATTTTGGGGATTTTGACCTTATTTTGGGAAAAGCGAAAGTTTGTTAGTGAATACTATACTATATGTCATTCGATTACCATTGGTTTTAGCTTTCCATTGCTGTATTCAAATTTGTGGGACATCGTTTCGTTTAGGATTTATAGGAAAAATAGTATTTTGGGGATTTTGACCTTATTTTGGGAAAAGCGAAAGTTTGTTAGTGAATACCCCCTATACTGAAGTCTTTTTGAATAAAAACTCTAAGTCATTCGATTACTATTGGTTTTAGCTTTCCATTGCTGTATTCAAATTTGTGGGACATCGTTTCGTTTAGGATTTATAGGAAAAATAGTATTTTGGGGATTTTGACCTTATTTTAGGAAAAGCGAAAGTTTGTTAGTGAATACCCCCTATACTGAAGTCTTTTTGAATAAAAACTATATGTCATTCGATTACCATTGGTTTTAGCTTTCCATTGCTGTATTCAAATTTGTGGGACATCGTTTCGTTTAGGATTTATAGGAAAAATAGTATTTTGGGGATTTTGACCTTATTTTAGGAAAAGCGAAAGTTTGTTAGTGAATACCCCCTATACTGAAGTCTTTTTGAATAAAAACTCTATGTCATTCGATTACTATTGGTTTTAGCTTTCCATTGCTGTATTCAAATTTGTGGGACATCGTTTCGTTTAGGATTTATAACTAAAATATTTTTAGCTTTCCATTGCCATATTCTATTAATATATATTGGAAACCTAAAGACGTGATTAAGATTTTCTGAAGAAAGTTGCTCTGTACATGAAGATAATATAGTTTACTTATTTTAAATTAAATCAAACGTCCATGATCTTAATTATGGTACCAATTTTTTGAACAGTTATAAATACGGCATTACATTTCGCATTTTCAAACTCACCACGTTAAAAAAAATATGAAAACAAAAACAGCTGGTACGGTTTGCCGTTTTGGTCTGAGTTTGATTTATTCACACACGTTAATAATAAATGTGTCAGAATTTAGCAGTGCACAGAGTTGCTTTTTAGTACTCACAAACAATTTAATATACACTGTAAAATATTTGCTTATCACTACGTCTAGTCATAAATTTGTTCGCACATTGAGAGAGCGTCTGCAAAATAACGGGAGAAAAAGTGTTCGTGGTCTTCTGTTTGAAGATTACGTGTGGATGTTCTTGTTCAGCTTGAGCATAAGTTTTTGGTTCTCATCGAGATTGTATGGGTGCTTTTACATAGTTTATGCACACTCACATACACTCTTTTTATTTTGTTTGTGTAATGTCTTAACAGTGTTGTGCTAACTATTGTTCGGACAGCTCTGTTTGGACAAGAAGCGACGGTCTTGATTAGCCATTTTTCTGTGCGAGCAGCGAAATGTTGCGATAGCTGAACAGATTTATGGCTAATCAAGACGCCATAAATCTGCATGAATTTGTTTATTAGTGTGTGTTTTCGCTGTGTAACCTTCATCTGCGTAAAAAAATTAAATAATTTCCTTCTGTTTCATCGTCTGTATCTAGCATAAGAAATATATCATGTCAAATGCAATGTAAAATTGAAATCGCGTTACCAATTATTTTAATACTTTGTCACTTCAATTGTCAGTCTGCACGTGTATTGTCAAAAATGTAAACTTCTCAACCAAGGTGTATTTATTTACTTAAATGTGCCTTGTTCTCAAACATCAATTTTTAATGTAAATACAATTAATACATACATCACGGACATTTATCACAAAGTACTTTGTGACATTTATTTATTAAAATTCAAACAAGCTGCATTAAACTAAAAGACAAGAAATATCATTTAAAGAAATGGTATATTGTATAAAGTTTCCTTAACTAATTTATAAATATTTTATTGAAAGTTTTTTTTTCAGGATTCATCTTCCGATAGTGATTACTGTGTAGAGGATTTTGTGAAACCTGATAAAATACGAAAATCCGTTAACGACGATTCAGCAGATTTATTAGGAAATTTCGATGATGTCAAACGAAAAGAAATTATGGATGGTACTTATGAGGATAAAGCCCAAAGTAATGCTGAGACAACAGATGATGAATTAGATATTGATGGTGAAAGCGAGGAAGAGCTCGAACAAAGTGAAAAGGTAGTTGAACTTCCAGATGATGTTGACGATAGCGATTTTCTGAAAAACGGTTCAATTACAAAAGCTGGTCTTTCAAAGGACCAGCTGGAAAGGCTGAGAAAGGGTGCTTCGAAAACAAATCGCTATGTTTTGTATGTCACAAATTTAAGTTTTGAAACCACAAAAGGGGACTTGGAGGACTTATTTAGTACAAAGGGTTCTGTGAGGTCGATACGTATTCCCAAACAACGTAGAGGTGGCTTCGCTTTTGTAGAAATGAATGACCTTGAAAGTTTTCAGAAAAGTTTCGAATTGCACAATACAGAACTTCAGGGTCGTTATATTAAAGTCCAATTTTCGGAGGCAGGCAAAAAGAAATCGGCCAACAAGAAAAATATAATGAAGCAGAAAAATCGTAAATTGGCTGAAATGCGCAATGAGCATAAAACATTTACAAAGAGTGGCAAGTTTTATGATAAAAATATTAAAAAAGAAATTGCTCATGTTGTTGAGGCCAGCAAAAGATGGCGCAAAAACCCCGGTCCAGGTGGCGGAGCGCCGCGACCGAAATAAAGTAACCAAGAAAATTAAAAAAAAGATGTGTTTTATTGTAAGATTTATTTTAGCCATTTTACTATATAGAGGTTACGTTTACCAACCCTCAGTAAAGTTAAACCATTTTTCAGAACATGAATACCCTGGGTTACTATTTCAGCTACATTTTGACTTCTATTTTGATTAACATAAAAACCACCAGCAGAGATAATTCGTATGGCATCAGCTAAAATAAAAATGATTCGTCAAACTTAAAACTGAGCAGACATTCTATATATGTAAATTACATTCTGTTGGAAAACATTTAGCTTTCATTGCCATTTTCAATATTGTCATATCGGCTTCAGCTAAAATTTCTACTAAGGTGGCGCCAGCTAATGTCTGCTTAATTTCGTTGTGGTCTAATTCAGCTAAACCTTCTACATTGCCTTTATACAAAGCACTTGTAATATTTTCTGCTTGTTTCAACCCCTTTTCTGTAAAAATTAATAAAAATAATTTAAAACAAATGTTTATATTAAAAACTTTTTACCTCCATGAACCAAAAGTGTTATATCTTCAGCTAAGATGGTTTGGGCCTTTCGTTTTTCTGGTTGTTTTCTATGTTCTGTCATTAGGAATTCAATTTCTTCAAGAGGCAAAAATGTATATAATTTTAATAATTTATCGACTTCCGCATCGGGTCTTCTTACAAAGAATTGATATAAAGCAAACGCTGAGGTTTTATTTTCATCTAACCACACTGCATTGCCAGCCGATTTACCGAATTTATCACCTTCTTCATTAGTTACAATGGGCAAAGTTAAGCCAAATACTTCTTTTTTCTCGGCACGACTTATCAGTTCATGGCCAGACATCAAATTACCCATTTGATCAGAGCCACCCAATTGAAAACGGCAGTTATAAGTACGCAATAAATGCAACCAATCATAAGCCTGAAATGTCTGATAAGTAAATTCCGTAAAACTCATGCCACCTTCACTTTCGAACCGTGACTGTACCGAAGATCTAGAAAGCATTTGCCCCAAACGAAAATGTCGGCCAGTATTAGCAATAAAATCAATTATGTTAAGGCTTTTGTACCAATCAGCATTGTTGATTACTCTAAAGATAAGCAGGAATGATATTTTTGTCTAAGCAGGAGAAACTACTCACCTTAAAGGCGGTAAAGGTTGTTTATGTTTTTTGTCATTCCACAAACAATCAGCATGATTTTGAAATATTTTTTCTAGCTGCTTTTTTATTAATTCTAAATTATGTTCTACTGCAGTTTCTTGCAATTGAATACGTTCTGTTTTACGTCCACTAGGGTCACCTATTAAGCCTGTAGCTCCTCCGACTAAGGCAATGGGATTGTGACCAGCTCTTTGACAATGCAGCAGGCCCATTATTACCAACAAGTTACCCACATGCAAACTATCAGCAGTGGGATCAAATCCAGCATATATAGTTTGGGGCGACGAAGCAAATATTTTCTTCATTTGAGGTCTAAAAATACCCACTGTCTATGGTTAGGTTTATAACGTATATAAACAAATTTATACATACTAACCCGGCTGTATCTGGAAACATATCTTGAAAGAAACCTCTGTCAGTCAAGGCTATCAGGTTTCTATGTATAAAGTAGCGCTTAAAATACAATTTACAATTCATATTTTGTTTAACTTTTAATATAATGGAAAACATTTTTTGTGGGATAATATATGAAAACAAAAAGCAATAAATGAATTCAAAGTGTCCACCTCTATTACAGCTGTTTAATCAAAACAAAATACAGATGTCAAATAAGCGGTGTTATCGTTCCACTTTGCGTAAATAATTGGTAAAAGAAGAAATTTCCAAAACTGTGTGCATTTCTTACCAGTGGAATTACGTGAACGAAATAAATATACTTTATTAAATCAATAACTTTTGCTTTAAAAATGCTGCATGTAAATAAAACTAAAGGTTTTTTCCACACAAAATCGATTAACTTGTTAACGAGATGCGCCTCGAATTGCAAGTCGTTTGGCAGTCAAGCTGCCACTTCTGCGATAACCGATGCACCCAAACATAAAGAACAGATCACGGAACAACCTTCTACAAAGTTGCCGCCTCGTCTTCCTTTAGTTAAAAATTTCTTTGTTGGCTTGGTTGATAAAGAACTGTTGGCTTTTCCGGAGGTTATAAATCGTGAAAACATGGCCAATTTAAAAAAAGAATTACTGCCTTTGACAAATTTTTTTTCTGATAATATTGCTTCTCATACGGCTGGTGCCTTACCCGCTGATTTGGCCAATAATTTAAAGCAGCTAGGTTTGTTTGGTGCAAATGTAAGCACTGAATTTGATGGTAAAGGTTGGGGTTATAGTGAAAGTTTGATGGCTTCAGAACCGGAGGCGCAGGCTACAGAATTGGCTTTAAGTCTACTGGGACATCGTAGTATCGTCGATGTTATACAAGAGTTAGGTTCGGCTGAGCAGAAGCAAAGATTTTTACCAAAATTGGCGAATGGTAACTTAAAATGTGTATTCTTTTGTATGTTTATAATTATTATTTTTTGTGTAACTTAAGGATCCCTTGTTGCATCTGAGGCTATTTATGAATTTGAAACACCTGAAGATGAATTATTTAATACTAAAGCACAACAAGAAACTGAAACACATAGCTGGATATTAAATGGCACTAAATCATTTGTGGTATCACCGCCAAAAAGTTCAGATGCCTCTCAGCTGTTTCTGATAGTTGCACAATGCCAAAAGGCGAATATACAAATCGAAACTGGTCGTTCTACAACAATATTTTTAGTTGATTCTAATACGCCGGGTGTTACGATTGGCAAAAGACACCAAACTTTGGGTTGTCGAGCCACCCCAACATTTGAATTAATTTTGAAAAATGTACGCGTGTCGGATAGTTGCGTTTTAGGCACTGCCCACGAAGGCAATATAGCGGCTGATATTTTATTAAGAGCTAGTCGTTTACGTAATGCCATGATTAATTTGGGACTAGCAAAGACAATTTTCAGTGAAATATCTCATTATTGTACTGAAAAAAGGCTTTGCGGAATATCGCTAAAGTAAAATAATTTTTTTATATCTATGAGCTTGATTTCCCAGTTAACTTTAGTTATTTACGTTTTACAGAGATTTGGAATCAATTCAAACACATTTAGCGAAGTCTTGTTTATCAATCTACAGTATGGAAAGTATGATTTATATGACAGCAGGTTTATTAGATGAATTTAAAAGTCCCGACGTAACTTTGGAATCGGCTATTACCAAGGTGAGCATGTTGCTTTTGTTTAAAATATTAATAAACATTAAAAATATTTATATTTTAGTATCACAGCCTTAAGGAATTATTCAATATTTGTACAACCGCTTTAGATATAATTGGACCTAAATCTTTACATTCAGGCCAAATAACAGAAACCTATTTCCGTAATGCTGCCCATCTTTACACTTTAGGAGAATCTATAGATAACTTAAGCACATACATAGCTATATTGGGCTTACAGCATGCTGGAGTAAGTCAATAATAAAGCGTTCCATAAATATAATTAAATTTTAATTTTGGTCTTCTAGACACTCATGGCCGAAAATATACGCAAACAACGTAATCCTCTCTTCTATCCTGGTCATATTTTTTCTAAATTTATGGAAAGATCAGATATCGATCACCCAAGAACCCACATGGATCTTAAGGAAAATGTTCATCCCTCACTAGAACCAGCTGCTTTGTGTATAGAACATTCTGTGGATCGTTTGCGAATGTGTGTCGATCTTTTATTCACCCGTTATGGCAACAGTATTGTAGAACGTCACAATGAAACCAGACGTTTAGCTGATATGGCCACCACAATATATTCCATGTTTGTTAGCGCAGCACGAGCCTCACGATCCTATTGTATTGGTCTGCAACTTGCTGACCATGAAATGTTAACCGCCATGTCAATTTGTTCTGATGGCCGCGATAAAGTGAAAACAATAACTTATGAAATATTTAATGGAAAATATGTTAACAATGATAATAATTTGCAACGGTTATCAAGACAGATAATCAGAAGCAAAGGATATTTTGCCACACATCCATTGACGTATAATTTTTAGGTTTGTTTAAGGAAAATATCCATATGTAGTTGTTTGTAATATAATAAAAAGTCTAGACGAGAAAAATCATATATATTGCAGAGTAATCCCATTGAGCTTAAACCATTCAACCTACTTTTAAAAACATTCGCGTCCATTGCGCTGTTTTTATCCTCTCATAACTACGCTTCCTTTAATCATAAGGAAACTTAACACACACGGACTATACGTATAAGTAACATCATAGGACAAGTTTTAGCATAAAAGCTTCCCGAGATATAAAGGCGTAAAACGTGCATATTTTGATACATATTCACAGACTCACTCAGCAATATTATGGGGAACTTCCACTGTAGCTAGAGAGCTGAAATTTTATATTCAGGTAGGTCTTGCAGAGGAAGTAACTATCAACTGGACTCTTTTCATCTAAGGGGACTAGAGTCCCCTCTTATTTGTATTTCCACTATAGGTAGAGAGGTAAAATTTAATATAACCCAACCGTATGTAAGCTTAAAAGGAGGTTTTATACATACATACATTAACATACAAAAATAACTTTGAAGAAAGGACTTGGATCCGCACAAAAACATAAATATGAAAATAATGCCAAGTTCCTATCCAGAAATTTCGGCTTGGCAAAATTGTTGTTAACTTTGTAATATGGGAAATGATTATGGGAAAAATGTTACCAAACTAGCAAGTTGCCTAGTGTGATATCTCAAAGTTTTTTAAAAGTTGCTTGAAGTTTTTGGATAATATATCTGCGAAAGTTGTAGGCGCGGCTTAAAAGTTTTGTAATTTTGGGTAATATGTTGGTCACATGTATAGAACTTCTTTTATTTATTAATGACATTTGGTTGTTGGCATAGCTTTGCTGCTGTTGGAAGATCTTCCTGTAAAAACTTGCGAAGATCCAATTGTCATGAGAACGATGATATTTGGTTGTAGCCTGTGGTTTGATGTACTCAAATCGATTTTTTTTTAATTTGCCATTGGCTAGTAAGTTTTTTGTAATTAATATTTATAAAAAATTCTAAAAGAATAACTAACGAAGACGAAATTTTAGCAAGCAAAAAAATATATGTGTATATATATGAATGTAATTAAATATTTAAAACATGATTTCAAACAAATTTAAGAATTTTATTTATACAAAACGCAAAATTAAACATTAGCCTAAAAACTAAATTAAAATCATAGTTAAAAACAAGTAAAATAAAGAATTAAAATTCGCATTGAAAAATTCTAAGAACTCCAACAGTAATAATAACGTAATTTAAGTTATTCATAAAATAAGCTTTCATTTGTTGCAATACTAGTACTAGTAATAACTCAAACTATGTATGTATGTATATAAACTTAGAAAAATGTTTATATTTTTAATTAGTAATAGTGATAGAAAGTAAAATAAACAAAAAAAAAAAAAAATGATAACAATTAGACGTGTTGATCATCAGTTGATGTTGATGGTCCTCCTGGACGTGGTTCGTCGCCAACGCGTTCTCGACCCTCTTTGAATAATTTGTACCAATCAAAAACACTTGCTTGCGACATACAATTACCACCGAAGGCCTTTTGCATTGTGGGATGGTAGAACAGCGTTGTGCGAACAACTGTTCGAAAAACTTTGTTTAAACAAAAACAGACCATCATCAGTGACATTCTTCACAAGCTAAATAAATCTGTACGTTTGCAGAACAAATCTATGGCTAGTCAAGACGGCATGTTAAAGACGAACGTACTTATACACACATATTTTTTATTTTGCCTGTGTGTATTTTGTTTGTATGATTCGGACAACGTTTTTTGAACACGAACAGACCATCAACAGCCACGCGTCTTCACGAGCCAAACTCCTGTACAGAACAGATTTAAGGCTACTCAAAACGATTTGTTTTCTTGTAACAAGATTGAATATTTATTTGCCTTCTAGTTTTTGTATACAAGCTTTACAAATTAATTAAATAATTGAAATAGGAATAACTAATATTTTTTAAAGTAAAAATAAAACGTGGAAAATAATAATTAAAAAGTAGTTTTTTAAATAAAACTTATAGCTGTTACAGTCCCTGATAAAAACCAATTAAGAATGAGTTCTCCGAAACTAGCTTCAGCTGGCCAGAAGCCGGCTTGTAGCCGCCGGTAAAAATTATATGCATAAGCCACAGTCGCCAATAAAATGAGACGACGCAGGACTCTGCGAGTAGATTGTGGTGCTAAGAAAACCTTATTGTTTAAAACATTGTGCGAAAAGGAAATAAACAAAAAACAAACCAAATCGAAAGTGGACAAAACCAAACTATTAAATTACTTTGACAAATAAAATAATTTGTAGAACATAAAGTGAACAGAAGTGTAAGTTGAAAATTTAAGCAGCAAAGAAAAGAATCGCCGAAAAAATCAATATGGATGACGCTGCAAAGAAAAAATGTGTATGTTAATGCAATAATTACAACAACAATATGCTGAACTATACATAAAAAACAAACGAGTTTTACTGGCAAAGCTGTGTGTACAAAAGTCAAAAATAAATCTAACTTCAATACATTATTATTTTCATTACTAAATTCAACAATAAAACTAAGTTATTAATTAAACAAATGACAAAAAATAAAACGAGAAAAATAAACGCAAAACAAATCAAACAAGTTTGAGCCAACTCATTTTTTAATACATACATACAAGTTGAACATGTTGCAGACTAAAAAAACTCAAACTCCTCGTATCTTGCAACTTGTTTTTGGATTTTACTTTGGCAAGGTGTTTGTTGGCTGATTTTTGATATTATTTTGGTAGGTTTTATTTAAATTGTATTTAAATGCATGCTTCTTACGATACAAGTTGTGATAATAAGGCTGGGGGTCTACTCTGTATTTCGATTCGAAAGAAAACATTTTCGAAACACAATGTATTAGGCATTCAAATTCGAATGATTTTCTTTTCGAATCGAATTACGCAGTAACCCCCCTGGTCTATTTCAAATTATATTTCCAAAATATTTTTAGTTTTGTTCAATTAACTATAAATCGGCTATTATCTACAAATACCAAACGGTTACAAAATTTTGGAGAATTGGTAGTAGAATTTATGTACATATATTAATGGTAATGCTTCCTTCCAATAAGTAATATTGATTGTCGATAAAAATTAAAAAAAAAAAACAAATTAATTTAATACTCTGGCAATTTGTATTGGAAAATCGAAATGAGGTACGGTTTTCAATTTGACATCTTCCAAAGAAAAAGGAAAAATTCCGTGGAAAAATTGATGTAATGCATACGCGGTCATTCAAAGTTATGTATATACGTACATACGTAAGAAGGTATAAAAATACCGAATACGGACCTAAGAGGCTTGCTACATGTATTATTTTTACTCTAAGAACAATAACAATCATAATTAATGGTTAAAAAAAATTATCACAAAAAAAGGCTTATTCCTACTTTGCCTTTTCGCTACGATTATTGGATTTTCGCTCCGAAACGCCCCGAGACTCACTCTTCAAAAGATTGACCACTCTGCTAAAGCAGTATAAATAAAACATTTTCAATAAAAACAGGGTCTGTTACAACAAACACAAATTTGTCTGTAAGCGTAAGCATTTTTGGAAACGACTTTTAAATACTCACAACACTTTTAACTATGTTTGAAGACCAGTCTTAAGTATGGAAACAACCAACTACACAATTGACCTGAAGAATACATATATGAAAATATATCATGCTGGCAAACATGTCATGCTTGGGGGTGCCATTATGTAAACTCGGGTTGGTTGTTCAGTGTTTATCGAGTTTAATATAGACCGGTATATACGAATATGAAAGCCTATTAGAAATCGGAAAGAACGTGCTTATATATGGAGCCCGAGAAATCAATAAATTTTCCAACAAAACAATACTGCGTATGTTGTACGGGATTGGTTTCTTTATTTATTTTTGCCCCAAAAAGACGATATTACAACCAATATTACAATGAAATTGATCTGATCCCCAAACGGATATTAAGAAATTTGTTTTAAACAAAAGCTTAAACTTAAGTATGTTGAGTTCGAATGCTTAACTTGAATTCGTAATGGCAGCTACAAAAATGTTTAGAATATTTGCTTTCTTATTTCCAAACATGCAGAAGACTTTCATTTCTGTCTGGGATCTGAAGAATGGGCAGGTAAATTTGTTTTTCTTTGGATTTAGCAAAAAAGCTGTATTTCAATGAATGTGACCAAATTCTTAAATTTTTCATCTTGAAGGCATATATAATATATACATTTATCTTCCATTTGTTCTGTTAAGTTAAAGTCCACATATAAAATTTTTTGTAGTTCATAGTATTATTACCCTGCCCTTCTTTTTGTAGACGAATTTCAATTTTCTGAAATTAATTTAATGACAGCCGTATTACATGGATTCTTGGTTTAGATTTCCACAGAACCAAAAATGACACAAAGCCTAAACCAATTTGTCTCCAAACTAAACCTGGTGGCAAATTATGGCGTTCGATATCGGTCGAAAATTTTAAAGTAATAGAAATTCAACAGAGTATAATAGAAATTTCATTGGACATCGAGTGCCGTAATTTGTAGCGGGGTGGAAATTCACTTCAAGTATCTATACCATATAACACTATGTGTACTCAGTTCCCATTGTTGTGCTACTTACTCTGTATTTACATATTTTAAAGGAGTGATAAATATTTCCTATTAAGTTATTTGGCTGGCTTTTTGCCTACACAAACAAATATTCAATCATACATTTTCCGGCATATGTACATATATATTTATATGCGTGCAGCTTCTACTAAATGCGGAGATACATAATAATTATTTTAAAAATATCCACTTTATGGAAAACAACTTATTGTATTTCTTAAGCTTTTAATGCTTTTAGCAAAATTTTTTTCACACGCCTCAGCCACAGTTATAAAAAAAACTTTAAAATACTTGAAAATCTACTATAAAAGTTTTACTTTTCCTAAACACCTTTATATTGCTGATTTTTTTTTTCGTCTTAGATATTTCTGCTGTTTAATATTTCTCTGTATTGCCCCCCAAAGCCAAATCAAAAATCGTGTGTATGACATTTACCAACCCGAATAGTGAAAAATACACACACATGCAGACAACAACCGTTCAGTTATGAATTCAAACTTGTTAATGCCACCACCACCACCACCACCACCAAGAAGAAAAGAGAAAGAGTAAAAAGTATTATGCGTATTTTTATGAAGTGTAAATTTGCAATTAAAGAAAAAAAAACAACTCAAATGAATGAAATATTTGTTTTTGTTTTGCCTGGCTATTGATTTCTTGGTAATACGCTTTATATGTTGTTCGCAAATCTATTTTTCTATATCGTTCAGTTGCAATGGTCGCCTTTATTTTAATTGCATATTTTATTGTTGTTGTTGTTAATGTAGATTTTAAATTTGTATATAAATTTATTTCTTGTCATTTGTTTAATATTCAAATTTAAAAATTTATATAATTTTTACTGTGTCTAATACACCTCAGTTTTCCTATTAAAAAAAGTGTGTATAAAAGAAAAGTTAGTTAAAAAAATTAAGAAATACAAATAAACACTGATTTGAAGCGCTAACACAATAGAAAAGATTTTTACATTTCATGAGACGTTAAGTGTTGGCGGTCTATTTAAAAAAAAAAAAAACATCTAGGTAAGTTTTTAATTATTTTTTTAAATTAATTTATACAAAATAATTTTATAGAAGTCACAACAAATGATTAAGGTGTGATGCTTGATTTATTTGTTTACAAAATATTTTATTAAATTAGCCTCAATAGGCCAATACAATATACAAATATTACCAAAGCAAGTTCTTGAATATCGTATGTTATGAAACATGTTAAAACTTATGCATAACAAATAATAAAACTAATTAATAATCCGGTATTTCACTTTAAAATTTTTTTAATTTTTGTTTTGGACAGTCAGAAAAAATGAACAAAGAGAAGAAATATACACAATTTACACAATGATCCATACAGAATCAATTTTGTCTGCAGAATAGAGTACAAGAATTGAACAATATGCAATATTCTAATAAGCTCGTACCGATAAGCAAAATTAAAATATATTATAAAGTTTTCCAAGAGGAAAGGGTGGATGTTAAATTTGAATAATTTTTCTATATAACTAAAAAGGTTTATAAGTATGAAATTAAATATATTTGTACCAAAATGAAGTAAAGAATGTAATTTTTACGTTACGAATTTTTAAATGAATTTAAATAACGAAATTTAATAATTGCAATGCTATTCATATTTGAACATAACTTTTGGAAAATGCCACTCGCGGGTGGGTGCAAAACAATTTTGTTGTTGATCCCCATTTTTACAGTGATGAATTAAATCGTACTGTCAACTAATAAAGCTGCTACAATGATGCAACAAAAATAATCGATTGTTTCCCAAATAATCGTTTAAAATCCATACACAAGAAACGCTGTGGAGTCCCATAAATTGATTATACTAAGTTGCTTCTAAAGGGATCTCCAATAAGGGTGGCTCCTAGTAGGCAGTTTATCAAATCTGTTCTTTATTATTCATATTTAGCACATCTAAAAGAGCTGTTGGGAAAGAATTTTGGTGAGAAGTTATTTTCAATTAATTTCAGAAGAATTATAAACCAGTTTTTGCCAAACCTACTTTTACACATTTTTTGTTTTCTTAAAATATACATACAGATGTGGCTCTACATTTTTAGTTGAAATACAAAATTATATCACTTTCATTTTATATACTCGTAGTTTCACGACTACAAAATACTGTTAGTTGGAAGCAGTGTGACCAGATCTTAAAACAATATCTTAGTTCCGTTTAAAATGGTTAGGGTTCCCGCTTATTTATGTTGGACACTACCACTATAACTAGAGAACTGGAATTTGGTATACACGTAGGCCTGGGAGAATAAGCAGTGAGAAAAAGGGGTACTTTTCATCTAGGGGAGCACTTTTCATCTATGGAGGATCTCCACTATAGGTAGAGAGCTGAACATAACAACATAAATGTGAAAATAAGGCCAAGTTTCTATCCAATAATTTCATAACCTTCTTAACGCTTTTCAAATTCTGTTGGCGATTATTGCACGAAATGCATTCCATATTCGACCACAAGCTGTAATCCAAAGTATTCAAATCCGGGCTTTCCGAGGGCGAGCAAAAATAAATAACGTATTAGTCAAGCACTTCACCACGCCTTCCAAGACATCCCTTTGGTTGGTACACTTTTGCCCCAGTTTTGACACCTTTTTCGCAGAAATGCAAAGTGTGTTACCCCCCACAAAACTATTACGTACGCTGAATAATGACCTCTTTGTACCCTTGGCCAATCTTGTCTAGCTTGCTTATATGTCCTAGCATAGATCTGATCGTTTCGCTTGTTAAAAAATTTTACCGTAAGAATTTGTTCTTTCGTAAAAGGATGTTTTCATGGCCGTTGCTTGCATTTCACTGCAAGAGCTGCTTGCATCTTTCAATCCTGTTTTAACCGCGGAGTTAATAGATGTTAATTAGTTAATAGATCTTCGGAAGACTTGCATGTGAGCTCATCCCGGATCAGTCGCGACATGGAACTGTTGGAAATATTCAGCTCCCTAGCCATTATTTCCTGCTTCCTCAAGGATTTTAGCGAATTCGCTCGCGCACAACTTTTATGGCCCCACTCGTATGAGGAATGTGCGGACGCCCACTTCTGGCTCTGTCCAAGAAACGATTAATGGTTCGATAAACGAATATTCTTGATATATCAAGATTTTCCAGCAATTTGAAATTTTCA
Organism: Phania funesta; assembly: GCA_963932375.1. NCBI lineage: Eukaryota > Metazoa > Arthropoda > Insecta > Diptera > Tachinidae > Phania > Phania funesta. Next base: position 87,185,454 of record OZ010654.1, on the reverse strand, counting down.
CTCAATCAAGCAAAAGTTGAAATCAAACTAATTTGTTTGCCTGCGTTTTTAAGCCTTATGGTGCCCAGTGCTGAACCTTCACACAAAATGTGCGCTACCGTCTCAGCCTCTTCCTTGGGAATATCTTTGGAGACTGGGCCGTCCACGCCTTACGAGGTTTTCTTGTCCATGTCTTGAGAATTTTTCTATTGACTAAACCATCCTGCAGAGATTAACCTCTTCACCTCTTTCGAGGCTATGTTAGCTATCCCTGTCAAAATTTCACTGTCCAACGCATAAGAAGAGCTCCATATGCACTGATAAGTTTGTATTAAAACTGGAGATCGACTAGTATCCAGAGTTCGCTTAATAGAGACCAATCACCCTCTTGGCCACCCATCTCTGGAATATGCTGTTCCACCGTGGATAGGGGCTTTTATAAGAGAGTGTTAAGTTCTCTCCGCACGACTCATTTACCCAGAATCCTTGCAAAGATAGAAACCTGTTACCGGCTGCTACCACGAGGAGGTATACGTCAGAACTTCTGACAGTGCACTCAGTGACGAAAAGCCATGACTTTTAAATTCATAAACTTAATTTGAAATTAATATAAGTACATATGTATGTGTATATTTTCATTACCAGTATTTGACGTTAGCTTGTCACAAGCGAATTCGTTACCTCTCCTCATGCGGTCACCTTATAATTAATTCGTCTAAGTAATTAATTACTGAGGTTCAGTAAATAATTTATTTTTGTTATTTATGATATTTGATTAATGCGTCAGTTATTTGGAATTAGTTGCAGTAACAAGTGCTTGATTAAATTAATCATGTTCTATTTTTTTTTTTTTTTGCCAAATTTAAATTTACAAAAAAATTGTTAAAAGTGGTCGCGGCATACGAGTATAAAATACATGAAATTAGAATTTTAGTTTGGCCTTTTTTTTAATTTTGTCATCACTAGATTTTCTTCATTTGCTGTATGTGTTTGCATTGACTTCAAGTAGTTTTCGTTATACTTCGGCTTTTGTTATTTCAAATTGATTGTATGGAAAATATATGAGAGATGGTGATTGCGTGTGGTGTGTTTTTTATTTGTAATTTAGCGACTCTTTCTGGTTTGATATCAACTCGTGGAGTACAAACGTATTTTAGTTACAACAAATGCTCCAACATGAGAGTATTATCACCTCTAGCAGTTACTACTACTTTTTTAAGGTTTTTCCGTTTAGTTTTTGTTATTTGCAACGCTGTTTTTTTTTAAGTTTGTTGCCTGTGTTGGTTGTATCACTTTACATTTTGTGTGTAATTTTATGTTTGTTTGTTGCTTGCCACACGTTTCTACTATGTTTCCCAGTTTTTTTTTAAGATTTGTTTTCCATTCAGTTTGGTTGTATGTATGTATTGTTGAATTTGCCTCCTCATTTTGATTCTCATCAGTGCGCATAATATTTTATTTTTTTTAACGTTGCCTGTTATTTTATTGTCTTCTTTTTTATTTCATTTTATTATTGTTTTGTGCTTTTTTGTCTTTCTTAAACATTTGCGGGTTTCTTGAGCTGCTTAAGGACAGCTAAAAACATCCAGTCAGCCTTCGAAACAATACCAAAATTATTCCTAGCAACCCAACACCTAGTTAGTCAATGTTATCGAAAGTTTGTTAAAGTTCAAATATGTGTAAGAACGACGAGTGTATTGGTATGGATGTCTGCTTATAAAAACGAATTGAAAGGAGCCGCAGAAACTCACACACGCGGGTACATATTTCAATACTTTATAAAAAATAAAAATATTGTAATTGATTGAAAATTGGAGTGGAATAGAGAATGGTGGTTGATGGGTATATAAAGACACTCATCCAAACACATTAACAAGAACACATATTAAGCAGTAACTATAGTGTGTATGTAGGTTCGGCCTTCGTCTCATGTATGTATGTACATACATACATGTACATATTATATATTGTACTGTTGTGTGTTACGAAATGGATGTGTTTGATAGTTCTTACTCGTTGCTTTATTTATCAATTTTTTTAATGTGTATCTGTTTTGTATTAAAAGTTATTTGTATCCTTTGACACAAAATTAATTTATACGGTTTTTTTTTAAATTTTTATTCTTTAGTTACAAATGAAGAAACATATTTGCAAAAAGCTAAATAAAGTCTAGGCCAAAAACAAAATTTTCAAAGCTCAAACTGCCATAACTTTTAAACTATAAGAAGGAATATAAGCACAGGTTTTCTACATCTTCTCATTTAATTCAAAAAGAAAAAACAGAGAAGGGCTTTAAAAACCCAAGAACCCAAACTGCTTTACTAGGGTAACCTGTAGCTAGGCCTGTCTTACCTTTATCCCACTGTGCGTAGACCTAAAGCATCCACGCCGACCATCCGTACATATAAACTATCAGTTGGTTGCTAGAACTAAGAAGTCAGAGATTGCTAAAAATTTAACCTTTCCTTGCTTTCATTATTGATTACACAAGTCTACAAATTCAGGTCAACTTTTGGATTGAAACAATGCTGAATTCGAATTTGCGCTCGGTTTCTTCAAATTGGTTCTAGTTTTGGATAACGGGTCGTTATATTCAGTTAACTGAAAAATGCGAAATTCGACAACAAAATGCTATGACAACATTGTTTTTTATTTGCTTAGTAGTGGCAGAGATAGAAATGTTTGTTTTTACAAAATTCACATAAAATAAAAATAAAAAAAAGGGAAAAATTGTGCTGTTTTTTACGAGACATATTTCATTTATATCGATGCAGAACTTCTGATTTTATTCGCATTTTATTCACATTTAAGTGAACTTATCTACACAATACTGAAATGCTCTCCAACAAAATTTTCAGATGTCGTACTGTTGTATGTCTTTGTTTAAAATAAGATATCTTAACTTAACTATAAAGCCTGTATATTTGCAAGAAAACCGCTGAGATATTTTTCTATTTTCTTATTTTTTTTTTTTTTTAATTTTTGAAAAATTTAAAATTGAAAAATTCAGCTTTAAAATGCTTTTCTTTCGGCACAATTTCCTCGATATCAACGAAACTACTGGATAGATTGAAAGACAATTTCACTGCGGATTTTCGAATTTTTTCAGTCAGTCAAGTAAAATAAACCGTTCATAATATACTAATATTGGACCATCCAAATAAATCTACCATCCTGCGAGTTCCTTTTGAAAAGAGCGAGTGATTTCAAAGAGAAAAAATACTAATATATACATCGTCCCTCGGCAGGAAGGCTAGCAAGGTGCTCAGTTATAATAGGGCTACTTTAAACTGGATCACTGCGTTAGTGACAGGAAATGGAAACTTCAAGTACCACATGGCTAAGATGAAAGTCGTAGAAGATGATACTTGCAGACTATGCCTGGAAGAGGCTGAGACGGTAGCGCACATTGTGTGTGAATGTCCAGCACTGGCTAGCATAAGGTTTAAGACCACGGGCAAACACTTGTTAGATGTGAATGCCATGGGGGAACTAAGCCTTAGACAAATGCTAGCAATTACAAAAGACTCCGTGATGACGAAGAGTGTCGACAGTTACCAGTAGACAGTCTGAAATCACTTTAGTCAAGAGTAAAGGTTAGGGCTAGCACGGGACTCAATTGAAAGTAAGGTGGTTGTGATTACGGATCGGTTCCCTGAAATCAATTTGAGGAGCGAAATGGGGTCCAAAAGGGACCCAGAAAGTAAGTGGTCTGCTTCGATATCCCCCCATACATTAATAATAATAATAATATATACATCGTGCCACTTCCTCCATTTTGAAGATAAACAATATGTCTCGTGATCGAATAGTTTTCGTATGAAATGAAATTTCGTGTCGTGTCGAGTAACCAAATTGTGGCATTCGGATAGCGTTCGAATGTTAAAAATTTCAAAGATGCGTTACCGAATTAAATGTCAAACTGTGGCCGGCATTCATAAGGTTTGATCCTCAAAATTTGACATTCATACATTCATTTTTCTATTTATAGTTGCTTATATGTTGAATAGATGGCACACATCTTTGTTTACAGCGTCATTCTATTAATGAGCATACCGCACACTAAATTAAAAATAGTTAGAAATTTAACAAAATCGGTAGGAAATCGGTTTTCAAGAAGCCATTTTCAGAACAAATCTCTAATGACGCAAAGATTTATTTTTCTCATCTTCTTTAACGGGATAAAGACCGCTATGCCTGCGTCACTTCAACTGTGTGCATACGAGCAATTGAGTAGCTTTGGTTGGCATAAACATTTGTTGTTTCGGGTTCTGACGCTGCTACTGCATCATTTAGAGTTGGGCATTTTCTAAATCAACTATTTTTTTTAAACAATTTTTGCCTGGTGTGAATATTTTGGATTTTTCGAGTTGACTGTTCTTGATTTAGGTTCCAATCTATTTTTTAATCGTCCCCACTATGGTGGTGAGTTTTCTCTGTGTTGTAGAAACTCGGAATATTACACAGCCGTAAAAAAAGCAATAGGTATTTTGATTATAAAATAACAAAAACACTATTTTTACGATAGCTCGAAACCTATCGAAAGATATTTCGAGAGAATGCTTTCGGTCGACTACTCGTTATCGTATGCGCTAATATGAAGTTTTGATACTACTTATTTGGTAACGATTGCGGCAAAATATGAAATTCCGAACAGTCATTTTGACCCAGGCTTAAATGTCCAGACCAAAACCTTGTATACTTGTGTTATTTATTCATCTCAATTCCCGGTGAAAATTTTTCCCATTTCTTTTATTATGAATTTCTATTTCCCCGGGTTTTTTTTTTGTTTTTCTTCCTATTCTTAACACTATTTGAAAATTGAAAAATTACCCTGTATGTACCCTGGGTTTTTAGAATCGACAATTTTTTACCGGTAACAAATGATGGGAAAGGGAAAAAATTCCCCGTAAGTATTCGTAATTCGGCTGATTATTTCTCTTTCAACTTCCCACAATTTGTAACAACCGTATTGTTATCTAATTTCACTGTTCTAATAATTTTTGAAAAAAAGTGGTCAATCGACCAACACTTTCATATTTTTATTTTTTTGGCATTGAATAAACTTCTTCAAGATAAAATTTTGGTGATAAATACAAGTCATTCATGCTAAAAAGGTGTAAAATTCGAGTTTGCTTTACGTACACATCTGTAAGTACGCAGAACTATAATTATTTAACATTTCTTGCAAAGTGGTTTATGTGCTATTCCTAGTGAGCACATAAAATCGTATGTATAGCTATGTGCATATTATTTGTTGCTGCTTTTATGCATCTATTTGTCTCACGATGGATTTCGGACCAGTGTTGCCGAAACCGCAATTTTTGCTAAAGTTTACTGATTTATTTAGTTCTTTTCTGGACTATACTTTTGCCGTAATCATTTACACACATAACATGTATGCATAAAATTTATGCATAACATACATACATTCATACATAAGTATGTAAGATTAAGCATTATATTTTGATATCTAATTTACCGCTAAAATGAGTAAATGTTTTGGCAACACTGTGTGTGGAGCAAAAACGAATTGGAATATTGTTGTTGTTGTGGTGGTGGATGGATGGTCGTTTCGATTTGCTTGTTCTCTGTGTTCATTTCGGTTCAGTCGGTTGATACTTTTAAAGTTCCTTTTTTTTATTATTATTCAATATTGTTGTTGGTATTGTTATTGCTGTAGTTTTGTATGTATGGACATATGGATATGTTTGAGTTGTTGTTTGCTGAATTTTGTGTCGTCGTTTTCGTCTTGAAAATGTTGGCTGTCGTTTGACAGTCAGTTTTAGCTTTTGTATTGTTTGGGCTCTTAATATTTATGGCTCTTGAGTTGTAAGTTCTATTATGGTTTTTGTTGTTGTTTGTATAATAATTTCGTACTGTTTCATTTATTTTACAAATGTGCATACATACCAACATTAATACTTTTATTTGTATTTTAATTTTTTTTTTTTGTATTATTACTCTGGCTTTGCGAGCAGTAAAGGGGAAAAAAAACTTAAACTCGCTTGTAGTACGTTAAAATTTTACGTGTTCAAGAGGGAAGGTGAGTGGGAGTGTGTCGTTCGCTGTTTAACGTTCGTTTACTGCATTGTTTTTCGCTACACATTCAGCCAGATATAGAGGCAGAGACGACAATTGCAAATTATGACTTAGAAATAAAAAGTACTTTTTCGTGGGATATTGTAATTAAATTTTGGTTTTTATTCGAATCTAAAAACTATGAAAAGGAAAAATAAATTTTTACTTGTATTTTTAGAATTTTCTTGCTAATATTTTTTTCTCTATTAGGGTTTTCAACATTTTGCACTCGATGATTTCATAAGTTTTAAATTAAATAAAAAAAAACGAAAAAAATATTTTTAGTTGATAAATGTTGATTAATGTAAGACGTCGATTTGCCTAAGCACACAGTTGTGTATATTACAAGAAGCCATTCGCGCCGTTTTTATCCCCTCATAACTTTGAACTCATAGGTGAAGTTTTACCATGGAAGCCTCCCGAGATATGAAGCTGTAAAAAGTACATATTTTAGTACCTTCCACTACAGCAAGCTATACAGGTATGTCTTGGGAATCTCATTCCCAGGCAACCTGCTAGCTTGACAATATTTTTTTCACTTTCTCATATGCGAAAGAATTATGGGCAAAATGTTACAAGCTAGCAGGATACCTAGAAAGCGAAGGTATTGTACGTATCTAGAACTTGGGTCTCATATTGATCTCAGTACTTTTAACGCCCGATATTTGTGGATAGGAACTTGTTGGTTTTATTATCACATATGTATATGTTTTTGCGCGGATTACGCTTATTTCACCTAATTTTTTGTATTCGAAGGATGCAATTGATGCTGGTTTAAAGGCGTCTTTAAAAAAAAAGTATCTATACATTAATTCTCAACATGACATAAACACACTCAATAGGTCTATTACTTCACGTGCTGTGTGTCATGGATTCAAGTTCTCTATTTTGCGAAAGAATTGATCATAAAATTAAATTATTATTAAGCGGTTTTCGGACGAGATCCTTTGTGGACATGGAATATTAAACTATCAGAAATTCTACACAGAAAAAATTATTTAAAGTGAGAAGTTAATCACAGGTGAATTTATTAATTCCTATGAGATTAGCTTCATTTTACCAGATAAGAATGACAGGAAAAAAATTTAAATAAAACAACACCGGTATATAAATAGATATCAAATTTAGTCGGCAGTTGTTTTGAAGCTATATTTATGTAATTTTTATTCAAAACAGGGAATCTATTCTTGTGTCAGCACAATATTTCATGGATGTGTATGCCCAAATATATATCTTATGCAATGCTGTCCGCCACGGCGGCTATATACCCAACTCGGTCTGGTTGGCGGCTTAAGGTCCAAAAGAGGGTACTCACGCTCCAACTTTTAAAGGATTGGCGAGTGGATGAGCACTGCAGTCATGATAGCAACTCACCTTATGAGGAAATTGACGTTTCCAACTGAGCCTTAATTTCGATAATATTTTTCAATAATTCCTACCCGCTCGGCAGGCGAGAAACGAAACATGATAAAATGGCAAACCTTATTAAATATTTTGGCAGCTGCATGACATTGGCAACTTTGATGCTTCTGAAATATAGCAATTAGAAAAACTATTATTATCTGGTCACCTTATGTAATTTAACACAGCTTTTTTATTTTGAAATTGTTGCTGCCATCCCCAAATTTTCCTACCCTTCTTGCATCATTTGATACCATACATCAATAATAAATATACTGATTTGTCGGCGTGGACAAACTTTGGGTATTGTTTCTTTTGCTTTAAAGATTGAGAGACTTTAAGGTACCTTGTACTAAAAATAGTACAATTGTAATAACTTTTTTATTCCCATTTCACACTCCTGTGAGTGTATTTTTGCTATTTCTTCTTACTGTAAATTTTTCATCCTTTTCCCCCATTTTGATTGTATTATTGTTACATTTTATTTGTTCTTGTAGTTGTTATATACACATACATATATACATATATATGTTTGTACATATCTTTTTGTTATGTATTGTTTTTTATCATCATTTTGTTGTCCTTTTAAAAAATGTAACTCAACAGAACGGCGAAAAAAATTAAATTAAAAAAAAAGACTCCAAACCAGACGTATAGAGAAAATTGTATTTCTTTCTATTCTATTTACATACAGATATGTATGTATGTAGTGTTTGTTGGAAAGTTGTTTTTAGTACAAACAAGAAAATCAAATATCTCTCTTATGTAAAGGAAAATTGAAGCTAAAGCGATTTTTTCACATGATTTTTATATTATCAATTAATAAGAGATACTACATTCACGTTAGAACAATTAAATTTTCTTTTAAAGGTGTTTGTTAAATTTAATGAATGTGCGAGTATTTATTAGTATTTCAGATAAAATTATAAAACATGCCAATGTGTGTTGTATTTTTCTAAGCATATTAACAAAAATTGCCTTCACTATAGATAACTTCGTAGTTGCTACCGATTAAACTATCACAACGGAATAACTTACTATGATGCTCTTTATACAATGTGTCTCCTTCGGTTAGGATTGTGGTACACTTTCGGTAACAATCTGTCGGTCTCTAAGAACGGACACTTCGTTACAATACAACCCCTACACCAAGCACGCTTTTCTCACATATTTTGGTATAATCCAAAACCACCAATTAACACGCCCAGCCAGGCTTTTCTAGGTCCTCTGATTTAATTCTTCAGCTAGATGTGCTCTCAGTGGAAATAACCACCAGTTGAACCCTAAATAAGTTTAAAACTGCTGGCCAGCAGATTACTGAGATTTATTCACATACCCGACCTTACAAACATTTGTAGACTATCTCTTATATCGTACTATTGCTAGAAGAGATTCCTGAGCGAGCGAGCTTATTCCACATTCAAACCATACGATCAGAAAACCAAACTTTTTCTGCAGTTTGTTTTGGGATTCACTGGTCAATCGACTACAGATGCATGAACCTCAAATCGAGAACGTGCCATATAAAAATATTTTCAAGTTTCGGAATCTGGTTCCATAATTAAAGCACATTCCGATATAGTGACTATACAAAAAAATTTTGCAGTGAGTCAATAAAGTTGAGTAACCTGCTAAAACCAATAAGGATCTTGGCTGCAGGAGAGACAATTAGATCCAAAATATACTTTTAAGCAGCGGTCCATAACTGAGAGTTCTTTTCAATTTTCGGGCAGATATATGTACATGCATATCGCAGTATCAAACGAACATTGTATTTTCATGTCATAACTACAAAAGAGGCAACATAATCTGTCCTTCGTCCTTTCATAAGCACGGCATCATTCAGCGTTTCCTACATAAATTTCTAATGAAGACTTTCTGGGGGGTATTTTTGTCTGTAGCTATATTGATATTTTTGCGAGAACCTTTATAGGAAAATTATCAGGTATCCATTGATTTCGAAACCGAAATTTTCGTAATTGAAAATGGAAACTTCTCAGTACGAAAAATGACACTGAAGATGGCACATAGCCGAAACCGGGTTGACTCCAAACCAAACTTGACAAGGGATGATGGCAATTCGTTCCCAAAATCTACATCAAAACACCCTGTCGAAATATTAACTCAAGAATCGATAAAATTCATATCATATAATAGAACTAAGGCAAACAATTAATAAAAATCATAAAATAATGCATTTTTTTAAATCAATACAAATTGTAAAAAAAAAATTAGTACATCGCCATCTTTTTCGGCTTTAAATCGTTTCGTTTTTAAAATCGGTTATCTATCACATACCTGTATATTTATATTGGCCACGATTTGTAAAATGTGTCCCAAAGTTTGTGCACCATCTACATTTGCTGCCATTTGTGCGCTGCTGGCCGATCAATAACAAGACGCTGTTAATGTGATAATATCAAAAAAGTGTGAGAGCTCTATATAGCACGAAATCACTAAAGCGCTACGTATTCATGCTTACAAACGACAATTGACACAAGACAAGTAGACTATTAATCATGAACGGAAACAAATTTCGTTGAGTGAATTATTTAACATCAACAAGTAAGTGTTGAGTTTTCCAGTAAAGGCATCCGAAACAGTGCAGCATTTCGGCTTCGTTAATTATCGAAATAACCGCATTTGTGATTCACATAATCATGTTAACATTTCTATAGGCCATTTCAGTGATACCAAACCAAATTCTGTCTTAGAGGTAGATACGATATGAGAAAAGTAGTAGATCTCCCGCCTTTATTTTTCGGCTATTTAAAATAACCTCGAAAAGGTTGTTTGCCCTTAATTGGGGTTTTCTAAATGGAAAATATTTTATAATGGACTTAAAATATTTTTTAAAATATGTTTTAGAAGGTGGAGTCCTTTTTTTACTCTCCCTTTTATTCATCTTAAAATAATTAATTCAGCAAAAATTGTTTTTTGTTTATAAAGATCAACGCAGTGCTTACACAAGCATTATAAAAAAACTTACCCATTGTCAAAGAGTGTAATCAACGCAACGTATAAGTTAAAATATTATCGGGTAACAATACCTTAGCATTACTTTTAAAAAACTAAAAGATCCAAAAGAGGTAGATCTACAACAAAAGTGGTAGGGTTGACATCAATGTCAACACGCTACATTCAGCCGCGCCTTGAAAGATAAGATTTAATGCTGCTTCGCCGGCGCCTAATAAAAAAATGCGTGGCGGCGGCTGAACTAAAATGTTCGGCTAAGGCAAACACAGCAAATGTTTTTACACAAAACAACAAAGAAGAAAGCAAAACAATCGGCTTAACTGATGGCGTATTAAGCCGCAACATACATCGGCGGCTCGCCGCGTTTGCTATTAGCCGTTCTGTTTCGCGCTCTGATTTCCTACATATGTAATTCCATGTACTTTGTAAATCTATTAAAAATTTGAAGATAAAGTTTTCTTATAATAGGGGAACTCACTCTTGGTTGGAAACAAATTTTTTTTTGCTAAAATAGTAAGAATTAAAATATCAAACAAAACTCCATTAATTGATAAAAGTTTTTAGAAAGTTTATGCACACACCAAGTACTTTCTTTGCTTAAACATTTTGGAGGCGGTTAGCGTTTATATATTGGCTGCGGCTTAGCTTATTGCATGCGGCAAAGTTATTTCATGCAACTCTGTAATAAATTTGCTAAACGCTTAAAAAAGACACTCACGCTTTGTGGCAGAAAATCATATCAAGTGTGCAAAAATTACAGATATGCAACGAAGAGTGATTTCCGCTAATGAAAATTAAAATCAAAACAGTTTTAATAAACACAATAGCGGCAAGTGTGCTTGGGTAGAGAACTATTGAAGCTTTCGAGTAGTATTTGCCACATTGAGGAAGAAGGTCGCTTGCTTTCAACTATGCGCCATATAATTTTTTGTTAATCTGTACGTTGAACGACACTGTCTATATAAATATTTTTTTTCATCTCACAATGACGTCTGTCCAACTAGTAACTGCACAAAGTCAATAAAAACTCGTAATTATAAACTTTTGAGAGTTGCTTTCCTTTCCCCTTCCCATTCAGATTGTTTTCTCTATTTCTGGATAAAGTCAGACACTGTGAATTCTCACCATCTAGGGTAAATCATTTAAAAATGCTAAATAATTATCCTCTCGTATTATATTCGCCATATATCAGTAGAGCACATTTACCTGTTTTAGCAATTTTTATTGCTGCTCTAGGGTGAATTACAAACTATATTAGTATTGATACATACTTTAAATTTTAGTAAAGCAACAGTAGTATCACTTTAAAAAAAAAAACCAATTCTACACCTCGTTTCACTGGCTGGATGTTTGTTGTTTTTACGTCTGTCCGTTCGTGTTGGCTTTTTCGTTGTTTAAAAATGCTGTGGCAGAGCAGGTGGAGATGACTTTTCCTGTAGAGTAGTAGAAAAATCGAAAACTTGTATAACCTGGACTCCAACGGACCAAAATATTTAAACATTCATTCATTTTACATCTTCCAACCCACAGACATTAAACTGCATTGTGCATCAACATCACCAACAACAACAACGGTTTCGTGAGTTCTCTTGCTATGCTACGCATTTAAAATACATTTTTATATAAAAAAACACTCACACATACAAGCAACACGGACACTGTGCAATGATATACTGCCCTTCACTTGAATAAGACGTATTTGGATGTTGGTTTTTTTTTTCAAAATTGATCTTGTTTTGCAGCAGCTTGAGATAGATGAGCTAACATTCGAGGTCCTCAAATTTCCAAGAAGCTGAAAATTGTAAACTATTTAAAAAATAGATTTGTAAACTTCTTTTTAGAAGTGTTTTTATGTTTTGTATAAAAAAAATATTCTCAATAGTTCTACTAGTGGTGGCATAACGTAGGTAGCGTTTTTGTTCATTAGAAGTTATGATTTTTTCCTCAAAAATTCCGACTAATTCATACTAGTTAGTAACAGTTCTGGAGGGTCCCTGACATGTGTCTTTTCGACCTCTATATTGAAGCAGAAATGCCGGACATCCTTAAATCGGATGGCGCGAGATATTCAAGAATTCCCTTCAAATGGGTGCGCAGACATGGGACCAATATGGGCAATATATTGTCTTGCATATTGATAAATTCTCTGATATTCCCCACTCCGCCTGTAAGAAGAAAATTGGCTCAGGCCAGGTGGTGTGTGGAAATCCTAGACAAACTTGCTAGTCGACATATCGGAGGCCGGAATACAGGAATTATACTCTTTCATAAGGAGCACCAACTGGTTTGGTAATGAGTCTACAGCGGCACGTATGTAGTGACGGCTCAACCCCTACTCTCTGTACTAGCCTTCGAATTCACGTTCATATGAAGGCAACTTTTTTGGAGGCATCTCATGCTCCAAACAATTGTCGCTGTCGCCTACTTAAACTAATTTCTATTTATAGTGACGACAATTGACAAATAAAGTGTTGACAATTTACAAAGAACGCGTAGAAAGAACTCAGCTTGAATATATGGAATGAATTATATTTGTATACATTTAAAAACAAGTAATTTCACCTGAAATACCACATAGAAGGTGCGAAAAAAGTATTTTCAGACCAGACCTGTTAAAATATTTTTTTTTTTATGTATTTGAATTTATTTTTGACCATATTCAGTTTCTTCTATGTTTCAGTTTCTTAAATAAGTGATTTTGCGTTAAGGCAAAAAAATTGAATTTGCAATATTGTTCGCCAAACACAAATACTAATAATCCAACGCCAATCTTCCTATCAGCTGTTTATTACGTAGCTGCCGCCTTCAAAAGAATTAAGTAGCTGACTACACGGCGACATATGAAGTCAACTGCATTTGTAGCCATGAAGCTGTGTAGTCTGCTGTGGTCTATGTGTTTAGAGTATTAGAATCGAATTACGCAGTAACCCCCTAATTCCATACCCGTCATATTCAATTGGCCGGCAGTGTATGATGCAGAGAAAAAAAAAGAACTACACCATCAATATTGAAAACCATGCAATAAAGCAATTGATGGAAAAATGAACATTGCGACATTCACGAACTGTTTGAACGTACTCTCTCAGTCACCGAATTCGAACAGCAACAACACATTCAACAACACATTCAAACCAACATTCATAACCATAGTTGCAATATTTAAGACTTTTTATTTTTGAAAACAAAAAGAAAAACATTAAAAAAAAAGAAGGAAATAATCGATTGATAGATGGCAAAATAGTCTTGTTTTTGTTGTTGTTTCTGAATATAAATGTTCACTTGTGTTCAGTGTGAGTGTGTATGTGCATGTTTGCTTAAATATCTCTACATGTATAAGTTGGCTGGGTATAAATGAATTTGTATAAATTGTAAAATATTCTCGAATATATGCATGTGTGTGTGTAAGTGTGTGAGTACGCTGGCAATATTTACTGAACACAAAACAAAATATTTCCAATCTGGTAGTAAATTTAAAATTATCTATTCTATTTCTACCTACATTAAGGAACAATTAAAAGCATAAATGTAGCACAAGATAGAAAGAAAGAATGCAGGAGACCGGCATTTTAGGAGGTGACAAAAACGTTCGCTAGATCGACATAACCAGCTCTAACGACTTAAATAACGTGACTCCAAAAAAAATGTACGCAAGTTTTTCTTCAAATGTGTCCTACTAATGATCTAATGCAAATTTTACGCCAATTCTTCGTATGGAAAACTTTCTTCTCATTTACGTTATTTAATATTGTCGTCTACATTTCTAACCGGTTACTCTGAAATGTGACCACGTAAATAACGTAAAGCCGTGATTTACAGGGTTGACCAATTTACCCGTCTAATCAAGGGCCGCTCCACAGATTTGCAAGAATAATACACGATCACTCGTGATCACTTTTGATTGTGAGTACCTCTCACGCTATCGTGCATGAAGATGAGTATAAAAACTCCACACGCGTGTGAAGAATTTTTATGAAATTGGAACGTTCTGATTTCTTATATAAAATTTCTGAAAAAACGATACAAAAAATTATGAAATACAAATAAAAGTGGTGCATTATTGGCAGCAAGTTTTGTAAAAAAAAACATAGAAAATTTGCAAAAGTAAATCAAATGTTTATTTTGTCCGATAAATGAATCCCTGCCACTTACTTTTTTAAGATTATTTCATCTAAATGTTGCCCGAGGCTGCGCCGTTGGTGGTCCATCCCTGAGTTAAAATTTTCGCACACACTTTACAGCATTTCGGGCGCTATCTCACAAAGGCAGCGGTAATGTTGTCTGCCAGGTCTGAAATTGTGGGTGGCCTGTCCCTGTACACGAGAGACTTCACGTATTCCCACAAAAGATAGTGTAGTGAGATCAAATTGCATGATTTTGGCGGCCAATTGGCTGCTCCAAAACATGAGATTAATTGCTCACCAAACTCGTGCAGTGTGGCAGGCACCACCTTGTTAAAACCACATGCCAACCAAGTCCAATTCATCCATTTTGGGCAAAAATAGTCGGTAATCATCGTACGATATCTTGCTTCTTTGACTGTAACGTTGCCACTATCATCGTTCTTGAAAAAGTACAGTCCAATGATGCCGTCGGCATACAAACTGCACCAAGTAGTGCATCTTTCAGAGTGCACGAACAGCTCTTGATCTGCCTCGGGTTGCTTTTCACACCAAATTCGCCAATTCCGATTGTTGACGTACCCATTGAGCCAAAAATGAGCTTAGTCGCGGAAGAAAATTTTGTGTGAATATCCAGCACTGGCTAGCATAAGGCTTAGGACCACGGACCAGACCCTTGTTAAATGCGAATGCTATGGGGGACATAAGCCCTCGGCAAATGCTAGCAATTACAAGAGACTTTCTGATGAGGAAGAAGGTTGACAATTACCAGTCGACAGTTTGAAGTCGCTACAGTTAAGAGTAAAGGCTAGTGTTAGTGCGAGATTTAATAAATGTAAACTAGTGTGTCGTAAATTACAAATCGGTTGCCTAAAATCAATTCGAAGAAAGAAGGGACCCTTAAGTAAGCGGTCTGTTTCAATATCCCGCATATATTAAATAATAAATAACATCGACCCGCAGTCATTGGAAAACTCATTGTGCATTACTTACCCCGATGATTGTGCTAGTTATTTGCCCTTAACTATTTTATATACAATGTGTATAATACGTATGTAAATTATAGAATCGCATGCACTTTTGTCGTATTTATTTGAATTTGGAATTTATCTAACAAGTAGAGTGCATATGAACTTTGTTTGCTTGTGTGAGCGTATTCCTAAATGTGTTTGATATGTTAGTGTGTGCGTGCGTAAGTATTTAAATTAATAAAGCCATTTATCGATTAACTTGGAAAGAAGTTTAATTTTATCTTGCTGTTTTAGTTAGAAAAAGAAATAACGTTATAAATACTTACGCATATATATAAGGACTTAAAATTATGTCAGATAAATTTGATTAAAAAAAATAAGAAATTGAATTTTCTTTGCCCGTGGGAAAATAATTGTGATCACTTTTCTATTTTCTTTGAATCTAAACCAGTTTAAGATCTACTGAAGGTTCCCATATTTAACAAAAATATTAACATATTAAAGACCGCAGGCGTTTGTTATGACAGCATTTAATACGATGTTTTTGGACATGTGGAGAGTCTAAGAAAATTTCGTGCAATTGGCAACATTGAATTAAATTTCGATAAGTCCCAAAATGTCACATTATTTGCCATTGTATTGCCACGTGTTATTTTAAGTTTCACTGCAATCAAGGAGATATGCAGCAAGACAATCGCCTTTTCCGTGTTTATGAATTTCGCCGCAAGTTCAAACCTGTGGAAATATTAACTGAGTGCCGAATTACCACTACTGTTTGTGACTATCTGGAAATCATTTCGACTTCATCCACCAGCCGTTTTTTGTGGGAAAATCTTTGACAGAATGAAGTAAGTGTCGCTGGTTCTGGTGAATGATATAACCATTATCACAAACACAGTACACAAAGATACCAGGCGTTTGTGCGTTTCAACCAATGATTTCATCAGCAATTTAATAATGAAGAAGGTTATGAAGGTTGGTGCTTGAATTACGATCCAGAATCCAAGCATTAATCGTTTGATTCTTAATTCAATATTCCGACAGGGTGTTTTGATGTAGATTTTTGGTACGAATTTCCGTCATACCTTGGCAAGTTTGGTTTGTTGACAAACTGGTTACGGCTATGTGCCATCTTCAGTGTCAATGACGAAACCGGTTGGTCTCCAAACCAAACTTGACAAGGGATGACGGAAATTCGTTGCAAAAATCTACATTGATCGTTAGTAGGAAGTTCAGAAGATGCTAATACATCCACACAAGTCAAGGAGCAGGTCTTAGCAGCCAAAAGTAATAAGGTTAATTTATTGCAACAAGGACACGAAAAGTACTATAATTTCCGAGCTTAAGTACACTCGTCAAAAATGTTCCTGACAAAAATGTTACATATACATATTGCCATTTCTGCATGCTTGTGTTTCTTTCTAAAAAATGTGTAACATTTACGAAAAACTGCACGTTCATTTCTAAATATGTTGCACAAAAAACTGGCGAATATTTATCAAATTTTGCCCACAAATGCAGGGAGAAATACTACTCTTTTTTACAACTGTATTAAATACAAGCAAGTTTGAGTTTGTTTTTGTGTTCAAATATTTTTTTTCCATTGTAGTCACTTTGTGAAGGTTTGGGCAATTTAAAAAACGTCCACTGCCGAACCGCTTAAATAAGGAATTTAATTTCCACCGAATATATCTTGTAAACCAGATATTGGGGGGTTAAACAATTGTTCCATTATAAAGACTATATATGTATGTGCAATTAATAACGTAAGTAATAGGGTGAAAGAGACCGTGATTTCTGTTTATTTATTTACATCTTGCTCATGAATTCATTGTTTTACAGCTCTGAGAGTATGAATTCTAGCATTGTCGTGGTAAAAGGTCCACGGTATGGATCCAAAAAAGATTTTAAATTATGAAAACTGTTCTTCTAATATCATTTTGTGCGTTTCTGCAATTCAATGTCTGTTTCACCACGTCGATAGTGCATTTAGTAGCATATGACAACCCATACCATAACTTCTTGCTCCCAGCTGTCTCTTCGTTGCAAAAATATTTCTACCTTCCTTAAGTCGTGAAAATAAAAGTTGTATCCATCTGGTGGTTCATCGATATTAAACTTTTTTCGTCAGAAAATACAACCACTTATCCGAACACGTCTTATATAGGCGCCGAGTTTTACGATTGTCATTGAGCTGTGAATGGTTTCTTCTAAGGTTTTCGACGAACTGTGAATGGCCACGGCTTTAAAATACGACAACCTGGGCAACTACTTGCTTTAACCCCGCCTTCTTTGCGATTTTTTTTGCCGCGACTATGCGCCAACAAGTCTCTGCAAATTGTTTGCCCTTCTCTGCGCGTTATTGTCATTTGGGTGCTTCTTTTTATATTTTTAATATACTCGTAGCTCTCAATGCGGTTTAAGTACTGCCTACAACTGTCTTTCTTCTTTTTGTTTTTTCTAATATTTGGACGACATTCAGTCTGCTGGATTTTAAAATGAAAATTTGTTTCTCATCGGAAATATTAAGAATTTTTTGGCCTCCCATCATTTTAATTTGAGATAAAACTATTTAATTTTTGTGCCATCATAACCATTCGGCGATTAGAATTGCAATACATGGTATAATTTTTTTTAATGTAAAAAACTAATTCCCTATTTAATTTCCTTATTTAAGCGATTCACAGTGTATATGGCAACATTTTTTTCAGAAAGGAAAACGCCATAAAATTAATTAATATTGGACTTTTTCTTGTAGGCTACTAAACAAATTGTTCTTTTCTTTATTTATTTGTTACAATAAAATAATTTGCGAGTTAATTGGAAGTTTATATAATTAACAACTAAAAGGTTCCTAAATGGAGTACTCTCAAATCGGTCGTTTGATTCATATTTCCCTAAATTTTTCTATTACTTCCTCTTCACAGTTGACGTAGAGGAATTGGCAGCTGTTAAACGTTTATCATTTTTCAAATATTTATGAGCAATAAAAACGCGTATTTATGCGTGTGATTTCCCCATTTTGACTAACCCGCATTAAACAGCTGTCAATTTTTTGTCTTTATTGGAACACACTTTATTTAAAAAAATTTAAATTCGAAACAAAAGCGATCGAATATGAAATGATCCGTCAATGCTTTCTTTCGAATCGAAATAGACAGTAACTTTCCAGAAAGAGCCTATCTTCCTATCTGAAATATCAAATAATCTGGGCAACACTAGTTTTAATTAAATATTTTCCAATAGATATTCCGGCGACTTTTCAAATGAAAATTTTCGTAAATGAACATTCTTTTCGATTAAACAAATATAAGATCATTATCGAAGTATTTTTCAAATAATTTATGCCAAGGCGACAATATATTAAACAATTTATTTTTAATACTCGTATTATTGAAAAAAGCTTATGCTTTTATTTGCAATAAATCCAAATGCCATTAATCAAACATCCTCTTGATTTTTCTTGCTTTTTTTTGCCTACGACGCAGCTACATAAATGTGTAGGAAAAACTGCTAAATTAAAGATAATTAACAGATTGATTTAGACGGACGCACAATAAAGTGAAATTTATCGAATTTATCAAAAAGAAAACAAAACAAACTATAAAGCGGAACGATAGGAAATAAAATGAATTGAATTAAAGAAAAACAACAATAACAAAATCCGATTTCTATAATTTTGCTTGCGAGAGAAACAACCGATAACAAAAGTATGCTTAAACTGGAAGGAACGATGTTTAGGATTATAAATGTGTTCCATGCAAGTATTTATACAGGGTGTCCGCCGGGAAGGTATACTACTTTGTTTTGCCGCCATTTTGGTAAACATTACTCTTGACAGTTCATATTTGGCAGTCGTGAAGTAGAGTCATGGCAAATTTATTATGCAAAAATATTCGGTAAACCAACGTGTTTTAATCGTTAAAACACTTTATCAAAATCAATCATCGATTACTGTGACGATGAGAAAGTTACGTAAAATTTTTTGGGAGAAACAACGTGCCAACAAGACGCACTATTTATCGTGTAGTGAATGATTTCGAAGAAAGAGGGACTACAGCTGATACGCCTAAGCATGAACCACAACGTACTGCAAGATCGGCTGAAAACATTAGTGCTGTTCAAGAAAGTGTTCAAAACCCGCAACCTCAATTCGACATCGTCCTCAGGAGCTTCTCGGTCTTCAAAGAACAACTTTGGCCACAATTTGCATTTGTTTCCATTTAAAATTCAGTTGACACAAGAGCTTCTTCAAGAAGGCCATTTACGCCGCCGTATATATGCCAATAGGATGCTACAGCTCGCCCATGGCAACCCCGATTTTCATGAAAAAATCATAATGAGTGACGAGACGAGGCACATTTTCATTCGAATGGATATGTGAATAAACAGAATAGTCGATTTTGGGCAATGGAAAACCTTCAAATTATTCATCAGTCACCTTTGCATTCATTAAAAGCGACTGTCTAGTGTGCAATTTGGTCAGGAGGAATCATTGGACCTCACTTCTTTAATCAAAAGTTATAAACAAACAAAGTTGTATACCTTCCCGGCGGACACCCTGTACTTATGAATTTATTTTAAAGTTAAAAAAAAAATTACACTGAAGATGGCACATGGCCGAAACTGGTTTGTCTTCAAACCAAAGATGAAAAGTGATGACGGAATTTTGTTCCCAAAAAAATCTAAATTTAAACAACTTTATGCGAATAGAAAACATTCTTGACTTAATTAATTTTCTAGAAGCTTAAAACTTTTTCATTGACTTTATGCATGATATGAAACATTTGTGGGGTGACCAGCGGAGAACGATAGATGGATATTTCTGGCTGGCAGTGCTTTAGATGATTTTTCGGTCGAAATTCAGACCTGCGGCCAACATTTGTAGCGCCCAATAAACGTGGTCTATGATCGTCCGGCTCTAATTTTTGCATCGGCAATATCTTATACGAGTGTAGGCTTAAGCCAAACCGCAAATTAAAACGGCTGGACTCTGGCAGTGCCTAATTCAGTTAATCGGCTCCAAATTGACATTTCTAGGTCTTCTTCAATACTGGCCGTTACGGCGGCTATGTTTTCTTCTATGTCTGGTTAGTTGCAGCACGGTGTGACAAATTGCCTGCACTCTTGCTGAGCCAAAATTTCGATAATATTTTTCATAAATATCCACTTGTTCGGCAGACGTTATACGATGCAAACCCTACTGATTATTTAGACAGCTGGATGGTATTTGTAACTTTGAAATATAATAATTGTAAAAATAAAAACATTTATTTCTATCTGGTATCGCTTAAGTTTTGTTTCGAATTGATTAAACTGTTTTCTGCGGCAGTCAATGTAAGACTTATAGTTCGCTTTTGGGTTAGTTTGGTTTGGCGATTCGTCAAGAATAAAACTGGTGCCATTGCCACCTTTTCAAATTATTCAATCTAAAAAATGGTGGAATTCCGAAAAATCCGCCGAAACATTATGTGGATTTTATAACAACTAAACCTGTGTCCATCCACTTTGCGGGAAATTTTAAGCAAATTACTTGACTTACGTGCTTACGAGGTTCAAGTTGTACAAGGATTGAAGCCCTACATTTAGTAATTGGGCCAAAGGAGACATTACTATTGATCCACAGGTTCGCTTAAAAATTTTATTCAGTGCTGAAGTTCACTTTTTGTTAAATGGAGTGATGAGAACTTATAAAACATTGTCTACGGTGAACAGGGCAGAGACATGATTACTAACTTCCTCGTGCTTCATTTGGGGAAGGCATTTTAGTCAACAGAACAATGTTACACGCTGCGCAAACGAATACTTTTATGAAACGGAGTATTTAACTCGCCCCCTCACTTGGGATTCTTGTGTGGAGGAGAGAAAAAGGACGTACAAACTCAAGTTCTACGAAAATATACCAACCGTACTATAATTATTCTAAAAGAGCTTTAACTTCGTTACATATATCATTATGCTTTTTCTTGCTAAACGAAGGAGTCAAATGTGATATCATCGGATCTGATGTTACCATTATTCGGTGCATAATACATTCGTTCGTGGCAATTCGAGTTTATTTCCTAAAGTGCCTGAGTTGATAGTCTTTGGTCCTCGTTTTGATCTGACTACTTTTAACGGCCGACTATTTTGGATAGGATGTTGGGCCTTATTTTCAAGAACAAAATATTATTCGTCTTTAACTGTCAGGCCCACGCTGGCGAACGTCAACGTTCACTTGAATTCTGATAACAAAATAATTGGTTTTAGTCCCTTCAACGAATTATTTTATGAATTTATTTATTTATTTACATCCTAAATAAATAAATAAACTCATAAAAAGAGCGAACGTTAACGTTCGACTTCGTGGACCTGGCAGTAAATTCTTAATTTTAATTTCAGTCAGTTCAATAAAAACTTACAAATAATGAGTTTGAAACGGCTAAAAAAAAACAGTAGTCAGAACGAAATGAGTCTTTTTGATTTGATTATAACAATTATTCTGAAATTTAAAAATACCATGGCGAAACCCCCACTGTGCGCCATTGAAATACGTCAGTAAAGCAAAAACAATGGAGCTAATATTCAATGCATTATAGCCAAAATACAGACGGATTTGAGTTAGTAATACCCAACAATTATTGTCACAAAATTTTATTTCCTTTCTAAGTTGTTAGTCTACAACAGAAAACACAATGCAACAACCAAAAAACATTGGAGAACCACTATATTTTTTGATGAGTTATGGTTTCCTAACTACAGAAATCGCCATTATTTCGAATTCTATGGACAGGTTTTTTTTTTTAATATGAGATTTTTGAAAAGGCCGCTTCACATATCTTATCATAACTTTCAAACGCCTTGTTCAATTTCGTTGCGCTATATGTCTACAAATTCCAAATTACCACAGCAATAAGTCATTCTAATACTATTTTTTACTATATCCATTAGTTTTGGAGTCATTTCGAAGAAACTGAATTTTTTTTATATTTTTTTTCGAAAAATTGTGAAATTTTTCATTTTCAAAAATTTATAAAAAATACAACACCGCAAATATTTACCAGTTTTATTATTTTATGATGAAGCTACATATAATAAAAGTAAAATAAGCCATCATTTATGAAAATCAATTGGTAAATACTTATTTTATTACCAAAAGACCAGAAGTACCCACTTTTGCCCAAAAGTCGTTCTCTTGTGTATGTGTGTATGTATGCGTGAATTTGTTTTTTACACTGATATTGTTTAATGGGTACTTCTGGTTTTATGGTAATAAAATAAGTATTTACCAATTGATTTTCATAAATGATGGCTCATTTTATTCCTATTATATGTAGCTATATCAGAAAGTAAGAAAATTGGTAAATATTAGCGTTTTTATATTTTTTTATATTTTTTAAAATGAAAAATTTTGCAATTTTTCGAAAAAAAAAATAACAAAATTTTTCAGCTTTCCACAATAACTCCAAAACTGATGAGTATAGAAAAGAACAATATTAGAATGACTTAAAGCCTATGTAATTTAAAATTTTTAAACGCATAGCATAACAAAATATAACATTCTGTTTGAAAGTTATGATAAGATGTGTGAAGCAACCTCTTAAAAAGTCCCATATTTTAAAAGAAAAAATATTTAAAAAAATACACCTATCCATAGAATTTGAAATAAAGATGATTTTTGTAGTAAGGCAACCGTAACATTTAAAAAAAATATAGTGGTTGTTCAAAGTCTGAAATTTTTTTTCAATTTGTTGCATAGTGGTATCAATTACACAAGAAAACGATTTTTGGGCCAAACTGGGTACTTTTGGTATTTCGGAAATAAAATAAGTATTTATCTACTGATTTTTACAAGTGATGGCTCATTTTATTTTTATTATACGTAGCTTCATCATAAAATAATAAAACTGGTAAATATTTGCGGTTTTATATTTTTTATAAATTTTTGAAAATGAAAAATTTCAAAATTTTTTGAAAAAAAAATATAAAATAAATTCATGGGTATAGTACTAATGGGTATAGTAAAAAATGGTATTAGAATGTCTTATGGCTGTTGTAATTTGGAATTTGTAGACATATAGCGCAACGAAATTGAACAAGGCGTTTGAAAGTTATGATAAGATATGTGAAGCGGAAAAACCGATCCATAGAATTCGAAATAAAGGCGATTTTTGTAGTTAGGCAACCATAACTCATCAAAAAAATATAGTTGCATAGTGTAATTGAACATTTTATTTCTTACTATTTCCAGATTCCCCTTTTCTACCATCAAATCATCTCTACGTAGCGTGCCCTTGATTGCACCATCTCTGATTTGAAAGAAAATACATACATATATATGAACATTCATAATATATATAAACATATACAAGTGTGCATTTGAATGGAGGAGTGTTACGAGTAGATGGTGTCGATTCATATTTGTTGTTGTTGTTGTTCTATTCGTCGCACATTTAATGCGCATTTTACATCAAACCACATCCAACTGCTCTTAGCAAACCAGACGCACATTGCAACGCACACACAAAAGGTAAGCGCACGTCAATTGTCCTATTGTACATCCAATACATGTTTATTTTACTTATTTTTTTTTCTTCAACTTTTGTTGTTGTTGTTATTGCATTTATGTATTTAGTATTGAATATGTATTATTTGTGCGGTATCATTTATAAAATTATAAATATTCCAAATGAATGCAGTGTAAAAACTAGTTTATACATAAATTAATCTATGATGTGTTTATGAATATATGTGTGCGTGTGTGTGTGTGTGTGTGTGTGAATGCATTCATACATACAGTCAGTGTATGCAACGAGTAACAACTAACTGTATATTTGTGATTCCATAATAAAATGTGCTAATGCTGTTTTTGTATTTTACAGAGGGGAGGAGGCAGGACTTTAAGTGCCGAATTTCTTTTGTAGTTTCATTATTGTTCCAAAAATGCTCTCCAACATTCCGATTTAGTAGTTTTTGAATTCATCTCGTCTGGCTGATGATAACTTTTCATCCACTTTAACTCTCATTTCATCACCTTTTAGTTTCGACGTCTGTGTTAATGGATATAACCCTGTCGGTTTGTATTGTCTTCTGACATCTCTAGATAACTCAGATTGCATACCTCAAGCCCCTTTCAGACTACTCTACAAGTGTTTAGATTTTCTTTGGCATTTTGCAGAGAGAAATCTACTGAAAATCGTTCTGACCGTCAACATTATTCTCATTTAATTATGACATTTAAAATAAAATGAAAAATACGTGTTTGTTTACTTAGAACGATACTTTCGGCGGCGATGGCTGAGCAGTTTCGGGCGGCCAAGTTTTTAATAGATTTTCTTTTCGTAAAAAAGTAACAAAATAAAATGATAAACGCTAAGTACAGCAGACGTTTTTGTGCCGGCACAATCTATAAAAAATATCTGCGTTGTCGGCGGCTAATCATAGTCTCCTTAATTATATTCAACAGCTGCTTTTGGTATTTTCTTCGTTTGCTTTTGTAAACATGCAACCCTGATTAAATAAAATGTCTCAGCGTTTAGACATTTTGTTCAAAAATAATAAAAGCAAATTTACATTCGTATTTTTTGACAGTCTGATTACATATTGCTTTCACACTATAATACTTTCTTATTTCATTTGCATTTTTTACAAGGTGTTTTACTCGATCTAATAGTGAAGAAGGCTACTCTAGTCCCCTTAAAACGTTCTAGGGGAGATTTTTACGCTTCCGTCAACATTTGTTTAATTGAGCGTTTTGGTCGTTAATTCTACAACAGATTCAAGTGTAACTGGATAAATATTCTGACTGTTGTACCTACCGCTGGGGGTTTTTTTTATTTTCTATATTTGGTACTTCGTTACGTAAATTGGCGTTTGATCGAAAATTTGCTTTGAATTTAAACAAAGATTATTGCAAAATGTGAGACACTGATACCAAGCTAGGGTATACGACGGGTTTAGGGACCTTTATTGAGGAACAAGAATATAAAACCGAATCATAACACGGTCATTCAAGCGGATGTTCTAAAGATCACGGAGTGTCTGAACGTCCTTGGGGGTGCTGACATTTTTACAGGCAGCCAAACAACAATAAGGGCACAAGAATCGTATAGGATGAGATACAAGATGATTGTGGATGCAAAAAATGCGATAAACGACTAAGCAGCGCATGGCAGAGTGTTCCTATTAAAGGTAGGTACTTTTTTTGGAGTGCAGGCCGCACATCGGGCCGAAATACTGGCCTCTAGGTATTTGCTTACGGGCAAGGGATGAATTGTTTAGATTTTTTGAGTGAATTTCCGCCATCCCTTGTCAAGTTTGGTTTGGAGACAAACAGGTTTCGGCTATGTGCCATCTTCGGTGTCATTTTTGGAGATGAACTGTCCCATCCCCTCAGCCTAATCTAATCTACGGACCTGGGTGTAGGTAGTACAAAGAGCAAATGTTATTGCGACATTACTTTCCACTTCTTTTTAGTTAAAAAAAAAAATAAAACTAGTTTCGCAAGGCGAAAATCGATGACCTGAGTACATAACATTATTATTTGTTGTTGTGGGTTTGTAAAGTGTTGCATTTTTCTAGGCTTGCTAGGTATGCAAGAGTATTTTGCCACCAACAGGTTAGTTTCGCTATTATAATTTGCGAAAGAATCCGATCAATGTTGTATTTCAGGTGAAAATATAAAAATGAAGATGTGTAACCAAACGCAAAAACGTTAGTTAAAAATTTGTTTAAAAATAGGCATTTTCTTTTTAAAGAAAATTAAGCTTCGACAACAAACACTTTTTACCAAACCCGAATTGAGCACCCTGAATTAATTATTTTAATTTTCTCATTACTACTATTGGGGTATAAAGAGCAATACACCACACTAGCCAACGAGCGCACACACTAACTCTACTCGCACAAGTCATTCATTCTCTGCCATAGTGCAGAGCTGCATTTTTAAGACAACGTAAAGGAAACAAGTCAATATAAATGTAACAAAATGAATTAAATGAAAAATACTCATGCATTTATATGTATGTATGTATGTGCGTTGTATACTTTTCTGCAATTTTAGTCTTTTAATACATTTTTTTTTTGCATTTTATATTTGTAACTGAAAATTGAAGTTAAAAAAGAAAAACATAAAAACAATTTTAAGTGAAGTTGTTGCTGCAGCACTTTCAAGCATGTGTGTGTGTGTGTATTTGTGCAGGGAAGAAGAGTAGCATGTTCATATTTAAACCTCCTCCCCCCACTTGTCTACGTTTTATATCTGAAACAATGACAATAAGAAGAATATAAAATCATTCTCATCATCATCTTTTACAATACTGCTGTATAAAGCATTATGAAAAGGAATAAAGTGGAAAAGAATTATCAAGCAATTGCAACACTAGTACAAATATGTCAATAGTGTTCGCTGGATGTTTAGTTAACTAAGCGTTCGGCGTTTGGTTCCAATAAATGTTAAAAATTAGTGTAAATTTTTTAAATCAGCCAACCATCACACTGTTGCCTATTGCCGAGTGCCAAATTAAAATGGAACTGGAGGTAAAAGTTGCAGACGGAAAAGGAAGCACAGCCTATTTTATTTAACGTCGATCTTGACACCATTATGTTAAATGCCACACGCGTCAACAGAGGCATTACATGGGGAGTGCAGGGGCATTTGGAAGACCTTGACTACGCGGTCGCTACATATCACCTCGCACATAGACATTCTGACATGCAAGACAAGATATGAATGGTAGAAGAAAGGTTCACAAGAGTGGGACTGTAAATAAACGCAAGATAAACCAAAATTATGCGCATCACTGCACCCAGATCACATGTAACATTTCTTATATATTTGGGATGCACAATTACAACAAGAGGTGATGGTTCAAACCAGGACATAAAGTGCAGAGTAGACAAGGCTACAGAGGCATTTGGCGTGTGGCTTTCCGCCCTGCTGTCGACCAACGCAAAGCTTAAAAACTCCAACGTGAACTCTGTATTACTTTGTGGTTGTGAATCTTGGAATGCTGCACCTAAAGATACCCGTATCATTCAAGCCTTTGTGAACAGGGGCCTCCGTAAAATCCTACGTGTGTTTTGGCCCGTAAGAATAAAGAACGTTGATCTTTGGCACACCAACCAACACATTCCTATCCAGACAGGGATTTGTAGACGAAAATGGCCCTGGATTGGGCTGGGCACAGACCCAGGAAACCACCAGCCGACCTTACCAGAATGGATATCGGCTCGAATTCCCAGGGCCAAAGACGTGTTGGTAGGCCTGCTCATACATGGAAAAGGTAGCTCAATTATGAAATCATAACTTCAGAACCCACTTGTAGTCAAATAAGGCGTATGGCAAATAAAAGCGACCTATGAAACATTATTGTTGTAGTCCTAAGTTGCATATAAGAATTACGGGAAACATGAATCCGCAAAATTTTACTGTTTAATTTGGATTTTGAGTCGTGGACATACTTCTTCGAACGCCGCCGGGTGTGAGCGCACTACAGGTAAATTATGACTAATTTCTTCAGCTCTAAATTGAGTGATATAAACGTGGATGACGTAGGGATCCAGCAGTACGGTGCTTACGGCTACATGGCAAGCGCTGCATTGTACATTCTGTATGAACGACTTGGCGCAGGTGATGCAAAATGGCCAGCTTGAACGTGTGATATGAAGTTGCTGAAATCATCCTTGTGTCGTTTTCGGAAGGCGTTGGTCGTCATACCAATGAGCCGTAAACCACTGATGCTCTGCAAATCAATATAACCCAGGCCATCGCTCAAATTTCAACATGCGGCAGACTCATTGTAAATTAAACTTTTCGTATGCACCTGAACCGTGGAGGAAAACATGCACAGTTCTTGTATGCCATTCAACATGGATGATGCACATCTTTAGTTCACCCGAAAAGTGAAAGCCAAATAATTTCTAATTCATCCGGAAGTTGAATTCTGATTACTGAAAAGAAAATGTACTGCATCCCCAGGCAATGCCTCACGTATTTATTGAAGTGTTTCACCAGCTAAAACCACTTGTCGCCCACTTCAATACAATCCAATTTAGGCATAAAGAACAGGGTTTATGGCTTAGAACGTCCATAAATTACTGAAATGTCTTAGGGCCATTTAATAAATTATAGTTAGTTAAAATTAACTATGACTTACTTACCTTGCAACGTTGTCAATTTGTGAATTCAAATTCATCTTTCAATTGCAAAGTTATTATGCATTTAAAATTATCTTACATTAAAATCCTAGAACCACTGTACGTTCTAGCCTTAAAAGAAAAATCAACAGAAAATACCAACAACAACTAAAGAAGTACAAAAGGGGGAAAACGACCTTTTTTAAATACGAGTATTACAAAAATATAACAAAAAATACAACAACAACAACAAAACGTATAGAACTCTACTTAAAAGAACTCATTCAATGTTGTTCACATGTACATTTGATGTGAACTCTAGAGAACAAAAACAAGTAAAAAAAAAGAACGTCCTTAAACGAAGCCAAACACTCATCATACGAGTACACACACACACAAACACACACATGCACGCAAACAAATGAGCCGCACGTACATTCATACATACATATGTGTATGGTGAACTTAAAATCAGCTCTAGTAACTGAAATAAAACAGAAACAAGCACAACCAACCTACCAACAACCCAAGCATCGTTATTAAAATATTGCTGTAGTTGTTGCTGCTGCCTGGCAACTTTCGCTGTTGCAAATGTCGTTTGCTGCGATTGTTTGTTGCTTTTAAAGTTTATCACAAGTGAATGAAACAAACAAACGAACACAATACAAACGCATACATACATACATACATACACTCTGACTGTTATGCATAGAGATATACAAAACATACACACATGCATGTGTATGGAAGTGATGCTCGTGCATACACATGTCCATACGTACATACATCCATATGTTGTTAAATTCCTTCATTTAGTTTTCCCTGGTTTTATATTTTTTTTGTTTTATTTAATTTTTTTTTTTTTTATATTATATTTCGGTTTGTATCGTTCCTACAAGATGAGCCAGTATGAGTTGCTTGGCTGGTTTTGTTATGCTTTCGATAAATTTGGTGTCCTTTGTATTTTTATCCCGTCTTTTGGTTGCCTGCCTGCAACTTAAAAGAGTTCAAAAAATATGGAGATGTTTGCAACAGCAACAGTTTTTAAATGATTTGTCAAAAAAAAAAAAACTTTTAAAGCTCTACATCAGTTCAACAATTATCATTTAAGCGCCTTTCACACTATTAGATCGTGTAAAATGCCTTGTCAAAAATTCAAGTCAAGGCAGAAAATATAGTATTGTTACGAAGTAATAATCGAAGATATGTGAAACGACCTATTATACAAATACGCTATGCTACAAGCATAAAGCAAAAACAATTACCTAGCGAAAATTCCCCGAACCGCGATTCAAAGTAGAAACAAAAACAACTTCTACAGAACGAAAAAGTAAACAAATGAAACACATATACAAGACTGCTAAGTCAGCAAATGAAATCACGTATGCTCGGGGCGTTTCAAGAACCTGCCGTGATCTCTATATAAATGCGCTGTCCACCGCAGAGAGTAGAGATTTTTTGTGGGGTTTTCTTAAGTCGCAGGTCTTTTCGAATAAGTCATGAATCACAGCAGCCCCCAAAGCCACCATAACCCATGTCATCGATCAACTTCAGTCTGATTTATTTATGCGTGCCACCCAGCGCAGCCGTAGAGAACATTTGCATGCTGTTATATTCCCTACATAATGGCGTCCTTAAACCTTTCAAACTAATAACAATTTTTAGGGATACCTCGCACACTTTTTTAATTTTAAAGGTAGAAAGAGCTTAAAGAAAGTTCTTTATCTAGCAAAGCAATCGCTTATAATGGCCTCTCTGATATCAGTCTTAGTTAGGCTGACTGTTTAGCTTTCGCTCGAAGGAACAGCTGTCTTGCTTTTAAGTTTTCGTCGCAGAAATTCGCGGAAGAACCTTACTGGTATCAAGTGATATTTAAAGTCACTTAAGGAACCAATTAATAGTGTTTGTTCTTATTCTGGATCTATTATAGGCGTTAACGACGATATACAAAAGATTTGAATAGGCTCGGTGAGTCAGCGTGTATGTTCCTTCTTTGAAACTCTTCCGGTTCTTATGAACTTGGAGATAGAATTAACAAATATTACTTCAAAAACAAACTGAATCCTTTAGAGTCCTGTTTTAAAGGTTGTTTAAAATCTTGCACTATTATTTTGATATGATACTTTTGTGTGCTCATGCACACGAGTGCGCAGTGAATGGGCACGAAGAACTAAAGTGGAGCCCTTCAAACACAAAATAAAATTAAGTAAAAATTAAAAAGGAAATGTTCTTCCATGGCATCAATAACAAACAACAAACATTAGCAGGCTAAAAACACCGTAAAGAAACCAAAAGTGTAGATACATTTGTATTCATATGTCAAAGTTGTACGACAGAGGCCTCAGGCAGCATTTGAAAAAAAAGGAATGTTTAACAACTGAGAGCATTTAGCTGACAAAAAATCCAGAATAAGAAAAATTAGCACAAGAACATACATACGCCTGACACCATCCTCTCTCTGGCTACGCTGTGGCAGGCAACAGAAACTTCAAGAATCTGAATTATAACAAACATATCAGAACACTTTTTTTGGTTATTTTGTTGCAAATGAGAAGAAGTGTTGCTGTTGTATAGTATTACCAATAAGTGTGATCATAGAGTAACTTGAACAAACTTGGCAACAATGTAACAACTACCGTTTAACCGTCCAACCAAACTTACATGCATCCACAAATCACTCATATACAGGCTCATCAAAAACTCTTTCATACGACATTCCATTGTACAAGGATGTAAACAAAAACAAGCAGGACATTAGATTATAAAGCACCAAAGGATGGATGACTGGACAGAAAGACAGCTCTCCTTAAATCTCTGTAATACGAAAAAAAGGTCAAACTAAAAATTAAAATTGTGACAAGGCTGTAAATTGTTCGTTGCTGCCGCTGTCGCAACACCCCCTCTTTTGTGCTGTATTGCTGCTGCTAGCATTTTCTCTGCCACATTTGTTTAGTTTGCGACGATACTTTTCGTTAAGTTTAGATTTTCCTCGGCTTTTATGAAGTTTCTTAAAATCTTACACTTCCTTTCTAGCAATTTCAATAAATGGCATGGTTATTAAAACATCTCCTATGCCCTTCAGCAGTGTTTGCTAAGTGGTTTAATCACTTCTTGATTATTTGATTATATTTTCTTAAGAAAAATTTTAAATTTAGAATTTAATTAAACATTATAATTTATATTAATTATTTCTTGTACACTACACACAGGGGTCAATTGGAGCACAAATGGAGTTATTTAAATAAATAATCCAAGAAACGAGTAGATTAGGTTAGGTTAGGTTAACAGGCTGAGGATAATGGAAGGAGAAAAGAAAAGTAAAGAAGGTGAAATTCAAGTAAGGAAAAAAAAGAGAGTATAGATTCGAAAGTTAGTATTAAGAGTAGGGGCCGAGCTGGTCAATACATGTGCGCCGCTGTGGAGTCATTAGCGAACCAGTTGGTGCTCCTTAAGAAGGAGAAGATGAGTTTAACGTAGGCCCACTAATGCAGGACAGAGGCACAGGAGATGAATTACTATGACCTCTTCCTCCTCGTTGTGACAACTTCTACAGTAACCCCATTCTCTTGGCGTGACTGCCAAATCGTTATTTCTTAATTGCGTCTTCTGAAATCTTAACAGATCTCTCGTTCGGGCCCTGTCTAAGCTGGGTAAAATTTGTCTAATACCAGCCAATATGCGAATCGTGCAGCCTTGCTCCTCTCTTTGCCACTTTATCAGCCATACAATTGTCCATATTGGTCCCATGTCCGGGCATCCATTTGAAGGAAATTCTTAACTATCTCGCGCCACCCGATTTAAGGATGTCCGGCATTCCTGGACCCGGTAAGAAGTTGAAAAGACACCTGTCAGGGAACTAAATGCAACGCAATTGTCCGTAAATATCCGAATACACCTCTCGACTACTCTGTAATAACACAGCCAATTTGTCGTCTTTAATATTTCAGCCTGTAAGGCGCTACATCCATTAAGGATTCTTAAGGACATGTTCACCCTGTGCAGACACCCCCGCCTACGCCCTTATCCTATTAAGATCCGTCTGTGTACATGTCTAGATGATCCGAATGAGGTGACATACCCCCTGATGATAGCGTAGCTTAAGTTTAGGTAGCCTAAAATTTGAGATCTTTTACATGCCAGTGAAGTTCAGTTTTAAATGGATTGTAGCTCAATCCATTCGCGGCACTCCAACTACTGATTGTTCTGTGCGCTTAATCCATCTTTTCTGAGAAACTAGTAGGTTACTACATCTATTTTATTTGCTTCTGTTATGCCCTCAAATTTTATTGTTGTTGCTTGTAATTTTAATTAAATTAGTTAGAATATTGAAGAATAAAATGTCTTTAAATAGTATCTCAAGAAAGCGGCTTTCCTTATTCCATTTTACTAAATTTTTATTATCTTCAAATTATTCCTACACCAGTAAGTTATGCGTGGTATACAGCAGGACAACGGCTGACTTGTTGCACATTGCTGATTCTAACCGAACACAATACTTAATGTTGCCAGATGTCCAACATAATTTCAACCAAACATATCAATGGCCATCTTTTGTCTTGAGACTTATTTGTAGTCTCGATAATGTTTAACAAATTTTATTGAATTATTAAATCATTTAAAAACCTTAATACGAGGCGGATCAATAACTCCGTGACTTTTTGAATGAAACATAGTTTTTTTTGCAAAACAAAAATTTATTTTTCAAAATAATCTCCATTCAACTCAATACACTTAGTCCAACGTTTCTCTAGTTTTTCTATGCCTCCCAAAAAAATAGAATTTTTCGAGGTCCTTAAAATAGCAATTTGTTTGGTCAATCGTTAGAGCTAAATCTCTTCCCACCAAGCCATTTATTCAGGTTTGAAAATAGGAAGTAGTCACTAGGGGCTAAATCCGGAGAATATGGTGGATAAGGTACCAATACGTAGCCCAATTCATAGAGTTTTGTCATTGAGACTGCACACGTGCGCAGCCGTGCCGTATCTTGATGAAAAAGATGTTTTTTCCTGGGCATATGGGGTCATTTTCTTTTTAAATCCTGATTAAATCGGTCTCATAAGTTGGCATAATATTCGCCGTTTATTGTTTTTTCCTTTTTAAGGTAATCGATGTGGATTATTATCTCGCGTGCATCCCAAAAAACAGTTGCCATCACCTTATTGGCCGACAAACTTACCTTGGCTTTCTTCGGAGCA
Organism: Phania funesta; assembly: GCA_963932375.1. Taxonomy (NCBI): domain Eukaryota; kingdom Metazoa; phylum Arthropoda; class Insecta; order Diptera; family Tachinidae; genus Phania; species Phania funesta. Next base: position 87,151,617 of record OZ010654.1, on the reverse strand, counting down.
GGTTCACGCCGGAGAAACCTATTGTTTACACTGCTGCTTGGTCTCCGGAGTACAGTAATGGATCCATGTTTTATTCACAGTTACAAAGCGGCGCAAAAACTCATTCGGATTGCGGTTAAACAACTCCAAACAATCACACGTTTACGTTTATGATCAATTGAGAGCAAACGCGGCACCCATCATGCAGACAACTTTCTTAAATCCAGCTGATCATTTAAAATCGAAACCACAGTGCCATATGAAATGCTTATGGCATCAACAATCTCACGCACTTCTACTCTTCGATCGGCCCACACCATAACGTGGATTTTTTCGACATTTTCGGGTGTACTGACCTCAATTGGCCGTCCAGAACGTTTTTGTACTTGTGTGACCATAAGGAAAGTCAGTAAACCACTTTTTTACCATTGAAATCGATGGTGCAGAGTCCCCATAGTATTTATCGAGCTTTCCCTTGGTTTGATTGGCGGTTTCTTTTTCGCAAAAAAAAATGTTTAATGAGCACTCGAAATTCACTTTTTTTCCATTTTTAGACAAATACACGAGGCGGTTGTATGTTTCGAACAACTGTTAAACACAAAGTAAATGACGACACTTGTTAAAAATTTGACAGTAGTCTATTAACAGGTGGTACTTGATGGGAATAGTATTGCATTTCATATAACTACGAGAGAAGTTCGAAAAGTCACGGACTTATTGTTCCGGCCTCGTACATGTTAAAAACCAAACAACAATTTTAATTAGCAACATTACTTCAAAAAATTGCTGCTGAATAATTCGCATTAGAAACTAACATCCCATTTACACGATAATCTATTAAAATCATAACTTTTCCTTAAACATATGACGAAATTCTTGCCATAGGCGACAACAAAATCATCGGAAACATTGTAAAGTGGTAAACAGTTTTCTTTTGACGGTCGGCTACACATGCATGTGCATTATGTGTTTGCAGGCAGAGCAAAAGGTGTGGCAATCAGTTGCAATTGAAATAATCTAATACGTACAATTGATTAATGAGATGTTAACAAAAGACATTTGGACCATATTTATAGTTCAAATAAGTTAAAAGAGAAAATATAAATATGATTTTACTTGAAAGTCAAACTGTTCTTGAACATTGTTTTCTCATTTAGCACTTGATACATTTGAGTTGGTCATTGACCGTAACATGCAGCAGTTTGTTGTCATGTTACTGAGAGCGGAGTGAAGTAAATGAAAACCCACTCGTTTACGTATTTAATTTACTAAAATGTAAGAGTATGTTTTTCTTTTTTATTTTTTCTTTGTATAAGTCAAACGTAAGTTGAACTTGAAGTTAAATTAAAAAAATTAAATCAGCAACAGTAAACTTTGAACTTCCTGTGAAATAATTATGAAATGAGTGTTTATGGGAGCAGATCTTAAAGGAATTTGTTTGAACAGAGTTCGTACTTATCTAAAATGTTTTCCTATATGTTTGTACTTTTGTTTAAAAATATATGTATATTTTTATAGTTATTAAAAGAAAAATTTACTTCCATGAATAAATGATATTAGTTTATTTAATTGAAATAAAACTGATAGAGAAATAATACAAATATTTTCTTTAAATTTCCCTTCGTGGGAAATTTTTTTAAAATATTACTTTTCTTGCTCATACGCAAAATCGGTAAATATTTTCAAAATTTCTTAAATTTCCTCAAGGGGAAAAAATTTCCCTAATTGGGAAATTTTTTATTTCATTTAGATTTTTAAAACAAACCTTTATATTTTTGTACAACAGTAATAAAAATGTATTTGTTCATATTTCGAAAAATTTCCATAATTGGGAATTTATTATTTTGTACAAATAAAAATAAAAAACCATTATATTAGTGCTACAAATGAAGTTTGGTTCAAAGTTTGGAAGTATTACACATGTTGAAAAATCTTTTCAATATAAAAAAAAAACAAAAATACAGACATTAATAAGGTTCTGTTATGTTTTACTTTGTTTTATGAAATAGGGAATTTTAATTTTAGGGAATTTTTGATCCCAACCTAACAAATGATTGAGTTTTTACAAAAATGTACAATAAATCCTCAGCAGGAAGTTTTTACTAGTTATTGGATTTTATATTTTATATTTACTTACCTTTCCTCTAGACTGTAGCGACTACGGATTGCCGACTGGTAATTGTTGGCCTTCTTCCTAATCACAAAGTTATATTTAACAAGTATCTGCCCGTGGTCCTAAGCCTTATGCTAGCCAGTCTTAGCCTCTTTCTCAGGAGTATAAAAGAGTGCCGCCCTTGCGAGGTTTTCGTGTCAATTTCTTCAGAATTCCTCCAATGGCCAATAAGCACCGGAGTTCCAATAAAGAATAACCTCTTCACCTCTTACGAGGTTTCATTGTCCATTCCTATCGGAATCTCACGCTCCAACGTCTTAGGAGTACCTTTAGAGATCGAACCGTCCGTCCACCCCTAGCGAGACGTTCTTGTCCATATCTTTCGACTTCCTCCCTTGGCAAATTGAAACCGGAGTTACTTCAGAGAATATTATTCTCATGAGTAATATAGAAAAAGATGTCCACCCACACACAGCGCCATATGCACGGGTAGGTCTGTATTAAAACTGAAAATCGACTGGAATCCAGAGTTCGCATACTAGAGACCAAACACTCTCTTGGCCATCCTGTGCTGTCCCACTGTGAATTAGGCTCGACTTATTTACCCAGACTGCTTGCAGAGACTGGAGCATGTTACCGGCCGCCACCACGAGGAGGTATATGTCCCAACTTTTCACTGACTCACTGACTCTCTGTATTCCCCCCGGGGCCATATATCATTTTTTTTAACCCTGCCACCTTGATGGATTTCTGCTGGGGGAAAAGAGGGGCACCAGTTCTTGGGGCTGGTCAAGAGCCTGAAACTGGAAGAAGGTATGACTTCTATGTTCGACCAGTAGCGAGAGAGTAAACTGGTACCACGGGAACCAGTAGCCCCTGGAACTTCGGTTCCAGACTGGTGCACGTGGTGGCTGTGGTTTATACCCAAAGCGGGGAGGTTGACTTCCGCACCGATGTGCCGTTGCATTGCAACGCAAGCTGTCAATGTTGACAGCAGGAGATTAGGTAGCTCCGAACCCCTCAGCAAGCGGTGGGGCCGGGGGCCTGGCAACCTCTGCCCTAATTTGCAACCTATGGGATGTGCATAGGTGCTATTCCGATGGTGCTTATGCGATCGCATACGGGCGCTGGTTTGGCCGCCCTAATGTCACACCCGTGGTTGGACTACCATGAGATTAAGCCAACGTTGGCAAGTGCTCACACAAATCTAATCATAAACTTCAAAATTTTCTAATTCCTTTGACTAGGTAACTTTTATTTAACATATTTTTTTTTACAAACTTACAATGTTTCTTGCACCCATGATTATCTTCAAATTAATGCTAATCGTATATCCAGAATGAACATCGAAATAAACCTACAGTTCTAATGGAAATTTCCGAATTATTAAGGGACAATAGAGTGGAAATCCTCCAATGTCTTTATGGAACACTTTGCCAAAGTCAACAAATAAAATTACAGTAATGATGCGTATATTTATTTCATTAAAAAGATTTTCCCATAACAAACGAACAGTATCATTTGCATTGAACCCACCTTATGCGAAAAAAAACTAACAGAAGAAGAATCACAAATTAACAGCAATAACAAAAACATTTAATACTCTTTATTATTAGTTTACCGTTTTATTCAAATTTCCCCTTATACTAGTTTATTCATGTTGTTGTTGTTACTGTTGTTCCTTTCAATTTAACTCGTACATCTTGCTCTCACGCTAATTTGTTCTCTTTCTTACAAACAAACAAACAAACAAAAAATGGAAAACAAACATAAAAATATAATAAAAACAAAACACTCAAACATACCTTAAATATTTATCATTCATTCGTATTCAAGCAAACACATAATAAACACGAAACTAACTCAATCCAAGAGACAGAAAGAGTGACGGAGTAAAAAAGAAACAGTCGTCACTGATAGATTCATGAGCTTGTAAATACTAATGGCAGCCATTTCGGTACATTTTGCCATGCCATACCACATCACACACTACGACAGCCCATTACCAAATTTCTCTTCTCCCTAAGACCGACCGACCGAGCAACCCACCAACCAACCCACCTAGCATCCATCCCACATGGCATCATCTAAAATCACACGAACATTAAATGGTGAAATTATTATAGCATCATCATACCCCAAATAAGTAATTAAAACAATAGACCATTCAGTTATGGCATTCAGTAAAAGCAATAACAACAAAGGAGTTCTTCATATACTTGTGTGTGAGTACTTAATCTACCACCGCGCTTAGTAAAAGAGAAGGATCTCTTTGACACCCTACCACATGTGATTGATCGCAGTTAAAAAAAAGACAAATCAGAACATTTTTATACAACAAACATTTTGTGGATCAGTATACCCGTATTAAAACAAAGTACAGTAAGACTCACGCCGAAGTCTCTGTTTGCAAGTTCTACAAATTTATTTAAAAAAACACGGTATAATTGAAGGAACCATGAAGCATTTCACTTCAAATCTTTGTTTATATGACAGTAATCACAAATTCAGAACATTACAGTGAATGGCGAGATATTCGTGCCTTAATTGCAATGTTGCAGGCATGAAGTTTCTGCAGGATGCCACACAGCGTTTCAATTATTTTACTGAAAGAAACATTTGACGTACCAATAATTTTACAAAACTAACCGCTTAGATCGACACCTGATACTTGCGATTTGATTTGATTTCGCTAGCGATATGTAAAGTCATACGCCGAACGACGTTTTATTAGAGAATACACGCCAGGTGCGGCCAATTAAATGGATATTAAAAATTTTAGGTGGCGGTGGCTGAGCAATTTCGGGTGGGTAGCGGTGGCTCTTGAGAATTTTCGGCGGCTTAATTGTTTGATAGATTTTTTCTAAAAAAAAAGTAGCAAAACGAAGTGGTAAAAAAATACATTAATAACTGATTAGTATAACGGCCATTTTAGTACCGGTGCAAGCTCAGAAAAGTGTTATATAGCAGCGCGCAGTCGGCGGCAAACCAGTCGACTTGGTTATTTGCTTAACAGCTGCACACTACAATACTTTCTAATTTTGCTCGAATTTCGAAGAAATTGGTTCACTCTATCTAATAGTGTCAAAGGTGCTTAATTGGAATCGTCAGCGTAGTGTGTGACGTGGACTTGTAGTTCTTTATCTCACCAAGAGATAAAAAGTCATACTATATAACAAAATTAAGGTCATCAAATAATGAGAAACTAATGAAAATCAATAAAACGCGAATTTTAAAATACCAAATGGGAAAACTAAGTACATCTCCAAACTTTTTTATTTTTCAATCGATTCGTTTTCAAAATGGATTTTTATCACATGCCTGTATGATTTAAACTCCGCTACGGATCTTTTAATAAGAGTGGGAGAAAAGCAACGACCGGGACTTTTAAATGAGTCCTTGTCCCTGCTATTATATAGGGTGGTCCAACCAAAACGCACGATGTTAATTTGTAAAATAGAACAGCAAGTTTTCAGAGAGTTACCTTAATATTTTGTATTATGATACAAGGATCAATGAGAATTATGTGCGATAATGTCAGCAAAGAGCTCGCCACGGTTGCGGTGGCATACCTCTATCCGATGGTCGACATATTCAATGATTCTGAAACATGTCGTTAATGTGCCGAATTATCTCATCCTTTAGCTCTTGAATTGTTCTTGGCTTCTCGACCTACACTTTTTCTTTTAATTATCCCCAAAGAAAGAAGTCCTATGGTGTCAAATCACATGATCGTAACGGCCAATTAACATCCCCACGACGTGAGATAACACGGCCATTGAAATTCTGGCGCAAAAGAGTCATTGTTTCGTTGGCTGTGTCGCAAGTGGCACCATCCTGTTGGAACCACATATCGTCCAGGTCTATATCCTCAATTTCTTGCCACAAGAAGTCCGTTATCATCTCGCGATAGTGACTCACAATTAACACTGTGCATTATGATTGGATCGCCCTATATAAACGCCGGTATTTTGCTTTGACTTAAGGTTAAGGGTGTCCCTGCTTATGTTGGCTTTATAGTCGCACTTGATACAATGTGAGGTTATGTCGACAAGTAGGTAACCACAATAAATCTCCTTATCGAATAAGAAATCTGATATAATTCCATCATACTCTATTTGAATCCTACTTGTTAGATTAAAACAAATCGGCTCGTTGTTATAGGGTAGAGCATTTAACTACAAAATATATCTGGAAAGTTTTTATTTTGTATGAAAACACAAAAACAGAAACTAAATAAACTGAGAAATAGAAAGAACATGACTCTGCATGTCACATTGATGAGGTTTACGATTACTTCTACTACTTGGGGTGAGTGCGATGCTTAAACTAACAGATACTATGTTCACATACATAAATCTACACACTCCCGTATAAAAAGATATAATAATTTTTCATTTTTTTTTTATTGTTACATATTTACATATATGAGGTTCAATTTTTTTTCATTTCTTTCGTTTAGTAAGCTAAAGAGGTGACAGTGGTGGTGGTGGTGTTGTGTTGTTGTTGTTATGCGGAGGAATGATGTTGGTACACTATACTTCACTTCGCTACGTTATTTTTGGTGTTGTCATCATCAGGAATTTGTGTGATTGTTGTGCAAAATACACTCCTCATAGCCGAACACTGTACGCGCTGCTCTGTGTTCATTCCATTTAAGTTGTTTGTGTTTATTTGTATATTTGAATCAGTATGTTTTCGTACTTTGTTTTAAATGTGAGTTGGGGACGAGTTAAGAAGATGTAGATGATGACTTTCTATTCTGTTCTGTGTGCCATCCATACTTGGTGTGTCCGTGTTTGTCTGTCTGTCTGTTTGTCGGTTGATTGTACACATTTTTACAAGTACTGAAGTACAAGGGTCTTCATGTATGTGTGTATGTTGCTTGAATTCTTTTTGTTGTACTACGGCCGCACTTTATTTAACTTTTTTCTTGTTTTGTTTTGCTTATTGTTTAAAGTTCACACCGAACTGTTGTACTTCATTTCATTCCACTTTCTCAGTTCCGTTTTGTTCAGTTTATGTTTGGTTCGATTCAGCCAGTTCGTTTGTATATGTTTTCTTATGTGGTTGTTGTTACTGTTGCAGCAGTATTATTATTTTAGAAAAGATGTTACCTTGCTACCCCCGCATTTCCTCCGCCAAGCCATGAAGTGACAGCAGCAGGCTGAGCTGAAGTCAACTGAAAATTCTCTTAACAAGTCTAAATAACGCCGACGACGACAGAATTACAAAGCCATTGGGTGATATATTTGTTATGTTTATTTTATCCCTGTGTCATAAGAGTGTATGGGTCACTGCAAAAATGAAACCTTGCCTTGTGGTAACCATATACGAGTATATGTATGGCTTACATATATACGATATTTAGACCTTGACCCTTCACAACGCTCTGAGAAGGCAGTACGATGGTTCAAGATCACTTTTGATCGTCTACAGCTCGTCCTTAATAATATGGCCTTAATTCAACCATCGAAGACACATTTCGATCGCGACATTTTTAATGCAACCCCAACAGTAGCTCACATTGCAAGGATTGCAAACTTGCACGTTGTTATGTTCATAAGAATCTTGCATTTGCATGCACATGGTTTAATATGCTTTACTGCGAAAACTATTAAAGCAAATATATTGATGGTAGCTGCCTTACGATCTAAACTTGCGGTATTCTCAACAGCTGGTGCTTGCAAGATTTAGGTATAGACCACAACTTCTGTAAATGCTCCAAAAGTCAGGCTGGAATTAAAGATCCAGGGGCTTCTGGCCCCCATGGTGTCGGATTGAAGTTTTCGATCAGGCTGAAAACTTTTAACCTTTGGATTCCAACATAGTCAGAGGCTAGTGGCCTTACAGACAAGCATGGTACAAAAATAGTTAGACAGCCATGAACACCCAAACAATTAACAGCCGCCCAGTCCCACCACTACATAGATACGTATCGGTGTGCTACATACATATGTTCAGAGATCTTGACCTACAATTTGAAAAAATTAAATTAATTTGGATAAGGAATTATTTACCAATTGGTTTATACATATGTATATCCTTTATAAACTGTTTGGAAACTCCCATATCTTAACTTCATGCCGTTTGTGTGGTAATAAATACTAGTGCATTATGAATTTTTCCTACACACAAGTACAACTCTGGCTGTTGCTTGGAGTTCTTGTTTTTCCTTTATTCGTTTTGTTGTAAGAGTAAAATATTATTTTATGTGCTTTATTTCTTGTTGTCTTCGCTTTCTGCTGTTTTTGTTGTTGTTGTGTTTATTATATTTTGCATTGCCTTACTATTCTACTTCGATTATTACTCCTCAGATTTTACTTGTCTACAATTGGTGCTGCTGCTGTTAAAGCTATTGCCTTTGTTATTAGTGCTCTGCGATGCCATTGCTGGTTCTGGGTGTTTTTTCTTCCAGTTGGCTTTACTAACTTTAATTTAACTGAAACGCTGGCTGACTGTTAGGTTTGGGTGCAAATTTTACATACCTATTTTGATTTGTTTTATATGTGAATTTTTTCTTTTTATTTATTTATTTTTTTTTATTTTTTATTGTTAAACCATATCCACACACACACGACGTACACTTAATAAGTGCTGCAGTTACGCTGCTGCTGCTGTTGCTAATGGGACTGCGAAGTCGTTGGTATTTATACGAGTTTGTTTGAGTGCCTGAAATATTTTTGCAGGCCTTTGACTCGCATCGTTCTGTGGATGATTTTGTAAATTTAGTTTTGTTCGGTAATTCGTCGCGTTAAGCAGGAAACACAACAAAATTATTTAGAATATTATTGTTATATTACGTGGTTTAGTTTCACATTTGTTTGTGTGTTTGTTATAAGTATGTGTGCTCTTACTGTAAATGAGTGTAATAAAGAGCAGAAATAATGGTAATACAAAACAATAAAAAAAAAACGTGTCATCGAAAGAGAGTTTTCTATTAAAAGTGAGAGGGAGTAATTGATGGAATAAATGGTTGAAAGAGATTAAGATATTAGTTAGAAGAGAGCTAAAATGTAGAATTTTCTAAATGTGTGTTTTATTGTGTTCAATAGTTTAGAGAATGCAAAAGAAGTTTGGCTTAAGTTACCAGCATATTTTTCAATTCGATATGGGTGAAATAGTAATGGGGTGTAATTGTGGGTATTATGAACTGATTGTAATAAACATCTAAATAGATACATACATATGATTAGTAACGACTTCGTAGTAAAAAAGAAACTATAGTTGAGTTTTAATAAAAATATAATATTATTGCAGCATTTCTTTAATCATTATCATACATACATTTGTATGTACCTTTTAATGCAGTTCTAATTACACAATTTGTTCACCCATGCAACAGCGTTTTTATACTTTAGGCATCAGTAAGATTGGGAAGAAAGTCATATAAAATATTTGAAGAAAACCCATATCTTAAAAAAAAAGATTTCGTTAAGCCAGCACGCTGAGATTTAGTACATGTATTATTTAAATTTTTTAGACTAAAAATGACTTTGATAATGGTATGAAGTGCTGCCGTTATGAACATTAATTTTAAAATACTGCATGCGGGAGCTGATCCTAATTAAGCTTCTTGGGGGCAACTTTTGAAAAAAAAATGTATGGGACAATGTTAAATTTTAATGTTTTTACGGTGTGCTGTGGCGGGACGACGTGGTTACAGATATACTCTTTTTTCCTGGATTGGCGGCTGACTGTGTGCATTAATCCAATGTAGCCGCAAACTTTTTGCTGTCGGTTGTTAAACCAGACGAGGTTGCTGGCAAAGGGGAAAAGGACATGTCCCTTTAACGATTAAATATAGTTTTTATTACAACATAACAATTTTTGACTTAAGCTGGAATCCCGCATTTGGTTGTTCTGACCCACTCACTGAAATGCAGTTATTGTCAATAATATTTCTCTAACACGGAAGAAGCATCTAAGACATCTTTTTAGCGAAGTTTCAAACGTGCCTGCTCCTAACCTAAAATGACAAATGTAGATCAAAATATGTAATAGTGGGAATGCGGTCGGTCATCAATGCTGATTTCGTTATACTTATAGAAAGTGACGGTCTTTACAGTCACTATCCATAGCCTTTGATCCCTGTGCGGTTTGTAGTTCACTTTCAAACCTGTATATAAAACATACTACTATGTATACAGTTAAAAAGAAAATTATTTATCTCCAAATATTTAAGTTCTTCTTGTTAAGGTTTGCTAACAATCACACCCATGCTGCAATAGTAAATTGTTTCCAACACGCGTCTATTATTTTATTAACAAAATTTTATTGTTGTGTGTACCTCTTATGTTTTGTGGTGGTTGTTTTTAAGGCTCTACAAATAAGAATTTTTGTCATTTAATTTCTTCGTTATTTAGTTATGTGTGGCCAGTTGTCATTGGATTTTAGTTAAACTTTGAAAGTGGAAGAAGTGGCAACGAAAAGAGTGCAAGAAAAATAAAAATTAAACAAACCACTTATGAGTATTTTATTAATAAATATATGTATATGCTCACAAAATTTATAACCAAATATAAATTCAATAGACAGAACAACGATTATTGACAGAAAAAAGAGCAGAGCAATCAATGGATACACACATGTGTATGTGTGTATGTAAAAATTAAATAAAACTAAACTAATCAGCTCGTTGCTGGTCAAGCGTGTGTGTATTTTTCTACATATATAATTTCAATAAGTTAACCTCACTCGTTGTCGAATTCAACTGTGTGTATGTATGTATGTATATATCTCTTTTTTTTATCATCATCGTTGATATACAAACATTGCATGGCAAGTTAACAACATTTATAAGTGCAATATAACACAACTAAAAATCTCTTTTGTTTGAGTATATTACTCGCTTCATCTTTCTTATACGTCTGCTGCTTGCTATTTCGATTGTGACTTCGTGTTCTTCATTTTACATCTTCAATACACATTTATCATTATTTAAAAAAATTTTTCTTTTTTTTTGGTGAATGGCTGAAATACAAATACATATACATAAGTCATATCCATATACAAAGTATGTACATATAATAAATATGTATGTAGAAAATGATTAAAAAAAAGTTTGCGGCATTAAAAATATTCCGTGTGTGTTTTTTGTGCATAAGTAAATTATGGCCATACGTAGCCAAACCAATTGCAATTTGAAATATGTATGTAAATGCTCAATATGTCTGAATAATATAAAGTGAGTTATAAAAGTGTTTTTAAAATGTTATAAGAAAAATTATAATATAATAAGAAAAAATAATTACATATATACCATTTAACAAACCAAATTACAATTAAAAAGCCAATTATTACCAAACATAGTTATACACAATACAAACCATTTATGCTAATCAATAATCTTCAGTCAATAGAAGAAAGCGAAACAAGAGGAAAGCAATAAAAAAATCGCATTTTCTATACAGCATAAAAAAAATCTAAAAAAGAAACTTCCCTCCCCCACTTTTTTATATTCAACATCTTGTTGTAAAATGCTGTTGATTTTTTTTTCAGTGTGGTGAAATAAATTTCAATGCTGAAATTATTATAAGAATAAATTCTTGGAAATCAAAAATAAATTTATTACAATTGTGAATTATAATATGAACACACATCTAAACGTCTAACTGTGTATGTGTGTATTTGGAATGTTTTCAATAAAAAGCTGTGTGTGTGTGTGCGTGTGATTTATATTGAAAATATAGTAAATATTTCCATTGAATACATTTTGTTCAGCAATAAAGAAAAAAAAAACAATTTTTTTATTGTAATTCTTGGGATTAACTTAAATATTTCCTGTAATTAAAACAAAGGCAATTAATTAATTATTTGATTGCGAGTTGTGAGTATAAAATTTTTATTTTAATAACTTTCAATGTACATATTTTGCTCCCACACTAAAATTATATGGATTTTAATTTTTAAACTTGTTTAAATGTTTAAGAAAAACAAAAAAAAAAAACCAAAACGTGAATTATAATAAAATACATTTATTTGATTTATGTCCAATTTATGAAATTTCTACAGTAGTGTCTTGGCAGACTTTTTAAATGAATCTTGTTCAATTTTAAAATAAACAACTGATAATTACACAGTACTACAGTATTTAAGCACTCAAGAATAATTCCAAAATATTATGAAAATAGAATTGAAAAAAAAAAATTAACATTCTCGGCGATTTTCTGTAGCACACAGCTGTTAATGTCTTGTAAGGGGAAGTGTGTTTAAAACACCACCTGGTCATCTTATTCTGCTTACTCCATTTTTGATCATATGTTTACTAATTAAGAATCGAATTTTTCGAAATTCTTAATTGCTCCAGCAAATTCCTAAGGCATGTAAGTTTTGTTTTTTAAATCGTATTTTCCTCAATTTCGGAATTTATCTTGAGTTCAATAAAAAGTTTTATTTTGTAATACCGTGTTATTAGCCAGAATTCTTGAAGTATTGAGGAATTATTTCAAGCATGTTATTTTAATAATTTTAAAAAGAAACAAAACAAAACACAATTTTAAAATTTTAGTTCGAAAGAAGCTCTACAAACAGTTTACAAGCTGCGTTAAAAACCTGTTGGCAGTTGTCATGTTTCTTGCACAACTTTTTAATGTACGAGTGAGTTTATTCATCAATAGCAATTTTCAATGCATTTTGAAAGTAGAACCTTAATATTTTTTTAATATAAAGTGTTGAGTTCTTTTTTATGTAAAATTCATTTTTTTTTGATTAGGTCTTAAACTTCGGAATAAATATTTTGATAACAATCTCGAACGAATTGAAATTAGCTGCTTCAAAGTAAAGTTTGGTTGAATAGCCTCTAATATTGATGTTTTCAATATATGTGAGCTAGGGTTACGGTTCGTCGACTAAAGTGACAATTTGTAACATTTTTAAAAGTTTCTGGTGACCTTTCAAAATCATCTAGTTTTACCACTTTTTCCCACTTTATGCAATTTGTTTTGCTTTTTTGCCAAGTCTCCAATGTAAAAACATTTTTCTTACATACATATGTACATCTCAAGTTTAACCATATTTGTATTCTTTTATTACTAAAAATATCTCTATATAATCGCCTAATGTGTTGCCATCCAATTTAAGAATGTCCGGCATTCCGGGACCAGTTTGGATGTTGTATTAACATCTGTTAGAGACTTAATTGATTTAAGTGTCCTATGAATTTTTTAATAAGTGGATTGAGCAGGCCACGCACGACATAACACCAACCCCATTGAACTTATGATAATGTGTTTTACAAGTTAATTGTGTATTTTTTGTCTTTGCTCTGTTAGTTGGTCAATTGATACATTTTAGTAGTATTTTTCAAGCTGCGTATGACAGCATAACGTCACTTATTGTTTCCACATGTTTAGGGTACATAGTACGATGGCGGATCAATAAGTTCGTGACTTTTCGAACTTCTCTCGTAGTTATATGAAATGCAACACTGTTCCCATCAAATCCCACCTGTACTTGACAAATTTTAAGCAAGTGTCGTCATTTACTTTGCGTTTAACAGTTGTTCGAAACATACAACCTCGTGTATTTGTCTAAAAATAGAAAAAGTGAATTTCGAGAGCTCATTAAACATTTTTTTTTTCGAAAAAAAACCGTGAATCAAACCAAGGAAAAGCTCGATAAATACTATGCGAACTCTGCACCATCGATTTTAATGGTAAAAAAGTGGTTCACTGACTTTCGATGGTGATGATGGCAGTGTGGTTTCGATTTTCATGTGATCAGCTGGGTTTAAGGAAGTTGTCTGCAAGATGGGTGCCGCGTTTGCCCTCAATTGACCATAAACGTAAACGTGTGACAACTTCAAAGGATTGTTTGGAGTTGTTTAACCGCAATACGAATGAGTTTTTGCGGCGTGTTTCTCCGTGTGAACCTGCTCCGAAGAAGGCCAAGGTAAGATTGTCGGCCAATAAGGTGATGGCAACAGTTTTTTGGGATGCACGCGGGATAATCTACATCGATTACCTTCAAAAGGGAAAAACAATAAACGGCGAATAATATGCCAACTTATTACACCGATTTAATGAGGATTTAAAAAGAAAACGACCTCATATGGCCAAGAAAAAATTTGTTTTTCATCAAGATAATGCACGGCTGCACACGTGTGCAGTCTCAATGGCAAAACTCTATGAATTGGGCTACGAATTGGGGTACCTCATCTTTCACACTAGCTCTTCTTAATAAAAGTTTACCACATTTTTAATTATTACGAAATGATTATATTCAAAATAAATATATCTGGCATATTCAGCGCCTTAAATAATAACGACGCTTTCTTGAAATTCGATAAAGTTTTCTCGTTCAAAACATTATTTGCAATTAAAATTTCAACCATTTTAAAGTTGTTAACTTTATCAGCATTTAAATCTGTTTGCAGTTTAACAACAAATTGCGGCAATATAAAATCCCAAACTTAATTTCAGTGTTTATTTCTCTAATTTAATTTTATGGAGTCGTTTTGTAGTTTAGATGGTAAAAAATGCTTAAACTACTTTTTTATTATTTTTTTTTTTTTCGATAAGATCGAATTTTTATGCGATTCTAAATGATTTAGGCCACTATTGAAGTGTTGATGATGATGGTGGTGGTGGGTTTGCTGTCAATGATCTGTGGTGTATTTGCAATTTTTCCCCCATTTACTTGGATCTGTATGTAAAACGTACAATCTCTTTTTTAACAGCCATATGTCATTTTACAAAAATATAAAAATTGTATGTATGTATGGGTGATGTGCAATATGAACGTGGTGTGTGACAGTATTGATTATGTGTACGTTTGATTATTACGATTTCAACCCGATTCGATTCAATTTATTTCGCTTGCCATTGGGTGCTGCTGTTTTTCTTATGTTTGTTGTTATTTTTAGCTCTTGTTTCGTGTTTTCGTGTGCTTGTTAATTTGTTACCATTCGATCGTGTTGTTGTAATAATAAATACATAATTTGATTTTGATATAATTTTTTTTTTACAAAATAATTGCAAATGAACAGAATTATTATAATAAAATTTGTAATAAAGAAAAAAGTTTAAACATTTGAAAATTTTATCTGTTTTAACAAAGAAAAAAATATAAAATAATTGAATTCATACACAACACACGCACGCACACACACATGCACCCACATAGAAGGAAGGGGGGTACTAAAATACATTTTGGCGACAACAAATTGCAAACATATGGACACACATAAATATCGTTAGTACATGCAAACTTACATACACTGTGAATCCTTTAAATAAGGAATCTAATAATCGTTATTTTTTGTCACCAAATCAATTAAGTATATTTAACAATTATGCCATGATTTGTTATTCTAGTTGAAATTATTATAACATTAAGAAGCAAACAGTTTTATTTTAAATTTTAGTTAAAATCGGATGCGTAAAAATTTTTATAATTATAAAAAGTTGTACATAATTTCCTAGTTGAAAAATTCTGAACAACTTAAAACAGGCTTTAATTCAAATATAATTTTATGGTGTTAATGGTTGTATATTTCATTGCTGTTTTTACCATCAGTGTGGCTTTCATTCTTTGATTTTAAAATAAGTCGGCAAGGATATTTTTGTTTATTTCAATGACGAACTAATGTTATTCTATTGTAAATTGTGTTTTGTGTAAAGGAAAACAATGGACATACTATGCGTGTGTTTGAGTTGTTGGTAGCAGTTAGCACTTCTGATTGGCACTGATATTAAACTATACGGCAATGATGAATGTATAGAGACCTTGATCATTAATGCTTCGAATGTTGGCTTCTAAGTGCTAGATTATTTCCCCGTTAACACGTTGAAAAACACGCGGTTTTATAGCGACTTCCCGTCAGGGAGTTTCAGCAGTGTGAAAATATTGCAAATCCTGCTATGAAGAAAGTGCGGCACAGAGTGGCAGAAAAATAGCACGAAATTTGACCAAACAGGTTATAACATTTTGTGATACTTGCGACGGACAATCATTTTTATGTTTACCTTGTTTCTGAAAAAATGTTAAATTTTTACCTTTATCATAATTTATACTGTCAGTCACCGGTGACTGAACGTGTTAATCGGCTTGAAAAGCCGACTTAACATATTTCTAGAAAAATAATCTAACGAACGAGGTGGCTATTTGGTGGCTTTCCAATTGAGGCAGGAACAAGTTAGTAGTTATATTTATGTACCGGTTACCTTTGACTGAAAAGTTCTGATCATTTACGTTTTGGCAGACATATGGAATAATGATTCCACCGGCTCATAAAGCGCATCAAACAGTGAAGTTTTAGTTCGTTTTAGCGTGAGTCTAAACCAAAATATCTATCGCCAAAACGATCGACTGCAGTAAAATCGACCGACTCGGCCACCAAAAAAAAGCAGCTGATAACTTTAGCCCGCGTGTGCTCTTTCATAGTCCGTAGCAAATTGAAAATAAAGCGTCCCATAGAGCTTCTAAGTATGATGACATATTTAACAGAATGTAGAAGAAATCACCGGCGGTGGCTTTGTGTATGTAATTTAAAGAAAAGAGCCTTTCAAAATGCAATTGAAGATGCGGAGATCAATATTACTGAATTATGGGGAAATGTAATTTTTTTTATAAAATAATTTAATTCTTTATAATCGATATTTCGTTACGCGTTTGTGTAGGTATCATCAGGAAATTAATTTTAATTAAATTAGTTGTTGATTAAAATTATAAGGTAAAAAAAGCATAAATTATTTTACAATAATTTTCTTACAATTGAATGAAAAGAATCCGTGCCTCATATTTTTTACTGCTCTACATTTATCTAACCAGCCGATGATAAGATTTAAATTTAATCCAAATAATCTCTTCAATATTTAAATGATTCGCAGTGTGCATTGCATATACATACATGTTATTGTTGTTGAAATTTTTCATATGTGACATGTAGTGCAGTGTGTTCGTATGTACGTACAATTGTGTTGCTTTAGTACAAATGTTGGTACTTATGTACGTTGGTGGATGAATGTTGTACCTTTGCATTCTCATTTCATTTCCAGTTAGCTTCTCATCCGGTATTTGTTTTCATTGCTCGCTTTCTTATATTATTTTCTTTGAAACTCCTCGGCAGATTGTTCTTGTTCTTTTTTTGTGTAGTTTGGTTTGTTAAGGTTAGAACGCCACACTTTTCTTCTCTTCTTATTGTTGTTGCTGCTCTCTTCTTCGTGTGGTGTACATATGTACATATTTTAGGGATTTTATTTTAATCTGCCAGCTTTTGCAAAATTACAGCTAAAGAATAGAAGTAGATAATAAAAATTAATGTTCAATTTATATTTTAATACACAGAAAAGTGAAATAAATGATCAAAGAATTTATTTGGTATTCGCACGTTTTGTTTGAAAATTCTTATTATTCTATTTATGTATCTCCACAAATATGTATGAGTCGTATATTTGCAGCACTTTTAACGCCTTGTTGGCTTAAATGTCTTATGAGAAGTCATCATGCAAGAATTCTTAGCAGAGTTGCAAAAGTGTGGCGAGTCTACCACGACGGCGCCACCACTTGCTTTTTTTACCATTAGAAAATAACACTGCTTATAAATAATGAATTTAATTTTTATTTATGCAGTTAAAAAAAATATAAAAAGCATAATTTAAAAGTTTTAAAAATTATTCGTTTGACTTTTTTATTCCGACGAGTAAAGCGACCAGTCAAGTAAATTAATTCGCATCGGAACTTTCAAGCCCTTAAAATGACAAATAATAATAGTTATAGAATATTTGGAACGGATTTCCGTCATACCTTGTCAAGTTTTATTTGGAGACAACCCGGCTTTGGTTATGCTCTATCTTTAGAGTCATTTCTCGCTCTGGAAAAATTATAATAGCTTAAGAATGATATATGTTAATCAACTCATAAATAATAGGAATGAAAGTTTGACAAGAAGGGTTTTCATTTTATCAAAGGCAGATTCCTTTGAGCCATCTTATTTGACAGGCTGTAATTCATTTTCGCACCGTTTGTGAAATTGTGTTGAATAGTGGAGAATATAGGCTTCCTTTTCAGATTTAACAAGTTTGAATCGACCAATATTATGAAGAAATCTAATCGGAAATAAATTTTTTTTTCAACTTTGGCGGCTCAATTTCTTATTTAATTTACTTTTTTGGAATATGTGCATTTATAAATTTATAAATATTAGAATTTTAAAATTAAATAATAACAAATTCGTTGACACTTCACTCGCAACTTATTTTAATTAATTTCAATATCTACCCCTTCCCATTCGAATGCCTTTTACCGATTCGTTTTGTTACCTACGATTTCAAATAAAACATGTGGAGTATGTACGTATTTGTTTGTGGCAAAATCTAAAAATATGACTGCTTCTACTGTTTTGTACAGCTTGCCTGATCCTATAACAGTCTAATAGGGATTTTTAATTATGCTTTTAAAATGTACAACAATTAAATTTTATTTGCATTTGTAATACTGCTTTACCCAGTCGCCGCCGATAATTTTTATACCGACCGCCGTCGCCTTGAAAATTGCGAGCGCAGGTTTCTAGTTGTTTTCTTTAACAGTAATGAAAGAACCTTTGTTTGTGTGAATGTTCAAAGAAGTAATAAAATACTGTTTATTGGTTCATAATTATAATTGTTTTTTTTTTTTTTTGTTTTATTTAAACTGTTTATTTAACTTATCGCAAAAAGTATTCGGTCAAACAAAGTACTCAGCTGTTTTCTTATTGCAAATTATAGCAAATCTTAATTCCTTCCGTTCTTATTGTTATTCAAACGGTTATAGGCATTGCAAACAGTGCAAAAGGATGCAAATGTGTGCAAAAATGCATCGTTTTCCTCAACACAACAACAAACTATACGTACTTGCAATTTTCACTAAAAAAAACCTGTAGCTCAGTTCCAAATAAATTTAAACATTTATTTTTGACATATCAGCCGTCATATTAATATTTGTAAAAAAAAAAAAAGAAATATTAGAATCCTGTTATTTTGGTAAAAATAAACTCTTATAAATTGCTGTTATATGGTATTTTTATACATGCATTCATAATATAGGGTGGCCAGATATTTTCAACTAATTAAGTCGTCTTAGCAACTCGGCAATGGACTATAGAAAAAGGTGCTCACGAAATGTCACAATATGCACAGCAAATACTCCTAATGAAAAGTAATTACAAGATCAACAAATATATATTCAATATATACATATGTGCCACCTTTAATATCAGGATTTCTATATTAAAGTATGTTGACACATGCGCCTTAATTGCGCAATTAGGAGATTTGCCGCAATAAGGGCCTTAATTGAGCTCAATTTTCGATACAAGAATTCAGTTAAAAAATTATCAATTTGTACCTAATTACATCACAATTATATCAACTCTGGTGTAATGTGTTTAGTGTGCTGTTCTGCAGATTACTGTTCGCATAGGAATATGGCTCGTGAAGACCGTCGCTGTTGATGGTCTGTTCGTGTTCAAAGAAAGTTGCTCTAACAGTTGTTCGCACCACGCTGTTCTGACATTCCACAAACAAAATAAACACAGAAAAATGTAGACATACTATGCTGAGACATGGAAACAATGTCGATAAGAAGCAATAAATGTATGCTCAAACTGAACGGGAATATATACATACCAAGAACAAATTTTTTCCCGCTATTAGGCCGACGCTCTTTCCATGTGCAAACAAATTTGTGGCTAATCAAAACGGAGTGTAATGGACCACTAACTAAATAGACCCGACAACTTAGAACAACATTACCACGAGTATATAAAAGGGACACCAAGTCTTACTATTATCAATTTAGCTATCTCTTTCATATAATGGTGGTAATTGAAAGTTTTGCACGTAAAACGCATAACACATGATTACACTCTTTTTCAAGTATCAGTGTCGTGTCATGAAAATATTTGCAGTTATCAAATTCTAATTGAGTAAGCGAAATTAAATATGTGGGAAGGACAAATTTTAGCACTCTATTTTAATTTGACTCAATTAAGGTGCATGTGTGAACATACTATTATCCTTTAAATAATTGAATATGTAGTAAATTTTGCAGAAACGGAATCTAAAGTATCTTGGAAATTTCATTAACTATTTTATTTGGTATATTAAAACTGATTATATTCATATGTTGCTCAGTGTAGCATCTATGCGGCACAGCGCAAACAATACAGATCAATGAAAATGTAACTATGTATTTGTTGTTTGTATTACGAGTATTACTTCTTTAAAAATAAAAAAATAAATAATAAATAAGCAGTAAAAATTATCTTTTAAAAGTTGAACATAAAACTTAACGAATTCAATATACTTATTTATGTATAACTGAACATTTGATTGTAACTTTTGTTGTTGTTGTTGTTGTTGTTTGCTCGGTTACTGTATGCATTAAAGTAATGAATGTCGAAAAGTTTTGCTGCGCGGCACTCGTTGTATAAAGACGGGATACTCTCTCTCTCTCGCTCTCTCTCTCTCTCTCTTTGTGTCCATCCTTGATTCCCAGGTTTTAAATATTTTTGTTTGTTTGTTCGTTTAGTGTCCCTGTGTTTTGTTCTGCTGCTAATGTTGTTGTTTTTAGTGCGTTACTTTCTGTTGGTGTATTTTTAATTTATAAGTTTTGAATGGTTTTCCTTTTGTCTGTTCACTGGCTGAGTCTGTCAAGTATTTTAACGTGTTTTTTTTTTTTTTGTTAATATATTTCAAGACTTGAGGTTTCGCTAGTTAGTTGGTTTAAAAGTGTGATTATGTTGCTCTGTTTTTTGTTACTTTTTATTGTATGTGGTGTCGTGTAGTTCTTTTTTTTTAAAGTAATATTTCAAAGGAAAATTAAAAAAAATATATATTTCAAGCAGTTGTTGTTGGACTATAATAAAAGTCAACCAACCAAACAACCCAATCAAGCACTCAAGTCATCCAACTTGTAAGCTGGCCATTTAACCATAATACTCTTCTTAACTCTGCTCTGCTCAGTCATTTAGTCAACCAGTGGATTCAGTTATGTGAATGTGTATCCATACGTTTGTCTGTCCGCCTGTCCGTCCGTCCGCTCACTTCGTTGTCTTGACAACTAACAAACGATTTTTCGTTGTTGTTTGTATAAATGATGACTTTATGTTTTTTTTTCTTTTGCAAGTATTTATTCGTATTTGTTTATTTCTCATACATACTCACTCACTCCTATTTAGAGTTGTTAATATGTTTCTTTTAAATTCGTGTTAGCTTCCCCCTCGTCTTGTACGGCTTTTCCTTCATGTTACTGATGTTTAATGATTATTACTAACAAAAAAAAAAAAACAAATCAGGTTTATGAAAAATGTATGTATGTACTTACATACATGTACATATACATATACATATATACTCTATATTACTCGTTACAAAATTTTTTTAGGGAAAAATTTTGCCGGTTTTTCGCAATTTTGGAAGCAAACTTTGTACGGAAAAATATTGTCATAAAGAATTTATTGTCGTGAAAAAACTTAAGTGATACTTTTATGCTGCCAGTTAATTCATTCTGTCGCTTAACTTATTCGCCGACGATATTATATACAGGGTGTCCTCCAGGAAGGTATACTACTTTGTTTGTTTATAATTTTAGATTAAATGAAAGAGAATGGATCGTATATTGATAAATGTTTTATTTAATATCGGCAATTATGTATGGAATACAATATGAGATGAATGTCCGCCTCTGTTAGCCTCACAAATGCGAGCCCTTTTGAACACATTTTTCACTACATTCTCACACATTTCACGCGGTATTTCATTAATTTCATCACGAATATTTTCGTTTGAGTTGCTCCAGTGTTTCTGGTTTGTTTGACTAAACCTTGCTTTTCAGATATCCCCACAAAAAGAAGTCCGGAGCAGTCATATCAGGCGACCGTGGAGGCCAATCAACATCACCATTCCTTGAAATAACTTGTTGTGGAGAGAGGTCTCGCAGTAATCTCATTGTAATCCTGGCTGTATGCGATGTGGCACCGTCTTGTTGAAACCACATGTTAGTCAAGCCCAAAGCATGCAGTGGTGCCGTTAAAAAGTTTTCAATCATATCACGATATCGCTCCCTCCCCATTGACAGTTACCGTTGCGCCGTTTTCGGTTTCAAAGAAGTAAGGTCCAATGATTCCTCCTGACCAAATTGCACACCAGACTGCCAATTTTAATGGATGCAAAGGTGACTGATGAATAATTTGAGCGTTTTCCATTGCGCAGAACCGACTATTCTGTTTATTCAGATATCCATTCAAATGAAAATGTGCCTCGTCTCGTCACTCATTATGATTTTTGCATGAAAATCGGGGTTGTCATGGGCGAGCTGTAGCATCCTATTGACATATGTACGGCGGCGTAAATGGTCTTCTGGAAGAAGCTCTTGTGTCAACTGAATCTTAAATGGAAACAAATGCAAGTCTTTGTGCAAAATTGTTGCCAAAGTTGTTCTTTGAAGACGAAGCTCCTGAGCACGGTGTCGAATAGAGGTTGATGGATTGTTTTGAACACTTTCTTGAACAGCAGTAATGTCTTCAGCCGATTTTGCAGTACGTTGTGGTCCATGCTTGGGCCTATCAGCTACGGTCCCTCTTCCCTCGAACTCATTCAATACATGATAAATAGTGCGTCTTGTTGGCATGTTGTTTCTCCCAAAAATCTCACGTAACTTTCTCATCGTCACAGTAATCGATGATTGATTTTGATAAAACGTTTTAACGATTAAAACACGTTGGTTTACCGAATATTTTTCCATAATGAATTTGCCATGTCTCTACTTCACGACTGCCAAATATGAACTGTCAAGACTAATGTTTACCAAAATGGCGGCTAAACAAAGCAGTATACCTTCCCGGCGTACACCCTGTACTATAACTTTGATTTTCATAATGTTACACATGACATTGGTGCCTATAAAAGTTTGAGTTTTCCTTAAAAATTTTAATGTCGCTTTATTATTTTTTTTCATCTACTGAACCTCGACTGAAATAAAGTTAATGTTTAAACATTTCTTCATAAGACCTTATGGTGCTGGTAAATTACGGCGTATGTTATCAATGAACACAAGGTATAGTCGGAGAGCAGTGGCGCATGTAGTAAAATTTCATATTTGAATGTTTCCCGGAGTAACTTATGCGCTTACGTTTCACGGGCCCAATTATTGTCTAACTGTAAAAGCACTCTACAGAGTCTTTAGTTATATTGTATTTATGCCATTAGGGCCATTATTACAACTTGCCTTTTGAAGTTCACTTTAGTAAAAGGTACCTTTAGCTAAAGTTAGGAAAAAAGTGAACTTTAACTTTAGGGATATCCCTATGATTTTCTCTACTTACAGCTATCGCAATTAACCCATTTTAAATACAAACACCTAACGCTAGGTCAAAATCTTTTCCGTATGCGTTTAATTTTCAGACAACTTATTTCATGACACCAAAAATTTTTCAAGTCTTGACATGATTTTCGCGGTCACCGCTATCTTCATTTACCTGTCACGAAGCGTTAAACATATTTAAACGGTTTCTAGCAGAAATTCTTTCTCTGAAGCTAATTGTTAACATAGGCATCACTATCGTTGAAGAGCCATGGGTCTATGCATACGACGTCGACACTAACCAACTGGAACGAGGCTTGTCAAATAAGCGAAAATCTAAAAAACACGAAAGCGTTAAAAAATAAGTTCTACGTCTTTCATACAGTTCGGTAACTTAATAGACACCCACCATGGATTTGGAGACAGCGCTTTTAGACGATTGAGACTATGAAAAAATTAAAAAAAAAGAACAGAAAGCTTTGAAACATATTCAGATGGTTCTCAAAGGAATAAAAAAAAAAACGATGAATTCTTTCGTTTTGCTTTCGGGAGAAAATCCCTAGGATGGGGGTGGGGTGCCTTCGACCGAAGCCATAACGTTATTTTCTATATTTCACATATTTAATGACTATGAAAATTAATGCAAAGAAACAAAGTTAGGATTGGATTTATCAAAGTTGTAAAATCATTAAATTTGTATGTTTTCAGTCGTAAATGCTAAAAAAAAAACAAGTAAATAAATTTTTAACCACTAAACAATTGCCACGCATACCCGTACATTTTTTTACAATAAAATTAATTGTTTTAAATTGTTATATAAATATAATTATGTAGCCATGATACACATGACATACACACATACCTACTCGAAATTAAAAAATAATAAAATTAAAACAAAATCCATTATTTTATTTAGAAAACATTTTGCAAATTTTAAAAACTATTTGCTTAAGTAAATAATGAAATCACACAATCAAATACACCCCGGCATTCACATAAATAATATATAGTACGCACTCGTATGTATATGTATTCTTATGCATGGATGCATGTATGTATATATCTGCTCGTATAAAATTTGTATGTGCATGATATGATGTTTGTGTGTGGGCTGGCCTGGCTGTACTGTTGCCAGATTTAGCGATTTATTCAAATATTTGGCGATTGAGAAAAACTCAAGTATATATTTATAAGTTGTAAACTGAAAAAAGGTTTTATTTTATTTAATTTTTTT
This sequence comes from Phania funesta, assembly GCA_963932375.1. Taxonomy (NCBI): domain Eukaryota; kingdom Metazoa; phylum Arthropoda; class Insecta; order Diptera; family Tachinidae; genus Phania; species Phania funesta. The sequence goes on along the minus strand of OZ010654.1, from coordinate 87,127,009 downwards.
TCTTATCTGATGATGAAATAAACCAACATAATGCCGGCTTCAGCGTAACATACGGGAAATTTGCACTGTTTCTTGAAGTTTGCAATTGTTTGAATCCTCTTTGAACGAACTAAATTTTGATTTTAATTAGACTATATCGCAAATTATACTATTCGGTAATTTTTAACGCTCAACTGTTTTCTTTTGTGGATGTAGTCAGCAAAGTCGACCACAATCTTATGTTAGCGTCTACAAACCCTAAACTGAACTCAATTATTAACACGTTGAGAGCCACACGGTTTTGTAGCGACTTCCAAGTCATTCCGCGAGAGTTTCAGCAGTGCGAAAATATTGCAAATCGTGCTATGAAGAAAATGTGTCACAGAGTGGCAGAGAAATAGCACGAAATTTTACCAAACAGGTTATAACATTTTGTTACACTTGCGAGGGACCGACCACCATTTTTATGTTTATCTTGTTTCAATAAAATCCACTAAAGTTTTCTAAAAAAATGTTAATGTTTTTACCTTTATTATCATATTTTATACTGTCAGTCACCGACGACAGACGTGGCACTCAATGTGTTAAACATATATTGTTTCAATCTCTGTTTTAGAATTAAATATTTTTTTGTATATTTATTGTTCGACGTTCTAAATATTATTTTGTATGCCTGTTACGTACGGGACAGGAGTTGTTAGGTATGGGACTTTCGGAAATGTTGGCATGTTTTTAAATACTTTATTAAAATATTTCTTAACACTGAAATTCACTTTAATTATCATATTTTGTTTTGGAATAATAATTTTTGTTATTAAATTAAACAATTATTTGCTCCTCTTTATACATTTGAAACCTTTTTGGTTAGTTACAAATCCTCAAATTTAAGTAAGCCTCTCCCTATTCCTTACTATAAAAAGTGGCAATATTTTTTTTAATTATTAAATTTTTGTCTTACCAAATATAATCTAATGACATTGTTGGTGTAAATAGTCTTGCTACAGTTTAAGAGCAAGATACCGTAGCTGTCTGGCAACTATGTTCCACTAATTTTGTGTTTCTCTTTTAATTTTCCAGTTAAAAATGCAAAAAGCGTTAAAGCAAATGCATCATACAGATTCCAATTTTTCGGTAATAAAGGATTAAACGACTGGATTGATTTATTTACTATCATGTTTTTAAAACAACAGTGATGTCACAGAATCAAAGAAATTGGGGAAAGTAGGTAGATTTGTTTAATTGAAGTCCATTTTAAATGCATTTACTAGATATTTTAGTCCGGTAGACCCACCTTATCTATCTAAAGGTAAATAATTTCAGGCGCATTTTGTGAAAACCTCCAATGTTAACAAAAAAATTAATATCTCATGCATTTTGTGTATCTTAGTAAGTTGTTGTCTTATTATTATAGTGTATTAATGTGGAGGGGGATAGCGAGGCGACCCGTTTACTATATAGGCCACTTTTCGACCACTCTCTTTTTACCCCGAAATGATTTCAGGCAACCGATTTGTACGACTACCTTACTTTCATTGAGTTCCGTGCTAACACTAGGTTCCCCATGGCATTTACACTTAACAAGTGTCTGCCCGTGGTCCTAAACCTTATGCTAGCCAGTGCTGGACATTCACACACAATGTGCTCTACCGTCTCAGCCTCATCCTCAGTAGTAACTTTCGAGACTCACCCGTCCACCCATTGCGAGGTTTTCTTGCCCATCTCTTCAGAATTCATTGTCATTGTCCATAACTATCGGAATCTCTCGGTCCAACGTCTTAGGTGTACCTTTAGAGATTATTCCGTCTATCCATCACGAGACATTCTTGTCCATCTCTTCCGGCCTCCTCCCTTGGCAAATTAAACCCGGATTTCCTTCAGATAATCCATATAATTCTCACGAGTAATGGAGAAAAACATGTCCACCCACACAGATATGCATAGGCACGGGTAAGTCTGTATTAAAACAGAGTTCGTATGATAGAGATCAAACACCTTCTTGGCCATGCATCCCTGGAGCATGATGTTCTCCCATGGATTAGAAATTTTTATGAGACAATGTTAATTTCTCTCCGCTCGACTTATTTAGCCAGACTCCTAGCAGAGTCATGAACCTGTTACCGTCCGCTACCACTAGGAAGTATATAAAAACAACTGTCCGTGTACTCAGGTACGGCAAGCCATACCTTTGTGTCTGCGTTACTCATATGAGAAAAGAAATTTTATCTCTGCCGGAAACCGCGTAAGATCCTTAAGTAATTATAATTATTTACATCGTGTGTCAGGTGAAATTCATTGGGCATATGTCTACAGCAATACCTTCAAAGCTTCATTTAGCAGCCACACTTTCAGTTCAATCTCCAAAATTGTAAGCCACTTCATACAGGAAATAGAAACTAGACTTTGCCCAGAATTTATAAAATTCTCTACAGAAGAATCTTTTTCTTGTATGGACTACTTTTTGAATAAATATTAATTCAATGCTATTGATTTGGCTTTAGTCATTCAATGTACAGAAGGTACGCAGATAGGACTGCAAAGGCCATGCCTTCACATCTTTTAGTGGTGGACCAACCCTATTTAGCCTTTGGGACAGCTCATGTATTGTTATTCTTCCTTGTCCACTGTTTGGTAAGATATTTTTGGCCAAATGTAGGTGCTGAGCCATAAATTCTGGCATGAGTTCCTTTTGCATAGCATTTATTTTGTTTACATTTGTCCTATAAAATTTGGGATTTTAAACATTACAAATAACGAAAACTTAAATTTTTTCCTTTTCGCTGTTAATAAAGTCGAAGAGCAAAAAAATTTATGGTTTTGTCGGTAAAAAGATTAGCATTGACATATCGAGTGACAGCTTTAAGAGATGAAATTGCTTTGATTACTCGCTATCGAATGCTATAATCTCAAATTACGATACAGCTCATATGATATCGCATGTCAGAATGCTAAAATTTCGATACATTTTGCTGGATATCGTATTGTACTTTTAATCTCAAAAAAAGTATCATTGTTGTTTGTGGTTAGTAAAAAGTACCATTTCACAGCTTAAATTTTCCTTCCATGCCTGAATCAAACTCTTACCCAGCGTGTGAAGTTTACAAATTTGCTTAATTTTTTACCACATAAAAGTGAACCGATTTTTATAATTGTCGAGAAGAAAAAAAACATGTGATCGTTACTGATCCTCAATTCTTATTCATAATAAATTTTAAATGATTTACGATTATGCATAGGGGAGCATTAGAAAAAGCTTTGCTCTCTATAAAATATGTGTTCCAAAAATAATTGATTATTTTTATAGCATGTTGACTTCACATTTAAGTACTTATTTAGATCGAAAATAATACAATAAGATTTATTATTGTCCGCGGTCAAAGCCATAATTATTTGCTAGTAGAAGTTTCGTTACCCCTACTGCTTCGTTCTATACTCTTCCTCTGCAATACGTTTCAGTTAATTGTTAATGTTTCATTTGAATTTGATTTAATTTGCTTTTTCCACTGAACTGTTTTTTGTTGTTTTTATAGTGTTTGTTAAAAGTACAATTGTCAGTTTAACGTATGAAGGCAGTCATTATGAGTATGTGTTGTTTTTGTACTTGTTGTTGCAATTTATTAGTCATGTTTAAATTTTTGTTTTGCTGCAGCTATTTTTGTTCTTGTAGTTCGAATTTGTGTGTGTTTGGCAACGTCTGCTTGTTGTGTATGTATCCACTAACAATATTGTCGGTCTGTCTGTCTCTCTGTTCGACTGCCTGTGGACTATTCTCTATGTTTGACTGAATGTAAACGTTTCAACACCGAACAATGTGCTGAAGTATGTGTGCGCTTCAACACGAAACTACTAACAACAATAATTTGTGTTTTTATCATTTCATTTTGTTATTTTGTTTTATTTGGCTATAAAAAAAACTTAAAACAATAAAATGAATTTAACAAATAAGAGTCATAAATTTGATATATGTATATCAAGTAATTAAATTAAATACCCTATTTAAATTGTTAGGTATTTTAAGTTTGACTCACTAGATGTTCGAAGTAATGTTTAACCAGATCATCACCCTGGCGCCCTTTCAGGGAATTTTAAGTATTTTGAAATATGGTTAACTTTATCGAGTTTTTTTTTTTAGCAAAAATCCAAAAATAGAAAATTTGTGTTGCAGCTTTCAAAATATCCTCAAAAAAAAAAAAAAATATTCCCAAATGGGAAATTTTTTTCCAAACTAATTTACCTGTTTCTAACGTATGTAAATCAAATTCATACAAACTTTTAAAATATCCTCAAGGAAAAAAATTTCCCTTATAGGGAAATTTTTTTTTCGAAGCAATTTTAATAATTTACTACATTATTTTATTATTCTTGACATAAATTAGTAAATGATGTTAAAATTGCTAAAACTTCTTGGATAAACTAAATTTCCCTATATTATAAAGCAATTAAATAAATGCCCTATTTGAATTATAAAGTATGTTAAATTTTAATTTGTGTTACAACTTTCACAATAATCTGAGAGAAAAAATTTTTCTCAAATGGGAAATTTTTTGTAGTGATTTTTTTTTTTTCAAATTAATTAAAAACCGTTTCTTACGTATGTACTTAAATCAACATTTCCTCAATTTCTTTTAAACTTTAAAAATATCCCTAAGGAAAAAATTCCCTTTATTGGGAAATTTTTGTTTCGAAATAATTTTAATAATTTAACATTAATATTTTATTATTCTTGACATAAACTAAAAAATTATGGTAAAATTTCTAAAAGTTCCTTGATAAACAAAATTTCCCTATATTATGAAGCAATTAAATTAAAACCCTATTTAAATTATAAGGTATGTTTTAAGTCTTAATTTGTGTTACAACTTTCAAAATATCCTCAAAAAAAGTTAAAGGCTTATCGATGAGTTAAAGTACACTTATAATAACGAGATGCGAATTATCCAACGCTAAGCATCGTAAGTTTAACTACTGGCAATTTTGTAGTAATGGCTTTATGTATATTATGTTTGCACTAAAGTTAAAATTTGTATACTTATTTCTTTTCGGTGTTCGTATGTTTTTATTTTAATTATACTTAACTTTTTTTTTGCTTTTTTAAATATTTTGATTTTAACATTTTTCAAGATTTTTGCTTCTTTATTTTAAGGATGTGCGGTTTATTTGTGTAAATATTTTTCCGTTATTCGACTCTTGAATGCAATATGCATATTTATCCTCGGTACGTTTTTTACTAGTTTAAAAACAAACAATTATACGAATTGCATAAAAAAATAACTTCTTTATCAAATTTGCAAATATAAAAAGAAATAACAAAAATCTTAACCCTAAAAGTTATCAAAGAAAAAAATCGGTAGATTTCCCGATAACCGTTAAAGGTTTTTTCCCACGATTACCACTTGAAAATCGCTAGATTTAGCAGCAAAATCTGTAAATTGGCAACAATAGTAAAAAGGCTAAAAAAATATATATAATTTTATATTTATTCCCCTAACATGCATACATACGTACATATTGTCGCGTTTAAGGGTTTTATATATTTCTTTAAATTATAGAGATTCTTTTAAATAATAGAAGGCAGTATTTTGTTTTACACACTGTTACTCTATTTAACACTTAAATTTAACACAACAATTACTTCTTATCACGATGCTCGCACTTTAATATTTCACCCGATACTAACTCTAAGCTTGACCAGGCCTGGTCCTTTTTGTAGTAGTCGTCTAGTTTCTAGAAACTCGCAGAATACGCAAGAATCCTGTAGACACTCCTTTAGCTACAAACATCTTTTGTGCTGTTTTTTTATGATGTTTGGTTTTGTAACTACTGTCTGCTGTCTTATTGTCGTTGCGTTGTTATTGTTTACCCACACTATGCAATTTCCAGAATTCGTCTTTACGTGTTAATGTTATATCGTTGTTGGTGTTCTGTATGTATTCACTTTCCTGGTAACTTGTCTGATCTTATGGATTATTGTGTTTAGTGGTTGTTACAGGGCAGTGCTGTCTGTACAGTGGGTGCTAAAAGTATTCGTGAACTTCAATTCTCGAACATTCTACAGAGTGAATGCCACAAGTATTTGTTTGTTCTCACTTATCATCAATAACAATATGTTATTAAAGCAATGTTTAAACTTTAATATTCATGAGAGTTAAAAAATTATTTTGGAAAACGAAACTTGTTTATATTTTGTTCCTGACACAAACTGTAAAATGAGTTAAAAACTTTTTAAATTATTAAAAAAAACCCCCTGAATTATAAATTTCTCGAAATTTTCCTCTTTTAAGAAATCACACAAAATTTATCTTAAAACTTCCTGGCTTTAATTCATCTCTATAAATACTGTATTGTATAAACATTGTACTGGTGCCATTATTTCATATACATCACCAATAAGCACACATTTACACACATACATTTAAAGGCAGGCAGTGAGATCACATAAGCAAACAAAACTAAAAAGCTTCCTTGCCATACAACTATGTATGTATGTATGTATGTATGTGTGTAATAATGTTATAGATAAATATCTATAAAAGTACAATAAAGCACATAAATAAAATTAATTAAAAAACACATTCAGCAAACACAAGTAGGTACATACTCATAAACAGATGGACACAGCGACGGACAGACAAAGCACGAAACAAACAGATACACAAATGTACTGGTTATTCATAGAAAAAAAATAAGAAGAAAACAAAAGATAATCGCCGCTCTCATTTTCTGAAAACAATTGAAATACTTGAAAATCAAAAGAATGAATACAAAATTTTGCAGGAGTCCGTCCACAACAAGCGAATCTTATATTTATCAAGAAATAAATGTTTAGAAATGCAGCCATTAAATAAAATTAAATATGTTTAGTAAAGGGTGTGTGTTTTCTTTTGTATGAAAATCAAACACAGATAAATTTATTAATCGAAATTAAAATGATTTTATGTGAAGGATAATTTTTCGCTAGCATTCCCAATCCTGGCAGAAAATGCACGGATTCAAAAAAAAAATTAGACTCCATAAATGTTTGTTGCTTCATTTAGAATTATTTTGAACCAAACTGAGGTGGCCGTATGCTATGAAAATGATAGACGTAAATATTATTTTTTGTTCATAATTCCAAATTATGGCATTTCAATTTTAAACAAAATTTAAATGAAAATTTCGTTCGACATTAAAAGCCATAATTTTCAACAGCGAAATTGTAGAAGTTATGTGTGACATATCGGTCAGAGGTTCTAAATTATCTATAGTTTTTATTCATATTCTTTCCATATCTTTAGGCATTTATGGGCTAATATTTCTGATATTCAATAGCAAGTCCTCGAAAGTATCGCTAACGCTGGTCTAATACATAGGCCGGTAAGTTATCTTAGCTTTTCGAAAGTGTTTTTGATGCTGGAGAGGAGACTGTCATTAGAAAGTCAACTTCTCAATGATTACAATATATCCAAAATATATTAATTGTGATAAAATTTACAACCGGAATAGCAAACTTATACTTCTCCTTTCCTTTTAGATGTTGATATCATATGAAAAGTAAATTGTAGTAATTCATTCCATATTTTAAATTTTTAATATATTGAAAGCTTAAATGAGGTCGTAATATTAATTAACTTCCTTAACTCTTATTAAAGACACTAATGGAACGATTTCAGGAAATTGAATTAATTGTGGCCAATTATTTAAGCAGGGCGTGAGTGAGTTTGTAAATGTTCAAGAACACCAAGGCAGCATTAAGCACAAGAGTGGCGAATTTCAAAAAGCTTCCTACAGCGGTAACTCACGAAAGATATGCGATTTCAAAGTACTTTTTACCCCAAAACTGCAGCCTAATGACAACGAAAAAAGTACGTTGAATGGATTATTGAACTTCAACTTATTTTCTGACCAAACCTCTCTAAGCAGTTAAGTCCATTTTCACTTGTCGAAATTGGCGTACTTGAGGTAGAAAAGTAGAGGCATCCAGAGGCGCCATTTGACCGGCCTTCGTACAAAATGTGGCTAGTGAAGCACTGATTTTTACTAGTTCTGCATAAATTAAATGATAGCTAGTGAAACAACGAAAGGGCTGCCTATTTCCTGTGATTTAAAGCAATTCGATCGATTTCTTTTTGTGCGATTATGAAAGGCAGAGCTCTATGTCAACATACCCACAGCCACTTATGTGGAAGATTTAAGGCCGCATAACCCAAGTTTTGCAAAATTAAAAAATTGTTATAGAAAATTTTGAAAAAGCGAGTAGGTATGTTCAAGCCAACCTAGAGAGTTCCTTAACACGATTCTTCCTATCCTGCAATTCTTCACATAACAATATTCTTTCTCTAATGAGTTTTCTATTTAATTAAAAGGTTGTTTAAATTTTGAGTTTTGTTGCTATTATTGATTTTATTTGCTGCGTTGTACATACTCTTGCGGTTATATCATATCAAACAAGCTTTGCGCTCCACGGTTATACATACCTTTTCTTTCTGTTAACTAGATGCGAGTGTGCCTTTGTAATATCGTGCATTATGACCTTTTTTTTCAATCCCACAACTGGCATCAACTATTCAAAAGTTCAACATGGAAAATATTTATAAAAAGTTTTTAATGGTTTTAAACATTTGTTTTAGATAGTGCAAGGCATCTTACGACATCTTAACCGTTAGACACATATTTATTTTAATGTATATATGTGTTCTTCTGCAAATGGTTATTACATATGCAAGAATAAAGAATAAAGGATATGTATGTATGTATGTATACATATGACGTGACATACATGTGTACACACAACACAGATCGTATTCATTTTTATAGTTATGTTCCTTTCATTAAGCTTTCTGTTACTTCCACATTTAATGTCACTAAGTTTAACATATAGAGCTGTGCAATATACACACATGCATATACTTAGATTGTTTGATAAACATATTGTTTATTTTCAAAGTGGCACAAGTCCACAGTCCTTTTTTCCCACACAGTCCTTTTTTCACACAAAAAGTCACTTTTTTCACACAAAAAGTCACTTTTTTCCACAAAAAGTCCCTTTTTTCCAAAAAAAGTTCCTTTTTTCCAAAAAAAGTTCCTTTTTTCCACAAAAAGTCCCTTTTTTCCACAAAAAGTCCCTTTTTTCCACAAAAAGTCACTTTTCACACAAAAAGTCACTTTTTTCCACAAAAAGTCACTTTTTTCACAAAAAGTCACTTTTTTCACAAAAAGTCACTTTTTTCCACAAAAAGTCACTTTTTTCCACAAAAAGTCACTTTTTTCCACAAAAAGTCACTTTTTTCCACAAAAAGTCACTTTTTTCCACAAAAAGTCACTTTTTTCCACAAAAAGTCACTTTTTTTTCACAAAAAGTCACTTTTTTCACAAAAAGTCACTTTTTTTCACAAAAAGTCACTTTTTTTCACAAAAAGTCACTTTTTTCACAAAAAGTCACTTTTTTCCACAAAAAGTCACTTTTTTCACAAAAAGTCACTTATTTCACAAAAAGTTAAATTTTTGCCACAAAAAGTCCCTTTTTTCCACAAAAAGTCACTTTTTTCCACAAAAAGTCACTTTTTCCACAAAAAGTCACTTTTCACACAAAAAGTCACTTTTTCCACAAAAAGTCACTTTTTCCACAAAAAGTCACTTTTTCCACAAAAAGTCACTTTTTTCCACAAAAAGTCACTTTTTCCACAAAAAGTCACTTTTTTCCACAAAAAGTCACTTTTTTTCCACAAAAAGTCACTTTTTTCACAAAAATTCACTTTTTCACAAAAAGTCACTTTTTTCACAAAAATTCACTTTTTCACAAAAAGTCACTTTTTTCACAAAAATTCACTTTTTCACAAAAAGTCACTTTTTCACAAAAAGTCACTTTTTCACAAAAAGTCACTTTTTTACATATCGATGATGTGAAGCCATTTATAGATTTTGAAGCCAACATTTTATTTTCTTATGCCTAAAACAGCCGCCATTTGTTGCATATGTGTAATAGAAATTTCATCATATTCCTTTTTGAAATATTAGTAATTTTTATAATAAATTTAAAAAAAAATGTTATTACCGCAAGTATGCAACTTACACGCAAAATTATATTTCTCACGTTTTTTGTACAGTGGGTGTAAGAGGCGGAAGATTCTCTCTACCTTCCATAGGCATGTGAAAGTAAGGTATTTTACATTTTAACGTGTACATATGTATGTACAGTGTTCTGCAAAAGAAAAGCAACAAAAGAGTTATTTAACGTTAAGTTAATATATTTTATACATTTTACGAAACTCTTTCTGCACACTTTGTTAAGCGATTTTAGCAGAAAACAAATGGACATATTCATTTTCCAATATTAATATTAAACACATCACGCAAATATCTCCAAATTAGGATGGATACATTTCCATAGTTCAAACACCTAAGTTAGCTTTATTATCCTCTACATGAGTTTTAAATGTTCATACTGGTTGGTGTTCAAAGAATGGCTATAGATCAATATTTCGAAATTTTAAAATCTCTAATAATTGAGGTTATAAAGAAGGAGAAAAGTTCCAAAGAGGGGGGATATAATAATTTGTAACTTACAGAACGATTGTTGCCATATAAAAGTTATATAAAAATGGGCCGCTTCATTAACAAAAACATTCTGCATACGTAAGTCAATCCGCACGCTGAGTGAAATATGCCACTTCGATGGGTGTTTCAACACGATAACAGTCTGAAACATAGATCGAGGTTGGTCAAAGAATTCCTAGGAGAGAATAGAGTTCACGTCCTTCATTGACTTGCCTAATCACCTGACCTGAACCCCATTGAAATCCTTTTTGCCAACTGAGTGGAAACGTATTTCAGAAACTATTGTCATTGAATCTATGCCCCGCAGATGTGTCGAAGTTATAAAAAACAATGGATCATATACGAAATATTAAATTGTTGCTTTTGATTCGCACACATTAATATAGAGACTACAACAATTATTATTTTTTTTTTTTTAAAAAACTGCTTCATTTGTTTTTTATTTAATTTGTTACTTATAGTACATAATTATAAATATATCATTGAAACATTGTACTACTTGTTTTTGGAAATGAACGGTATTAACAAAAAAATATTTCTATTATAGTTTCTAAGTTTTTTGTGTTTGTTTTGCACAACACTGTATATAGATACAACTGAGTACCAATGTATGTATGTACATCTCTACCCAGTATATAAGAGCTTTTTCATCCTTACTTTCATTTACACACACATATACATATTTTCTATTTTACTACGTTGTCTTTTATGTGTGTGCGTGTGTGTGTGTATTTTGTGCTTTACTTTCAATACTGACTGGTATGCCCAAATGTAGCAGATATATTTTCTATATCAAGTTCTTATTCATTTTGTTCTATTGTTGCAAAATTTTTTTTTGCGTGTTTGATGGATGTTGTACATACGTGAGTTTATATTTAAGTGCTGGATGTTGTTGTAAGGTATGTATGTATGTTATAAAGTAGATCTGGATGAAATTTTAAACATGCCCAGAAAACACCTTACAACAACAACAACTTTAAAATATCAGCAAAATAATAAAAACTAAAAAAAAGCAACACCATTTCGCCTCATCCTGACACAAGAATTTCCTAACAAGAGAAAAAAAAAAGATGGAAAAAAAATTCACTCTACTCGAATCGCAAACAAAATTCTATACTCAATTGTATGCTCAAGCACATGCATACATACATACCTATTCATACATACATGCATACACACATATATTCTGCAAACAATTTTGCCAACAGTTCATTGTGTGTCCTTAAACTTTTTTTCTTCAATCCATTGGTTTTTCCACATTTTTTCTCTACATTTCTTCCCCCCTTTATTGATAAGTAATGGTTGTGTATGTTTGTATTAAAAAAGAAGACAAATGCTTGCTCTCTTCCATTTTGTTTGCATTCAAGCTTCGAAATATTGCTGTTGGCGACATTTTCCTCTACTTTTTTCTCCGTTTTTATGCTTCCAACAGGGTTGTATATTTTGAGTAGCAGACATTGGTATTGTTACTGTTATTTATTTATTTCTTTTTTTAAAAACCCGCAATTCGTGTTGCTTTTTTTTCTACGATACGCAAATTTTGTAAAACAATTTCTTCAAATTTTTTTATTAATTAATTTAAATTGTTTACATATTTAATTGTCTGTTATAATGTTTATTGCGAAGATTATTCAAGTGATATTTTAATAAATAACCGAGTCTCTTGTGAACACTTAGCGGACAGGCTAATGGCGTACTATATGTACCTACTAACATTACTATCAGGTCACCCTTATTGCGAAGAATTTTCATTCTTACATTTAAAGCGATTCTTTTTAATTAGTAAATATTATGTTGAAGCTTTCAAGTTCTAATTGATACCAATAAGTCTAAGAATCATGCAAGTAAAGTTCCTATGGCGAATTCGCTCACGTTATTCAAACATGATCCAGGTGTTTTAAGAACCTTTCAAATGTTAAAAAAAGCTCTCTTACATATATTAATTTTTCCAATGGCCCGTGTTCAATGGTGTTTGAAAGATTTATCTCCTTTTCAAACAAAACCCACATGGTATTTCAATACTACTTTAATTAAATATGTCCAAGCTTAGCGAAAAACAGCCTAAGTAGACGAAAATTTCCTTTTAGAGAGCGCACAGAAAAAAAATCAAATTAACCTTTAAAGCCAACGTCAAATTGTTTGCTATTTTAGCTAGCCCGTTTCGTCAGATTTCTCCTGTTTGCAAAAACAGGTTTTTATGTTCCTCTGAGTAAATGAAAGCTGTTCACGATCCGCTATTTTTCCAGAAGTTCTCTAGCAGAGTGCAAATTAGAGAGATTCACTAAATTTTAAATTAATTTGATTGATTGATTTTTTTTTAAGTTCTAACATTGTAATATTTCTTAAACTTTGTCAGTATTTGTTGCAACGGATTTCTTTCGAGTCAGTCTAAATTTTTTTAAAGAACATTTAGGGGGAATACCTTTTTTCTGAGTTTCAAAATAATATGTCTTCATTATTAAAAATAAAACCAAATTGTTGAATTTTATTTTTCCGAAAAAGCAATATTTTTGTTATAAAAGTAAAAGTTTGTAACGACGTGTTTTCACGATTAGCTGGAGTAGAGCTCGCGGCTCCCAGGGTTCGTTACACAAAAAAAATATTTATTTGTTTCCAAGAGAGGGAGACGAAATAGTTAATATGAATGTTTCAACAACGTTATAAACTTTATTCATCAACTTAATTAATAAATACAGCGCGACACGAAATACGGTGGACCTTCCGTGGCCATTGGCACATTCACTGGTACTCTCCTCAGCTTCTCACACCATCCGACGCTTATAGAAGATATCGCCACTATTTGTTGCGAGTGCACATAAGCCGATTCTCTCTTCGGGTCGAATAAAATTCTGGCCCGATGGTGAGAGAGTACTTCCTTTTCTGGCCTCTGTTGTCAGGGCGAATAATATTCTGGCCTGACTCGACATTACCAGAAGCTCTGTGCCTCTCACTCAGATGGACTCTCTTTGACTGGCTGCTGCTCTAGGTGATGGGACAAGGATTGACTCTCTTGTTGGGGCGAATATAATTCTGTCCCGAAGCTAAGAGATGTCTCCTCTACGTACTCAACTCTGACCGCACTCGGTTGGGGCGAATAAAATTCTAGCCCAACCGCCTGGAGAGTGGCTATCCGCTACTCGCATATACCAATTGGGGCGAATAATATTCTGGCCCAGGTGGTATAGCGTCACCTTACTTACTTGTTTCTCTTGTCAGGGCGAATAAAATTCTAGCCTGATACAAAAACAACAGTAGTTTCGCTACCATTTGGTGGCGCGAGAGACTAGCTTAATTAAGTTGAGTAAAACTCTAAAATAATTAAGCCACAAGTAGTTGAGTCGAATAAAATTCTAGCCAAAGACTTAAATAATAAAGTTGAATAAAATTCTAAAATTATTAAGTAGGTCTTACCGCCTTGCTAGCCACAGGCTGACTGATCTTTTCTACTGTATACGCATTACTATTCTGCTTTTTTGGCTGAGTCTCACGTATACGCACACCATTGTACGATCCATACCAGCTGATCATTTGTCAGTCATGGTAGAGTTGTATTAAAACAGTGCTACCATTATGTGGCGGTGTTACCTAAATATTTCCGTTAATCTTAAAACTAAGGTATTATTAATAAAAACTATGAATGTAGTTAGAAAAGCAAAAGACATAATTATATGTGAACCAAAAACGAGTGGAAGGACTTTTGGTCGTCACAAGTTTCTTAAATAATGTACATACAACAGATTAGCATTCTGTTCAAAGACATCTATACTGAGATGTCTCTAACATCGAATAGGTGTCGATCTTGCCCATTGTATTGCCGCTGTCTCTTCTGATTTCGAACTTTGTTTTTAAATCAAAATTTTAAACTTAAAATTACTTTTATTAGTCCTAGGCCAAGTGTTGTCTGTATAGACAATATTTTAAAAATGTTCTACAGCCTCTAAGAGGATATGTTGTAATATATTAAGTCGAAAATAGTACTAGTTACAGAAATACAAGCCTTTTTTAACGCAAATGACAGCCACCTTTTTATGCGATCGCAAAACTGACACATTTTACAGAAGATCAATTTTAAGCCTTAAATTTGATTTTTAATAACATGATCTCATTTTAATACTGGCAGGCTATTTATAGTATACGTTTGGAAAAGAAATTTAAATTATAAAAAACAACTTATGTCCTTTTAAGATCTTATTCCTAATGACATTGTAAGTTAAGTTATGTTACTGATCCAAATGAAAAAAAAGATAAACAGAAATTTTTTATCTCAATAAAATTTCCCGCAAAAAAATGGAGCTAAATAATTGAAATTTTGCTGAGGGGATTGGGAAATCACGATGGAGCTATTAATTCGTTTTCCGATTAAGTCGATTTATTCCTTTTTGCCACATATTTACATATACATACATACATACATATATTTCTCTAGTAGGTATTTCGATCTACTTATGGAACCGCGAATAACTTTGAACTTGCCGATCATGCTCGCTTACACGCACCTACAACGATAAAAGCAAAGAGTCTACCCATGCATGCTCAGGCTTGCACATGTGTTATGCTCCTGTTCATTTACACGATAGCATAATTGGAGCATCTATTCATTCACGCGTGATAATGCATGGTTCACGCAAATCACGGAAGCAGTGCCCATCTCCACTTTGTTCTTCTTTGTATGGTAAAAAATCTACGCTTGGAGTTTGACCCCAGTTCAATGGAATATTTTAACTTGTGATATTATATGCAGAAGGTCATTAGCAGGCTACAATTAAATGGTCATTAAGAATTTGTGAAGAAATGCAAAACAAAATTTAAAAGAAAACTGCTCCTGTAAAATTTGGCTTAGGGGTTATGTTTGCCCTAACAATAATTTTGTTGTGCTCTTTCGCCACAAAAATAATATAATTTTCTGAAATTTTTAAAATTTTGTACAACAACTTTTTCCTTCTACTGTTGTAGTTCTGGGGCATACTTTTTTGTGCAACAACAATAAAGTTTAAATATCATTTCTATAATTTATTGTGTTCGGGGAATTCTTACGTAGTATATTTATTTTAATGTTTTTTTTTATTTTCGTACTTCATCTGTAGCAGCTTTTCGTTGATTTTTTACATTTTTCTCAACCCGTTTGTTGTAAGAGGCTCTGTGTATTTTGTGTAAAATTTTCTATCTTCTGTCCCTTTGGTCTCTTTTAAATATAAAAAAAAGTCTTTGTAATATTTTATGTATTACTTTTTCAGTTTTTTTTGTTTGCTACGACGTTACATTTTAAAATCGAGTTTCTGCTATAAAAGAAAAAAAAAACAAACAAATAAATAAATGAAATGAAATGAAAAGAAGTGGTGCCTCAGTTGTTCGTTATTGTTGCACTTGCTTTGTCTTCATTCTTGTTGCTGCAACATTTTGTGCCCTGTTTTTTTTTCTTCTTGTTGTATGGTGGTTTTTCATAATTTTTGGTTTTTGTTAAGATTTGACTTTAAACTTTGCTTTAGCCGTTGAAGCCAGTTTTTTTTTTCTTTTGCTAACTTTAAGCATATAATTTTATTTGTCTGGAAACATTTTGACAGGAGAAACCAAACGGTTAAATATGTTTAATTGCATGTCAATAAATATTATTTTTAAACACGTTTTTGATAGCAAAGCAATTTAATATTTAAAATAAATATTTGAATTTAGTTATTAGCCACTTGCATGAAATTATACAAAGCCGAGGAGGGGTGTAGGTTAAGTCTACAAACTCATGTATACAGATATTAAATTTTAACACCGAATTCGCTGAGTAACATGAATATTGAAGGCTTGTGTGTAAACTTAAGTCTTCTTGAAAGAGGAATGTTGCTTGCAGCGTTGACAAATTTACATTCAGCAACCGCTAGTGAAATATTTTCATAGCCCATAACTTTCACGAAACACAAGGATGTTTTTAATAAATTATTAGCAAAATAAAAACCCTGCTTAGTTGTTATACAAATGTGGCACAGTGGCACCCACATATGACCAATCTAGCTGCGGCAAAATTAAAAATAAAAGTTACCAGATTGTCTTCATTTTTTAGTGTGTATAGGGTGATTTGTTTGATATTTGGTTTTTCAGTGTAAAAAAAAAAAAATAATCGTGGCAATGCCAAAAATGTTCGGTAAGGTGTGCCATTAAATGGACAAGGCTTGCTAATCATTGAATTATATTAATAAAATTCGTGCTGTGGGAGAAAAGTGTTTTCTATTAAAAATCGAAAAATGGTCTTTAACAACGAAGCTCATTTTCGGCTCCACCAACAGAATTGGCGAATTTTGTGTGAAGAGCAGCCCAAAGTAGTTCGAAAGCTGCCAATGCATCCTGAAAAATGCACTGCTTGGTGCGGTTTGTGGGCCGGCGGCATCATTGAGCCGTACTTCTTCAAGATCGAAGAAAATCGCAACGTTACAGTCAATGAAGCAAGGTACCGTGTGATGATTACCAACTCTTTTTTGTTCAAATTGGGAGTATCGGACTTGGTTGACATATGGTTTCAACAAGACTGTGCCACATGCCACACATCACCCGATACAATGAACCTTTTCAGAGGCGAGATTGGTATGCAATTAATCACACTTTTTGTAGCAGTCCATTAGCCGCCAAGAACATACGACTTTTGTGTGGAGATACGTAAAGGAACAATCCAGCCACAATTTCAGGCCTGGCAGACAACATTACAGCTGCCATTGGTGACATACCGACCGAATTTATGAAATAAGTATGTAAAAATTGGAGCTTACGGTTGGACCACCTACGGCGAGGCCGCGGGCAACATCTACTTGTAATAATCTTAAAAAAGTGAACAGCAGGCATTATTTTATCGACCCAAATAAATTAATTTCTGCATATGTTTTATGTTTTTTTCCATACCCAAACCTTTATTATAAAACATATTCTGTAACATTTGGTCAAATTTGGTCAATTTTTTTATTTTTTCAACTTATAAAAATATTACCAATTATAACAAAACGGGGAAAACTCAATGGACTGAAACTAATGCGCACCATTTCGCACACCCATCAGACTATATAAGAAATGTTCACCACTATTCGTAGCATTTAGAGTGATTGTTTTAACCATAAGATAATTTCTCCTAATTTTTGCAGTGCGCACACTGCCACATTTGGCCAATAGTTTGGAAACAAATACCGTCAAAAATTAGGGCGATCGGAAAACTTCCACGCCCATCGTGTACTTACTGATACTGAGTTCAATTTTAAAAATCTGGTTTCGAAAACTGTCAAAAAAAAGGCATAGTATTTTTTTCAAAAAGTACTATTTCAAAAATGAATGGAAATTTAATTATAGCGATGAACCTACAAGTAGGTTCTTAAAATAGGTTTGTTCTGTGACTTTGCAAACTTTTACAAACAAAACACGCCAATTTTTTTCATAAAACTTACGGTTCAACAGGTTATTACTCATTCGTCTTCAAAATTGGTTTAATAAGTTTCTGTAGTGTGGTGCTGCTATTTACAAATAAATTCAATAGCGACTACAGTGATTTAAACCCAACAGGAAACCTATAACCGTGCCTGCTTATGACTAGGGAGCAGAAAAATGTGTTTCAAAATTAATGTTTTCCTTTATAAAAAATTTTTTTTAATTTTTTTCTGCAAGAGATGCTCAGATCCCTTTGAAAGGCTGAATTCTTAATTGCTTTCATCAGCCTGGCAAAAGTCTCAGGGTCATATTTACTTAGCTCTCGCAACTCATACCCCCACCCCAAACTTCATAGGCTTTTTCTGCAATATATAAACTGTTATGTGCTTCTCTATCTTTGCTGAATATGAGGAGAGTTTTCGAGGTCTGTCGCTAGCTCATTTAAAGCATTTGCTTTTTAAGACAAATTCACATATACATATATTCTGCAGCAAACTGGGAATCGGAAGTTCTTCACTGAAATATTAAACTTTTTTTTGCTAATAATAATTCACAATAGTAAAACTAATCGGAAAATAGCGTATATGTTTCTTTTTTTCCTTATTGTTGAGGCGGAGAAGTTTAAATTGGAGCAGATTCGTTCCAAACAAAAAATGACAGTAAAGATGCCACATAGCCGAAACCGGTTTATCTCCAAACCAAACTTGACACGACAGGACGGAAATGCGTTCCAAGAATCTACATCAAAACACCCTGTCGGAATGTCAAATCAAGAATTAAATTGGAGCCTTGCTTTGGCAGTCGGTATGGCAGTTCTGAATTGTTTTGGTGTTCGTTTTGGCATATCACCTGGAATAGGCTCAAGCTCAAGGAAATACTTTTGCAAAATGTTTAAATTTGTTTTAAAATAGATTGGTACAATTCGAGAAACTCCTGGGAAACTTAATTAAAAACGTTTGACTAAATGAAATTCTAATTAATTTTTTTGTATAGGAAACGCTTAACTATTAATCGTTGTAGAGAAATAGTCCGTTTTATTAAATGTAAATATTTAAAGATATGAATTTTTCGAAAAAAAAAAACGTCAAATCCTCACTGTTAATATTGGAAATAAAAAAACGTCAGAATAAAACAAAATCTGGCAGCATTGCTTTTAGTATTTTTTGTTTACATTAAATTTAACTTAGAAATTAATATTTAATAAATCGTCAATTAAGTTTTATCAATCATATTAATTGAAATATTATTTCTCTTTTTATTACAGCCCCATTTTTCAAATATGTATCCCCGTAATCCTACTGGTAAGTAAAATCAAACATAATTCTGTCATCTTGAATAGAAAAAGAAAAACCAGCCATTTTAAAAATATGGACACGTACATACATATGTATGAATGTAGTTTGCACACAAACAACACTTATATATTTTGCTCTCAATATGCACAATGAGTTGTTGTATTATTGAAGTACGAGTATGTTAAATTTCTTCTTAACTACCCTTGAGTAGAAATTAAAAAAAAAAAATTATTATTTTACACCTTCTGTTCGTTTACCAAAATTAACAGCTGCTATTGTCATCGTAGGCTGAAGAGTTTTTCTGTCTTTTATACCAAGACTTGTATATTTAGGGTTTTTTGAACAACAAACATCAGCATAAATTATTTTCGAAGTCATGGAAACATATTCATACGAATAAATGTCATTAATAACATACATACATATGTTTGCTGTGTACGTAACATATACTGAATCGCTTTATTTAATCGTCCGAAAGGTTGGAAATCGATTGTCGTTTATTTGTACTATACAGCCCTGGTCATTTATTTATATATATATTTTGACAACAAAATATATATATGTACATATTATTGGGTATTAAATTAAAAAGATTAAGCTAATTATTCATGATTATTTTTTTTAAATTTATTTAAAAAAAATATATTCAGCGATTCACTTCTGTACTTCACATAATTGTTTTCACCAATTTATTTCATACTCCAAAGTCACACAAGATTTGAATTTGCCGTCATTTGTGTGGTAAAGCGTTGCCAACCAAAGTGAAAACAACTCACAACGACAGCTCACAGTTCAGGGTTGCAAAAATGGAATTGTAGACGAAGTAGTGACTTGTTCTGTTGTTGAAAAATAGTTTTAACAAAACTGAAAGTTTGGTTGCTGCAGTACGCCAAATTTCATACAACAGAGCGTCGGAATATTAGTTTCACTTTCTCAACTGAAAAAGAGTAATAGAAAAATTCAAGGAAACTGGTGTAATTAGGGAAGCTAAAAACTGACCACCCGACATATAAAATACATATTCATATTTTTTCAAATAAAAATTTTAAGCAAAAGTTTTGTTAATACTTCCCCCCAAAAATCTTAACCTGAATCCGCGGATGCCGACCGCGAGCAAGCCCTTCTAACGAATTCTAAAGCTGTGCTTTAGAGCGAATATAAAAGTCCAGGAACATATTAAGCTTCACAAATCTCTCTCCAGCGTGTCATTAGTGCGTAAATGCGATCAAAATGAGGACTTGGTTCTACATATGTACACTACCATTCTATTTCTAGGCAACTTGCAAGCTTGGTAACAATTTTTCCATAATCCTTTCTGATATTAGAAAAGAAAAAAATGTTACCGAGCTAGCAAGCTGCCTAGAAATGGGAGGGTATGGTACATATGAAGAACTTGATCCTTATTTTGATCTCAGTACTCTTTACGGCCGAAATTTTGGTATGTGAACTTGACCTTATTTTCACATTTATGATTTGTGTGGATTTATGTTACAAGATTGAAACAAGTTTTGTACCCAATTTAAAAAGCTTTTTAAGTCGAATAGCTTTGCAATAAGTTTTTTTTTTAATTACACATTTTATATCTTTAAATAAAACCCCACGTGTTCATACAAAATATAGGTAACCAAAAATGCTGCATGTTGCTCAATACTGTGAAGAGAATTTACCACGAATCCATAATATTTCTTTCAATCAAGTATGCAGCTCTTTTTTAAATGACTCTTCTACTTGTTTCTAAGCTTTGGAAATAAAAACTCTTTCAATTCACTTCTTTGCATCCGCCGCCAGCATCTTTACATTAAATTTAATTTTCTCATTTTTGAAAAATTCTAACATTTCAAATTGCACAAATTATAAGGTATGGCAAGTGAAAGATAAAAATAATTTGGAAACAGAAAAATGAAAAACTAGGACGACAAACCAAGACGCATAAGCCAAGCAGCCCAGCCAGCCATCTTAAAAATGCTTGCAATCATACGAACGATAGAATGGTCAACAACCAACCATGTCGTCCTCCATCCATCTATCGAAACTTTATTTTAATGTTTTCGTAAAAATTCAATTCAATCAAGCGTTTATGTGATATAATTCATATTTGTTATTGTTATTTTTTTTATTATGTTTGAAACACACACACACACACTCCACCACCACCACACTGCGAATACATATGTACATACCCCAAGTATTGATAGAAAAAAAAAACGAAATTTAATCGAAAAAAAGAAAAAAAAATCATGCAGAAAAAAATCATTGACGTTGACTTGAATTTAATAACAAGACGTGTGAACTGAAATTACGATGATGAATCACTTTTAAAAATATATTTTTCAGTTTCTTTTTTTTATTGTTCAATCATTTTTTATACATACCGTCATTTTTCGTTCTAAACTGATAATGTTAGTTCAGAACCAACTTAAAAAAGCTTAGAGTTGAAGTTGAACAAAGCCTTATGTGGAATTATTTGAATAAACAATGAATAAGGGGAGGTAGAACTTGAAGGGCCCCAAAACAAGTCCTTTTGAACGAATGTCTGTAAAAAGACAACATTTTTGAAACATTCTTTCAAAAAGCTAACCTCTACAAAGGTTATGCTAGATCAAGAGTAGGGGACATTCGCGTCTTGCCCGTAGGCATACACCTAGACCAGTACTTTGGCGCGTTGTGCACTTTCAATTCAGAAATACTCTCCCTCACCATCAGAGGAACATACCTCCTAAGTAGTTGCCAGTCAATGCCTCTTATATGAGCCTCGTCCGGTAAAGTGTCGGCCGCGACATATCAGCTCCTTAGCCGTGAGACACCCGGGCAGTGGCATCGTCTCTTCGTCCACCCTGCATGCCCTGCACTGATCACTATCCGTAGGCCTATACAACGTTGATATGCCCGAATGACCGCAGCCTACTTGTTTTATCGCCATTTGGGTCTCCCCATAGGATCTTTGGTATTCGCCCCAGCATGTTTTCATTCCACAGTGGTGTATGCGCCTTCTTTGCTTAACCTTTAGCTCGGGTGTCATGGCTTCAAGCTGTTTTGCGCTACTTAAGCCTGGAGCTCTCTGGTCTTAATTGCCAGACCGTTGGTTCGTTCATTTCCAACCACTCCATAGTGACCCCTAGCCCAAACGGTGTCTTGTATCGCTTTTTTGCATTCCAAAATCACTTCAGAATGGTCCTCAATCAAACGTCTTTGCTCTACTTAAGCCTGGAGCTCTCTGGTCTTAATTGCCAGACCGTTGGCACGTTCATTTCCAACCACTCCTCACTATGGTGACCCGTCGCCCAAACTGTGTCTTGTATCGCTTTTTTGCATTCCAAAATCACTCCAGAATGGTCCTCAATCTAAAACTATCGGATTCAAGTGCACTTATGTTCTTTCACTGTCCGTAAAAATTTTAATCTCTACAAGCCTGTCGGTATCCCGAAGCCTGTTCAGATCCTCCGTGTTTGTACGAACGTCCTCTTGGAAGCCGTATTATGATCCGGAAGTATTTTTCGATTATTGGTTTCGAAGTAAAACTACCCAAACCCATTTTGTTCCCCAGCCTGTAGCCGCCTGTAAAACAGCTGATTCCATCGGGCATCTGTGCTAAGGTTCCGGAAATTTTTAAATTCCTTAATTTTAGGGATTTTTTTTTAAAACCCTACATGGGACATTTTTGTGGAAAATGTTAATCCTCTTACTCTTCGCTGTATAGGTCTTTTTTGTCCACAATTTGTCAAAGAAGTCACAACTTAAATTGCGTTGTGCGCAATTTTACATTAGCAAACTTGCTGAGCTGAATTGGCTCTTGATCACACATCTCAGGCAACACTGAAAAACCCATTTCCAGGCCATGAGGTATTTCTTGCGAATCAGTTTACTTAGCCGGCTAGAGCGACAGATCTGGCGGCGCCAGACTTATTTGGTGTGCAAGCCCTTAACATCATGGTAGCTTGCTGTTGGAGCGATTTCTTTTATTCAATTTTTCTTGAAAACAAAATCCAGATATTTTATTTCTACAACGAAATTCATATTGAAACTTTTATTTAGTTATTTTAATTTTGCCACTTAAGTCTTTGTGCAAATTAACGCATAAATCTCCTAATACCCCCAGCCATTTAAACTGTAATTGATGTTGTGCTGTTGTTTAACTGTAGATAACAATAAAAGGGGTATTTTATTAGACCCGGTTAGTTAAACGTTTAATTTTTTAAAAGTAATAAAAAATCAAAATGCGAAGTAGCAAAAGCTTACAAATTTAAAACTAAAAACAAATTTAAAGTTTTAATAGTTATAATTTATATTTTTTGTTTTAAATTATCTAACAAACTGATAAACAGACCCTGAGAAGAGAACGAAATAAAAAGAAGGGAATTTATTCAAGCAATAAATTTATTTATGTATTTGCTTTCACCTGATAGTTTAAATTATAAATAGTTGATTAATTTTAATTCTAAAATTATAATTCTGGTTGCAAATATTATGTGAACAACTTTAAATATTTAATTATTAATTTTATTTCATTTTAATGACTCACAACAGTCGCACTAAATATTTAATAGTTTATGAGTTTAAAAACCAGTTTTGTAGTTTGCTTGTAACTTGTACTCGTTTGATTCTCGGGATTTTGAGGCTTGATATTTAAATAGAGAGGGCGCTAAAATGGACGCTGTTTTTCGAAATATTGTCTACACTGAGGGCATGTTGAAAAAGTATAGGCCCAGCTATAAAATTTGGCGCTTCAAATGTGAGAGACTTTTGGAAGCTTTTTAATTTTAAATATGGCAATTAATTCAACGGCTTTAATGGATCAACATGTTTTCCTATTTCCCTGGCTGCTACAGTGCTTCTAAAGCCGTTTCAAATACAGGCGGGACGATGGCAGCATCTGTCACAATTGTTGCTGAGTCAGTGGCGGGAAATTATCACAGCCAGTTACACGATTGACCAGAGCGTTCAAATGATAAAACTTTATTGAATTTTTATATGGCTACGGTGAGTGTCAGAGATCGATGATAACATTTTCTTTTAACTGCGTGCAACACAGCTGACGCCATAATGAACAGTTTGCATTTCGCATGAACGATGTAAGGGTGCCGTGCTAAGATAGGACATTTTGACACGACTTGACTTCTTCTTGCGGAGCAAGCCACACCAAATATGAGGGTGCCGTAGCTTAAGTAGTTAGCGCGTTGACTCTGAAGCATTTAATGGCTTTAGATGCCTGGTACGAACCCAAAACGCACGATGTTAATTGTAAATAAAATAAAAAGTATTTAGAGAATTATAATAATATTTTTTATTATGATAGAAGGATCTATGACAATTATGTGTGAAACAAAATATCGACCGGCGAGCGGGCACAGGTGTTTTCACATTTCCTACAGATCCGGTTTGCTGAAATTTGCGCACAATTCTTTCGATTGTGGACATTATGCTGACGAAAAAATCACGAAATGCACGAAATGCATTTTGATTTGAACGCCCATTTTCGTACAAGGCTTCAACAATCTTAACGCGCCAGTCAATTGTTAAGGTGTGATCCTCAATTAACATGTATTATATCGCATGTATTATATCACTCTATAACACTTAATCGTCGGCGAAGTCAAATAATTCATAAAATGGCTACAACTTGCTTCAAGTAATGCGCCTACATAACACCAGAGGCGCTGCAACAAAATTGTTCTAAAAGTAAACATACCGCGCAATTGCAGGGTTGTAAACACTAAAGGTCTCTTCTTTCTCTTACTCTACTTCTATATTCTATCTCATTTCAAAGAAAGTAGCACACTTATTCCACAAATAATTAGTATCCACAATTTCTCACTATCCAATTTAGTCTTTACTTTCGCAGCCAACTCCTTATTCACCTGACATAACTTGCTTTAACTTTTCTCTCTACCCATGATTCAAGTTACCAACCCGGCTAAATCCTTTAGGTACGATCAAGGTCATCAGGGGGAATTTGAAGACGAAGCTAAAGGTGATTTGAAGATTGGATAAATTTTTGCGAGTATTTCGAAAAATCATTAGAAGTTTTTATTGAATATTTTACCTTCAGCACCACTGTGCATTGCAAAAAAAAAAAAGAAAAGAAAGAAATAAAAAAGTCCATTCAATGCCTGAACTTGTAGTTTGTCGTAATTTTATTACGAGATGTCTGTCTGTCTGTTTTCATAAACGAATTCGAAAAAAAAATTTATTAAAAAGATGTAAAAATATGAAAATGATAAAAAGAAAATACACAGACATAAAACAATCAAACAGCTTAATATTTTCCATATTATAACAACAACAACAATGACAGCAGCCCCACAACAACAACTAAGAAAAAAGTGAAGGAATAATGCAGTGTAAGTGCAACCAAGTCAATAACCCTCGCTCTCACACTGATTATGCTGTACGAGAGTGTGTGAGCGAGTGAGTGTGTATGTGTGTGTGTGTTTGTATGTACAAGTATACAATTAAAGTCATTTGTGCAAACAACAACAACAGTATAACGTTGAACATCAAACGCCGCATTAAGACAAAACAACAGGAATTAACTAAAGCACTGGAAATCTACAACAAACACAGTTGTGGCAACACTCTACGATGCAGCGATTGAACTAAAAGATACTTCTACGCCTGGCAGTAAATTAGTTGAATTGAAATTCAATTCACTTTAAGTTACACAACAACTAAAGGCCAGTATTGACTGTGGATTACTTGGGATGGGTAAAGAAGTCAAACACAGTGCAATATGTGTTCAAGTAGCAGGTCATTATTGAACAGCCACCCCTAGAACTGCTGGGCATGTTACTGATGCTGTTAG
Source organism: Phania funesta (assembly GCA_963932375.1). Taxonomy (NCBI): domain Eukaryota; kingdom Metazoa; phylum Arthropoda; class Insecta; order Diptera; family Tachinidae; genus Phania; species Phania funesta. The sequence continues at coordinate 87,101,014 of OZ010654.1, read as the reverse complement.
TCTTGGTTTGACAGGAACAGTTCTGACAAGAAAATCATACTAAACGTATCATCAAATAGCTCAAAGCAAATGAAAGTAACTGAAAAAAAATCGCAATAGAAGTAGACCTCGCTTAACACGGGCGTATCGTGAAGAACTCGGTGAAAAAATGATAAGATTCCAACGAAATTTTAAGGTATCTTAAATATTACTTGCCTTTAGGTGGCGCCTAATTTAACAACACAGACTCCATTCTTTTTAGCTGGGGTAATCACTTCGCTGCCGTTGATGCGTAATAAATTCGGAAAACCATCAGTTAGCGCAGCTCTGCATAAGTCAAATGTTTTAAAATGCATCACTATTTAATCACTAATTAATCATGAGACAGTAGGACGATTGATTGCAAAATATGAAATTCAGTGATTGAAAATTTTGAGCACAAATTTTATTTCGTTGTTGTTGCTGTTCAGAATTACGTATGGTTTTGGTAGTGCTCTCTTTCTCTCTCTCTCTCTCTCTCTCTCTTTACAGTTGCAATCTGACTAACTTGCCTCTTGAAAACTTTTTGGTATTGTAGTATGTTCACACAGGCACCTTAATTGCACAATAAGGAGGTTTACGCAATTAAGCCCTTAATTAAGCTCAGTTAACCATACAAGAACTCAATTAATATATTTCGCAATTGCGCCATTACTTGGATCAAATTCCTAATGCAACTTTGGTGAAGTGTGTTTAGTAAATAGAAAAGAACAATGTCCAATGGCAAAATCTAGACAATTCAACAAGGTTCTTGCATCACTACTACAACTACTTTTTATTTTTTAAAGCAGTTGTGTGAAACTTTGAAATAAAAAAATGGAAACAAAAATAAAAAAAGCTGCCAGCTGAAGTTGACGGTTAGTAAATTTCATGCAATTTTTGACGAAAGTACGTTTTAAAACAATTAATTTCTTTTAAAAGTAATTTATTTAAGAAATTTATTTAATTGGCCGAGATTCTTTCCATTTTGACAAGTACACAAGCTTTCACGAAGAAAATGAAGGCATTTCCAACTTGTATTGTGTAACTAATTGTGTCCAACTAATTGTGTAAGCTAAATTGCATATGTCTGAGCATCAAAGTCTATAACTCCATTTAAAATTAAAAAAAAAATATTTCCAAGGCGTTTGATAGGGTGTGGCATGGCGCGCTCTTGTCAAAACTTGTTGCTTTTGGTGTCGGTAATCACTTCTCTCGATTTATATCGAGCTTTCTCAGAGATCGCACTATACGAGTTGTTGTAGATGGGATCTCATCAGACGAGTTCAAGATCAATTCAGGGATACCACAGTGCTCCGTTCTTTCTCCTACTCTATTTCTTATCCTCCTAGATGACCTTCTTCGTCAAACTTCCAACCCTATTTATTCTTTTGCAGATGACAGCAGCATATGCCATTCTTACTCATTCATCAACAGACGAAGCCTCTTAGAGATTGGGGCCATGAGGCACCGCATGAATGATTCATTAAATAGTGATCTTGTGACGATCACAGAATGGGGTCGTGCGAATAGGGTCGATTTTAACCCCAATAAGACCCAGTGTTGTATGCTAACACACAGACGCACGACGGACTTTGCTGCTCCATCTGTAGTTATAGATGGTATAGATATTGAGGAATCAGAAGCTCTTGATGTTCTTGGCATGAAGATTCAATGTGATGTCCGATGGACCCAACACATCTTTCACGTGTCGAAAGAAGCATTCAAGTGCCTAGGCTTCCTCAATCGGTGTAGGAATTACTTCACCCCATCCGATCTCCCAACTATCTATACCACTTATATCCGCCCGAAAATGGAATGCAACTCTCATGTATGGGCCGGTGCTTCAAAGTCTATTTTGGAGTTACTGGACCGCGTACAGGAGAGGGCGAAGGTGCTCATCGGTGACAGTAGGGTATCCAACTCTATTGACTCTCTCGAGCATCGACGCAATGTGGGGTGTGTTTCGCTGTTCTATCGCTACTACAATGGATTGTGCTCTGATGTAATTAGGGATATTATTCCCGAAACCCGCTCATTCATACGCACCACACGTACTTCATCAAGAGCACATCCATTTGTGGTCGAGTGGCCAGTGGATCGCACAACCCACTACAGACAGAATTCGTTCTTTAGCCGGATCATTCGTATGTGGAATAAGCTTCCAGCAGAGGTCTTTCCTCCCACTTTCTCTGTGGAAAAGTTCAAGTCAAATGTTAATAAACACTACTCCCTCTATCCTCCTTCCCATAATCTCTTTTCCTAGTTCTAGCATAATGCATTGCATAAATAGGGGTCATCCCCTGAGTGCTGGTCGGTCCTACCATGAAAAAAAAATTACCTCCACTAAGGTGCATGTGTTAAATGTCACTTAATTTTAAACAAGTTGATACCTACTTTTGTTACATACTGTAATTAACAATTAAACGAAAAATTAGTCATAATTTGGTTTCATAAAAATCTACAATACTCGTACTTTCCAAGTTTATTGTGGCTTAAGCTGTCTTGTCTGTTTTTATTTTTTTATTTTCTGTATTTCATTGAAAGTATAGTTTTTTTTTAAATATCTTGCATCTTGTAGATACACTATAAACGATTCCCATAATTTTATAAAGTATTTTTTTTTTTTGTCTTTCTTATTAATTCTTCTCTGTACAAATGAAACGAAATGGAAACGAACACAAACACAAGATTATCTACATACAGACATATAAACATGCAGACATTTAGGAAGACGAAGAACGCTTTTCATATGAACAGACAGTTTTAGATACTATTTATTGAGCGATGGGGTGCGGTGCGGTGCGGTGTGTACAACTATGGATGACGAGAAGTGCAAAAAGAAGTATGTACAAGTACAGAAGACGGCAGCAAAAAGAATTGTTGTATCTGCGCGATGTTCAAAATGTTGTTCCCTTTTGATTATATTTATTATTTTTATTATTGTTATTTTCGTATTTTTAAGCTTTTCCTCGCTAAAACATATTTTTCTTTTTTTGAGTTTTTGGAGAACAAATGTACATATTTTTTCTTGTTGTTTTTGTCGAAATACCACCGAACTGTTTGACCGACCATGTTAAGAGTACATTTTTTTTTCGTTGTTGTTGTTGTTGTTGTTGTTGGTGTGTGTGTCTTTCAAGTTGATTCAAATGTGAGCAGCATTTTTTGTTGTTGTATGTCTTCATTTTAAATGGCCACAAAGGGAGGTGGGTTCGACTTATTTCCTTCTTGCTTCCCTTTAAAGTCTCTTTTATTCATATGCCAACATACAACGAGTAACTAAGCGAAAACATGCCAAAGAATAAGAAAAGTACACGAAAAGGATGTAATTTGATGAATGCCCCAGAGCGGCTATGAAAATCTTATTGTTTCCTTTTTGCCTCTGCAAACACTTAATGTTTGAAAATTGAAATCAATTCGCAAAGATAAATAATAATTTAAAGTATTAAGAAAACGAATGGTAATAAAAAGTATTTAGCATACAATCTAATACATAATGCTGCTCTAATTATTATTTTGACATTTGCAAACTTTAGGCTCTTGTAGGGGCGACACAGCACAATAAACTGGAAATGTTAAGTGAAGATGTTTAATTAGTAAAAGATAATCAAATCTTTTGCAGTCGTTACCAGACGTACTGCAACTATGCTGCCAATATGCGAGTGTCTTCCATCTTTCCGGCAGCCGACAGACCATCGTTAAAAAAACTACTTTCCTCGCTAAATTGTGTCCGACAGAGATTAGTTAGTTGCCTTCTAAAGGGATGTGCAATAAGGGCGGTTGGCTATTGAAGTTGAAGATAAAACAAGCTCTGTGTGAGGTATTGATGCAAATCAGTTTTTATTTTTTACTTGGAAGCCTTGCTTAATTAAGCCAGTTAATCAGGGGCAACCTTTGTCCTAATTTGTAGAAATATTAGGAATGTCTTATTGCCTGAAATTCCTTAAAGCAAATGAGCAAATGTAAAGAAATTCAAAACTAAAGCACTAAAGTTTTAACAAATTGGTTTTAGTTCATCTAAGGCGCTCCGCACCGCTCGCCTTTGACGTAATGTCCTCACCAATGTCGCCTTCAAAGAAAGTTCTAATAATGCTGCCGGCCTAAAAATTTGTTGGACGCATTGTTACCTAGTAAAGCCCGTGTGGATTGGCATCGTTCTGACACTCGCAAGAGTATCAAATCGCATGCGAGTAGCAAATCGCCAAACTTATTTCTGCATGTTCTGCAACTCACGCGTTTTACTTGCGATTTGCTTTTGGAAAGTTTTAAAAGAAAACTCTGTATTTTTAATATTTCCAATACCTGAACCTAGAATATTACAAAAAATACCCGGGCATTTCATTTGAATTAATTACAGCACTAGCTGCGTATATTTTTCGAAGATGACTCGTATCAGCTATTTATTGAAATCGCCAGTGCAAAAGAAGAAATAACCCTTGCGAATGCGTGTTACAGAACACCTCACATGTGAGTTGAAATCACAATCGCAAATTTTGTGCGAGATGCGAGGGTCGGAACATGGCCGATAGCCATTCACCCAAATATATGCCTCGTCGCTAAAGAAGATTTTTTCTGTCTGTTTACAAATTATTTTCAGTTAATTTTTTTTTAATTCCAACTCAATTTATTATAAAATAATGGAATTTATTGTTGAGCATTTTTGGCTTATATACACGACGGTTCGGTAATAAAATTAAACCAAAATTTTTAATTGTGCATAGAGGTAAGTTAAACGAAAATTTTTATTAAAAAAAAATATAATAACAAGATATGTACGAGTATAGCTATGTTTGTCCGCGCCCCTAGGTACGGTTGAATGTTGAATACTTGGCAATACTGTATTAATTAAGGCGCACGGTAGTGCGCTATAGGCCAAGTTCAGGCCTAACGTACACAGTGTGTATATTACACGAAACCATTCGTGGCTGGGCTAGGGTTCCCTCTTATTTATATGAGACACTTTCACTATATCTAGAGAGCTAAAATTCGGTATACATGTAGGCCTTGGAGAATAAGTAATGAGAAAAATGGGAATTTTTCATCTAGGGGGGCTAAGGTTCCTCCTTATTTGTAAGGGACACTTCCAGCTAGAGAGCTGAAACGTGATATAACATAACCGTCTGTAAGCTTTAAGTTAAAAGAGGTTTCATACATACAAAAACAACTTGGAGAAAAGGACTCAGATCCGCACAAAAACATAAATTTGATTATAAGGCCATTTTGAGCACCAAGCCATATGTACAATACCTTCTAATTTCTAGACAGCTTGGCTAGCTTGGCAAAATTGTTGTTAAATTTCTAATATGGGAAAGGTTTATGGGAAAAATGTTACCAAACTAGCAAGTTGCCTAGAAATAGGATGGATGGTATTGTACATATGTGTAGAACTTGGTCTTCATTTTTTAATAGGAAATTGGCCTTATATTCAAATTTATGTTTTCGTGCGGATAATAATTTGCGAGAAGTTTTTTTTTTTGTCGAAGACATTTTAAAAATGAACTTGCACTGTGCAGTGTAGCCACTCCTACAATTCTCCTAATTTTCGTTGATAATACGTCTACCTCCACTACTTGCAAGTAAATATTTGCATGTGTCAACGGGCAGGGGAATAGCATACCGTCGTACGCGTTTTGTACAAATCTCTCATTAAATTCATTATAAATAATTTATCGAAAAATGTTTCCTCATGGAAAAAAAAACAGAAACATTTTAGAACAAAAAATAATTGAAATGCACACAAAAGTTACATAAATAAGAATAAAGCACATAAAAACTTATAAATGGTGAAAACTTTAATAGAAAAACACACAATCATTATACATTTGCACACACGCACCCACACGTACTGACTGACGTACTGAAAATGTATATGAATACAAAACAAACAAAGAATGTGTGAGAACGCTGCATTCCCCGAATGACGAGTTTCAAATGAGGAATAGTGTAAAATCTCCGAAATTATTAGACCATGTTTATGAAAACACATGTTGCCGCCGCTTACGGTAATAACGAAGAGTTCTCGAACTAGTCTGTTCATTTCATCAATTTTAATTGAAGAAAAACGGATTCTGATTCATTTCACCAACCCTTTTGATTCTAAATAAAACGAAAGAAATTATTCGGCAGTGGAATACAAAACCGCTAAAACTTTCGAATAATTAATTGCTGATTCGGAATACAGAACAGAACTGAATATATCCTATTACACTGACCTATAGACATGTTAATGGCTTAAGAGTTTTATTTCAGCATTCCAATTCAATTAAAAATTATATTTTAACTAAAACCCTTACCCGTTCTACTGCAATAGACCAGAGTCTTTAGCGGGCATCGAATAGCCGACTCACAGACTGATAGACCAGTACCCACCCACAACTGTCCCACTGGGGCACCCGATTTTAGATACGTGAACGTACATATGTAAGTTCTAAGGCTGCGGATTCAGCTTTAGCTTAATATGAAATTTGTTCACAATTTTCGTTTGGGAAAACTACTTTTGAGGAGGAAAATAAATGTCTTATTTTTCCTTCCCCTGTATCCACGCTTGAATAAGGTGATTGATTAATATTTTTTTCAGTTCATGATATTAAAAACAAAGCAATTTAGCCTAAATTTGGCTTATGGCCGCATATTATATGAGATATTAGTAGCCCAAACACTTACTTGGCTTTCGAAGGGTTGTAATACGGAAGAGCTTCTAGCCTTCCCCTCGGGTAGGCGATGTCGTTAAATACTTCAGTTCGAAGAAAATTTGTGAAATTTGTGACTCATGATATTTCTAAAACAATTAATATATGTATAGCATGTGGCATGTGGTGCACTGCTTTGAAAACCTATAATTTTTGGTAGCGATAATGACTTCTCTAAATTTATATAAAACTTCGCATCCGACTGAACCAGTTCTTATTGATGGCATCTCAAGGGCAGTGCAAAGTTCCATTTTTTCCTCAACACTATTTGTTTGTATAACCCCCCCCCCCCCAAGCTTTCTTTTTAGTTCTAAAACATGGCATTTCATGAGTAGGATACATTCCCTGAGTGCTGCTGAAAGAAACACCCCATCTGGCCTCTGGCTCTTCACTATGATCTTCTACGGCTGTGCATGGCGATTATATTGTTTTAGTTCCTTCAAGACTTTTCTTGCGGGGTTTCTTTAAATCGCTACCAATCACTACCAAAGTAATTGCTCTGACTTTGAAAATTGCAGCTCTCGTATGCGCCGAACGCTATTGGTTGTATGCCTTTTTATCATCTGCCCGTCTCTGTAGAAAACCCCTCTAATTTTATGGTCTTGCACAATGACCAGATTAAAGCTTTTATGACCATATTGACAATGCTAATGTCAGATACGGATCAATACCTACGATATAAGAAGAATGATATTCTTTAAGAACCTCGTATGAAAACAGCTGCAATTTTTTTTTCTGTTTTTGTTGGGTTGTTCAAATGAAAATACACACATTTATGCTGATGAAATGTTTTGAGTTTTTTTTAAATTAAAAAAAAATTACCTCATAGTTTTGCATACGACCCACACTTTTTACACACATTTGCACATGATGCCGACTAAAATTAAATAGAATTAAAATAAAATAATCGATAAATTCGGATACATCTGTATATACGTAAAGAATAGAAAAGATGACTGCAAACATTATCAGAATATCGCCTAAATTCATTTGAGCAAGCAGTCAGTAAGAGAATGTGATGACCATAAACAAGGATTCCAACACGATACCGAAACAAACATCGATGGTTGATATCGATAAAGAACGAATACAATTCGGTAAAGAACAGTTCTACATTTCGGTGTTTCAAAAAAACACCAGTATAACAAAAATAACTGGAAATTAAACAACTTTTTATTGCCTATAAAAATTAATAAAATAAGAAACAAATTATAATAAAAAAATTTCTTGTCTATACATACAAATGTACTTTTCATATAATAACATATAGGCATGTGATGACAATCGCAAATCGCCTAATATTTGCGATTGTGACTTGAACTCGAAAGAGAGGTGTGATGGAAATTGCAAACGCAAGAAATTTTGCGACTTCAAATCGCAAGAGCAATCTCAAGTGAACTGTTGTATTTTGCCTGAACCAAACACTAAAGAAACAAATAAATGATGAATAAAATATATTTGACATTTTGTTGTAACAAATGTTTTCTAAAAACATGAAATTTAAAAACGTTCTTTGCTTCTGCAACTTTTGCCTCTGTATTTCTTCTTTTGCACTGGCGATTTCAATAAACAGCTGATACGAGTCATCTTCGAAAAATATACGCAAATGAAATGCACGGGTATTTTTTGTAATATTTTAGGTTCAGGTATTAAATTATTAATATTAAAAATACAGTTTTTTTTAAAACTTTTCAAAAGCAAATCGCAAGTAAAACGCGTGAGTTGCAAAACATGCAGAAATAAGTTTGGCGATTTGCTACTCGCATGCGATTTGACACTCTTGCGAGTTTCAGAACATGCCCGTAGCTTAAATACAGCAGTTCACTTCAGTATACTCTTGCGACTTGAACTCGCCAAAACTCTTGCGAATGCGAGTTACAGAGCACCTCACATGCGAGTTGAAATCACAATCGCAAATTGCGAGTGTCGGAACATGGCCGAATAGTATATTTCTAAACCAAATACGATTTCTTTACAAATTGAGTAAAAAAAGTAAAAATAAAAGGACAACAATTGAGGGATCCTTCCAACCTTTTGAAATTAAATAAAGCATTTTCCGTCTTGTGAAAACAGTCTTTCGAGTTGTTGTTTGATTCTCACGGCCTTAGACCAACTTTTCCAAATGTTAATCAGTGAACGCAAAGCGTGGGAAAATTATGAGTTATAATAGTCACTGATTGGTGCAAGATGGCAATGATGGAGCAAACAGTAATTGCAATGGGAAAATCGCATTCGATTTTTTTAGGTGGAGGTCCATGTCTTAGAGCTTTGTGCTAGAATGTTTATGTAGGTTCACTCGTGGTACAAAAGTATGCATGCATTCTTTCGAATGCATGTCAGGCTGCTTTAAATACATTAGCAAACAACTCGCTCCAATCAAAGTTGGTCTGGGATTGCTTGAAACTTCTAGACACCCTAGCAGCGAGGGGTATGAAAGCAATGAAATGCCGGAGTATCCGTCTAAAAAGGGCGCAAGCACTTCTTTCTGTGGAGTAAACAATAGTTAGAGCTGGCAAACTATCGATAGTCACCACATTCGTTATTTTCGATAGTTTGTTGGAAAACTATCGAGAGCATCGAATTTTCTAAAGAATTGTAATTGTGTTTAAATTAAGACAACTTTGTGTCGGTAGTAATATCAATAGTTTGCAAGAGGAATAGCGTCACAAAAAACTTGATATGCGAAGACGAAAAACGAGGTCTACTCGATTACTGGAGAGCCCAAACAGAACTGCGGCAGTTGAAGAATTTATTGGCCCCGGAAGTATTAAGGTAGAGGCTATGCTAAACTCTACACCGAAGTGTTAAAAGGACACTATTGATTTAACTATCGCATCAATTAAAAAGACGTGATAGAAAGTGATTTCTGCAGACTCTGTCAAGAGGTGGCACTACGCAGGCATAACTATCTAGATAGTAGAATACTAGTTCCAGACAATCTAGTTAAAGTAAAACCTACAATGATAACTATATTGTTAATAAATCTAGAATTCATTCCAGAATTGTTTAAGCTGGGTACGACGAGGCTGCACAATTGTTATATCAGGTCGCAGTTGTAGCCTATAACCAATAATAATAATAAGAGATCTGCATAAAATTAACAAAAATAGTTCAAAATTGTTGCTTGGTCACCCAAAGGCATAAAACAATCGAAAAATATGTGCTTCCCACTTGCAACAATTTTCGCACAGCACGCTACAGAATCGAAAAAAAAATTTTGTTCGACGAAAATTTCGACTGCTTTGCTAGCTCTCTTAATACGAATTTGACATTCAATATTCGATATGCAGTGAAGTTCTAAAATCGAATCCAATACATAATAAGGGCCTATAAGTTTTCTTTCATACGCATGTACATAGTTACAAATATACATGCATACAGGCATATGTACATATATCTTACAAGACCTACTTCACGTTTATCTATTACAAAAATAGAGTGATTGCAAGTACATACGAGTACTTACTTGCAAGTAAGTTGACGATATTTTCCACAATACTTCCGTTTTTTTTTTTTAAATTTAATCATCAATTTAATTTGAATTACTAAAATTGAAGTAAAAACTTAATAGCTTGGATGTTATACATATGTATGTATTGGAATTTATGTAGGCATGTGTGAATCTGCATACGTACATACATGTATGTACATACATATGTAAATAAAAGGTTCATTGTGTAATTTTTTGTTGTTGTCATTTTTCTCCCATGAAATAAAAATGAAAACATAAAATATTAAATGTGTTGTTGGTAAAGTGTACACGTATTAATATGGTGTGTATCATACTAGTGCTAGAGTGATGTTATTGTTGTGTTATTGCGCTGTGTTAAGTTGATTGGTTTGGTTTTTATGACTTAGTCGTTTAGAAGCTTCGGTTTCAATTTGACTCGTTTTCACTGGAACTATGATTATTGTATTTTTGGTGTTATTGTTGTTGGTAGCAATTTTTAAATGTGACAATAATTTTAATGTGGAAAAAAATGACAGGGTTTTGTTGCTATAGTTGCAACGCCAACCCACACTTATTTTAATGCAGAAAAAAATAATAAGAGAGCAAAGTTGAGAGAAAGGGAATAAACATTAAGTAACAGTGTTGCCGAAGGGTATATTTTCCATTCTACCTTAACCCGTCAAATACTTCTAGCCGAAACTTAGCTAGGTATATTCCAGAATGTTTAAATAAATTAAGGACTACATAAATGAAAAGAATAATAAGGCTCCTTATAATATTCTTTCAGTAGGCGTCGAAGCTGTTTAGAATATAAAATATCTTGGAGCCGACATTGATCGAACATATCACAGGTGAACATGGCAGCTTATGTGGACAAATTATTCCTTAAACATAATTGTGGCCGATTCACCATTTCTTTTGCTTTAGTGTGTTATTTCTTTGTGACGTATTAAAACGATGAATGTGGTATTCGGCAATAAGAAAAATGTACAAGATTTTTTTTTTTCATTTTAATACACTGAAAACACTGTGAAGAATAAACTTATTTTAAAGGAAAAATTAATAAAACTGTGACTCCTTGAATTTATGTCAGTTTTTTTTATCAAAAATATATTTTTCAAATAATTTTCATTTAACTAAATACTTTTAGTCGAAGTTTTTCCAAAAATGTTTACTCCTCTCAAGAAGTATAATTTCTTAAAGTCATATCCCTATGGCGTTTTTAGAACGCTAAACCCTCCTTTGAAATTTTCCCACGATTGCATTGTAAGCAAACGCGGCTCTCAGCTTGCAAAAGCGAGTGCGAAGCCCAAGTGATTATTCAAAGCCAAAATCACAGAGCCATATGAGAGGCTTATGGCATCAACAACTTCGCACATTGCCTTTTTAGCATTCGAATTTATAGTGTAGACTCCCCGTAGTACTTTTGTACTTTGAGTGGGTGATGAATTTTCCGCAAAAAATAAATTATAAAACATAAGCACTCGTAATATACTTTTAGTTTTTTACATAAGTGCTCGAAGCTGTATTCTTTGAATAGTTGTCAAATACATATACCCCCATAGTATTTGCTACACTGAATTGTGAATAAAATTTAGAGTCGTACATCGATCCAAATGTTTTTTTTTTTTTTTTTTTGTTGCCATAACATCTCCGATATTTCTGAAACTACTGAGCAGATTTAAAGTCGTTAATAAAACTTTAAGGCAAATAAAACAAACCGTTATCAATTTATATTAATAAACATATGTCGTGATCCTTTCTTCCTTTTGGAAATAAGAAATAACTCGGAAACTGGAACACATTTAAAAAAAATGGAGTACACAATTGAATTTAGCCTGCCAAATAATCCTTCAAACAGCTTGAAATGCTCTAATTCAGGTTGACGTGACTTTGTAAACTTGCGAAATTAATTCACAATTGATTGTATTGTGTCAAATTCGAAAAATGTCTGCACTACCTGGCCGATTTCGAATGCCATTTCGAATTTCCGCGTATAGCGATTGTAATAATTCTGACGACGCTTTTTTACAGTTTTTGGTTTGTCTAAATAAACAACTAAACTAACAATGTAGCACGCGCGTTCATAACACAAATATGTACATATCAATATTTAATGCATAAATTTATTCGTAAGTTTAGACAACAACTTTAATATTGTACTAAAATTTCACACACTATAATTTTTATTAGTTGTAAAAGAAATTAAGTGTGCGAAGCTTTGGCAACACTCTTTGCAAGACTTGCTAATCTACACACATACATAGTTGATTACAAAAGTACAACGTACATAGACCGTGGGGAAGTTATCGTAATATAAATGAATAACTTTACAGTCAAATATATGTATGAAGTATTCATTTATACCGATGCACATAATACATTCGTATTTATTTGTCATATTGTCAAGAAGCAATTATATTTTTGTATTATTGTTCTTTACTAAATCTGTACATATGTATGTATGTAGTACAATAACAACAACTGCAAGAACATTATTTTAACATAAAGTTCTAAAACAGCTCTCATAAATTCGCCATCTTGTACTCATCTGTAAAACAATAAAATCATGCTCTTAATAAAAATGAAGACTCATTTCTCTGCTGTGTACATCTTTATTTAAACGAATGGATGTACATACATATGTATGTGAGTACTTACCGTAGTCATAAATATGTACCCACCTTTTACTTACTAAAACTTTAGTTAAAATACTGGTTAATATTGCTTTTAATTATCAAACTAAGTAAATTGTCATGTCTTAATTGATTGATTTTGTTTTTATCAAAATGTAAAAACAAAAACAAATAAAAAATTAAAAGAAATAGTGTTATCATGCTTATACATCATATGTAGATATGAAAGAGAATATGCAAGCAAAGATAAACATTTCTTTTTTAAATTGACAATTCAAAAGGCTTTAAATGTACATACATGTGTATGTACGTATGTATGCATTTGCCGACAAATATTTTGATTACTGTAAACTTTTTTTATTTTGTAGAGTAGAGTGAAGCTTAAAAATATTTTTTAAGCAGTTTAATTGCTAAAACAAGGTAGGATATCACTGGCAATGGCGTGTGCTGCGGATCAATATTAACCAATTTCGTTTAGCCCAGATTGAACGATATGAATGTACGACGTGGGTTTTACATTGCGAAAACCCCAACAGACATTTTGCATGAACGATAGAGAGTATTTTTGTCCTGTGACTGTCATAACCCATCCAAGCAGTCCCTCGAAGCTAGATATACGCGACAGAGTCGTTGTCAATTGGAAGTCTAAAATCTCTGCTATATTAATAAATAAGGTACACGACATTAGAAACAAACAAAATTAAATTTTATAGGAACATATTTGAAATAACAAACAAAGAAAAAACCACGAATACCTCCTCCAGTCTGGTTTACTAGTCTAGTACTAATTTGTAAATTTTATTCTAAATAACTTTTAAAGTTTTCATAACATTTTTCGATTACTTATGTATGTCGTGTTGATATTTTAAAGAACATACCCACTTGACCTCAACCGCAAATAATAAAACTTCTCTAAAGTGAAGAATTTTCGAATGAAAAATCTTCGCTAAATTGTCTATAATACAAGTAATGACGGAAATTCGCAGCGAAAATCTTTATAATACCTTAAATAACGAATGTTCACATCCTTGGGAAATTATTCTCAACAATAAACCGAGGAAAACGTACCGTTAATATTTAATATAATAATATTTGTAATATCGAAATTTGTTCAATAACATCCTGAAATATAAATAATGTTTTTTTTTTGTTGTTCTTTGTCTTAACAACACAACTAAAAATACAAAATTGTCTTCGTGCAGTGCTTACTTGCTACTGCAGATTGATAAAACCACGATGATGGTTTTAGCGGAACTTACTTGTTGGGTGCCAAAACACGGGAAAATTACAAAAAAGTAACAAGATTTCTTATTTGTACAAGTATTTCCTTATTTGTCTATACTATAGAACTGTCTTGGAGAATAAATCTGTCGACAAATTTATGCCGAAATGTGGGAAAGAAGATGTTTTCCAATATCTTATGACGAGGAGCGAAAACAACAAAAAAGTTGGTACAAACATAACGACTTATTTTCATTTTATACAGATTCTCATTCAGGAATAAAATTTCAGTATCAGATGGCGAATTTGAAAGAATATCCCAAAATCATTTTAAATATGGTCATCTTCAATATGCCTTATTACACTTGCTCACATCTTTTATCAATTCACTAAGCTGTTAACATATTCCCATAAGAATTGTACAGAGCTGAGTGTTTAAGATGTTCCTCTCTCACTTTGTTCCACTCAACATATTTCGATCATATCAGTTTCATCACTAGAAAAATTACATTAAATTAAAACAAAATCGAAATGCCAAAAAAATATAACGAACGGGACAGAGCAATGTAAATAAAGTTTAATTTAAAATATAAATTTCTTATGCGCGTATATTGTATGGGCTGCTGAAAAAAACATGGCGAATAATATCGCGGAATTTGATAGCGAAGAAAATTCAAATTTTTTTAAGGAAAATATCAGCTAAGGTGGTTTCTGTTGTAAATTTATTTTTTATATATATTTTGAAATTAAAACAAACTACGCACAATCGGTTTATTTAACAAATAAACGGTGAAAGGTTTGGAAAAAAGCAGATACGGTGATCAATTTGCGTCCATTTTTTACATTCATTTATAAAGCTATTTCCTCTTCTACGCGAAAGAAATCAAGGCTTATATTTGATATATCCTTCTGACACAAAGTCACAAGAAGAGTCGTACCAGTTATACAGTCATATTATATTTTATTTTACATAAAATCTCTAAATACTACAAACGGTTCGTCGATTTTCTAACTTAAAATTATTCTGCATATTGTAGTCATACATTATTGCTTTACCAATTCGAGGGTAAATATTGTAGAATTTTAATTTATTGCTTAAGTTTTGCCTCTAATATCATAAGCGAACCTTCGTATTGGATAGTCGATCGAACATTTTACACGAAAAATGTTCTACATATATACATACATACATACGTACGTGCGAATGCAATATCGTAAACGAATGTCTTGGTCAAGTGGGGTGCATGTATAAAAAAAGTTAAGGCAGTCAACTATTTGTTATTTTTTTAAAGCCTTTTTAAATACTAGGTATAAAGAACAAAACATATCTTAATTATATAAAATAGAAAAAAAATATCAATTAAAGAACAAATTTTTCCTTTATCCAATATAAAGTTTACATTAGCTTTTATCTATTAGTTCCGGTATTTTGACCCCCTCCCCTTTAAGTTGTAAATAATCAAAAATTAACACATTCTTTCTATTTTTAAAAACTCATTACTATCGTTATAATCACTGTTTTTCGTTCATACAATTGTTTTATTGTATTTTTTAATACGAATGTACAAGAAAAGACAATCATTTACTGCTACAGCTCACATTCGCTCTCACGCTATTTTCAAAGTAATACGAATTAAAACAAAAACAATAAAAAAAAAACTTGCTCATCCAACCAACAACTAAAACCAACAAAAACTACAAAGGGAGATATACTGAACCCCAATCAACAAAAACAACAACAACAACTTAGGTATCAAACAAAGCTGTTAGAAGTCCATCTGTTTGTTGTTTTTCGGTGAATAAACAATTTAATTTTTTTTTGTTGTTATAAAAATATTATTATAATGTGTGCTAATGCCTTTTGACTGTGTAGCTCTGTGTTTAGATGAGAATGATGATGGCGTTTGTGTGTGTGTTTGGTTGTTTTTTTTCTTCTTCAGCGTGTAGCGCTGCCAGATGGTTTTATGGAGCATAATTACAATAATGATGTGGGTGAACATTTTATAGCGTTAAAAACGAACTGAACTTGAACTATATATGATTTCAATGTAGAATAAGACTTTGTCTTATAAGAGCTCATCTTATGCGAATCGAATTTATGTAGTTTTAAAACATATAATACTTTTTGCGTAATTATGTAGCGCATATTATTATTTGTTATTAAGCTTTGTCGAGCGAATCAATCGCAAAAAGTGGGGTTTAAGTGTGTATGGCTTAGAAATCTCTGCAATATTTCTGCTAACTAACTGCTAAATCACTTTGATAAAATATATACTATGTACATACATACAGTTTTTGAAACCGTTGTTTAGTTCTAGATTAGAAAATGTAATAACGAGTAAGTTACATCAAATATGCTATACAAAGTCTTCCAATTTTAGTATTAAGAAATTCATCTTTTAACAGAAAATTATTAATAGAAGATTATTTTATTTATGACATGTGCGGAAGTTAATTAATGTACGGTTACCGATTAGGTTTAAAGCCAGCGATTGCAGATCTTTTTAGTTGTCAAAGTTTTTGGGCAGCTGATATTTAAATTAATGTATGTTTATACCACGGTGTTATTCCAGATGTGACTGATATTTAAAAATTGAAACAGCGTTACTGCTAAAACAATTTTCGAACGTTCACTTGTCAGTAATTCTATTTTGGACGTTCTAGTAACTCGTCACTAAATGTATCAACGAGATCTGATAAAAAAATAACCGTTATGTTCAATTTTTTCCGAAAAGTATTTATTTATTCATCAATAACTATCTTGTCCCCTTCAAAGTAAACCTTCTCAGATATAATACACTTATGCCAGCGTTTTTTCCAATCCTCGAAACACTTCTGAAACGCGCTATTTGGTATAACAACAGCTCCTGTTTCGATTTTTCTTTTATCTCCTCAATCGTAGCAAAACGCTTTCCTTTCATCGGTGTCTTCAGTTTTGGGAAGAGGAAAAAGTCAGCGGGGGCCAAGTCCGGTGAATACGGTGGTTGAGGCATGATAACGGTTTTGTTTTTGGCCAAAAACTCACGCACAAGCATTGATGTGTGAGCTGGTGCGTTATTATGGTGCAAAATCCATGATTGTTTTTTCCACAATTCCGTGCGTTTCTGACGAAGTGCTTAGCGCAAGGGGCACATAACTTCAAGGTAGTATTCCTTATTGACCGTACGACCTTGTGGCAAGAATTCATGATGCACCACGCCATTGCAGACGAGGAAAACAGTGGGCAAACACATTTGACCGAACTTGACGTGCTTTTTTCGGTCTTGGGTCTTCTGGACGCTTCCATTGGTATGATTGGGCTTTGGGTTCAATATCATAGCCATACACCCATGATTCGTCACCAGTTATGACCTTTTTGAGGAAATCTGGATCGTCGTTGACGATGTTTAACAGCTCCTGAGCTATGACCATGCGACGTTGTTTTTGCTCAAAATTTAGCAATTTTGGAACAATCTTCGCTGCCGCACGTTTTATGCCTAAAACATCCGTAAAAATTGCTTGGCATAAGCCGAACGATTTGCCAACATCATCAGCAACCTCTCTGATAGTGATTCGGCGATTATCCAAAATCATTTTCTTCACTGCTTCAATGTTTTCATCAGTTGTTGACGTACTCGGGCGACCAGGACGAGTATCGTCATTGACATCTTCTCGGCCTTCCTTAAACCGATTATACCACAATTCAACTTGTGTTTTGCTCATATTAGACTCGCCAAACGCCACAGTCAACATTTCAAATGTCCTTGCGCATTTAATTTGATTTTTTACACAAAACTTAATACAGAGAAGAGAACACCAAAAGACGACTAACCTTTTTATCTGTTAAAAACAATCTGACAATCCAAAATTGCTGATGTAGCCAACATAAAATGCGAAAATCGAACATGCGTAACTCACGAAATTTGAAAATAACGGTTATTTTTTGATCAGACCTCGTATTTTACATTGGCCTTTATTTTTAACATTGAAATCCCTTTATAATACTCGTAGTCTATTCACATGCTTCATTTAACCCTTGGCTCTGAATGCTCTCAGGCGCAACTTATTTTGTTTCATTTTAAAATTACTCCATACATGTTTACTATTTTTTACTTTCCCTGCAAGCTTTTAAAATATGATTCTGATTCAATTTGCAAAAATTAGGCTGTGAAAACATTCACTAAATTTCACTTATTTTATTATTGCAACAAAAACTCCCGTAAATGTCAAGAATTCGTAAAATCTGGCAGCTAGGAGTATGTGTATGGGTGTTCGTTTGATTTGCTTTTTCAACCTTTTTGTTGGTCCACTCAAATCTAAATACTCGCTTTATAATAACTCAACATTATACATGTTTGTTTGTTTTTTAGACTTACTGAGTAAGTGAATGAGTGAATGAGCGAGCGAGTAAGTAAAGTAGTAGTAGATAGTTTGAGTAACCATCAGATACTTTGCTGGTGTACTAAAGTAAACACATATAAACGCGTTTTTAAACACTAAAAATTTCTCGGTATTTTAAATACAACAAACAAATTTTTACTTAAGAATCACTCACACGCATAACGAAGTTATTTAAATAAATTATAATACAATCAACATTACATTAAAAATTAATTTATTAATTAAAAAGTGTAACTAAATATAATACAGCAAAAAAGAGGTGTGTAAAATCGATGTGAGTTGGAAAGAAGACGAAAAAAAAGCGTGAATGAAAAAATGTGTATTGTATATCCACTAAATGGATTGTAGTAGAAAAAGAAAAGAATAATTGAAATGAAACAAAACAAAAAAATATACCCATAACTGAATCAATTGTTTAAATAAAATGTTTTCTAAACAAATATTGTGTAGTTGCAAGTAGGCAACTACCTATGTTCATATAATAAATATTGCCATATTTTATTTGTAATGGATAACAAGTAAATTAGAAGTAAACAAAATAATAAATTTAACTTATAAATTTAACAGAAAAACTTTGGAATTATAAAAAGTAATGTGGACGAACTGCCAATATTCGCGAAATGAAAAATTCTTACATATACATAGTTACTTACCTACACCTCTTATTCCTTTTTTTTATATTTATTACTACACACACTCTTGGTCTCCTTGTGCACACATGTACTTAAAATACAGTTCGGTTTTCTTTTATAATTGGTATTTTTATTGTTATCTGTTTTATCTGAAAAGGTGTATTGCTCGTCTGTATCATGCTTACTCATAGATAATTCGTTACTTTTAACATGTGTGTGCAAATGTGTTACCACTAAAAATTATTGCTCTGTGTGTTGGTTATACTTGTTATTACAATTTTTTAACAAAATTAGGTGATTTTGTGGTGTGTTTGTTTAGCTAGAAAATGATACGCAATGATACTTAAAATGCAAAGAATAATAAATAATACAATTTTGGAAAATTTTTGTTTGTTTCTTAGTTTTTGTTTTCATGTGCAATTCGTTGGTACCACTCTTGGTCTCCCTCTATCAAAGTAAAGCAGAATAAAATACTAAGAGAGCGGTTTCTTAGTATGTTTACCAAAGAGTGAGAGAGACACTCTATCGCTCTCATCCATACCAAAAATTATTAACATCAACAAAAAAAAAAAAAAAAAAAAACGTATGAATGAATATAAAAACGTAAAAATAGTAGTGTGTTTAAAATAAAAAAGTTCATAAATAAGTAATTTAATTTTATTATATTATTTGTACATGTACGTGTACATATGTTTGTATAAATTAACACAGAGGTTATGAAAATTAACTTAACAAGATGTAAAAGTTTTGTGGAATGGTCGTTCTTGGATAAAGTAAGCAAAGATGTGTGCTTGCCAATGCAAAAGTTCATTGGCCGACCTAATGAACAAAAAAAGGGGAGAAATGAATTAATGAAATTTAAAGTAATTGAAGGCCAATAGTAAATGTTAATTTTTATAATTAAATAGCTACATATAAAATACACATATTTCTATGTGTGGTTCAATTATGTATGTTTCATTTAAATGTTTATCTAATAATATATGCATTAATGATCTTAAGATTTAACATATTTTTGGCGCGTAAATGTCCAAGTGTTTCAACCGAGTGTTTTTACAC
Source organism: Phania funesta (assembly GCA_963932375.1). NCBI lineage: Eukaryota > Metazoa > Arthropoda > Insecta > Diptera > Tachinidae > Phania > Phania funesta. Next base: position 87,080,949 of record OZ010654.1, on the reverse strand, counting down.
CTGTCATTCGTCATAAACAGCGTTGCCACTGATAAAATAATTTTATAACAAAAGTCCACAAAAAAGTAGTTGTATTTTGGAATAAGACCGGAATCCAGAGTGCAAAATTAGGTTTTCAAAATTTCAACTGTTAAATAAAATGAATACAGCACAGACCTCTGCTGCGTAGCTGTGTTTGCAATTCTCTGTCTCTCTAGTGAAATGATAAAGTCGCTGTTAATTATTTAATTAAATTAATTAAAATAAGCCGAAATATACAAAGTTGATGATCATAAAATAAAAAAATTGCATCATTAGTGTGTTATGTAGAGATGGGGAAATAATTATTAATCGATTAAGTAATCATACGATAAATATGATATACAATTATTTTTATTTGTTGTCTAATTTAAGATATTTTGTAAATTGAATTGTTTAAAACAGAATTTAAGAATAAGAGTTTAGAAATACGCCTTTTGGTCAATAGATTTCTTTTTACCGTAGCGATAGCGCCTGCTTACGTAATAAAGGGGTTTGATGGTAGAGACGTTCCAATCAGAGAATTTATTTATATCCCATGTGGTAAATTCATCTCGTTTTAATTCGATAATATGAGCGTCTAGAAAGACTCCTCGCTCAGCTTGAGGATTTGTAGTCAAGACAATGACGAGTAAGACAGACTTGTTAGTGAAAACATAAATCGAATTCATTCATCTTTGCATTTTCAACCATTTCGCTTCTTACTTCTCTCAATTGCAGAAAGTGCTAATCTTGGGGATATTGGAAATATAACGTTGTTATTTCTGGACTATAGTAGAGTTAATGCTGCCAGTAAGAATGATTGTTCCCTATTGCTAAACCGGCGTTTGAGGGGTACTTTTTAATTGTTTAGCCACCAGATATGTTAGCGTTATAACAGAAAAAGATTTTTTATCGGCATATTATAGGCCTTTATTGTTTTTTTTTATTATTATTTTGGATATAATCGATTAATCGAAAGGAATATTTTAGGTGCAAGTAAATCGTTAATCTCTGCAAAATAAAAGAATATTAATAGTTTTTCGATTAAACTTGCCAACACTAGTACTATGAACATTTAAGAAATTTGTATTACTCTTTCAGAGTCTATTGGATGAGGATAATAAGTTCGATAGAAATTACAATGGCAAAATATATTTCGTACACGTTGCCATTAGTACAGTGATCCGTTTGCTTTAGTGCACGCCCAGATGAAATCCATTTCTAAACTTCATCATCGAGAAGTCGATGCACCCAAAACTTTTTAGTGCGAATTTTTGCTTTACTAGGCCGGTAATTTAATTTTCATTGAAATTCATCCGAAATTCTGATGTCAATCGGCCAGTTCGCAGCTTTAGTTTGTGGCAATTAGACTATTTTTTGTGTTAAGCCTTTAATAATAACTGTTACGAAAAACACCCAGTGGCGATTGAGGGCGTGAAGCAAGCCCAAGAAATCGAAAAAGTACTTGAAAATTGGGCTGATGGGATGGCATTAGAATAATGTTTCTTTTCTCCATTCTTAGATGTAAAAGTTCAATAATATTTGCAATAAAATCATTCATTGGTTTTTTAATAGCCATCGCATGTTAATATCTCTTCCACATTTCCTTGTAATTTTTATAATAAATTTAATACTTTGAAGAAAAATGCAACATTTCTCAATTTTTAAGTCTCCAAATTCATACATTTTGTTACAGAGCCAAATACATATGTATGTATCTATTCCGAAATTTTAAATGGTTTTATTTATTAAATACAGTACATACATATGTAATCGTACGAATCATAAATTTATTGTGTAGATATTTACTTGTGCGTACATTTACTTCTCCATTGCTCTCATATTAATATAAAAAACTGCGCTAAAGTTACATTTATATAAAAACCTTTAGGCAAATTAATTGACTAATTTGACCATTTTTGTTTGTTCCCAGTTGGAGCAAAGAATAAGTATGGCCAGTCTGTTTTGCTTCATGCTTTATTATCGGTCGGTCTTTTTAATGTTGTACCTGTATTGTATGTACCTACATACATACATACATATTAATGTTTTTCTTGTTTTGACATTTCCACTTTGTTTGTTGTTTTTACTCTTTACTTTATTTTGTTTTCTATTTTTTTGTTTGTTCGTAGTTGACTGGACGTGCTAAAAACAAAGTAAATAGTAAAAACAAAACACATTTGAAAATCGTAGTAGGTACTAAGAAAGTTCAAAAAGTTAAAATCATGGAAATCAACAGGGATGGAAAATACAGTATAATCTATTTTATTTTATAGGACTTGCCTTTTAGTCATTCAGTTGAAATTAAATAATCTTATGGTACAACAAATTAATCTCCGTTTGAATATTTGATTATCAATATAGTATTACACCGATAGCAAAACAAGTTGATTTGAGCAAATCATTTCGAAGTGTACCCACTTAGCTGTAAGTGGAATTTTCGAATTCATATTAATTTCTTGGTTTTTTTCCAACAATATAAAGTAAACAAAAATTTAATATTTGTTAAATGAAAGCTTTTTAAAAACTGTAGTAGGATGTCATTGAGGTTGTGGTAAATAATGTTCTATATAATCAGAATATGATGACTAAATTGTGTAATTATTTTTAAAATGCTACAATATAAACATTTTTTTAAAAGAAGTTGCTTTGCTTTTCTAATTATACTTTTTCTTTTTATCTTCGATAACAAAATTAGCGCAATTACTTTTAAATACAACATGCTAAAGGAAAATTACAAATTTTAAGAATTTATCATTTACTATTATTATATATTACAGAGTTGCATTTGCAATCATATAAGCAACACAGTGTTGTACAGATAAATTTTTAAATGTTTTGTAGCAAAACAAGACGTTTGAAAAAGCATGTAGCAGAACACTTGTTTGGAGCAAATCAAGTGTTTGTGCCAAAACATCTCAATGAAAACGCCCTATTACGATGTATGCTAATGTTATTGCAAGGTAATACATACATTTTTAATTTTTCATACAGAATTGATTTTCTAACAAATTTAATTTTGGCCCCAACATCCTTGGTTATAAACTGGTTTCGGCCATCTTCAGTGTGTGATTTCTTAAGTAATTACTTGTACTTGAAATTTATATAAACCCACTTAGAGGTATGCTAATCTTCGCATTATACAGTAATAATATTGAGTTTAGTAACGGCAGGTTAAATACTATTTTTAAGCCCTTTTAAATTTTGTAACGTAACAATGTTTTACCGGCTCCTATTTTTTATTGAGTAGTTAAAATTCGTACTGGAGCTTGACAAAGCATTAATTCGGTTGACACAGTTTTAAAACTTACATACATACATATATAGCAAACCAATATGTGATATTTTTTTCAGTGCTTAAATAGGCAAACTCCGTTACAAATTACATTGTTAATGCGTTTGTTTAGTACAGTTAGCGAAATTCGGCTAAGAAACGTTAATATAAATTTTTATCATTACTCAAAACATTTTCTCGTGTAAAAAGTGAAACCGATGTATCACTTTTGTGCTAAATGTGTAAATGATGTGATGAAATATAAACTGATGCTGTGAATTAAAGCATTTTCTTTTCTTTACTTTAGCCTGGTCAATGTGATCCCTATATAATTTTTAAATACCTCAAGAATTCTATCAACAAAAATCAAAAATAAAAATCGATCTGAAATACCGAGAAATGTCAATGCGTCTCACAAAAATAATATCAGGAAGGTTAACACATACATATGTATATAAAAAGGTTCCATCTTCACGCCTATATTACAATTTGCTGCCTTTTTATTGAGCTAATATTAAAAACAATTCGATTTAAGGCTTTTGAAACTGTTTCTGTATTCCAAGTTAAAAGTCGCCTAGAAAAAGTATAATTTGTTGGTTTAACACACGCAACTTGTTTTATTCAATTTTAGCGAATAAAATATAGACTGCTTAAAATGTCATTATTTTGTTTTGATTATTTTTCAGTCATTGTTGTATTAATGTCACAGGGTTACTACAGTAGCTCTTGTAAAAAGTTCAATAATATTGAGTTTCCCATCCCTGACCTAAAATTTGTATGAAGTATGTGATGTTCTTTGCAAACATACATGTATGATCCCAACATATTTGATGTTGTTTATTAGCATTTTCAGTGTGACCAGATTTTAAGACAAAATCTAAAGCGATTAAAAAAAATATAGCAAATACTAAAAACATAAATAAAATTTTAAAGAAAAAAAGTACAAAGTAAAAAAGTTTAGTTTCTTGGATTCATACAAAAATAAATAAACACCGCTTATTTTGGCCTCATTTTAACCTTTTTTTTTGCTCTCTTTTAGCAAAACCACACAACATGTAGATGCGAACTAAACTGAACGGAAATGAGAAAATGAATTGCAAATTTTCAACAACAAATCATAAGCATCAAAATCAACATATTATCGTTTATACTCCAGTGAAACATAACGAATTCTTTGAAAAATTCTGTTTAAAGTAAAAACTTCAAAATTAAACGTAACAATAGACCCTTTGACCCCCATACATTCATGAAGAACATGGATAAAAATGCGGGTGAGGGTGGACAACAAAATGATGGCAAAGGCGGCGGTAGTGGTGGTAAATCATCAGGCAATTCTGGTGCTGGCGGTGCGGGTGGCGCACATGACCCTGCCGCCTTATTAGATGCTGCTTCATTATTTGGTAAGTTTTTTTTTGTATAATTAAAATTTATAAATTTTATTTGAAAACATTTATCTGAAAACGTTTCAGCTTATTGGGGTCGTGATCCCAGCGCTGCCGCGGCTGCAGCTGCGAATCCTTTATTTAACGCACAATTTAATGCTGCCGCCGCTGCCGGATTGGGTCTGCTACCTAACCCTACTGCTTCTGCTGCTAATGATCGTTATTCTATGGCTGCAGCAGCCGCAGCAGCAGCGGCTGGCCATCATCATCAAAACACCATGGCTGTGGCTGCTTCCCAAGCCGCCAGTCTAGCCGGTCTACATCCAGCAAGTGAGTTAATAAGTACAGTATACGTTTAAATTTGAGAGTTTGTTATTATTGAGCTTTAATTATTCTGGGGGGCTTTAGATCAGCTGTCTAAATTATTTGCTTCTCTGCTCTCTTATAAGTTCTTACAACTCGAGTTCGAGTCGTACAGACGGCAACTATTAAATTATAAGCTGTTCAAAATAAATCATGAACATTTTGGGGTGAAACAGCAGCGCAGACTCATTTGCTTTGCCAAAAATGTTGTTTGAAGAAAACACTCCTAGAATGAACAAGTTTTATAACTTCTGTTGTCAATGTCCCATGCAAAAAAAAGGGAACGAAGATATGACGTTCTTTGGGAATTCGTTAAACAATCCTTAAGAAAATGCATTTGCGAAACTTACATTTTTCCACTTATTTTGTTAATAAACATTTGAAATCCGCGTAATCTCTGTTCAAAAAATTATTTGAAAATTTTGTGTTTGTTTTAAAAAATTTAACATATTTTTTAAATAAATATGATTTTCTGTTTGAATGTAATTTTTTCATCACTCGCAAACTACTCTAGACCATTACGAGTAATCGCAATTTGAGAGAATCTGACAGTTGGTTAATTTATTGCATGACATATTAGAAAACAGCGGATGCATAATCGGCCTGTTCATAAAATTAAATCCCAAGAAATATTTTTCTTATACAAACGATTTCTTTTTTCGGGAATCTAATTTAAGTATGAATAACGATTCGAACAATCGAGAATCAAATGTTATCTAAATAAAAGACAACAGTCCTTCTTTTTCACTAAAAGTTGATATATAGTTATATATTTCGTAACAAATTCCGATAATTGCCATTTATCTTAATAATCAATCTCTTTTCATAAGGTTGGTGGTCTATGGCGCAATTAGCTGCACAAGACTATTTTAGTCGTCTACAAGCTTCCGGCTTATCGCCCTTTCCCCATCCTGATTTGGCAGCCGCCTTTGGACCAGCAGCTTTAGGTCTGGGTACTGGTAGCGGTGCAGGCAATAGTGCCGGTGTTGGTGGATCTTCTGGCTCGGGAACACAAAATTCTGGTACTGGCGGTAATTCGGGCTCGAATATTGGTAGTAATTCGTCGTCTGGCAGTAAATCTAGCAGTAAGTCTCGTAAGGAAAAACAACGCCAACAGCAACAACAACAACAGCAGCAACAACAACAGCAGCTACAACAGCAGCAACAACAATCATTGGCAAATAGTTTAAATGCGGCAGCTGCAGCAGCAGCTGTAGCGTCTAATCCAGCAGCCGCTTTGGCGGGTATGCATTTGGTGGGAGCGGGCACCACAATAACACCTTCATCGGGCATGGGCAGTTCTGCAAATAGTGGCAATAACAATAATAACAATAGCAGCTCTAATAACTCTTATAAAGTAATACAAATTATTTGCCTTCTTGTTCAATAAAAAATACAGTTTTATTTATTTTATTTTAAGCAGAACAATTCCTCAAATCTGGGCAAATCCTCAGCATCATCATCGTCTTCTACAATATCAGTACAATTGCCTCCTTCTCCTGGTTCAGCTTATGATCCTGTCGTTTTGCACAAAGAGCTATTGGCTATGCAAGTAGCAGCTGCCGCTGCTGCTGCCAATCCCTCGTCGTCCTCTTCGTCATCTTCAACGAAGAAATCAAGAAACTCTACATCAAATAACTCATCATCCTCTCATCATTTAGTTGGCAATTCGTCTGTGAATAATGCCTCTTCCGCAGGCAGTCTTATGTCAACGCATGGCTCTTTAAGTGGAAGCGGTGCCAGCGGTATGAGTGGTTCATCTTCATCGTCGCGTAGTAAGAATGATGATAAAAATAATGCCTCTTTAAATGCTTTAAACTCGTTGTCACAATTTGGCACATTGGGTATGACACCGCAACAGAGTATGCAAGCTGCAATGAATGCTTTTGCGGCCAGCAACTCGGCAGCAGTGGCAGCTGCTTCCAATGTGGGAAACAATGCTGGGGTCTCCTCAACGTCGACGTCATCATCTTCATCGGCAGGAGCTAATAAGCAAACAACAAACGATTTCATGCCATCAGGAGGATTAGGGTAAGTTTGTTTTTTCTTTTGAAGACATACTTTGCATCTTTAACAATTAATCATTATTTAATTTTTTTTAGTGACCATCCATCGCTGCTAGGAGTACGCTTGCCACCTGATACGGAAATCATCAAATACACATCATCCATCGTGGGCCCCAAAATACCCGGTACTACTACACGTGGTCGTAAAAAGACCATTTCTGATCAAGAACAAACACTACAACTACAACAAAAAAATGTATCAGATTCAAAAACATTTTGCATTGCATTTTCAGGTCTTAGCCCGGCGAAAAGGGCTAGACTCGAAATGGAGTACGCTGCCATAGCTGCCGCAGCCAATGCTGGTCCAGGGCCCAACTTGCCTCCCACACTAACTGCTGCCCAGATAGCAGCCCTGAGTGGCTTGGGAGGAGCGAGTAGCACATCAAAATCTTCGGGTGCCTCTGCCGCCTCTTCGTCTCAGAGTACGCCGCACTTGGATCTGACTGGACCAAGCAGTGGCCGAACGAGCCGTGACTCATCTTCGGATCGGGTGGAGGTCATTAAATTGCCACCTACTATTACCTCGAATGGAGCGTATAATTTATCGAATAAGAATAAAGATATTCACGATTTGAGCGGTGCAACTGATCTTAACTCGGGTGTTAATCTCAGTTTAAAACCGGCTGCTTCTTCAATATCGAATACGTCGCTAGCCAATTCGAATGTTGCCGGAGCTACGATTACTATAGATGATTTTGATGCTCCACTAAATTTATCCATGAAACCGGATAAATCATCATCGTCCAGTAATGATTTATCAGGTAGCAGTGGCAGTGGCAGTGGCGGTTCTGGTGGTAATAACTCTGGCAATACGGGTTCAAATAGTTTACAAAGCTTAAGTTCCATAACTGCTGCTCTTGGGAGTAGTGGTGGTGGCGGTATCGGTGGTAGTGGTAGTGTCGGTGGTGGTAATGGTGGAGCAGCTAATAGCTCCAATACTGGAGGTAATAGTAGTAGCAATTCCTCTTCGGCCAGTGGCGGTGGCCTGGGTAATGACAGAACAAATCAGCCGCCTTTTAAAGAGGGGCGTCCCCGAAATTTGGGACGTGGTGTATCTAAACCCAAAAAGAACACTGTGGCCTCGCTACTCGCTCAATCAAGGGCAGTGGGTATGAAACCCATGCTATCCACTCAACAATTACTACAACAAGGCGCAGATATTGTAAGTGTTAATTGTAAAGATAAAAAAATCTTGAAAAAGTAAGACGTATTTTTGTTTTAGGAAAAAATACGTCAAGCTTTGACCGAAGCCAATGCTCAAATGGAAGTATCCACGGATTCAGAAAGTATGGCCGCTGAAAGCGGCCTTTCGGAATCGGAAAGTGAAGAACCGAATCTCTTAAATGTAACTGAACTCAGAATACCTTTGGATTTGGGCTGGAAACGTGAGACAGTCATAAGGGGTCTTACCAAAGCTGGCCAAATCAAAGGAGAAGTTGTTTACTATGCTCCCGGTAGTAATGTACAATTAAAAACTATGGGCCATGTTTTCTCTGTGAGTTTGTAGATCAATTTTAGTAGCCTATTAAAAGCGATAATTACTTACGTTTATTCCTAAAGAATTTCAACGAAAAACAAATTTAATAATAAAACATTTTTCACACATTTTTATGTAGCATTTGGAAAAGAATCCTTCGAAGTTGACACGAGAAAACTTTAGTTTCTCGGCCAGAGCTATTGTGGGCTCATTCTTACAACCCGCACCACCACCATACGCTAATGATGGCGATTATATACGTATGACGGACGAGGATGTGGCCAAACGTTTGGAAGACCTTAAAATCTTTACACGTCAAACTCTTAATGTCGAACAACGTATTGAAATTGCCAAACAGCAGCAAGCATTAAGAGATGCCAAGAAATTGCAAAAGGAGGAAATGGCGCGTAACAAAGAGAAGGCTCGTTTGGAGAAAAATGAAAAATTGGAACAGCAGCGCAGAGAAAAAGAATTGAAAAATCAACAAGCCATAGAGGTATTTCTAGTAAAATTTAGTTGCCAATTGAAATATTAAGATTTATTTAAAATTCGATTTTTTAGGCGCGTAAGAAAAAGCAAGAAGAGCTGGAGCGCCTTAAACAAGAGGAAATACTTAAAAAGCAACAGGTACATATATATGTAGATGAGGGGACTTTCCCTTATTTATTTATTCTTTTTCTCAAATCTGCCATTGGTCTATTATGCTCTTCACCATGCGTGATTAGGGCATATGTATATTAGTTTTATTTTTCCTGGTGTAATTTTTACACATATTTCACGGCCATGTGAATGTCTTAAATGTTAAACGAAAGTCGATGAGTTCAGAACAGAAAAAAACCTACAAAGAAGTTACAAACTATAAAAACGTTCTCCTAAGTCATGCACGAAATGTGTATATAATTCTTTATTGGGTTAGATGTCAAAACAAATGATGGCTTACCAATGTTATGCATTGTGTCGGAACTAAGAAAAATAAAGCTCCTTGACTTCATTAAAATATATTTCCTAACAGAACAAAAAAACCCACCCCCCCATTTGTGTACATGTTTTACTCTCCTGTACATGGTTCAGGTGCTGCGAAATAGGCTTTCTTAAAGCTATAGCCGAAACATAAAAAGTTGTACTCACTTGTTTTGAGAGTTTAAAAATATGTAAGACTTAAATTTTTTTGTTTTTAATGTAGGGGAGATATCAAAGCAGACCGCTAACTTTATGGATCCCTTTTCGATCCCCCTTCTTTCCTCGAATTGATTTCAAGCAACCGATTTGTAATTTACGATTACCTTCGTCTCAATCAAGTATCGTGCTACCACTAATCTTTACTATTGACTATAGTGATTTCAGACTGTCGACCTTCTTTCTCATCACGTAGTCTCTTCTAATTGCTAGCATTTGTTTAGGACTTAGGAACTCCATGATATTTACTTCCAACTCTTCAGAATTCCTCCATTGGCCAATAAACACCGGAGTTCCTACAAGAGATTAACCTCTCTACCTCTTGGGATGCTTTATTGTCCATCCGAGTCTGAATCTCAAGGTCGAACGCCTTAGAAGTATCTTTAGAGATTAACCCGTCCATCCCTCGTGAGGCATTCATGTCCATCTCTTCCCCGTTCTTCCTTTGGCCAATTAAAACCGTAGTTCCTTCAGAGTTTATCCTCTCCGACTCTTGCAAGGCTTCCTGATCCCTCTAATGGAGAAAAATTTACTCCATATGCAGGGGTAAGTCTGTATTAAAACTGGAGATCGACTGGTATTTAGAGTTCGCATGCTAGAGACCAAGCACCCTCTTGGCAACGCATCTCTGGCGTATGATGTACCACCGTGGCTTAAAGACTTTTTATATGAGAGTGTTAACTTCTCTCTGTTCGACCTAATAAGCCAGACCCCTTGCAGAGACAGGAACCTGTTAGCGGCCGCCATCACGTGAAGGTATAAATCAGAACTTCAAGCCATATCTTGTGACGGCCAAAATTGTGTGTTAATATCATCTAAATAATCCGATTGTTTGATATATATGTACTCGTATATATAACACACTTTTATCACACCTTTTACTTAATACTTCGGTGAAGGGTATATTAGATTCGGCACAGCCGTTAAATGCGTTTTCAATTGTTTTGGATTTCCTTTGCGTTTAATTTTATTTCAATTCTTCGTTTCAAATCTGTTCTGTTTTTTCAAAACACCACAAATTCTCTTGTTAATATTTGTTTTTTGTTTGTTTTATTAAAATCGTTTAATTTAGGAAAAGGAAAAGAAACGTCAAGAAGCTATTTTAGCTAAAGAACAGGTACAAAAAAGTTTAAAATTTTATTGAGATTTGTTCTTTAGACGAGTAGTTTTTAAATATATAATTGAAAATATACAGTAGACTAAAAAAATCAAAGCTCAAATAGATTCTAATTATTATAATTCTCTTTAGGAACTTAACCGTCAAAAGGAAATGTTATTGGCGGCCGAAATGGAACGTGAACGTAGACGTCAGCATATGACTTTAATACGTCAGTTGGAATTGCGACGCAAGTTTGAAGAGCGTGAAAAGAAAAAACATCAAATGGTTTTGGATCGATTGATATTAAGGGAAAAACGTTTGGCAGCTCGTAAACGAGATGCTGAAATTTTAGCACAAATAAGGTGAGGTGCTGTTTGAAGAGGGTGAAAAAATAAACCCCTATAAGGGAATGAATAACAAATGGATTAACATTTTGCACTGACTGACGTTTTCATAATCTTATTTAAAATTAAAATTTTGAAATATTTCTTTAACAGAAAACCTCAAGAGGATTCTGAGTTATTGCAATTGCATCCTATACCCGAGGTGGAGCGTATTGCTGGAAATCGTCTGCCTGGCCAAGCTATGGCCGATCTCTTAATGGTCTTTGAATTCTTACACAATTTTGGTGAAACATTAGGCTTTGGTAAGATAAATTTAAAACAATGTACCCCATGTTTTGTAACCTAGTGAGAAAACAATGTTTAGTATTTCTAACTAAAGCTTGGCAGGGTTAGAAGAGACAAAATATGAGAATTTCTCACCAAGTTATGAAATATGGGTGCAGAAATTTAATGGGAGTAAATAAAGATAAACTATTTCATTATATATTTTTTTTTTACCTAGATATGGAATCTCTACCCACCCTACAGAATCTCCACGATGCATTAGTGGTCGATAGTAATGCAGAAGTAGAGGAAGAACTCTTATCTGTGATGACACATCTGCTGGTATGTGCCATAGAAGATCCGGGCATACCAAATCCTGGACGTCATACCACACTGCTTGGACAATCTCTACGAAATGCCGATATAACAAATTCCAATGTATCAGAAATTTTACGCATTTATTTGTATGCCACAGCCACAGGAGAAATACGGCAAATGTTTGGCGTTGTTATGGATCGTGAACGCGAGCGTAAAGTACCAGATCATCATCAAATCGATGCTGAAACAGTTGTACACTCTGGAAAAAATGCCGAATATTACAAGTTATTGCATGAAAACGAAACTTGGAAAATGTCACTTGCTCTTAAGGATCGGCCATTTGTGGCACTGAATCCGACAAAGAAAACTCAAATATTGGCTCACCTCTGCAATGATTTGTTAATGAACAAGGCGGTACTGAGACAGATCGATAATAGTTTAGAGACCTGCAATCAAATGCGTAAAGAAAAGTATATGACTGATATGAAGGTGCGGAAATATAAGGCTTTGCACATGCGTAAATCGAGAATCGAAGCGTATGAGAAAATACAAGTTGAACGTGAAGCAGCCATGCAGGCGATGGCAGCACAACAGAAATTAGATGCTGAACGTTTAGAAAAAGAATCGGTCGAAGAAACAAATAAAAAAGATGGTGCTACGTTGGATGACAATCAGGTGGCTACCACTTCAGTGGAAATGGCGGCCGAACAGAACAATAATACAAGCAAAGATGAAGCCATGGATGTGGATTTAGATGGTTCTCAAAAGTCAATGGATAAAGAATTAAGCAACCTGCCTAGCAATTCAGAAGATGGAAAATTGTCTGCAGCCAACATTTTGGCCGCAACTGACATTACACCGACCAAGATGGCTAAATTAGAGGAATTAACATCTACATCATACCACAATGGTGGTTCATCTGTTGGTGATATAAATGCTTTGCTGGCAAATAAGAAGTCCATCAAGGGCTTAAATGATGACGCTTCTACTGATGTGGGTATGGACGATGACATTTCTGATATAGAGTCTGAAATTACCAACGTGGAAGAAGATGAAGATAATAGACTGTCGGCAGATGAGCTACAAAAAAAATTGGATAAAATCATAAGAGCCTCCTTAAACTGCAAGGAAGTGTTGGAGAAGAGCACCAATCAATTAAGGGCCACATGTTTTGGTCAAGATCGATTTTGGAGACGCTATTGGCGTCTCCCTAAGGCAGGTGGCATATTTATTGAAGCTCTCGAATCCGCTCAAAACGATTTATTCTATTACAATGAAATACTAGAACAAGAGGATGAGGAAAGAAAAGAAAATATGAGCCCAGAGCCGTTGGTACAAGATGAAGTTAGGAAACCTGTTGATAAGCTCGATAATAATCAAGATATCGAAATGAAAGACTTGGAATCGTTTACGCCTGCAGCAAGCATTGTCACAAATGTTTCAACCCCAGTTCCAATTCCAGTTGAAAATATTGCAGACAATAATCCAGCCGATGACTCTGATGACGATGTTATAGAAACAAATCGTATAGAACCGGAAATAGTGGATTTGCGTGATGATGACGATGATGATTACGATGTGGCCATACAACCGCATGGCATTCAACTAGATAACAATGGTACAGCTAAGGTGGAGAAGCCAGATGCAGCTGGCCTTCTGCCGCCACCCAACATAATAAATCAGCCACCTAAAAAGGACGAGATGGAAGTAGAGAAGAAAATATTACCACCAACCCCTCTCAATCAAATATCAACTACTCTGTTGTCAAATCTTAATCAGAATTCTATAACTATAAACTGTGATAAACCAGATTTAAATAAAATGAATTCAATCGCTCCTACAGCTTCCATGATGCCCAATCCCAGCACAGCCACCACAGTTTCTACTATAATGAATCTCTGCACCAGCATTAGTGCCGCTAAAACGTTGGATGACAAGAAAGAAGATGATTGCATTATTGTCTCCTCCAGTGGTCCATCGGATATTAAGCCCATGTTTGCCTGTGAAACACCCGAAGTCAAGTGGTTTTCCATTGTTAATCGTGAAGTGCCATTAACAACCACAGAAACTCAAAATGCCACCAATCTAAAAGAATTTCAAAAAATGTATGCCAACATTACCTGTGGCTCTAGTTATCAAATCCAGGGCCATTCTTGGGATATCGCCAATAATGTCCAGTATTTCACCATTTCCATGGATGATTGTAAGGCTGATTTAACAAAATTAACCACGGAATGTATACTATCTTTGTCGGGTCTCAATGAGACGGACATTGAAACTAAACTGAAAGAATTTGAAAAAAAATTACAAAATTCAAAAAACTCCTTGGAGACTCCTCGTCATCATTCTGCAGCAACGATGAAAAGTGAAGACGCAGATGTAGAAGGTAAAGACAATAACAATATGGAATGCGATGACGAGGAGGGTGAGGGTGATGGAGAATCTGAACAACCTAGTACAGTGGAAAAGAAAGCTGTTGTAAAAAACGAAGGCAAATTGAAATTTTTTCCTTTTCCTAAAGGCACTCTCTGCGATACGGGTGGAGGAGGTGCGGAAGCAGAACTTAACGAGGACATAAAGCCTAAGTTGGAAATAAAATTAGATGAAGCTTTGCAAACATCTTTGCAAAATATGCAGCAAATGTCTTTGGCCAATATAAGCAATTTCATACAGTATGATATTCCCACACCTTTGCAAATGTCGCTGCAAGAATCTCAAATACTGGAGGAAATTAAACGAGAGGGGTTTCCTAGAAAACAGAGAGGCACTTATGTTAAACGTAACTTGCGCTATGGCTGGTGGAAAGTCGATACCATGGAATTGTTGCAGCAGGTTATAAATTCTCTCAACTCAACTGGCTTAAGGGAGAAGGAACTTAAGGAGAATCTTACCCGTTTCTTGACACAAGAAATACCTTTGGGTTTACCCTATTCCCTGGGTGATGTTAGGCCAGACAATAATGAATACATGATGCCAGACAGACCCAACGACTGGACGCCTAAAATAGCAAAGCGAGTAGAAATGGCTTTATTAGAACAACTGGAAGTATTAGAAGATAAAATCGCTTCAGCTTCTATGCAATTAAAACATTGGCAATTGCCGCCTAGAATAGAATCTGAACTAAACTTGGAAAGTGATGCGGATATCACAGAAGAAGACTTTGTGAGCATTATACCCATGATAAGGGAAAGAATTATAGATTTGGAGGCTAATATTGAAAGACGTTACTTGAAACCACCCTTAGGGGCTCAAACAGGCGATGCACATCTAGCAGCAATTGCTCAAAATCAACAAAATACTCAAACACAAAACTCGGCCAATGCTGCTGCCTACTACCAACAAATGCAACAGCAGCAACAACAGCAAGCCTTATTACAACAACAGCAGCAACAATCTTTCAATCCCTCAGCCTTCAACGAAAGAGCCATGGCCATAGCAGCAAATAATGCTAACAATGCAGCGGCAGCCTCAAATGCCAACAACAGCAGTTCCGACCTCAACCCCCAGTCGCACTCAGGCAATAATGAAAATAACTCGGGCGGAGATTCTCCATCCAGCAATTGTGATAGTGATAAAGATGAAAAGATTGAAAATATTCCCAAAGGTTTGGTATCATGGCGTGATGCTGTTTCACGTTCTCACACCACCGCCCAGCTGGCAATGGCTCTGTATGTTCTCGAGTCCTGTGTGGCCTGGGACAAAAGTATTATGAAAGCTGTAAGTTCTTTTCTTGCACTTTTAATTTTATTTTATAGTTTCACAAACCAAAAAGAATAAACTAACATTTATTATTAATCAGGCAATAACTATTAACACAACACAAGCACACATTTGATTTCATTATGATTTAAACGACATTCATTTTATTTAACACGACCCACTTTTCTTGTTCATTTTTTACTAGTCAATTTTTGTTTGTTTGTTTGTTTGTTTCTTTGTTATCCTGTGTTTGGGTTTAAAGTGTTTTTGTTTCGTTTTGTTTTCTATTTATTTAATTTAATTCATTTAACTTTTATTATCAAAATAATTTGTATTAATAATGCTATTAAATTATTTTCTGAGTTTTGGATACAGGTTTCACCTGAGATGCATGTTCATTGTTTTGCTTTTATTAAATTTAATTTACTTTGTTTTTTTAGAGAGTGTTTTTTTTTGTTTATAAGAGGAATTTTGAGAAATATTAAGTAAATTAGTTTAAAATGAAAACATTGCTTTGATCTCATAGTCTTATTTGAAGAGTTAATTCTATTTTCCTCAAAATTTGCCAAATTTGTAAGAAGACCTGTTTATTGTTTGCACTTGTAACTAGCAGAACTCGTGCGTTTTGTTGTTGTTGTGATATCGAAATTCAATAAAGATCTGTTCGTACCATCTAAAATATAAAATCTATAAAGAATCACATTTTAATATACCACAGGTCCGTTATCTCAGTGGACCTTACGATGTCCTTTGCTGTTATTGTTACAGATCTGATGCTGTCAAAAATTATTTTTAAAAAGAAACCCCCCGTCTAGTTTATACTGCAGTTAGTGAGTTGGCAAACTTTAATCGGATAATAATTCTGGTTGCTCTGAAATAAAGATTCAAAAGATTGCAACAATCAAATACCAAGTACAGGTGTAGTTTCATGATAAAATTTGTTGAAGAAAGACGTTAACGAGATTTCATCTCCGACATTTGTATTTTTAATTCATAACACACAAGTATGCAAGGTTTTGGACTGGAGCAAATGAAAGTGGTTTCTTATGTAATTTGGAGTGCCGAATTCATACGGTTCTGGTTTTCGAATAATACCATTGGAAAATGGCAGAAGTGGCACGACATATATTAGTGTAACTTGGGAACGGTTTGTTCTATTTGGCTGAGTCCAAAATTAGAAAATCCGCATTTAAGTCCTTTAGTAATATTGTAATATTGTCTTTCAGTCTGCTCCCCAGTTTCAGATATTTAAGCATCTTTGATTTTAACTAATTATAAAAAATAAACAAATGTAAAAATTGCACTTTCCTGTAGGCATTATAGCCAAGGCAAATTGATAACAGATATACTCACGCGCGAATTCAAAGTATTTCCAACATCTTTACTCCATATATCAAAAATGTACCGGAAATGGCGAATCATTTTTTATATAGAATTTGACATCAAATCATTTAAAAAATACCCAGTTGCTTTGGTGAGTTTACCTGCTTAGTCCACACTGCATATAGCTTTATAAGTTTCAAACAAAACGAGCCATAATTTAATTAAATCGATGCACAACTTCTGCTTCTATTGTTTGTTCAGACATGCACCTTACCTAAATCAAATAAATTTTAAATTGAGATATAAAATTTCGTGTTCACACATATGCAATTTAGCTTACTCAATTAGCATTTGATAGCTCAAAATGTTTTAATGAAAAAAAAAATGTTTTAATAAAAAAATTTTTAATTGCTGCCATAATACAAATTTGTTATCCCTTTTATATAATCGTGGTAATGTTATTGTGAGTTGTCGTGGTCTATTACATTTAATGTATTAATTTACCGAACTAAACAAACTTCACCAGTATTGCATGCCCAATTTGATGCAATTTGTAGTGCAATTAGATCAGGCGCGGATATAATTTAAGCTTTTACGAGGGTGAAACCTTTATTTAAAGTTTTTGTATGGGAAGAGGAGAATGATTAGAGGAGGAAATATCCTTTTTTTACCTCCATGAATCCGCGCCCAAATTAAATACTAATTGCTTAATTTATTAATTGAGATTCTGTATGGTAAATTGAGCTCAATTAAGTATTTTGCGAAAACCTTGTAATTGCGCAATTAAGTTGCATGTCTACGCACATTATTATTCACAATCAGGTTAAGGTATCTAATTTTGAATTATTTGTGAATAAACTTGCCACATATTTCACTGTTTTGTGCATACGGCAACTTTATTTACTTATATGCTGGTGGAAAAAGAATGTTGAATTTTAATTGTAGATTTTTGGAACGAATTTCCTCGTCATCCCTTGTCAAGTTTAGTTTGGAGACATATAGGTTTCGGCTATGTACCATCTTCAGTGTCATTTTTCGTTCTCATTGAAGATGACACATAGCCGAAACCGGTTTGCACCCAAACCAAACTTGGCAAAGGATGTCTGAAATTCGTTTAAGAAATCTACATCATGAAATTTTAGTTGGGTTTTTTTGAAATTTTTTTAAAACAAAAAATTTTATACATTTTTTTACACAAGTTCAATTTTACACAAATCAATTTGAGGATACCTAGAGAAGATTCGAATTCAGCAACCCAAATAATTTAAGACACAACATTGCAAGAGTTGCTTCAGACCAAAAGTTAACCTAATTTCAGTGGTATTTCTTACGAGAAATTATAAATTAAAGATATTGAAATTAGCAAATTTTTATACATCAGAACTACACCTGCTGTGGTAATACTGTTTTTAATATTTATAGGCACCCTTTACATCGCGCCAAAAAGGGCTCTTCATGGCCTAATAGCTAAACAGTGTGACACAACCTTCCTGGGGTGTTCTATAGCTACTGCCAGCAAATGCAGGTCCGGTTTTTTCAGTAAAAAATAATTTTTAACACTAGGGAAATTGTTTGTTTTCGTTGACATTAATGCATTTCGAAGTATCTCTCCTTCTCTTTTGTAAAAGCGATTAAAACAAGAAGGCGTTTTTTTGAAAAATTTTTAAAATCCACAGTCTAGAATTTAAAAGTTTTGTTTAATTTTTTTTTGTTGTAATTTTTGTTAACAGATGTATCAAGTTTTATAGTATTTGGTTAGCAATTTGTTTATACTGTTCTTCTACTGTATTTATTCTAATTTAATAGTTATCCAAAAAATATTCAATTTGTTTGTTTTTAGTTTAGAAAACAAATTATTTAAAAGAAAAAATATTTAAAAAAAAATCATCTAATTTTTCTTAAACTTTTTTCGATTTTTTTCTTTTTTCAAAATAAAAAAAAAAATATTTGTTGTTGTCCAATTTACTACGCACTTTAATTAAATTTATATAAATGTCGCTTTAAATCAAAATCCTCAAAAATTGGTTAATCAATATGTTTTCTGTTATTTAATTATCGTTAATTACTATTGCATCTTAAATCCTTAAAAAAAAATCATTTCATTTTTTGTGTGCTTTTTTATATGTTCATTTTGTTCTTTTAACTTTTATATTTTTGCATTCAAAAAATAAAATACTGACTTAATGGTGAATGTTAAAAAAAAAAAACACTTGAAACATTATAATTTTTTACAAAAATAAAACTCATACATTCATTAAATAACACACATACCTACCTACACACCCTCACTCATTTTACAACTCACTCACGCTCTCATTTCAATTCCTTGCATCTATATTAAATCATAAAAACAAAAACAAAAACAAACAAACAAAAAATTGGTGTATGGTTTACAAACAATAAAAAAATTTAATTCAACTTCTCCACTCTCCACTCCCCTGCCCATCTTTCACTTTCATCACTTTCCTTTTCCATTAATCCTTTGTTTTGATGGTTGTTTATTTGTTATAAATGTCCCAAATGTTCTTAACATTCACTGATCTAAAGTTGCCCCCGGCAAAAGCAGAAAAAACCGAAAAGTCTAAAAAATCTAAAAAAGAAAAAAAATCGAAAGTTAAGAAAAATTCGCATAAAAATGATGAAAATATGAATGGAAAACATAAACATAAGCATCATAAGAAATCGAAAAATAAGTCAAATAAAAACGAACAAACATCTCTTAATGATACCAATTCTGTTAACGTACAACAAACTCCATGCGAAACAAACAATGAACATTCGCCAAAAAGTCCTAAAAGGCAGAAGGCAAGTGATGAGGGCCTTGAAAATTCTGTCATGGTGTGTGAGACTACCACACCAACCACTATTAAAATTAATCTTAAATATCAAACACCTAAACAAAGATTTAAGAATGCTTTAAGAAAGGGTGAAGTCCCCGCCACTCATTCACCCACTTCAAACACTTCTAGTCCGAAAGCTTCCTCAACGTCAAGAGATTCTGTAACACCAACACCGCCTCCATTACATGCACAAAAAACTCCTACCAATAAGACCAAAAAGTTGGCGACGAAAAGTAATAAAAAATTAACAACAACCACCAGCACCACCACCATTACCACTTCTTCCAATAGTTCTAGTCCCTCTACTCCCTCATTAGACCATTCCACTTCCCTTAAATCCACCAAAACAACAACAACAAATACTAAAAAATTAGGTAGAAGCCGTAAAAAATCAACATCATCTACAAAATCTACCAAATATTCGAATTCCTTACAGAATTGCCAGTTCTGCACATCTGGCGAAAATGAGGATAAACTCTTGCTGTGCGATGGCTGCGATAAGGGTTATCATACCTACTGCTTCAAACCGAAAATGGAAAATATACCCGATGGGGATTGGTAAGTACTGCAAACCAAAAGATAAAACATACAAAATTAATGAAAGTTTCTTAAATAGAAAAACGTTTTGGTGGCAACTAATTTTATTTTCTTTTCAATGTCTTCACTCATTATTTCATTATATCAATCAGTCAGTCAGCCAAGCAATCAATCGAATTTTGTTTGTCCTACTCAGAAAAACTAAAAGAAAATAATAAACTTTTCTCAGTTCCAAAAAAAAAAAAAAAAAAAAAATCCATGTTGTCACCTTAGAAATCGCACTAATAAAACACTTTTTTAAATTCAACCCCAACACCAACCCCAATTTTCCCAACAGTCCTTTGTACACTAATATCTACTTGTTTTGCGTCTATTCTCCAGGTATTGCTATGAATGTGTTAATAAGGCAACTAATGAACGTAAATGTATTGTTTGTGGCGGCCATCGTCCTGCACCGGTTGGCAAAATGATCTATTGCGATTTGTGTCCACGTGCTTATCATGCCGACTGTTACATTCCTCCGCTGTTGAAAGTGCCTCGTGGCAAATGGTATTGTCATGGCTGCATATCTAAGGCACCACCACCGAAAAAACGTTCCTCTACAAGTAAACCTCGCCGCGAACGTGATTCATCTGCCTCGCTATCGAAACGCAAGGACAAACATCATAATACATCGTCCAGTTGTGAGCAGCTTAATACATCAACCGATCATCACAATATACACAATTCATCGCACGACGAGTCTATGACATCCCTGCCAGCTCCATTGAGGTGAGTTTTCTTGTTTTTAATGCTAAAATTACAGTACAACCTAATAAATTGTTTATAAATACTTCTAGTCCTGCACATTCTGTAGCCTCAACATCTTTTGATGATCATCATAACAATTCAATTGATACAACGCGCTTCCAAAGTCAAGTAACAAATCGGCAAGGTGCTTTAAGTCCACAACAAACTCACAATGAATTCAATGACACCAGCATGGATGGTACAGCGACAACGACAGCGGGCATTAATGCAGCTGGTATGGGAAATGTGGGACTTGTGCATCAGACACAACTACAATCACTACAAACACCGCCTTCTGTCACTAACAATCTTCCGATGATAACTATACCACCACCGCCACTAACGCCGCCAACGCAACAACAGCAGCAATGTTTTAATAGCATGCCTGCTGCGGCGGGACTTTTACCGCTTCAATCATCAACATTGCCACCACCACCACATTTTGCCAATCTCAGCGCACCAGCCCTACAAATCGCTTCAAATCAAAGTAATCATTTGCCATATCCTCTTAACACAGCACAATTGATGCCGCCCAGTTCAGCGGCTGTGATAACAGCACCGCCGCCGCCGCCACCACCACAAACACCCTCGACAGCTTCAACACCTCTACCAACAGTTGCAGCATCATCAACATTACCCATCTTGCCTCAAACCCCAAACGCAGCTGGTCTCTTACCCGCAACATCTTTACCAAATCAATTACCACTGTTACCGAATATGACAGCATCAGCGCCCCCTACCCCACCTATAGGTGCCCACACACCACTAATGTGTGCTACTACCTCCCCACAACATTCCTCCATAACATCATCGTCTCGTTCGTCAACACCCACACAACAACAGCTGCACCTTGCAACGGCCGCCCAGCATTCACCTCAGTTACACGTGTCTGCTACATCGCCTTCCATGTTGGTAACTACTAGTGCAGTATCTACTCCGACGCCAGCCGCATTAGGTCCACCGCCGCCATTGAATATACATGCCGTACAAGAGGCCAAGGAAAAGTTGAAACAAGAGAAAAAAGAAAAACATGCCACCAAAAAGTTGATGAAAGAGTTGGCTGTCTGTAAGACAGTTCTAAGCGAAATGGAGGTAAGTTTTTAAAACTCAAGCTAAAAGCTAAACATTTTGCAAAAAACTTATAATTTCCCTAAAAAAAACGCCTTTTCACAGCTCCATGAGGATTCTTGGCCATTCTTGTTGCCAGTAAATACGAAACAATTTCCAACTTATCGCAAAATTATAAAAAATCCCATGGATTTATCGACCATCAAAAAAAGACTACAAGATCTAAGGTAAGTTTGAAATTACCAAACAGAGACTGTCAGTTCTGAAAAACGTTTTAACTCGTTTAACCTTTGTTCGGTTAATGTACAGGGTGTCCGCTAGGAAGGTATACTACTTTGTTTGTTTATAATTTTAGATTAAATGAAAGAGAATGGATCGTATATTGATAAATGTTTTATTTAATGTCGGCAATTATGTATGGAATACAATATGAGATAAATGTCCGCATCTGTTAGCCTCACAAATGCGAGCCCTTTTGAAAACATTTTTCATTACATTCTCACACATTTCACGCGGTATTTCATTAATTTCATCACGAATATTTTCGTTTGAGTTGCTCCAGCGTTTCTGGTTTGTTTGATTAAACCTTGCTTTTCAGATATCCCCACAAAAAGAAGTGGGGAGCAGTCAAATCAGGCGACCGTGGAGGCCAATCAACATCACCATTCCTTGCAATAACTTGTTGTGGAAAGATGCCTCGCAGTAATTCCATTGTAATCCTGGCAGTATGCGATGTGGCACCGTCTGGTTGAAACCACATGTCAGTCAAGCCCAAAGCATTCAGATGTGGCGTTAAAAAGTTTTCAATCATATCACGATATCGCTCCCTCCCCATTGACAGTTACCGTTACGCCGTTTTCAGTTTCAAAGAAGTAAGGTCCAATGATTCCTCCTGACCAAATTGCACAACAGGCTGTCACTTTTAATGGATACAAAGGTGACTGATTAATAATTTGAGGGGTTTCCATTGCCCAGAACCGACTATTCTGTTTATTCAGATATCCATTGAAATGAAAATGTACATCGGCACTCATTATGATTTTGTCATGAAAATCGGCATATAATTGGCATAAGTACGGCGGCGTAAATGGTCTTCTGGAAGAAGCTCTTGTGCCAACTGAATCTTAAATGGAAACAAATTCAAATCTTTGTGCAAGATTGTGGCCAAAGTTGTTCTTTGAAGACCAAGCTCCTGAGCACGGTGTCGAATAGAGGTTGATGGATTGTTTTGAACACTTTCTTGAACAGCAGTAACGTCTTCAGCCGATTTTGCAGTACGTTGTGGTCCATGCTTGGGCCTATCATCTACGGTCCCTCTTCCCTCGAACTCATTCAATACATGATAAATAGTGCGTCTTGTTGGCACGTTGTTTCTCCCAAAAATTTCACGTAACTTTCTCATCGTCACAGTAATCGATGATTGATTTTGATAAAATGTTTTAACGATTAAAACACGTTGGTTTACCGAATATTTTTCCATAACAAATTTGCCATGTCTCTACTTTACGACTGCCAAATATGAACGGTCAAGACTAATGTTTACCAAAATGGCGGCAAAACAAAGTAGTATACCTTCCCGGCGGACACCCTTGTATGACTGATTCATTTTATAGCAGAAATGTTGATTAAAAATTTCTCCTTACTAACAATAGCTTCCTTCATATTTATTTGCCTTTTTTAGTTACAAATGCCGTGAAGATTTTTGTGTTGATGTGCGTCAAATTTTCGACAATTGCGAAATGTTTAATGAAGATGATTCGCCGGTGGGTAAAGCTGGTCACGGCATGCGTAAATTCTTTGAAATACGCTGGGCCGAACTAACTGACAAACATTCATGATATCAATTGCAACAACAGCAACAAACACAACAGCTCAAATACAACAGCGAATAAAAAATAAAAAAAATAAAAATGTGAAAATGGAAATCATTGGAATCGCAAAATCGATTTAAAACAGCAAACAAAAAAAAAAACACTGATTACTTATAATCAATCGTAAGTGACAGAAATAAAATTATACAAGATATTTATAAGATCTAACTTTATTCAAATTTTAACTAATTAAACAAGGCTTGATATTAATTAATTAATTAGTATAGTTATGAAACACACACAAACAAAAATTAATAACGATTTTAAACAATAATAAATTAATTTCTAAAGAAAAAAAATTAAAAAAAATATATATTATCACAAAGCACATGGATGACATTGGCCACAGATCTTCAATCTCTTAATCAATCACACACAAAAACACAGAAACTTGAAAAAAATATTAATTTAGCCAGCCATCATTATTAAAAATAAAGACTCGAAAGTACTTCAAATGTTTCAATAAATTTATAAGCTTTTTGGAAACTTTAACTCAATCTACAACATGACAAAACATTTTATAAACCGGATTTGAAAAGATGCACAAACTCTATTTTTGAATAGAAACAGAAATATTTCTCAACATTCGGGAAACAAATTACGTATGTAAATAATTTCGCACAAAAAAACAAACGAGTTCTTAAAAGTTCAAGTCTAAGAGACAAATATTTTTTCAAACCTTTACGACTATTTCGAAACTCTCAACATTTTCGCACATTGTTAAATCTTTGATTTAATTTTTTTCATATCAAATTCGAAATTTTCGAAGATGGTGAATCATACATATTTTGAATTTAAACAAAAAATTAATTCCTAAATATGCAATTGGAAGAGAAATTTTTTTATATGGAATCAAAAAATAGAGGAAAATTTGAGAAAATCAATTTTTCGAAGAAGTAAAATATTAGAAATGTTAATTTAAAAATATAATTATATATAATAAATATCGCTGACGAAATGAACTCAAATTGTAAATAATTGAAAAATTTTATAATCAGGCCCACGTTGTCTAATGTCAACGTTCGCTTGAATTCTAATAAGAAAAAAAACTGATTACAAGCCTTTAACGCACTAAAAACTTACTTAAATAGCTTTCATTTTCTGTAAAATATTCGTAAACGAGATCACAACAACGACACGACTACGGCATTCAAAATAAAGCCGAATTTATATAAGCGGGTGCATTAATCCAGTACGAAGAAGCAAAATATTGTGGTACGTGTTTTAAATTCAGTCTTTTGTAAAAAACCGGCTGTCACCAATTTCGATATAAATGGATGTTTTCTTTATAAAAAAAAAAGTGAAAAAATGCGATCTTGTCTTCGTTTTCTTTAGACAATTATTTTCGAAATATATATAAACATATTTCATTCTTCGAACTTTCTCAAAATGGTGTAAAACTTTGTTTTAAGAATAAACTTTAAAAACAAATATATATATTCAAATTAAAGATTAATTTATTCTTCTATGTTCATTTCTTAACTTTGAAAGCTTGTGAGGGAGATGTTTAATATTTAAAACTTCTTCTTGCATTGATTATAAAATGTTGTGTAAGACGGCTTTGAAAAGCTTTCCAAAAGGTTAATAAATTATTAAAAAGACCATGTAAAATATTTTAGTAAACAAATCTTTGCTTTAGTACACAAGGAACAAATTTCCCCATCCAAATAAAAACTTTTTGAAGAAATTAAATTGACTACTTACAAAATGCCACAAAGAAAAAACAACTACAAAAACTTTCTTCAACTTCAAACAAGAAACAATTTAAATATACTCATACAATTAACACAACTAACTTTAAATAAATAATTTACTTTTTATTTTATTTTTAGTTTTATAAGTTTGTTTTTAAGCTAGTTTAGTTAAAAAATAATATTTGTATTAATTTTAATTATTATTTTTTTTTGTATTTTTCGCAAAACTAACTAAGCAGTATTTTATATATATATACACACACACACACACATACACCCACTAAAAACTTAAAACAAACTGATGAAAATATAACTACAAATTTAAAAAGTTTTTTCCTTAAAAAAAAAAAAAAAATAAAACAATATTTTTTACAAAACAACAATATGTGAACTAAATAAGAAATGCATCAAATTAATTTAAAATAACAAAAAAGAAACAAAAAAACGAAATAACTTAATTATAAAGTTTAATATACACACATAATTAATAAGACATTGTACTTTGTAATTAATAAATATTTGTATTTGTTGTACTTAGTTTTTAGACCTTAACCGAAAAACCCTTATAGAAAAACATAAATGAATTGAATGAATGAAAAAACAAAAAAGAGATGAACACGATTCGTTAAAGAAAATTCATTTAAATATACAACAATTTAAAAATTGTTTAAAAACAAAATATAACAATAAAGATCAAATGTAAAATCTTAAAAGAACTTTTCGTTTTTGTATTGTATTAATGTTTTTAACACTGAACTATAAGCACCAGTATATTAAATTAGAATTTTACTATTTACTCTACAGTATTTAAGTTGTAAGTTTTCTTATTACAAATAATTCATTTTTTTTTTATAAATAATTAATTTTTTTTTTAAATTTTATGTTGTTTTATACTTTAACATCCTCTCCCATTCTATCTGTCACCCCCTCTTACTCTTTACACATACATATATAAATATTTTTCTCTGTATTGTTTCTGTGTATTTTTAAATTTTTGGCAGCTTTTATTTTTAATCTTCCAACTTAAAAAAAAAAAAATTATTTATTTAAATTTAACTTTATACATAACTGCATATGTATTAATAGTTTATACAATTTTAAATGTTAATTATAAACATACAAGATATATAAAATTATGGAACAAAAACAACGATTTTTTTATTATTGACAGCCATCGGTATTTGAATTGTTAAAACGTTTTCAAATTTATTTGCAATCTTAGAAAATTGATTTGCTCAAAAGAGCAACAGTGACGTGGTGGCGTGAAATATTCAAATATTTTTCGAACTTTCGATTTTCAGTTTTTGTAAATTACAAGCCTTTCATCTAAAGATTCGCGTTTAAAGTTTTGCGTTTCTTTCGCTTACGTTCTTACAACCGCATTTCGCATATAACATTTAAAAATCACTAGTTGAGCCCAGCCGCAAATGTTTTCTTTACCCAAAGTAGTCAAGTTTTAAGCAGTCAATGCTAAGATGCCCAGTTTTTTTTTTTTAATTTGTGTGAATACAAATAATTGTTCCAAACAATTTGAATTAAAGAATTTAAAAAGAAAAAAAGTATGGTTTACCTAATAGTTTTGCTCAATTGTCTCCTCATGCACTGGCGATTCATTAGAAAGAGTTAATAATAATTCTGTACTTCTGTTTGACCCGACAATTAATTGGCCTCGGGTAGTCTACTGGCAAAACCGCATGGTGAAATGTGAACGATCACATTTTGTAGCTGTTCTAAAAGATAAATGAATTTAGAGCTCGAGAAAAAGAAACCAGAAGGTTTATTTTCATCACTATTTCCATATATAATGGATAATACAAAAACTAAGCGAGCTTTTCAAGTTCAGACAAGGCTATTTTCTTTCAAAACACTTTGTAGCATTAGTAGAGAAAATAAAGAAAATATGGTTTCAGAATACTATTGCATTAAAGGTCGTTGCGTTATTAATTTAGAATTTTTTTGAACAATTAAAGATTAATCGAGTTTTACAAAAATTATCTCAAATAATTGTAGGGGGTTTGATTTTTGTTAAAGGCAAGGCCTTGTGTTAAGGGTCTGTAAAATCTTGATTTTTTTTCTGTGTAACTCCGTCCTTGCAGATAGTTGTGCGTTAACGAATTTCTAAAGCCCCCTCTGTGGAGCAATGTTATAGGTCCTTATGAGCTGCCTTCGGATTTTCTGTCGAAAAATCGTTGAAAATTTTGGTATTTGGAAATTTGTACGCTCATTTTTTTTTAAACTATTTTTGTTAATTTTATGCATGTTTAAGTACCAAACAAACTCTGACTTTATTATAATGTTTTTACCTAATTTGCAAGCAAATCGTATTTAGTTTTATGGCATTTTCGTTTCTCAAATAAAATGTTGCCCTGTTGAAAGAATGCACGCCGAACATACTTATTATTTGGTATTTTATACAGATCATGAAGGGCAATAGCTTTTCCCATTATTAAGGGTAAAATCTAAAAAAACCCCCCCGCTTTTTATGGTCGAAAACATATTTTTGGGTATAAGAGAAGGGCAACAAATGGTAAATTTTTTCTAGAAAATAAAATACCATTAGTCTCAAGTGCTCGAAATATACTATAGAAATATGCTCCAGCAAGCGCGTGTTACAATACCAAACGCAAATTTGTTCATTTAATTCTCTCGCCTAGAGTCGAAGATCGAATGTGGCTTATAATAATGGCTGGTTATTCTTACTTCTATAGAGCAACTGGTGGCAATTAAATCTGTGCTACACTTGTTGTATGCATTGTAAAACGATCAGCTGGAAATTTAAACTTTTAGTCCTGCTTCTAAATTCCAAACGTTTCAATCGCCTAGAAAATTTGCATGAAAACCACTCTTTAATGGTTTACGAGAGATTTGGACGTCTCCACAGAGCAGTGACAAATTAGGAGGCGATTTTGGAGAAAATATTGATTTTTCACAACAAAAACGTTATTCTGGCTTAAATACTAGTTTTAAATCATTAAAAAAAAATGAAAAACGACTTGGGAAAATATCTCGGTTTTAACTAATATGATAAAGAATGGGAAAATCAAGAGAAAAAAACGTTTGAGTAATGTAAACTTCGTTCTAACGCAACGAGAAAATCTAAAATATAAAATATGAGAAAATCT
This sequence comes from Phania funesta, assembly GCA_963932375.1. Lineage (NCBI taxonomy): Eukaryota > Metazoa > Arthropoda > Insecta > Diptera > Tachinidae > Phania > Phania funesta. Next base: position 87,052,243 of record OZ010654.1, on the reverse strand, counting down.
CTCGAATTCCATTTGCTTGGATTGTTGGGCTCAAAAGATGACAGTAGTAATCTTGAGGTATTGTGTAGCAGCACAGATTTTATTTCATTCTGATGGTGTCCAAAACAATAACTTGCTATCATCCCCGTTCGGTATTTCGAGTGAAATGAAAACTTGTGGAATTGTCAAAACATTCGGAATTGAATAATTCGGAAATTAGCTGTTCTGCATTTCTCGTATTTTGTTCGTTTTTTTTTCGAAATTATTCGACAATGTTTTTACAAACACATGTCGCTTACGTTAATAAGGAAGATCACTTAAACAAATCAGACGCGTTATATGCATTTTAAAACTTATTGTGGAAAATAATAAAAATTTAAACAAAATCTTAAAATTATAAATTTCAATAACATGTTCTCATTTTAACGTTTAAATAAAGTTTTAAATGAAAAAAAAAACCTGATTCTAATTCATTCCATCACCTTTTTTTTATCCAAATAAAACGAACGACTTTTTCGGAAGTGGAATTTAGAACAGCTGAAAAATTCGGAAATTTCTACTTTCGAATAAAATATGGCGGACTTACGAATAGCAATGTATATTCGATAACTCATAACTAAGGAAAGTTAAAGTAAATATTATCTTAAAAGAAATATTTGTTTTTTTTTGCCAGTGTCTGGAGAATACAAATAAGTAAAATTCTATACACTTGATTAATTAAAAAAAAAATTCGGAAAAAAATGTTTTTTTTGCCAAGAAGAAAATAACGATTTTTAACAAATATTTAATTTTGGGAAAAATAGAATCTTTAAAATAATTTTTGATGCATATCGATTAAAAGTGAAAAACGATATAGTAAATAAACTGTTAAGGACACCACTGTCCTGTGTTTTGAGTGGAGTTAATCCCTGATGGAGAAGAAGAGATCTCGCGAAATAAATTAAAATTGAACTTTCTTAAACAATTCGAAAATCATCTAAAAAGAAAACCATATAGTAATTTTTAAATAAAGCAGTATTTTTTCATTTAAAATATTTGCTGTTCTAAAACCGACTGCATTCAGAATTTATATATTTCTTTTTTTATATTTTCATTAAATAATAAACTATATTTTTTTTGTCTTATAAATTATAATTTATTAATCCCTTTTTTAAATTTTTTTTTTACGCAACAATCAGTGCAGCACAATAATAAAAAAAAAAATACAAATTAAACAAAAACTTCAAAAAACAGCCACAAATAAAAGAAAAACCATAAAAACAAATATATTATTTATACAAGAACATTTACAAACAAACAAAAGAACAAAAAACTCCTCCCCCATGAAATATGATCATCCATAAAACCCATTTTTATATTGACGAAATTAAAACAAATTGTATTCGAAATAAATAAATAAGATAAATAATAGTGATGGTAGAAAACATATGCGCATATTAAACAATAGTATTAATGATAATAATAATAATAAAAAATAAAAAAAACAAAATAATGTTATAAAAAAATATAAAATTGTATGATAATTTATTTTACAACAACTTGTAAATATTAATTTAAAGCCTAAATAATAAACAATAACCTTAAACGATTTTGTTTTTAAATTTCTATTAGCAATTATTTTACAACATAATTATGCTAAAATATTTTTGTCTTAAAAAAAAAATAACTGTGTAGAAAAATAATTTTTCTTTAAAAATAATTTTGTTTTTAATTTGTAAAAAAAAGCAGCCGACTAAAATTACAAAATATTTCGTAATAAACGTGTTTTCTTAAAATGAACGAACACAATCGTCTCACCTCTCCCACATTTTTCTTTACTTAAAACTTAGTGATGAAATTTAACATATAAAACGTATTTAATTTTAAAATTTTTCATTTAAATAATTAAATTAAAGAAAATAAATTATAAAAAATACATAAATAATAAATTAAAAAAAATATGCAATATATCAGTTAAAATTAAAAGAAAAAAAAAAAAGAATTATACCATATTATATAAAACGTAATGAAAAATACACACCAAAATATTATAAAATGAATAAAAAATATTGTTGGTTTTATTTGAAATAATAATCACCCCTATCATGAATAGTTTTCCCCTCGGAATTTTTCCCTGTTCCCTAAATTTGCAATCGTGAATACATTCCCCGTGAATGATTTCGTGCTAACATAAAATTCCCCTTATCGTGAATGACTTTTTTCCCGCCGAATTTGTTCACTTTTCCCTTTAATTTATTCGCTTTGATTTTGGTGGTGAACAGGACAAAAAATGTAAGTAGTTTTTATTATTACTTGAATATTTAACTTTGCAAATTTTACTTTAAGGGCAAGATCTGTTAATAACGCACAAACTGACATTATGCTCCAAAAACTGCAAAGCAACTGATCAATTGCCTGCGGCTTTGTGAAGCTTTCAAAAGACGTGGTGGCAGATATTTGGTATTGCCTTGCATACGACCTGAACAGTGCTGGCCCTCCCCATCAAAAACGTAACGGAATGGAAGAAGGTAGTATTTTGTTTTGTAAACCGATTGTATATTTTTACGTTTGATTTTATGTATTGCATTTTAGGTGTGGACAGATCAAAAGCGGGCATGTTCGCTCAAAAGCTGCAGCGAACCTAAAAAATCTAAAAGCGGCAGGAGGTGGCCCAAATAAAAACAAATGCCTTTCAGCAAGTGAACAATTTATATACGAGCTGGTAGGCATGCAGGAGTCCGTAGAGGGTTTGGATGACTCCTTAATTTTTTGATTACCAGAGTGTTCATCCGCTAGTGAAAACCAAATGGATATACAGACGCAGAAAAAAGTTGTTCGCGATGCAGAAATGGTGGGTAGTAAAGCAACCGTCTTGCCGCAACAGATGACACCACCTAGACAACATTTGACCATAAACGAGGACTGTGAAAAAACTCCACACTTAAAGCGAAAAAGAGCCGCTTTCGTTGTTAATCATTTTTAAAATTTTAAAATATGTGCAAATTATTTTAACACGTGTAATAAATTTCTTTGATTTTGTATGTTGTTTTCAGCTTCTTCCCTTTTTTACATTCACTGAGAATTGATAGCGGGAATCATTTTTCACGGGATATTCACGATACAATTTTTCCCTTAGAGTGGAATGAACATTTCACGTGAACAAAAATTCCACTTGCTATTCACGATAGGGGTGAATATTTTATTATAATGTAGGGGGGTTATCGAAGCAGACCCCTAACTTTATGGGCCCCTTTTCCACCACCTTTCCTCGAATTGATTTCAGGCAACCGATTTGTAATTTGTGACTACCTTACTCTCATTCAAGTCTCGCGCTGCCACTAGCCCTTACTATCGACTAATGATTTCAGACTGTCGACCTTTATCCTCAACACGGAGTCTCTTGTTAATTGCTAGTATTTATATAAGACTTAGGTCCACCATGACATTCACATTTAACAAGTGTCTGCCCCTGGACCTAAACCTTATGCTAGCCAGTGCTGGACATTCCCACATAATATGCGCTACCGTCTAAGCCTCTTCCGCGGGAGTATCTTTGGAGACTGACCCGTCCACCCCTTGCGAGGTTTTCTTGTCCATCTCTTCCGGATTCATCTTTTGGCCAATTAAAACCGTAGTTTCTGCAGAGATTAACCTTTCCGCCCTGGCGAGGCTTAATAAATCATCCCTGTAATAAATAGTCCGTCCACCCACACTATGTTTCATATGCACGGGCAAGTCTGTATTAACTGGATTCCAGAGTTTGCATACTAGAAACGAAGGACCCTCTTGACCACGAATCGTGTTAACTTCTCTACGCTTATTTAGCCAGACTCTCTGCAGAGGCAAGAACCAGTAACCTGCCGCCACCTAGTTACGACAAGCCATATATTTGTGCCTGCCAACGGGCGGTTGAAATAAAATAATTAAGGGTCTCTTATTACGAACCAGACGTAATAAATTATATTTGTTGCTTTTATCTAGTGTTACTTTTTGTGTTGGAAAATAATATTCTCTAAATTATTTTTTCAAAATTCAAACGCACGGTTTGTTTAGGACGTAGTAATTTAGTGAATTTAATTTTAAAACCAACCGCTTACAAAGTCACCCCAAAGTTAGTGGTGTAAGAAACAAAATTATGTCCCAATAACCAGGCAGTAAATAATATATGCATCCCCAAAGTATGCTTTTCTTTTCTAATTCTTCATATTTCACCTCGATTAAATATTGCAAAATATCATCAAAAGTTAGGCAAAGGTTTTTGGATGAGCAGGCCCAAGCAACAAGCGAATGCGCCCCCAAGAGTAAATTTCATTATTTTATAACAAAATGAGCTGGAAACAAAAAAAATTAGCTTAAAATATTTAACTTTATTTTATTATTAATATTAATATAAAAGAATAAAATCTCAGAAAGTCTTCTTGTCATCAGTTAAATTTTTTTTATCAGCCGGACGCTGATCATAAAAATTGGCCAGTTTAAAAGGAAATTAGAAAAGGATTTTATTTAAAATTTTAAATTGTTTTTGGGTGAAAACATGAAATGGTTTAATTTGTTGGCAGCCTGAGAGAGCTGTAATTCCTAAAAAAAAAATTGCTAAGAATTGCATTATACATTTTATGTTCCCCTTTTTTTAAACTTTTTTATTTTGCCTAAGTTTATTTTTTTCCACTTTACTAGATTATACTGAATTTTCTTGTTGTTATGAAGAGAGTAGACATCAAATCACATAATACAAAATGTACTGAAGAGAGAATTTAAAAAATTATATTGAAAAAAAAGTATGAAATGACTTTTGAATGTTGCAATTCTTTCACTTGGGGTGATGATTCGAAACTTGGGTTAAGATTACTCATATGCAATGTTATAACACTAACTTTGATATATTTTTACAACATTTAATAGTCTAACTTATTATTAGGTTTGTATGAAAACGATGCATTTTGCGGTTTTAGAGCGACCGAATTCGCCTATATCGCATTCATCGAATCAAATTTGGCAACCCCATTGGCTCTTTCGTTCCTTAAGGCTTGTGATCGATATAGAATTAAAGTCTAAAGTCTAAACTACCCGGTGAGTAGCAAACTTACAACATTCGTAAGTTCCCAAAGAAAAACTAGTACAAAAAATGGGCTTAGTTTTCCATTAAGTTAGTTTTCTATTTTTATTATTACTGGCCTAATGAAGTAAAATGTACAAACATGTGTTTTAACATTAAAATGAAAACTTTTATAAGTTATATTTACCGTCACTGTATACAAATTTTTCAAATATGTGTGCTATCATTTTAATGTGTGTTTAATGCTGGTTAAAAACTATGAAAACAGGTTAAAAACTAAATACAGCCCCAAGGTATGCAATGCAAAGTACGGATAGAATTGCTGCTATAAATTTAGTTACTGTTAGCATATTAAACACCCGTCTCGTTCTTTTCGATTTAGTAAGTGAAATATATTTTTTGACCGAACAAATATAATACGTGTGACAATTTTGAATTAAGATTTAATTACATCATAAAATACAAAGGGGAAGCAATAAGAAATTAGCGGGTTATAACCGCTACACCGCTGTATGTATAGTATTGTTGGTATACTAATGGTTTGTATTTTTGATAATATAATGGATTATTTTGTACTGAAAAAGAAAATGTGTCTTGGGTATATACATTCTATTAATGAAACAAAAAATAACAAAAATGGAAGTTCTAAGGTTGAAATAATGAAAATCCTTAATTTATGCTACCAAATCTGTGCTTAATGACGTACTACATTTGTGCTACGTACATTTTCGTCGTATACGAACCGTATATAAAAAAGCTTGTTAGATGGTTTAATTGTAGTTTAGGTTGACACACACATGTAGTACACTAAGCTGTTGTAGTAAAAGCCATAAAAATTGCGATGTCAATATTTCCATGAAATACTGCTAAAAATTTTAATTTCTAAAAGCATTTTATTTATTTATAGTATATAATGTTACAATACAATTACAAATTATATTCTAACTGAAATTACCGCGCAAAGTTAAGATATAAAATTAAAAATGTAAGAAAATTTTCTGCAAAACATTAACAATAACTGTAAAAAATAGAATTAGAAATGTGCCAACATAGTTTTTCGAAGATCGCGTTCATAGTATAAACTAAAACTTTAGATTTTAATGCAAAGTTGTAGGAGCTCAACGACAAATTCCTTAACCGAAATCGGGGGGAAAAATCACTTACTGGATTAAAACCATGTTTACATGCCTTTGAAGAGACGTGACAAATTTATTATGGAAAAATATTGGGTAAACCAACGTGTTTTAATCGTTAAAACATTTGATCAAAATCAATCATCGATTACTGTGACGATGAGAAAGTTACGTGAAATTTTTGGGAGAAACAATGTGCCAACAAGACCCACTATTTATCGTGTAGTGAATGATTTCGAAGAAAGAGGGACTGTAGCTAATAGGCCCAAGCATGGACCACAACGTACTGCAAGATCGGCTGGAAACATTACTGCTGTTCAAGAAAGTGTTCAAAACCCGCAACCTCAATTCGACATCGTCCTCAGGAGCTTCTCGGACTTCAAAGAACAACTTTGGCCACAATTTTGCACAAAGATTTGCATTTGTTTCCATTTAAGATTCAGTTGATACAAGAGCTTCTTCCAGAAGTCCATGTACGCCGCCGTACATATGCCAATAGGATGCTACAGCTCCCCCGATTTTCATGAAAAAATCAAAATGAGTGACGAGACGAGGCACATTTTCATTTGAATGGATATGTGAATAAACAGAATAGTCGGTTCTGGGCAATGGAAACCCGTCACCTTTGCATCCATTAAAAGTGACAGTCGGGTGTGCAATTTGAGCAGGAGGAATCATTGGACCTTAATTCTTTGAAACTGAAAACGCCGTAACGGTAACTGTCAATGGGGAGCGATATCGTGATATGATTGAAAACTTTTTAACGCCACAACTGCATGCTTTGGGCTTGACTGACATGTGGTTTCAACAAGACGGTGCCACATCGCATACAGCCAGGATTACAATGGAATTACTGCGAGACCTCTTTCCACAACAAGTTATTTCAAGGAATGGTGATGTTGATTGGCCTCAACGGTCGCCTGATTTGACTGCTCCGGACTTCTTTTTGTGGGGATATCTGAAGAGCAGGGTTTATGCAAACAAACCAGAAACGCTGGAGCAAATCAAACGAAAATATTTGTGATGAAATTAATGAAATACCGCGTGAAATGTGTGAGAATGTAATGAAAAATGTGTTCAAAAGGGCTCGCATTTGTGAGGCTAACAGAGGCGGACATTCATCTCATATTATATTCCATACATAATTGCCGCGATTAAATAAAACATTTATCAATATACGATCCATTCTCTTTCCTTTAATCAAAAAATATAAACAAACAAAGTAGTATACTTTCCCGATGGACACCCGGTACAATTAAAAAATTTTACTAAATATCAACACTAATGCTTCAGGGGGTTTTTGCATTTGTTTCCTTTTCTTTTTGCACAGATCATGCATGACTGGTGTCGTACTGTCATCTTATTATTATTTAGTATTGTTTGACAATTTATCAGGGAAAAATCCCGCAGTAATGCCTCCAAATTATTCCGGTGTTCTACGACAATTAGAGTTCTTTGAGAAATATACCACGTCCAGTCCGTCATGTGCGGAATACACTGTCTTTAAAAGTGAGACCGAATAGAACATAGCCGTCAATGGCAAGCGCAACAGCACCATGATAACAGCCGTTTTGTTGCCTAAAATAGTAGTCCGTGAAGCTGGCGACATTTGATCTCAGCAATGGCTTTATCGTGTAATACTTCACCACTAAATATTTTTCTTTGGAGTTATGTGAAGCCAAAAGTCTTTGTCGATAGGCCAGCTGCCATTTAACACTTGGAAGCTAACATTATCGTGTTGATGGGCTGTTCGTGGTTAGGCAATATTGTCCGAACAGTTGTTCTCACAACGCTGTTATGCCATCACATAAATAAAATACATAAAGGTAAAATACAAAATATGTGTGTGTGTTGGTGTGCTCGTCTGTAAACACCAGTGCATAAACTATGTTGAAAACATTGAAACACTCATGGTGGGTGGTTAATTGCACTGTATTCGTTTTTAGCTGCCGAAAAGTATGCTATAAATTTTTTATATTTAATTAGAGTGTATGCAGTTTATATTGCATGATATGGGATCGGCATTGCCAAATGTAAAGATTTTATGTTTTTTTTTTCAAGTGTTAGAAAGTTTTCTAGTTTTTCGTAAGAGATTTTTCCAGCTTTTCAATAATTAAAAAAAATTGTTTTATATTCTTTTAGCCCTTCAAAAGTGCAACATTTTTATGTGAAAAATGGAGATTATATTAAAAATATTAAAATAATGAAGTCAAAAATTACAGAGAAATAATTTCTTACTAATTAATAACTTAATTAATTCAGGCTCAACTACATTCTTTCAATTAGGGGAAAAATGTGGTGAAGAGAAATAACTTTTTTGTAAAGCAGACATGTAAAGTTTTGTAAAGTTACTTATGGGATCTTATAATTTGAGAATTTCATTTATAGTTTTGTACGATTTGGACCCGTTCAATCACACTAGCTTTTCCAAAACATTGACTTCCTTTGAAAGTTTTTCTAATACCCTCCTCTTAAGGTCTCTGATTTCTCAATAAATAGAAATATTTAATAGCTTCATTAAATCATTCGCAAATCATTTTAAATACAAATGATATCTCTGACTTCTATTTCAACATACAATTTCCAAGCATTTTTGGTTTTTTTTTTGCTTCTTTAATCAATTGCTTGGTAATCATTGATGCATTACCCCACTTAACTTTAATAGCATGAAGAGAAATGAAAAGTATCATCATGCTTTTGACTCTGTTTAAATCGACTACTAACATTTGCACATTTAATCATATGTTGGCGTACAGCTCTCGTACTCGTAAACAACAAATAAACAGAAACCCAAACAAAAATTTATTCGTGTATTGCTGAACACAAGTACAATTGTAAGTAGCAATTTTAAATAAAGACTTGTTGTTCTTAATGTTAAATCGAACCGCAACGAATCGAAACGGATCGTCATCATCGACAATGATGATTGTTTGTCTGCTTGTAATTTTATTTGTTTCGAGTTGTTGGGGCAGGCAGTTTGAATGATCAGACAATGTGTTTAAATGATAATAGGAGCACGTTTGTAATGCCTCATGCTAACTGGTACAATTGTACATGGATTTTGGCACTGCGTCTTTAAAGGAATGAAATCATTGGAAAATGATTCCATAAAAAATATTCAACAAATTGTTTTTTCTTTCACTAAAGATCACTAAAAATGTTTTTAGAATTCACTGGTTTAACCGATTCCTAAAATATGACCACGTTACAGTCAGTACTTCTGGGGAAGTTTCCTCGACTATAGGAAAATGTACTCGTATCTTTGTCATTGTTTTATGGTCGAAAAGAGTAGACTAGTCCAGATCTTAACGATCGGACACCTACATTTAGATGACTGGCGTGCGTTGTCACTTAAGCTAAGAACTTACTCATGTCAATAAAAACCTAAAAGAGAACGAACAATGATACTGAAGTTGGCATATAGCCGAAACCGCTTTATCTCCCAACTCAACATGAAAAGGGATGACGGAAAATCGTTCCAAAAATCCACATAAAAGAAAGGTGTGTTTTTCCAAACCAACGTCTTAGGGATGTAAGGGCTCAGGAGGCCCACCTATTCAAGTAATTTAAAAGGATTGCCAAATGTCTTCTAATGCGTGTTTTTAGAGGTATAAAACTGTAAGTTGGTAACACTGCTTAATATGTCCGCTATTTTGACAGCTGTTATTTTTTTGTCGTGTTTGGTTTGGGTCTGCCATTTTATCATAAATAGACTGACACCTGAATGACGCCTGCAAATTTTGTGCAAAGTTATTTGAACACGCCAATAAGCAAAAACGCCACAATCCACTACCGAAAAACCATTAAATACATAGAAAGTCACTGTTGGGTGTATTTGATGGGTCGTTGGCATCATTGGTCCATATTTCTTTAAACACGGTGTCGGCCAGAACGTTAGAGTTATTGGTGACTGTTGTGATCACTGATTTTTTTGTACCACAATTGAATGCTCTTAATGTGAAGGAACTGTGGCTTCAAGAAGACAGTGCAATATGTCACACAGCGTATGCCACAACTAATTTGTTGAAAGCCACGTTCGGTAAGTTAGCCCCCTAGATCAGGCTATTTAACAACGCTGGACTATTTTTTGTGGTGCTATGTAAAGTCTCTGGTCGACGCCGATTGATGACTTTGAAGGCAACATTGCAGGTGCTTCAACGTATAGGAGTGGCGAGAGATTTCGACACTGAAGCTACCATGAAATGGTAGGGAGGGACGCAGGTAAAAAACTACACTACTATTCTCCACGAAGCAATCTAAGGAGAATTTCGAGCTAAAATTGAAGATTTTAGGCAGCGTTGGCACAAATTTAGCAGTTTTCGAGAATCATATCGACTTGAAACGGACACCCGCCCTAGCCCGACTAGCCTTAGCCGCGCACAAATTGATAAGTTGCCCGTGAGACAGGCCGCAAATGGAGCCGCAGCCTTAAGGTGAACGAGACATATAATGGCCTCAATTGCTGTAAAAAGTGATTGAAAGCTGGACTTGCCGATGCAACTTACTCCGGCGCAACCGAAATTAATGGCAATTAACACAATTTTCCTGTATTTAATTTGAACTTAAACCAAACTCAAACTGCTTTACTTACGAACACTTTTAACATATCGTCAGGCTAAGGGGCGTGTCCTCTTAAAAAGCTTGCCATCTTGATATATTGCCTGGCGAGGTAGATAGGGGAAGCAATCGCCGAGGCAAGTAACGTCCAGTAATTAAACACTCGTACCACTCACGGGAGCCAGTAGCCACAGGGTCGTAAGTTTCAAACTGGTTTTATGTCAGGCTTCGAACATGCACGTAAAGGCTTCGGCTTACACCAAAATCGAAGACTGTTTAGAATAACCGATATGACATTGTTATACAATGGAAACTGTCACTAATGATGCTATCGATAGCAGGGGATTAGATGACTTCGAATCCCTCAGCAAAAGATGAGCGGAATCAACGTTTAGGCAGTCATAGTTCTAAAATTGCTACCTATAGGAATGTGCATTGGGACGTTGGTGGTCGAATTTACTCATTCGAGGAGAAGACCACCATTGACAGGTGCCGACGTTAAAGCTAACCACACACGACATCTTTTTTACATCTGACTGTCCGGCTTTGTGGGTCATTGGAAATTCTGCATGTCGGTCAAAATTGTTATGTTACAAATTAATTATAATATTCGCTCATAGCCCTTGTTTGTCCCCAATAATATGCATTAAATGACGATACATGATTTATATAATCGATGTTAAATAGATAAAGAAATATTACCTACAGCCCGCTATTGCTACCGCCAATAGTCAATCGCCGCTGACTGTCTTTTCACGGCCTTTTCACGGGCTTTTCTCATGATAGAAACAGCTGATGTCAGCTGATTTATCAGATCAAAATAGATTACGCTCTAATTGAATTGTTGCCAGATGATTTTACAGAAACAATGTGTTAAGAGTGACGCACGATATTTACGCATATTTACGCAGTGGGATATTCGACATGTCAGATGTAAAAACATGTCGTGTGTGGGTGGCTTCATTGAGACATATCTGTCTTAAGATAGTCTGGCCGTAGGTAAACTTTTTTTATTTCTTTCACCACCGTATATTGATTGCTATTGGTTATAGATCCTTTTGTACTCTGATTAATACGAGCCATGATTTAATAGTGTTTTCACCACTTCAAGAGCAACAACTTAATCGAATGAATTTTTTTTAATTGAAGTTTATTTTTGTGCTTTATGTTACTTTGCCAGGACATTTAAGTACTATTCTTGTCGCAGTCTACGTTCAGTATACAATGTCATCACTAAATGACCTGGCCTACATGGAGTTATTTACGACACTGTGGTAGAGACACAGTATTCCGATTGGCAACTCTTCCATAATGAAATCGTTTAAGTTTTTTAATAAATTTATTCTTTCGTAGCGCTGGTTTTCATTGTGGGCTGAAATTAAGCAGGCCTACTTGTTTTAAACTTATTCTACCATTACAACAACTACAAATTATTGAAATTATATGACAAAAACAGAGACTACAGAATGAATGAATGAATAAATAAAATGAAGCATAAAAATTTACAACAGTAAAATGATGCCGACGTTGCACAGAGCCCAAGTGATGACAGTTGCGGTTACTTGTTGATGCGCTTTTAAAACCAATATATATCTCTGACATGGTAATTGTTATAAATTAACATTTTCATGTTATGACGGTTGTGCACAAAGCAGCCATTTTAACACAAAAAGAAAAGAAATGAAAACGAAGACTTTTAACTGGAAACATTAAATGAAATGTGAATGAGAATGGAAATGCTAATGGGCAGGAGTTATTTCAATCACATGCCAATTCGTAATGCAGGTAATAACTAAGATAATTACGGCTTTTTTGTTTAATGCTTGAATGCTTAACAGGCAAGAGGGCGAGAAGAACTTTGAAAAATCGGTTCAATAATAAATAAATATTTTTCCCTGTTAGTTTGTGTTAAAAAAAAGGAATAGAGAAAGAAGTATATATAAGTATAAGCGCCCCTTTCGACCCCTATCCTTCCTCGAATTGATTGCAGGCAGACGACTTCTCATTTTCCATCACCTTACTTTCATTGAGTCTCGTGCTACCACTAGCCTTTAAGGCCTATTTAGCCTACCGTTGAAATCGTAAATGTAACGTAAATATAAATGCAACGTAAATGTTTGTGCGCTTGTAGAATGCCTAAATCCGTGTCAGGTGTTTTTGAGACAAAAAAAGCCAAAATAATTGCAAATAAAATAAAAGAGAAAACTGTGTTTTAATTCCGGGTGTTTTTATTAAAAATATAAAATCAGGTTGAGACCTTACGGTTACATTTTACTACAGTCAGATAAGCATTTTCATAGCTACTCGTATAGCAAAAATTATCAGCTGATACAGTTACATTTACGTTTCTACATTTACGTTCGGCTAAATGGGCCTTTACTCTTGGCTGATTTCAGACTGTGGAACGCGCAGTTTCATTTTCCAGCTGGGGCTACTTCCCAGGGTTTTACCACAGGTCTGCTTCCTTTAATACATAGATGGTACCTTATGAACACAGCTATTTTGTTAACGAAACGGTTACGATGAATGTACCAATTGTCTTGTCTACACACCTTATATTCCTCTATCATGCGACTAATCAACGATAAATCTTGTATTCGGCAAATCAACGGTGAACTGTTCCATTACGGTCGAAACAAGAATCGGTAAATTTCTCGGACTGCAGTTTAAATGGCCTGCTTGCAACTATAGTTCGTGCGGTAGCGATAAATGCTCGTGTTTTCATGGCCAAACCTCCCCTCCACTATATCCCATAATTAGTATAAACTAAATGAGAATTATGACGTATAAACAACGTGTGTTTTTGATTTCTTAATGTGCTGACTACCACGTACTAATAATGTGTGTGTAGTTGCAATATGTTAGGTGCCTATTGCTAATGTTTGTGTGTGTTGGTTTGCCTATCGGTATGTTTAGGTTTGTAAATTTGTAAGGGCACGTTACACCTGTCGACTGGTAACTGTCAGCCTTCTTCCTTATCACGGAGTCTCTTGTAATTGCCAGCATTTATCTAAGGCTTAGGTACTCCATGGCATTCACATTGAACAAGTGTCTGTTCTAAGCCAGTGCTGGACATTAACACACAATGTGCGCCACCGTTTCAGCTTCTTCCTTAGGAGTATCTTTGTTGACTGAACCATACATCCCTTGCAAGGGTTTCTTGTAACCCTCTTCACGATTCCTCTTTTGGTCAATAAACACTGGATTTCCTACAGATATTAAGCTATCCGTCTCTTGCGAAGCTTCATGTTATATTTCTATCGAAATCTCATGGTTTAACGTCCTAGGAGTACCTTTAGAGATTCAACCGTTTGAACCGTCCACCGCTCGCGATGCACCGGAGTTGCTTCAGAGAATTCATATAATTATCAAGAGTAATGGAGAAAAAGATATCCCCCCCTAACATGGAGATCGACTGGTATCCAGAGTTCGCATACTAGATACCAGGCAGCCTTTTGGACACGCACCCCTGGCGTATGCTGTTCCACCATCATTAGGGGTTTTGTTTTTATAAGAAAGTATTAACTTTACTCCGCTCGACTTATTTAGCCAGACTGGCCGAGGGGCATATAATTCTGTATACTCAGTTACGGCAAACCCTCAAAATCTTTGTGCCTGCCAGCTGATGGCCGGGAAATTAAATAGCTCCGAACCCCTTAGCAGGAGTTGAGAACAAGCTCCTGGCAGCTATGTTCTCAAAATTGCTGTCATAGCAAATGACGTCGGTCACATTATGTTGAGCCAGTGCGGATATTATCGAATGAGAGTTGCTATTGTTAATCAGTCATTATGCTGCAATAAAGCTCTTGTTTGAAATTAATTAACGACATGATTGATTTTAGTATATGCTGCCAGCCAACTAAGGAGTTTCGAATGCGAAATTTATATGCAACACTTCCCTTCTCAATACCTGTCACCTCTACTGTGATTAACTACTGTTGTTCACTAGTGTGTGCGAGGGGAAAAAAACTTCCGCCTTAATCACAAGTTCTTGTCTTTCAAATGTCAAGTCATTGTTAACTGTCAAAAGTTTGAGGAAAACAAAGTTGTTAGAAGTCAACACAATACACCTATGTTGTTGTTGTTGTTGTTGTTGCTTTTTTAATTATGCACTTAAGCTCAATCAATTAAAAAAAATCAAACTGAAAACATTAAAACAACTCTGGCCAAACGATGCTAGCCTTGGCTTTGAAGACAAAAACCTTTTAAATTCCTTCGATATGAAATGTCTTTCGAAGGAGCATAAAAATTATTTTGATTCTTATCTCAAGTCTATTAACTATTACAAAGTAGTTAAAGAAAAACTTGTAGTATTGTTGATTTAATCAACAACAACAACAACAATGCTCGTACTACAACACGCTAATAATGTATTGTTTAAGCCAGGTGCGGAAACTAGCTTATGGTAAGGGGAAGAGGGGCAAGGAGGGTTGATGTTTGTGTGAGAAATGGCAAATAAACATAAATTGTGCGAAATTCTTGCTGGGGCGAAGGGGTGGAGAAATCTCCCACTTGCCCTATCTTCAACTTGATATGCGCCTGATACAAACTAACACAAGCATATCTACACACACACACTCACAGATGGATTGAATACAGGGGGAAAAAATGCAAATGGCCCAGCCAACCAAACAACAAACTCATCTTATTGGGCATGAAATGGAATCGATGTTGTTAATAAAGTTCTCTTTGGTCACTAAGTATAGCGGAGACAGCCGTAAACAACAAACATGGCTTAAAACATTTAACATTAAGCCATGTCTGTGACACACAACTACATGCAGAACAAAAAAAGGCAAACAACAAAACAATCCCTCTAGGAGAATTTCAAGAGGAAGGCAAAAAATAAGAACATTGCAAAAATGTCGTCATCATGATCATCATGATCACGAACATCGTCAGCAGCAAGCAGCAAGCGGCAGGCAACGGGCTTTTTGTTTTTACTTATTTTCTTAAGGCAAACACATCATCATCCATGCAATGCACATCATTATTTTGTCGATGCTGTTGCCGTTGCCGTTGCTGGGATTTATACGAGCAAAAAACCAACAATAACCAAAGGCAACAACATCAACGTACTTAGATCAAGTTGCAGTTTAAGAACCAAGCGACGACGCAACGTAGGTACTCGTATTCGAACAACGTCTTGTACATGGATACACGTTTATAAATATGTCCAGCATTGATAGGAACAGGCTTTTAAACAATTTCATTTTCTAGAGGATCTTTCAATTTCAACTGCAACCTCTTCACCGCCAACCACCCTCTTTTCCTAACATACGAAAAGGAAGGGAACACACACACACACACTCTCGTTCGTGTGGCTGTTTGTGCGAAAAAGTATTTTGTTTAAGTGGAAACAGCAAAAACCATTTAAATGGCAGAAACGAATAAAAACAGAACAAAACACACATATTTTCCGTAAAAAAGTAGTAAAGTTGTTATGGCTGTAAAGCTCGTTGAAAAACCACACAGGGTCTCTTATAATCATTTTGAAACACACACACACACATATGTTACTTTAAATGAATTCTAAATGAATTCATCGCAATCAGTGGTATCACATCCATCCAGCCAGCCATTCAAGCCACCAAAATACCAACCACAAAATTTACTCGCCTTTTCGCATCTTCGTTTGCCAATCACACACACACACACACTCACACACCCCCAGTCCTAGGAGCCTTAGCAATTCCAAACATTAAGTGCTGACGATATTTGTATAAAATAAGTATTTTTATGGCTTTTGTTGATTCGGTTTCAGCATCCATACCGAATTGAAAGCTTAAAAAAAAGGGATGCATGTTCTCCAATTCACATTGGCATTAAATTGTTTCCTTAACTTTGCACAAGTAGGAGAACGAGACAAAAACTTGCAAAAACCCTTTTAAAATTTGATTTAAATAAATTAAATTGGCAGTGGTCTACAACCTTGGAGGGAACTACACTAGTCTCAAAATTATCACTAATTCAAATTGTGATTAATTTTTTAATCATTGATAAAGATTTTTAATTAAATGTTTCATTGGTATGTAGACATCATAAATGTAAAAAGCAGCTGCTTTGAAAGGCAGCAAAATGTAAGGCCCTTTCGCACTATTGGATTGATTAAAACGGCTTGTCAAACTTTCCGGTTCAGATGAGGTCTCCCTTGTGCTGTTTCAATTAATGATAGAAGACAAGCCCTTGTTTTCGGATAATATGAGGCGGTCCTCTCCACTCTTTATTCTATTTATTGGCGTTCTACTGATGGGCAGCGGCTGAGGTACGAACACAGGCGGGTAAAGCCATCGATCGAATCACGGCATCAGGAAACATGGGAGGTAATGGTCAGTTATACGCCGGGCGCGGATTTATCGCACCAGGTACCTGAAACAATAATCCTTGTTTCAGGTACCTGTTAGACACTACAATTGTTAGACACTAATGCCAGACAGATGCTCATGGTCAAGCAGAACTCTAGCGCAGATGTGCGAAGGAATTAGCTATTTCACAGGCGGCTCCAGGCTATAGTATAGAAAGAATTTGGGAATTTTTCTTAAGTAGCCCCCAACCGAAAGATACTTCCGACTGCTGGAGCATAATACGGTTATCCAAGCGGAAGCTCATGCGATCACGGAGCGACTGCACGGGGTAAGAGGAACTGACAGCCCCGTAGAGGTTAACTTCTGCACGGGCAACCAACCCATAATAAGAGCCTTAGAATCCGATGGTGTTAAATCCAGGATGATTCTGGAAATCAAAAAGTCCATAAAGGACTACTAAACGCATGGTAGACTGCGCATTATTTGGGTGTTGAGTCCCTATGGAGTGGCCTGAAACGAACTAGCCAACGGTCTATTAATTTAGGAAAGAGAGCGCCGGGAAATGGGCTTAAGTGACACAAAAGCGTTTGAGGCCACAAAAGCTTAGGCAAAGTCGTCCCAAACAGTACTGTGGAATGAAGTCACGATGAGGGAACAATAAAGACCCTATGGGGAGACACAAAGGGGTATAAAACAAGGATGTTGACAAGAGTGAGCCAATTCGAAATTAGTAAGATGGTGAGTTAATTGAGGGGTTACTAGGGCTTCCGGGCTGATCTTCGCAGTATACGATGTGACGATAGTAATGAGAGCGGGGCAGGCAAGAACGACGGCCTATGTCACCTCTCGGCTTTCGCACTACAAAGGAAACAATTATTCACTGATTTGACAGGCATTGACTGGCAACTACTCCGGAGGTTTTTTAGGGTGGTGACTTTTTCATGGATGGAAATTATTTTATGATTAAATGTTAACAATAACTTGTTTGTCGCAACTAAAGTAGTGCTTAAATTTGTTTTCAAATAACCATTATATGTTTGCCGCAACAATATATTGTTGCAGCGAACATAATATGGTTGTCGTAATTATGCCACAAACCCGTTTTTTTGCGTGTCCGATCTCAGAACTGACTTCGTTTATTATTAAAAGTGATAGATATATTCTTAAAATTCTTGTAGTTGAAAAATACAGCGTTTTCTTTTCTGTAGAATAATTTTGCCTTAAAAAATGTTAATGATTTTTTCATATTGCCCCAAACTCACTGGGTGCTGCACTTTATTACGATTATAACGGAACAAAGGTAATTAAATCAAATTTAAACTAGAAAATAAACACATGAAGTAAAACTCTTGTTTGTATCAGCAGTGTAAATAATACAGTTGTAAAAAAAGAGTTGTATTTCACCCTGAACTTTGAATTGAGTTGAAAAATGTGTTCCAAATTCACCAGTTTTTTGTGCAACATATTTTGAAGGGAATGTAAAGTATTTCCTTAAGATTGCATATTTCGTCGCGAGGAACATAAGCATGTGCAAATGTCAACATATATGCAATATTTTTCCCAGAAAAGAAAACGCCATAAAATGCTTCTTGTGACTGTTGCTTAATCGCTCAATGACACAGGGCCAGGCTTTACAAAAGTCTGTTGTATGCAGCAAGAAAGATGTGTGAAACTGACAGGCAGGCTGTTATATGGTGTAGGGCATACTCGTGTATTTTTTTATTTATAAAATTGTCCAATCTGCAAATAGTTTCGAAAATTGCTCCTTTTTTATATTCCGTCTTTAAGGCATTTTAAAGCTGCTTGTTTGCTAAAGGAATTAAATGCATTTTAACATATAAAATCAATTTTGTCTTAAGGAGAGCAAAACAAGACAAAATGAAAGCTGAATAAAAGAACAAACAAAAGAATGGTAAAACATTAAAGTAACAATTCGTTTTCTCAGCGCAAATAAAAGATACAAAAAAAAAAGAATGCAAATCAAACGATTTTAGATGCTGGAAAAAGTCCTTTAAAATTCAGTGAAACCAAACAAAGAAACAAGACATTCATTCTACCTCTGCACAGTTCAACTTTACAAACTCAATTATTTTTATGGCTCGTTGGCCGTGATGTTTAACGTGAAGTTTTGTTAACACTTTTTACATGAAAACTGAACAGCAATGCCTACGATACTTGTGTAACGTCTATTCTACTGGCCATCGTGCTACGAGTCAGTCATTCAGTCATCATCTTAATCAATATAAAACATTAAAAAACAAGAAACATTTAACGAGTTGTTTTAGTTAAATTTTAACCAGTTTAAATTGTTCCTAAGTTTAGTTTCCTTCGCATTCGCCTGTGTGTGTGTGTGTTAGTTAGTGAGATCATGTCAAAGAAGACATTTTGCTCAACACTTTTACCGTGTCTTATTTTGTTGCCTTTTTTGCTTTTTCACTTGCTTTTGATAAAAAGGTGTTTTTTGAACACATCACATTTTGATTCGTGCAACCCCTCGATTTTAGTTTAAAATTTCAGTGGAATGAATGGCGGCAGGGACGGAACTCTTCTTTGCTTTTGCTTTTTATTTTTATAATTTCATTTTTATGCTGAAATTCGTTTAAAACTTGACATCCTGTTATAATGTGCTGGCAATTTAGCTGTGAGGCTTCAGTTTTAGTTTCTTTTTTTTCTACTCCAATTTAACTTAACAAAGTGTGTTTGTTACACACGGCAGACGTTTAGTTTGCGTAGTGCAAGACAAGTGTCCGACACCAAAATGACTGATGCCTGGTTTACGGGCGGGTTTTTTTTGTGCTTATATTTTTAACAGTTTAGTTTTTATCTTAAAAATACAAAAAAAAAGGAAAAACGAAAATTGGTTCAATTATTTAATTTACACGAAGACAAAGTGTCAAGCTTTCGTAATATTGAAACATTTAAACTGGCATCTTGATATTGCAATGTCCAACGTCGTTTACTGAACCAAAGGAGATGCAGCAAAGCGAAGGTATTGAGGTGAAAGGACTTGGTAGAAATATTTTAAACAGCCTTGTTGAAGATCTTGTGCCACACGAAACCGGGATAGAGTTGAATTTAATAAAAGCTTGTTTAGGAAATATATTTCCACTGGCACGACGTGGGCTATGTAGGGCAAATGATGCCTCTAGTTGTTTAAGGAAACTTAAGCGTTTGCTTAACCGCTTATTATTGTCTTATTTCTTTCATTTAAAGACCCCTCGTTAAATAGAATAGAATTCCATTTCCTATTAAGAGAATGTTAAAAAAACATGGTTGCAGCAACCATATTATGTCCTCTTTAACAAAATGTTATTGTGACAATATGGTTATTTAAAACCATTTCAAACATTACTTTAGATGCGTTAAAGGCTACATTTAAGCCTTAAAGGATTAGATTAAAAAAATAGAGTTTGACAAGGCTGAACTCAACAGACTTCCCGAAATATTGCAACGAGGTAAGTTAGACCAAAATAAGAGACGCTGTGAAAAAAACTTGTACAGTAGGCCCCAAGAACAGTTATGGTATCACAAATAATTTGCACATAAACAGTGGAGTACGGCAATGATGTTTACTCTCTCCTTTATTTTTTAACCTCTATACAGAAGATCTACAAGATGAAACCTTAGACGAAGTTTAGAAAGGCTTAAAAGTTTTAAAGAATGCACCAACAAAATTAGATATGTCGATAATATTACCTTAATATCTCATGACATTCAAGATTTACAGTTTCTTCTTCAAACAGTTATGACACTCAGCAATGCTGTGAGTTTTCTTTTCTAGACAAAGTGTAAAATCTTTTGCCCTCTTTTTATACTCGAATTATGTTTCGCCCACAAAAGGTGTTTTTTTTTACAGTTTCCTGTTTAAACAATTATTGCACACAGCAATGCTTTGGCTTAAACGTCAACATTAAGAAAAATAAAGTTGTTTTTTTTTTTTTTTTAGCAAGAATGTAACATTTCTTACACTTTTGTTATACTCGAAATATATTTGGCCGACGAAAGATGGTGTTTTCTTTCTAGATTTTAAGCTTATTAATGACGAAAGTCATTGCCGTTTAAGAACTCTATTATAAAAATCCCAAATAATAAGGGTGTGTTAAGCATCTACCCTTTAAAAAGGCGACATTTAATTTAAGAAACGAAAATGCCATAAGAATATGATAGTGAGCATTGACAAATCACTTCATCCTAATGCGCAACTAAGAATAGCTAATACTACAATTGAACATGGCAACAGATTTAAGTGGTGCTTGGCCCAGCGGACATGGAAAGCGGACATGGAAATAAAATGCAGGATAGAAATGGCCAGAAGCGCATTTCTTAAATACCAAAAAAAAATTATATGTAGTCTTGAATTTAACAAAATGTAGCGAACACGTAAATTTTACGCAGACTAAACACAGAACGTCAACGACTTTTTGCCATAAAATTTGAGCGAAAAATATAGACTTGTTTAATTTATAGTCCAAGGAAACGGGGCATCGGCAGTAACCGTCAAAAATGGAATTAAAACAATTGGCAGCCACATAGCAGCCGCATCAGACAGAGCAGAATTTGCAATTTTAATATCGAATTTACCATAAATTGAGATTTGCTTACAACCTGAGAAGGATAGCCACCTGGAGAGAGCGAGAGAGAGAGAGAAAAATTATTTCTTCATCTGAAGTCCCTTTTCACAAAATTCCAATAAAAAATTCACTTTTTTTTCGTAAGAAGTCACATTTAAACCGGCCTTATTTCGAAGAAAATTGTTTCTCATTTTTCTTTTAATGAAATGTCGACAAATCGACAATTAAGAGGCCCTTATTGTCTTTCAAGTCACAGTGGCTCATTGGTGAAAATTTAGCGACTTCTGTAAATAATCTAAAATTCAGGATTCAGAGGCCTGAGAGCCCTCTTATTATGGTCGGTGTCGAAAACACTTCCACAAAAGATTTCATTTAGATAAATTATTAAAATCTTCTCAATTATTTCAAACACAACATTATCGCATTTTCTGTAAATCTGAAGAGCACCGGCTTGTCCACAGTGAACGCGGAGCCAGCCTATGCTTTTGGGGGGTGGGTAAGTATTAACAAAAACAACGAATTCTAAAATCTTTCTAAAATCTTTCTAAACTTTTTGTCTGATAAACATTTTAAAGTTTTTAATGCTTTTGTAGGGGGCAAATCTCCCCTTTTCGCATTCCCCCTTGAATCCGCGCCTGCTTAAGACAATCACACTATAATCCGGTGTTAATTATATCCAATTAATAACTATAAACTCCGGTTAGATAAATAACTTCAGTAAACTCATAATTCCTAATTTGTTGCTGAAATGAATTATTGTGCTTTTCATTGTTGTCTAGAATTGTTGTTGATTTACTACAACTTTGTGTAAGAGCATTTAAAGCGGTAAATTAAAGGAAGGTACGAGTGATTTCCAAACTGATTTTAAAAGCAAACGCATTCAATTAAATAGTGAAGTTGCAACAATTAGAAATTACACATAAATACGTTGCACTTGCATTCGGTCGTAAGTGGCAAATATAATTTTAAGTGTGTGTTGCATAAATCTTTAGACGCACAAATGCCATCGTTGAACGAGTAACTAACTACAATGTAAATATTTTATTATAAAGTGTTCCACACTACTCCACCCCAAACGAAACCATAAACATTCAGTCAAACACGTTCGCTCATGTTCGCTTTGTTCAAATACTGCTCTGCTGTGCTGTGCCTTGCTGTAATTATAGCACTTTTTTCTTTTTTAATTTCGTACTATAATTTATTTTACGATTGTTTAAAATTATTTTTTAATGGCTGCTATTTATGAAGAATGACTAGTGTAGAGTTAATTGTTTATAATTGTGTGTACTCAAGTCAATGGGGTCGGTCAATATGAGAGTGAATAAAAAAATAGCAACGTTTTCCAGTTTATTTTCAAATTTCCCAGATACTTGTGTGCCAGTACGTCTATATAAATCAATTATGAAATATTGCAAGAAACATTTTACAAATGGAATCAAAAATATTGTTCCTTCATCTGGCGAGGCAGAGTGTGAAGTGTTTTAACCATAAATTGCATGTGAAATTGTTATATTCGGTTAAGTAGGTCGTATTGGATGTTTAACAAGCGTGTGAGGGGCCTAGCAAAATTAAAAATTTTAATCTGAATTTGAATAAATTTATCAAACACAGGATAACAGGAATGCTCTTTCCCATTTCTGTTTCATTCCCGAAGTCGGCAGTTCCCTTTTGGATTTTTCAAGCGCCCTTGGCGTTATTATCTTCAGGAGTTTTTTTTAAAAGTCTGGATCTGAATGAGCTTATTGCCTCCGTTATTAAACAGTATAGTTCCTACAAGAAGCGACATAATTGTGACACAAGAGTAAAGTGAGTTTCGGTTCTTACTTTTCCTGCCGTTCTACGCACACGATAGGACGTGTAGGATCCACTCTGAAAGATATTATAACAACGCATGATAAAAGAGGAGTTGGAAAGCCTGGTAGTGCTCATCTCGACGAAAATATTCGATGCTGATGGCTGAAGACATCGCAAATAAAACGTCAACAGAGCTTTCATGCAATTCGCCATTACACATTGTCTCCATCACGCCGTCGCTTGGTCAACTGCTTTAGCTTGAGAATTTGAAATAGGAGGCAAAACGCCCCGATTACACCTTTCAGACATATTTTTTTGGGGACCCACTAAATAGTTTTGCAAGCACTTAAAGAGAATTTATTGATCTTGTGGAATTCACATGGCTGTAAATAAAAAGCTGAAGTTGTTCAACATTTTGACTATGAAATTGTGGGGTCTTATCACGCTTCATATTCTGAAATATCGATCGGCTCTAATGCCAAACACACTCAACTTGGTTTAAAAAAATAGAGAAAATATTTCGTTAGTATTGATTTTATCAATCGCTTCGCGGATTGAGAAATCCCCTTGTTAGATGCCCCATGTGGACATGTTTTTTTGTGATTCTCAGCAACTAAATTTTTTAGCACCCAGGACATGTATCCTGAGCCTGAAGCTGGCAGACGAAGGCTTTCGAAATGCGATCAATAACTACCAAACTGGCACAGATATATCATGATTTACGTCGGCGCTATTCTCTTGACATAATCCGACCGTGGTCTTAGCACCGAGTGTATTAAAACGTCCCTACATGCACTTATATAGGTAGCAATTGAAGAGAATGGCTGCATGCACCCTGATCCCACTTCTTGCTTAGGGGTTTGGAGCTAACCATTCTCCTGCTGCCTATTGACTTTTCTATTGACAACCTGCGTTGCAATGCAACGGCATATTGATTCTCACGAGTTGGGTGTAATCTACAGCCACGACCTGCACTCTACAGGGAGCGTCACCAATAACCAGTCTGGGTATTGCGTTCCAGAGGCTACTGTTTCCCTAGATACTATGGGTTGGACTTAGAAAGATCTATCTTTCAGCTTCAGGCCCCAGACATGCCTCGGCGACTGTTTCACACATCTCCCACGTTTAGTCAATGTGGAGGGATGACCGAGAAGACCTGCCTCCGGGGACAGACCTAGCTGGCACTATGAGCACCAGAGGATAATAAGCTCCAATTAGATGTTGTTAAGGCCAGATCAGTTAATGTGATATTGTACAGCAAAGCAAGCTGTCAAGAGTCCAGCGAATAGTGCCGGTCACGGCCGCATAGAATTCACCCGATAATGGAACCACCAGATGGAATCGACAAGAGACAGAACTCCACAAAGCTGCGAATATTATCCCCTTTAGTTGAGTGGATTAATATTTTAAACACTTTTTCAAATGCCTGCTCAATAACTTCCTGATATTCCATTCTCACTCACACGAGGCATTTTTTTTATTTTTAAAGGAACGCTGATCTTTCAATTTCAACATTCTGTTGGAGAAGCTACAAAACTCACATTGGGACCGGATGATGATATTTGGATTTAATTTGGGATCGATCCGTATGCAGTAAGACAGTATCGTCCATAGACCCATTTGTATGCACCATGCTAAGGACATGTTGAACGAGGTTATCTACGGATGGCAACTTTAGTTCATTTTGCATTGCCGGTCATGCTTAATGGTGTTTTCGTTTCTAGCAAAAATGTACAATTTTTTGCACTTTTGTTATACTCGAAATATGTTCACGGCCACAAGAGGTGATGTTACAAAAACCCATTATAATTAATGATCTGTATAAAATGCCAAATAATAAGCGTGTGTTCGGCATGTATCCTTCAACAGGGCAACATTTTATTTGAGAAACGAAAACGGCATAAAACAAGTTATTACGTTATGCGTAACTATTATACTGAACGGGAAGCAGTTATCCATGTTAAAGTAACTTATGCGTCATTCTTCAATGAAATTATCAATAATATACGATATTTAAGGGAACTTCATGGACTATGTGTGCCAGTCTATCCATGGAGAGAAGTTGGGGGTCCAATTTCACTACAACCGACACTTGATATCATGCTCTTCAATAAGTAAACATATGTCGATATTTGAACGTAAAAGAAACGGAATTCACGACCACTTCGAGTTGGAAAAAATACATCAAAATGCACTTGAAATAGAATCGTATAAAAAAATATGATCTTAAGGTCTGATAAAGTTCTTTTTGACGCTCAACTCCAGCTGATCCTAGATACGAGTCCTAATAAGTTATTAACAGTCAACATTTTTATTTATGTACTGAAGCACTCATACTGTAGTTAGGGCTGACTGGTGTACTGGTAGTTTCACTTACTGTCTATAACAATAAAAAGTACAATTAATTAAGGCCATAATTGGTAAAAGGCAAGAGACAACAGACAACAGACAAGAAGTTTAATAAGAACAAGCAAAGAAACAAGTCGTAGCGAAAAATTCATAATATTTCTTTTTGTAATTTCTATAGAAATGAATTCATACATGTGTAGAAATATGCTGCGTATTGTAGCTACATGAACTATTAAATATATCGTGCTCTTACCTATTTACTGACGAGGGCAGTGTTGAAAGAATGCAAAAATAATTAAAGCTTCATCTACGAGATCTTTGTAAAAACAAATAAATTTGTATGGTCCTAACCAGCAGAAAAGAAGAAGTTGAAAGTGACATAATGTCACTATGCTCAGGGCAGTTTTTAAAGGTTCATGAGTATCTGATTATAAAGTTCTAAAAGAGTTCAGTATCGAAGTGGGTATTTGCTATAGGTGTGAGCTGATAACCCCAGTGCACGGCCGGCAGTTCCCCAACAGCTTCTTTAACAAGTCCATAATTTATTGTAGAGCCAACTTGTCAATAAAACATATGATTTATTATATCCATGAATTTTGTGGGGTTTTCTAAAAATGTCTTAAAATTCGTGGACACTATTACGCTGTCAGGATACAGGAATTACTTCGTTGGGCGCAATATTCCACATTTTATATATGACTTCTTACAGCGACTTTTCAGTTCGACCTCGCATATAACATACCTCAGCTAAATATTTGTAACAACATGAAAAAATACTTATTCACTTACAATACGCTTAAATATGATGTGTGTGTATATGTGCAGCTGTTTACGTAGTTGTTAAATGTGCCCGTTAGTTCACTGGGTGCGACTGTATCCCCATTGTTCAATAGTTTTGAGTGGACGGACGGTATCGAAAAAAATCAATTTCTTTCATGGTTCTAAAAATGGCGATTTGGATTAAATTTTGGGACAGTCAGTAAAGTGTTATTTGTTCTGTGGATTTTTGGAACGAATTTCCGTCATTACTTGTAATCCTTGATTGGTCCTAAATTATCAAGTGTCCTAAAACACTTCCGCTGGGCACACCAGAGAGTATGTAATTATGAATATTTAATGAATTTGTTTGCGGTCTAACGACTTATCTGGTCCTAAATTATCTATGATTGGGTTAGTTGCCACTTAACTGTCTCCTCTGATGAATACAAAACAAAATTAGAATTCCGACAGAAATAAATCTTTCTAATTTGTTTGTGCTCCCCGTGGCAATTCTCTCACTCTCTATTGTCTCTCTCTCTCTCTCTCTGGCTTGGAAATGCAGAGAATAGTCAGTTATAAACATCTTATGGGTTTCTTTAGAAGCTGGTTACTTCTCAGGCCCGAAGTTACCTATGATTGGGTCAATTGTGTCTTAAGTGCCTCCTCTGATTATCAGCTAAATTACAATCGATACCACAACCACAATGCCGATAGAATACGTGTACAAAACTAAATTTTTTTGCTTTCTCTCGCGGTCTTATCGTTTTGGCCATATTTGCAAGAAGTAGCGTTGCCATATCGTTAAAATAAAATGGTTAAATGGTTGTAATATACCGTCGACAATCAATGATTTAATATAATTCGTCGTTTTCTATTTTGATTTAGTTGTTCGCGAGAAATTGAGAATAATCAAATGGACGGCGGCGCATATTCTTTGCCTAACTCTGGTCTAGATCAACTTTTACCTTTCGCAGATTTGCTAGCATTTGAAGTGAAAGTCAGCGTTTTTAGAGTGTACAAATTTTAAAACATTGTGAAAATTTAGAAGTCTTGTGTTTCACGTCAGGAATTTATAAAATCTCTTACGTATGGGGAGACAGCCTAACCAGTGCTCAAATTTTCTTTTAGCCCTCAGAGCGCAAAATCATTCGCCAAGTACGATTGGCAAACGTATTCGTTCTAACCTAGACCAAATTATCCCGGCAGTCTTCTGATTCGCTTAGCATATGCCTGATCATTAAAGGATACCGAAACTTACTGCTAGCGTATAAGAGGGGAGTGTGTCAGACATCAAAGTTAAAAATGTTCCAAAATAAAAGTTTATTGAACTTATTTGAGAATGTTATTTAACAATAGGCTTATTATTTTATTTCAAAGAATAATCTAGAATTATTCTAGAACTATCAGAGAACTGGTTCCCGAATTGGTTGCTTCTTATCTGATTCTACAGATGCTATCACAGAAACTAAAGTACTGCCTTTTGTACATATTGTAGAACAAGTACAGGTTGCCGCCATTTTGGTAAACATTAGTCTTGACAGTTCAAATTTGGCAATCGTGAAGTAGAGACGTGGCAAACTTATTATGGAAAAATATTCGGTAAACCAATGTGTTTTAATTGTTAAAACATTTTATCAAAATCAATCATCGATTACTGTGACGATGAGAAAGTTACGTGAAATATTTTGGAGAAACAACGTGCCAACAAGACGCACTAACAATCGTGTAGTGACTGATTTCGAAGAAAGAGGGACTTTAGCTGATAGGCCCAAGCATGGACCACAACGTGCTGCAAGATGGGCTGAAAACATTACTGCTGTTCAAGAAAGTGTTCAAAACAATCCATCAACCTCAATTCGACACCGTGCTGAGGTGCTTGGTCTTCAAAGAACAATTTTGGCCAGAATTGTGCACAAAGATTTGCATTTGTTTCCATTTAAGATTCAGTTGACACAAGAGCTTCTTCCAGAAGACCATTTACGTCGCCGTACATATGCCAATAGGATGCTACAGCTAGCCCATGACAACCCCGATTTTCATGGCAAAAATCATAAAATAAAATCATAAACAGAATACCCTCAAATTATTCATCAGTCACCTTTGCATCCGTTAAAAGTGACAGTCTGGTGTGCAATTTGGTCAGGAGGAATCATTGGACATTACTTCTTCGAAACTGAAAACGCCGTAACGGTAACTGTCAATGGGGAGCGATATCGTGATATGATTGAAAACTTTTTAACGCCACAACTGCATGCTTTGGCCTCGACTAACATGTAGTTTCAACAAGACGGTGCCACATCGCATACAGCCAGGATTACAATGGAATTACTGCGAGACCTCTTTCCACAACAAGCGATGTTGATTGGTCTCCACGGTCACCTGATTTGACTGATCCGGACTTCTTTTTGTGGGGATATCTGAAAATCAGGGTTTATGCAAACAAATCAGAAACGCTGGAGCAACTCAAATAAAAGATTCGTGATGAAATTAATGAAATACCGCGTAAAATGTGTGAGAATGCAATAAAACATGTGTTCAAAAGGGCTCGTATTTGTGGGGCTATTCCATACATAATTGCCGACATTAAATAAAACATGTATCCATATACGATCCATTCTTTTTTATTTAATAAAAAATTATAAACAAACAAAGTAGTATACCTTCCCGGCAGATACCCTGTAGTTGAAACTTAGATGTTCCTGAACTACAGGGTCCTAAGAGTAATTCAGTGTTCGTGTTTGGGTGCATGTTCTTCTGTATTTGTATTGTTACGTTTGAAAGCTTAAGCATAACTACTAACTGCTTAATGAGTGTTGTATCTATTCGTATTCCCACACACACACACACACACACACACACACATGTACCGTGGTAACGTTGTAACAAAAACAACAACAGCAAAAGGCACAAAAATCATTTCAAGCAAATAAATAGAAAGGAAAGAAAAAGAAAAAAGAATTAATTAAAACTAAAATGATTTATAATTGTGCGTTTATTAAGCGTTTTAACAACCAGCAATAAGATCATGATTTGCTGTTGCCGCTGATGTCAAAATCATGATGCCTACACGACTACAAAAACAAGAACAACAACAATAATGATAGCGATTATTATGATGGCGATGGCAATTGCAATGGTGATGATGATTGCTCAGGTATGAAAACAAAAACAAATAAAACAATTGTGCGAACATTCATTTTTTAATTGTTTTGAAATATTTTTTTTTTTCACATATTTTTTCGATTTGATTTCAGTCAGTCTTGCTATGAAATCTCAGATTGGCTGAGTGATGTTTAGTGAATTATAAATCATACACGTACGACTTAAGGCCTTGTAATTAGCAACAACTTTATCCGTTTTCTTATTTATGTATTTTTTTTCTGCCGTTTTTTCTTTCTGTTTTTTTTTAAATTTGAAAATATAGAAAAGTAAAGCGTAGTAAAAATTAGCTACAAGAACGGTGGGCTTAAGGTTACAATTTGTATTATTTGTTTCTAGTTAAACTAAAGAAATAAATTGTTCAATTTGGGGTTTCTTAAATTTGAAAAATTTTAAGTTTGGAAGAAAAACGGCAGTGATATATAAGGGGAAGAAGAATCCAGGCCCAATCTGAGCGCTGTCGATTGCGGGTTATTTTTTTAAGTCGCCCAATAATCGCTCAGAATTTGTTTATAATGCGGTTCCACCGTCAGACTTAATTCAATGGGTGTTCACTTCTGCATCAGCGTCTGCTACACACATATTTACGGAAAGCGGCTTATAAAATTTAACGGTCATTTCATAAAGTGTGGAGGGAGCAAGAGCTTCCGATTATGTCGTCTATTTTACAGCCGACAAAGTATTGCCCTCGCTCAATAAGTTCGGCTTGAGATATTTCTAGTTTTTATACAAATTTGGTTAAAGGTTTTTTGATGAACTGGTTAAACAAATGCGCACACAGACATGTAGCTAATCATCCAATAAACAAATTTTTTTATAAAGGAATATGGATAAAAAAATTAGGTAAAAATCAAAACAAAATCGCAACAAATATTATATTTTCGCTAAAATATTTCAAGAAATTTTTCAAAATATTAGCAAATCGGACTGACCCTTTAATACAAACTTTCCCTTTAATACAAACTCTTATACTGTTTGAACACACATACGTCCGTACAGTGAATCAAGATACCTCGTTTGCTAGAATAAATGCTATAAAAGAAGATTTGGCCTACAACCAACGAATTTTGGTGTATCTATAAAACAGACAGCAAACTTGTTTATTTACGAAAAATTTTCGGTAGCCATACAGTTTAGCGTTTCTTATTCTTCACCGCGCGCCGCTTTACTTTAACACCGTAATTAAATTCAATCGAAACAATTGCAATATTATTCTTCAATATTCGAACATTTGATCATCTGACTTAAATCTTTGCTTCCTTTCATCATAAAATAATAAAACTTAAAATATGAAGGTGTAAAAGGTGCGTATTTTAGTACCCATTAAGTAACTCATTGACTCTCTCAACAAAACTATGGGTCACTTCCACTTTAAGTAGGGAATGAGTGATTAGAAAAATCTGAAAACTGGCATTTTTTTTCTACGGGACTAGGGTTCCCTCTTATTTGTATGTGAAATTTTCACTTTACGTAGAGAGTTGTAATTTGGTATAGCCCAACCGTCTGTAAACTTTAAGTTAAAATAATTTTTATACATACATACAAATATATATATATATTTACAAAAAAAAAAGGTTTAAAAAAGGGGACAGATCCGAAAAAAAACGAAAGTACCAAGTTCTTATCCGAAAATTCCGGGCGATAAAAGTTCTGAGATTGAAAAGAAGACAAAATTCTTGTTATGTACGAGTACAATACCAACTTATTTCTAGGCACCCTGCTAGTTTGACAATATCTTCTTACTTGCTAATATGGGGAAAATGTTACCAGGCTAGCAGGTTGCTTAGAATAGGTTCTTCGCCTTATTTTCACATGAATGCTTTTGTGCGGATTTATGTTACTGATTAGCAGCGGCTAAAGTGCGAACATAGGCGACTAAAATCAACGAATGCTTAATAGTTCGCGCGTTAATCCCTTAACCCATAGCACGCTCTCATAAGTTGATTAAAAACAAAAAGGTTTTAAAAATTATGCCTTTAAAGTACATTTTAAGGCTTATTATAATATTTTTGTATGGTTAAAATACTTTGGTTGTGGTTAGAACTTTAGAAAAAATGGCATTGCGCAACTCAATCGTGTTGCAATTTTTATGGATGGAAATCATTTAATGATTAAACGTCAAAATTCACTTCTACAATGCAACTAAAGTAGCATTTAGATCTTTTTTCAAATAAACATTAAATGTTTGCCACAACAATATATTATTGTAGAGAACATAATATGGTTGTCGTGACCAAACCACAACCATGTTTTTTCTCAGCATTCGGAAAAACTGCGCTACTAAAAATACAGCTTTACGCTTCTCTTGGTGGTTCTGACCAACCTGTCGTTTTTATTGTATCATCTGCTAAATTAAGCCGCTCAATTAGTTGGTGGCCATTTTTTTTTCTATTTTTATTTTCCAATTTTTAATACTTCTATACCACTGTATCTCCATTTAGCTCTATTTATCTCACCCATTATAATTGTTTTTTTTTTAATAAATACTGCAACAATAATTTTACTGAAGCACATCCGCCATTTTGGAAAATAAACAACTCAAAGTTAAAGCAGAAACGAACCACAATGTTTTTTGAGACAATTAACGCTTTGATTTCAATTAAAATCGATCAGTACAATTGAATTCACTATTTGCGACCAACAAAAACTCACAAAACAACACAGACAACAAACAAGACGTTCACATGTTTTTAATTAATTCAATAAAATTGTTACGTTACCAAGTTATTTCAATTAAAAAAATGTTTATTTTTTTTCTAAATTTTTACGAGATATATTTTTTCGAATCAAACCAGCTGGACCGAATGCAGAGGACACACACACACACGCAGTAACACACATATCTGCTTCCAGTATTTAGTTAATATGGCTCATTTAAGCTGTGGACGTTGCATTAATGCAATTTCATTCAATTCGATAGAATTCAATTCAATTGAATTCATTTATTTTTTTTCTTGCGATTTTGCACAAAAAATTCCTCTCAACACTTTCAATCGCTAAATGTCATTATTATGAGTCAAAATCTAGGTTTTGTTGCAATAAGCATTTCTTCTGTATTTAATTTCATGTTGCCATTATAAATATTTATTTAGTTAGTGAGTGTTTTTTTCTCTAAACGACCAAAGGGAAGCTTAGAAACCAATTGAGAGGCGAAAGTCATTTATTTGAGAATAAAAAAAAAGTTTGTTTGTTTCAACAATTTTATGCGATTTTATATGAAAATATCATAATAAAGAATTACAAAGAGTTTTAAATCGTAGAAAATGGTTAACGGATTAACCTCCTAAAGCAATTTTTAAAGCCGAAACAGCTGACGCTGGTTCATTGGCGTAAACGGGTATATTACGGCTGCGCGACATCTCTAGGGTGAGAGAAATGGCTCGCCGCATTAATCTGTCAAATGCCACAGTGGCTTCCATGCTGTGTCAAACAGATTCGCCTCATGCATTTCAGTATAAACTAAACCGACTACTCAGCCGACCCACAAACCGCAACAGTCCATACATTTTGTTTGCTCCGGTTGCTCATTAGACCATATGTGACAATGTATGCAACATTACGGTCGCAGATTTAGCCCAACATTGTTTAGTGGAAAGGGGGAGAAGTAGGCGGTTTCGGAACATTGTTGGAAAAGTTTGTCCGCTAAAACGTAAATTTTAGTTAAGTAAAAATTTTTTCCACTAAAAAAACGTATTTTCAATGCTGTACCAGACCGGCAGTGTTCAATTCTTATACTTGCTGTAGTTAACGCACTTGCATAAAATCCTTTGAGCTGACTCTACGCATACGCATTGCTATTCGAATGAAGGTGGAACTAAAGACGTTTGCCTAGGGCCGACTAGACGTTAAAAGTGGTTACATAAACGTTTTGTTTAATTTGCAATGATACATGGAAATATGGACCATGGCAGCGCACAGTTGGTTCAACGTTAAATATTCATAATAATAAATGTTACTTTTATGGCGTTTTCCTTTCTGAAATAAAATGTTGCCGGTGCAAATAGGTATTAGGTTTTTCCCGTTTCCCAAGCCCTTATTAAGGTACCTCTATGACAATTACAATGAAATAAAAATAATTAAATGACATTTTAACATACAAATAAAGGCATGAAATAATACTTTTGTTTGTATAAACAATGTAGTTAATACGGTTGTAAAAAAGAGCAGTATTTCACCATGAACTTTAAGTTGAGTACAAAATAAATCTTCCATATTCGACTGTTTTTTGTGCAATATAGATATATAGAAAGGAACATGCCGTTTTTGATAAATGATGCTTATTTCTTTTAGAAAGGAAACTCCCATATCTAAGTTTTTCTAAAAAGTTGGGTAAAGTCATCCTCATGAGCTGTCTTAAGCAACCAGTAAAATGCGCACAGGAACTAGCTTTATTACAATGTGTAGATCTTGCCATTACGTATGAAATACAATGTCACTTAAATGTCCGTCTCTAGATTGGTTGCAGCAGTCGATCCTTTGAAGGTAGTTTTCGACCACTTTTTCGGGCCGTATCTCGGCGATAACTTGACGAATGTTGGTTTTTAAATGATCCAACGTTAGGGAATTATTCGCGTAGACACGGTCTTTGACGTATTCGCACAAAAAAAGCCTAACGGGGTCAAATCGCATCATCTTCGTGCTTAATTGACGGCACCAAAACCTAAAATTAAACAATTAAAATTATGTGTTCTGGAAACCTCCAAAATCGTTCGTATTGTACAGTTCGTGGCAACTTCTATCGAATGCACATATCCTCCACTTTATAATCTTCAATTTTAGCCAAAAAAGGCGGTTTTCATACGGCCATAGCATCACTTTCGAAAAAGTACGGGTCAATGGCACCTCGAGGGCATAATGCGCACCAAACAGTGACTTTTTTCGGATGCAATGGCTTTTCTATAATCGCTTCAGGGTTCTCCGAAAATGTTGCTCGTTGACGTAATCACCGAAGGATAGATAAAAAAGCTTTATCAATGAAGAAAATTTTGTTCGAAAAATCAGCTTTGAAAGCTGGTAGCTCTGGCACCCAATCAGCATAAACAGGTCAGTTTTTGGATGGAAGTACAAATCCAAATACGAAATACGCCATTATGAGCCGTAAGGTAGGCCCTATTCCTGATAACGCCGTGGTGTTGACGAATACGGATTATCCGCCACACTTCCACTAACAGAAGCGATATACTCGGCAGTGTGCACTTAGTGATGATGCCACAGGCCTGACCACATCTGTAATGGTTCCACTCTCTTCAAATTTCTTTATAATCTTGTCAATTCCTTGTTTTGACTACTTTTACGGTTGATAAACGACCCATATTTGCAAATGGCAAACCCTTCACTAAATAATTGACACTTCAAATGACAGATATAGATAGAACAGCTGACATCCTTGCCAGACCGGTGGCTGTGAAACCACTAAATGGATAACCCGTACGCGCTTTTCGGATTGGAGGATGTAGATACGAGAAAAATAAAAAAAAATCTCTAACAAATTCTATCACCGTTAAGAACATTCTAGGTTTTTTTTTTTAAGTAACAGAAGTGCTAAGGAATGTTTTCCACTAATAATTTTAATTTCGGCAAAAATTTAGTTACAAGATTTACGTAGAAATTGATATGTCCTTAATCGGCAAAATCGCCTCAAATACTTTGATCAACTCTTCGAAGCAGGATGAAGTCAAAAGCAGCCATATCATATTGATGCCGAGTTTGCGAAATGTTATAAACGTTATATCGATGATAACATGTATGAACCGGCGCGTTCTTGTTGGGTCGTTTACCCGGCAAATATTTTGCTTCAAACTATTTCCCCAGTCGCATTATACTCCATATTTAATATATGACCTGATAGAAGGCACTTAGATTGGGTTGCAGAAAAAAACACTGCACTCGAAAAGTGGATTTCGAATCCACCCAGATGGTTGATCTCAGAAGCGTTCTTCTATGATTGTTGGTTAGTCTAGATGTTAGATTTTGTAGACCGATGTCTTGCGAATAATTCTTTTCTTTAGCAAGAACATCGCGTTGCTGTTTGTGCAACAATTCTTCTTATGTCGAAAGCATTGCGCATAATGGTCTGCAATGATTCAAATGTGACTCTAAGTTAGGCTGCTTGACGTTCATATAGCCATCTTCAAGAAAAATTTTCTTGATTTTTTGGAAGATTTAGCGCTCACATCGGCAGACATACGATGCAGGTCGTCAAGCACGATTCAAACTCCTTTTACGAGCACGTTGCTTGTGTTTTTGTTATTTTCGATTCGTCGAAGCAAATTGATTGCTCAACTCAATTCGGACTTCCAAAACCAAAAAAAAAAAACACATTAACTCAATGACGTGTTTTGAAAGCTATCAACCGTAAATTCACGCCAGATGGCGCTAGAATAAATGTATGAGACGCAGATGGTAGTTACGTCCTAGAAACCTAGAAAGGGATTTTGTCAATATCTCAAATGTGGTTTGTTTAAAACTGAAATTTTTAGCACTTCTCCGACTTTGTTATCCTAAATTAAAATTAAGTTTAATGATTTCTAACTCCTGTGAACCTTTCTATTTGTAGGTTCCAAATTTATTTAAAATCATTTCGTGGGACGCATAAAAGTTTATAAATATTTCCTCCGTGGTCGTTTGAAATAAATTTTCATTTAATATTAACTTTGATTTGAAGGAAATGTTACCTTTACAATCCCAATACGTTGCAAGGAATGCCTGTTAACACCACCTTCTCTGTTCGAATATCAAATACGAGTATTTAACACATTGACAGTTGCTAATAAATGCATTTGAAATTCATATTTATGGCTTTATATTCATGTCGATTTATTATTTTCGTTATTGTTGCCAGCGAAAGACAAAATTAGACTGCCAAGGTACCTAAAGCTTTTCAGGTTCCTTGAATACACTGAGAAAAATGGTAGAGTAGCACTTCCTTTCCGTTTCTCTTCACTTTATTACTCTACCGGAATTTAAATCCTATTTTGAGAAATCCTTTGGAGAGAATAAAGCGTTCAGAAATACTTTTCAACTGGTACGATCTTCAACTCTTAACTGGGTTTGCTTATTCGAAAATTTTTATTTCACGTCTAATTGCTCAGTATCATTAACAAAGAGGTCCGGGATTAGTCGTGATTACTTGTGGTTTCATTCTGTTATATTCGGAAGTGTT
This sequence comes from Phania funesta, assembly GCA_963932375.1. NCBI lineage: Eukaryota > Metazoa > Arthropoda > Insecta > Diptera > Tachinidae > Phania > Phania funesta. The sequence goes on along the minus strand of OZ010654.1, from coordinate 87,015,440 downwards.
AATATTGTTTTTTTTTTTACTTTCTTTATTGGCAGATGGTTATGTATCGTCTCATTGTCCGCATCAAGGAGATTCGGGGCAGTCGTGATTATGTGAATGAATTTGTCACATGTAAAATTTAGTCATCGAAAAATGAATGTTTGGTTCTAAATTGCAAAATGATTATTTTTGAAGCATGTACGAAATTTCGAACTTGATTTCGAAACTTCAGGCTTAAGTAAAATTCCGATTTTAAAGTTTAACATTGAATTTGTTTACTTTTTAGTAGCAAGTTTAAACGCAACTTAATTAACTCTTAATTATGTTTGAAATTTCGAACTTAATTTCAATATCTCTCAAAAAGTAAATATTATGGTTCACGACACATTTTTTGTGACTATGAATTATTAGATTAGGAGGCCTAAAATGTCCGACAATTAGTGTTATATGATATATTCTGGAGTTTTTTGGCGTGTAAGGTGTTTAAAATTTAGCTTTTTAGATTTGACACGGCATTTTAAAAATCAAATTGAAGCATGTTTATTTTTCGAAAGGAATGTAACAGTTTTGCTTAAAATTTCTTCGTGATCTGGCAACGCAAGACCATTAACTGGAACTTAAAATTTCACGAGCGAGCAAAGTTTGAGAGCATTTACATCAACTTTAGGTCGTAATAAATGTCTCACTATACATGACGTAAATGTTGCAACGTAAAAATGCGACTCTAAATATGCACTCTGGGCTGTTCCTATGCGAGTGAGTGAATCCAACAATCGATATAATGCATATATGGCAGCCTCACATGTTTGAGTTTAAAATGTTTCCTGTCAGTCGGTATTGTTCTGTTCACGATAATTATAAAATCTCTGGATCATTTTAAGGACTCAGCCAAAGGTTCATTAAATCCTGAATTTAATCGTAAAATTATGTTTAGCGATGTAATTCGCCATCGTGCAAGCGCGGATCCAGAGAAAGGTAAATATGATATCTCCTACCCCCAAAAGGTTAAACATTTGGGGTTTCCCACGTAATATGTTTTAATTTTGAAAAATGATTAATTTTCGTTGAAATTCTCCCTCAGAACGGCGAAATGCATCCGCGTTTCATGACTTTGAGACTAAGAGCTGTTTAAACAATTGAGTTCTGTAAGACGAGTTCCATAACCGTTTAATTTCGAGAAATGGTTCGGTCGAATAGTCTCCTTTCTTAATACGTTGGATTTACTTTTATGGCGTGATCTTAAGTTGTTGGAAAATTGTTAAAGATCTGGTCGTTATATGCGCGTAGGACTGGGGGTGTGGTTGGGTCAATGACTTCAAAAATTATATCGTAGCAAACGTGTCAGCGGTAGGTATATCAACGATACCTGTTCACACCTGATAGATGATTACTTTATAAACGTGGCTTACATGCTACCAGCTCCCATGACAAATTAATACTTGACAAATAATAAAACATCAACTTACTGATTCCGAAGATGGCAAATAGCCGAAAGCGTAGTGTATCCAAACCAAAGTAGAGAAGCGATTGCGGAAATTCGTTCTATATATCAACGACCTCAAATATATACGAGTACTTATTTCAAATATATTGCAAGCTTGTGCATTTTTTTTTTGCAAGTGTAACATTAAATAATGGCACCCTTTTTGCTTCTACTGCTTTATTATTGTTTATTGACTTCGAAATATTAAACGAAATATCGAACATATAAACAATGTCGTACATTTATGCCTGTACTCGTAACATAATGTTGCATTTCAATAGCAACAAAAACATCAAAGACCATAGCAAGAACAACAGCAACAGCAACAGCAACAACTAGAAAGACGACAATAGACAATTGTTTGTAGTCGTAAGTTCATGTTCACAAGTTGTTGCTTTAAAATGCAGGAGTTTTGTTCAAGTTTTCTTATTCTTATTGTTGGGTTCATAAACAATATTTATGTTAACTTATGCACACACACACACACACACACACAGCAACACACACAGGTATACACTAATGTATGTCATTTATTATTCTGTATATTGTTGTTATTGTCGTTTTGTGTATTGTTACATGTGAGCATAAATGTTGCCAATTAAATGCAATTATTAGTTAAACATTTTCTATTTTTTGTTCATATTTTATTTATTTATTTATTTATTTATTTATTTATTTATGAGTATCTGTAAACAATTGTTGATGTGTTAGAATATGCAACAGTAAGTGTACATATGTGTATGTGTGTAATAAGCTTTTTTTTTGTCTTTACAATTTCGTTGTTGTTGCGGTAAATGTTTTTGGTGGAGCTCGTTTGTCGTTGCAGTTGCTTATAAATCAAACAAGATTAATCGAACATAAGCTAAATTGGTTTCAAACATGGTTAAAAACAATAATAAATAAAGATTTTCATGTTTAATGTGGGTTGTCAACGAAATTTTAAGGATAATTTAATGTTAGGCAATGGGTAAAAAAGTACCATTTTCCCGGGTACTTTTGAAGAAAGTACTTTTTTCAAAAAATGTTTTTTATTTTGAAAATATGCTTAAGCCACTTTACTTACAAAGCATGTTTGCTAAAAAAAAGTACCTTTTTGCAAAAAGTACTTTCCAACTTATTTTGAATTTATTCGATAAAAAAGTACCCTCCTAGAAATGTGAACAAAAATATATATATGTATTTTAAAATACAACTCTATCAATAGGTACTTGTTTCAAATATACCTTTTTGCAAAACGGATTTTTCAACAGGTACTTTTGAGGGATCAGGTCCTCTTAAAAGTCATTGAAAATTGATTCAAGGAAAACTTGAGCTCTAGTTAACAGTGAGATATCTGAGATAATTTTGAAAGAAATATAAATCGAATTAAAGAAAACATTTTTTTCCCCGTTAAATGAATAAACGTGATCTATTGTCTGTAAAATAAGGTACGTACTACTGTGGGCAAAAAATAGTAAGACTTCTTTATTTATTCTGCCAAATCTATTTCGTCCCCCTCAAAGTAATCCCCCCAGCTGCAATACACTTATGCCAACGTTTTTTTCCAAACCTCGTAACAGTTGTTAAATCCAATTTCCAGAATAGCCTTCAATGCTCGTAGCGATTCACGTTTAATGTCTTCAATTGACTCAAAAGGGTTTCCCCGGAGCGGTCGCTTGAGTTTGTTGAACATTGGCCCGTGTTTTTTTAAATCTCAATTCGTTATTTTTTTGTTACACAAAATGCCAGACTTGCAAGGAAAGTCTAATAAATATTTAATAATTTCTTGTTTACATATCAGCAATGCACGCCCAATGCGAAAACTTATGAGACACACTGTACCAAGTTTGACACAAGAAAATATTGTTATAAACAATTTTTATGTTTGTGTTAATTTTATAGATTTCTTTGTTGTTTTTGATAACAACTACTTTGGATCCGAAAAAAAAATTAATATTTATATTTTTTCGATTTTTATTTGTTCACAATATTCAAGTTTTTTTATTCTTTTTTTTTTGTCGTGTTAAAAAGGTTGAATTGTTTTGTTGATCGTTTTTTATGTTTGGTGGTGTCTTGGTTGTTTATTTTTATCATTTTCATTGACATGCAATTGTTTTTTGGGCCGCCTGACAAAAAAAAATGTCAACAAAACAACGATCAGTACTTTGAGAGAAAATGATTTACGACTCATGTTTTTAGGTTTTTATTTTTCAGCCTTAATGTAATTATTACAATTATTGTTTAGCAACAAAGTCAAGAAAATTGTTTTGGTTTATGTAATTTTATTTGTAAGATTTCCCGCTAGGAACGGGCAGATAATTAAATTTATCGAGCACAACGCTTTAGAATGAGTGCCTGTCTCTCAACTGGCATTTGAAAAGTTGTGTAAGTAATTTTCGTCCCAGTTTTAATTTAAACTTTATTCTCATTTTTTGCAACTTAACTTTAGCTTTGAAATTTGTATTTTTTTCTATTTCGAAAATCAATTTGTTAAGCTGCCCCTCATAAATAATTTTATGATCCCCCCAGTCGGTGGAAAAAAAAATCCCAAAAGTGTGCAGAACAATTCCCAAAATCATGATGCGTCTTAAGTAGGCAGTGAAAGGATTTAAAACCTTTTCATCATTTTATGATGTATCTTTATCAGCATCAGATTCTCATCATCATGGCATAATTATGGCAAATCCACAAACTCAGGCCAATAAACAATAAACTAATAAAACCTTAGATATATTTTTGTTGTTCCGCCAATGGCAAAAATTCACAAATTAAATTTAAATGTTAAATCCTTTTTTTTTTTTGCCCCAGCTCAAGGTAATATAATCGTACAATAAATTTTATTTACAATATTTCCAAATGCGGGTGGTCCCTTAAGTAGATTTTCCGCACAAAAGTCACGAAACGATAACTTTTGTTCTGAATTCAAAGAATTTTCAAATGTTCTCACGCTTGGAATTTAGTTAAGAAGTCAAAAAGCCGACATTGAGCAGAAATCGTAAAATCAGAGAGGGGAAACAAAGAGAGGCTGGCGGCATTTTAATTTATTTGTTAAACTGGCCTACTTAATCTCAGCTTATGGATTGAACACAAAGAAGAAAAGAAAAACCCCAGAGAAGTCGAGTTGACATTCTCTCATAAATAAGGATTTAAATGAAATTTATGACAAAACATTGTGTAAGTGACAAAAACAAAATCAAAAAGAGCATAAAATCAGAAATGGGTATCCTGGCTGCAGGCTTAAGGGAGCGTGTGTGTTTGTTTTTGTGTCATGAATAATCCTTGAATATACCATTCCCTCTCCCTCTTGCTTTCCCTCTCTCTCTCTCTCTCTATCCTTCTTATTTTTACTGCATTTGGCTTCCTTTGCTCTTTTGTTTGGCTTAATGTTTTGTCTTTCAACCATCAATATCTGGGCGATCTTTTCTTTTCTTTTCTTCGGTCTATTGAGTGGCAAAAAGGCAATTTGTTAGTTGACAAAATATTGTCAGCTTTTGATGTTACCGTTTAGGCCAGAAACCCACTATTGACTGTTTGTTGTTAGCCAACTGTGTTTGTTTTGACTGCTGGCTTTATGTCCTTTTGCCTATTGCGGCTTGTGTCCTTTTATGTTGGTCATAAATTGACATTTTTAGTGTTCATTAATTTTATTTGTCTTACAAAAGAGGAAACAATTTTATAATCGTTTTCCTTCTATTTCTCTAAACTCGCTTTATCCTTGTAAGATTAAAACAAAATAGAATAGTCCTTTATTATTTAACAAACGTCTCCTTGGTTTGCAGTCTTCGACAAAGAATTAGGACAATGATTTGTTTGTATTGTTTTTATGAAACTTATTAAAAATAATCTGATTTATAATAAAACAAATATCGATTGGATCCTTGGGAAGTTTTTAATACAGTTTTTATTGATACGTGATATGGATTTTTGTTTAGAATAAAAAGAAAAGAGAAAAGAGTATTTACTTTAGTAAGAGAGAGAGTCTTGCAAATAATTTTAACGAGGTGATCAAATCAACTTTAAGATTTCTTAATCAATAGGCCAAGGAAATCAGATTTATCCCAGAATAACATGAGGACCCGCCAATTTGGCACAACAACATGATGCTCTTAGCCCCAGGTGTATTAAGCTGAGCCTGCCTTGCACAGCTTGCATTGCAATGCAATGCCACATTGATGCTGCATCGAGATCTTCTCGAAATTTGGGTATAAACCACAGCCACTACGTGTACTCCCGAAGGAGCCTCACCAACAACCAGTCTGGGAGTTGCGTTCCACGCGCCACTGATTCCACGCTACCAGTGTTCATATCGCTGCTGGTTGAATATAGAAATTCTTCCAGTTTCAGTCACCAGCAGGCCTCGGAAACTGATACCCCCATCTCCCCCGGTAACAATACATCAAAGTGGCGGGATCACCAAGAAGATATGCCTCCGAGGGAAAATAGGTCACGGAATGTGAACACGATATAACGCCTGAAATCAACAAATCGCTCATTTACTCAAACAACGTCATAACTCTGAAAATGCGATTACGAGATTAATATGGTTGATGTTGTCTCTTCAAACGTGGAAACTAGAAAAGATATAAGGATGAAATTCATTCGCATTAACGAACAATTCGCCATCATTATCTCCAAACATTTATTTTTTGAGTTATGACGTTGTTTGAGTAAATGAGTGAAATATTCCTCTCTCTCTCTCTCTCTCTCTCTTCCCACAAATGCAAGCAAAACAATTGAAAGTTCTACTCCATTGCAAATTACAAGTGAGAGCATGGTCATTTATTTTCTATTGCAAGGAAGTAATATTGAAAAGAAATGAGCTCTGATCCTTGCCAAATGTCAAAAATACATTAAACTTCCAATAAGACGCTACTGGCAAACAGTTTTAAAGCATAGCTTGTACATCCCTGCATGAATTCTATGATAAATTTCATAAGTATAAAGTATAAGGCCACTACAAATAGAAAGCCACGGCTCTAGAAAATTCTTTATACCCATTTTTTACAACCGTGTTTTTTGACAACAAACTTACTGAGCGATTGTGGGCAATTTCGCTTTTTGAGAATTTCTCTTCAAATTTTAATTCATAAAAAACAACATCCTTGAAATCTCTTCTAACTTGCGTGTCCATCTCGATTTACCTTAATTTCTCGTTTCAAGTCTATTATTTATAAACTTAACATTATAACGCCATAATAAATTAGCTGTGTTCACGCGCCATTGTCGACGTCGACGGCTCTTGCGAAACTCAACACAACATTCATGCAAAGATGTTGGCAATGCGATAATTTAGGCATTAGTGGCTACAGCTTTTATTTTGCTTTAAAGACCTTCTTGTTGTAAGTTCATTTGCAACAAAATGCTACTACAAAGTGTGATATTAATTTTTATTCTTATAAAGTGTTTTCAAACATGCCACCAAGAAAAGTTTTAAGCTGAAAATCAAATAATAGAAGAATGACAAATGATGGCGAAGAGAGGCGAAGTGTGAATTAAATGTTGAAGTGAATGTCATTTACCAAATAAAACTACTGCAAGGAATCATGGATAAATTATGCACTCGTCATAGCTTTGCTTTTAAAACTATAAAACGACTGATAGGTGGTTTGAAACAATTCTTTAATTCTATTCCATTCTCTAAGTGTAAAATTTGTTTTTTTAAACCCGACCAGTGATAGAAAAAAAAGTTGATATAGAAAAAATTAAAGCTTTGTCCTTACACCCGATGGCAGATCTATTAGATAACATCTTCCAGTTAAATTATGTCGAATACTATGGGAGACGTAATCTCAGGGAGGCAGACCATCTATTTAAGGTCCCTTAAAGTCATAGATTGTGTAACATTTTTATCAAAAATATACGGTCTCCTAAAGTAGCTCAGTGTCTGCTTGGGCTCGACAGGTTGGTAAATCGTACAATACACTCTGCAGTAATATCCTGTAGAAATCCGTCTTAATGAAGTAGGCTTTGCTAATACTTCGTTTGGACAGGTTATACTGTTCCCGGGTGTCCTGCTGACATATCGGATACGTTGTTATAATTAGAGAAAAAAACCAAACCGGTAAGTTAAGGATTCGATACTAATTTTAAATCTTAGGTCCCCTTCAAGCAAATGATTCCGCAGCAGTGCTACGAGGTACACAATTATGCCCCACGACATTTTATCTAATAAATATCGGAGATTCATAGACCAGGTTATATGTTGCTCATACTTTCACCAATAATGATATAATGGCCTGAGTTTTTGTTTTCAAATTCCTTGTTTCGTAAGTAACTTTAGTTCCATGAAACCTACTCTGATCCAGCAATTTAAGTAAAATTTATTTCTTGTGCAATATAAATAGCACCAGCTATTGTCCTTTCCAATCTTGAGCCACCTGTAAACATTTTGTAAGAAAAATGCTCTTTATATAATCGACACTCAAGAGGTTAAGCCTGCCTATAACAAGGACATTGGAATGTCCTATACACTCTTTACAACTTTTCACAAACTAACAAACTGAAAGACAGACTTGAAAATAATAGACTTGTGTCGATCAGGAATTAGTTCGTTCAACCGAGAGATAATTTCAGATGGTAACAATTTTGAAAAGAAGATACAATTGTTGTTTTTCTTCTCGAAATAATTTCTCAATTCAACGAACTAGTTCATGCCTAGCCCTGAGCTAGAAAATCGCAATTGCTCAGGTTCCGGAAAAGCCGAGTAGTTACAGTTAAGATACTAAGCCGTTTGCATGATTCCAGGAGTGCAAGTGATTTGTAAGGGACGTTGTTACAGGGTATCAAGCGATTGGGCAACCTGAACTCCCTGCATACCGTCCTCTTCAGCGCCTATTTCTCAATTATATTTGACACTACAACCAGGGTTACAGGGATGTGTCTTTTTGAGTTTGTCATATCCAATTACGAGCCAGTGCTCGCATTTTCATACGACATCTCGTTTCTTTGGATTCATTCTGGGATAAGTTAGGTGGGCAACTCGCATGCAACGACTTCACTAAGAGGCCATTAGTTCCTTGACGACCATCAACCCTCACAGTTCCCTATAGAACTTTGGGATCTACAGTTCGTAAGAACCACCTGGAGCTTTTCGCGAAACTTATCGGGGTCGTCAGAAAAAATCTTTGGCCCAATTATTTGAGCCTGCGGTCTTGCAGAGCCGGGCAGTCGCAGAGACCTTGTGCAAATCGCACCACGAGGGATACCCATACGCTCCACATCGTTCCGCATCGTTATAACGTCAACAAGTAGCGATATCGATTTTTCCCCAAGGGCAAGTAGTGCATTCGTCCTTTCCTTATCAATGGCCTAAGATTTTGTTGCTTTTCAATAAATGTCGCATCAAATTTTGGCAAGCGTTTTCTAACGTTCCGACTTGAGTCTTTAGCAAAATTTGCCAGAATATTAAAAAAAGGGTTTTCAAACACAGGAATAATTTTTTGTTTGCAATTGTTTCATTTAGGATCAATTATTACACAGAGCTTCGTTCTTCCATTGTCCCTGTCATTTTTGTTTTATCCCTGATATTTTTGATAATTCCAACTGCCATCTGAAGTTAAGATATTAACCATGTGATGTTTGTTTGTATTTTCTTGTTTTTTTTTCTTTCTTTCGTTTCGTTAGAGGGTTTCTAGGCTGCAAATACACTGTCTTGTCGTTTACGCTGTTAAAGAAGAAATAAAGTAATTTTTGCAAAAATGTCTGATCGGGCAGACAGGAATTGGCCAACACGAAGATAAATACAGGGAAGAAAGGAAATTCTGCATTTTAGTTTTTTGGAAACGGCATAAATAAAACGTGAATGGGCGTGTTTTTTTTTGTTTCGTTGTCTTGGGTCGCGTAGAGCTCGTGGTAAACGTAGACGTAAACGTTATAATGAACTGGCGTATGAAAAGGAGTAGAAAAAACACGAAATACTAAATTCCTCCTTGAACTAAACAACACAAAGCCAAAGGGTGTTTGTTTCCATCAATAACTGCCACGAAAATAATAATTGTAAAGAGGTTTTTGTTTCTTTCTTTCAATTTCTTAGTTCTAAGTTTTTTAGAATTTATTTTTTAACTCAGATTTCGTTTAGTTCTTTGGAATAGAAGCAAGGATAGCAATGTGAATTGCTTCGTATAATTTAAACTTAATGCTGATGCAGGATCTTAAAGGAGTTTCTTATATGAGCAGCACATTTGAAATACATGACGACACTTTATACTTTATATTTGAAAGCTTCGAGTTAAGTGAAGCCTACGAAAATGAAAGAAGCGGTTGATTAATCGCCTCTTAAGACTCCCTTATAGGTTACGCTCTTATGTGATTTATAGACTACTTACATGTTCCTTTGTGGTCTGCTCAATCTTTGCCCAAGTAGCTGGGTCTTAAACTGAAATCTGGTCTCATAGATCTTAGTTCTGATATCCGAACATCCATGAGTCTAGGATGTAGAGTCGGCAAACTATATAGAGGGTGAGAGGAACTCAATAAACTTTAGTTTCAGCTTAACGTGAAGTAGAGTTCCTTGGTGACGGTTTCGCATTTAAAGTGGGTGCCGTGTTCACGGGATTGTGGAAGCTTCATATAAGCTGGTGGGACAGATTCGGTCTTAAATATGAACTCGCTTTGAAACGGTAACTGGGAGGGACGCGCGCAAAGAGGGGATGTGTTTAGCTCAGTTCATGAAAAATGTATCGCAATGGTTAAAAATTAATTAAAAAATGGTGCAGGACGCCTAACGTCTATAAGAATACAAAAATCAATTGATGAAACTAACAATTCAATACGGCGCAATCCCGCAGGTTTCAAATTTAGCGTGGAATTGGTGGTTTCGAACTTTCTAATCGACGATCTAATGACAATATCACCGAGACATTGACTTGAATCGTTGAGTCGAACTCCTTGCGAAGTAAACGCCTAACGATCTTCCACCTTCCGCTTCCTCCTACCCACACCGTTCGGGAGTAATTGCATTTCTAAAACCGTGCGTTGTTTGGACCACCCTGCATGTTATTCTGAAGATTTGGCCTTCGTGGTTGCTTATCTGTTTTTAAACTCTACAACGATGTCGTGTCTTCTGCGCCCCCCTTTTGAATTATACGAAGGTGTCGAAGTTACTGGTTGAAATTTAAGTTTTAACTTTAGATCGTTTTCTTAGTCTTACTAGAAATCAACTCACATGGTATTGGAAGAATCCTATGGAATTACGGTTGCACCTGCGATCTTTCGGAAAGCAACGGGACATCTGAAGTTTAGGCAGATATTTTCGCTCACGCCGGCCTCGGAGATACTCAGAATAATCTTCATTGGTTTGCTATTTTTACCAAATCCGCCGCATTCATGGATGTGTAGGGTAATAGAGGAAATCTCTGGTTTGGGGAATGTAACTCAGTCCACTTAACTCATATCAGCATAGAACCTTTATATTAGATGAGTCACAGGTTGCGGGTGACATGACTTCATAATGGGGTTAGTTACGATTATGTCGAATAAGCAGCACGAAGGGACCTTCTAAAGTCATACATGAAAACCATGAGTTTGACACCTACCACCGGCAGGGTGAGTAGATACTGCCTGTTTTAAAACGCATCGGACCCGAACATATACCATTTGCTTCTGGACCAACCCGGCTTATTTGGGAAGTAAGTTCAGACTGATAACTGCAAATACAGGGTTGGCTTGTGCAGCAGGGTTGGTAGCGGAGGAACCTTAGCTAGTCAACGGTAGCGTCCAAAGGCTGCCACAAAATTTACACCGGGGTTTATTCTAAAAAGGCTCCAATAGCCTCTTCTTTGTCCTTGAAAGTATCGAAGCTATCCTGACCAAATGTTAACAAGTCAATCAAACACAAACCAATTTATATCTTCGAAGAAGTCATGGATATTCCTCAACTCCACCCGCTGCGGCGACACGGTCCATGTGGTTGGGAGCAAACAATTCATATTCAGACGTCATTTTTTTGGTGAAATTTGATATGATTTGTGAAGACAAGTATTAACTCGAGGTAAGGCCTTCCCACGATATGATCGGTAAAGCTGCTTTATAAAAGAAGAAGGAGACTTCATTCTTTTAAGCCTCTGCTTACAACACACTAAAATAAGCAATGAATAATATTGAATAAACGGTTTGTATGTTTGGGTTCGAGTTTTTGTTCTCCTCTGTCTGTCGAATATACAACAACCATGTTTTTCTCTTCATACTAAAAGAAAAACTCCCTGAGTCCACAAAAACAAAAAAAAAAAATCAAATATTTTTTCGTTGCTTAAAAACTCGTAGAGGTTGTTGTTGTTGTTGTTGAAAAAAATATTTTTCTTTTCGTAAAAATGAGCAGGTTTCACGGCCACAAAACTAAATAAGTTATAAATAATAACTGGCGTGTTGTAAATCAAAATTATCGGTTTCGTTGCCGGTCCGTCCGTCTGTTACTCTGTCTTCAAGACAACTACAACAAGAACAACAACTGCGAGTAATAATGTTTAGTATTTTGTGAAAGGAGTAAAAAGTGCATCGGCAAACGATTCTAGCTTGCGGTTGCTGGTTGTTGTTAAACATTTTTTTAGGGCTTTGGTAAACAGACTGCAGTAAATTGGTGCGAATATTTTGCTTTTTTCTTCATTTTTAAGCTCACGGCAGTGATTGGAAAGAAGTTTTCAAATACATTTAAATCAAATTAATATTTAAAACAATGAAATGTTGAATAAATATGCGATTGAGAGTTATAATGATTGGCGTAGTGTTTGTGAATCGTACTTGAGAAAAGGGCGATGGGGAAAGGGAAATGGCTGTGATGGCTTATCGAATATAACTACAGCCGGGTGTTTGATTCATCCCTTTACCCCGCCCACTATACCACTCAAGCGAAGGCCTATATAAGCCTTCGCTTACGATTAAGGCCTTTTACGTAAAAGTCTTTGCTTAGAAGATTGAATGTCCTCCACGGAGATTAACCAATTTTTTTGGATATCTCGTGGAACCCTTGACAAAAGTAGACATTAATGAGGTTATGTTTAGACTGAATGTCAGTTCTTTTTATACGCCATCGGTTTATAATTTTAGAACTTTGACAGCGTTGCACCAATTCGTTGGTCGTCTAAAAGCGAATTTCCCCTTCGTATGTGATTGAGCTGTTTTCGTTATTATTATTATTATTAATGTATGGGGCGATATCGAAGCAGACCACTTACTTTCTGGGTCCCTTTTCGACTCCCATTTCGCTTCTCAAATTGATTTCAGGGAACCGATCCGTAATCACAACCACCTTACTTTCAATTGAGTCTCGTGCTAGCCCTAGCCTTTACTCTTGACTAAAGTGATTTCAGACTGTCGACTGGTAACTGTCGACACTCTTCCTCATCACGGAATCTTTAGTAATTGCTAGCATTTGTCTAAGGCTTAGTTCCCCCATGGCATTCACATCGAACAAGTGTCTGCCCGTGGTCTTAAGCCTACTGCTGGCCAGTGCTGGACATTCACATACAATATGCGCTACCGTCTCAGCCTCTTCCAGGCATAGTCTGCAAGTATCATCTTCTACGACTTTCATCTTAGCCAGATGGTACTTGAAGTTTCCATGTCCTGTCACTAACGCAGTGATCCAGCGTAAAGTAGCCCTATTATACCTGAGCACCTTGCTGGCCTTCCTGCCGAGGGGCTCTTTGAGCACCATTCTAGCCTGTCTACATGTGGTATTCTCTCTCCACCTGTTCAGGCGTAATGAGTTCACCCATTGAAGAACTTTAGCTCGCTCTAGGCCATTCCCCAGGGCAACGCTGGGTTCTGATCCACATCAGATCCCCTTTTTGCTAGTTCGTCTGCTGCTTCATTCCCAGCTGTGCCTATGTGTCCCTTAACCCATATCAACGTCACCTCATTCAACGAGGCACATCTGTTCAGTTTCAGAACACATTCCAGCACCAGTTTGGAATATACGTTCATTTGCCTCCTGCGTTTTATAACTGACTGATTGTCAAGTGCAATGAGAACCCTTTTCCCATGCACTCGGCTTTCAAGCAAGGCTGTTTTCGTTAACTTGCGATTTCTTGTCAAAATGCTTCTCTTTTTGTGAAAATTGTTTTTTAAAGAGAGAATTTTTTGTGGAACAAAGAAATTGTATTTTTTTTAAATGACAAGACTTCTTGTGAAACTTGTGACAAGATATTAGTGAAACAATTGAAAGATTTCTTGTGAATTTTTGCCTATAAAAAAGTGACTGACTTGTTGAAAAAAGTAGCAAGTCACTTTATGTTGGAAAAGTTATTGATTTATTTTTTATGCAAGTGAGTTACTTTTTTTGTATCAAAAGTGACTGAGTTTGTATGGAGGAAGTGAATGTCTTTTTTTAAAAAAAGTGACCGAGATTTTGTGAGTAAAATATACGACTTTTTTAGAAAAAGATTTATTGATTCAGAAAAAATTGAATGGCTTTCTGTGAAACAAGTAACCGAAATCTTGTTGGAAAAGTGAATCCCGCATTGTGAGAAAATTGACCAAATTTTTGTAAAAAGTAAGTGACCGAGGTAAGTGAGTTTTTGAGAGGAAAGTGACTGACTGAGTGCTTGTGATGGGTTACTTTTTGAGACTGAGTTTTGATAAAAAACTCACTAACTTTTTGTGATTAACGCGACTGACTTTTGACCCCTTGGGAAAAAAAATTAACGGAAAAAGCGACTTGCCTTCTTGTTAGAGAAGGAGTGGCTGACGTTTTCTAAAGAAAATAACCGAGACTTTATAGTGAATTTTCGAGAAAAAGATTAAAGTTATAAAAAAATAACAAAATCTTTGTTGAAGAAGTGAATCTTTGTGGGAAAATTGACTGAACTTTGTAAAAAGTAAGTGAAAGAGTTAAGTGATTTGAAGTGACTGACTCTTTTTCCCAAGAGGTGAAAGAGTGCTTGAGGAAAGTGTGTTACTTTTTACGAGATAAGTTAAGGATTTTGCGGAAAAAGCGACTGGCTTATAGTACGAAAATTCAGTGACTTTTTATAAGAAAATGAGCGACTGTTATTTTATAAAGAAAGTGACGTTGATTTCTCGAAAAAAATTGGTGACTGTTTGTGAAAGGGATTAATTTTATAACAAAAAGTGAATGGGCAAAGAAAATGAGGGAATTAAGATGAAAAAGTGAATCACGTATTGCGAAAAACGCGAAGTAGTCTTTGTGGGACCACTGACAAAATTTTTGTATAAAGTGCGTGACAAAAGAAAGTGGCCTTTTGAGAGGAAGGTGACTGACTTTTTGTGCTGAAAGGTAAGTGATTTCATGACTTGAATGACTGTGAAAACTGTGACTGACCTTTTGTACGCAAAATAAGTAATTTTTTATGCAAAAGATAAGTTACAAACTTCTTGAGAGAAAAGTGATTGGCCTCTCTGCTAAAAATGCGTGTGACTTTTTGTGAGAAAAGTGTGTTATTTTTTGCGTGAAAAGTCAATGGTACTTTTCAATGGAACTTCAAAAATAGTTCAAATCTGTAAACAACTTAATGTACATTTTCAAAAAGCTTGACCGATCTACATACGTAACCGGTGCGCAATGTAGATGACAAAAGTAAAAGTCCTACTCAACTACATGACTGCACTTTCTGCCACAGATAGCAAGTATGTAATGAAAAGCTTAAACTCTTCCAATTATGTGTTACTCAAGATAATACGTTTCGGTTTTATTTAGGCATCTTGGCTTTTTTTTTGTCTTGTAGGCCAGGCCACATAATCAAGTGATTTTCTAAATGAAAAACATTTGCCTTTTACGCGCCAGAGGCTTGTTACGTATCCCAACTAAAATTTACCTTGCAGGCATAGTTAGACAGTCTTTTCTAAGCCCCATTGCTTTAAATATGGAGTATCTCGCTCTCTCTATTTGGGGGCTATTTAATTTTATTGCAACGATTGCATGTTCAATGGGGCATGCAACATACATTAATCGTACGTATGGAGTTCGCTAAATACATGCATGCATGAACTACGCATGACATCGTGTGGTTTTAGATGGTTTTTTTTCCTTTTTCGTTTGTACGTATGTAGACCATCATGTACGATAGAGAAATTGTGTGCAATATCTATATTTAAACGAAGTAAAAAAGGTAATTGCCCAAGAGGTTTATGAGGGAAGGATTGCTAAGCAGCGCTAATGGTGCAAATGCAGGGAGAGTAAAAAGTCCCAAAAGTAAAAAAAAAATATGTGAACTGGAGGAGAACTCAGTGTAAAGCAACGGTTTAATGATGAACAAGAAGATCGTAGACTACCAGCTTAATAATTGTGCAAGATAAAATGATGAGAAATTAAGTCGAATATGCCGCCAGTCATCAGTCAGAGATTCCCTGAAGTAAGGAGAGAGCTTGAAACAACACCCATAAACACGAGTTCAAATTTAGTCGCACAAAAGTAGAGCTTTTCGCTTGTAATGTTTTGGTGACTGTAGGAATGCCTGAAATATTTTTTTAATAGTAAAAGTTAACTTTAATATGAAAAAAAAATTATTCAGATTAAAGTTATTAAATATATTGTTGCAGAGAACATAACATGATTGTCGTGACCATGGCACATTTACATGTTTTCTTCGGTTGTAGCTAGAAAGGAAATGAGTTTAGTAGATTTTCACTGCAAGTTAAAGAAAGACCACAGCAGGGAGTCTATTAACCAGTCGCGGATGCAGGGGAAGGGGTGAAAAAAGGGTAATTTCCCCCTCCAGAGCCCCTAAAAATTTAACATTTTCCAATACGAAAACTTAAGACAAATTAATGGATTGTTTGTTTACGCTAATAATTTCCCCCCCCCCCCCCCCCCCCCCAGAAGCTTAAGCTGGATTCGCGTCTATTATTAATACGAGCAGGGTGGTTCAATAAAAACGAAGATGAAAGTGTTCGGCGCAAAAATTGTCTGGTCTCGGAGACCAATTCCACAATTTAATCAGAATGAATGTCAATATTAAAACAGGGAAATTATGAAACACACCTCAGATTGCTCTCAATATTCCTGAGTTGACACCGATAAACTTCTTCGTCCTCTCCTTTATGCGTTGGTATATTTACTGGCGCTTAGATGAGAGCTAACTTCAGTTTGTGTTGGGTGTTAGGGTTTTTGCTGAAAACAAAAGAAAATTTTACTTCAAATACTTTGCGTGTTTCTTTCTGGTTGGGGCAATTCTCAGAAATTTTCGCCATTTCTAAAATTTTTCTAGAAAAAATTGCAGATAACGTTACAAGGTTTTATCCTTTAAAATATTTTATACTTTTTTAAATAAACAACATGTTTTTTTCTGAAATATTATTGCATGATATTTTTGTTATGGCCATAATTTTGGTCGCTGTTACTTTTATTGTCCGCTTTGTATTTTCTATTGACCACAAGAGATTGTATTGGTTGGTTGGCTATAAAAATAAAACTTTTACTTAATTATTAAGATGACCATAATATTCATATCTTGTCATAATTATGTTACACACTTAAATGGTTTTTAACAAGATTAAAATGACTGTTGAATGGCTCACGATATGATCGCTTAGAGTTTTATCGTCTAATTTCAATTTCAATTACGGGGACAACAAAATGTGAAACTAAATATTCTATTGAAAATATTGTTTTCCATCACATTTGAGCAAATATTTGGCGACGGAAAATAATGAAAGTGATAAATATGACTGGCAGTTAAAATACACAAACGCAAAAATCGCCACCACTTCCGCCATTAAGAATAAAGTGACTTGACTGCCTTCTTTTTGTGTGTGTTGGAACGCATTAAGCAGCCACTATGGATCGTCAAACATTTAGAGGGGATGAAAAATAAAGTTGGCCCAGAAATATTGCCAGCTTAGCATAAGGATGCAAACTCACACGCACAGACTCATACACACACACACAGTGATTATTGGCGTAAACATTGTATTTTATTATGAGGTGTTGTAAAAATACACAAGGGAGTGGCCAATTGAAGCCGAAGCAAAGAAAAAATAGGGGAACAAAAACACAACTTTAAAGAAAAGAAGATGATTATTTAACGCATGTACGCAGTTTCCACCCTTAACTAAAGGATACTTGTGTATGCGTTTACTTGAGTGTGTGTGTGTTTGTGTGTGTGTGTGTGTTCGTGTTTCCATAAAGGATACAATAAATAAATAAAACATTAACTATGCGTGTTTATAGAGCGTATCTAAAGCGAACAGCCGGATGAATAATGAAATTGAAAAAAAGTTGCTATAACTGCTTGTTTCTTTGCTTAATTCTGTGGTTTAAGGACGAGCAGGAGTCCCCCTATGGAAAGAAAGAAAAGAAGCATTATGGTAAGATCAAGTTTAAACACGCAGTTACAAGAGAATTGAATGAAATTAAATTGAATCGTGAATTGAATTAAGTCAATGTAATTTTATGGCATTAAACGGAAATCGTTTTATTACATTACCATCGTCATCACCAAAATTACTTACGCACACACACTCACCCACGCACCCGTGCGGGCAGACAGACCACTTGTTTCCTGGTTAAATGTTTAGTTATTTGTGAGTGTGTAAATGCGTGTGATGTAGTGGGGAGTTAAATACTTGAGGTTATTTACAGTATAACAAGGACTATTTACACTTAAGTGAGTGGGAGTTGTTTTACTTTTCTCCCCCTTTGCATACTTGGATCACAAACAATTTATAATCTCATGTATACGCAGGGATTTTATACTAAATAAACTTTGAAAGAAAATTACTTGACGTTAACATACGTTTGGTGGGGAGGGCCATAGAAAATGATGAGTAAAATGAAAAGCTGCTCCATGCTGGTGAAAATGAATAGAGGGTGAAACAGAAAGACCTTTTCTATGAATTCGGGATTGTACCCAAATGCCACACTTCTTAATTGGCTTACAGGCAGCCGTCGTACAGCGCTAAAAAAGTTTATAAAATTACAAGACACCTCTTGAAAAACGAAGTTTTTTTTTAACGAATTTATTATTTCTGCCTAGAGCAAGTATGAAAAGAGAAATATAGTGACCCGGTGACACAAAATAAAAGTACTTAAATTTTTTTTTTTTGATTTGATAAAGATAGGATCGGTAGTAATTTTCTAACAGACAAACAAATTACTAATAAACGATCAAGCATGAGCTTCTTTATTTGACGTTCGCATGAGTAAAAATATTCCTACGGTCACGCGTGAACTAAAGTGCATTGTAAATTTTCTCACCAGTCATGAAAATAAGCAAAATACAAAAATAAATGCTTTTATAAATCTCAAAACACTCACGTGAAAATTTTCTATACTCACGCTCATTTACGTGAGCGAAATTAAAATTGCTCACGACCCCGTGTGATTAGCCTAAATCAATTATGGTCACGCGTGATTCGCACTAAATCTGTAAGTGGTGCGCAGCCAGTACAAGCTCATTGAATTAGTACAGGGATGGAGATTTTAAGTTTTAGATTTTTGGGATAGGGTTGCCCTATTTTCGTCTTCCCTGGTTTCGTGCCTGCGCTTAAAGAATTAGTTGTTTTTATTTATTCCTGAATGGTGCTGATTTTTTACAATGTGTTTGTGTAAGTCTCAAAGTACAGTGCAACCTCGCTATAGGCAACTAACAGAAATTGGGCTAGTTGGTGCAACTGTATGTCTTGGGTATTTTTCCCTCGTCTAGAAATTTGAAAATTGGCTAAAGTTAAAGGCAAGTGTGGTCTTTCAGTTTAAATTGTGTATTTTCAAAATACTTTGTTTATTTTAATACAAATAACAAAAGAAAAAAACCCCCCGTCTAAGCGGTTAATAAAAAGCAAAATTAAAGAAAATATAGAGATGGAAACAGTACAATTTTGTAAGCAACGTTGCGTTAACTTGAGTTTTTTCCAAAAGATTCGCTAATATTATGTGCACACATGCACTCTAATACGCATTTAGAAGATTTACGCAATGAAGGCTTTAATGGAATACAATTTAATTTTACAGAAATTGAATTAATTAATAAATTAAATCAAATTCACAATGCAACTCTTTAGTGCCGACAAGCTCTGTACAATAATTACATTAAATGTAATGGACTTTTAACACGATTACATAAAAAGGATAACAAATCTTATTGTTACCAACTTAGCTATCTCTTGCATATCATGGTGGTGGTGAGAAATTTAGGACGTAAAAACGCATAAGACATGATTCCACACGTTTTCAAGCAGCATTGTCGGGTCATAAAATCATTTTCAGCTATCACATGCTAATTGAGCAAGCTAAATTGCTCGTGTGTGAACCATAATTTTTATAACTCAATTAAAAATTTAATTGCATTAATTAAGAGGCATTTCTTAATCTACTATAACAGAGTCAACAATCTGAATAAAATGTAGTAGCCATAATCGTGAAGTTGCTTTTGTTGAGTGTTGTGTTGAGCGAGGTTATACTGTATATTAATAAATATTCTTCAAGTACATATAAATATTAAACTGTGTTCTTGTGTTGAAGTGGATTGTTTATTTTACCACCATTTACTGGATATTAAACGAAGGAAGGGTGACAGGCGAAAAGAATAAGAATTAGTTATAAAACTTGTTAAGAGAGATTTACACGATAAGGTGTAGTTGTAATCAAATTATGTGGCATTTTATTGTATAATGAACAAACCCCCCCCAAACGTAAAAAAATTATTCTTAATATGTGTGAGTTTATAAGGTGGAAAATGTGGGTGCGGCAAAGTTCTTAAGCTAATTAAAAATAATTTATTTGTATAAATAATTTTAAATGTTTTTTCTCATTATAGAACGTGACATAAAATAAATAGATCTTTGTTATTGAATAATTTATATGTAAGTTATAAAATTGACATTAAAAATATTGTCAATAAACACGCCGCGTGGTTTAAGGTTTACCCGGCAAAAGGCAAAAGGCAAAAAGGGCTTTGAAATTTAAAATGCTAATAATCAGATCAGAACATGCAAATTTTGTGTTTTAAAGTCGTTTGAATTTTTTTTTTTTTTTTTTGTAACAAGTTTAAAACTTAATAATTTATTTATTACAAACGAATGAAGAAAATGGTTGTTTGATAAAGTTTTCCTAGTTTTTTTTTCCTAAAAGAGTAGTTTTCTAATTAATTACGATTTAACACAATGACATCAAAAACATGTCGACAAGGTAAAGCGGGTTTTTTTTCACTAATGAGCAGTTTTTAGATGTTTCCATAGTCATAAAAAAAGCTTAATGGACATTTCTTGTCAGTTTTATTTTACAACCAACCGACAAAACAACAACTAAAATACCTCAATTGTTATGCTTGTCTACACACGCACATTACAACACAACACCACTGAAACTCATTGAGGAAATTACAAGCATATTTAAAGGTAATAACTGAATTAATTAGTAAATAATCATTTCCAGTCCAAAAAAAAAAAAACAATAACAATAAAATACCAAGAGCCATCAGCGTCATCGCTGAAGTCCTCATCATCAAATAAAATTTAATTAAATGAAATTTGATTATTTGTTCTAAAGCAGTGGTTTTTATGCTTTGGTCTGTCTATCTCCGTGTTCTCTCTCTCTCTCACTCGCTCTTTTTTCCAGCCATAAGAACTGTTTTATTTTTCTTTCAGAAACAAAAACTATGAAATACAAGTGTTTGTGTGTGAGGGCTGTAAAAAATGGTGGCTAACGGTTGTATGAAGCCATTGTTTGTTTAGTTTTTTTTGTTGTTTTAGGAAATAATTAGTGGAAATGTGTAAGAATATTTAAATATCATGTCAAATTGTAATTTAAGTGCTAAAAAAAAACAAAAACAAAAACAAATACTAATTATCAATTTAGGCAATTAGGTTTTCTGAGAGAGTGGGTTTGAGTAGGGCTGTTAAGAACGAACTTATAGTAATTTCTATTAATGGCTTATTAGTTGAATAATTACAGGGTTAACTATTCAAATATACACATTAGAAAATATTGTGGCCTGAAGAGACAAAAAAAAAAAATGAATTAAATTTCAAAATTAATTAAATGATTTTAATAATATACGTATTTGAAACGAATATGCGTCATCCCTATTCAAGTTTAGTTTGTTGACAAACCGATTTCGGCTATGCGCCAGCTTCAGTGTAATTTTTCGTTCGGAGACTCCGAACTAAAGATGGCATATAGCCAGCGCCGGTTTGTCTCAAAATTTCAAAAACCAACCGAATGCCTTCAAAAGCCGAAATTTAAGAAAAAATATTGCAAAGAATTTAAAATTTTGCCAAAATTTTAAATTCACCATAAAAATGAAAAAGTGAAAGATACAATTTTTTCCCCAAAACATTAAAATTTAATGAGAAATCGACATTTTACCCAAAATAGCTAAACAAGTAAAAGAGCGCAATAGTACGAACTATTAAAAATTAGTTAATAGATGCGATGTTTTTTTGGTGAATTGTAGATTAAAGCGGAATTCTAATATTTCATAAAACTTTAAGGTTTTGGTGCAATTTCTTCATCCATTTCTAAAATACCAAAATAACGAAATTTTCCCAAAAAAAAACAAGTTTTAAGGAAAATTTTAAATTCATCTAAAGCTCGAAAAATCACCATTCACCATTCAAAGAACCGGAATAAAAAGAAGTAATTACAAAAATACAACAAAAACCAAATTTCACCAAATTTTGAAATTTCACGAAAATTTCGCCATTTTGCCAAAAATTTGCGAAGATCAAAATTTTATGAGAAACGTCGCAACTTCCCCATATTTCCAAATTTAACGACAACATTTCGCCAAAGGCTGAAATTGCACCGAAACCTCAACAATTCCACTTCACCAAAAAATCAAGAATTTACCAAAGATTTTTAAGTATTCAGGAAAAAGAAAAACAAATTAAAGGAGTCGTAATTAATAAAAAAAAAACATCTCACCTATTAACCGATCGAAAATGGTTATACTAAAGCGAAAGGAGAACTTAAATTGAATATAAGACCAGGGGTCAACATTGAACATCGCAAACAATCCCTTGCAACAGGAAAATATGTAATACTTTTTAATAGTTCCTTATATGTGTTTTCAGCTTAATTCGACTTAAGCACTTATTCCTTATTGCTACACAATTGATGGATAACTTGGAATGTGCCAGCGCATTTCTACGCTATCTATACTCAAAATTTTAAGAAGCAGGACCAATTAAATTCGACCAAAATTCAAAAATTGCATAATTTTATTTTCAAAATTACCGCTTTTTAAAAAATATTTTTGGCTATCGCCGACGATTATATGGTCGATGTCATGAACATGCAAGGGAAACAATTCAAACCGTAGTAAGAGAAAGGCCGTACCCTGGGTGTGTATGGCGGGAAGATACCCCGTCAGACCAATGTATTTCTATCCGAGGTGCAAAAAGACAAAAGTGCAGAAGCCCTAACTGGAGCCTGAAACTGGAAGAAAATTCATTTCGAAGCCTAAACAGTGACTAACAAGACTAGTTGTTCGTGAGACCCCGTGTGTATGTAAGGTGAGGGCTGTATTTAAGCCCAATTCTAAAGGATCTGTGGTGTCTTGAATTGTAACCATGCGAATAATCAGAGGTAAGCAAATACTCTTCCCTTGCAATGTTTTTATTATTTAACAAAAAATTCGAATATTATTCGTTTCATTACAAACGTTTGAATTTTGTTTAATTTTCGCCAGCAAAACTTGAACGAATAATCCACAAATCCAAAATGGTTACAGGGAATTCACACAACTCCTCTAAATAACTCAATAACAAGCAACATGATTTAAAAATTAAAAAAAAAACTCTGCTAACGAGTTTATTGTTTATTAAAAGAATTAAATTTTGGATTGATTTTTAGTTTTCTTGGCCATACATGACGTTGATTAAGTTTGAATGTTGTTTAACTACTTCTCCCCGGGCACCACCAGTGTAATTTAAAAATTTATAATTTTGTTTTATGGCGACTATTTTACCACCCAATTAAATTAAATCAATTTCTGTCATTTTGCTCCAAAACCCGATGCCTACAATAATGTTGTCTGCCATTTTTACTACAGTTTAATAAAAATAAATTATGCGTGAAACAACAAAAACAACTACACATTTTTACGCACTCAACCAGTTTCCTTTTCATCTGCAGCTTTAAACTTAAAATATTTGTTTAAATAACGAAAACGAAAAAAAAAACGGCTAAAAATTAACTAATCAAATTTAAAAACATTTCAAATAAACTTGCGGTAAAATATTGTAGCTGAAAATTAATTTAAATAAGAAATCAACTTAAAACTCTTCACTCCTGCCTCCGACTAAAGAAACGAATACTTAAATTTAGTTATTTTAAGTTGGCCATTAAATTGATAAAAAAAATAAGAGCAAACAGCCGCCATAATAAAATTGAAACGTACAAACACTCACACAGTCTCACATACGAGGACGGTTGCAGAAGTGCTCGAATTGACGGGTATATAGCGAGACTTATAAGAAGTGAGACGTAGAAAACGCAAAGGATTTATAGAGTTTGATTTTAAAATTCGAGTTAAAAAAAATTGTACAGTTGAGTTCGTTGCTTCTCCAGGAGAGTCTGCTTTCTCTAGGCAAAGCTTAGAAGCAGGAATGCTAAAGCAAAAAACGCTTCAGTTATGGCGCCATGTTGTATTTTCCATAAGCTAGGATAGTCTTGTGTGTTCAAATTTATATGAAACATCAAAGCAAAAACATTTTTCTCGGCCACAAAATTTCGCACGCGTGTGCAACGGCAAACAACTTTGCCTTAGAAAGGGAAATACCGTTTCCCCACACAAGGAAGACATGAGAATGTTATAATTGAGTGTGAAATATATAATCTGGTTAAAATCGAGTTCTGAGAAAACCGTTCTTTCTGCGGTCAAGCAGAGAATTTCGAATTTTTCCAACAGCATTTGAGTAATGAAAACAACATCAACATATCGAGAATTGACTGAGTTAGCGCGTTCGCTGTATAACTGGCGAAAAAATGGAACTACTAGCCCGAGATTGTTTAGCAATGCTTTACACTACTTTAAGGGAGCTTAATGGTTCTAAAAGTACAGATCAGTTGGCAATTAAAGGGGAGAGAATGGATATTTGCCCCAAACACTATTTAAAATTAACGTTTTTTCATAAAACAAAATTTGCAAAAATGTGTTACTTTCTTTAAAGTTTCGATACCGAAAAGCTCCTTCTGGAATTGCCCCGGAAGCCTTTAAAATATCACTGAAAAAAACATATGTCAACAGAAATGTATTTTTTTTGAAATGCCTTGGCTCGCTAATTCGGACAATTCTAAGACTACCCTCGTTACTCGCAAAAGTATATAATTATTTAAAAAATTTAACCATATAATTTAGTGAAACAACTTTATTATAATTTATTGATTTGAAAACTTGTTTTAAGCTGCAGGCCTTAAATTTCACAAGACGACGACGGCAGCGTTTAATGGAAGCCACCACAGAAATAAAATACAAAAAAAAAAAAAAAAAATTAAAGAAAAAAAACAAAAATAAACTGAAGCAGATTTTAAATAAAACCCACTAAAATCAGCGCACAACTGTACAAACGACAATAAAGAAATAATTTTTTTATGAAGCAGTGATTGGATTTTAATTAAAAGTAATAAATTCTTTTAAGCCTGTCATCAATTTCCGCATTTTACGAGTTTCAATCGAAATTAAACGTAAATTTATTTAGATTGTTTTTTTGGCGAATCACTGATTAAACGATAAAATTTTGTTACACATATTTTTGGTTTAAAAATACTTTTAATGCGGATCTAGATTTCAATAAAAAATAACACTGTGCAACAAAATCAAGTTTTTTTTCGAAATAACAGGGTTCCGACTAAGGATTCAGGCAGATGGTACAAAAATAAAATAAAATATACATGAATCGGCGTTTTTAAAGTTTACATGTTTTATTTTAGCTGGAGTTAAAATTCATCCCGCCCTTGCACAGTGTTATAGAGAAGGGACATATAAATCCTTTTAATTCTCACATTTTAGTTATAAGATGTGTTTGGCGCTTTTACGTAAAAGACTACTACGAGGAACATTTTTGTGGAACATTTTAATTCTCTAACTCTTCACGGTATGGATCCTTTTTGCAACTGTCTTGAATAATATTTGGTAAAGTTCAGAGTATTCGATGCAATTTCAACGTTTGAGTAAATTTTTTTTCGTAAAATCTCAAAATATGCTGTGGGATATAATAGATCTTTTGGAACTTGTGTGGAATCGTTTCTGTTAATACTGGGGCGTTTTTCATAAAATATTGATTAATTGCAAATTTTTGACGAAACTTCAAAATTTTGGTGAAATTAAAAATAAATTTTTTGAAATTTAAAAATTTGGTTTGTTCCGGTTTTTGTAATAATTTTGCAATTATTTAGTTTTATTCCAGTATTTAAATTTTTTTTGTGATTATTCAAACTTTTGGTGAATTTCAAATTTTGCCAAGTTTTGAACTTTTCATAATTTTCATGTGAAATTTTTCATTTTTGGAAAATTTCATTATTTTGGTAATTTAAACCTTTCATGCCCGATTTAATTGGGGCGGAGCAAGAAATTAGTTCACGATATATATCATGTAGTCTAGTGCCACATATGAATATATATCACTTGCAAGGCCCTGCTCATTTTAGATGAGCCGTGGTGAAATGTTGCCTATAGGCTACATTGGGCAAAAGTGTAACATTTTAGATAGTAAAAAAGAAATCAAATTATTAGTTGTTATATTTCATTATTATTGATTTTTAATTATGATAAGATAAAAAAACAATTCTTTTGTGGACTGTTTTGCACAGTCTACAGCGTCCCTTTGCTCCCCATTTGATCCAGTGACCAATTTGGTCATATCTTATGGCCTTTGAGGGTTCAGGAACATTTGTTCTTTTAGAAATTGGTTAAGTTGCTGAACCTTGCGATACTGGTGACGATGGTGATGAATTTTTATCTCTTGTTAAAGGGTGTGATGCAGGCCGACCTCTTTTACGCGATGGGGCTATTTCGTTGCTTGCATTCAACAGTTCATTAGCAACATCTAGTTGAAAATTTAAGAGTAACATATTTTTTTTATGTCCTGTGAAATTTTTTAGTTCACGTTTGTAGAGCAGCCAGCTATTTACAACTGCTGTGTTAATGCACCAAAATACAATGCGCATATACTACGTTTGTGAACGGTGGTTAATTTTATATAACTCTCAGAGCATATCAGCAAGATCTGCACCGCCCATGTGTTTATTAAAGCATTCGACAATAGGTGGGCGTGGAAAATTTACCTAGATTTTTTCTTTCCGACACCACGACACCTTTTGCAATCACTCATTGGATCTCTACCAATATAATTTGAAAGCAGTTGCACACTTTTGTTATCGTACCAGCGACAAACAACCAAATCATATCTATTTTCATATTTAAAATCGCAAGATCATCGTCCTTCTTGGGAAAGACCCTTATCGCTGGTGAGAGTACAACCTTTGAGTCTATTACTACGAATGGTTCCTGCCGCTAAATATCATCGTCAAAAAATTGAGTGAAATATTTGATCGGCTCTTTGGGTTCTTGATAGCTAATTTCACTTTTCCTAGCCTTATCCACAGCATCAATTGGCTGATTTCGCCATCTCAAGCTTTGTAATTCCACCTTCACAAAAATCTCCTGTACCTTTTCTTCACCTTGAAGTTCTTCCTCATTATCTTCTACAATCTTTGACAGTAGTTTGACTTCAATATTTTCACCCCTTTCTTCAATACTTTGAAGCGTTTCAATTTCTGCTTTTCTATCATCCGTAGAGGACCATATTATTATTTCCTATTGTTATAAACATATAATTCAATCATAATATGCTGCTCTTTGGTTATGGTTACCTCAACCATGTTTTTTTTCCTTTGCGAGAGCTTATTGACATAGACCATGTTTTATTTGGACGTATTGCAAACTTTGCTCCGGCGTGAGTCTACTTGTGATGAATTGCCAAACCAAACACCCGAATATGGGCAAATGGGCTGTTAGCGAAAACAATGTTGCCAATTTAAATGGCACCCGATGTTAAAATATAAATGCAACTCCTTATTTCACTGATCAAGCTGCAATTAAAATCACTTTTTTAAAAGTGGCTTTCATGAAATCAACTTCATACGCTAATTGTAAATTCGCTATAAAAAAATCAAATTATTTCTTTCAAACCAAATGTCTTGCCTAATGTTCGAACATAATTTTTGTCTTTCTGACTAAGTGCAATTCGTTCACATAAAAATGTGAACTTTAAGGCCCCTAAAGTTGTTTGTTACAAATTAAGAGGCTTAAGTGTCAAAATGTGTTTCATTATATACCAGTTTCACTCTCTCTCTCTCATATCCCCTTTCTCTCTTTTGCTCGTTACAAGAACAGGATTGTAATGATTTCTGAGTGATTTTTTACAGATTTAAATTGAAGTCATCTTAGAGTTTCATTGCATCATAATTATAAAACCCCATTAAGTTGGATGAAACACAAAAAAAAAAGCTTCTTATTTGCCTTAACCCATTGGGGGCAAAATACCAACAATTAGGAAAATAGTTTGTTGAAGAAAACAAAAGTCAAAACATGAAGATTTTCTTTTTAAATGGCTAAAATTAAAGCAAAACTACTTAAAAGTCTTCTCTAAAATATGAGAAAAACGGCTACAAATATGAATATTTAATGGACCATGCTGGCGGTTTTTATTACATTTCTGCCCCCTTATGCCTTTACAAGCCTTATAATTGCTGCAACCAGGATTAATAAGTATGTGGCATATTCAAACACAACAGCATTTGTAACATGCCACCACGAAAATTGCATGCCGTGCAACACGGTATGATTAACGAAACGACAAGAACAACTGCCACAAAAAAAGAAACCCATTTTAATATTTATTTTAACTTTTTTGTTTTTGCCAAGATCGTAAAGAAAACAATTGTGGAAAAAATGCCTTCAATATGATGGCAAGAGAGAAAAAAAAGATCTTTAAAAATGCTTTAAGATGATGAGGACGCTGGAAAAAGTAATGATGCCACTCCGAATTGAAATAACGTTTGGTTTGGAGTCGTTAGTTACGTACGAGGGAGGTAACATAATCGTCTGACACAGGAACGAAAGGCCAAAGCTCTTTTTTTTTTCGCTTCATGCACTTCTTTCAGTGACATGCGGCAGTGTCAGCAGCCCGTTTATAGTTGAACTGGTCCACCTGATCCGTGTTTTTATAGCTGGAAATGGAATGAAAAGCGAAGAAGAGGGCATCACCACATACGGACTCTATGGCCTCTTCTGCAGTTGCAACTGACTTCATTGGGCAAATGCGAGTAAAAAAAAAGTAAATCAGCTTAAACATCTCCAATGACTTTCTATGTGGCAGTGTAAGTTAATTAGCGATTAATATTTTATTGTTGTAATCGAAGTTGCAGCCACCACAAGATTTAAAATTAGCAGGACTCTTCTTCTCAAGCTTTGCTGCTATTCGCCTTTTATTCTTCTCTTGCAACCGTTTACTACACTTTAGATAGACAAGTTTTTGTAGCTCCCTCGTATTATTGCTTTTAATTTTCTTGTTGTTGTTGTTTTTGTTTGTTCTGTAACTTACTGGCTTGCTGTTGGTCTTACTGCAAATGAGGCAAAAAATTAAATAATTTAATCTTGTTATTGCCGGAAAATCAAGTTGTTGACTTAAAAATCGAGTCGTGTGAAGATCGTTTTACTTGAGTGCCACCAAACCGACTGATGTTGCTGTTGTTGTTGTTGTTGTTGTTGGTGATGGTCTTAAGATATTGTTGCTACTGCTGATGTTGTTGTTTGTTGGTGGTAGCATATTTTGTTGTTGTTGTCATTGTTGTCGCTGTTTGTAAGTATCACTGGCATATGCGTGGCGTGTCGCCTCTGCAACATCTATAAGTTGAAATTAAAGAAAACCAAAACGAAAATACAAGTAGAATTAAAACAACTTGCAACAACTTCTTGCCAAACCAATTCCAATTTTAAGCTGATCACTAAAATAATAAATAATTTGGTGCGTACACGCAGAGAAGAAGCTGGGGTGATGTAATTAATTCATGGTTTGCATTTGATTTCTTTCCAATATTTCAGTTTGGGATAATTTCCAAAGTCGCGTTATTGGCACAAGTAGTCATTTTGTGACGGATGGCGCTTTGGTTTAAGCGAATATTTTTCAAATTCCATGTTCTTGCTTTTTCCTTGGGTGAGCACGAAAAATATTGGTTCTCCTAAAATATTTGCCTTTAGTGTTGGATTAAGTAAATGATGTTTACAGTTGACACAAAGTTAGTAGAAAAAACACAAAGAATGTTGAAAACGTGTGTAGCGACATAGAAATTGCATTCCATTCTGCTAGTTGTCTAATAAAATTTTAAATTTTACAGTATTCAAAGTTGTTATATGAAATACATTTTCTTTCTTAATAAAAAGAATAAGGAAAGTTAAATCACTCGTGATTAATAATTGTAGTTCAACAAAGTTACGTCAAGCAAGAAAGAATTTTTATTTAAAACTTTAAAGCTTGAATAATAAATTGATAAATTTATACAGTTTTTCTGAAACCGAACATCAGCTTTAATTAAATATCTAATTGAATAAATTATTTAGTTTACTAAATTTGTTTTTATTAATTTTCTGAATAATTAAATTATTTATTTAATAAGAAATAAACTTTTTTATTCTTGATTTGATATTCGGACAGGGTAATTTGATGTCGACTTTTAGAACGAAATAATTATATAAATAATTGAATCAATGAAAAACTTGGTAAAATTACAAGCAATTAAAAATTTAATAAAGTTGTGTTCTGAAGCCGAAATCCATGTTTAATTAAGTATTTAATTGATTTTATTATTTATATAATTAATTTTATTTTAATTTTTGTAATAAACTCTATTCTTTATTTAATTAAAAAAAATAAAGAAGATTTAATTTTAAAAATAAATTAAAATTTAAAAAATTAATATTTTTTATTAAAAAGAATATTTTTGTTTTCTTTAAATAAATCTATTAAAAACTTATTAAACCTAAAATTAAATTAAAAAAAATATAATATTTAAATAAATAATTGCATGAACTAAAAGCTTGGTTAAATCCCAGTCAATTAAAAGTTTAATTAAAAATTTTATCTGAAACCAAACACCAGCTTTAATGAATTGTTTATTCAAACAAACCGAGATAATGGTTAAAAAAATTTTTTCTAGGTTTCGTATTCGCTTGCGTGGAGAGCGCCTTATGTGAAAAGATATTAAGCGAGAAAGTAAGTCGTTGTGGGCTCAGCGCATTTCGGTAATGCCGAGAATTTAGTTAAACCAAGATTTTGTAACTAACCCCTACTTGATAATGCCCTCAACATACGAGTGCTGCAGAGGGTAGCGATCGATAATTCGTTGAATTATATGGTTGTAGACAAATTCTATTATTAATGCAGATAATATTAATAAGGTCGTCCATACGCTATAAAAGCGAAACATTTATGTTATTTAATGGCATCGGCTGAGGTACGAACACAGGCAACTAAAGCCAGGAATACGTAAGAGTCAACGTGCTAACCACTTAAGCCACAGCATCGGACACTCATTGCGGAAGGCATTATACACAATGAGTGTATGGAGAACGACATCAGCATTTTTACTGATGGTTCTCTTATGAGTGGCAGGACAGGAGCAGGTGTATTCTCAGTTGAGCTGAACTTGTCCTGTAGTCTGTGTCTGGGGAGGTACGTATCAGTTTACCAGGCAGAACTGCTTGGGTTGCTGCATGCGTTGGATCACTTGCTTGAAAGCCGAGTGCATGGGAAAAGGGTTCTCATTGCACTTGACAATCAGTCAGTTATAAAACGCATGAGGCAAGTGAACGTATATTCCAAACTGGTGCTGGAATGTGTTCTGAAACTGAACAGATGTGCCTCGTTGAATGAGGTGACGGAGATGTGGGCTAAGGGACACATAGGCACAGCTGGGAATGAAGCAGCAGACGAACTAGCAAAAAGAGGATCTGATGTGGATCAGAACCCAGCGTTGCCCTGGGGAATGGCCTAGTGCGAGCTAAAGTTCTTCAATGGGTAAACTCATTACACCTGAATAGGTGGAGGGAGAATACCACATGTAGACAGGCTAGAATGGTGCTCAAAGAGCCCCTCGGCAGGAAGGCCAGCAAGGTGCTCGGGTATAATAGGGCTACCTTACGCTGGATCACTGCGTTAGTGACAGGACATGGAAACTTCAAGTACCATCTGGCTAAGATGAAAGTCGTAGAAGATGATACTTGCAGACTATGCCTGGAAGAGACTGAGACGGTAGCGCACTTTGTGTGTGAATGTCCAGCACTGGCTAGCATAAGGCTTAAGACCACGGGCAGACACTTGTTAGGTGTGAATGCCATGGGGGAACTAAGCCTTAGACAAATGCTAGCAATTACAAAAGACTCCGTGATGAGGAAGAGTGTCGACAGTTACCAGTCGACAGTCTGAAATCACTTTAGTCAAGAGTAAAGGCTAGGGCTGGCACGAGACTCAATTGAAAGTAAGGTGGTTGTGATTACGGATCGGTTCCCTGAAATCAATTTGAGGAGCGAAATGGGGGTCGAAAAGGGACCAAGAAAGTAAGTGGTCTGCTTCAATATCCGCCCATACATTAATAATAATAATAAGCCACAGCACCCTCCAAACCCCGACACAATTTTACATAATTTTTCTATCTTCTAGCATTTTATGATAAGTGTTATTATATTATTTTTGTGTAGTTAAAATACTTTGTTTGTGGCTAGAATTTCAGTTAAATTTACAACCTGTTTAAGTCAACCATGTTGCAATTTTTATTGATAAAAATCATTCAATGTTTGAATTTAAACAATAACTTGTCTAACGCCACTAAAGTCATGTTTAAAGTGTTTTCAAAGAACCATTATATGTTTGCTACAACAATATATTATCGTGAGCATGTTTTTTCTATGCGTGTAGCTGACGAAGACATAGCAAAACTTGCAAACATTTTTCTGGGAGATCGTTATAATTGACACATGTGCCTGCGCTGACATGTCTGAACGCAAAGACTTCAACTCAGTTTGTTCGTGTTTAATTATTTTCTGGATAGCAAAACCGCTTAAACAGGACGATTGCATTTGATTTCATTAATCCTTAGAATCCTTTAACTTTGTTGCAAATAAATATTAAATGAATTTCTCTGACTGCATTAAGGTTTCCTACAAACTTGAAATAAACTTGATATTTTAGCACGTCTGTCTGTCTGTCTGTCTGTGTGTCTGTATGTCTGTCCGTCCTTTTACAGCACTTATGTATAAATTGAGCGTACGAATGTGTTGCTTGTTTGTTGGCTGCTGTAATGGTTGCATGTGGTGGACAACAACAAGGGCAAAAAAAAAAACACCATTAAATAATTTAAGATGATGACGACGACAACAAACGACATGGAGACTTCTTATGACTTCATAATCTTAATTAACGTTTTCGTTTAACAAACGAACACACCAAACAACCACGTACAAAAAATGTGTTCTTGTTTCTCACGGAAGGCAATCATCAGTGGAAGGTACGAGTAGTTTAAGTAAAAATATCGTGCTTTGTTTGTGTTTGATAGTGGTGGAGTGTGTTGTGCTGGTAGCCAATTTGAAGGACCAGCCAACACCAACGGCAGCCAGTCAGCCATCCCAATATACAGCCAGTTTTCAAAACATTTGTGGCTGCATATCTGCTTAAAAGGCATCGTCTGAAATAAATTTATAACATTTTACGCCATTGCATTTAGGACTTTTTACACGATGTGAGTGTGAGTGTGAGTGTTTTAAATGTGAGTTTTTTTTTCTGTTCTTCATATTTTCATTGCCAAAGAAACCCGAATCCGATCTGCTTTTTTGCTTTCGCTTTGCTAATGCTGCCTCTGCCGTTGTTTTGTTAATTGAGCTCTTCTTTTATTTGGAGTTTGGTATCCCAATCAAGTCGTCTTGCTGCGTAAAACTTATTGACTGGCAATCTTAATGGGTGCATGCCTAACTGATGCCCTTCTACCTTCTGCCCAGCTCCTTTGGTCTTGGTAAAAAGCAGACAGGTAAAAATCTCGGCATGAATATGTTGCCTGCCTCATGTTGTTGTGATTTTTAAATACGCATCATCTTTTAGTTTTTGCTTTTGTGTTGTCGTTGTTGTTATTATTGATGTTTGAATTAAAGGCGAATCGCTTTAAAATTTTGGCTGCCTCCAACACACATGCACGTGTGAATGTATTTTTGAACAACCTCCAACACATTCATATCTCTATAATAAACCTTCAAATATGTTTTTGTATATTTAAAGCTGGCGAGAGCGAAGTCTCTATATAGAGACCTTAAAGTGGCCGGGATCCTTTGGCTGGTGCTGTTTGTTAAATTGTGAACTTGAAGAAAAAAAAAAAACATTAAAGTGAATAAGAAATAATGAAACTTTAGGAATCCAGCATGGCCGTTGTTTTAGAGATTTCTTGGGATAATTGGCTGCTTTGACTGCTGCTGTTCGTTCCTTCGTTTAGTTTTATTTGCTTCTTTTCTGTTTTTGTTGTTGTTGTAGTTGTTGTTTTTCGTGAAGTTTGTATAAATTAATTTTTCTTCCTTTAGGGACTGGTTTTCAAATTGATCAGGTTTCTTTCGAAATTCGCTAACAAAAAAAAAAGGTTTTCTGATTTGAAAACTAAATTTCTTAATAAATTTTATGTGTCTTCATAATGAATACTTGTGATTGTTTTTTTTTTTTTTTGTATTTTGGCTGTTTTTTCGGCTTTGCAGCAAAATTATTTCAAGATTTTGGAAATAATTTAAGCGAATAACTTTTGCTAAGATTTTAATAAATTTAATGCGAAGCCGGAGCAGTTAATTTCAAACGTGGCACCAATTTCAACAAACACAAATAATTTAATAGAATTTGGCCACAACATTCGTAATTAAAAAAACCAATTTACCAGGTTCACAATATTCGATTGCCTACAAAAAAATTTGGGATCTCTATACGGTTTCTTCAAATTGGTTCTAGTTTTCGAGATATATCGTTCTGTAAAAAAGGAAACAGTTGCACGATAAATGTTAACATTAGTGCAGAACAGTTTGTCACATTTAGTTAAATAAAAAATATGGAATTCGACAATTGTTTTTTAATCTGCTCAGAAGTTTTAGAAATATCGTAGAACTTGTGCTAAAACAATTTTTTTAAATAAAAATTTTGGTTTTTAACAAAAATTCATAACAAATTAGAAAAGTAAAATATTTAATCACCTCTATCATGAATACTTTTTCCCTGTTCCCTAAATTTGCAATCGTGAAGACATTTCCCGTGAATGATTTTATGCTAACATAAAATTCCCCTTATCGTGAATGACTTTTTTTCCCGCCGAATTTGTTCACTTTTCCCTTTAATTTATTCGCTTTGATTTTGGTGGTGAACAGAACAAAAAAAAACTTTAATATTTAACTTTGCAAATCTTACTTTAAGGGCAAGATCTGTTAATAAGGCACAAACTGACATTATGCTCGAAAAAATGCAAAGCAACCGATCAATTGCCTGAGGCTTTGTGAAGCTTTCAAAAGACGTGGTGGCAGATATTTGATATTGCCTTGCAGAAGACCTGAACAGTGCTGGCCGTCCCCATCAAAAACGTAACGGAATGGAAGAAGGCAGTATTTTGTTTTGTAAACCGATTGTATATTTTTTACGTTTGATTTTATGTATTGCATTTTAGGTGTGGACAGATCAAAAGCTGCAGCGAACCTAAAAAATCTAACGGCGACAGGAGGTGGCCCAAATAAAAACAAATGCCTCTCAGCAAGTGAACAATTTATATACGAGCTGGTAGGCATGAAGGAGTCCATAGAGGGTTTGGATAACTCCTTAATTTTTTGATTACCAGAGTGTTCATCCGCTAGTGAGAACCAAATGGATATACAGACGCAGAAAAAAGTTGTTCGCGATGCAGAAATGGTGGGTAGTAACGCAACCGTCTTGCCGCAACATATGACACCACCTAGACAACATTTGACCATAAACGAGGACTGTGAAAAAACTCGACACTTAAAGCGAAAAAGAGCCGCTTTCGTTGTTAATCATTTTTTAAGTTTCAAAATGTGTGCAAATTATTTTAACACGTGTAATAAATTTCTTTGATTTTGTATGATGTTTTCAGCTTCTTTCCTTTTTTACATTCACTGAGAATTGATAGCGGGAATAATTTTTCGCGGGATATTCACGATACAATTTTTCCCTTAGGGTGGAATGAAAATTTCACGTGAACAAAAATTCCACTTGATATTCACGATAGGGCTGAATATGTTCCAAGTAAAACGAGGCATTTCGCGATCGTTGTACAACTTTTGATTTTATACATAATTAAGCGAAGGTAACTCGTTTCGATAAGAGTTGCCCCAAGTTGATGTCTGCGTATGTTCGACTTCTTGTACAAAGCAAGATCTCATCTGCGTGTTTTCCAAAAATGCGCCTCGTCTCCTTTTAAACGTTTCGAGGCTCACTCAGTAAACAAGCAGTCGTTAACTTTGAGCTGTCGCATCACTTTCATTTTGTACGGGTGCCGTCCGTAGAGCCTATGGAAAGCTTCCCAAGTTGAAGTCTGCGAATGTTCGACTTCTTGTAAACGGCGAGGAATCGTCTGCCTGGGATTTTTCTCTATATTTGCACGGGAACAGGCGATGTTCTCAGCCAATCTGCGATTTCTTCAGTACCTTACGTGGGTTGTTTGTTTAACGAACCGTTTCCCTATCTGAATTTTTTTTTACCAAGTTGTGGCTGAGTCGTCTTTGAGGGTCCTTAAAATAGACTCAACGCGCGTTATGTTTATACTAAAAAGATTTTGATAATAAAGTTTTATAATTGATAAAGTGTAACGTGCCACGGTGGGTTGGCATCCTTAGCTGAATACTTGGAACCAGAAGTGACAGTTGACATCAACACAACTGGAACTTCAAAGACTGTCAACATCGCCTCAATGTTATTGGAAATTTGTTTATTATTTTAAAATTTTCTAGCTAATTTTAATTCCAATTCTTTCATAACAAAATTTAAATTTATCTATTGGGGTACAAGCTAGCTTCCATGCGTATTCCGGTGGTTGCTTAAGCCAGTTTGTCAGGAAAGTTTTTCCCAAATTTTTAGAGAAACTTATAACGTCTCATGCTTACAATCCTTTAAACCAAATGAGATGTTTAAAGAACTGCAAAACAAAACGTCTCTAGTGAATTTAACGAATTATACGAGGTCTGATCAAAAAATAACCGTTATTTTAATTTTTTTCGAAAAGTACTTATTTACTCATCAATAACTATCTTGTCCCCTTCAAAGTAAACCCCCTCAGATATAATACACTTATGCCAGCGTTTTTTCCAATCCTTGAAACACTTCTGAAACACGATTTTTCTTTTATCTCCTCAATCGTAGCCAAACGCTTTTCTTTCATCGGTGTCTTCAGTTTTGGGAAGAGGAAAAAGTCAGCGGGTGCCAAGTCCGGTGAATACGGTGGTTGAGGCATGATAACGGTTTTGTTTTTGGGCAAAAACTCACGCACAAGCATTGATATGTGAGCTGGTGCTCACACAATTCTGTGCGTTTCTGACGAATTGCTTCGCGCAAAGGGCACATAACTACAAGGTAGTATTCCTTATTGACCGTACAACCTTGTGGCAAGAATTCATGATGAACCACGCCATTGCAGTCGAGGAAAACAGTGAGCAAATCCTTCACATTTGACCGAACTTAACGTGCTATTTTCGGTATTGGCTCTTCTGGACGCTTCCATTGGTATGATTGGGCTTTGGTTTCATTGTCATAGCCATACACCCATGATTCGTCACCAGTTATGACCTTTTTGAGGAAATCTGGATCATCGTTGACGATGTTCAACAGCTACTGAGCGATGTCCATGCGCGTTTCATGCCTAAAACTACCGTAAAAATTGCTTGGCATAAGCCGAACGATATGCCAACATCATCAGCAACCTCTCTGATAGTGATTCGACGATTATCCAAAATCATTTTCTTCACTGCTTCAATGTTTTCATCGGTTGTTGACGTTCTCAGGCGACCAGGACGAGCATCGTCATTGACATCTTCTCGGCCTTCCTTAAACCGATTATACCACAATTGAACTTGTGTTCTGCTCATATTAGACTCGCCAAACGCCACGGTCGACATTTCAAATGTCCTTGCGCATTTAATTTGATACAGTTTCTTTGATCCATTTTTTCGAATAGTAAAAAAATCGCAGAGAACACCAAAACACGACTAACCTTTTTATCTGTCAAAAACAAACTGACAATCCAAAATGGCTGATGTAGCCAACACATATAACAGACATGTGTACCAACATAACAAAAAAAGGTTATATTTTGATCAGACCTAGTATATTATTAAAAATATCGTATTTAACATTAATTATTAGTTTTTACAAATAGTCCTTTTTAAAAAACAAAAATCCAATGTCTTATAAAAGTTTGGTTTTTTACACGAAAATTCACTTGGTTCCAATAAATATTCATCCGATTATTTCCACTTGTTCTCCTGCCAGAACTATGCCGCTCTTAACAAATCAGAGTAAGTCGAAAATTTCTAAGTGTCTTATTAACGTTAATACATCGTCTATGAATCATATTGATTTTAATTAGTTTATTAAACTCAATTACGGGCCATTATTATACCCGCATGTCATTAACACACGCACACACGGACATTTCCTGAGTTCCTCCCTCAAACTTGGAAGAAATTAAATTAAGTACAGAGAACATTTTCAAAATTAAATAATATTTCCCTTCCAGACACAAAAACGTTTGTTTTACATTCAATTATGTCTTACCAGCAAACAAAAATAAACGCTTCTTGCCTCATTACTGCCTGGCGACACATGTGGAATCGAATGGAATGAAAAATAATTAGAATTTTCTCAAAAATGAACACAGAATTGAAATTCTCATAAATTATTCATGGCGCATTAACAAACATTTTTATTTGTCATGTTCATTAGAACAAATTTTTTAGGGGTTTTTTTTTCATCTGGACTTTTGAATCCCAGTGAGTGTGTGTATGTGTGTGTGTGTGTGTGTGGTTTCCAGTAGGCCCTTTTTCAAAATCTGCAGCTTTAATTCTGCGTTGCTTAAATTTCAATTTTTTTCCATGGAATTTTCAATTTTTGCTTAAGTTTTAACAATTTTGTAACTTGTTTGTCTCGAAACAAAAATACGAGTTTTCAAATCCAATTTTATAAATTAAAAATATTTCCAGAAGTCGGGTTTTATTAAAGGCGGCTAATTAAATAAGTCCAAGTATGAAAAAATAAGCGGAACTATTTTTTTAATCTAATTACAAATTTGATGAGAGCTGAAGGGATATTTAAAATAATTCTTTCGTTTTAATGTTCAATTTTTTGCGACTGAGAAAATTAAAAATATTTTCACTAAAATTCATTGATGTTTTCGATTTTTTTGGTAAAATTTGTTTTTTTAGGTGAAATATTTGATTTTGGCGAAATATTTTATTTGTTACGTTTTGTTGGCAATTAAAAATTTTGTTTCGTTTTTTTAGAATTTTTTTTATTCTTTAGCGAAATGTCGCTTTCTTGGGAATAAACAATTTTTTTATTTTCCCGACTTTTTAATTTCTTTTTATACTTTAGCGAAATATTGCTTTTTTGGATTAAAGTTTTTTTTTTCGATTCGACGACTGTGTCAACATTTTTAATTGTTTAGTGAATGTCGCTTTATTTTGAGAATTAAAGATTTTTTTTCGTTTTATCGACTTCTTGGTAAATTTTATTTTTTTTTTTTAGCGAAATGTCGTTTTTTTCGATTTGCCGACTTTTTGGATTTTTTTTTTATTCTTTAGTGAAATATCGCTTTTCTTGGATTAAAGATTTTGTTCAATTTGACGACTTTGTGGAAATTTTGAATTGTTTAGAGAAATCTCACTTTATTTTGGGTATGAACAATTTCTTTCGTATCGTCGACTTTTGGGAAACTTTTAGCGAAATGTCGTTTTCTTTTGGATTAAAGATTTTTTTTCGCTTTGTCGACTTTTAGAAATATACTATGTGCCTTTTTTGAAGCTCTCATCTATGGATAATTTCAGCATTCTCGCGAACGAAAAATGACACTGAAGATGGCACACAGCCGAAACCGGTTTGTCTCCAAACCAAACTTGACAAGGGATGATGGAAATTCGTTCCAAAAATTTACATTAAAAACTTGTGTAGTTTCAAATTTGTCTTCTAATTTCCAATAGATCATATTTTTTTCATAATACAATTCATTCTTTTCCTGCTCTGCTGCACTTAAGAAGTAAGTTCATTAAAAGATTTGCCAGTCTAGCAGTAAAAACTTCAAAGTGTTTGAAAAAGCTTTTCTAGGGTCGTTGACACAATAAATCTGCCACTCATGGCTTCGCTCACTTTTCGAGACTTGTGCGTGAGTAATAAATTTAAGAACCAGCATCGCTTTAAGTGATATTCACTAACACACACTCGCACTCCTCATAAACAGAAAAATACAAGTTTTCTAATTATTTTTCCAAAAAAAATTTAATGGCCTCAAGAAACATTTAACGCCGCATATTACAAACATTCATTCATATTCACTCCACTCCATTTCGGTTGCCGCCATTGTTTCGTAAATATTAAATTAAATATGGAAGAAAGGGTTGTTATGAGAAAAGATAGAAAAAAAACATAAACCGGAAACTCGTTAAACCGTTAAGGACTTTTAAACGCCATTTGGTTTTGTTTCTAAACAAATGAGACCCTTGAATGAAACCCTGGAATGCCTTTCCTATGCAGAATGCGTAATAAGCAGGTATGTCCTGCCCTGTCCCTAAACAGGAGGTTGTGCATTTTCAATATTTATCAAATAATTTTACACTTTTGCAAATCATTTGCTTGCACTTGCTGAGGGGTGGTGTAGGTGGCCGGGGGTGCTGCAGGATATTTCAAATTATTGCGTGTCTAGAGGTTAAAAGTTTTAACTTTTATGTGTTTTTTTTCTTTATAATTTACTGAGTTGTTATTTAAACTTTAACCGTTGAAAGCACATATGTGTGTGTGTGTGAGTGTGTGTGTGTGTGTGTGAGTGTTTTACTTAATTTAATTACAGTTATTAAGATTTTTCTATTCGCTGCCAGTGACAGCAGTTGAACTCGTTAGCAGGAAATTGCTAAATGGGGATTTTTCAACTGGGGTTTGTGGTGGATTAAAAGAAATGTTTGGCGGTAGATAATTTCTCAAGCCAAGGTGGGATTTGAAAATATTTATTATTGCAATTTTCTCATTAAATTATTTTGGCATATCTCGGAATCAATCCCGCTAATAGCAGTCAAATTTATCGCTCATTCGGGAACACCGCAGATCTGGGATTCATTTTTTTTTTTCATTCAGGTAAAGTTGCCTTAAAATGTGTTAAACAAAAATGTGCGCAAAACAGCCTGCATGAATAGAAATTTGGCAGAAATCAGTTTTTTCGGTCTCTTCATAAAATTAAAAAAAATATATATTGTTGACAGCAAAGATCTGTCGGGATTTATATGCGTTTGTAAGCTGCATGAATACTTGCCCAGCCGAAAATCACACAAAAGTGCAAAATAAATAATCGTCCAAAAATGGTTGTAAGGAAATTTTTGATTTTTTGGGATTTTTCCATCAACATTTTCTCGTGAAAACAATTTTCAAATATTGAAAAATATTTTGTTTTTGTTGAAACAGAGTTCATAGTTCCGGGCGACAGCTCATTGTTTGGAAGTTTTTTCGTCTTGTTGTAACAACCAAAATTGTGCATTTATTGATTTTGGGCGATCTTTTATACTGCCGATGTTCTACTTCCTGCATTACAAATAGGCACCGCTTACGTGCTCACACGTGGTCAGGACTCTTGCTTTTCCCCCTCACGTGTGCCTACAAACAGATGAGTAAGTAAATTTTATTGTTCTCAGCTCTTCCTTAAAGTAACGTTCTCTTTTGGCTTTCCGCACAGTAGGGCCGATAGCAATTTATTATTATAAATCGATTTTATTTATGACGGAATATGATTAGAGGCGAAAAGGCAACATTCCCTGTGGGAAAAGGCAGGTGCAACCGGCTCCAGAGTGCACCAAAGGTGTACCACTCGGGTGTGATACTGCAACAAATAAGTAATAGAAATATTTGGTGATTACACAGCGTGGATTTTAACGTCCCATTCAAATGTTTCCGGGCATGTTTTGATTATTTTAGCGTAACTCTTGTTGTATTGCGGCAACCTTTCGACTTATGGAAATCAATTGCCCAGCTGGTTTAGTGAAATATCTTCAGCTGGATTAAAATTCAAAGGCAGCAGCGATTACTGCTATGAACTGATTTAATCTATTTTTATGCAGTTGGTTTTAAACAAAAGTATTAATATGAGTGGATTTCTTAGTTTTAATAAATATGTTTGTTGTCTTTCCCCTGCCCTAAACTAAGAAAATCTTTTCAATATTAATGTGAACTACTTTACAACTTTGTTCAATATTTCATGAAATTGAATTCAACTTCGGCGAACAGAAGGCAAGACAACATGCACATTAGACATTCATGAAACATCTCATACATCATTCGCCGCCAGCGGCTGTGTGAATTCACAAACGCAACGAAATAAAGAAGAACGAAATGGTAACATTTGTATTGTATTGCTTTTTTCCATCAAATGAGGAAAGCTATTTCCAACTAATGATATAGAAATCGTATGTGACGATGATACTCGCACACATGCACAAGTTCACACACAACACTGTTGTGCTGATTCTTAAGTCCTGGGCTTCATGTTTATTGCTTTCTTTTCCTTTTAGTTGCTCGTCAGCATGGTTTTTACTGAAATGGCAGTTTTCTTTTTTATTATTAAAAACATTTATCACTTTTAGCCAATAAACGCCATTTGTGGTATCGTTTTCATCTTATTAGATCTCAACTTATAACCGACGACACCCCACCAACAACAACCAACCATGTAACCACAAAATTAACACCCAAAAAAGAAAACGAAGTTAGAAAACAACTTAGAAATTGTATTGAATGAGCAGAGGAACGAACCATTTCGTAATGTTGTTCAACAAATGTTGCCAATTTTAATGGAAAATAAACTAAAAAAAAAAATATGAATGAAAAGAATAGAAAAAAAGGAAACAACCACAAAAGAACCTTCAATCTTTCAGAGCACAAGATGGCCTGTCTTGTCTTGTGTTTGGGAGATTTACTACAACCTTCATAACACTTTAGTACGAGTAAATTGTGGTTGGAGGAAAAAAAAGCGATTTACTATTTTGGGAAGTAGTAAAATCTTATTAAAATTTTATT
The DNA here is from genome assembly GCA_963932375.1 of Phania funesta. Taxonomy (NCBI): domain Eukaryota; kingdom Metazoa; phylum Arthropoda; class Insecta; order Diptera; family Tachinidae; genus Phania; species Phania funesta. The sequence goes on along the minus strand of OZ010654.1, from coordinate 86,972,761 downwards.
TACTATTTAACGAAATATCATCGCCATCTGAAATGTTGGGTAGGGGAAAAAGTTGGAAAGACGAATTTAAACTGAAAGTAACTGGGAAAATAGGCAGGCACACAGGTACATCTTGCCTTAACGGAGTGCACTGTCATAAGTTTTGACTTTCGTAGTCGCGACCGCTAACAGGTTCCTCTCTCTGCTAGGAGTGTGGCTAATAAAAAATCCCTAACCCACGGTGGAACAGCATACGCTAGAAATGCGTGGATAAGAGGTTGCTTGGCCTCTAGTTCGTGAATTGAGGATATCAGTCGGTTTTCAGTTTTAATACAAACTTCCCCGTGCATATGGCCCTCTGTGTGGGCGGAGATATTTTTCTCCATTATTCAAGGAATTATATGAATTCTCTGAAGGAATTCTGATTTTAACCGGCCAAGGGAAGAGACCGGAAGAGATGCATAATAATGTATTTCTAAGGCGTTGGGCCGTGAGATTCCGATAGGGATGGACAATGACAAGGAATTCTAAAGAGATGGAAACGAAAACTTCGCAATAGGTGGACAGGAGAGTCTCGAAAGATACTCCTGAGGAAGAGGCGGAGACAGTAGCGCACATTGTGTGTGAATGTGTCAGCACTGGCTAGCAGTAGGCTTTAGACGACGGGCAGACACTTGTTAAATGTAAATATCATGGGGGACCTAAGCCTTAGATAAATGCTGGCAATTACAAAAGACCCCGCGATGAGGAATAAGGACGACAGTTACTAAGCGTTGATCTGAGATTACTGCAGTCAAGAGTAAAGGCTAGTGGTAGCACGAGACTCAATGACAGTATGACAGACATCAATTACAAATCGGTTGCCTGAAAAAAAGTTGTGGAAAGAATGTGGTTTGAAAGGCACCCGTAAAGTAAGCCGTTCCAAGTATACAAGAGTATACGAATCCAAGCTAACGCTGGTTAGTTCATAGAAATGGCATCATGAAAACAGTCAAACGTGATGGATTTGGATATCAGGCGCTAGGTGAGACCGTAAGAAAAGAGTTCATCGCAACAACACAGCCGCCTACAATTTATTTCGTACCGAACAATTGCTCCAGAAAGAATGCTGATATCGTTCCGCTACCACCACATTCACGTACTGTATTCACTCGTGACATGTTTCCATACCCCAAATTCCACTTTGAGGCAAGAGTGTAAGGCATATAAAGTGACATATTATTCTTGGTTTGATAATCCGACAGCGAGTTTTGATGTAAATTTTTTGAACGAATTTCCGTCATCCCTTGTCAAGTTTGGTTTGTAGACAAGACGTTTTAGGCGATGTGCCATCTACGTTCTTCGTTTCCAAAATTCTCACATGGATTTCTTTGAGCATCAGTTAACAACACATTCCCATGAATAATAGTCCGAATTATTGCCTTCAAATAAAACCAGCAACAACTTTTTCCCTCAACCAATACTTTATTGAAAAATTACTTCACATAATAAAATGTTTTCATATATGGTGGCTGATTTCCTTTACGTCCGACACATAAACGAAATGCTGCTCTTGTTTCATTTCTAATTTTTTCTATTGTTGAATATGTTTTCCGATTGTTAAAGTCTGTTGAAAGCATTATTTCCTCTATCATCCTGCTGTTGCGCAGGATTATCTATTTTACTGCTGTCGTCGCTAAACTGAAGAAATAGGCAAACGTACAGTTGGGCAGATACACAGGCAGACAGATAGACAGACGTGGTTATAAACGAAAAACAAGCAGTTCAACTAAATACTAAATACCCTGACAATTGATATAAATAATGTACAACATTATTCTACCACTATCATTTACAATCAACACATACTTATGTCGTCTGTAGAGAACGTATGAAGAGCACAGTGGGGTTGATTGGTTAAGAAATGGTAATAAATATATAACATTTAACGGCTTGGTTAGATTTATTTGAAACTTGTAGGTAAGGTGCGGCCTTACTTTCGTAACGAAGTTTCTTTAGCGAAGGGGAAGAAATGAAAATTGTTCATTGCACATTTACACTTTTTTTAAAGATATCGAATTTTAAGTTGGCATTACTGCTAGAAGTGGGCGCCACTTTGGCAGCTATTACATAGACTGACACCTGAACAATGTCTGCAAATTGTGCAGATTTTTTACGAAAAATATTGTTCAATTCAAAACAGTCGTTGCAAATTTCACAAGAAAATTTTGCTTAGAGATGAGGCTAAGTTTTGATTGAAGAGATACGACAATAAGCAAAACTGGCGCATTTGTAGTGCAGGTAATTCACAAGCCCTTACCGAGCAACAATTGCAGCCAAAGAATGTCACTGTTTGATTTGATTTATGGGCCGCTAGAATCATTGATCCGTATTTCTTCAAAGACGATGCCGACCAGAGTGTTACAGCTAATGGTGATCACTACCGGGCCATGATCACTTATTTTCTTGCATCACAAGTGAATGTCCTTAATGTTTCAATAAGATGGTGCAACACGCCACACAGCGAGTGCCACGTTTGATTTATTGAAAAAAAAGCCTTCTGTGAACGAATATTTTTGCGTAGCGGGTCCGTAAATTGGCCTCTAAGATCAGGCGATTTAACACCGCTGGACCAATTTTGCGTGGCTATGTTAAGTCTCTGGTCTACGTCGATAATCAACAAGGATTAATGCCTTGTCAGGTAAATTTTGCCACGTTTTCACTGAAATATGGCCTAAATTGCTGCAAAAAGTTACCGAAAATAGGACTTTCCAAAAAGACAGTAGAGTGTCATATGTCTGAAATCATATTTAAAAAAATTATCTTTCTAATAAAAGCAAATTCATTGAAGGCTACAGAGATCTGCCTAGACACTATTCCCAGGCCAAGCATTGGTTTAACAATTATTTATTTATAACAGTTTTTCCTTGCAATCGGCCCACTGTGAGGTCTCACACATGCAGTCGTATGTGTTCGTGCAACACTTAAAATACAAAATGGCTTACATTGGGAGTATGAGTTTATTTTATTATCGTTATTCTTGTTGTGTATAATTTAACAAGCGTTAACATGTTGTTGCAACAACATATGTGCGATTTTCCCAATTCGTTACCCCTCTCTTCAGATACTTAACGGTTTCAGAATCCTCTTCTATCTACGTCTGCTGCTGTTTGCCTTATAAGGGCGGGTGTTAATGTGGTTTTAGGTTTGTTATCTATTCCCGTTCCCATTGCCACTGCCACTGCCACAGCCATTGTTGCCTTTCTATTATTATTTTGGGCACTTAGTTAACTTCGTTTGCATGCATGTGTATGTATATGCAGCAGTTGTAAGTGGTAACTTCGTTGCATTAAGAATGTGTCATATTGTGTAATTTTACAACCATTTTGCCCCATGTTGTAGCTGCTAGTGTTTTTATTTTGCAACATTCGTTGTCTTTTCTCATTGTTCTAATCACAGCAATCGTGTTGACTGACTCTTGCTATTTCTTGTGGTTTCTTGCTGTTGCATTCGAAATATATTTACGAACGAAAAAAAGCCATTGTTTAGCCCTCAAGTGTCCGGGAATTATTTTTATGTAAACAAAAGTGTTAACGAGCGGTTGAAAGCGGTATTTCATACATAATTTTCTAACTAAAATGGACGTGTATAATTTATAAACTCACGCTCGTAGATGCATTTGTTAGGTTCATTTTTGCAACTTAGTGCAGGTTCGGGTTTGTGCTAAGGCTGCCTTTAAAAACAAATACAAATAGTGGCAATCTGTTACTATTTGTTTTGTTGTCTTTTGTGAATTTGAATTGAAATTTTATGAAATCGTTTTTTGTATTCAAAGTCGAGGATTTCATGGGCGAGCGTCTGAAAATCTGTTCTCACAAATACGTTTTAGCGGATCCAAAAAAAAAATTATTGAAAGTAAAACTTTTCCCAAAAGGAAAACTTGAAAAATTCGAGTTTCTCTTGTTTCGTAGAAAATGAGGGTTTCGTAAAGAAATCTGCCCAGTTGCCTTTTGGTATCCACGCGCCATCATATTCGATTTCTTACGATATTTATCGCCCCAGTTAATCAGCGTGTTTCATTTATGTCCCATGAACATAAGCTTTAAGTCACGTAGTTTTAGGGATCAGGCTGACTTTAAGGGGCCTGTTAACTATTACGTTAAGGACACTAGTGGCATAAACTTGCTTCTTAAGTTCATGTCTTTTTGCTTGCGGTAATCATAACCTCAAATCATTCGTGCACAGTGTCCATATTTTCCATTTTTGACATAAGAAATGTGATTACTAGCGATCGGTAGCGCATTAATTCGAATCCCACACTTTGGTTTAATCAAACGTTTGTTTGAATATTGAAAATAATGAATTAATTCACTATCCGTTGTACAAGGTGACCCATAATAATTGACCCACTGTTCTTCAAATGAATAGAAAGAAATTAGTGAGTTTTGAAGATGATTTCAAATATCTGGCGATAAGTTGTGGTCCTTGACAGTAGATCCCTTTAAGGGCCTCAAGAGCCTGGGGATTATCCACATTATTTTATTAGTTCTAGGCTATAAAAGCACCGCTCTCTGTTTGATCTATTGTGTACCCTCTTGCCCAACAAAACCCTGTAGTCATTGTGGGCTTTGTATTCAATATCGTATCTGGCACTAATATCCTCATACCCAGGTAATTAAGTCTGCGTCTCGCAAAAATCGCCCAATGCAAGAAAACATTATCTGATGTTTCCTCTTCCTCTTGACAAGATTTGTAGAAAATTCTTTGTGAGTATATTTTTTTACGCCACAGAAAGGTTCTGGGAGTGTCTGCGTCCTTTTTGGCCAGATAGACTGCCATGTCATTGCCTTCATGTCCTCATGTCCCGGTACTCACATTAGATGAACTAAATTACTCTCTTCTAATGTGTCTAAAATTTTAAAGCTACTAGAAGTTTAAAGAACGACTGCCTGGCTATATGAAAGAATTTATGGTTTGGTACCGTGAGTGCCCGCCACTACGTACACATTCCGTAGCACCGAGCTCTAAAGTGAGAACGTCTGCCTGAAAGCTGCTTTCTCCATTGCAATTGCTCTTCGGATATCCGCCCCAGCACTGTCATTTTTCATTTTGGACCCATCCGGGTACCATAATTGTGACTGCTGTTCTACTACTAATTTCCCAAGCTTTTCATGCTTTGCATTGCTTTAAGCGTTTGGAAAAGTTTATTGTTCTATTCATCTTATCGGGTACAGCGAGACATGTAGATTTTCAGACGTCATCCGGAACATTTGCAACCCCAGTAAGATGACCTTCCTTAAGATGAGCTAGATTGGGTATCCTTAAGGCCGTGTCCTTTTAACTGCGATATGCGTGTGAATGTGTCCAGTGATCATTTCTAAGTCCGGGGTGGGACATGCTCTCATTGCTCCCGTTACAACCAAGCAGGCTATATTTACGTTCCAGTCCCGTTTAATGGAATTTTTCATGGTTTTTGGCAACACTTATTGCAATGTTTATTAACAATAATCTTGGGCTTCGAAAAACCTTACAGAAACAAGAGCCTGGGACGATTGAATCTAGTGATCCTACCGGCCAGTAAATATCGTCAGAACACGAGCATATGTCAATCGCGTTTAACGATCACCTGGCAACAACTGACGGACTATCTACATTTTATAACAGTACATCTTCTACGCTGTATTCAAAATGCCTTGTAGAGACGACCATAAAAGGGCTGGGTTTTTCATCAGATCTTTAGCAACAGAAGCGGTGTACAAGGCAGAGCGAGTAATTCGAGTTACTTCACTGCTCAGTGCATCTCGTGTTGTTCCAGTCTCTTCAAGTCGAATGGCTAAAGACGGGAACGGTTGTGCAGTTGGACGACCAGGAAAATTATGACAAAATTTAACCTGTGTTAAAATCACAGACGAATTATGGCGCAAAAATTAAACGCAATCCAAGCGTTCTACGGTTTCATAACACAAATTTTAATTATGGTTACGTTGCAAATGCCAAGGATGAACTGACATTCGACGCTGTTTGCAAAAGTGATTCCTTCTTAAAAGTAGGATCATTTATTTTGGGCTACCCCTTGCCAATGTCTTTTATGCGTCCTGGTACAAAAACCACTTTTCGTGAACACAAAAAGCCGATTAAAGTTTGGAAGTACCCCAAGCTGAATGGTTCGGTATTTTTTATACAAATTATGATTCATTTCGGAATTTTAACTAATAAACCAATCACATTTTCCACACTCATTATAGCCATATGCCTCAATCGCACATACCAGATTCCTGAATGAATTCCTGCGTTTCCGCATCGAATGTATTTGGGCTGAAATCACTTAAAAATCACCTTCCGTTTCATATCAGGAATCATGATAAACATGGCGGTTGTGTAACTGATGATGAGTATAAATGATGGTTGCTTTATTTGGCTGCCCATTACGAAGGATGGTGATGGCGGTGGTGGTGGTGGTGGTGGTTCTGTCAATAACGATGACCATGTAAAAATCCAAACAGCAGTTCATTGTTACAGCTCTCGTGTTACAACTGAGTTTTTGCTGTTTCAGCATAATGGCTGCTTGTGTATTTTGTTTAGGGTTGCTCTTATAGTTTGTTCATAAATCGTTTCATTTTATCCTCTTCGCTGCTTCATTTCAATTGGTTTTTAGTTGTTCATTGCGTGTCTTTTTCTTCTCCTTCTGATTTTCTAATCCGTAAGTGGATGAAATGGCGTGTTGTAAATGAAAATTTATTATATCATTTTATTTAATATTGAACATGATTTAGTATTAATTTCAATTTACCTACCGCTTTTACACCGTTTCCAAGATTACATGAAATTTATCCAATTGTATGGTTTAATACGAGGGTCATTCAATAAGTAAAGAGACAAATGGCTATAGCTCAAAAACGGTTTCAATATAATCACCCCCCACAGTTATGCACTTGTCCCATCTTTCTTGGAGCTTCCTAATTCCCTTGGCGAAGAATTCTCTCGATTTATCCCGAAGTCACTTTTGCACCGCTCCCTTAACTTACTCATTGTTAGCAAATCTTTTTCCACGTAGGGCGTCTATGAGTGGTCTAAAGAGGTAAAAATTAGACGGGGCGAGGTCTGGATTGTGGGCAGGATGAGGTAAGACCTCCCAACTTAATTCTAAAAGTATCTCAGAGTAGTATTGGCTATTGATAGTTCGCTGATATTCAAGGAAATCACAATAGACTGGACCCTGTGAGTCCCAAAAGATGGTCAGCATCACTTTACCGGCGGGAGGTTGAACCTTGAACTTTTTGCGAACTGGAGAGCAAGTGTGTTTCCACTCCACTACTCTTTCAAAAAACACCTTGTGCGACTAATAATCTAATAACTGAGCGCTGCTCTTCTAAGGTGCAATCTTCTAGTGGACTTGCTATGGTGAATTGAACATTTTGAGGTTATGTTGACATAAAATGATGAAACAGCTGATCAGAGCATATCCCAAGTTTGCCAACTAACACCCCTGAAAAGATTGTACACAAATTTCGCTACAGGATTCCATGCTGTGACTCTTCGAAATAGTCAAAAGGAGAAGTCTTGATCCATATTCCGATATTTTTGGACTTATGCTTTCTCTCTCCGTTTGTCTCTCTTTCTCTCTCTCTTTATCGATAACCTGCTTCGAAACGAGGCTAGGTTAGATTTACTGGATGCTTCCAATAAAGGCCCACGTGGGTTCGCAATTCCTTACTTCACATAGTTGGGAGAAATTGATAAAGATCTTCTGCCCGTGATAAGTCTGCTGTTAGACCTCAAGGGCAGGACACAGGCACAGAAGACGTGATATACTGTTTCCTCTTGCTTTTGATCCCTGGTTCGAATCCTATCTAAACTTGGCCAGCTTATGCTTTTGTTTCAGCTTGGGGGCTCTTCCCTTCCATCTAGTCTTAGTAGGCGCGGATCCGGAGAGTAAAAAAAGGAAATTTCGTGCTCCAAAACAATTAAAACCTAACATTCTCCCATCAGAAAAGTTACAACATTTTTGAAATTGTTGTTTTCTGTAATACTGCTCCTCCTCAAAAGCTGAATTCACGCCTGCGGTGAATGCCACTTGCCAGCTTGTCAGCCATGCAATTGTGTACACGTATCCACGCACACCCATTCGACGGTGTTTCTTAAATATCTCGCTATCCGATTTAAGGAAACCTAGCATTCCTGCATCAGTTTGGACGAGGAATAGACTCCTTATACGGAATTTTAGCAAATATTATTCTATAGTATCACGGCCAGTTTGCCACCCTTAATGCCGCTGATATCTCAGCATGCAGGATGCTACATGCGTTGGGAATTCTAAAGGATATATTGACCTCCAGTTCCCTTGTGAAGACGCCTCCACCTACCTCATTATCCCATTTGAAAGCCGTCTGTGTTCAAGACCATATAGACCAAGTGCAGTTCCGTACACTCTGGTGATCCCAATGGCAATTACAAACGACAACTCAAGGTGCGAAATACTTTACACGGCCAAACTGTATGTTCAACCCTCTAAGATCATACATCTTGTGGACTCAGTGATCGTAATAGAACGTAATGAATGCATTGGAAGCATCAAAATAGTCTTGTCTTTTCCGGCCATGCTCGCTCGTTCATGCACAACGGCTTAGTCATGGCTAGATTTTCTGGGACAAGGGCTGGTTATATAACGCAATTATTGCTTATGAAGCGATCGAAATGTAACGCGAGGTATGATGATCTCATTTCGCAACATAACATTTCGCAACCCCAAGACAAGGCGCCGATGTTGCTCGAAAATATACCGACTATACTTTCACATCATCAGCTCAATTTACTGTGCCCAGGATATGCTTATGAGCCGCCTTTTAAAAGGGAAACGTGCTACGAAACTGACCGAAAGGACTAAAGGAAATTGTTTTCAAACTTTATTTTGTAATATCGAAATTCTCTCTTATGAAAAGGCAAACAAATTGGATTGATAAATTGGGCGATAGCAGTAGACTACAACGGCTGATTCTTCGAATCGTAAACATAAAATGGATCTTATTTTTTTTCTTTACATTAAACCTGGAAGTTTAAAAAAAGAAAAAAGAAACTCTTGTGTTCAACCGTGAGATTCCGATAGGGATGGACAATGACAATGAACTCTAAAGAGATGGAAACGAAGACTTCGCAATAGGTGGACAGGAGAGTCTCGAAAGATACTCCTGAGGAAGAGGCGGAGACAGTAGCGCACATTGTGTGTGAATGTCCAGCACTGGCTAGCAGTAGGCTTTAGACGACGGGCAGACACTTGTTAAATGTAAATGTCATGGGGGACCTAAGCCTTAGATTAATGCTTTCAATTACAAGAGACCCCGCGATGAGGATGATCTGAGATTACTGCAGTCAAGAGTAAAGGCTAGTGGTAGCACGAGACTCAATGACAGTCAGATAGACATTAATTACAAATCGGTTGCCTGAAAAAAAGCCGTGGAAAGAATGTGGTTTGAAAGGCACCCGTAAAGTAAGCCGTTCCAAGTTATTCGTCTGGTAGTCAAGAGTATACGAATCCAAGCTAACGCTGGTTAGTTCATAGAAATGGCATCATGAAAACAGTCAAACGTGATGGATTTGGATATCAGGCGCTAGGTGAGACAGTAAGACAAGAGTTCATCGCAACAACACAGCCGCCTACAATTTATTTCGTACCCGACAATTGCTCCAGAAAGAATGTTGATATCGTTCCGCTACCACCACATTCACGTACTGTATTCACTCGTGACATTTTTCTATACCTCAAACTCCACTTATCACTTTAAGGCAAGAGTGTAAGACATATAGAGTGACATATTATTCTTGGTTTGATATTCCGACAGCGTTTTTTAATGTAGATTTTTTGAACGAATTTCCGTCATCCCTTGTCAAGTTTGGTTTAGAGACAAGCCGATTTCGGCTATGGGCCATCTTCAGTGTCACTGAAGTCATTTGTACTACAATTTGTAATTTATCCTGGAAATGGTGTAAACTATTTAACTATTTTACAGTATTTTTATAATAAATGATTCAAACACTAAAGTTTCTCAAGTATTTGATTAAATACTTCATAGCTTTGTAAATCGCTATGAAACAATTTAATCAAAATGTCTATAATTTATGAAGATTACAAAGCGGAAAAGAAGTATAATTTATGTTGGATGTGAACGCTATTTGCTGAAGAGAAAACAAATTGCGGCCTTTAGACTACAAATTAACAAAATACATAGTTGCAACTGGTTCATTATCGTGTTTTAGAAAATAAAATGCAATTTCGAGTCATTAATATTTTATAGACACAACCCAAATTATGTTCATTTATTGCTGCACACACACACGGTGGTTGCGTTGGTTGTGTTGGTTGGTGGTGCTGGCTGAATTAAAGTTTATTAAAATTTATCATTTTATGATTTTTGTCTTCTTTATTCCTAACGAACTTAATTATTGACTAAAAGCCAATTAAAGACGGCCACAAAAATATTCTCAAGTTTATAAACATTTTTCAAATAAAGTCGCCTCTAATAAAAATACCAAAAAAAAAATTAATAACACAAAAAAAAAACAACGTTGATAGGTTTTATACAGCTTTTATGCGCTTTTGTTTTGTTGTTGCTTTTTAGTGAAGAAAAAATTAAGTGAAGTCAGTTGAAAACTTTATTATCGTGATAGCCATCATCAAGAAGAGATGAACAAAAAAAAAACAGAGACAACAATCTTATTTTCTTTTAACAAAAAGCTGGCCATAACAAGACCATGGCTAAATCTAACCTTATATGAATACACACACATACACACACACCGTATTACTCCTTCTTGTTTTTTAGCTGGCTCTTTCAAACATCCAGATACACAAAGACGAACAGACGGACACACATGAAAACGAAACAAAGACAATAAACGAATTGAGTGGAAATAAATTGATTTCGTTTTAAAATGCCCACAAAATAACCCTTGAAGTCCCAAAGTGCCCATCTCTAGTGAGAGGCTCTCGGAAATAAACACGCTTCAAGGTTCTCATTGCACTTGACAATCAGTCAGTTATAAAACGCAGGAGGCAAGTGAACGTATATTCCAAACTGGTGCTGGAATGTGTTCTGAAACTGAAGAGATGTGCCTCGTTGAATGAGGTGACGCTGATATGGGTTAAGGGACACATAGGCACAGCTGGGAATGAAGCAGCAGACGAACTAGCAAAAAGGGGATCTGATGTGGATTTCTGTGGACCAGAACCCAGGGTTGCCCTGTGGAATGGCCTAGTGCGAGCTAAAGTTCTTCAATGGGTAAACTCATTACACCTGAACAGGTGGAGGGAGAATACCACATGTAGACAGGCTAGAAAGGTGCTTAAAGAGCCCCTCGGCAGGAAGGCCAGCAAGGTGCTCGGGTATAATAGGGCTACTTTAAGCTGGATCACTGCGTTAGTGACAGGACATGGAAACTTCAAGTACCATCTGGCTAAGATGAAAGTCGTAGAAGATGATACTTGCAGACTATGCCTGGAAGAGGCTGAGACGGTAGCGCACATGTCCAGCACTGGCTAGCATAAGGCTTAAGACCACGGGCAGACACTTGTTAGATGTGAAGGCCATGGAGGAACTAAGCCTTAGACAAATGCTGGCAATTACAAAAGACTCCGTGATGAGGAAGAGTGTCGACAGTTACCAGTCGACAGTCTGAAATCACTTTAGTCAAGAGTAAAGGCTAGGGCTAGCACGGGACTCAATTGAAAGTAAGGTAGCTGTGATTACGGATCGGTTCCCTGAAATCAATTTGAGGAGCGAAATGGGGGTCGAAAAGGGACCCAAAAAGTAAGTGGTCTGCTTCGATATCCCCCCATACATTAATAATAATAGAGGCTGTACTAAATGGGCATTCTCTCAAAGGAGCACTTGCAAGAAGAATGCACTTTATTTCATCATTTCAACGACTTCTATACAAGTGGTCATGATAGGGAGGAGGAAGAAATTGTAGAACTCCTCGTCGGTCTCTTCCGTGCTCTTGGGAGTAGAAAGAGAACTGTCAAGGGCTTAACTTCAAAAGTATACGGGGCTCGCGATTGGGTAGTGTTAAGTCTAGAGAGGGTTCATCAAGATTGTAATGACTCCCCTTTAACTTATAGTATTATAACGTGGACTGTAGGGAGCCAATATATGAGCACTTGGCAGCCTTGAGAACCTAACCTAACACAACCCAACTCTTTGAGGTTCAAAAGAGTACTGTCTATAAACAGTTGTCTTTTTAGCTGGCAAATTCGGTTCTTTATCTTGTCGTTACCCAGGAAATAAGCAGCTTCCAGAGAAGCTAAAAAGAAGTGAATACAAAACTGCTAGGAAATATGTCATGAAGCAGAGATACCTGATTGCTTTGCTAAAAGTCTGAGTTTATATGGGGAGAGAGAAAGGATGAATGAAATTGGGTAAAACCTTCCTGAAGTTTGAAGTTCTCATCTGTGAAGTAAGGTGGTGGCTATGGTAAGGCATTGACCCCATAGGGCAAATAAAAAGGCAGGAGAAAGAGGTACGATTTAAAATTGGAATTACTTCTGTATGGTACGGAGTAAGGACGAGCTGGAGATACGGTTGTGGCAATCACGCCTTTCATGGGCGCGCTACGTGCATTTTGCGCTGAAAATTAGAACAAAAATTGTGACTCAAGCGCTGCATATTGTTGTACTCGAAGAGTACCTTGGCATAGGGCTATGATAAACTATGTCTCTTACTCTATCCACCTGCCCTGGTCCATCATTGCCAACCGCCATATTTTGAACCAAACAACTAGAACAGACGTGAATCCCGCTTAAATTTTTAGAGGGAAATTTCAGTTTGGTGGATGTAAGCTCTTTCTTCCCGCTATACTGAAGTCACTCCAGAGTCACGCGGCAACTAGACTTGTCAAGTGAGAAATCTATTTCTAGCTAGAAATATGTGACGTAGTATGTAGCTGCTCCCTAATGGATTAACTTCCGCCAAATCGTCACGCAAGATCTTCCATATCAAACTTCTGTATCTTTGAATCGCAATAAAAAAAAACAACTTCTACACACTCACTGCTCATACTTACTCACTCACGCACTTATGCAGTCACTTAAATTCACAGTCGGTCTGCTGTTTAACGTTTGCGTATTGTGAACATTTTACGACTGCCTGCCATTTAAAATTCTTAATAAACTTGCTGAGCATTTGATTGTTTGTTCTGATGTTGTTGTCCCCCGCCTCTAATAAGGCAGACACGCGGACGGACCAATAACCCATACATACAGCAGTATCATTTATAAAACAACAACCACAAAAACACCAGGAAAAAGCTACGAGTTTATTAAACCAAACTCAACTTGAGGTTGGTTCCTTTTTTTGTTTTTTTGGTCTGTGATTTTAATGTTGGCTTTTGGTGATTTTGGTCTTAAAATGTTTATCAAAGAACCTGAACCTTCATTTAAAATGCATATGGCGGACAATGAATAAATAATAAAAAAAAAAAATCAACCGACGGCTGATAATGCTGTTTGTTGTTGTTGTGCATGGAGAGATGGGGAGGGGGGAAAATGCATGTTAAACATTGATCGTGAATTTGTACGCAACAATCGATTGACTGCATCATCATCATCGTCATCTTCATATTCAACAGTTTCACGATCAGGCTTTACGGCAGCTTCAAACTGGCCACAATAATATTGTGTATATTTTATTATTGTTGTTGTTGTTGCAATATAAAGTTTCGTTTTATGTTGTTGGTGGCGGCAACCAGCCAGTTTTATGGTTGATAAAAAAAAAAGATTTTTAATCTTTGTGTTTTTTTTTTTAGTTTGTTTGTTTGTTTGTTAAATAAATTGAGATGGAGTAAAATGTACCTAAACACACACTCTCGCACGTTTGTCATGGAAAACCTTAAATAAAAAAATTTATAAATATTTCATTAGGGGCTGGCATGTAAAGATGTTTTTGTATCGGGCTCTGTAACCAATCCAATTCAAAATATTCGTCTTACGAGTTGTATTTCATTTGTGAGGCTGGTTTTTACGATGTCGTTAGTGCGGGAATGTTTTAATCGCCAGATCTCTGGTAATAAAATATATTTGACAGTTTTTTGTTTTAATTTTTCTTGACAATTGATTAAATTATTCGGCTTGAAAATAATTCAATGAAATAAGACATTCACACGGTGCCACAGCAAAGCTGTATTTTGATCATTGGCTGTTGCATTCTGAGTGACTTAAAGGGCTGACTTATCCTTGATAGATGTTTTTCATCAGGCTTTCCGTCGGATGCTCTCTCTCTCTCTCTCTCTCGTGAGAAGCTGAAGAATTGAAGTTTGGATTAGAAGGATTTTATTAAGTTGAACAAGGATATTGCCAACTTTACTCAGGACTACAGAGTGGTAAATGATTTATCTTTGAATAGAGCCAACTGAAATTCCATACTAAAACAGCGAACAGAAATTGTGGGAGGCTAAATATGAGAACGAAGCGCTTTAATCTGGCTACGAAGACCTGTGAAATTCACTCCGTGCAAGAATTAGGATTAGCCAAATCATATTGACCGATATCCCCCGATTTACTTCGGCACCAGTCTTAGGAGACAATCTGCCGATGGTCTTAGTACAGGCTGAATTCATATGCGACTGCCAACGCACTAGTATAGGTAGCAATTGACGCTACCATGGATGATGACCTGGCTGGATCCAAGTACCCACCTTTTGCTGAGGGTATTTAAGCTAACCATTCTCCTGCTGTCAATAACTCTTCTCTTAATAGCCTGGGTTGTAATTCAAAGCCACATTGGTTCTCATCATTCAGCCTCACCGACAACCACTCTGGGGTTAGTGGTAATCGTGGTACCAGTGTTTATTTAGTTACTGGTTGAACATAGAACAGACAAACATCGGCGAGGGGTGCCGCCATCGTAACCGCTAGCAATACATTAGGACGGCGGTGTCGATACGAAGACATGTCTACGAGGACACGTGAGCTTGGACAGCCACTCACATCGGCAGCAGTCTTGCGACAAAGCCCGGTGATGGTCTTAGCACCGGGGCATCCTATAAGCATTTGGTTAGGTAACAATAAAAGACTTTGTCCGCTTGCACACTGATCCCACCTCTTGTTATGGGAAATAGAGCCGCCCTATTTGCTGATCCCAATAGCATTTCCATTGGGCCCTGCGTTGCAATGCAACGTCACATTGATTATGCATCAAGATCTCTTCACGATTCGGGTGTATGCAACAGTTACCATGAGCACTTCCGAAGTAGCCTCACCCATAACCAATCTGGGAAATGCGTGCTAGGGGCTAGCTCCCGTAGTACCAGCGTTTATCTCGTTACTAATAGAATTTAGAAAGTCCTTTCCTTTTGGCAGTTTCAGGCCCCACACAAGTCTCGGTGACTTATTCCCCCATCCACCCCGGCAACAATACATCAAGGTAGCGAAATCATTAGGAAGACCTGCCTCTGGTGTTACTTAAGGTTGGCCATCTGACAATACGTTAAATATTGTAGCAGCATCATATAATTTTTATCGTCCGAAAATATCGAGCGGGAACTGGTTATTTACTTCTTTAATTTGCAGGAGAGCGGGAAATTCTTCTCAGTGGGGGTGTTAACTTGTCAACGGCTGATTTGACGTAAAAGAAAAGCTACACAATTTGCATTTGCGTTAAGAGTGTCTTAACTTTGGAAATCGTTTGGGATTTGCTTTCATACAAACGGTGCTTCCTAGGTGAAACAAGAGTTCTTTTGCTAGGAAAAGAGGCAATTACTGAAATCAGTTCACCAAGCTGCAGTATCGAAAGAAAAACTCATGCATAACTCACGAACGAAACCACTACTGAGATTCTCTACCAACCACTATTAAAAAGGCTGAGTCGAGCACTTAAGGAAAAAAGCGTTTACTGCTACGTGGCAAAGGTAGCAGACCTGATGATGCCCGTACACATCCAATGGCGCCTTATTCACGAGTAATTGTCTCTCTGGATGATAAGTTATCTTTCTGAGCATCAGTTCAAATCAAATGAAGATATTAAAAATGTGTTTGATTCGCGGCTAAAGCTTTCTCCTTACATGATGACAGTGGCTGGACAACTACACTAGCTCCAGAGCGTATTGTCTCATTTAGATTTGGATTTAGATGTTCATATCGTTACAGTCTTTCCTGTGCTGCTTTAGCCACTTGAAGGCTCCTTTGGCCGTATGGCAAAGTGATGGATAGTGTTTACATGAGAATTGTTGCCTAAGGACCCACAATTTGTTGAAAATCTGGGCGTAAACTTTGGGCCTTCCAAATTGTTGAACCACTTTTTATTTTCTGGTAGCTAAGCAAGTGTTTTTCGACCTCTACTCCTAAATTAACTCCTATCTATTAAACCTTTCCTTTCCCTTGTCATCACTTCCGCACTGTTCATGTTTAAAAACTAAGACACCGGTGGGGATTTAATAGGCGAGTGGGCGGATGTTTCCATTTCCTTTTATAAACAAAATATTGTCTCGAAATTCGAACGAAAGAAACATTTTGTTATTCCGAATAATACTTGATCGATCAAGAGCAATCAATTCCCTTTTCGTCACTAAGTCCTGGAATATGCGACTGTACTCGTGCTTGAAAATATCCTTAATAAATTTTAATAATCAAAATCATATTGTCTTTGTGACCAACACTGCTTTAAATAATTCTTCAACTGTGGAAGCATTTAGTAACAAAAACTCCTTAAGAAAATAAATCCTCAAATCTTAAACCAATAACGACGTCAACACAAAAACTGAACCACAAAACACAATAAAGATTTCCCTAAAGCAGTAGCTAATGAATGAGACCAAGAACAACAACAACAACAACCAAAAAAAAGGAAAAACTGCAGCCAGCAAGAAAATAGTGCGTCTCATTATGTTGCACAAGTCATCTAATCAAAAACAAAGAGACGACCAAACACAAGTCCACCAACAAAAAACAAGAAACTTAAGCCGCAACAGTTGTTGTTGCTGATGTTGCTGTTATTGTCACAAATTGCCTCGATTTGTGTGAGTTATATACAAAGTTGCTGATAACAGCTCAAATGTGTTTCCCTTGGTTATCCAAAGCCAAGAAACGCTGACATAAACAAGATATTAAATATCTTGTTTAAAATTGAAGTAAACAAAATTGAAAACGACAAAGTACATTTTGAATAAACAAAATGTATTTCTTCTTTTCCTTTGTCTTCGAGTTCTTTCTCTTTGTTTTTAAGTTAAGCTTCTAAGTTTTTAAACAATAAGTTTTAGTTCTACATAATCACGCAACCAATTCGATACCTACATTAAATAAAGGAAATTAATCTAAACCTTATTTTTATAATTTTGTTTTATTAAAAAGGAATAATAAAAGTATTTAAATAAAAAATATAAAATTGGCGACGAGGATGGGATAGCTAAGTGAAAAATAGCTATACCAATTGTGAAAAAATAAAACAAAGATTTTAAAGTTTATTAAATTAAAATATTATATACAGAACGATTTTAAAGTTTAACAAATTAAAATATATAAAGAACGATTTTAAAGTTTATCAAATTAAAATATATAAAGAACGATTTTAAAGTTTTTAATAAAATTAAAACAAAAATATATATACATATATAACTAGAAAGAACGATTCTAAAGTTTAAAAGAAGTAAAATAAAATAGAAATTAAATAAAAATAATAGAAATAAAATTAAAACTTTTAATAAAAAACAGAAAAATGTCATTATCACTGAGTGAAAGTTTGCGTGAGGCGAGGAGCGTTCCGGTTTTCAACGGAAACGGCGAATACACCCTATCTAATTATTTACGTGATGTGAATTCCGTGCTACATATTACTGCCGAGGAGCATCATCTGGTAGTCAAAACAGTACTCATCAATAAGCTGCAAGGAAAAGCCTTGAGAGCCATAGAAACTCTAGAAAATCCAACGTGGGAGGTGATATTAAGAAAGCTCAAGGAGGAATTAGGTGTCAAAAGATCATTCTTTCAACTTAGAACTGAAGCGCTAAATACGAAGGCAAGTAATATTGAAGAGCTGCACTATAAATTAAGAAGGGTATTGGCAGAGATGAACACAAAATTTAATCTAAACCCTGTAGACATTTCCTACACTCCTACTAATAACGAAAAGATTATTTTTGATATATATACAAATTTCCTACCCTTATATATTAGATCCCTACTTTTACAAAACAATATTTCAACTATAGAATCAGCTAATACTTTTTATATACAAAATAATATTTTAAAAGATATTAAATTGATTAACAACACACAAAATCAAAATAAAGAAATTCGTTATAATAATCAAAATTTTAGAAATAATGGAAATAATAACGTCAGAAATTTCAGAACTAATAATTTTAATACGTCAGGTCATCATGGAAATGATGTTAGAAATTTCAGAAGTAATAATTGGAATACCTCAGGTAATTATAGGAATAATGATAGAAATTTTAGGAATAGTAATTGGAATACGTCAGGTCAATTTAATGGACATAATAATTTCAGAAACAACAGTTTTGGAAATAATAATTATAATAAAAATAATTATAGACAGAGCGACAATAGAGCACCCAACCCAGTGCCAATGGAGGTAGATTTAACAGAAACCTCAAATTTTCAGGGGTCCTGCCTAAATGCAGACTACCCATAGTAGATCTTCATATAAGTAACATTAAAGTTAGATGCCTTTTGGATACAGGAGCTGCTACTACACTAGGCGATTATACAATTTTTTCAAAATTCCCGTTAATACAGAAATTAAAGATACCAATAATTATAAGAACATTGTCAGGATGTTCAACTGTAACTGAGGAGGCTATAGTGCCCTTACCAATAGAATTTAATGAGCAAGGAAAAACTATGTCTGTGAAAATAACGGACTTCTCAAAGAGGCCATTCGATTGTATTATTGGCTGCAACATTTTATCCCCTATAGGAGCGAAATTTGATTTTTTAAATAATATGATAGTAATAAATAATAATGAGATAATAATTAATAAAGAAAAAGAACCACCATTTGGTTATGACGAAATTAATTATTTAGAAAAGGGAACTATTAATATAAATGAATTGTTAAGTGACGATCTTAATAAAGAAGAGAAAGAAAGGCTTCAAGCATTTTTGAAAACAAATAGAAAAACATTTTATGACGAAGGACAAGTATTGACCGCTACCAATTGTGTACGACATAGGATTGTGACGAATTCGAATCAACCAGTATATTCCAAGATTTACCGCTACCCTCAGGTTCATAATGAGGAGATTGAAAAGCAAATCAATGATATGCTTGGCCAGGGAATTATTCGGGAGAGTAAATCTCCTTATAGTTCGCCTTTGTGGTTAGTGCCGAAAAAATCAGATACGCATGAAAAAAAATGGAGGGTCGTTATAGACTATAGGAATTTAAATAAGATCACAATAGACGACAAATTCCCTATGCCCAACATTGAGTTTTTGTTTGATAAGCTGGGTCGTGCGAACTATTTTTCGACTTTGGATTTAGCCAAAGGGTTTCATCAGATATTGATGAACCAAAGCGATAGAGAGAAGACAGCGTTTTCGACACCGATGGGTCATTTCGAGTATATTCGAATGCCTTTTGGTCTCAAAAATGCACCCGCTACTTTTCAGCGGATGATAAATTTTGTGCTACGGGATCTGATTAATAGATCATGCGTAGTATATATGGACGACATACTAGTTTTCTCCACATCTTTGAATGAACATTTTGAAACATTAAATAAAATATTTCAGAAACTGAACGAATATAATTTAAAAATCCAGATGAATAAATGCCAATTTTTGCGCAGACAGACAGATTTTCTGGGGCATATTATAACATCTGAAGGAATCAAGCCTAACCCTTTAAAGATCAAGGCTATTACAGGCTTGACAATGCCTAAAACGGAAAAAGGTATAAAGTCCTTTCTAGGGTTGACAGGGTATTATAGGAAGTTTATACAGAATTATTCAATGGTGGCTAACCCAATGATAAAATATTTAAGAAAAGGCTCCAATCTGAAACAAATTGGAAGCGATATTGAATATGAGAACGCTTTCGAGAAGTTAAAGACTTTAATCACGAGCTATCCAATTCTGTCCTTTCCTAATTTCAATAAAAAATTTGTACTGACAACAGATGCGAGCAATGTGTCTTTGGGGGCCGTTTTGAGCCAAGAAGGCAAGCCAGTCTGTTATGCAAGCCGGACGTTGAATGGACATGAAAGGAACTATACAACAATGGAAAAAGAGTTGTTGGCGATTGTATGGGCTGTGCGTTATTTTAGGCCTTATTTGTATGGGCGAAAGTTTTTGATCCTGACGGATCATCAGCCATTGAAGTGGCTTTGCTCTCTTAAGGAGCCGAACCAAAGAGTCATTCGCTGGAGAATTTTATTGGGCGAATTTGACTTCGATGTTGATTATATAAAGGGCAAGGATAACAAGGTTGCTGATTTTTTGAGTAGGACGGAGAATCTTGAGAGCCCAGAGATTGAAAGTTACGACCTGAAGTCGATCTTTGAGATTTCGGAGGAAAGGGTTGAAGAAACTATGACAGATGGTGAATCAATGCACTCCGGAATGGAAGATTTGCATGATCATTTCCCTGTTAGCGAAGGTATAGTGAACAAGTACAGAACGCAGGTTCATGTAGTAGAATCAAAGATAATAGAAGTAGAAGTGGTTTTAAGAAAATATAAGATCATATATGTACAGGAATCTGATTTGATCAACAACCACTATTTGAATGACTTGTTTAGGAGAAATATAAAAAGAGGAACAATCGGTGTCTACTCTGAATTGGAGGACAGTAAATATCATATTGTACAACAGAAGCTTATAGAATTATTTAGTGGTGATCGTAATGTAAGGTTTATTAAGTGCACACAAAAAGCGATAAATGTATCAGATGAAGAAGAGTTGTTAACGATTGTGGAGAAAATCCATCTAGAAACAAACCATAGAGGAGTTCTGGAAAATTTTGAAGAAATAAAATATAAATACTATCATCCTAATCTTATTAAATTTATTAATAAATATATAAACAGTTGCACTACTTGCGGAGAAAATAAATATGACAGAAAGCCAATCAGGAAACAATTTAATATAACAGATACACCGTCTGAGCCTAACGAGATAGTTCATATGGACATATTCCATATGCATAAAATGTATTTTCTCACGACTATTGACCGATTTACTAAGCTCGCCAGTGTGCACAAGCTGAGTGATAAAAATATGGTCACAATTAGGTCAAAGTTGGAAGAGAGAATGGCTTATCTTGGTAAGCCGAATCTTCTGATAATGGATAATGAATTTAATAATACATTGATTAGATTTTTCTGCCAAGAGAAAAATATATTAACTCATTTTACAACCCCGAATTCGCATACCGGAAATGCGGATATAGAACGATTTCACTTGTCATTGTTAGAACATGTTAGAATATTGAAACGAGATAATGAAAGCGTGAATGTAGAAGAATTGATTATCAGAGCGGTGGGTTTTTACAACAATACCGTTCACTCCACAATTGGAGTTAAACCCATGGATTTTATTAATCATAGGGACATAAATATGGTTAAAATTAGAGAGACTATGAAAGGGAATAAAGAGAATGCTATTAGAAGAATTAACGCCAATAGAGAGCCTGTTCCGAGCTTAGGCAATCGCAAAATATATATAAAAAATCCTAAAGCTCTAAGGAACAAAACAGCAAAAAGATTTAATATTTACAATCGCAATAATCCTAATAGGATTGATGTAACACAAATAAAAAGACCTTTAAAAACATTTACAGGTGCTATTCATGGCAATGGTGCTGATGGTAATGGCAATGTTCGTACAGGGAAGCCTGGAGGTTAGTAAGATCGAAACATCCGGAGGATATATTTTAATGGAGAGTGAGCCGATTTGGATAATTGAAAGCTATTCGAGATTAATTCATGTTATTGACATCGAGGAACTAAGGTATACAATACAAAAAATAAGAATAGGTGTAGCCAAAGATTTTGAAAATAATGAGAGCCACTGGATGCTCTTGAATGTACAGAATAGAATTGAGGAGCTAGAGCATAGCATGTTGACATTGTCACTTCATACGAGAGGAAAAAGAGCTCTAATTGACATAGGTGGTAGAGCGGTTAAATGGTTGTTCGGAAACATGGACGATGAGGACAGATTGCTGATTGACCAGCAATTTAGAACTTTAGACATCAATCAGAAAAATTTGATAGGTAATATGAATAAGCAGATGAAAATTAACGACGATATACAGAAGTACTTACGGGGCATTAATATGGTGATTGAGGAGCATAAGGAAGTTTTTGGTTTGAATTATACGAAAGAGGTAATGCAGAGTATAAGAATGTCGAAATATAATAATTATTTGTTGCTAATAAACCAAGTGGCTGATAGAATAGAAAGAATTCAGGAAAATATAATGACATCGAAGCATGATTTAATGAACAGAATTATTCTTACGAACGAAGAAATTGACTTTTATAGAGTAGATAGTCTGAAATTGAAACACATAAAATGTAGTTTTGGTTCGGTTTTGGATTCGAAATTGATATTTGTTATAATGATACCCGACTTTTATGAGGAGCCGTTTAAATCGAGAATTGTTTTGCCAATTCCCAATAGAGAATTTATGCAGGTCGATGTTGGAATAGTTAAAATTGTGCTAATAGAAAATGTTGTGTATACTGCCAGTGACGAAGTTTATGTTAAAAAAATGAATAGAGCAAGCAATTGTATTGAAAACTTGCTGAATAACACTTTTACAAATTGTACCAAAAAATTGAATACACAGCAAGCAATTGAAGAAATAGATTTAGGAAACCTTTTAGTTATAAATGGCAATGCCAGTCTTTTGAATACTTGTAATAATTATACTTACCGTCTGGAAGGACATTATTTGATTAAATTTGATTCATGTGAAGTTCGAATAAATGAATTCGTACTAAAAAGATTTTCTAGTAAACTAAATATTGTAATACCAAATTTGCAAAGACTAAATGGAAGTTTATTATTGACTCCAAGATTACCTAATTTTACTAACATTGATGAAATAAAAAATATTGTGAACAAAGAAAATAATTTTAATTTTTATACGATTTATGTTTTGATTATTGTTATTATAATAAGCTGTACTTTAAGATGCTTGTTAAAAAATAAGAAAATTCGAAGGGACTCGAATTTAAAGGGAGAGCGAGTTATATACAAAGTTGCTGATAACAGCTCAAATGTGTTTCCCTTGGTTATCCAAAGCCAAGAAACGCTGACATAAACAAGATATTAAATATCTTGTTTAAAATTGAAGTAAACAAAATTGAAAACGACAAAGTACATTTTGAATAAACAAAATGTATTTCTTCTTTTCCTTTGTCTTCGAGTTCTTTCTCTTTGTTTTTAAGTTAAGCTTCTAAGTTTTTAAACAATAAGTTTTAGTTCTACATAATCACGCAACCAATTCGATACCTACATTAAATAAAGGAAATTAATCTAAACCTTATTTTTATAATTTTGTTTTATTAAAAAGGAATAATAAAAGTATTTAAATAAAAAATATAAAATTTGTGTGTGTGCGTGTGTGTGTGGTTTTGCATTTTTGCTCCTTTCATTTGCTGTTTTTTTGTTGTAATTTCACATGACAACGCAACTTGTGTTTTGTCTCCATTTCTTATTGCATCCTGTTGTAGTCCTTTGCCAAACTGCTGTTTGTTAACAAAAGACTTCTGTAAAACGTTCGGTTCTGTTTTTGTTTCCAATAACTTGGCTTTTACGAGTATAAATTTGGTTTTCAGTTTCAATCATAATTCGAAACCGTAGAATTTTAGTTGGAAAAAACTATTTTTGGCCTTTTTTGTTTCTAATTCTATTTTGTTTGTTTCATTGTCCTGTTTTGTATTGTGATTGTTTTGGTTTGGTTTTGTTCGAAACAGTTGCAGTGGCATGCAACAACCGCAGGATGTGTGTGCAAAATTCATTTGCACACTAGGCAGGCAGGATTGTTGGTGTTTTTGTTGTTTAAATTTGTTTGTTGTCACAAGACATTCAGTGTTTGGTTTCATTTCCTCTGTGTTGGCTAAACAAAGTGGCTGTTCTTTGGGGGGTTTTTAAATAAAAAGGAGTTTGAATAATGAACCAAAAACCAAAAACCAAAAAAAAAAAACTAATTACAGGAAGGCGTTTTTATTGGAATTTGCCTTTGTTTCTTATCATGAGTCCATTTGTAATTGTTTCTTTAAGAAAACGTAAAATTGAATTGTTTGAAAAGCAAATGTTTCTCAATGAGTTGGCAAATAGTGACTTGACTCATAAAGAGTCACCTTAACAAAAACATCACCTAAATTATACACATCCTGCTTTAGGTTAGTTTCGACTTGAGTGGCTGCCTGCAGATGTGTCTGTACTGGGTCACTTCGATTCTTATTTCCTGAAGTGAAAATGCTAAAATTTTATAGATTTCTATCAAATTATCCAAACTCGTTTCAGTGCCAAACCATCTCGATTAGCGAATTCTTTTAATAACTCAGGACGCTAAGTTTTGTAGCACTGCAGTGCCAAATAGTAAACCGTCCTACGTACCGAGAAAATGTTCCCTAATCTCCCCCTTCCTCTCATTTAGGGAATTTTTGTAAAGGTCGTGGTGAAAAACTTTAACCTCCTTATGTGATAGTGCCACAATAGCATGGCCACCAAAGTGAGAGGATGCGTTTCACAGGAGTCGCGATATTGAAAACGTAATCTTTGTAGAGTAGGACTAGGTTACGGCAAGGGATGCGGTATTCATGCCTTGCGATTAGGCACTCACATAGGCCTATTGTGCGCTTCCCGTTTTGTAAAAGTCTCCACTCTCATTACAACTCTGTTCGCCGAAAAAGCTTCCTCGGGGGGGCAGACATTTTTGTCTTGCCATCAGGCAAGCACCTAGGACCACTATACGCTCTCCATTCTGTAAAAATCTCCACCTTCATAGCAACTCTCTTCCCCGCATAATCCTCCTGAGTAGTTCCCAGTCAATGCCACTCAACTTAGCTACCTTCAATAAAGTCTCGGCTGCGACACTTAGTTGTGCGAAAGCCGGACAGTGAGCTTGGTCAGAAACCTTGTTTTATCCTTATTTGGGTCCCCCATCGGGTCTTTATTATTCTGCCCACCGCGGTTTCATTACACAGTAGGGCAATGACCCTCTTTGCCCAACCTTTTAGCTTGACATTTGTGGCCTCAAGAAGAATCGTGTCTCTTAAGGCCACCTGTTCTATGATTTTATTTGCTAGACCATTGGCTCGTTCGTATCTGACCACTCTTTAGTCTAATGCCCTTGTAGTTGGATGGCTGGACGTAACAATGTTAAACTCTAGGGGGTCTGTCAGTGGCGCTTGGAGGACTGTAATATGATCCAGAAATCAAAAGCATATTTCGGTCACTGGTTCCCTGACTTGATGCCATCTTTGAAATAGTTTTTTCCCTCGAGCAGCTGTGCTAGGACCCCGTTTGACCAGCTGAGTCTGTCTGGTACCAGTGCCTTACAATATGCTACAATTCTTGTTTCAGGTATGCGGTTCGCAAGTACATGACCTTCCATATTTTTTGATATCGTGATCTCAGTTGATCCATTCACCCATCGCCTGCATGCGTGCTGCTGTTACAGTCGACTTTGGTTTTGTCGTTGTGATTGCACTGCTTATTTCAGGGCAGCACTTTCGTAGAACTTTAAGTTTACTATGTTTCACCCCTTCTACACTGTGGTGCACTATACTACAGCAGCATATCTGGTCTAAACAATCCTAACTAATTCCTGCAGAATGTGTATTTTATTATCCCAAATACGGGCTGTAGATCTTGTTTAGTTCACCCACAGTAATATTTTAGTATATGTCAGCGTACTCCGGCATCTGCACTACCGCTGAGTAGGAACTTATCACCAGATCATTCACAAGTG
Organism: Phania funesta; assembly: GCA_963932375.1. Lineage (NCBI taxonomy): Eukaryota > Metazoa > Arthropoda > Insecta > Diptera > Tachinidae > Phania > Phania funesta. Next base: position 86,946,869 of record OZ010654.1, on the reverse strand, counting down.
TTAATAACGATTCACTGGTTGCATCTAAATAACTTCACACTAACATTCTTAAGCTGGAGTACTGGCTAAACAAGAGAAGGATGGTAAATCCTTCGTTTTTCCTCAGGAGACAAAATTGTTCACCAATAAAAATAACAAGCACCACTGTTTCAGCGAAAACTCACGTTAAGTATTTGTCTCTCCACCTAGATAGACGCCTAACTTGGCTTGAATTACTGAGGCAAGAATTACCATAAAACTTAGAGCAATTCAACTACGCTGGTTAATAGGTAACTCAATCATGGCTTTGAAAAACGTCGACACATTGAGCCTGGCGAGACGGCTTTCCCTACCCAATAGTAAATAGTTTATTAGGATTTGAATACAGTAAAGTAGAATATTACATTTCTTCGTTTGGGCTCTTGTACGCTTGTGAAGAAGATCCGCTGTTTTCCAACCAAATTTCATTCAGCCACAAGACCCATTTCCAGTTTGATGGAGAAGTTAATAAACAAAAGCCTCTGACGTGTACTAGAGGACCAACGTCAGATTTATCACGGGCGAAGGTACTTCGTCAGCTTCTCCGCATCATCGGAGGTGGGACTACAGGAAATATATTCCTACATAAGGATCAGCAACGACTTTATTAATGTAAAGCCATTAATATAGTCTCCTCTCAAGCCATCATCTCTATGGTAATCTTCTGCACTCTCCACTTTTCGACACTCTTTTCTACTCTTCATTTTTTCTTCTTCACGTAAACCCAAAGCGGATGCACGTGGCCCTATGTAGCAAGAGGTCTTTAAACCTGACCCCACTGAGCAGATGGAAATACCGGTCACTAGTCCCTCCAAAATTGAGACAGTCGCAGCATAACTGAGGATGGTACCTGTTGTCGCACCATGATAACGGCCCATTTGCTGAACACTTCATGAAAACATTTCATTTTATTTTCCAAACCATTTTATGTTTCGAGGACCCTATGAAGCCCTATGTTTGACTTTTTTTTTGCCACCAAACATCCCCCCTACCCTGTTTATGCTTTAAATAAACATCATTATATTTGTAATTCTATCTCTTTTCCTAAATCCTTGATTTCAATTTTCCTAATCTCTTGCAAACGTAACAACGCGTTGCAACGTCACAACGTAATATTTTGATTATGAGCTGATTATGTTATTCACTTTAACATTTATCTCTTCAAGGGCTCAAGAGCTTGACAATTTTCAATGCGAAAAAGTACGAAAACCTTAAAAAATTCTACAAGGGTGAATTCGCTCACCCCTTATCCAACTGGCGGCACACAAGTAGACAAGTTGTAAGTAGATTTCCCAGCAGTATCATCAACGTCTACATGAGATTAAAGCAGAAAAACTGTTTGCCATTTCGATGGGAGTTTATTATTGGCGTGCTAAAATCAATTCTCAAAGGATTTGTTAATTTAACAATAAAAACAAAAACAAAAAATGAAGGAATACGGGAACAATTGGAAGTACAAGTCATGTATGAGGTTTGTCAGCCTCTTGGAAGTAAAAAGTTGGTCGGTTGGTTGGTTGGTTGGTTAGTGGGTTGGCTGCGAGGGGTTTGCTGAGGTTTATTTGTTTTGTTTTTCTCTGTGTTTGTCTATTTGTTTTTTGTCTGTTTGCCTGTCAATTTGTTCGTATGAGAGAAAACGAGCCAAAACAAATCCTTTTTATCTCTTTAGCTGCTTTGTTGTTATTGTTGTTTTGTAATTCTGATTTATGATGGCTGCTAGTTAAGGATCATTAAATTTCACAAATAGACATTTTAATGTTTGCAGTTTGTTTTGTGTTTGGCGGAGATAAATTTTGAGCCATTCAACAGGGGAGGAATGCCAAGTTGGGCAACGGGATGAATATTTGTAATGATTTGTTGGCTAATTTATTAATGGAACAAATCTGTGCGATGTTGATAATGATGATGCTAAACTTACGCACAATTCCGTTACAAGGAGCTCACATTTGCCTGCCTGCTGTTTACATCTGTTTTTAAGCTTAAAATTCCAAAGATTTTCAAAGAATAAATTCGCCAAAAAAATATATTTTTACATAAAAAAAAATTATAAATTATATTTTTATAACCAAAGACTTCTTTCCAAGATCTCCTATTAAATCGTAATTGTTGAATTTAAGCTAACAGCTAGGGGTTGCTTAGTATTATGCTTGCGAAGAAAAAAACATGGTTAAGGCATGATTGCGACAACCATTATTATGTTCTCCAAAACATTATATTGTTATGACAAACATATAATGCTTCTTTGAAAACATTTTCTTGGTTGCGATAAACAGTTTAATGTTTACAGTTACTCATAAAATGATTCGCATCCATAAAAATTGCAACATGGTTGAGTTGAACAATAATATCTTGAGTAAAATTCTACCCACAAACAGAATATTTTAGCTATACAAAAATAGTTTAATAACTCTAACCATAAAATGTTCTTAATAGCAATAATGTGTATGTAAAGTGCTTTTGCTGTTTAATCATAGTATGAGGATGCTGTGGCTTAAGTTGTTAGCGCATTGAATATTAAGCGGTCGATGGCTTTAGTCGTCTGTGTTCGCTCCTCAGCCGCTCTCTATTAGTAACAAACATTTTTTTTTTGCTTTTTCAATGTTCTAAGAGGACCATATTATTATTATCTACAATATTAAAATATGATTTGTTTTCAACCATATGTTGATTCATTTATAAATTGTTTCTTTTAGATTATGGTTACCTCGACCTTGTTTTGTCTTTGCGTTTGCCCGGGAACTTGCACTTAATTTAGAAGTAAGAACTATTGTGCGCCCTGCATTGAAAACCAAGACTTAAAAGAACCTCTAAGGGCTGTGGAAAACTTGCTGCTTCATGCAAAGTTCCTTAAGAATTTTCAATTAATGGCTCTGAAATGTTGCAATTGTTCTTACTTGTGCCAAAGTCAGGCGATGGCATAGAAGTGGTCACAACGTTTCGATGTCGCTATTCCTTAGCCTGCAGATGCTACTGTATCATCAGAATACCTGGAATTTGTTTAATTTCGGAATTGACCAGTTTTAGCAGGCTCCTTGTTTTATCTACGTTTGAGTCGCCCCACTTATTTTGCTCCTTTTTCCCGCCGCTTCATTGCTCCACGAGGCAGTAGTGGACATCTTTGCCTAGTTTTTGAACTAATTCCTTTTTTTTAAACTCAGTTTAGAAGGTTTCGAATTTCCTAAGTTTTATGATGGTAGTACTTATCAAACATTGCATGGGTTCCAGATATCCAGATTATATGCACGATGCTTCAATTATCCTTTATCGCTTCGGACTCTTTTACTGTAATAGTTTGTTCCACATTAGTAAAGATCTTAACTTTTGTTGTCTTGATGGTTCCACTGATCTTAAACCATGAGTGTTATCCAGCACTTCTGCCTGAAGGAACATGTTATGGTGAAGAATTCGTCTCGTTTGGCCATCTTTAAAGGAAATAATTATATTGTGAAGCAGTGCAAAGTAAAAATTAGGGGTTTTTGGAAAAATTTGAATTTTGTTTTTGTTATTATTCACTTTCCTGTCGATTTTTCGATTTTGTGCGGTAATTAAAATTTTTAGGTGAATTTTAGAATTTGGTGAAATTTCGATTATGTGGTGAGTTTCATAAGTTTGGCTATTTTGAATTTTATGATCAATTTAAAATTTTCAAGTAAAAATTCGCTGTTTTCGAAAATTCGTGATAAGTTTCACTTTGTAAGTGATTTTAAGAATTTGTGGTGAATTGTAAAATTTTTCGCATTTTTTTTGCGATTTATTTGTTAAACATTTTTTTTTTATGGTAGGACCAGCACTCAGGGGATGACCCCTATTCATGCAATGCATTGTGCTAGAACTAGGAAAAGAGGTTATGGGAAGGAGGATAGAGGAAGTAGAGTTTATTGATATTTGATTTGAACCTTTCCACAGAGAAAGTGGGAGGAAAGACCTCTGCTGGAAGCTTATTCCACATACGAATGATCCGGCTAAAGAACGAATTCTGTCTGTAGTGCGTTGTGCGATCCACTGGCCATTCGATCACAAATGGGTGTGCTCTTGATGAAGTACGTTTTGGGAATAATATCCCTAATTTCATCAGAGCACAATCCATTGTAGTAGCGATAGAACAGCGAAGCACACCGCACATTGCATCGATGCTGGAGAGAGTCAATACAGTTGGATACCCTACTGTCACCGATGAGCACCTTCTCCCTCTCCTGTACGCGGTCGAGTAACTCCAAAATAGACTTTGAAGCACCGGCCCATACATGAGAGTTGAATTCCATTTTCGGTCGGATATAAGTGATATAGATAGTTAGGAGATCGGATGGGGTGAAGTACTTCTTACACCGTTTGAGGAAGCCTAGGCACTTGAATGCTTCTTTCGACACTTGAAAGATGTGTTGGGTCCGTCGGACATCACATTGAATTTTCATGCCAAGAACATCAAGAGCTTCTGATTCCTCCATATCTATACCACCCATAACTACAGATGGAGCAGCAAAGTCCGTCGTGCGTCTGTGTGTTAGCATACAACACTGGGTCTTATTAGGGTTAAAATCGACCCTATTCACACGACCCCATTCGTGATCGTCTCAAGATCACTATTTAATGAATCATTCATGCGGTGCCTCATGGCCCCAATCTCTAAGGGGCTTGGTCTGTTGATGAATGAGTAAGAAAGGCATATGCTGCTGTCATCTGCAAAAGATTAAATAGGGTTGGAAGTTTGACGAAGAAGGTCATCTAGGAGGATAAGAAATAGAGTAGGAGAAAGAACGGAGCCCTGTGCTACCCCTGAATTGATCTTGAACTCGTCTGATGAGATCCCATCTACAACAACTCGTATAGTGCGATCTCTGAGAAAGCTCGATATAAATCGCGAGAAGTGATTACCGACACCAAAAGCAACAAGTTTTGACAGGAGCACACCATGCCACATCCTATCAAACGCCTTGGAAATATCTAGAGCCACCACCTTACTTTCGCCAAAATGATGTATGGACCTACACCATCTCTACGAGAGGAAGGCCAGTATGTCTCCCGTAGAGCGCCCTCTACGAAATCCATACTGACGGTCGTGAAGTAAATTGTTGGACTCCAGGTAATTTTCAAGATGGAAATTCACCATACTTTTCATAATCTTGGAAAGCGCCGAACAAATTGCTATTTGACGGTAATTTTTAGGGTTATTGGCCTCTCCTTTTTATGGGATTGGGCGTTACATTGGAAATTCGTCAGCATGGTACAATATGCTGAAAATTAAAATTAACTTTTTGTTGATAAAATTTAAATGTATTTTTTAATTCGAAAAATAAATGTTGGATTTTTGGCAGTATTTGATTTCTTGTATATTTTTCGTTTAGAAGGCGATTTTTTAAGATTGTGGTGAATTTAAAATTATTTAACTAAATTTTCGAATCTGGTTAGATTAATTATTTTATAGTTGATTTTTGGTTTTTTCCACTTTTTCGATCATATAGTGAATTTTGAAATTTTGGCGTTTCTTCGATATTTTATAATTCGCGAAATTTTTGATGAATTCGTTTCTAGAAAAACTCGCCAACTTTAGTTATCTTGGAGCGACTTAGTGCATGGTTTTGTAAATTCTCACTTTTGTTTCGCAATTATTCTATTCAACATTATTCAATGTCATACAAATTTAGCAACTGAACTCCCTGCAACGAGCAGAACAAAAAAATATATTTAAATTGGTCCAGCCGTTGTTAAGTATTCTGACCGCTACGATCTTTGTCATACTCCATACTTAGCCGGGTAGCAACAGTGTGGAATTCAGCTGCGACTAAAAATAAATAATTTTAATAAATCTAAAAAAAAATATTAAAATTTTATAATTGCTGAAATAACTTCTTTCTCACAAGAAAATGAGAATTCGTCAGCCGTTTCTTAAGAAAAGTATTTTTCAAATTAATTTATTATTATTTTTAACAAGCGTTAGTAAAGAAAAAAAAACCCCAAATTAATTTTGATGTCTTGTGGTTTTTGGGGCTTCTTTTTTTTAAGGAACACAACAGCAAGAAGTGTGTTGTGTGACTCATAATTAGTTAAACAATTGTTACGTATAACAAGGTCCGTTCAGAATATTGGTTTTGCCTTCCGTGTTGCTGATGCCGTCAATGTTATAAAATTATCCTTATTGCCAACAATAACAACAATATTTCTTCTTTTTCTTTTATTGCGTAAGCGAAAGTAAATTAACCAAAAATATGTTGGCGTGTTTAAAGTGTTTTTTTTCTCTCTCAAGTACTTGGTTTTATGGTTTGACAAAAAAAAAGCTCTCTGAAAAAAAGGAAAAAAATCTGTCTCATAATGACCATATGTGTCCTCAATAACTAAGAATAATATGATGGAAGTCTTTAGTAAAGAGGTAAATGCATTATGGAATCATTAAGAGTAACATTAGACTTGAAAGCGGAATCACAATCACAGCTACAAAACTACACGACTATAAAAACCGTTGGCAACTGTCGTCGACGTGAAGTCAAACTACTGAACTATTTAGAAAGCGACAGCAACATCGTAGGCAGCCGATATTGAAGTTGTTAATATTGACTGAGAAATATTTAGTGTTCCATAGTTTTACCTGCAATAAATATCGCCCATTTACTCAAACAAGGTTATAACTCATAAAATGCCATTTCCCGATAAACGAGGTTGAAATTTTTTATAACCTCCAGATACCTACAAAAGATATCGTCATATTCTGTATAAACGTAGAAAGTAGAAAAGGTATAAAGATGAAATTTACACACAATATAAAGCATAACATAGCAAACGATTCTGCAGCATTAACTCCAAAAATGCAATTTTTGAGTTACGACATTGTTTGTGCAAATGCGATGGCGTCAAAGCAGCCGCCTTCATATGAATGTGTATATTTTATTTGTGGCAGATTGTGGTCGGTGGCTTGCTGTCGGCTATGTGTTTAATGAGTAAAATTAATTCTACTACTCTGTACATGATGAAAAGGCAGCTAGCTCAAGTTGACATAAGTGCAAATTCCATCTTTTCGTTGGGAGCTTTATACTCGTAGAAGACAAGGTGCTTAAATGTAATTTGTTACAAAACCTGTGCCTTTGTTCTCTTATAAATTGACTGCCAATATGTTTAGTTACAGATGTTTTGTACGAAAACATTAAACTAAAAATGACATAAAATTGGAAACATTTCAAAACTTCAAGTTTCGACTTAAGCTAATATTCCATATGATCACAAAAATTAAATTTTTGTTAAAATTAGACAAATCTTTTGGGAAAAGTAAAATTTTTTTATTAATTTTGAGTTTTACATAATTTTCTTTAAACAGCGTTTTTGCATTTTTCGTTAAAGGAAAATTTTTGGAAAATTTTTTAGATTTTTTGGTTGGTGAATTTTTAATTTTTTAACGAATTTTTGGCGAACAAAACAATTTCGATAATATAAATTTGATATTTGGTGAAATATCGACTTTTCCGCATGTTTTAGTAGATTTTTTAATCCTCAGAAATAATCTTTCGTAGGTTGACTACACCCTTTTGTGAAACTGAGAATTTTCGCTAAACTGTTATCTGTTTATTCTGGGTGAATAACTGACTTTAGCTCGATTACCAATTATTTGCTGCTTAATTTTTTTACGAATTTTCGTTTTCGTTTTAGAGTTTTACAAGAAGGTTCAGTATTTTTGTTGATGGATTTTGTTAACAAAAACAATACAGAGGAACCACAACCTTTATGAACAACAATTGTGTGAAAAAGTCCTTTGACTTCCCTTTTAAACAGTTTAAATAACAAGCAACTATCTAAACTATATGTGTGTGTAAATCTGTTAGAAATTAAAAATAGAATGACAAACACCTACGTACCTCCTTTTCTAGCTGTGTTTTTTTTTACTGCATTTTATTTTATTGAATCTTTCTATGAAAAGAAATTCACAATAAGTATTCAAATCTTATTTCTTAATTATTATTTACTAGTTAGTACCAACGTAATAACTAATTTGTTGTATTCAAATCTTAAAAATCGATCTTCTATTGTGTAGAGAGAGAGCCGCCTCGCCAGGCTCAATGTGTCAGTTCTTTTTAGTCTCTGGTGGCCGTCAAATTGCAATAAATTGCGTGCTAGAGTGTTGGGATGTGCGACTAATTTGTTCACGTATTTGGCCGTGTACGTTTTAACTTCTTCGTGGATAGTGGGAACTTTGAGATCCCTGTGTATATTTTCATTTCTTATGTACCAGGGGGCGCATACGATATAACGTAAAATCCCAGACTGTCTTCTCTGTAAATTCTGGATGTTTGATGCACAGGCAGTACCCCACAGCTGAATACCATATGACCATATTGGCTTTATAATGGATTTGTATAAAAGGACTTTATTTTCCAAAGCCAAAGTTGAGTTAGGACTTATTTGCTAATGCAGTTGATTTGTTCGAAGCTTTATGGACGTTATTTTTGCCTCAATGTGACGGGACCAAGTTAGGCCCCAATCTAGGTGGATACATAAATATTTAACGTGCATTTTCGCAGGAACCGTGGTATTAGTTATTGTGATTGGTGCACAATTTTGCCTTCTAAGTGAAAACGTTACATGAGCACATTTTGATGGATTTACCTTTGTTCTCCACTGTTTTAGCCAGTCTTCTAGCTTAGGAATATGGGACTGCAGTTTTTTGGATGCATCCTTTGGATCATTACTGACACTTATAATTGCAGTGTCGTCTGCAAAGGTTGATGTATTGTATGTATGTGGGCTTGTCGGCATATCCGCTGTATAGATGATATATAATAGTGGCCCTAGCACACTACCTTGAGGTACTCCTGCACTGATTTTCCCATTTCTTGAAAGCTGATCCTTTGACCTTACTTTAAAAGTTCTGTCGGACAAATAGCTTTTTATAAGCTTGTGGGTGTTTTCAGGTAGAACCTGAGCTATTTTAGTAAGTAGCCCATCATGGCAGACTTTATCAAATGCTTGGGAAATGTCTAGCTGTGGTGTGAAGTAAAAAATAATTAAGGATGCATCGGTACACCTTTTTGCCGATACGATACCGATACGAATACTGAAACAAAAATATCGATGATGTACATAGCGCAGGCATGTTTTTATGTTACTTGCCTCGATCACCTCGACCACTAAATCACATTTCGCGATTTTTGATTTGTGACTGTGTTGCATTTAGTACGCGATACGTATATATGTATATAAAAATATCGCCGATATTTCGATATCGGTATGTGCCAATTCCTGACAATTTCTGTCAAATTCAAGCCACACCGTAACAAAAAATTTGAAATATTGAGAAGAGAAGTAAACTAAAATTAAAAAATCGCTGAAATAGGCTTCAAAATTTTACAAAAAGCACTTTAATTGAAATATAGACAAAACTCAGATAGTTTTACTAAAATTGAAAACAAAAATGCTTCTACAGAAAAATAAAATAAATTTAGCAAAATCTTTAAATTCTAGAAACAACGAATCCCCCAAAAGTTAAAAAAGTTTAGATGAAAAATCCCCAACTTGAGGCAAATGAAAAGCGCTAAAACATAACCGCCAAATCGAAAAAAGCGCAATAAAATATTATAGAACCAGAAAACAAAGGCATTGATTAGAAGTAAAAATACAAGCAAAAAAATCTGGAAAATCGGTCAGATGAAAAAGAAAGACTAAATACAGAAAGTTTCCAAAAACGGTCAAAGGCGAAATGAAAAATCGCTTAAATTGAAAAAAAACGTTGTATTAAAAGTTTTAAAATAAGCTCAACCAAATAAAGAAACACAGGTACTAACAAGTCTACGTAATGTACTTGTTAGGGTCCCATGACGCCACTTGTAGGGTGTCCTAAGATCTTAGCTACACATTTGCATGCGTTTAAAATTTGTGGATTCATTTGCTCATTATAATTAATTAGCTCCACTGTAGGGAGTCATATTGCAAAAAAAAAAAAAAAGAACTAGAGATTCTGCCAACTACAACAAACTGTTGGTTGTTACAGCAGGGACATTTCCACGCGACAAAAGAACACACAACCACAAAATCGTATTAGTTTCTGGTAACTTTGATCATTTAAGCAAAATGTCAGATGTTGTTGCGATTGCAAAGGCACACACACACACACACACACACACACACACATGGACATTTATTTGCTAACAATTTGTTCATAAATTTCTAGGTTTTTTTTATTAGATCAAAGTGTTTGTTTGTTGTCTTGTATTTTGTTTCAAAATAAAATGAGATAACGAGACAAATCGCTGCTGCCATATTGCACACATCTGCCCCCAAGAGAATTGTTTTATTTATTTCGATTATTTTTTCATTTCATGTCATAAAGAATTTTTTTACTTCAATAGTTTTGTGTGTTTTAAGTTTTTGTTTCTATTTTTCACAAAAGTTGTGCTGAGGTTGACAATAAAATTGACATTTGTTAAAACTACTCAGGCAGCTACTGTCTGTCATTATTGTTATTACAAGTATTTATTCATCCATTTCTTAAAGGTTTTCTCAATTTTTGTTCAATTCAATTTGCTGTGCCACCACCAAATTCAATTTAGGCCATCATGTCTTTCTTGTCCTTAATGCGGAATAGATTTGTAGAGAGAGGGAGAGATGATTTTTTGAAAGCACCCGTGTGTTACTAATGATGACACCAAAAGTCACATCTCCACAATCTCTTCTATTTAACATTCCTACGTGGCTCCTGGCTGCAAATACGAGTACGTTGTTGTCAGTGGCCTGTGTGCCCTACCCTCTATTTTCTTTGTTACTTTTCAGTTGGCAGTTGTTTGCAAGGATTTTTATTATTTAATTCCCTGATTACAAGAATTTTTGTTGGTTTTTTTTTTAATATTATTAATTTTGATTGTGCTGAGTTTAATTATGAAAAAGAACAGCAGAAATAAGCAGATGTTGCTAATGCGGCTGGCTACTGTTGTTAGTATTAATTTAGTTTTATTACTTTCAGTACAGGCACAAGATATGCTGCATAGTCGCAATTGTCTTAAGGACAGATCTTTTCATGGCCACAAACCTTAAAAAGTGTAGAGTTCTGTCTGCTTAGCAAATAAAACAATTTCTGCATTCCCATTTCAGTACAAAAGATATTTAATTAAAGTAATTTGGATTTAGGAAAGATGTGATTTATTGTATTCACTTTTATTCTATTTTTAAGAAACCGTTTCAGACCGAATAACAAATTGGTACTGGACTGACACACTTTGCACAGTGTTCGGTTCTATAGACGAAAATGCAACAAAAAAATTTCTCTTGCTTGGAATCATATTTCTCTTTTCGATATATAAATTAAATTAAATTTCAAAAAACCATTTGGATTTACTTGATCAGTTTTTTTTTCGTAATTTCATTCTAATTTCTTCCGATTTTTGTTTAATGAATATTTAAAAAAAACAGCACCGATCTTATGTAAGTTATTGATATGTTTTACTTTAGTTCTCAATATAGAATTTTTTTTTTAATATCGTCGTCTACATTTCTAACACGTAACGTAATCTACCGAAAACAAATTTCAGGGGTAGAGTTTTGTAACATTTTTCTTCCATTTTTATTAGCACTGGGGCCAAACTCCGATTTACACGCCTAAAAAAAACACCAAGTCGATTTTTTTAATGTACAAAGATCAAAGTAGAGAAGGGGCGCCACTCATGGAATTTCCAAAAAAATAAAGCACGATCACGCCTGATCATGCTTGAGTAATTATATGCTTCTACTAAAAATCCGCATGCATGAACGTGCATGCGTGGAGTTTTTGTGTGATTGCAATATACTCGTTAATTTGTTTTACTCCCGTGAGTAATCTCGCGGCCATGAGTTTTTTCGATCCTAGATAATTTTTCATTATATTCACGCGGGCATAAAAAAAACCTAGTTAATGCCGTGCATTCGTAATATCGTTATCGTGAGCGTGCGTGAGCGTGAGAGACAAGTTTTTCATTGTTCCAGGCCTAGATGAAAATAACTGATTGGCAACTGCGTCTGTCTTTTATTATTAATTCGATTGCTTAAATCGTCCCTCTCATATCTTCAATGTCCGTTATGTTACTCGTATTTTTGCGATCGCCCAACAAGATGGAGGTCATTTATATTTAAAGCAAAAGGCTTCTATTTCTGTAAGTGTTATTATTTTCGATCCAGTATTTCGCCTCATGACGACGTCTTGAAGGCTGTAAAATAATTATGCAGCAAAAGCCGATTTTATGCTATTTACGCGGTTAGGGTTCGATATGTAAAGAACTTAAGTTTTAATGGCTTCAAAAGCAAGTCCCCTTTCAGACCAGCAAAGTTTTCTTTGACAAAGTTTGTTGAATTCTCTTTTAAACGTTGGCTTGTGTTCAGACAGGATAATTTTACTTTGAAAAAGTCTCCTTCTTTTGTTTGTATGTTTGTCAAATATAAAGAGCAGCCATATTAATTCGGTTTACGAACTAAAAACACAAAAGGAATTTGCGAGTACAACAGGTTTTGTACCAACCCCCGCTCTCCTTTCCTCACTCCTCTACAAACTCAAGACTTTGCTAAGAAAACTTTGCTGGTCGGAAAGGGGTCCAATAGTTTCTGGCAAATCATTTTATTTTTTAAAAGGCTTGATTTTTTGTTTGTTTTGACTTGCAATTAAATAAAATTTATTAAATTTAGTGGTTAAAATGTTTATGATTTGATGAAATACAGGTTGACCTCGATTCTTATAATAGTGTCTGGCTCTAATACCTTTTAGGTGTTGCGACATATTCTCCTATAAAAATCTCGTTTTGACACGGTTTACGAGAAGAGTCCTTTGTTTGGCTGATTGTCTTGTTCATAGATACCATTTCATCATAGCGGTAGTGCTACCAACGAAAATGAAATTTATGATTTAACAGCAAAAGACTCTCTCATATTTTCAGTATTAAGACGAATCAAGTTTAGAGGAAATCTACAAAATTCCCTCTGTTGCCATACAAAAAAAATACGAATGTCCAAACAATAGTAAAAGATTTTGTTTTAGCAAATTTTAAGTCACTCTCAATCGGCTACTTTTATTAATTGAAGCAAAGTAAAAACGTAGCACCTCTTTTCACTAGGTTTCTTTGAACATTTAAAACGCTTTCGCTTAACACTTTTAACACTTGGAATGGAACACCTTAAACTTATACGGTTTTTGTTTTTATTAATAAACTAAAAAATAATTAACGATTTTTTTGGGTCTTCTCTAGAAAAGAATTGTTTTTTTTTATAATTTGCTAAATTTACGGCCTTCTGCTAAAATTTCATTAAAAAAACAATCAAGGCTTTTGTTTATTGTTTTAATTTTATTATAATGAGTGGCTCTATAGACTGGCTTTTAAGCATCAAACAAAAGTCTTAAACTTACCGACTGCTTAAATTTTTTTTTGTTTTAATTTCTATATTAACAATGTGATAATCATTAAATTTTATGTATGTATATGAAGGTTTATTCAACAGCAATTAGCATAGCAAGTTTCTTGCCAATCGGCTAATATTTTTTAATAAAATGCATAAATGGCAGGACATTGAGCCCTTGCTGTAATTACAACGAAAACTGAGGCACTTGTTGTTACCTTGCTGTGCATCACAAATACTGATTTTCAGTGTCTTGTGTTCCCTTAATAAGACACTTTTTAATTTTAGGAAATATGGAAAGTGTGGAAAGTCTCATCAAAATACTTTTTATATTTTTGTACTTGATTTACAAACATTAACTGATTAATAATTAATAAATTGTGTTTGCTTGCTTCTAAATGTGGTAAAACTACTCACAAATTTGCTATAATTTGCTATAAAATCTCCCTACAAAAATTATCAACCCGAGACTCCGAGATACATAACTTACGGATCTAGAGCTTGGACCGAATTATTCTATTTAAAAAAAAACCTAAAGGTTGTTTAAAAAACTAAACAAAGACAAACAAATTCCTCCAATAAGCGAAGTTTTAAAATTAATTTGAAATTATGCCAAAAAATTATAATTCACAAAAAATTCAAAAAGTCACTATAAAATCGAAAATCGCGAATAAAAAATTTTTGTCTCAAAAAATCAATATTGAATAAATAATACGAGGAAAACCAAGTTTGGAAATTGCACCAAAATTTTGTTATTTTACCAAAAAGCTGAAAATTCACAAAAAATCAAAAAAAAAAAAAATTGGGAATTCACCAAAAACTTAAAAATTCGCTTAAAATCGAAAAAGAAAAGTAAAAACAATTTTAATTGACAAAAAATGAATATTAAATTAAACACAATATTTTAACAAAAAATTCCACAAAAAACATAGTTCAACATTTTTTTCCAATTTCACCACAAAAATTGTTCTTTCACCAAAATATTGCCTTTTCACAAAAATAAAGGGCAGAAAATTAAAAAAAAAACAATCTTATATGAAAACGTTAAAAAAAATGAATTTTCACCGGAAATTCACCACAAAAAAAATACAAAAATAAAAATATTTAACATTTAACCAAAAATCTATGCTAAACTAAAAAATAATTCGAAATCTCAACAGAAGATTGGAATTCAACTTAAATTTAAAAATTCTTTACAAAACCAAACCCTTGTCCAAAAATTTGGAATGATTAAGAAAAAACAACATTTTTCAAAAAAGCGAAATTAGAAAAAACTACAAAATTTATTGAATTTTGAAAATTCAAAATAAAACTGAAAAAACTGGGATAAAAAATTAAATTTTCTAAAAAATCATTGTTTAAAAAAAACAGAAATTTTACCAAAAAATTAAATTTTGATTTTTATAAAAAGTTTCACCAAAAAAACGAAACTTTTTAAAAAAGTCAGTATTTAAAAAACACGAACCGAACCGATGTTACTCAATTATATGAAAAAAATGTTCAGCACAAATCGGAAAGCTAGCAATAAATTTAAAAAAAACCAAGAACAAATCTAAAATTCACCAAAATTCGGAAATTCTCCTCAATACAACCAAAATATTTAATTTGCCAAAAGAACTAAATTCTCTTAAATCAGCAAAATTTCACAAAAAATAACTTAGAAGTAGAATTTTATTTTACCCGGAAAACTGACCACAATTCTCACCAAAGTAAAAATTTGGGAATAAATTGAAAGTCTACCAAATCACCATTTTAGTGTTGTGCGCATACGGTAACGTTTGTCGAAACGAGATGCCACCATTTAATTGTAAATTAAAATTATGTTAAAATTTTCTCGTGGAACTGTTTCCCTATTAACATGATGGTATATCTCGAAAACTAGAATTAATTTAGAGAAACCTAGTGCAGGGCCGAATTCAACACCACCCCTAGTGACATGACAAACAACTTGCCGTTGCTTCAGACCAAAAATGGATGTCAATTTTAAACTTGCGTTATTTACAACAAACATTTCAATTTGCATCTTTTACCTTCTCTGGCATTTTTCTGCATCTCAGCAATTTTATTCTTGCCTAGCGATGACAAGAATTAAAAAACTGCGTTTGAAATGATAATCCTTGAAATCTTTTACTTTGTATTAAAAAATTACTCAACCAATTAGAAACGAAAGGAAAATGTCAACCTTCTTTGATCATAAAGTTAATCCTTAGAATTGTATTTTAATAAAATTGTTAAATATTAACGAAAAACAAAAATGAAATTCATATGACTACCCTGGTGGTCCTGTCGGTACTTTGAAGTAAAAAAAAACCCCGCTTAAGATCTAAAAACACAACTCCAAACCAAATGATCGCATTTTGAAAACAATAACTGCAATTACAAATGGGAAGTGCAGCAAAAAACTCAAATACAAAACAAATAAAAAAATCAAAATGACAAAAAATAAACACACACAAACACAGCCACACACACAATCGCAGTTAAAGGATATAAAAAATGTCCTTAAGAAATGTAACTAAAAGAAGCAGCGCACACACTAAAGCCGCTTAAAACATAACAACACTTTTGTTTCTCACAAACAAACGACTTAAACTCAACCATAAGGCCACTGACATAATCTTTGTTGGCAAAATACTTGCAGGAAATGGTCTTTAGGAGTCGCCTAAGGATAATAATTACAAGTCAAATGAGCTAACAATGTTTTAAATAGGATTTAGTTTAGGAGTTTACAACAAGAACCGGACCTGTATTTAGGAAATTAAAAGCGAGCTCAGTTCAAGCCTTGTGTAAGTCAAAACACAGCTTGAGATCAACGAATAAGCCCACTGTTGCTAAGAAGATGTTTGTTTCTCTTAAGCCTCTTGTAATCTGTAGTCTACTTTGAAAAAAAATACTTGATCCTTTCGTTTTTTGGACACTTTGATGGACATGTGGACAAGGGATTTAGCACTTAACATACGACTGATGTGAAACAATTTCAAAGTGAAAACTTAAATTCAGAGCCCAGCAGGAGTTTATCTTTTTTTGCTCTTCCTCCAGCTTTAGTAAATTTTATTTTTAAGGTTTCATTTCAATAAATATTTTTGCAGGCCCTATTGAAGCTGTTAACTAACAACAACTAACGGCCAATAAACTCATTACGTGCTCTTCCAATTCAAGAAACTTTCAAATTCATAATCATCACTCAAGAGAAAAAACAAAAGACAGTGGTGAGTGTGTTGCAGTGTTAATTTTGATGCCATAAATTCTGTGATGAGGGATTTTGACAGGGCCTCTTTCTTCTCTCATTATATATATCGTTGGCTGACTGTGTGCTAGCGTTTGTCTGCAGCATGTCAAAACATTATGTCAGTCTGAAGTCATTTATTCAAACTGTTCTTTTCTGAATTAAAAATTTGCATTTTTTTTTAAACAAAAAATGTGAAAAGAAACAAATTCTTTAACAACAAATTTATGATCTCTTTGAAGATTTTTCAAATTATGTGGAGAATTTCGTTTTTCGGCCATATGTTTTTTTAATGTTTCTTAGTATTAGGGAGGTTCACTTGATGCTGTAAGTTCAAAGATTTTCAATCGAAATTTTAATGCATAATACTTCTTTCTGATCACACATTACCGCGATCCTTCCATTGAAATTATCTCGACACATCTGGCATCTCTTGTTTGAAGACGGGTAGTTTAATATGCCATCTTCACTAGCCATAGATCTTCTCTGCCAACGTACAAGTTGCAGTTCATAATTCGTTGGCTTAAAATCGTAATAAAGCATCTAGGAGCTCATACTGCTACTATTGCGAAGTTTAGTTTTAGCATTAAAGCCCCAAACTTCAAATGACAATTTTCATCCTTTTTTGTGATGAAAATTCCCCTTATTTGAAGGTTAGAACATCAAAACTGGCAGCCCTTATAAACAAATCATTGCTTGTTGAGTAAAGCGAAGTCCATCATTACAGTTGGGCTCCTTCTTGGCTAGCACTTATGCGGGCTCAGCTGAGTGCAAAAAGGAAAATTAGTCACGTTCACTTGTGATTCACCCTAATCACGTAAGCAGAGCGCATCTCTGTTAAAAGCATTACACGATCGTATACTAGATCGTACAAATTGGAACGAATTATTCAATAATCAAATATTTCATACAAAAATTCTACTCATTCATGCTCAAGTTCTTTTGCTTACGCTCATGCATGCCGTCATTATTGAACTAGAAAATAACCACGATCATGCAGGATCAATTGTAATATTATCTCATCACGTGGACGGTGAGCATCTCCGTTCGCAAAAAGCAGAGCATTTGCCGCAAATACTCATATCATGTGCATTAGCGGTACAAATGTTAATGATGGTCTGACGGTGCGCGGCAGTGTATAAAATCTAAGTTTACAGATGTTGTAGGGTTGAAAGCCTTCGTTTAAAAAAGGCAGCGGCCGACGATGGACAATGTTACATATGATCAATTCCTAGTTTTCTTTTCTGGTTTCAGCCAAGATATAATTCTAACGCTCAAACTCTAAGATGGTTATGATCCCATACAAAGAAAAAGTTGAGCTAGTAAGAGGAAAACGATTCCTGCAAAAAATGTATCCACGCCTCTGAAAACCGCCCTTTTGGTTTCTTATACACTGCGTCGCTATTTGTAGCTCGATCATAATATATCGCACATCATTGTTAATGGTTTGAAAACGGCTTCAATTGCGTATTTGAAGGATTTTTCATTCGGACGTCAAACCGAATTAAAAACCAATTTTTTGCAAATCATCGGATAGCCCTCTTAAAGCCATGTAATCCAGGCCTGTAAAATATTTTTTTTGGCACTTCGCTTTGCCCATTTGCTTTCTCGTTTATTGTCGCCATTTTTTCTGGAATCGTCGTTTTCCACTTTAAACTTTCGGTGACTGGCTCGACTTGTTTTTACCCAGCCTAGTGAATACCCCTACTGTTTAATATTAATAAATTCAAATTTTCTTTTGTATTTTTCATTGAAACTTCAAACATACTGATCACAGATAAACATATAATTCGTTTGGTTTAAATACAAGTTTCACGCTACAAGAATGTTTTACATACAAAACGCATTTATATACTTCTTGTGATCGACATTGTTACCTTTAGAAAACACCTGTTACCCTTTAGGTTTCTTTCTTTTTTTATTCCCTCTTGTTGTTACTCTTCATGTTAATAGTTGAATTATTTCAACGGGAAAAAGGGCCAATCAATAAAATACATAAAAGCAAAGAAAAATGGTTGACAGTGAATGCGACACTAGACATGGGAAAATATGTAGAAAAAAAGAATGAGCCACCAACTGTTGCACGGGAAGGCCTTAAAATGTTACAAGGCAACAACACATCTGAACATAAATAAGCCTACAAATATTTTACCATTACGGCTTGTTGAGAGTTACATATACACTGTCACATCTAGCATTTATTAGTTATTTGTAGGCATATAAAATCGATAAACAGATGCAGCGATAACAAGATAAATCGATTGACTGATCGTTCTTTAAATACTTGTGGACACATTTAATATTATTTTGTTTTAATCTACAACAAATAGAACTTTTATTAATTTAACTTCCATTAAATGGTTTTTCGCTGTCTATTTCTTTTTTACATAACAATTCTTTACTCTAGGGTTCTTCACTAGGGACGGGTCAATGTAAAAAATGCCCTGAAACAAGTTGTGTGTAAAATTTCAACCAACTAATGATTTGCCTAAAAAAACATGGTTATGGCATTGTTACGACAATCATGTTATATTCTCTACAACAATATATGGTTGTGAGTAGCATATTATGGATAATTTAATCTTTCTTTTGGTACGATAGACAAGTTATTGGTTTCATCTAACTTTTATTTTACAATTTTTCTATTTTTATTGAATCTTTCTAATGAAATTTATAGATTTATAACGTGGTTTTGTCTAAGGCTAAGGTACCTCAGGTGTGTCAGAGGTCGACTTACGGGTCCACTCACGAGTCCACATTATACAATATTTATTAATGTTGACCATCGGCAGCTACGTGGCTTCAGTCGACTGTCTGTGACAAGTAATCGGATTTTGCGAACTGACTTCCTCCATAACTTGGAGAAGTATTGTATTCGGGTACTCGCAAGCCCTCAGAGTGTCGGCGGGGTTTCTTGTAATCAGCAATAGTTTTCTTAATCTAGTCTTATTTCTACACTTAAGCTAACTTAACTAAACAAAACAGTCAGTCAAAGCCGCTGTATCCAAAATAGTCAGCCGAAGCCACTGTGGCAACATAATCAGCCGAAGTAGCTGTGTAAAAATGTATTCACAGTACTTTGGTCTGGGTCAAATATTGACAAAAAATTGTTCAGCTAATCTCTTCCTACAATTAACAGGCTCGACGATAAGTCTTTTCGGGTGTGCGATTCTACTGGAACGAAAATTAAAAGACACAATGAACTAAATGATAATTACAAGCAGTGTTTAGGTGGTAAGCATAGTTGCTATTTGGGTAAAAGAAATACAACATATGTCTTTATAATTTATAAATAGACGGTATGTGCGTGATATACGTTACCGGAGCTGGTGTCCTGCGAACGGGCGCAAATCGCGTAGTCGTTAAATTCTTTCCGGACAGACAGTAGAGCATAAAAACTACGCATTACCATGGGCGGTGACTATTTGTCGTTCCATACTGGACGGTCTTGCTTGAAATTTCTGAAGACAGCCCAGTAATGTCGAATCAGCGCCCTTTATTTTAATTGGGTATTTTCGGATTGTCTAACCGTCTCGTTTTGTGGTTGTAATTCGGCCTAAAATCATTCTAAATTGTGCTGATGCACGCATAGAAGCCGGGTGACCATGGAGAGAGAGCCATGAGACCGCTAAATTGGGCGCTTGAAATATTACCTGGAGATCTGGCTGTTGCCAAAAAAATCTTCTTTAAAGATAAGGTTTTAGGCTCAGCCATTTAAATCCATTTGTGATCTCACATCGTTCTTGTTTAATTTAAATTTCTTATTTTGGTTAATAAAAATTCCTTTTTCTGGTCAATAAGTTCAAGTTCCTATCGAAAAATTTCGCCCGTAAAAGTACTGAGATCAATATTAGGACTAAGTTTTTCATATGTACAATACCACCTCATTTCGAGGCAACTTGCTAGTTTGGTAACATTTTTCCCATAATCCTTTCCTATATTAGAAAATTTAAAAAAATGTATATGCCAAGCTTGCAAGTTGCATATGTTTTTGCGCGGATCGAAGTCCTTTTTCCGAAGTTACTTTTGTTTTTAATGTATTTAAAAACCCTTTTTGAACCTACAGACGGTTGGGTTATATCAAACTTCAGCTCTGTACCCATAGTGGATATGCTACATACAAATAAGAGGGAACCCTAGTCACCTGGATGAAAAGTGCCCATTTGTCTCATTACTTATTCCCCAAGGCCTACCTGTATAGCAAATTTTAGGTCTCTAGCTACAGTAGATGTGCCCCATAATTTGGATGACTAAGTCAGTGAGTCATTGAATATTTCCCAAAATATGCATTTTGTACCCCTTCATATCTCGGAAAGCTTTTATGGTAAAACTTTCAAACTTGGGCTTTGAGGTTACCTATACATAGAGTCCTTATGTTTTATGAATATATAATTAAAGGAAGCAAAGTTATGAGGGGGCTGAAACAGCCCCCTACACAGTGTGTGCTTAGGCCCGAACTTGGCTTGGCGCACTGCTATGCGCTTTAATAATACTAGAAAAATCCACCCGTCCCTATGAGTACACCCGATATTACATACGATCTTTTAATTTGTACGTAAACTATCTAACGTTGAGTTTCCAGTATTTCATTCCCTCTAGACAAGTACTGCATTATTTACTTGTTATTTACTTGTGTGTGTTTCAAATGGTTGTTGGGCAAGAAAAGCCATCCAACGATAGTGTATGTGTGCCAGAACGGAACCTTTGACGGAATAACCAACTCTATTTATGGTTTAGAAAATCAATGGGGGGTAAACAATTAAACGCTTTAACAGCCATTTAACAATATTTATAGGCCACTAAAATCAAGCGGCCGATACAAAACGGGGGGGTTGGTTAAAGACACATTTTACAAACACGAACCACAAGAACAACAATTGGAAACAGAACAACCAACCAAGAGCAAGCAGTTACAAGCAAGTTGAGAATCAACGAAAATCAAACAACTTGCAACATCATGTGGTCGTTTAACGATTCTGTGTGCGACAAATAAAAATTAATTCTACTTCTAAATAGATAAATGTGCTAAATTAGTAAAGTGCGGTTAATGCCACTGCAAACTGGCTTTGTTTTATTTCAAGAAATTTCTAATCGTTCGTAGGATTAATGGGGGGATCAATGATCGGTATTCGGCATTATTTTTGCTAAACAGCTTGTCAGAAAATTTTTATTTCTCTTCCAATTTTCATGATGTGCTGCGATATAATGACGGAGTATTTCCCCCAGACTTTACAGCAAATGACACGGTACAACAATCCGAAAATCCCGTAAGGTTTCATTATAATTTTTAACGTTTTTAAAGTTGCGGAATCCAAATCTGAAGTCAGACGTTACCTTCGAAGAGAAACTGAGAGAAGAGGAAGTAAATACTGGATGTGCATTAATTTTGTCTTTAATAATCTTTTTAAAGAAATTGTGAAGGGTATGATACCAGCTTTTGGCAGACTTAAAAGTCCTTTAAATGCGCAATCATATAAACAACAGTTATTTTGCTGAAAATTTGCGAGAAGCTGCAGATGAACACGGTGAGTAGTTGAACCTGGAAATGTTTGAAATTAAATAAACATAGATAAGGGGAAGGACTTAGTTGCAACGATAGCTGAATATTGTTACAGCGTGAATGAAGTCAATTTAGAAGAATCCTTTAGACGTCATCCGAGAAGACAGAAATAAGTATTGAGTGCACTGCCAGATGTTGTGACTTATACCTTCTCGTGCTGGCGGCTGGTAAGAGCTTCTTGTCACTGCAAGGATTCTGGCTAAATAAGCTGAGAGGAGATAAATTAATACTTTCTTATGAAAAAAAATTACTCCACGGTGGCATAGCTTACGTCAGGAATGCGTGGCCAAGAGGGTGATTGGTCTCTGGTATGCAAACTCCTGATACCAGTCGATCTCCAGTTGTAATACAGACTTACCCGTGCATATGGCTATTTGAGTGGATGGACATCGTTTTCTCCATTACAGGGAAGCTCGCAAGAGACACAGAAGTTAACCTCTGAAGAAATTCCGGAAGACAAGTTCCTATCCTAAAATAACGCCCGTTGTACTGAGATCGAAATAAGGACCAAGTTTTTGATATATACAATACCATCTTCTTTCTAGGTAACTTGCTGGTGCTGATCAAATGGTTCAAGTTTCAATATCCTAGGTTTTATAGTGCCGTCAGAAAGTTGATTTCTACATCGGCCAGACGGACATTTTCGATATTTGAAATCAGCCATATCGGTGCTCCTCATGTACCCGAGATATGGGCAAAAATATACCCGCAATTTGTAATCAATTGCATTATTAACTTAACTTTTTTGAAAAAGTGACTTATGCCACTTTCAGAATAAACGGATTGCATAAAGAAAGTCAAAGAATTTTAATTTCAGAAACTCGTTTTTTGCTAATAATTTTAGTTCTTGCCCAGTACTTCTGCAACTAAATCACAATTTCCAGCTTTCTCGTTAAATTTGTATTAAAAATAAAAAAAAAAGGTTTCTTGAAACACTCAATTTGTTTGTGATAACTTTCGATAACTTCTCAATTAGGATCAACGAAAAGAAAAAAAAACTCTTTTTGGAAACGCAAAAATACCCATGAGGAATCATTAGCAAAGAATAAAAAATCTAAACTTAATAATTTCATCATAAAACGATTTTCAACAGCTGCATCTTTTACCAATCAATAAGAGCCAAAACAATTTACTCATCACTGGATGTCTGCAACAAACTTAAAAACGATTTTTTAAACAAAACAACAACCACAACAACAACAACAAGAAAAATGATTGCGAAATTAAAAACCAGAACGACAGCAAAAAAAAAAAAATAAAAGATTCTACCAAATACCGACCATAATGGTTGTCGGTCGATCGGCCGGCTGATGATGAGGTGCTCCAATGGTGAAGATGAGCTAACGATCGTTTTCAGCTGCTGCTGCGTTTGCTTTCATTATTATGTTCATCAAAAAGGCACCAATGTCTGGCAAAAAAAAAAGAAGGAAACAAAATGTCAGTTACGGTTTTAACCAAAAAAAGAAAAAATACCATCCCATTTTTGAGCTACAGGGAAAAAACATTAAATGAACTCAACCAAACAACCAACCAGTTTCCATTTATTAACTAAAAATCAAACGCACCAAAAATATTCTCGTAATGAAAGCAGCTATCAAAAGGTAGAAATGAGAACTGCCACCATCGGTATCCGCAGCAGCCTCACCATCGTCATGATTACACAAAAGTAGATCAGCAAATAATTTTCATCGCTTGTTTACTGGAAGACGGTCTTAAGTCAAAAAAATTAGATTTCCCATTTAATAAAATCCTTTTTTTTAAGAGAGAGGCAGAAGTAGAGAAATATATATTTTTTAATTTTATGTGAAATTTAAGAGATCTTTATTGAAAAGTACTTTTAAAGAAGTACCTTTTAAAAAGTAGCATTAAAAAAGTACCATTCTAAAAAATGAAGTAGTAAGAAAGAAATTTTTTTATATTATTGGCCAAACAGACTCTCTAGAAATTGTGATATTAAAATATCCTCAAAAGTACCTTTGGCAAAAAGTACATTTAAAAAATGTACCTTTTACAAAAAGTGTCTTAAAAGATAACTCCTTTAAAAAAGTGGCTTTAAGACATGTTAATAGCTTTAAAAAATAATCCTTTCACACAAGAACTTTGAAAAGGTACAATTTCAGAAAGTACCTTTGAACAAGTCTTCAAAAAAAGTACCGTTAACAAAAAGAGCTGTTAAAAGACAGAGGCTTTAAACTAAATAGCTTTTAAAAACGGTACCCTTTTAAAAAGAACTTCGCAAAGGTACTATTTCAGAACGTATTTTGCTAAGAAATTATCTTGGAACAAAACTTCTTCACCAAAATGTGTCTGGGGAAAAGTACATTTCTAGAAAGTAGCTTTAAAACGTCCCTTCTGTAAAAAGTACCTGTTAAAGAAAGATAGATCTTCAACAAAACTTAAAGTTAAGGAAGTATCTTTTAAAAGGCGCCTTTTTAAAATGTACAATTTTAAAAGTACTTTTTCAAATATTACACATTTGTGAAAAAATCCTTTAGTAGTAGTTTTTAGTATAAAGTACTCTTCAAACGAATAGATACTTTCTGCCAATTTATTAACAAAAAGTACTTTTTTTTTTGTAAAATTGACGTTTTTGTAACAAATAAAATTCAGAATTATTTGTTCACCTTATTTGAGTTAATTTTGGGGATGAGGAAGGTGCAAATAGGTACTTTTTCTTGCTCTTTAAAGCAAAAGCAAAGACAATATTTTAGCATTAAAATTGTTGCTGTTACTGTGCAGATTTAACTCACATGTCATGTTGCAACATTGCCTTCTCTCTGTTTGACTCTCTAGCTGGACGTCGAAACGTCCAGCCATCTAAATTTTGCAGAAATGACGATGATGGCTGATTTACTGATGATGATGACGAAGATGATAATGATCATGACTGTTGGACTTCTTCATCTGTCTAAAACACAGTATGCGAGTGGTAGTAAAGGAAGAACATGAAATTGATGATGAATGTTTTTCAATATGGACGCAAAGATTATTAACTGTAGTATCTGTTCTGAAGGCATGTGTTTATTGCGCACATATGCATGTGTGTGTGTGTGTGCGTGTGCGTGTGTGTGGTGGGGCTGTCAACAGCCTCAGGATGAAATGATCAAACTTTGATCATATAATGATTCACTTATTTGTGGTTTTCTAAAATAACAACCACCATTCACCACAGCACCAACAACAAAGTCATCTTCTTAAGTTTTAAGCATTTCTTCCTCTTTCTTACTCCCTACAAAATTTCATTCGATTCGTTTCAGTTCGAGTTTTGTTTTGGAGTTTTTGTCAGTTCATAAGCCACCGTTTGTCGATGCGTTTATTTACTTTGATCATAAATTAAAAAAATAAATAAAAAATAAAATTATTGTTTTATAGTTTTTTCTTTATAAAGCAGCTGCCTCAATTTAATCAACTGCATAAATTTGAAAAATTCATTTTTTTTCTTTTGCTTTTCTATCGACTTTATTCTTGTGATCTTTAGTTTGCTCTCAAATCATTTTAGTATGTTTTTGTTAGATTTTTGTAAGTATAGAAATTTAAGCTGACAATATTGCCATCTGGATATTGCCTCGAGGTGGTTTGAATTAAGTTTGGGGTTTTTATAAAGAAGAACAATTAATGCGAAGGAAGGGCGAATGTGCAGTTTAGGTGAGGACTACGTGACGGAGAAGAGGGATAGAGCAGCTTAATTTCTAACGACTCCGAAGTTGTCAGTTTTGTTTATTTTTCGAAGATGTGCAGCCCCTTAATTTCTAACTTTTTTTTTTGCTAAAGGTCGCAGTGTTTATACCAGCATTAAAACAATGCGAATCACGAAAATGTATGTTACCGAGAACCCGAAGCCGGAAGCACTGATTATTAAAACTACGATAAATTTCAGCTATAAGACTGCTCTATATCATGATTTTCGCAGAAAGGAAACGGCCACATTTGGAAGCGCGACAATCCTTAATACATTGTGGAGGTGCAATTGTTAAGATCTAGGAGTTTTTCGTACTCACTATGGGTTGGTATAGGTTGGTCCAACCAAAAGCACGATGTTAATTGTAAGTAAAACAAAAAGTTCTCAGCGAATTATTTTAATATTTTTTATTATGAAAGAAAGTTCTGTGACAGTTATGTGTAAAATAAAATATCGGCCCCGGCTTCCGTGACTCCAAGATATAATTGAGGTTCAACATCGTCAATGTGCCGAATTATCTCATTCTCTAGCTCTGGAATTGTTCTTGGCTTGTTGAAGTACACTTTTTCTTTTAAATATTCCCGAAGAAAGAAGTCCAAATCACATGATCGTGATGGGCAATTAACATCGCCACGGCGTGAGATAACATGGTCATTTTAAGTTCTCGCGCGAAAGAGCCATTGTTTTGTTAAGTGGGAGGACCATCCTGTTGTAACCGCATAACGTGCAGGTCCATATCCTCAATTTCTGGCCATAAGAAGTCCGCTATTATCTCCCGGGTGTGACTCACATGAAACATCATGTATTATAGAATCATTGGTCCAAACCAATAAATTATTTTGATGTGCGAGATCTGTAATTTCAATGAAATTGTGCAAAATAACACACAGCGCGTGACATGCGATTCATGGGAGCAAAAGTTTAGCGATCTCTAAGTTTTGAGTTTCCGATCTGTAAATTAACACTGCTGTGCGGTTTTGTGAAATATTTCTTCGCTAATAAGCCTGAGAGGCGAATGACAACTTGGAACTCAGTAGACGTTGTAGATAACACATGACAGCAACTGCTCGACAGAGTGAATGAGGTTTAAGCCGCGGGGGGCCATATGACAAAAATAGTAGAAAATTTTATTTGAACTAAAGTTTCCCATATCCAAAAGAAGACACTATAAATACTTTAGTGAGGCTTTTGTTTGTGGATTATAGAAATAAAAACAAAAAGAGTTTATTACGTTTTTTCGTTAACTGTAAATCTGTTATTATTTCAAATATTCTTTTCAAATATTTTCTATTAGCTGCAGCTTTTAATCTGTTACCTACCTATTCACATTAAATAGTTGACAGAGTTTTTGTGGTCAGAGGCTGTGTCAAATTCATTCATGGGGCAAAGACTTTTATCAAATACCCGCTCTTAAACTGATGAATTTTATTACTGTTCAAAATTAATGGTTTGCGGGAAATGTGTGTCACGTAGTTCGACTATTTTACGGTCATTGAAAACGACAGACTGAGCAAAAAGTTCAAGCTACCGAAGAAAATTTGGCAGCAATTTTGCGCTAACGCTTAACTAGATTCGTAGAATGTGCGGATAAAAATATAATAATGTTGCTGATGTTGCTTTAAGTCCATGAGGACCGCAATTGGTTCAACCACCACCGTTGGCACCAATTGGGTTTGTGCTTCTCGACAAAGTTAAAGATTTTCCGCAAAGAATAAAAGACAGATCGTTTAAGAACTCAAGTAGGCCAGAGGGCCTGTCCTAAATGAGTAAATCTTTTTTACGACAAGCACCTTAATTGCGCAATTAGGAAATTTATATAATTAAGGGTTAATTATTAATGAACTTACCATGCATAAAATCGATCAATTTGTACTTAATTGCACTATTAATTGAGTTAAATTTCCCATGCAACTCTGCTGCAGTCTGTTCAGTTATAAGAGAAAACTCTGTAAAATGACAAAATCCTGGCGCATTCAACAAGTGCCTGCATCATTAATACAACATGGCAGTTGTCAAACATTTTATGTAAAAAATGTGAAACAACAACAAGAAGAAATCACAGGTGAAATTTACGGTTAGCATATTTATTTTTTACGAAAACATTTTAAAATTATTTTTTAAGACTGAATTTATCTAAATTTTTCGCCATCAAAATGAAAGCATTTTTAGGTGTCAAATATTAATTTAGTAGGCTCAATTGCATTGGTGTGTGAACACCAAAGTCTGTAAATTAATTTAAAATTTAATTGGCGCATTTAAGGTGCATGTTTGAGAGCATAAAAATCGTACTCTTTCTGAGTGCGTGCCCATGTTGAGAAAAATTGTAAGATTTGACCTGAGGAGATACGAGAGGCCAGAAAATACCTTGTATTTAGGAAACTGGACTGATTTGCAATTGGTACGTAGACAATTAACGTTATACCAGTCGTTTATTGTGAAAAAGTGTTTAAAAATGTTTGAAGAGAGTTTTAAGAATTTATCGTATTAAAAAAGTTTCATTGTAAACGGTTTTTTCCAAAAAAGTACTTTTTAAAAAGGTACTTTTCTAAAAAGGTACTTATTTAAAATTATGCCTTTTTAAAATATATTAAAAATTAATTTTTTTAAAAGGTCCTGTTATGAAAGGAACTTTATAAAAACTTGTTTTTATAAAAAGTCCGTTTATAGAAACGTACTTTTTTATAAAGATATTATTTTAAGACACTATCTTAAAACGTACTCTTTTCCAAATTAAATTTTAAATGGTACTTTTTTTATAAAGGTACTTTTTTAACAGCTACATTTTTAAGGTAGTCTGGCAAAAAATTCTATTTCAATAATTTCTTTAAATGCAAATTTTCAAATGGTACTTTTTGAAAAGTTACTTTTGAAAAATTCCTGTTGAAAAGGTACTTTGAAAAGTAACTTTTAAATAAAAAGTAAATTAAAAATGTTAAGTAATTTAATTTTTAGGCATAAGTTATTGTTGCTATTAAGAAAAGAAAATTCATTTGATATGATCGTGTCAAGTAAACATCGTTTAGCACTTTTGTCCAACAACTTTTGCATATCATGGCCATCAATTACGTAAAATGCATTAATTTTCTCTAACAATTCAAACCGCTTAATATCCTGTGTGTTCGAACA
Source organism: Phania funesta (assembly GCA_963932375.1). NCBI lineage: Eukaryota > Metazoa > Arthropoda > Insecta > Diptera > Tachinidae > Phania > Phania funesta. The sequence continues at coordinate 86,917,934 of OZ010654.1, read as the reverse complement.
AAACAGCAGCAACAACATTTTAACTATATTTGTTGCTTTTAAAACGATGACTGTTGCAAAAAGGCAACAAAAGGAAATTTAAAAAAGAAAACATTAAACAAAAAACAATCCCATAAACCCCTACTGGTACTTTGATTTAATCGAGTTATGCCGATCCTACTGACACTAAGGTCCTCTAATGTCCGATAAATCTTAGACCTGTTTAGATCAATTGTACTTTCACTAAAATGTTTAAATGGCCATTTGGTTGACTGGACCTAAGTATGTGTGTGTGTGTGTACTGAATTATAAACTTCTTTTATTCGTCCTAGAGCAGGAACAGCAAATTTGAAATTGAATAAAAAAAAAATAAACAAAATAAAAATAAAACATGTGCAGACTCATAATGAGATAAGAATCCATTTATTACAACATCACTTGACAGAAGGTTTGTATGTGTGTTGTGTGCCATTAATTTTATTTTGTTTTACTCTTGTTATTATCCTCTCTTGCTGTTGTTGTCGTTGTGTCAGTTATTTTGATCACTATTCTCTCACATACTGACATCACAACATCCTCAAATAACCAGTGTCCTTTTTTTGAAACAAAACGAATAAAACAACCCGTAGCTATTGTGGCTGTAGCTGTTGTTGTTGTTGCAATTGAGGGTGATGTATGTTTATGTGTATTTTCTGTTGCCATTGTTGCGGCTGTTTGTTGTTGTCAAAACAATTATGTCGGCAGTGATCAAAACATTCAACACACAATTTTGAAAAAGATGCAACAAAATGAAAACACCGACCAACCGATCGGCCGACTGAGTTTTTGGCAGCTTAAAACGAACAAGAGTAAAAAGGCATCACATGGAGTTAAGTAGATGAGATAAAGAGCCCCGAACGGATGAAGGGATGGATGGATGGCTGCAATGTGTCCGTGCGTGTTTTTGTTGTGTTGTAACATTAATAAAAAGGGATCAGTTTACTAACTGACCAACATTACATTAAGATTGTGGCTGATTAAACCACATGATCTTCACAAATTACATTTGGGTGGTCCCTACTGCTCTCTTTCCCACTTTTCTCAAAAGGCGGCACTCACACAAAACTGAACATGATGCTGGTGATGGTGTGAGCGTCTTAAGATTATCTTTGAAGCACTTGTTCGTCGTGTTGCTCATTAATTATTAATTCTTGTTATAGTTCTTGTTGTTTTTGTCAGTATTGCAACAAGTGAAATATTGTAACATTTTTGTTGTGTTTTTTTTGCATAAATGTTGTCCTTTTCAAGTGTTACAAATCATTTTGACGCAAAGTTTCATATGGTGTGTGTGTGTGTGATTTTTTTCTCTCTCCTCAATCATAATTTATTAATAACATTTGCCGTTTAACAATTTCATTCGAAATTATGGCATCTGAACATCTTTTTGAAGTTGACCGTATGACCGTTTATGAGGAATTTGTATAGGGAGCATTTTGGCAGCATTTGGTTTTTAAATTTAAACACAGGGTGTCCGCCCGGAAGGTATACTACTTTGTATTGCCGCCATTTTGATAAACATTAGTCTTGACAGTTCATATTTGGCAGTCGTGGAGTAGAGACATGGCAAATTCATTATGGAAAAATATTTGCTAAACCAACGTGTTTTAATCGTTAAAACATTTTATTAAAATCAATCATCGATTACTGTGACGATGAGAAAGTTACGTGAAATTTTTGGGAGAAACAACGTGCCAACAAGACGCACTATTTATCGTGTAGTGAATGATTTCAAGGAAAGAGGGACTGTAGCTGATAGGCCCACGCATGGACCACAATGTACTGCAAGATCGGCTGAAAACATTACTTCTGTTCAAGAAAGTGTTCTAAACAATCCATCAACCTCCTCAATTCGACACCATGTCCAAGAGCTTGGTCTTCAAGGAACAATTTTGCACAAAGATTTGCATTTGTTTCCATTCAAGATTCAGTTGACACAAGAGCTTCATCCAGAACACCATTTACGCCGCCGTACATATGCCAATAGGATGCTGCAACTCGCCCATGACAACCCCGAGTTTCATGAAAAAATCATAATGAGTGATGAGGCACATTTTCATTTGAATAGATATGTGAATAAACAGAATAGTCGGTTCTGGGCATTGGAAAACCCTCAAATTATTCATCAGTCACCTTTGCATCGATTAAAAGTGACAGTCTGGTGTGCAATTTGGTCAGGAGGAATCATTGGACCTTACTTCTTTGAAACTAAAATCGGCGCAACGGTAACTGTCAATGGGGAGGAATCGATATCGTGATATGATTGAAAACTTTGTGACTCCACAACTGCATGCTTTGTGCTTGACTAACATGTCGTTTCAACAAGACGGTGCCACATCGCATACAGCCAGGATTGCAACGGAATTACTGCGAGACCTCTTTCCACAACAAGTTATTTCAAGGAATGGTGATGTTGATTGGCCTCCAAGGTCGCCTGATTTGACTGCTCCGGACTTCTTTTTGTGGGGCTAACAGAGGCGGACATTCATCTCATATTGTATTGCATACATAATTGCCGATATTAAGTAAAAGATTTATCAATGTACGATCCATTCTCTTTCATTTAATCAAAAATTATAAACAAACAAAGTAGTATACCTTCCCGGCGGACGCCCTGTATTTAAGCAAGCAAGAAAGTAAAAAAAGAAAGCAAGAAAGTAAAAAAAGGACTGCATTCGAACGGCGCTGTGGTCAGCAGTTTGGCAATGCTTTGCGTTGCAGCAAAAATGTATGTGAACTCACTATGGGCAGTGGATGTAGCGCCAGTTGTAATTGGGCTCGTTGAGCGAGATATTAAATCGCGAAATTTTTATCATGCAGACACAAATTTCTCGATATCGATTGAAATTTGATCGCAATTAAAAACTAAATTTCATTCACTATCTGTTATGGTGGAAAAGAAAATTTTGTGCAAAACAAAGCGCCGTTTGTGTGTTTAACACAAAAGGAGAGGGACCTGTAGATAATTTTTTTTTTGCGTAAATTCAGCTGCTTAACTCTTTTCCATCTTTTTAATTAATTTTTTTTATTTCATCGTTTCAATATTTTATTATGAGTATGTTTTTTGCTCTTATTCTCATTAGCCGCCTTTCAGTTCAATTAACTCTTCTAATGCTCGCCTTTCAGCTAACTCTGCATTTAATCTGTAATAAAAACTTTATTATTAAACTTCACTTTATCGCCATTGAAACCTTCAAGTAATTTGTAGTTTGCTTTTTATGACTCCTTTTAATTTTAATTTCTACTAGACATTTTCAGAAGAAAATAAAGCCCAGTGTGTTAGGGTTCTTTTTATTTCGTACCGGCATTATAATTTATTTTAAATGTCCCTAAAGCAGAAAGTAGAAAGAATAAAATTTAGACAATACCTCTGATAATACGATTCAATATTTAAACACTTAATCACACAGTTTAAGCGAAAGACTGATGCTTATCTCTTTGTAAATAACATGCCATACAATTTTACTAGTGATTGTTGTAATCATTTTTATCGTTACGCTGCACAGTGGGATGGCTTCATAAATATTTAAGTAAAAACTATAAGGGGTTGATATCAAATATAAAATAAAGTTTTTATAAAAACCATAAATTCATATTTCATATTCTACAAAACTGCATCATTCGTTTTTTGATATCTAGTGGTCGCAATATAAGATCAAAATCCCACAGTGCGCTGTAAGATAAATCAAATAGTTTAAATGTCTTAAAAAGAGACATTTAATTTTTTAAAATTCACTTTTTTCAGTAACTTTTTTAAAAACATACATTATTGAATTTATTTGATTTAAAAAAATCCCTTCGAAATATGTACTTTTTTTAAAAAGGTACTTATTTTAAATAGTACTTTTTCTAAAAAGTGATAACTTTAAAAAGTTTATTTTCTGAAAAGATATTACTTAAAACATATGTATACGTTTGTAAGAAGGTACCTTTACAACAGGTACTTTTTCTTGTGTGCTTGATTACATAGGTTTAGAAATTTAGATCAACTTTTGGACTGGAGCATTTTTTCTTATGTCATTTTGGGGACGCTGAATTTGAATCTGTAGTCGGTTTCTTTGAATTGGTTCTTGTTTAAGTTATACCGTTGCGTCAAAAACAGGTGTGGATCCAACTTAAACTTTTGGGAGGGGAAGTATGAACGAAAATAAACAGTTCTTATATTTTTTTTAAAAGATTTTTATGAGAAAATAATAGTTTTTAATGATTTTGGAGGGGCGAAATTTAGTTTTCGTCAACGATACTTTTTACCAATGCCAACAATCTTTTTTTTACCGCGCAACTTGTGCCAATTTTTTTTTTTAATTCATTAAATAAACACCAAGTTCCTCAATGTCTCTGACACTACTAAGCAAATTTAAAGACAATATTTGTTTAACTGAAAGGAAATTTTAATGCGGATTTTTTAACCAACCGCCAAGAACGCACGATTCTCAAGTTACACTCATATGTGTCGTGTAACTTCCTGCATTTCGGAACTAACGCTGCATCTTGGCAACCAGAACCAATTTAAAAAATAGAGAGCAGATTTGATTTCAGCACTCTCAATCACATAAGAAACAACTTTCAATTGCTGCAGTCCAAAACCTTGTTTTTGTTCTTTTGTTATTAGAATAGAGTCCTTTTTTTATTTAGTTACTTTCAGAAAAGTTACGAAATTCTATTCACATGACTAAAAATGTCTGCCACATTAGAGCACAATTTATAAATATCCCTACGATTGTGGATACAAACCGATCTTCAATCGAAACGATTGTGATGTTGTTTTTATTACATCTTCAGTACTTTTAAGCTTTAGTTAAAAAGAAAACAGTGCACTAAAGAAGTAAATCATCAGCTTGTCGTAACAAGGCAGTGAATAGTGTTGGCTGTCAAGTCATAGCGAATTTTTTTTTAAAGGCTTCAATTACAAAGTTATGGCGGACGAAAATTGGAAGATATTTTTGTATCTTTCTTGAGAACAAAAGTAGAGAAATATTTGTCGACGGTTACACTTTTACCGCTTATAATATGACTTCTGATCTTTTCACAGATCTTTATAAAAATTCACTCATCGTGATTAACAATAATGTCTTCACTGGATTATTTTATGTATCAAAACAGCCCAACCTATTGCAGCCTCAGCAGCGCAAGAAATTCAGAAGCGAAAAACTTCAACGAAGTCGTCTGCATTTAAACAACTTTTACAATGCGATGAAGGTGAACTATCGAGGAGTCAATAAATATGTCTTATGTAGATACGGCCAATATTTAGTGGCGATTTTACGGTCGTTTTTGTCAATTTAACTAAAAATTAACTTTGTAATTGCCATGCCAGCCTATCCGGCGGTGATCTTACCACATGACGAATAGAATAGGTTCCCCCCCCCCCCCCCCCCCCCCCCAACGCTTTCCGTCATATAGAAAGTAATTTAAGCACCATGTCTGCAGGGTCAATGAACGTAATCACTGCAACCACCACGTATTTCTCCCGGACAGCCGTTATTAACTGTACTGCTCTGCTCTAGTGGAAGCTCGAAAATTCTTATCTCTCAGTTGCAGTCCCAGACAAACGTTTGAGGCCAGTGCATTCGCAAAGCTTTATCATGAACTTTCTACTGGACGCGATTTTTAATGCTTAAATATTCAAAGTTATTTTATATTTATTATTAATTTGGTCGCACACTTTTTCCACACACTGTTAACTTGGGCACGACGTAGACACGATGTTAAATTCAATTTGAGCAAGAATCATGGGCTTATTAAATAATTTATTTAAGTACATCATTTAAGTTAATGAAAATGTACTTACGAAAACACCTTAATGGTTGTGCATTCAGTCTTCTTTTAACTTGTGCAACTTTGTGGCAGACGATGGTGCTGTTTGGTTGCGTTGCCTTAAAGGGGAATTTCGTACAATACGAGTATTAAAAAATTATAATAAAAATACATTTAAAGTTGTTATTATTGTAATAAACATCTTAGCATTTTTAACTGAAAACAGTATTCACGCATAAAATTACAATCTTTAATGGTCTGTATAATGGAACCACCGAAAAAACAACAACAACCACAAGTCAACCCCGGATAATTTAATTCATTTGGCCGAAAATAATAAAACGAGCAACAAAAATACAAGTTATTTATTATTAATAATTGGGTTAACATTTTGCCTTTTTAACACAAAGAACAAATTAAATACTACTAATATTTTGATACGAGGGTGGTCACAGAATTATAACAGCAGGGAAAATTCTAAGTACAATTTGAAAAGAATTGTCTTATTTATTCATTATCGATGACAGTGAGTGGCTGAAGTGCCGTCTTTGCAGAAAGAGCCCCATTTGTAAATTATTTTACCGCCACGAATAATGCTGGCGTTAATGAACTGGAACTTTCTTTTTTGCCCTTTTTTCAAACTCTATAAATTTCGTATATTATTCTCCGTGGACTCTTTTACCTAGAAGGCGATTCTCCTGTTTTAGTTCGTTGTTTTTATGCTCCCTAATCCAAAGTTTGGAGTGCTGGTGCCATATTTCATCTCTAATAATGCTTCGGCACGATAACTCGGTTTTGTTGCTGCCGGTTGTGTTCTAAGGTGACCAATTCATGCAAAGAAAAAACATGGTTAAATTAGCCATAATCTAAGAGCAACTGCAGCTTAAATTCATTGAGATTAATAATCTAATTATACAGGATGTCCGTCGGAAAGGTATACTATTTTGTGTTGTCACCATTTTGGTTAACATTAGTCTTAACAGTTCATATTTGGCAGTCGTGAAGTAGAGACGTGGCAAATTTGTTATGGGAAAAATATTCGGTAAACCAACGTGTTTTAATCGTTAAAACATTTTATCAAAATCAATCATCGATTACTGTGACGATGAGAAAGTTACGTGAAATTTTTGGGAGAAACAACGTGTCAACAAGACGCAGTATTTATCGTGTAGTGAATGATTTCGAACAAAGAGGGACTGTAGCTGATAGGCCCATGCATGGACCACAACGTACTGCAAGATCGGCTGAAATCACTACTGCTGTTCAAAACAATCCATCAATCTCAATTCGACACCGTGCTCAGGAGCTTGGTCTTCAAAGAACAACTTTGGCCACAATTTTTCACAAAGACTTGCATTTGTTTCCATTTAAGATTCAGTTGACACAAGAGTTTCTTCCAGAAGACCATTTACTCCGCCGTACTTATGCCAATAGGATGCTACAGGTCGCCCATGACAACCCCGAGTTTCATGAAAAAATCATAATGAGTGACGAAACGAGGCACGTTTTCATTTGAATGGATATGTGAATAAACAGAATAGTCGGTTCTGGGCAATGGAAAACTCTCAAATTACTCATCAGTCACCTTTGCATCCATTAAAAGTGACAGTCCGGTGTGCAATTTGGTCAGGAGGAATCATTGGACCTTACTTCTTTGAAACTAAAATCGGCGCAACGGTAACTGTCAATGGGGAGGAAGCGATATCGTGATATGATTGAAAACTTTGTGACTCCACAACTGCATGTTTTGGGCTTGACAAACATGTGGTTTTAACAAGACGGTGCCACATCGCATACAGCCAGGATTACAATGGAATTACTGCGAGGCATCTTTCCACAACAAGTTATTTCAAGGAATGGTGATGTTGATTGGCCTCCACGGTCGCCTGATTTGACTGCTCCGGACTTCTTTTGGTGGGGCTAACAGAGGCGGACATTCATCTCATATTGTATTCCATACGATCCATTCTCTTTCATTTAATCAAAAATTATAAACAAACAAAGTAGTATACCTTCCCGGCGGACGAAGAGGTTTAACATCTTGGGTCATTTTGAAGTAAAACTTGTTTTTTTGGAAATTTTTTAATTGATGACTATTTTTTACTTTGCAAACGATTTTACGAATTTGTGGTGAATTGTACATTTTTTGACGTTATTTTTTTGTGTTGCGGTTAGTTTTAAAAATGTTGGTGATTAATCGATTCACTATTTTAAATAAAAATTCGATTTTTATTGGTGAAACGTAAATTGTTGATGTATATTCAAATTTTGAAAGTTTTTGGAATTTGTTGTAAATGTGAAAGTTTTGGCGATTCAAACATTTTTGGTGAATTATTAAATTTTGGCGATTTCGTGGGGAATTTTGAAATTACTGTTGCATTTTCGTTTTCGGTATTAAATGAAATATTGTTACGTTGAAGTCAAAAGCTTTAATAGAACTTATGTAATTTTTAATTTTGAAAGCGAATTTGCAAGTTAGGGTGAATTAGACTGAAATTTCGGTTTTAATTTAATTTCGTTTGCTTAGATATTTTTAAGTCGAGATTCGCTTTTTTCAATTTTAAGATTATTTGATGAATAATAAAATTTAAATTTTGGGTTTTATTCGATTGTGTGGTGAATATTCAAACTTGGACGATTATTCGATTTCGGTGTAATTTTCGAAATCTTTTAGGATTTTAGATTTTTTCTTTAGTTTTTCTACAACTTAAGTGTCCTTGCAGAGGATTTCTTTTCTCAATGGCTGCAGTACCAAAGCAGGCTACTAAAGCCATCAAATACATCACAGTAAACGCGCTAATCACTTGAGCTACAGCACCCTCTCATACCTTGATCAAAGACCTGAAAAGTTTTAGAAAAGTTTTATGTCTATTAAATTCATTTCATGGTTAGACGAGAATAATAATTATAAGAGGAGGAACAGGAAACTGTGACCAAAAAGATCTGTTGCCTCCCCTGTCAGGTGTTAAAGCATATCATCTAGACCTGCCCTCCTCAGGAATCTCAGGATTCTAGTGTTGGCAAATCCACCCCATCCAGTTGGTGGTTGTTGTTACATAAGACATCACAATCGTTTAGAATATGTTCTGCAGTTTCCTTGTCGTTATCACGAAAATCTACACCGACTTTTGCACTCAAATCCTGTTTGGATGCTTCCACAACTTGCAATGGGCTGTGTTTAGTTATACATTCCAATTGCAGGCTGCGTGTGTCTTAGTCCGCGGAGGTTATCCCTTATGATATTTCCGGTTCAGTGATGGCTGCACTTGCTCCCCATCTGGCCAATCTGTCTGCCATTTCGTTGCCTGCATATTATGGTTAGAGTTATCATATTATTTTTTTTTATCGCTAAAATGCCTTGTTTTTGGTTGGAATTTTAATGAAAATTGTTTTGTTTACCGTCATGTTGTAATTTGTTATGAATGTAAATCATTTAATGATTAAATTTAAACAATAGTTTGTTTATTGTAACTTAAGTCATCTTTTAAACTGACCATAATATGTTTGCCAGAGAAATATCGTACAGCTTTTCAAGGTACTACGAACAGAATTATTCTGAAGTACCCATCATGTCTGCTAAGCCGCGCATATTAATTCACATTAAGTTTTGTTGTCAAAATGTTGCTGCTGCAAGAGATAAACTCAAACATGCAGTCACCATTCATTAGTTCAATAATTGCAAGTCGAAATTTCAAAATCGACCGAAAAACTTGTTTAATTTGCACTGATAGTTACAGTATTGATGATGATTTTACACTTTGAACTTTATTGCGTTGTTTCCTCTTTAAGTTACCTAAGCCTCTTCGGACCGCCCTCGTATGCACGAATACGTTTCTTATCATTATGTTAATAAAGAATTATTTTTTTCCCGAAACTTTTTGTTGTTTTATGCCAGCTCAGTAGGCCGTCTTGACTTCAGTTTGTAAACTTTTCAACAACTGGGTGGAGTTTATTCTCCTTGTGAAACGGTGCCATATTAATTTTCTTTCGTGTTTTTTCATTTTTGTATAATTTTGTCATTAATCACACTCCGGCTTAAAAAAAGAAAGAAACGAAAACGTAAACGTAAACTGGTAGTTGCGACGTGTTATTAACATTTTAATGTTCTGTTTCTCTCCTCGGAGCAAAAAAAAAACATATTGTAACATAATTGTTATATTTTAATATTTTAATTAATTTTAATGTTGGTTAATTCTTCAGCCCACTTCTCTCCTTACACTGACAGAAAAAATTAAAAGTAAAATTTGTTAAAGTTTTTTTGTTTGAATTTTTCGAATGGTGTTTTTCTTTTTGGAAAAAATTATTTAATCGATGAACTAAAATCAAATCTAAGCTCCTTTCCATTTTGCTACGCGGAAAGGTTACAAATTTAAATGATATGTGAAATTCAGCTAATTGGGTTTGCTGAACAAATTTTGTTCGAGTACTTTCGCCAATGTTTGTTTACACTGAGGCCCGGAAAAACGCATTAGAAAATGAAAAAGCCGTTGTGTTATTCTTAAGTTGGTCCACACAAAAAAATATTTTACATTTATCTTAACTCTTGTTTGCAAGCGATAAAGTCATGCAGTTTAAGGCTGTTTATGTTTTCGAGTTCCAGCTTAAAGTTTGATCACATATTTTTTTTCCAAACGTATAGAAATTTTAATTTAACTTCTTTGTTTTAATTTAAGTTTTGTTAAATTTATGTTTTTTCTTTTGATTTATTCGGATAATAATTTTATTCGAATATTCGACAATTATTATTCGAATATTATATTGGCTCCAAATTGAAAAATTGCAGTCATCCTTATGAACACGATATTCATTTAAAGAATAATCGAATAATAAAAATATTTTTATTCGAATAAAACCGTGCAGTAAAGTAATATTACATGATTTATTGTGCCCTCCATCCAGCTGCTTGTATTTGATAGCGATTATACAATTATTTGGGTCCAGCATGAAGACAGTGTTCTGTATTATTTCTAAAATTAAAATTTTTCACCGAAACTTGTTATTTAATAATTTTGTTCCCAATATTTAACATTTAAAAAAATGGTTTTCATCAATTAAAAATACTACCATGTTCACACATGCAATTTAATTGAGGCAATTAAGTTTTAAATTTAATTGCAGAACTTGGGTGCTCACACACATATAATTCAGCTTATTAAATAAGCATTTGACGGCTGAAAATATCTTTTTTTTTTTTTTTGTGAAAACTTGTGCTTGCGAATTCGGCTTTAAAAGAAACTAATTATTTAGTTGTTGTGTTGTTGTATTGGTGATGCAAGAACCTCATTGGATGTCCCTTGATTTTGTTATTTGACAGAGCACAACTAAGACCTTAAATGCGTAAATATTCTAGTTGCGTAAATTTCGTAAATGCACAGTTCATACCCTGGCGCGGAATTGATTCTTGATTTAATATTCCGACATATCTTGTCATGTTAGGTTTGGTGAGAAATCAGTTTCCGCTATGTGTCATCTCCGCTGTCATTTTTCATTATATTTGAATGTTATCGGAAAGAGAAATTTACTTTTTTAATCGAATAAATTTTATTCGAATATTAGTTCATTTAACACCTATTTTACAATTATTCGGAAAACTACAATTTTTTGCACAAACTTTTTGTCAAACGAATATTTTTTTGCCAAAGGTTTCACTGCGCTTAAATAAATTGAAATTTTTCCTCAAAAAAAAAAAAATAACCCCCGTTAATAAAGTCCTTAGTGTGCTTACTTATAGTATAGTTTCGTTGAAAACATTTGACAATTTCTATTGGCATTAATGCCGATTATCAAATAGTCGAAAGCCCATATAAGGCTGTCAACTAATTAGTAAAATACTTTAAAGTTTTACTGCAGTTAATTAATATAAACACGTTCAAAAGCCAACGAAGGCGACATCTGAACAAAACTAAAAGCAACAACAACAACAACAACAAAAATTAAAATAATCAGCAACGACAGAAGAGAAATATTTGGCAACTAATTGGCTTTAAAATGCAAACAAATAAAGAAAGACGAACGAAAAAAAACCCAACGAAATGGCTGGCAATCGAAATGGTAATCGAATCGAGCAAATGGCAAAATAAGCACCCGAAGGAAACGAAACCATCAACCAGCTACAACCAATATTGGCATTAAATAACGATTTAGATCACCTTTTCTTTGTTGAATGTATTTCGTTTTTTTTTCAAGGATTTTCTATTGTTTTCCCCCAAAAGATTTCGATTATTTTTTATTTAAAATACCCAGTCAAGAAATCGTGAGCCAGAGTTTTGTATGACACCAGAGATACACATCCAACATGATGTCTACCAAACATCCATCTAAACAACCCATTAGCAAGCCACATTTCTCGTTTCAAGTTTAAAATATTTTAAGGTTTGATTTGTTTTCACTTCACCGAACATTCATTGCACTTCTTTTCTGTGCCACCAGAGCAAAGGTGTTTCTGATCCTTCATTACAAGCCTCAAACAAGAACAATGCGGTCGTTCAAACAAATGTCTGTAATTAGTTGTATTGCAACAAAGAAAATCCCAAATATTTATTTAAGTCTTAAATATTTGAAGTTAAGGGCGTTAAGCAGTCGTTGTATGATTTTCTTCGTTTTTGTTTTATGAAAATATTTTGAAATGTTGCGTAGTTTTTCGCAGCAGGATGCCAAGGAGCTAGAAATTCCTTGCTACACGCCTTAGAGTTTAAAAATAAAATCCACCACAATCTTCAGGTGTTTACGAGTAGTTTGCTTTTTTCGAAATGCTGCTAATTAGTTTTGGTCAAAATATTATGGCAACATTAAACCTTCTGGCTGTTAGTTGAGTTTAAATAATTACAAGAGTTTGGGTGGCCGAAAAAAAGGCTGTCTACTGGAAAGCTGGTATTCGTAAATCCATTTGTTGTTTAAGAAACATTTGTTTGCGCCCATAAAACCTGTGAAATAATTTTACCTTTCAGTTTCCTATGGTCGGCCTGTTTCTGTATGGCAAGCGAGCGGAATCGACCAGATAATTTAAATGAAAAAAAAAAATCACGAGTCGCTCGCTCGCCATACAGACTCAGAGATCTTTGTTAACATTTCTAAATGCAGTGAAATCTGCAAACTTTGATGTGGGCTTGCCCGCGTAGCCACTGTATAAATGATACATAATAGCTGGCCTAGTATACTACCTTGAGTTACTCCTGCAGGGATTTTACTATTCTTAGAACGTTGATCCTATTATTTCACCTTTAACGCTTTATCTGTCAAATAGTTCTTAAGAAGCTTATGAAGAGCTTTAAGTTTTCAAAATAAACCGAAACTTTTTACCGTCAACGTTTACACGACGAATATAGCAGAAAGGCAAGAAGTCAGTGTTTTTTGTCCACAACTGTCTTTCGAAATATCGAACCAGGTTAGTATAATGCCCTCACCAGGTTAGTATAATGCCCTCATTTGGGGGGCCTGAAATTACCTATTGTTCAGTCGTTTCATCGACGGATTGCGTTGCCATGCAAGACCCCCACAATCGTACCCCGATTTGGGTCGAAACCACAGGTCCTCAATGGGGGCTTATCGTCCCGGGGAATACTCGTTTAGTTATTGATCGAACCTTGAAGGTACTTCCATATTTTCCAGTTTCAGATTCCAATCAATTCCCTATATCAACCGGATAGCAAGACTTCAATTTGGCGGCATCACGCAGAACATAATGCGAAGATGGTCTTAGCACCGGATGCATTAAAATTCGACCAACAAGTTTCAGGCTCCAGACAGGCCTCAGGGACTGCTTCTTCTGGTCACAATACATCAAGCGGATGGTATCAAAAAAAGACATGCCTCCGAAGGCAAAATGCTTAAATATCGTATAACTTTTATTTCAGTTTTCTCACGCCGCTCTTGCATTTTTTGAGCATTTGTCGGCACCAAGGTGTGGTTGGTTAAACTGTGGGAACACATCCTTTTTGCTGATTAATGTAGAAGAAGTATTTTATGTACGCTGGAGAAAGTAAGCACATAACGATCTTGCGTCATCATCTCACGAACATCAGTAACTTCTTGTGCAACAACTGATTTTGGGCTTGAACTTGGCGATATTGCTCTTAAAGCGAAATATATCCAGGATGAAACTCGTTCGAGATACACAAAAAAGGATGGAGCTTAAACATGAAACATTGAGGTTAGTTTGTCTGCAGTATCTTTTAGCAACACTGAACTTTTCTTCGCAAATATCACGTGGCAGCTAATAAATGTTGGTGTTGCCGCTGTCCATAACGCAAGTTATCATTTTTGCACAGATTTTTATTTTAATTAAGTGAAAATTCAGCTCTTGAATAATTGTTGCTTGACACCCCTTTTAACTTTTTCCAAGACACAATTTATCCACCAACAACAGACTCACTCTGTGTGATTAAATTTCTCAGGTTCTCTAATAAACAAATTAAAATTAAATTTCTCCCGATACCAATCATTTCATCTATTGTTTTTAAAGCACAGGTACTTAATAAAAATACCTTACAGATCCTACACACAACTTGCAAAAGCAATCATGTTCAAAAGAGTTAAGAGAAAATCGCCTAAACAGCCTGTAGTGTTAAATTAACTGCTGCCCCATTCAATTGCCACAAAATGAGCGAGCATATGCGTTGCTTGCTTTTGTTGTTGTGGCTGTTAATTCTAAAAGGCTGGTTATGGTTAATAATGCAATGCGCCGCCTAAAGAAAATAAAGTCAAATGATGCTGCAGCAAGGGGCATGATTGCAGCGCCGTAAATGCTGAAAAAGGAAAATGAAGCAGAATAAGAAGAAGAGGAACGGACACACATACAGAGGACGTGTTCGAGAATGGAGTGTTTGCTTATTGCCGCAGGCTTCAAAAGTGTTGGTTGCACTTTAATAGCCATAATGGCGGGCACGATTTATGTTTCAATTTTGTTCAACCACAAAAACACAAAACAAACCAATTTTGGTCCACAACACCAACAACAACAGATCAAAATTACTTACACACCGTACTCATGGTCGTAATAAACCTCAAGCACATCATCACCATTTCATAAAGTGTACAAAGCACTACAAACCATCTTCCTTTCATACTTCTAACCAACAAGCTTGGCCAAGTTTAACCAGCGTAATCATCATCGCCAGAACAACCGTCGTGGTAGTCAAAGGATGTGTTTTCGCCAGCATGCGCTCATCACTATGAAATGTTCTGGTTTATGCAACAACGTGTGTTACAACAAGGAAGAATATGATGGCTGGTTACAACAACTAAATATTACAATTTTCTTTTTTATATTTTTCTGCTTCGTTCAATTGCACATGACTCGAATTTGTACCTGTGTATTAACAGGAATATGAAAGAATCATTTCGGTTGAGTTTGCGAAGTACTTGTGTGTGTGTGATTTATGCCTTGATTGCTCGTATTATTATTAATGTATGGGGGGATATCGAAGCAGACCACTTGCTTTCTAAGTCCCTTTTCGACCCCCATTTCGCTTCTCAAATTGATTTCAGGTAACCGATCCGTAATCACAACCACCTTACTTTCAATTGAGTCTCGTGCTAGCCCTAGCCTTTACTCTTGACTAAAGTGATTTCAGTCTGTCGACACTCTTCCTCATCACGGAGTCTTTTGTAATTGCCAGCATTTGTCTAAGGCTTAGTTCCCCCATGGCATTCACATCTAACAAGTGTATGCCCGTGGTCTTAAGCCTTATGCTAGCCAGTGCTGGACATTCACATACAATATGCGCTACCTTCTCAGCCTCTTCATTTTCTACGACTTTCATCTTAGCCATGTCCTGTCACTAACGCAGTGATCCAGCTTAAAGTAGACCTATTATACCCGAGCACCTTGCTGGCCTTCCTGCCGAGGGGCTCTTTGGTCACCATTCGAGCCTGTCTACATGTGGTATTCTCCCTCCACCTATTCGGGTGTAATTAGTTTACCCATGGAAGAACTTTTGCTCGCTTAATTGCACGTAACGAGTAGAGTGACGAGGGCAACCAAGCGCTCGAATATCTAACCTAAGGCGAATCGTTAATCGAGACAGTGACCGAGTGTAGCAGAGAGCGTCACTAGAATAACATTTTATTTCCTGGGCCGAGTACTTTTACCCCGCTATATTCATCTTCTGTTCGCAACGATTCACTGACACGTTCATCACATTTGAGCACGCACTTGGCAGCGACTCTGCACTCGGTTGAAAGTTTTATTATTTATGAGCGGTAAATGCTGGTGAAATCCCAGTTCAACATGTTATTTTCCGCGATTCATTTTAATTAGTCACTGAACACATTGAATTTACTTGCGACGCTTGAACACCTATTCCGTGTTACTCACCCAACTCTCTTGGCCTGGTATCATCTTATTGTCTCGGCAATCTACTCATTACACGTAATCAAGGCATAAGTATTACAAGGATCGAGGATCAGCTTAAGCCCGAACCAAGGGAAAGTGTTAATTAGTTTGATACCTTGGGCAATGCCGATAGTCGATTTTGGATCACTTTCACTGTCCAAAATTTTCATTGGCTTCCGCTAGGTTCTTGTCTCAGCTAGGAAATTTATTAAATTTTCCAACTTTCTTACGGGGCATATGGCTCTCGACCTCGAATACTACAACAAGCAATGACACCAAAGTATAATTTTCGGTGCCTCCAGCACAAAGAATTTGGTCTACAGACGTTTGCGATTTATTGAGGAAACCAATGAACTAAAGAATCCAACAAAAATAAATCTCCACCTCCTCGTCGGTTACATCAACATCACTCAATTTTGGCCAAAAGAAATTCGATATCATCAATCATCAGCGCTCCCCAACTGATGGCGATAGCAATCTCATCATTATTTTCAAAGTAATGTGGTTGTTATGTCGCTGTGAGTCCTGGTCTTTGGGTTGTTGAAGTACCTGTTGGTCCAAGAATTATTTCTTTCCTGAAACCGAAGTCTTCTCATTTCTCTTCACGGAAGCAATACAAAACTCACAACTGAAAGCTTACGATTCTTATACACAGCTTGAAATGGTTGCGTCTGGTTTAGCGCCGACCATTCTAACGATAGATCATTCGTTTGGTTGGTATACGGGGGTTTCTCTGTCAAAAGCATAATATCGGACTGAGTAGGAAAAGGAGATCTGCATAAAAGGAAAGAGTAGTGTAAGAAGAAATACGATATCCAAGAGAAGCTGTCCATTCCACTTTTTATTAAGATCTGTGTCCCGATAATAAGGATCCAATAACAAAGTCTCCCTGCGATCGGTACTTGAGGGCAGCTGTGGGCCAAACCTAGTTTGTTGGCGTGGGCGTCAAGTTTACGGTGCGGTCCCTCAGTCGCTACATTACGTGTTTGCTCTCTGTCTATGCTTGAGGTAAGTGAAGCTCTTGCCTGTTATAACTAAAGTAATTCCTCGCTTAATTTTGAAACTGGCAGACCCGAACCTTAATAAAAAGTTTTTTGCAAAGTTCTAAGGTTGCAATATCCGAAGCTTAAAATACTATCCTATCTCGTTCAGCTTTCGATTAAGTTTTTTCACATCAAGGCCTGAATAATGCCAAAACCGAAAGAAGTTTCAAATACGAATAATTTGATCAATTACTTGATAAAAACTAGTGTCAAAGTCGGAAGTAACGGAAGAAGGCAACGTCAATAAATGAGTGACTTAACAAGCGATTTAAAAAAAAATCGAAAGGAGCAAATCGGGCATCTTAACTGGAATGAAGTAAAAGGGAGGACGAAAAATGGATTAATTACGACGACTCCTAAGGCAGAAAATCATAGCGGTCAGGCTTCTATGCCGGCAGCAAGCCCATTACTGACAGCTCCAAGGTCTTTTGGTAAAAATTTTACAACCACAAATGTAACACAGAAATATTGTAACATTTTGTAAAATGACAATGCTCGCGATTATATATTTTGAAAGTGGAGGAAAGACACCAGGATAGGCTGAACAATGGTTCTGGTTTGATCAGAAAGCAAAAGGTCGATTCGAAATTCGGATCCCTTGAACAATTTATTTGCATTTCGAACATTTTACTCTTTCGTTAACTCTCTCTCTCTCTCTATCTCTCTTTCCCTATCTCTCTCAACTGGCGATCTTTTCATTCCGACTAAAACTTGTCTGCCGCAATAAGAGCTGGCTGTGTGTCATGCTCCAAAGGTTAATACGTGTCTATAAAACATTCATTCATTCATTCAAAAAAAAACTTTTATAGTTTAAGCACCTCCATACTTATTTGTTATATGAGTTTTATACCATAATTATGATGGGGCAAATGATGCAGCACTTAAGCAGGGCAAAAATACATGAATTTAAAACGAAATTGTTTAACTCCTCTTATTAAAATAATAAAAATTTATGTTTATATTCCGCAAACATACGAACTGCGCCGAAGATACGTTAGCTACAAGATGAGGAAAATTATATAAGAAAAAAGCCTCATAAATTTTTATAATTTAATCTACTTAAATAGTTTTTGATATTTTAAATTTTTTGGCTTTTACTTGTGCGGCGCATGGCAGGAGGTTCGGCAGTATTTTTTGGAAAGCTTGTAAGTTTGGTTACGATCAATTAAGTTTTCTTGTAAAATTTATTTTGCATTTGGTGATTTCTCATGATTAATGTTTGCAATTTATGCAAAATCAATGGTTTTTTGGAAAGTCCATGATTTGTTTTGTAAAACTAAACTTTTGGGGATTTTTTTTTGTAAATTTATCAGTCATGAATTAATTTCGCTGATTACACTGTGCAACAATTTCAAACAAACAAAAATACCGAATCTGAAGTCCGTTTATTTGGGTTACAGCAGGTTTTTATGACCGCCCCCTTCCTGTAGCACAAAAATCTGCAGCGGCTTCGAACACATTTCCAACCGTCTCCGTACCCTCCTCAAGGGGTTCCCATATAAGTTGGAAGAGGAGACTCCGGAGGGGCTTAGGACTTGTCCCCCTCCCCACTACAGCATAATAACCTGTCGTGAACCGGAAAAACTGACTTCCGATTCTCTCATTCAGCGACTTTGAACCATTAAAAGCAACTTTGAAAACATTAATGAGACTCTACGGGATTTTCTGACTGTTGAACAGTGTTATTAATTCTCCAACGCTGTAGAATTATGGAATACTTTTTCCTAAAAATGTTTATAAGGAAACTCAGCGTCAGGAGAAGCATTCCGGAACCGGAACTCCATGATAAATGTGCTCTGTGGTCTTAGAGCAACTTATGGTCTGCGCAATCGGCCTGCCGAACGTATAAATCTTTATTTTAAGGCGCGACCATATAGATCACACCTAATGCTTAGTGGAGAAAATATACGGACGGAACTGAGAAGCAATTGAAAGCAGATCTCAAGAGCTTGATTTGTCGCATGTCACAACTTGGCGTAGTTTACGTTAAAACGTTTCAGCCTGACCCACTGTTTCGATAAAAGCTTTGTTGCGCAGTGAAACATATTTTTGATTCAATAGCTGCAGAGGATCACTGCTTTTGGACAAAACCAAAGTCCGATGAAGCTACTAGGCATTATTTTTGCTGTATTATAAGGAGCTATAGCTGCCCGAAATTAAAGCCCATGATCTCAAGGGCGCTTATTTCCACTACCTGCTACACAAACCTAAAAAGCTTGGTCTCAGTGCGGCAAGAGTTCGGTTCCAGATGCCAAATAATATTTATCCTGGTTTTCAATTTCCTTTTTCTTAATCTTTTCACCCAAAACAAGTTCAAAATAAATTTGGGGGGTACCGCCTTTCTGCTACACAATTTCTTCTGTTTTTATTGGGCTTCTATGTTCGAATTCCGTTTATGTTTTTGCAGATTACAGCAGCATTCTCCATTCGTTTCCATTCAGTAATAGACCAAGCCTTTCGTTTCTTGAATCCATCAGGCGTAATATGAAGAATATGATCAACCGACAATTTGCCATCATTTTTGGAAACGATCATGCAAACAGGGTGGATTTTATTGTACAGGGGCGCGACAAATTACCTTGGTGCTACCAGAATCCCTTGATGTTTTTGTCATAAAAATCCAGTATGACGTTCGTTGGACTTAACACATTTTTCAAATCGCCAAAGGAGCACTCAAAGGCCTCGGTTTTTTAAAGCGGTGTAAAAGTAACGTCATTCCGTCTGATCTTGTTATTAACACCACCTAGGTCCGACCGAAAATCGAATACAACTTGCATGTATGGGCCGGTGCTTCAAAGTCTAATTTAAAGCTACTCGACCGCGAACAAGAAAGGACCAAGATGGTTATCGGTGAAGGGACACCGAAGCAATATGGGTTGTTTCTCATTGTTCGATTGTTGCTGCAGCAGAATGCGCTGCAATGAAATTAGAGAAATTGTTCCTGATACCCAAACATATGTACGTCTAACATGCTCCTCATTAAGGGCTTATCCGATTGACTTATCCGATTGCAGAACACCCCACAGGGAAAACTCGTTCTCTAGCCGCACTGTTCTTATGTTGATTACACCGCCTGCAGATATCTTTCCTGTCACTTTCGATGTCCCCTATTTTTTCTAGGACCCGCACAATACATTGTATAAGTAGCCCCTGAGTGCTGATCCAAGAAAACCTTTTTTTTCGCGATCGCACTTTACTCCTTCTTGGCTAATCGATTTTGCTTCCTCATAGAAAATAAAGAAAATGTTTTAAATAACAAAATTATTAAACTGGCAAGAGCATTAATGATTATCCCGCTATTAAATCAAATGTTTCAAAGACACGCAAATATGTTTAACGCCCCCCCCCCCCTCTCCCCCACCCCCTCCTTCCTGCCCACCTTGAGACGTGTTTCACAACATTAACTTTTCATTAAAACTAAAGACTCGTGAAAATAATTGAATTTCCTTTTGTTAAATTATTTATTATTTTTATGAATTGTTTATGGTTTTTGATAAAAACGAATTTTTTCCGCCAACTGCAATTTTCACTTCTCCTAGAGCTGGCCAGTGCCAATACGAGCGTGAAATCTATGAGGGCGTTTGTTTGTTAGACAAACAGGCGGTCAGCTAAAAATTGTTTTTTTTTCCTTTTTTTCTCTGACTTTCTGATTTCACAAGCACAACCACAAGCCAAGCAAAAAAAAAAAAACGAAATATCTTGTGAAAAGCTTAAGTGAATCTTAAAATTTGTAGTTTTAAATTGAGCAGTTGGGATGAGGTTGGCTATGAAAAGATACCAGCAGACGGACAGTGGTGTGTGGTGAAACACACTCAGATAAATGGTGGCTGGTACTCGTACGTTGGGCAAGAATAATTGAATGGATGGATGGATGGATGGATGGATTATTTTTCTTGCAATTTTCATTTTAATCGTGTAATCATAATGGTTGAATTACATAGCAGCACGTAAAATAACTTAAACACTATTTAACCTCTTTGCCGGGTTGACTTGCTGGCGGCCTGGCTGGCTGGTGGAAATCTTGCGCGCGCGTGTGTGTGTATTTCCGTCTGTCTGTCCCGCCGATCATCTTTTAGTGGCTGGGCTTAAGTTGTAAAACAGTTTGCATTTATTTGCCAGGATGAACGAACAAACGAACAATCGTTTCAATCGATTATTTTTATTTGCGCGAGAGATTGCTAAACTGCTTTGGCAATGGCTTTTGCGCACAGATATTCCCTTGAACCCCTTGTTCAGATAATTTAAAATATTTTTTTAATACTTCAGATTCATTTTAAATTCTAATAATCATTTTTTGTTTGTTTGCTGCTTTGGCAAGATAATTTACAATTGTTATTGCCTGCCATTATCAGAGATTAATAGACATTTTCATGGTACTCGTATTTGAAAAAAAAGGTTGTTTAACAAATGAATTGTTAAGGAAGGCAACACACATTTTAAGACAATAAATTCAAGTGTAAATATTTCGTAAATTGTGGATATTTTAGCTCATATTTTACCCTCATAGACAAAGCAAGGCCTCTTGGGAAAAACCGAATTAATTTTTCGAGAATAAAATCTGATGGCAAATCACAATGGCCCAATATCGGTCAATATACTGGGTGGCGCAAAAGTAATCCTCCTATCAGAAAATGCTATAAATTTTGCGATTGGCCCCTAATGTCAATTCTGTTTTGACATTTGTGTAGTAAACACTTGCGAAATACACCTTAATAAACAATGTTACGCTACACTGCTCCAGAACGCGGAATATTGGTGACTATTTATTTGACCAATAATCGGTCGGTGACTTTGGCACAACGTGAATTTCGTCGCAGATTTCCTGGCCGTCCAACGCCTACTGGTGAAACACTGCGCCGTTTAGCCGCTCGCCTCGAAGAGACTGGCACAACACGAGATGCTGCCAGGCGTGGCAGACTCCAGAGTAGCCGTTCTGCAAAGAATATTGCTGCTGTAGCCGAGGATGTCATGGAAGCGCCGTCGACATCGACCAGACGACGTGCCACGCAAATGGGTATCAGTCGACGGTCTTTACAGCGAGTTTTGGTAAAAGATGAATTTTGGTAGAAGATGTTTCTGTACAAAGTCCAGACGGTGCATCAGATGTTAGCTGCTGACCGCCAATCGCGTCTAACATACGCTCAAGCCATCCTTAATCACCACCAAGAGGAAGATGATTTTTCATCAAAAATAATTATGAGTGATGAGGCCCATTTCCATCTTAGCGGGTACGTAAATAAGCAAAATTTACGCTTCTGGGGCACTGAAAATCCACATGTAACCCAAGAAGAGCCATTACACCCGCGCAAAGTCACTGTATGGTGTGCTGTTTTCGCTGGAGGAGTCATCGGACCTTTTTTCTTCGATGACGTCGCGGGCCAAACGGTTACTGTGAATGGTGAGCGCTAAAGAGCAATGATTAACGAGTTCTTTTTGCGCAACTTGATGAATTGGGATTGGAAAACATGTGGTTCCAACAGGACGGTGCAACGGCACACACTGCATGTGCCACAACCGATATGCTGAAGGATGCATTTCCCGGGCGCCTAATCTCCCGTTTTAGCGATTTGCACTGGCCAGCAAGATCGCCTGATTTGACCGCTGCAGACTTCTTTTTGTGGGGCTTTTTGAAGTTGCGGGTTTATGTCAACAAGCCTCAGACTCTTGCAGCTCTTAAAGAAAATATCCGTCAAGAATGTGAGGACCTATCGCCGGAAGTTTTGGCCAAAGTGATGGAAAAGTGATGGAAGGTTATTTTTGCGCCACCCTGTATGAAAAGACGCCAAAGCAATGCCTCTACAAGCTGTTACTCATTTTTTGGGCGAGCAGAATTATTGATCAATACTTGTGGAAGTACCTTTGTTTCACTCAGAAACAAAGGTCAAGGGTAGTCGGTTTCTGTTGGCCCGAAATGAACAGTGCGAACGTGGACAATGTGTGGTACGAGTAGGACGGCGCTTTATGCCATTCAATTAAGATTCTTCTGGAATGATTTGAGAGTATGGTTATCTTTTACAAAAATGTCGTGAATTGTGGTATTTTCTTTTCTAGAACCAAATTTAAAACTTGTTGCCCTTTTGTTGTACTCGAAATATATTTACGCCCATAAAAGGTGGTGTTTCTTAGATGTTACCCTTAATAATGGCAAAAAGCATTGAGCGTCTATGATCTGTATAAAATCCTAACTAATATGGGTGTGTTAAGCAGTTACCCATTAAAAAGGCAACATTATATTTAAGGAACGAAAACTGCATTAGCCATCAAGATCGTGTAATTAGGCTTCACTAGACTTTTCCTTGTGCACGGATGACTTTTAAGTCAGCATGAGGCAGGCAGTTGCTCAAATTTACCGGGATTTGTGAGGCAAAGCCATTGAAAATTGGACCTCGCGCAGACGTGCCAGCTTATATTTGAATGATGTCTTGCATCAATAAAAGCAGACATGGTCATTTTAAGTAACAAAAACTAATTCGAGCCGCCTCTACTGAAAAACCCTTTAAATGTTATTTAACTCTTTTATTATTTCGACATGTTACTGTAACTCACAATATGGAATGGAGCATTCGAGCTAAGTTACGTTAGGTCGAGGAGAGGGAACTTTCCTCCCTTGCCTATAGGCATATACCCAGGCTAGTACTTCGGCCCGTTGTGCACTCTCCAATCTGAAAAAGCATCCACATTCATAGGAACTTTATTCCCTGAAAAAGCATTCTGAGTATTTGCCAGTCATTGCCTCTCAAATGAGACACTTCTGCTAAAGTGTCGTGAATTAATCGGTTCTGATTATGACAAGGGCGAGCAGTGCCGTTGGAAGTATTCTCTTGCCTTGACGTCCTCCATGCATGCTGCTTAGATGTGCCTGCAAGCCCAAGTGAGCCGTCAATGCACTCATTAACCTACTAATTTTAGATTTTCTTAGTCTCAGCAACCTCCCATTGGGGTCACCCCATAGGATCTCTGTTATTCTTCCCACCGTATTTTCATTCTACAGGGCTGTATGGGCCACCTGTGTCGAACCTCCCAGGTAGGATTTCGTGGCCTCAAGTTGCGATGCGCCACTAAAGCCAACCTTCTAGAGCTCTTTTGACTTAATTGCGAAAATTCTTTAGAATCGTTCGGATTTAACACTATCGGCATTTATCGCCTTTATAGTTGGTAGGCTGTCCATGAAGAATTTAACCTCCACTGGCCTTTAGTTATACTGAGCCAACTCAGACACTCTGGGACCGCACGACCTTCGCTTGGAGGTGCGGATACAGAAATCGAAAGTATACGTCGGTTACTGATTCCTCAATAA
Source organism: Phania funesta (assembly GCA_963932375.1). Lineage (NCBI taxonomy): Eukaryota > Metazoa > Arthropoda > Insecta > Diptera > Tachinidae > Phania > Phania funesta. The sequence continues at coordinate 86,893,489 of OZ010654.1, read as the reverse complement.
ACATCCGCAAAACCCTACTAACAGCTGACTTTCTCGGGCATATGTACTAGGGTTCCGTTTGACCAGGAGCAACTGTCTGTTTTTGCCACAATTTACTCTAATATAATTATTTTACTTTAAATTTTTTTGACAGTCGAAACGAGTGCCATTCGATTTCTCCCTGGGAAATTCAAAGAAAATCTAAAAATTTGTATACTAGTGTGAAAGGGTCCTTATAAATATAATAAAATTTAAAATTATTTTCTTATAATTATTTTGTTGCCTGCTTAAAAAATTTAATTAATTAAGAAACATAATCCTGTGTTGCTCATAAATTATTTTATTTAAAACGTATAAAAATCTAAAAGAGATAAACACTTAATAGCCGACTTTACTATCTTGACTTGACTTTGAGGGCGATCAAAAAAGCAGCCTCATACCACAAAGTCCACTAACCAATTTAATTGGCTAAAGAGAAGAAAAAAATATTAAAATTAGCCAACAAACTTTAGGTCACAAACAATCGATTCGAAAAACAAACAAGTTTTTCATTTCAAGATCACAAACAATTATGGAAGGTGGAGTTGATTGAGTGTGGCCCATTGCAGAAACATTTGAAGCAATTTTAAACTTAAGGGCGGTTTTCGCCAATAACAAACAACTTTAACGGATGGAAAATTCCTAAAAGAAAATGTAGACGACAATTTTTAACACTCTACTTGGCTGAAAATTTTCTTTTAATAAATGAATTGTGACCAAGAGAGATGAAAATAATTTCACATCACGTCTTAGCAGTTGTGTGTCTGCTGACTAAAAAACGTTTAATATCTTAAAAATAGCATGACGATCAGGCTTTGAAAGAAACAGGAATACAAACGAGTATCAATAACCAAAGGAGCAAAAAAAAAAATTAAGGGAAAACGAAAGAGAAACATTTTAAAAAGACGTTTTAAGTTTAAATGTTAAACGTGCCTTTATCTGCATGTTATGGACACTTTTTGTCAGTCCTATTGGACGTCCGTCTGCCTTTAGCACATGCGTGTTCATGCATGTGTTTGTTGGTGTTTTATACTATTATTCAGCTATGTGCTTAAATTAATGGATGGACGGTTAAGATGTTGCGTTTTATATTCATTTTTTGTTTTCTTTTCAAGATGGGTCTTAGGGCGGAGTCAATAAGCACCACTGATGCCAGGTGGTGCGCAAAACTATATAATCAAACACTCGCACACACACATTCCTGATGAACTCATAGATGCTCTTAAACACACACATTTGATACATTTCAATATCCCTGAGGCAGTTGTATAAAAGAATTATTTCATCAGAAATAGAAAAGGTTTTCACGAATTGTTCACAACTAATTTCCAATGGCTACCAAATCATGAAATCATCTTGTTTTGTTTACAATCCCCTACCAGCAGGTGCCTACAAATTAAGGGAGTCCAAGCGAGCGTGGACGAGAACTGCCTTGAATGCAGATAAATTATTGATTCCAATTTAAATTTCCGCTCAACCCACGCAGAAAAAACATGTTTAGAGCTTTTTCTTGACAACCACATTATGTTCTCTGCAAAAATATATATATAAAATATATGGTTGCAGCAAACATATTATAGTTGATTTTGAAATATTTTAAACATTATTTTAGTCACGTCCAACAAACTGTTGCGTACCTTTCGTTATCGTCTATAAAAATTGTACATTGCTAAGATTCTAAGCAACACCAAAGTTTTTATGTGGTTAGTTATTGTATGGCTTAGATGCAAGCAACCTATTTTGGTTTTAAGGAAACTATATTCTCGTCCTGGCTTTAGTATTTTGCTATCAGCTCAGCACTTGACAGTCAGTGCATTTGTGTGGAGGATTCACTATGGCTACCCTACAAACTATAGTTACAAGCAGGCCACTTGAAACTCTAAACGAAAGCTTTAACAGTTCTTGTTTCGACTGTAGTAGAACCGTAGACCGAAAATATTTCGAATACCAGGCCTCCCGAAATTATCTTGTACTCGTATCAATCGTAGTTTAGTTGTATCACGAATATAAGGTCTCCCGAAATTATTTTATATTCTTCGTATTGACTCGTATCTTGCCGAATACAAGATCTTCCGAAATTACTTTGTATCTAACACTGCATAGTCGTCTAGTACACGAATATAAGAGATTTAAGGAAGTTATCATGCATATTTTTTCGAATACAAGATCGCGTATTCGTTGTAATCCAGCTGACGAATGTACATTCATCGTAAAAGTTTCATTAACAAAATAGCTGTGTTCAAACAGTATCACATACATATTAAGGGAAGCAGACATTAAGAGAAGGGAAACTGAACGTAACGCTAGCTGGAAAATAAAACTTCGCTACAAGTCTATTATAATTTTATAACACTTTTATTTAATTTACATTTTGGATTAGTAGCTAATTTCCCTGCAGATGACAGACAGGAAGCCCTTTGATAATTTCAGTCATATCAACAGCATCGCTATAGGGCCAGCAGAAGAGGTATGAATGATGAATAAGAATGACCACTAGTCTATTTAGGACAGCTCTGTGCTGAAAACTGGTCATTGATTTATTGCTTGATATGAAGAAGTAAAGTTTTACATTGCACCGCTTCAAAGTACTCAAAATAATATTGTATAAAGCGCTGACCTTCAGCATGCAGAAGAGAAATATGGTTGAGGTAATTAAAGTCTAAGAGGAACATATCGTATTGCGAGGTCGGATCAAAAAGTCCATGACTTTTCGAACTTCCCTTGTAGTTATAGAAAATGCAACACTGTCCCCATCAAGTACCAGCTGTTAATAGACTACTGTCAAATTTTGAGCAATTGTCGTCATTTACTTTGCGTTTAACAGCACGCGGGATAATCCACATCGATTACTTTCAAAAGGGAAAAACAATAAACGCCGAATATTATGCCAATTTATTAGACCAATTTAATGAGGATTTGAAAAGAAAACGACCCCATATGGCCAAGAACAAAGTTCTTTTTCATTAAGATAACGCACGGGTGCTCACATGTGCAGTCTCAATGGCAAAACTCCATGAATTGGGCTACGAATTGGTACCTCATCCGCCATCATCTTCGGATTTCAGCCCTAGAGACTACTTCCCATTTCCAAACTTAAAAAAATGGCTCGGTCGAAAGAGATTTAGCTCCAACGATGAAATTATTGACCAAACAAATGCCTATTTTAAGGACCTCGAAAAATCCTACTTTTTGGAAGGGATACAAAAGCCGGAGAAACGTTGGGTTAAGTGTATTGAGTTAAAAGGAGATTATGTTCACAAATAAATTTTTGTTTTGCAAAAAAAAGTCGCGGACTTATTGATCCGCCCTCGCATGATTGATTTATACGGTTGTAAAAACATCATATCCTTATTATTGGCAATAATAACATGGTTGTTCAATGATTAAATGTTAATAATAACATGTTTTACGCAACTAAAGTAACGTTTAAAATGTTTTCAAATAACCTTTATATGTTTGCCACAACCACATATTGTTGCAATATGGTTGTCGTGATCATGCCAACTCTTGCCAACCCTTGTAATTTGAAGGATATCCAGATTTTTCCTCTACCTTGATCACATAATAATAAAGACGGGCTGACAGGGCCAAAAGAATTTCGGCTATATATTTAAATTTTATTTTTCGTTCTACCAATCATTTTAGAATATTTAATTTTTTAACACGATCCCCATTTATTTCTTCGTAAGGCCTAAGAGTGGTCTGTGTTCAGTCAATGGGTGAATTTACTCTTTTAAGCTCTGCCCCTAACCCATATACAAATGAACGATCAAGCCAAAAGGTGCGCACCCGAACACACACACACAACCATACATATGATCTATATAAATAAATGCACACATACTTGCATATAAGTAACGATGGGTGTTAAGAAAATGCTCAAGTGTGTGTAAGTAAATGTTCTTGATTATTAATGAGTAAAATGTAGTCATATGGATGGGTGCCTGTGTGTGTGTTTGTGTGTGAGCATTAAATTATAACATCCAGGTAGTCAGGCAACAATCGGACGGAGGCACAAATGAATGCAGATAGAAATGTTGTCTTACTGCCGGGGTTTTTATATAAAAAGATATGAAAGAGAGGCTGTAGCCCAATGATTCGTTTCTGTGTTTGTTCTAAAGCATGATCACCTTTTAAATATTCACATACTCACCTTAATTTATGGCTTATTTCGAATTGGTTTAGTTTTGGTCTGATATTTGTATTTTTTTTTTTTTTTTTGAAACTGTCAGGCAACGAAGCAACAAAAACAGAGAGTAGCACTCACTCAACTTAAGTATTTCATTTGGTAACAGCAGCAAAAACAAGGATACGTTTTTAGTTTTTGTTCTTGTTGTTTTACTTTTTGCCAAGTTAATTATGTGGAGAAACGTTAAAAACGTAACGCAAACGAAACATAAAATAAGACTTTTTATGTTCGTGGAAGCAATTTTTTTTTTTTTTATAGAAAACTTTTTTCAAGTTGTGGCATATGTTTATGGTCAGTCGGAACTTTGGAGTTTTAAATTCTAAGTGTCCGTGTGTTCGTGTGTGTGTGTGTGTATGTGCATGTATATAATGCTCCTCGTATACGATATGAAAAAATTTATTGCATAAATAAGAAACCAAAATAAGTAGAAGAAGAACTAATCATCTTTGACATTTTCAAGTTAATTTTCGTTTATTATATCGAAGTAATTTTGTGGCTGAATTCAATACGTTTTAAGGCTTTTTCGTTTGCAGTTTCAACGTTGTTGTTGTTGTTGTTGTTGATGTTGTTTTTGTTATTGAAACCTCATTAATGGTTAAGTTTGTTTTCTTTTTTAGTCTCTGGAATTAAAATTTTTTCCTTTGTTTATGTTGTGGCATATTTGGGTGAATGCCTTTAAAAACAGTTGTTGCCTTTTGTGGCATTAATAAATATGTATTTTTAACCAACAAACAACAAACAAAAAAATAAACAAACTCCATTAAAAAAGCTTCAATAATAATTAAATTGTTATACCGAAATGCTGTTAAAAAATAAATTGTATTTTTAAAACTTATTTTGTTGTGTTAAACTTTAAAGCAGCTACTTGAAATGTCAATCTGGTATTAAAGGAACTTAAAGAGACCTCAATATTGTTGACAAGAATTAATTGAAAAATTACTGCTGTATGATTTGTTTGTATTTGTAAGTTAAGCGGGAGGGGGGTTCAGAGGAGCGAAAATATATAATTCACCCTCCATCTCCTCCCAACCGATTTCACATATCTACTGTTTACTTAGTTGTGACAGGCTTTTTGTACCGAAAACTTTCAACTGTCTGCGCACTTGAGCTTAATGGTAACTAAGAAGTGTTATTTGTCATTACGTTCTTTTTTTGCCAAATTAAGATTTGAAGACCAATAGTTCTGAGATTTATGTCGACCACTTCCTTCCTTTTTATGCAATAGTACACTACACGTCAAAATGATAAGCATGGCTTTGGTTCTTATTACATCTATACAACAGTCACATTTGCTTTCGGTTTGGCTTAAGTGATTTTATAAATGTTGATACTAGTATTATCGCCCCCACTGTAATAACTGAAATGACCATACACCTGACTAGAGTTGACACTCGAACAAGAATATATTTTCTTTTAACTTTTGTCGGAAGGAACAAAATTTTTCAATTTAGAATAAAAAATAATTCGCACGCTTTTTGTCGAATAATCGAATATTCGAATAATTTTTAAAAATACTTCTTAAAAAAATAATATTCGCCAAATTCTTTTTTAAAGTTGCTTCTTGATTGGATTTTCGGATTTGAAACGAACTTCCGTCAGACCTTGTCAAGTTTGGTTTCGATACAAATAGGTTTCGGCTATGTGTCATCTTCAGTATCATTGTGCGTTCTAGGCTTGCATTATTTATAATCATGGAATGGGTAGATATTTAGAACCGTATTGTCATTAATTGTGGTGAGATAATGGTGGAGTGCCGTCTGATAATATTAAAGCTGTGGCAAATCAAATTCGTAGAAACCCCAAATACTGTCGCGGTGAATGAATATATCCATATCCATTTCTCGCATAATTAAATATGACTTGGGATTTCGGCAGTATGCTTCGGCAGTACGCGAATAACACCCACAGAAGAATTCTGTTTATAGATGAGAACATTTTTATTGAGGAGGGAGGAGTAGTTCAACAAAAGAAATGATAGAGTGTATGCTATGTGATCTCGGCAAGTACCGGAACATATTCTTAGAGTATAAAGGTGTCAACATCCTGCAATAAATTAAAGAGCAAAAAAATATTTAATTGAGACTGATTTTATCCCAACAAACCCATGTCCCGGAACTTAGGAACGTATGCACTTCTTAGTTTAAACACCAATTAGGAGCTGCTTGAAATGCTTCAAAATTAGACCAATTATAAGAAATCTGCTTAAAGAATACTTTATTTGGAACAAAGCACACAAAAGGTTTGATTCCATTAATAAAACCTTTTTGAGGATAATTGTAATACAACCAACTCCTTATTAAGCGAGACAATTTAAAGAAAAAGTTAATATTTAAACGCTGATCAAACTTTTGAAACACATTGAAATATTGAACAAAACCAAACTGGCGTCTCAACTTCCAGAAGAAAATACATTTTATAACTCGATCTTATTGGTTCAGGTAGTTTAAGCGCTTGTTGGAGCCTCTTGAAATGGAGATCGAGTTATTGCTCAAAAAAAAATTTCGTTAGCATAACTGCAAATGTTGCAGGGTGCTGACGTTTAAGTTTTGACTTTATGTTTCCTTCAACACAAAGTATTTAGTCTGGAAATGCAACAAGTGTTCGCAAACCATATGGAGTCATAACAGGTCGCTCCTCGAGCAGAATAAATATTTTCCACCCAGAAAACACTGCAATACACATTTCAGCAAATCAATAAAGACCTGACTTTTGGACCAGATCAACAATATGTGAGAACTGGTCGTGCGGGAAATTTTAAACCAAAAACTAAGATCTTTTAATTTAATTTTCCAATTTATTTATATTTTTATATTTTTTTTTTACATTTTGGCCTGCATTTTGAGCTGAGAATTCTGATAAAAAAAATTAGTTTCCTTAGAAAAACAGGACCAATTTTGATCGTGACAGGAGCAGCAGCTGTAGGATCAAAAAGTAACAACTATTTACAAACACTAGCAAAATGTCCTTAAAATTGGTCGGTTGGTCGCAAATCAGCGTAATTGAAAACTCTCTTTGTCATGAATGTATCTTTATCCTGCGGTTCCTGTATGTATATATACATTTACCATTTGTTACTAGAGATTACAGTTTTAATTATTGCGGTGATAAAGCCAGTTTTCAAAACGAGTCCTTTGAGGGGTTTTTGGTCAATAACAGAAGAAAAGGCACAATAGTCAATAAATATTTGCCTTCAAACTTTTAGGAGATTAATGATAGTAAATTATAGGCAGTGGATTTCACTGATTCGACCGCATAGATCCAGGCTTAATAAAACTCCACATAAAAAGCCTAGTTGCATTAAATTGGTGTTCCATGACTGTCAAATCTGTGATAGATAACTGTATGTTTGAATAGTTCGCGGAAAATGACCATTGTGGCGTTCACTGTGTCGTACGTAGCGAAGTCCTGTTGAAACCACATGCCCGTCTACGTTCGTATCATTCACTTCGAACTTAAAAATAAATTGGTTATCGCTCTCTATTGACGGTGATGGCCTCATTTAAGTCTTTAACTTTGCATAATTAACTTGCCGTCTGTGACTGATTTGAGAGACATCACGAAAACACCATGGCTGCCAAAGACTGTGATCATCGATTGGAAAGAGTTTTGTTCAGTGTTTTTGTGCCAAATTTTTTAGTGTTTCGAAAAGCAAAATTTGATGAAGTTGAAATGAAAACAAAAAAAAATTCCTTAATTTCGTTGTGCCAAGGAAGCTGATGTCAAATCATCCTTAACACATGAAGTGTTAGGCAGACAAGCAGATGCACATGCAGACTAAAACGAATTCTTTTAGAATGAAAATTAACCAGCATATTACTCGTGGTATCCGGAGCTTCGAAGATATCCACAGCCGCCAAGTATTTAGTTAGATTAATTGTATCACTTCTTTTAGAAAGGACTTCAAGCGTAAGATTTTTAGAAACTGGTTAAAAAACCTTAAAACTGCGCAAACTTGGAGAGGGGAAGATTACTCTTGCCCAATCAGTTTTTCGAAACGCATACGGAAATAATCCAAACCACAGAAAAAAATAGATTAGACTTGTCCCTGAATTACCTGCCACGTTTCCCACTTTTGCTTTCACAGAAAAGTTCGTCGTTAAAAAACATTAGGGTCATAACTTTTTTTAAACAAATTTTTTTTTGCACCAATTAATTATTTTAATTAAAACTCAATAGCTGCTGTTTCCGCTGTTAGAAGCGAGCAACTGGCCCACAAAATTTATATGAAAAACACTTCTTTTAATTGAAATTGAATAGAGAACGAACATCAAACTTACAAATTCGTTAATTAATACAATCAATTATTTTCAAGGCAGATTTTTAATAAATGATAATAAATATTTAATTGAAGTAGATTCCCATTAAGTTATATAACTTATAAGTTTATTATGCCCTGATAAAGAAACTGAATTTAAAAACTAGCAATTTAGCACAATTAAAAAATACTTTCCCAACGTTAATTGACATAAATTTCCTTTGAAAAAATTTCATTTTCGAGATGGCCTGCATTTTTCCGACCCTCATTAGGCAAATATTTGCCTTTAGTTCCCCCCCCCCCCCCCCCCGTAACGTCGTTTTACAATAATAAATGAATTCATACACAATTCTTTCACCTTAAAAACATTTTAAATCGCGCTCATAAATGACTGCATAATTAATCAAGAGCTTGGGCACAGGGAAAATATACAAATGAAAAGCAGCAGCAAATGAAAATGAGGAACAAACCACTACCAAAAATGACGATAATGACCATGTAACCACGTATTCGTGTGGCCACTACTAAATGGAACTGTGAGTAGAGCAGAGAGCGTGAGACAGGGTAAGAGAGTGTGTGTGTGTGTGTGTGAGAGAGAGAGAGAGGAGGGTGGTACAAGGGAAAACATAACAATGATGGCAATAAAATGTATTTTTTTTTTTTTTCTGTAAACAAACTGCAATAGCACAATTGCAACAAGGATTACTGTAACAATAACAACAACAAACAACTGCAACAACGGGCATTTCAACCGACCAAATGATGATTAATTTTAATAAATGTTTTACAACAATTGTTAGCTGTGTGAGCTGAGCACCAACTCTGCTCGGGTTAGTTGAGTTGGGCAGACTTATTAAGACCGGGCGCGTAAACGTTGGTATTACGTTTGGTTTCCTTTTCGCCAAAAATATTTAAGTTGTTTTCCACCGCCACCAGCGACCGATCTGTTCATCGTAAACGCAATTTTTTTCTGTTTATAAGACTGGATAAGCTACGAAATAATGGAGTTTTATTACGGCTTTGAGGTGGCTTTAAATTAAAAACACAGTCCTACATGAAACCATAAAAAGAAAAATCTTTGACAAATGTCTCAAAGTTTTTGCGTAAAGAAAGAACAGATTTTTCGCTTCCAATGGAACTTAATAATCTTCCTGGTCATTATTTAGTAGAAAAAGTCGTAAAGGACTACTTGTTTCAACAGAAAGCGAAAACCAAGGCAAGAATTTAATTGTTAATAAAACGAGTAATGGAGTTGGTAAATGGAATGAAATGTTCAAAGATTTTTGTTTGGGGAACCATTTATTTTGAACTCCGCCGTCTATTTCTTATCCCAGAATAAAACCACAGAAACATTTTGATGTGCAAGTGATGATTGGATGATTGGTTGCAGCAGTCAATCCTTTGAGGTAGTTTACATTGTATCGTATATTTCAGGCGGTGTCTTGGCGATAACTTGTCAAATGGTGGTTTCCAAATGCTCCAGCGTTTAGAGGAGGGTAGACTAAACAGGCTGGATATAAAATGTAAAAAGGGTCCGCCAAATAACTTTTTTTCTTTTTTGAAAACAGGGCGCAAAATATCGAGTGTAGCTTCGGCTGTGTGGCGCGTTTGTGACAAAAATTCGTTCAACATGGCCCGATAACGATCGCCATTGACTGTAACGGCCACTCCTTGCTCATTTTCGAAAAATGGCCCAATTATGCCTCTTGACCAAAATCCGCACCAAACAGTGACTCGTTTTGGGTGCGTCGGCTCTTCAATGTATACGTGCTGGTTTTCTGTGCCCCAAATGCGACAATTTTGCTTGTTTACATACCCGCCAACATCAAAATGAGCTGCATCTGAAAGTATGATTTTTTTTTGGCAAAATCGGCATCTTCTGTAAGTCGATCGCAGGTCCACTTAGCCAAGCGTTGTTCAAGCGTATACACAACCATATTCGTTCAGCGGAAGGATAAAACTAATTACATATCTGTCAAATCAGACATGAGCTACGTGTTACCCTTCACGAAATAAGCACTAGTTGAAAAAAAAAAAATTTTAGATGGCGGACCCTATATGTCCATATAAAACAAATGTTTCGCCATTTCCGGTGCGTTTTTTATGCAAAGAGTTTGACATCCGCAAAGACGCCGGAAATACTTTGAATTCGCCCTTGAGTCTACATGTTAAAAATTTGCCTAAATTTGGTAAGAAGTTTATCCGAGTAGACACTGGTCCTGATGGAGCCCCGCAAAAGAAAGTCTAACGGCGTTAAGTTCTTCATATGTGCAGTACCATTCCATTTCTAAGCAACTTGTTAGTTCTTGTTAGTTAAACTTGGTCTATAAGGTTACCTATACGTATGTTTCAAGTTTCATTAGTTTATGATTAAAGGAAGCAAAGTTATGAGGGGGATAAAAACATTGGGAATGGTTTCGTGCAATATACACACGGCCTGGGGCACTACTATTTGCCTTAATAATCATATTTCCTACGGTAGAATAAATAACAAGAGGTTCTTTGACAATCATCTCAAAGCCTCCAATGTGTCTTCTCAATTCTTGCACGTATTGCTAGTGATTCGTTACAGCGGAATATAAAAGTTAAGCTTTTACTTACACACTTCAATTTGTTTTATTTCTCTAGCAGCTTATTGAAGTGAAATAGAATCTTTGCAACAGCATAAAAAAAACACTTTGACTACTACTTCACTTGATTGTTTTAAGTTGCGGTAACTTGTCAAAAATGCAATTTCATTGTCCATGAAATTAGTCATTGTTCCGGGATCTCAAGGAACATTAAACCATACACTCACACGCACACATACACACACACATAACAGAGACTGACTACGCACCCGTAGAAGATGATCTTTGCGCTTGCAATTTGCTGGATTTAATGGAGCACTCCTCAGTTGTAAACTTGATTAGAAAACACACATTCATTTCTCAACTCTAGCTGTAGACTGACTAAACACAGAACAAAAAATGTCAGTTAGTCAGTCGCACACACACACACACACAGTCCTAAATATTCCGTGCCAATTGTAATGTTATAACAACATTCTGCGGCTGGCTGTGGTCGTTTCTGTTGCAAATGTTTTAGCAGCTTTATTACGTTTAAATTTTGCATAAAATTGAGTCTGCCTTGCAGTGCGTTCAGGGAACAAAAAAAGAAGAAAAAAGAGTTCGTTATTTGTTTGCATTAAGGCCCAAAAGTTGACTTCATTGAGTCAAAGTGTATGTTTTTGTTATTGTTGTTGTTGTTGTTGTTGTTGTTTTGTTCTGTTTTGTTTAAAGTTCCAACAGAATCAAAGTACCGCACATCAAAGCCTATTAGTTTTAGATTACAACATTGCAACGATGTCGTTCCTCACCCATGAAAATACTAAGAATCTATCCATTCAACAACCATCTATCTTTCTATCTCTCTAAATATCAGCAGAGAGTAAGTACAACTACTGGTGGCTCAACGACTAGTTGGCTGGCTGGCTGGCTGGCTGGTTTGTTTTGTTTATAAGAATTGAAATTTATTATATTTTCAACTTCATTGGCAGCACAACACAAAAAAGCAAAGAAAATAAAATAAATAACACACAGCTAACCGAATTGGTTAAGCTTTGTCTCTAGAACTTTAAACATGTTTCTTTTTTTTTAGATTTTTATTTTTGTTACGACTATAAGACAAGAAGAAAATCAACATTTAAGACGCAATTCATTTGCGAATTCCAACGAAACACTGTGTTCCCAATGTTCTCGTCTTCCAAAGAATTTCAACGATCATTTCATTTCACATTTAATGCTCGCTCAAGTTTCCCATTGCTTTGGCTGGCCCAAAATACTAAAGACTGACTTAAACTACGAGTTTGTATGCCAAACTAAATAAAGGGAACTGATCTCAAACTAAAGGGAAATTGACTTTAGTTGCTTAAATAACCAGCAAATAAAGCAACATTTTTTCTTGCTCTCCTTTTGTCCTTTTTTCTGTTTTCTTGCTTGAATTAATAACAAACAAACGACAACGACAACAACAACAATTGAATACAAATGAAAACGAAAAACGTTGCAACTTTAAGATCAACTTCATACATTTATTGAGTTTTGTGTGCTGTTGGATATCGGGCTGGCTGTTGGTTGTTGTGTTGTTGTGTTGTTCGGGGTGCTTAAGCATCGTTTGCAAGTTTGAACCACTTTGAAGACATGCCGCTTAAATGGTTCGAGACCACCCAGGACGTTGACGATATTGTTCAAAAGATTTCGATTTCGCTGTTCGCGATCATCATCAGCAACATCAACAGCAACAATAAAAACAACAACAACAACAACAACAACAACCGTAGCAGCAGCAGCAAAACGAACATCATGCTTAAGATCCTTTATAATGTTTCAGTTGTTATTGCTGCCTGTTGCACACAAAAGGGAATTCAATTAATGATTGTATTTTTTCACAAGGTACCCAATTTTCACCATAATGTACCTTTTGGGACAAACTTTTAGGTAACGTATTTTGGCACAAATTATTTTTAAAAATGTTGGGTTTTTTAGATATTTCCTCTACTCATTTGCAACAAAAGTTTATCAAAAAATATTTTAAGCAAATATTGTTTTAGAAATTTTGTCACAAAATCGCATGAGCAGACGTTTGCCGAAACAAAAAAAAACATTTTTTTTTTTAAGCAAATTTTGTCAACAAATTTATTCGAAAAATAAGAACAGTTTACTTGAAATTTTGGGACAAATTTTACCACAAATTTTACTAATAATCATGAAATATTCTTTTGTCGTACATTAATCTAAAATCGAATTTAGAAGCCTTCAGAAAATGTTTTGTCCTACACCTTTTGCCAAATCGGCTCAGAAAATTTGGTCCCAAATTTGGGGGTCTTACACACAATTATACAAAATTTGCAGAAAAGTTTTGTGCTAAATTTTATTCAATATCGGATCAAAAAACTTTAAAAAATGTTGTCACAAATAAAGTAGACAAGAAAGTAAAAAAGTTAATCTCAAAATTTGGGACAAATATTGCTATAGAAACTTTGCAAGACACTCTGTTAAAAATATTATTAATTGAAAACGTTTCTCTTAAATTAATCGCTTGTCTTAAATTTTTGCCAAATCGGACTAAAAATATTTTCCCAAATCTAGGATTTTTTCCTAAAAAGTTTTATGCAAAATTTTATTCAACATAAAATGAAGAAGTTTTTGGGACGAATGTTGCTTTGGAAACCTGAGTTACAAATCTTGTCATAAAAATTGTCAGAACGCTTTTGCTTTCAAATGGACAGGAAAATAAAGAAAATTAATCACAATTTTTGATACAAATGTAGCTGTAGAAACTTTGCAACAAATTATGTTTTCAAACAATTTATTTTAAATTTTGTTAATTGTAAATCTCCGTCTTACATTAATCAATATTATTGCACACAATTATTCGAACCAAATTTGGTGAAAAGTTTCGTGCTAAATTTTATTCAATATCAAATCAAGACGTTTTGGGACAAATAAGGCTTATAAAAGTTTTGTCACAAACGTTTTGATAAAATTTGAATAGAAAACTTTTTACTACATTAATGAAAAATTCACTAAAGAAAATTTTAATTTCTAATCTTGGGACACATTCTGCTTTAGAGTAATTTGTCACAATCGTTGGACACATTTTTATTGGACAATTTTTATCTTAACTTTTTGGGAAAATAAAAGAGAAAATTTTAACTGAAATTCCGCGAATTTAGAAAACAAAAATTAAAATATTTTATGTTAAATCTTGGGAGAAGCTTTTGTGTCGACTTTTTATTAACAATCTTGCTATAGAGTAGAGTCGTTCTTACAAACTTTGCCACACAATTTGCCATAGAATTTAATGATAGAATTAAGGGCCGAAATTGTACAGAAGAAAACTTAATCTTAAATTTTGAAATAGATTTTGCTTTGGTTATTTTTTGGGAAAGTTTAAATTTAGAAAAATTTAAATAAAATTTTGTCCCAAAAGTAAGTTCAAAATTATGATTTCAAATTTCGTCCCTAGTTTGGGGCAATTTTGTGAGAAATTAAGCGACTAAATGCTCAGAGTTTTGTTTTGTCACACATTTTAAAAATTTGGGACTAATCTTTCTGCAGAAATCTATTTCTATATTTACAGCATTAAAATTTCTAAAGCTTTCTTTTGGGGTAAAACCTAAGCCTTAAACATGTTGATGCATAAATGAGCAATAAAATTTGTTGTTCTTTGTTTTTAGTTAAACGATTTTATCTTTTAAAAAGAATTGGTACTTTTAGCCAAAAAGAGTACCAAAGATTTCGAATAAAATTTTTGAATCGTTACAAATCTTAACTGGATTTTAAGTGTTTTGGGTGATTATCCCTTTTTTGCCTCTCTCCCACCACTTTTCACAAAAAGATATGATGTTCTGATATGAGATTCGATGCAGGCAACAGAATAAAACAACAAACTGCACATTAAAAGTTGCAATCAGTTTTGCACTTTTTTTTTAAGTTTGCGTGAAGCAGACAATTGTTTGCTGCGTTATAAATTGCAACAACTAAATAGAGGTACAAACAAACAACAAAAACAAAGACAACTTTAACAGCATCCACAGTATCTGAAATAAAAAAGGGAGAAATGTGATTTATTTTGCCATCGATCGTACTTCGTATAATTGTAACATGAGGTTAAAGGACTCAATTGATAAGTGGGTTGAAGTTGTAATTCTACCATCTCTTCGACTTCTTCTTCCTCTCTGTGCTTAATTTCCATCTTTAAGTCATGTTTATGCTTTACGTCTTGCTTTAATTAAAGAAATAATTGGGTGAAGCGCAAAAAACATTTCCTGGCCCCTAAACACTGAACACAAAACGTGTGTGAAGTTTGATTTTTAATTTAATCTCAAGTTCGGTCGGCGTGTATCATTTTCAGTCTAATTTAATTTTATTTGTCTAAATTTTGTTGACGTCATTTAAGTTGTTTTTTTGTGATTTTTTTTTTTTTGTTGCTTTTACCGGGCGCATCGTGTATCAAATTTTCTTAAAGAATTAAGTTTTTAAATTTATTTTGTGGCATTTGATATATATTTTTTTTATTCTATACACTGTTTCGATGTTTAACTTAATTAATTCTTTAGAAATCACAGTTTGTGTGATTGAAACGCTTAAAATTAATCAACAAACAGATTAAAAAAAAGGAAAAATGTTCAAAGCTTAACCAAACACTGATGATTTACAAGCAGCAACAGATCAATCAAAGTTATAAAATTCAATTATCAAAGAACCTCTGAGAGCTCCTTCATATGAAACTGAATAACAACGAAAAAAAACACGATTGAAGCATCAGAGAGTGTTGAAATAAATAGACATGGTACACATCGGCTGAACAAAGTACTACGTCCGTAATTAAAAAGAAACAAAATATTTAACGAAAACCCCCGTAGAAAAAAAAAAATAGCTGCCAAAGCCTATACTAACGATGAGGATTGACTACGTGGAAGATGGAGGTTAAGCACAACATGGGGATCTTTAATGATAACGAAGCCAAGAATCAAAACTAACACATTTAGTGTAATTACTTACGAATAAAAGACATGGTTGTGGTAACCATAACCTAAACATGTTATGATTGAATTGTGTATATGGTTGTAAATAAGTCATATTATTATTGTATGTAATAATAACAATCTTGTCCTCTTAGAAAGTTGAAAAAGCAAAAAATTTATGTTACTGACTGAAAGCGGTTTAGCTACGAACACAGGCAATTAATGCCGTTTGATGCTTGTAGTCAACATGTTAACCACTTAAGCCACAGACCAGTCATAGTTTGTATAAACAAAAAAAGAGTTTTATACACACGGTGTCCGCCGGGAAGCTATACTACTTTGTTTTGCCTACATTTTGGTAAACATTAGTCTTGACAGTTCATAATTGGCAGCCGTGAAGTAGAGATGTGGCAAATTAAATGAAATTAAATAACTGTCAATGGGGAGCGATATCGTGATTGGATTGAAAACTTTTTAACGCCACAACTGCATGCTTTGGGCTTGACTAACATGTCGTTTCAACAAGACGGTGCCCCAGTGCATACAGCCAGGATTACAATGGAATTACTGCGAGACCTCTTTCCACAACAAGTTATTTCAAGGAATGGTGATGTTGATTGGCCTTAACGGTCACCTGATTTGACTGCTCCGGACTTCTTTTTGTGAGGCTAACAGAGGCGGACGTTTCTCTCATATTGTATTCCATGCATAATTACCAACATTAAATAAAACATTTTTCACTATACGATCCATTTTCTTTCATTTAATCAAAAATTATAAACAAACAACGTTGTATACCTTCCTTATGTATATTAAGAACATTTTATGGTTAGAGTTACTATATTATTTTTGTATAGTTAAAATACTTTATTTGTGCCAGAATTTAAGTAAAAAATCTATTGTTCAACCATGTTGGAAGGTTTATGGATGGAAACCATTTAATAACTTGTTTATCGCAACTAAAGTAATGTTTAAAAAGTTTTCAAATAACCATTATATGTTTTCCACAACAATATACATTGTTGGAGAAACCATAATATGCTTGTCGTCACAATTTCACAATCATATTGTTTTTTTGTTAATAGAAAACTGAACAGTATGTTTTGAACAACTGAACGACGAAGTCTCAAGGCGGTGCTTCTTTACAGATAAGACAGGCCTTAACGCTAACTTCGAATTCCTGAGCTACGAAATGTGAATGGATCATGCAAATAAGAAGGGATCATGCCTGCAATTTTATGCGTCTAATGTACCTTATGTGGGATTACATTCCGATAAACCAGCGTCCACGGCTATGCTTTAGCAGGGCTCCCAAATTACACCTCGCTTAAAAATATATCTCACAACAATAAGGCAACCATTGATTTATCGATAAATCCGAGCCATTCGCAGCAAGCCAAAGCAAGATTGATGGGCTCTAATTATCCAGAGGGCGCTTATTGATCCAAGGAGCCACACAAGGAGACGAAAACATACTCTGTATAAGGCAGACACCTAATTTGAAAATAAGCGAACTTCTTTGGAAATAATAAGCTCTTCTTCGATTTATTTCATTTTCAAATTCAATTTACCTCAAAAACAAATACTCTTTACTAGTAGACGATCACCAGAAAATAGCCAAGCCTTAGCGTTTGGAACCAAAATTATCTCCCTTTGAATCCCATGAATACTTAAATGATATTGGCACTCATCGAACCGACATGCAAGACCAAATCCCTGTTCTGCTTGATGTAGGGCTGCCATAAAACCATAAACAATTCAACAGCAATTTCGACACAATACCCATCATAAAGTTTCAAATATTTCCCCAATTTTTTTGTTCTCTTTATTTAACACGAAATTGTAGAAAGCTGTCAATTAAGGCTACTGGAGTTTTGCGTGTGTTTAATTCCAAAAAAATGTAGATCCCCACAATAAAAACTCGAAAATTAAATAATAAAAAAAAACTGATTTTGATTTAAAGTGATGTGGGTTATGATCAGGGGATTTTGAGATGAATAAAATAATAAATTTGTCTTACAATAGACAAATATAGAGACTCAACTAATCTGTTGTGTAAGGCGAAAGAATTGTCTAAAGAAACCAATTGACACCTTAATAAATTAAAATCGAAAACAATAAAACGCAGCAATAAAGAGATCATTTTGAAGACAAAACAACCGACTGATTGATGGATAGCAACAAAAATATTTTTAGACAAAAACAAAAAACCTTAACAATCATGTTTAAACTGTGATAAGCATTAGAAATTGTTAGAAAAAAATTAAATTATAAATCTTTACTACCCCAGTCGTAGAAGTCTTGTTTACAGGCAGAGAACACGGTTTGTCAAACACGAAACGCTCTTGCCAAGAAGACACGATTGGTATTCACGTTTGAGTTGAATGTGATGAAAATGTTACATTTCGTTCGCAACATATTTCCGCCTGTATAATTGCAGTAGTTTTTTTTTTCTAATATGGAACAATAAAACTCGATAAAACAAATAACAATTCCTTCGAGTTCATGAAATCTCCAAATTTAGGCCCTTCGTAATTTATTTGGTACGATGGTAAGTCTAATAATTTTAAGCCGCGAGCTAATATTGACGAGTTGGGTCAGTCACGAACTAGTTCGTTCAATTGAGAGATTATTTCAAAAATGTGGTAGCAACTTTGCAATTCAAAAAATATGCAAAAGTACAGAGATCTCAAAAGAATTAATTTGAGAAACAACAAAAGCTCTTCCCACGACATGATCGTATTGTTGAATGACTCCTATAAGCACAAAAGAAGTTTCTTCCGATTCATTAAGTTTCTTGCAGATGCGATCATTCGATTGAAAAAGAAAGAAAGAATTTCAACTTTATTAAAAAATATAAATACGGTAGAATCCTGTTAATTCGCAATCGCAAGGGAACAGCCATTTTTACGAATTACTAAGATGCAATTACGATTAAAGCGCTTTTTTCAAGGGACCAACAGTTTGTTGCAGATTATGGAAATTTTGGAATTAACGGGGTAGGAATCATAGAAATTCTGCTGTATAAATGTTTAAAAATGTTGCGGGCATATGAGCCCACTGTATGGGTGTTTGAAGAGTTGCCAAGCCGAAAATCACATCGCTACAAATTGTCTCCAGATTTTTCCTTCTTGAAAACTGCTCAAGAAGCAGCGGTGTCGTTAGAACCATGTAGTATAATATATTCTAAATGTGACTGACACCACCATTTAGTGACAAGAAGATGTAGAAACAGAAGAATTTTTGAGCACTTAGAAAATGGAGTTAAGTGGCCATCCGCATTACAGCGCTAAACTGACATTCTAAAACTTTTCCTTGTGCGGGAAACAAAATTCACACAGCCATCATATTTCGCAGTTGCCTCAAGAAGCATTAAAAAGAATTTTTAACCGATGGAATATTGAAGAGTAGAGTTATGCCGGTCACGAACTAGTTCGTTCAATTCAGAAATTATTTCAGTACCGAGGTAGCAACATTACAACAATTTCAAAAACAATACAAAATACACAAGAATTGCTTGTTGTTTTTGTATTTGTTGTAAACTAGCTACAACCTTTCTGCGTTAACCTCTCAATTAAATGAATTAGTTCATGGCCGACACAACGCGAGTGAAGTGATCGAGAAGGAGAATATTTTGAAGAACAATAGAGAAAGGTTAGTTTACAATCTTTTACCATTTCCAGGCTTGATAGAGGGGTGGGGTTTTATGATATAGAATTTTACTTTAATCCACTATTTTCTTCATTTTTGAGCAGGGTGTTTGACTGCACTGCCAAAAACGCTCATAGATCACCTCATTTGCAATGAGGAATTTCTTTAACCAAAGAAAATAAAAGCTTTCAGATCTTCCATAAAGAAATGATACACAGTAGTTTTCATTTACTCTGTATACAGCGGGTACTCCCACTGTCTCTGATGGATCACACTATACATGCATGCATGAACTATACGCGACTTGCAGCTTAAGGAAATTGTATTTTACCTTCCTTCTGAATGAAACACTTCCTTCTAATTGTCACTGTAAAGTTTAAATGCTATAATAAAAATGAATCGGCTTGAAGTCGGAAGCAAATAACTTCATTATATTTGTCACGTAAATTTTCTACAGCTCAGGAGATTCTTAAACAGCCGCAGCCATAAAAATTCCTCTCAACATATAATAAAAAAAAATGACAAACCTTTAGAGCAACATTAATAATTGCAGCCGTCACTAATCAAGGATTCAAAATAAGTCACGTACGAGAGCTTGAGTTTTTTTTTTCATCTCTTATTTTTTTTCAACAGATTTGTAAAAATCCGTTTAAAATGTCATTTAATATGTTGCTTGTCACTTGTCAAGGTAATAAACCAAATACACATGTACGCTGAGAAGGAAACAGCTGAGGAGTGGAGAGAGAGAGAGAGAGATACAGAGAGTGAAATAAAGGGGGAGAGCGAGAGAGACAGAGACAGAAGGCATGTCTCTAAGGACATTTCAACACAATAAAGATGATCATCACTGTGATCTTTATAACTAAATACTTTACTCTCAAAGACCAGCCATTAAAACACAAAAGTCAATGCCATTTAAAAAAAATATGATTATTATGACTGCCGCAGCAGCAGTCACAAAATATAGAGTGGAGTACTGACTACTAATAATATTGTTTAATGACATTTAAAAGATAATGATGACAATTATAAATAAGTGACATTTCAAATGAAATAAAAACAACAACAAATCAAGAGCGATAACTGCACAACAGCTTAAACGCATAAACAGACAGCCAGAAGGCCTTGAAGCTGCGCGTGCCATTTGACTGATGGTCGTGTGTCGTTTGGATTAAGCTGAAGCTAAAACAATAGTTGGATTTGTAGCAAAAAAAAAAAAACTCATTTTGTTTTGCCTGCATTCAACCGGTCATTTATTCGTACATAAACCATCATGTCTCTGCATGTTTTGTGCGTGGCATGTGGCGGTTTCGCATTTTAACTAATCTTAAATGCATCTCATATTGTGCGCACATTGCAGGCTTGAGTTGAGTATTAGCAACAAGTTGCAAGTACAAGTAGTTAAAGATTTGTTTTGTTTTTTTTTTAATTTTCTCTTTTTCCTTTTGCTTTGTTCTTTTTGTTGTTCAAATGTTTGTACTTTGTCAAGGTAGTTGAAGCAATTGTTTGCAAGACTTTCAAAGCCCTTGAGATTTCACAACTAGCTAGAGGCAGAGAGACATTGAAAAAGGCAACTAACTACATAAAATTGCAATAAAAAGATTTTAAATGTTGATTCCCTAATGTTGTGCCCCTAAATAGAAAATACGTTTCAATTTTGAATGTACTTAGGAACTGCTGGAAGTGCAGAGACAGTTTTCTCTTTTAAGAACAAAGAATAGGAGACTCTGGAAAAGATGTTGGAGTAGAGGAGACAGTAGTTCAACTCCTATGCCCCTGTCCTGCACGAGAGGGCCTATGCCAGACTCACCGCAGGCCGTAGATCTTTGTTAGCCTCTGCAAATTATCGGAGGTGGGAAAACAGACATTATATTCCTTTATAAGGAGCACAACTGGTTTCTCAATGACTCCATAACGGCACCGAGGGAACACTCTAAACCTGTTTTTCTATACTAGTTTTCCTATCTACAGTCATCAGTGTTTGACTTTCCTTTCATTTTCATTACTTTCCTCTCCTCTTTTCTCATTCTCTCGGACTGACTTCGTGTCTCATACGTTAAACCTTCCTTAAGGAGAAATATGTGCCAAATATATTTAAGCGGCCAGAATTTTTAAATAAGCCCAGAGAGTCGAATCATGAATTAGTTGAACTCTTTGCTTTTCAAAGGAGTTTCCCGTCCTATTTTCATCTAATAATAAACCAGGACGCACCCATTATCACTTCGTGTCCTCAAGGAAAGATTTGTATCAAACAAATGAAATTGTCTTTCCTACAGGATCTCCTACTTAAATCAGGATTAATTTAAGCAGTCTTCACAAGTCTTTAACAGAGACCCACAGTTCTGTGAAGAATTCAAATATATTGATATTTGTTGTACATTTCGCTAGCATGAGCGTGAAAGGACGCATAGAAACTCATGTAGGAGCCGATGTGGCAGTCGTTACAAGTTGCCATACATAAGCTTTATTAGCCGCGTCTCTTCGAGCAATCAGTTAAGCTGACTTCAAATAATGTTGTTGCTATCAACATGTTGTTGCCCGCATTGTTTTCTACTTCTCAACGAATCAGTATTAAAATCGAATCGAATGAAATTGAGTTGAATTAAATTCAATCGCATCGAACTCATCTCATTCCAGGCCAAACGATCTACTCTAACTCACTGCTACATATAAAGAGATCTGCAATGTTTGTTCACTATTGCAACAACATTTTCGAAATATTGCAAGTGTATACGCATTGTTCAGCACTTAAACTACAACAACTTGCTACCAATTTGATCACTGTTAGTTAGGCTCTGTGAACGAATGTTCCAGTTCAGTTTTGTACGTTTTGCTTGTTTACATTCATTAGATTATCAGCTTCATTGCTGTTGTTGTTGTTGTTGTTGTTGTTGTTGTTGTTGTTGTTGTTGTTGTTGTTGCCGTTCTTGTCGTTGTCGTCAGCATCAATATCATCATTCCGAAACCATTTCTACTCCCATAAACTCGCTGTTGTACTTGTCAAGTGCTTGTTTGTTCGCTGTAACTATGGAACGGTTGGCCAGATAGAGCAGGATATTTGTTACACGTTCGATTGGTTACCATGTACGAGTGCATAAAACTTGTAACTTTCATGTCCATCAACAACTAGACTTTTGTTACCAATTTTGTCGTCATTGTTAATTCATTGCATTGATGCGATACGATTATAAAAAAAAAAAAAAAGCTGAAATAAGAAAGAAAACATTTCGTTAATAGAACAATTTTCTTGAGAAGTTCTTCAGTTTTCCAGCTTATCGCCGCTGTAGTCGATAGACCATTTATGTTTGAGTTGATGGAATACAGACGCATGGATTGAGTGAGAGGGTGATTTGAAACAACATTTTTGAAAATGCTCTGGTAATTATTATTTCAAGATTTCAGCAAAAATGGTCAAATGAAACATATAAATTGTGAAATATTAAATTATCGGCGACGATCAGTAAATGACTGGTGATTGTAGAAATGCTGCATGTGGCGGTGTTCCTAGAAACATTTTGTCATTATCTTTTATGCTCTCGTCTAGGAAAAGTTGTTAGAATTTTAATAATTTTCTTGTTAAATATGGCTTTATTGTCGTCTTGATAAATGCTCTTAATAAATACTCGGATGTGATCAGAATGTCAGTAATTGAAATCTCGTCCATAAACTTATTTTGTGTAGCAAACTATGAAGTGGAGAATGTGAATGCAATGAACAAGTAGTGGCGTATATTCCACTCGAAAGGAAGGCACGTACGTATTCAATGGTTTCCAAAGGGGCTGTCAAAGAGAGCGTGTTGTTGTTAGTATACAATTTAACAAGCTTTGTAGGAGGTATTTACAAATTTCGTTTTATTTTAGAGACCCAAGTCTGCACGAATCCGAGTGCTGTAATTTTGAATAACTCTGGCGTACAGATTTAATTGAATTTGGAAATACCCTAGGATAAGTGGAATTTAAGGACATTAGTCGAATTTTGGCAGAGACTTGAGACGTTAAAGCCACTTCAAGTCTAGCGGAGCCAAATTACAAGCTCACTGATGGCTCTACCAAGGGTATTTCCTTCTCAAAGTCTAACATTTCGTGAATATATTAGCATCTACTCCCGTGTGTTGGCGTTTTCCCCAATACGACGATTTATTCAAACACTTGGAGAATGATTCGTGCATAATGATATCTGATCACGATCAGATATCATTTATCATCTTAGTGATTCCACCACCTTGGAAGATGAAAGAACCCGTCTCCGAGAATTGTCTGGTGCCACAAACTGGGAGTAGGGATTTTAAAGTTCGACCAGTAACTATATAAACACTGGTACCACAGGAACCAGCAGCCTCTGGGACGCAAGTTCCATACTATTGGTGAGGGCCCTTAGGATGTGTACATATTAACTCTAGTTTATACGAAAATCGCGAGAAAATCTTGGTGCAGGATCAATCTGGCGTTGCATTGCAACGCAAGCTAGCAATAGAATAGCAGTTGACAGCAGGAAAATTGGTAATTCCTCTGTGGGAGGGTCCATGGCAGCCATGATGTGTAATTGCCACCTATACAAGTGCGTTGGTGGTCGTAAAAACACCGGGTGCTAAAGATCACCGCCAAAGGTGCCCAAGTTTTTCATGGCAGATCTGTAGCAAAAGAACGTACCACCGGAGGCATGTATCTTTAGTGATCCAGCCATCTTAATGTAATGCGATCGGGGGAAATGGAGGAAGCAGTTCTCAAGGCTGCTCCTGCTAATCAGTAACCCCTGGGGCGCAAGTCCCACACTAGTTGCTATTGAGGCTTCTTCGGGAGTATACGTGGTGGCTGTAGTTTATACACAAAGCTCAGCAAGAAGTGGGATGAGGGTTCAGGCAGCCATGATCATCGGTTCCCGCCTATACAAGTGCGTATATGGGCGTTCGTTGTCGCTCAATACTCGTGTAATACACCTGGTGCTAGGACCACAATCGGATCTGTATCAAAAGAACTATACACTCTTCATTACCAGCTGGTACCAATAGCCGAAGTTTGGTTTGCCGACGGCTCCAAACTGGAAAATGGCGACCAAATTTGCAGAGTGGAATTCCAATAGGTAACAGTTTGGTTACATAATAATGGCAGCAATTCACACGCTCTCATTTCACTTGAATTTTAGACAAGTCGTTTGACGCGATCTACTAGGGTGATTGGCGCTTGAATAAAACTTATCTTTCGATTGTTCAAATATTAAAATCATATGAAATTTTTCTCTTTGGTGGGTTTAAAGTATTTCAAACGAATTTCCACTTTGCTTTTCTATACGCAAAAAACTTTTAAATTCCAGTGATAGCAGGTGAAGTGCGCACTATTGTAAATTGATAAAAATAAATATTTCGGAACACTTTAAAATAATTCATACCCAGCTTAATTAATAATTTAAAATATCGCTAAAGTTTTATTTGGTCATTCGATATCGATCGATATTTTAATTGAATTTGAATGGGAGTTTCTAACGGTATCTAATTTTTACACCTTTAATTAGTGTCCGCAGACAAGCTGAAAAAACAAAGAATATTTCGGACCGACCATTCCGCCAATCCAATTATAAATTTTTTGTATATTGTAGATAAAATTATGAAAACTTTGACAAAATATTCAGCGAATTGTAAACAACCTACGAACAATAGAACAAAATTTCATAATGCCTTCATTATATGAATGCAATTCCTAATTTTTAAAATGTCATTTGTGTAACTGTTTAATCGATAACATTCGAATATTGAATAGGCAAATAAAGAAGAAGCAATCACATGATACGGATTTTTGGCACAAAATAATACAACCATGTCGTGAACAGACGCATGAACAAAAATATCGTAATCGAAAAATAATTTTACTACTAAAATAAAAATTGCGAAATCTTAAACATATCGCGCTGGATGTGTGGCTGAAATTACTTGTTTCTATGTTTCTACATCTGGCGCTCTAACATCTACTTCTGCGACACCTGTCCGAAGTTCCTGCAGTAGAGAATTAAGTTAAACAAAGTGTTTGCTTGACTTCCTAATTACGGGCGATGATTTTATATAATAAATTCTTAAATAAAGCACCGAACAAAAAATTCTCATATATTTAATATTCATATAACCCAAGTTGATCTATTTTAGCTCATTGCACTCTAGCGCCGGGAGGTAGCTTAGCTTACATATTAATCAATTAAGCCGATCATTACTGCTAATAGTAAACTTTCTTGGTCTCGTGATAAACACTTCTTCTCTTTTCTATTTTCAAAACACCCCACTGTGCCTCATTTGGTCAAGTAACAATCTCATAACCTCCTACAACAGACATAATTGTCTTGCAACGTCAACATTATAGAATAAAACACAAAGCTTTCGTGTCAACAAACACCAACCCTCGAAACAAAAAAAATATGCATAAAAAAGCCATTTTCAGAAAAATTAAAATATTCCAGACCCACCCATTGAACAGAGTCACTCACACATCAAGCGAGAATCTGTGTTTTAAATATATTTTGCTCATTATTTAGCAGGTATAAATAAATAATATAAATATTAATGCAAATAATGACTGCTACACCTTTAAAAGGAAGGAAACTGCGTGTCATTACGCACTTATGCCACATTGAGTCCTTGACAACGATGTGACCAAATTAAATAAACAACAACAACAAACCAGAAGCTTTTCGCAACACAATAATACACTCAACGCAAACACAACTAACACTAATCAGTGAAAACAAGGAACTGCATGGGAACAACAAGTATAAATAAAGATAAAGAATTTAGCCAGCACCCAAAAACAAATAAAAATATGAAGAAGAAGAAGAAGAAGAAGAA
Organism: Phania funesta; assembly: GCA_963932375.1. NCBI lineage: Eukaryota > Metazoa > Arthropoda > Insecta > Diptera > Tachinidae > Phania > Phania funesta. Next base: position 86,867,040 of record OZ010654.1, on the reverse strand, counting down.
CAACAACGTCAACGTTAAACATGATCAGCAACAATCATTGGGCATTATTCGTGGAATTATTGATATCCTCACTTAACGTGATAAACTATAGAATTGCATGCCACCAGAATGAGCAAAAGCCAGGCATTCGAGATACTAAAAGGGAGTTGTGCTAAGTAGTTTATACGTTGCCAGCGATTTCAAATGCCAGGAATTTATGTAGATGAAAATGTTGATTTTTTATTCCTTAAAGAAAGAAGGAGAAAAAAAAACACAAATCTAATAATACAGAGTGCCTGCCTGGCTGGTTGACTGCTTAATGTTGAACACTGATGGTCAAGCATGCAACATTATTTTGAAATGTTTTTAGAACAGCCAACATGTTGGAGGCTTTAGTTGTGCTGTCAACGTTAAGCTTTTGTGCTGCTAGCAGCGCTGCTTTGTTTGGTATTTGCTAAGAGACATCATCGGCTCGGCTGTAACAGCCTTAAAAAGAAGATTTTGGACCACACACGTTGAACTTTATAATTTAAAACTGCTACAAGGTAGTTGAGGCTGCCTTTTGAATGGAAATTGATGATAGTGGCAAACTAAAGACTTTTGAAGAAAGACAAAAAAATTCAGCACTATGGCCTGAACAAATTCTAAATTAAAATACAATATTCAATGCCTAATTTGCCATATAAAAAAATGTTTATTAAACCATTTCAACTGTTTAAGCCCAATGTGCAGTATTTTTTAATATCATGAGAATTCTTTAAAGAAAAAAAAAATAAATAAATAACTAATCAACGAAACCTGCAAAACCTGTGAAAAACATGTTTCAATATTAAATGTACTTTCGTATGCAAACATTACAAGGACTCTTTTCGGATTTCTTATTCTTCTTTTTTTGGTTTCTTGGAATTTTTACTGTTTTTAATTTAAGGCCCTTAAAAGCGCTGTTTCTTTTGTGGGATTTTTGTGTTCATGGTGTATTTTGGAATACTTTCAGCAACAACCAAAAAAAAACATGTTTCCATGTTAAGAGTTTAACACCTTGAGAACAAGAATTGTAAATTTCGAATAAATGCGACAACGTAACCAAAGCGAAATTTTATACCAATAAATCTTTTTTACTGCAATGATATTTTTAATCAAACGTACTGCTACTTTGTAACAAAAAACCACAATAAAAAATAATTCGTACTTTTTAAAAGTAGAGGCTTAAAAAGGGCCGAAATTTTCAAAACAGCTTTTACAAAAAGTACTTTAAAAAAAGTACATTTTAAAAATTATCGTTTAGAATTGAATTTTTACAAAAAGGAAAGTTCAGATTACTGAGGTATAGAAATTATCTATTAAAAAAATACTTCTTAATACTTGTTTTGATATTCCGACAGGGTGTTTTGATGTAGAATTTTGGAACGAATTTCCGTCATCCCTTGTCAAGTTTGGTTTGGAGACAAACCGGTTTCGGCTATGTGCCATCTTCAGTGTCATTTTTCGTTCTCTGAGAACGATACTAATATAATTACATCTTACGTCAATATAAGGTAAAAAAGTTACTTATTAAAAATATACATTTTACAAAAAGTACCAGTTATAAAAAGTACCTTTTAAGAAAGTACTTTAAAACATGATTATAGAAAAATCACCTTTTGAATATTCAAAAAAATAGGATCAAACAATTATCTACTAAAAATTTACATACAAAAAAAATTTTCTTTCCAGAAAAGTACCTTTTAATAAAAAAGTATCTTTCAAGAAAAGTGCCTTTTAAGAAAAATATTAAAGAAAAAGTGTATTTTAAACACATATCCCTTGAAAAAGTAAAAAAGTTTAAATAACGTGGATCTAAAATTAATCTTTATAAAAATATACATTTAAGGAAAATAAACTTTACGAAAAGTACTATTCAAAAAAGGTACTCATGAAAAATAAATATTAAAGAAAAATCACCTTTCAAACAAATATGATATGAAAAAGTACTTAGTAAGTACAAAAAATCTACATTTTAGAAAAAGTACTTTTTTAGTATAGTAGAAAAAATCAGAAAACATATTGAAGAAAATGTGTCTTTTAAGCACACATCGTTTGAAAAAGTTCATAGTAAAGAAGTTTAAATAGGATCCAAAAAGTACCTATTAAAAATGTAGTTTTATGAAAAAGTACCTGTTAAGAAAAGTACGTTGTGGTAAAACTATTTTTTAAGAAAAGTGCCTTTAAAATAAATGTAAAAGCAAATATCTCTTAAAAAAGTATATTAAGAAAGTTACGTTATAACAAAAGTACAGTTTAAAAAGTACCTTAAAAGTACCTACAAATGACACTGAAGATGGCACATTGCCGAAACCGGTTTGTCTCCAAACCAAACTTGACAAGGGATGACGGAAATTCGTTCCAAAATTCTACTTCTTAATATACATTCAACAATGGCCGTATAACGATAAAAGCTTCTTAAATAAAGGAATTTAAAACAAAAATGCCTTTGGTAAAAATACCTTTAAAAGAAGTAACTCTTGAAAGGAGTATCTTATAAAAACTACCTCTTAACAAAACTACCTTTGAAGCAATTTTTTAATTTACTATTTAGAGAAGTATCTTAAAAGCATTTATAAAAAATTACTGTTAAAAATTAAGGATCAAAAAGAAATTTTTTTAAAGAAGTTAACTTAGAAAATAAATCAAAAAAGTAACATTTAGAAAAGGTATCGTTAATAGGAAGGTATTTTCCAAAGAATCTTTAAATACATTTTTAAAAAAGAGCCTCAACCCATCAATTACCTTCTCAAAAATTTCTTCAAAATATTCTGTTTGCGAAAGCAAATAGCTTTAAAACAACATTATTTATAAAAGGTCTCTTTTTTAAAAACAGTTAAGTTCTAAAAATAGTACCCCAAAAATGTACCTTTCAGAACAAGACTTTTCTATTAATTTTTTACCCTTTAAATATCGTAATAGATCTTTTTCCTTAAAGATAGAAAAGTATTGTTTAACCAAAAAAAAGTAAAACAAAAATAAAAAGTACCTTTAAAAAATACTTCTTTTAATAGTTGTTTTTTATACATAGAAAAAAGTACCTGCAAAAGCAAGTAGCAGCAAAAAGTACCATTAAAAAAAAGCATCAAGCTAAAAGTTACTTTCAAACAAATTTATTCGAAATAGTTTGTTTAAAAAAACCACCTGCGTAAGCAAAAAGCTTTAAAAAAGTAGTTTTTAAAAATGTCTATATTAAACAAATACATTTTAAATAGTACCCCAAAAAGTACCTTTTGCAAAAACTCCATTTTTATAATTTTTTTTTTTTACTCTTTAGCTTTTTTCAATAAAAGCTAAACAATAAAAAATAATAAAAACTGAAACTTTATCTCTCCCAGTAAACTTTTGCATATAAAATTAAATACTGAGTGTTTAAAACAAACTTGACATGATCTTTTCAATAATTTAGATTAAAAAAATTGTCACTTAGTTTGTCTGTCCAATTTGAATTTCAACTTGGGTGTTCTTAAGTCTTGGCAATCAGTCAGTCAGTCCAACTTACACACACCTTAAATTGGTGATAAACTAGACACGGTCTGAGTTTTTTATATCTTTTTTTATTTTTTATGTCGTTCTAACCAACGGCACAGAATTGAAATTAACTTCAGCAGCCCATTACAAAACGATAACGCTGTAATTTTAATCTTCTGCGTTCTTTTTCTTTTTTCCAATTTGTATTTTATAAATTTCAAAAAATTTAAATTTGAAACTCTTTAACATTGAAATTGAATAAAAACCGCTGATAAAGAAAATCACAATTAATGCTGCTTGTGGCTTCCATCCAACCAATGAACCAAGTAACCAACCAACAACGCCACAAGACAATAAAACCCCAAAAAAACAAAAGAAATAAAAATAAGATGAAAAATTAAATACAAGTGACAAATGCATGAAAAATGACACCACACCAACAGGTTGCTCGTTAATACTCTTGGACTCCAATATGGAGGGATTTATGTGTTTTAAAATGTTTTTAGTTGCCCAAATTTTACTCGCATTGTCACTCTCATGACACTTTACACATAAAAGCCACATGGTAAAAGCCAAAGCAAAAGCCTAAAAAAGAAAAATGGGTCTACTTGGCCAGAAGACAGACCGACCCCTACTGAAGTGGCACAATGGCATTGAAAATACATTAAGCAAGTGTGTGCCTCTGCAGCAGCAATACAGCTTCTCAACAATATTTTTCCATACATTTGAGCTGGGCACAATAAAAAATGAAAAGAATGAGCAACAGTAAGGAGCAACAACAATAACAGCCAGCGACAGTAGATTAGGTATTTTGTGGTTAAAATGCATTTTATTTGACACTAATGTCCTGTTGTAAACTGGCATCTAAGCCAATTCTAATCTGCCGCCTAAATACCTTCTTCTACCCTTTTTCTTCTTCACTTTTGGTCATTTTCTTTTTGTTGTTCTGATGTCTCATAAAATTTACTACTTTGTCCCTTCTTCTTGTTCCATGTTCGAGTGTTTGTTTGTGGTTTTTTCAAATGATGGACGGTTTTTTGGAGGATTTTCGTTTTGTGTCGCTGTAACAGGAAAAAACTATTGATGATATCCACGGGCCCCATTTTAGTTCATAATTTACGATGCATTTGTGTGTGTGTGTGTGTTTTAGGTATTGTGTCGCTTACAATGTTTATATGTTGCTGTAATTGTTATTGTTGTCGTTGTTGTTGTTCTCAGCGTTTAAAATGTAAAGTGCGTTCATATGTTACCGCCTGGTTTATATCGCAGATGCATCTCTAACAATTTTTTTCATTGTTATTTGTATTTGATTACCTTGTGTTTATTTATCTTTGTAAGTGACTGCTTCACGTCTACTTATATGTGTATTGGCGTACAAATAAACTCTGCTGTAACGGTGAGAAAGTTCGAATGACTGATGATAAGTGATCCTTTTTGTTGAGTTAAAGATTATTATCGTTATCATTTAGCTATTTACTCATTATTTGACACTTTATTTGTCATCTAAGAACGTAAATACAAGAAATTCTTTTTGTTTTCTTAAAGAAGGGTTTCAAACAAAATCTCTTTTTTGTTTTAAGTTTGAGCAGAAACATTTGTATCAAAAGGTTTTAATTAAAATTTATTTGGGTATTTTAAGGAATTTTTTTTAATTTTCTATAATAAGGTTTCCAATATGATCGGCTGGATGTTGAGTTAGAAGTTATCAAGCTGCGTGCGAAATTCGTTTACCATTTGAAAGACCCAAGTCTGCCAATTTATGTTAGCGTTATCAACGATGCTACTCGACCGGTTTTTAAGAGCTTTCAGAGGTCGAATATTTTTGAATTGCAATTTTTCGATTGTCGAATTGCTTTGACAGCCTTGGCATCGGTTTTTTTTAATTGACTAAAATTTATAGTACAGACAATTTCTCTTCCCTCAGTGTAAAGGCTTTGCATATTTTTTAGTATTTTAATGAACTTTTTTTTTCACAACAAGCAAAAAGTTTACAGTGTGACTCATACCTTCTTATAGCTTGTTGCTAAATTGGATTTTCAAAGTTGGACTTTTTAGATCTCATTTTAATAAATGACACTACATACAGACGTCACTTTGCTTACTCAACCTTGAAGAACTGTTTTCTATAATATGAAGCAGCCGCCATAATGGCCCACATCAAGAGTATAGCAGCGCTGTGGCCTGTGGTCAGAATATAGTTAGTTCTCTTTTAGTGCAATTTTTTCATGTCTGCAGACCAACCGAACGATATACACAGAAATAGTTTTCATGATAGTCTAACACTAGGTCTCCACAAGTATTTGTCGCCATCAATGGCTTTTGAGCAAGAGTAAAAATCGTATTCGTGTTGGAGTCATCCATCAAACATACAGCATACGGATATTAATATAATTAACCATTTTTGCTATTATTGGAACAAACGGATAAGAGTAGCATACAAAATAGACTAAAAGAAGGTGCAATGGAAAAATATGCAAAAATTGAATCGATAGTGGCAAAGTAATTAATACATTCAAAGCAAACCCAATTGCAGGATGTTCCTAAGTCTAAAGAAAAACAAACCAATAAAAACAACTCCCGTAAACAAATATAATTTTAAATGTTTTTCATTCACGAATCTGTAAGTGACGAACACTTTTGCCTAGACCGATTAAACAAATATTGAAGTTTTTAACCAAAACCGCTTTCTTTAAAATTTCAAATACTCGAACTATCCGAAAACCGATTTGAGGAAAATGTTGAATAATCGATCAATCTATTATGTCATACACAAAGGCCCACCACGGCTTGGCTGGGTGGCACAGATTCGAGACTTCCGCTCACTGCCGCATAAATGCACCTGAATAGGATAAAAGGCTAGTTATGTTCTTAAAGAGAGGTACTAATAATGCGCAACAAATGATAAATTTTTGTGGAGAATCGCGTGCAGATTTACAGTTTAAGACCTCTACTAGAAGCTGCAAAACAACCAATAGATTCGACCTGCCCTTATTGGAAAATCCCTTGGAAATGAATTATATTTAAGTAAATATTTAAACAAAATTAAGTCTTCACATGTTTTTTAGTTCATCTCTCTCGTTCTCCACATGATTCAATATGTAAAGTTTTTCTCTTAAGTCTTTTGATTGATGCTGCAACGCAAAACGTTCTAAATGAATTCTAAGTAAATTAAGGGGGTTTTACATAATTATTAATTATTACTAAAATACTAATAGGAGTTAATATAACTTAGAATTCTTGTTAGATAATTTATTTATAATTTATAATTGGATCAGTTATTTGTAGAGCAACCAAGCAGACTGCGACATCTGTAAATGATATAAAAATGAAAAGAGTCAAATAGCTTCTTTCAATAATTTTCATTATAAAGTTTTATATTGAAAGAACTGAAATCGTATATAGTAAAACAACCAAATAAACATTAAACAATACTTTTTAAATTTTAGGGCTACTACAGGCATTAAATATCATTAATGGATTGAAAAATGATTTCATCCTTTTTTTAGTGAATTTTATTAAATGTTTGGCTGAACGGACAAAGTGAGTAGAATACTTGTAAGAAATCTCATTGTAAAATTAAATACACAAGTAAACTTTAGTATAGTTTCTTTTGCCGTTTATTATAATTTTTATTAATTCATTTTCAAGCTCTAGATCTTTAACATAATTTTTTTCCTAGCGATGCTACACAAAGGCATAGCGAAATATCGATTATAATCAATAAAATTGTTTTGTATGAAAAAGTGTTATTACAGCCGTAGTGTTTGAAAATGAATCACTCAACGGAAAGCTTGTTTCAATCCCATTCGGAATGCTGAACTTGAGTCTGCACTCGGTTTCCTTAAATTGATTCTAGTTTTCGAGATATACCGTTATGTCAAATAGGTAGCAGTTGTACGACAAATAATAATATAACCGGAAAACGGTTTGTACCAATTTCCATTCTCTCTACTAGGTCATAGGTAAATATGCTCCAAACAAAACGAGTTATATCTCATTAAAATCCTCTCTAATAAAATTTGCATACGGCAACTTCATTGATAATAAGATACTTTAATTTAATCGTTGAACTTCTGAGGCTACATGCCTACAGAAAACTAAAGTAAGTTTTTCCAGTTTTTAAAAAATCAAACATTTCCATATTTTGCAATGATTTTTTCGATTGAAAGCAATGTTAGTATAACTTAAAGGCCAAATAAAGCAAACCATTCTTAAGTTGTACAAATATCTATTGGCAATAAGGCATAAGTGCTTCTTCAGTAGTCTTAAGTTGAAAGCGAGATTTTCCAATTCAAAAATACACTTCAGCAAAATATCACTCAATTAGCTCAACGATTCGCGAAGTATATTGTAATGAATTTTTACTGTTTCTCATTTGGAACAATATCTTAACTCAACTTGCAACTTCGTTAGATATAAGATCATAAAAGAACATAACTTGTATTTTGAAATCAAAATTTTATATCCAAACGAATTTAATAGTCTTAAAAATCCACCTTAAAGTTTAAAATTGTTCTCCTGTGAAACGACAAAATAATACTTAAAAATGTTGTTTTATTATACCGACAGGTATATGTCGTGCCGCTTCTATAATTTTAATTCCGATATATCTCGGAAGCCAGAACCAATTAAAAAAATGGAGTGCAGATCTTAATTCAGCACCACAAATCTCGTAAGAAAGAGCTTTTAGTTGTTCCAGTCAAAAACCTTGTGTATTCCTTTCTTGATTCGATATTCCGACAGGGTGTTTTGATGTACATTTTTAGAACGAATTTCCGACATCCTTTGTCAACTTTGGTTTGGAGACAAACCGGTTTCGGTTATGTACCATCATCAGTGTCATTTTTCGTTCTTGTATATTTGTCTTTTTACATGCAGCTTTCGAATTGTGAGATCAATTAAGTTCCAATTTTGGCAAACGAAATCTTTTGCGGTTAAGCTTACAATTAGACATTATCTTTCTTATTAGAGTTTGTCAGGGCAAAAATTATAAAACTCTTAAAAATGTCGTCGTTTTTCTGGTCCTTCAATTCTACTCTTTTCAAAAAATAACCTCTACTGCATACAAATACTTTTTAAATTCAATATTCTCACTCACGTGTCCTAGGTATGACCTAACAATTGAGTTGTAATTGCAACAAACATGCACCAAATGTCGACTATAACATTTAAATTAAAATCAATAGTTTCCAAGTAAAATAAATTTGAGGTGAACAGGTTACAGAAATACCAATACATTTCAATTTTCCACAACAAACCAACAAAAGGCGACCAAAGCAAATTACGAGAACAAGTCAATATTAAATCAAAATTAGTTTAACAAGCAACAACATAATAATTTACAAACAACCCGCTATACAAAATAAAATACAATTCTTAACTTGTTACAAAAATATCAAGAAAGAAAAGGTCAGGCCCATTGTGTGCATTGGAATTAATTGAATTTAATAAAGTTTAGTTGGTGTGAGGAAAAAATGCAACATTAAATCAACACAAAAGTTCGAACAAATTTAGAACTTGAACTAAAAATATAAGAAAAAAAACCTTCAACCAATGTTGCAAGGAGCTGTGTTTCTTTTAAAAAAGCTCAACATACAATACTCCCTTCAAATTGTATAGAAATGTTAATGGCGGTGTACAGAAGCAGCTAAATGTACGTTAAGTTCATTTCTGTTCCATATTTTTTCTTTCTCTCGTTCTTGGTGGTGTGAGGCACAAGTATTGTGTTAAATTCCTGGAATTTTGTGTAACTTTAGCGGTAATAAATATTTCAACGTCTTATCGCTAAGCGACGACATTTTCAAAATACCCACTGAAAATCGAAAAGAGTCAACAACAAAACTTTGAATCGCATACGATTCCCCCCCAACGCATGCACCGACACGCCAACCAACTTAACAATCAGCTTTTTAAAACGAGTGTTCAAAAGTTGATTTCATATTATTTATTAAAGGGATAAAGAGGAGTCGAGTTAAGAATCTGGTATCGATATCTGTGTAAAATAAAAACATGTCATTTTTTTTTTTGGCAGAAGTATGTGTGTGTGTATAAGAGTTTATGTAGTTTTGGGTTGCTTTTACAGTAGTAATTGTGTTTTCAACAACCATTCAAAAAGTCATGAAAATCTTATGGTCGTTTTCGATTTGTAGCTGTTTTGTTTGTTTCGTGTTTTTATTTTATACGATAAATAAACGGAAAGTTATGTTCGATATAATATTTTGTAACAAAAAAAAAAAAATACCCAGCAAAACTTTAACCAAACTATACGGTTGATGTAAAAGTTGCCAAGAGAGGATGATAACGAATTCTGTCAGGCGAATTTGGCATGGTTTAAAAAACTACTGAAATCCGAAAAAAGGCGTCAAGGCAGGAAAACCAAATTTTACAAAAAAACTCGAAAATTGAAACAAAACTACAAAATTAGCTTAATTGGGAAAAAGGTCAAAATTGATCAAAAATCATAAAGTAAGTCAAATTTAAGAAAAATCACTGAAATCGCAACCACATAAAAACACGCTTAAATGGCAAAAAAGCGAAGAGAGAAAAATAAGAAGTTCGATCGATAAATCTAAACCAACTTTAGAAAGTATTAGAAGAGTAAATCGAGGTAAGATCTTGCAATTTGCAAAAAACCGCTAAATTAAAAAAAAAGAAAAGACAAAATAAAACAGAAAAAAATTTTAAATTCTAACAAGAGCAAGGAAAAAGTCGAGGGAAAAAATCGTGTGGATTGATGAAAATTGGTGAAGAGAGAGAAGTATGAGAAAAGTTATTTTAAAAATACTTAAAAATACATAACAAATCCCTAAAAAGTAAAAAGAAATAAAAATAAATTTAAAATTTACGCAAACACAAAAAATATTAAATTTGGTAAAAAAAAACGCCAAATTTTATACAAATTTTAAAAAACCGGAAAAAATGTCTAAAAGTCGCTTTTATGACAAATAACGCCCAAAAAAATACGTCAAATCGAAACCAACAAACAGTCATCAAAAAATAAAGTTCTCTTAAATCGAGTTAAAAATAGCCAAAACACTACCATTTGAAAAAAAACGCCAACTTAAACAAAAGAAATATCTGCGGCAACATTGAAAGCGCATTATCTACGAAATAAAAATTGCAATATCTCAAAAAAGCAAGGAAGAAACTAAATTGGGGAAAAATAATTAAGAGAACAGACATAAAGCCAAAGTCGAAATTGAAAATGAAGCGTAAATTTCAAAGATCACAAAAAACGCTCAAATCGAAAACCTAGCGGTGAAATGAAAAATAATTATAAAAGTTGATGAAAAAAGAACCAAATTTTAAAATAATCATTAAAAAACACTACTACGTACTGAACTATTAAAATCGCTAAGACCAAAAAAAAATTGTTCACTTGTACATAAAAAATCGCGAAAAAAAATTTTAAAAATACTTTAAATCCCAAAAAAAGGGCTAGGAAAAATGCAAATTTGAGAAAATTGTAACTAATAAGGAGCATCAAAAACAGCGAGCTAAAATAAACTAAAATCGGCAACAAAAAAATGTCAACTTATGAAAATGAAAAATCGGCGAAAATATCGAAAAGAATTATAAATCGGAGAAAAATCGTACAATTCCAAAAAAAAAAAAACAAGGATAAAATTACTTAAACTGGGGAAAATAATTAAAATACCTTAAGTCCAAAATCGAGTTATAAAAAAAAGCTGAAATTGCAAAAGATCACAAAAAACGCTTAAATAAAAAAAATCGCTAAAAACGAAATGAAGATGTAAATTTTTAAAATTGGGGATACACAGAAGTCTCAAAAAACTACGACTGGGGCGGAAAAAACAATATTAGAGTAACAATTCGAAACAAAACCCAAAACAGAAAACGGTAGTTCAAATCCCAAATCGGCTGACACTCTACAATAAATGGCTGACCAAGATGGACTTTACTACAAGGTTGCTGAAAACGCATAGACTTTTGCTGTGTTAAATACTTTTCAATCATATAATTATTTGTTTAAGTTTAAAAGCCTGTAAGTGATTTCATATTCCACCATACTCCACCAGATTCCCAGCTGTTTCCATAACAAATACACTGCTGTTTTCTTATTTAAGTTATTTATAGGAAATTTAATATCTTTTTGCCGTTCGCCGTATTTTGAAATTTTACAACTAAATATTTAAGTAATTTCCAAGTAAAAGTATTTCCGCCATCAACACACGAGTGATAATTGCCTTAAAAAATTATTTTCATAAATTTGTTCACATGATTTTGTGGTGCATTGCGTGCGGCTGAAACCCAACGAAAGTTTTTGTTTTTTTTCTTATGTTTTGCTAACAAATTATCAAATTGTTAATAAATAAATAAATAAATATAGATCGCACAGAGTAGTGAAACTGCCTTTTAAGTGTAGCTAGACGCCAAATACATAATTTAAACATTTGGTTAACAAAATAGCCTCCAAAGATGTGTTAAATTTATCATCATGTAAATAAGCAGATACAAAACAACAACAGAATATAAGAAGAAAAAAACAAATTTATTATTAATATTTATGGAGAAAGGAAAACAACTCATCATATCAAATCATAACAAGCCTTGACGACTATTTCACTTAATGCTTTAAGGCAATGAGCGAGCGACTCACCAACACGACTCGTTTGAACAACATTTTCTAAACCAAAGCGAGAGAAAAAGTAAGATACACATAATTTACACAGATTTATGATTCCATGTAAAGCCAGGAACCCGAGTGGTTTATAGATAAACCAAACAACAACCAACCAACCAACCAAGTAACCAGCCATCACTATTAAGAAAAAAAATTGATACATTTAAGTTTTTATGCAGACAAACACATGGACAGACAAGCAGAAACTCAGTGTATGTTACTCGTACAAGAAATTGAAGTGTTAACACATTTATTACTTATTGACTTGACTTAAAATATCAATTAACACATACGTGATTATGGCCACTTAACACAACGGTTTTGTACAACAATTTGTATATGATTTTTTTTTCTCATAATCACTATTAAATATAATACAGTTACGAGGGTGGGCGTAGTATTAGAATTATTTATTGATCATTGAATATAAGAACTGTTTGATAGACTGCTTTCAGTTCGCTCAATTGAAAGCAGGGATTAAGTCAGAGATTTACGTTGACGTATGTGTATAGCTGACATTTATAGCATCATTGGTGCCTCGACCTTGAGACTCCCCATTGCTAAGGAGTAGGGAACTAACTATTCTCCTACGGCACCATTGACGGCTTGCACTACAATACAATACAAGACCATATCAATCAGGCATCATAATCTTGTCACTATTTGGGCCTTAACCACATCCAACAAATTGCTTCCCCCAATTGAGTCCGCACCAACAACCAATTCGTCTAGCGGGCTAGCGGTTTTCGTGATGCCAGTCGTTTAGTTACTGGTCAACCTTCGAAGGTTCTTATATTCCATTTACAGGATCCCGAGAAGTCTAAGGGACTGGTTGCCCCATATCCCTCGGATAGCAAGATTTCAAGGTGAGATGATACTGATTTGCTTTAACAGTTAAAACCTTTCAGCCTTGGGTTCCAGCTCATAATTGCTCCAGGAAAGGAAATAGTGGATCAAGCAACGAGGGATAGGCCCATTCCAATTTTCAATCTTTGACTTTTGATAGTGGGGTAACGTATAAGTGAACTGGTGCTTTGTCTGGCTAAAGCAATATTTTTTCTCTGCCAAGTGTTGTCTCATAGTCTCATTTTTTAAGGCACCGCTTTAGTTGTTCCTTCGTGTCAAGTAATCTACAATTGTTTAATTATTTTTCCCCTCTCACTGGACAAGCACCTTCTGAAGACCACTTGCACAAAAAAGCGACTCGCATAATCTATTCATCTGTCATAAATAAGCATCCCATAGTGCAAATTAGAAAATTTTACAAAAGCACCAGCAAATGGTCGAATTCTTTACAAAAAAGGCGGAATTGTGCAAATATTATTGCAGCCACGAATACAGGGGCGAGGAAGATATGGTACTCTGCCCACCAAACTGAATAAAAATCCCCTATGTCTGTGTGGAGCAAAGAACAAGAGATATAGGAGAGCGGAAAAGTAAAGAATGAAGAAGAGGAAAGAAGCATAGAGAAGCAGGGTTGAGTGGTCACTATGTCTGTGTCGTTGTGGAGTCATTCCTAAAACAGTTGCTGGTCACAGGCATAGGAGATGAACAACGGTCTCCCCTTCCTCCTTGTTTTGACAACTTGTACAGTATCCAATTATAGGCAGCCCCATTTTCATTGCGTGAATGCCAAATCCACGACGTTTCTTAATTGCTTCTTCTGAAATGTTGCTGGTTAGAAGTCTAAACTTGGCCAGAAAAGCATTCGTGCAACAGCTTAGATATCATATAGAGACCTGATTGTTGTACGGCTGTTGGTAAAGATCGAATATTTTGTGGTATTCCAGCCAGTTTACCGCCCTTAGCACCGCTGATATGTCAGTCAGCCACTCTGCAGGCTATATTCGTTGGGAACTCTGAAGGACATGCGAATCCCCGGATCCCCCATGTAGATATCTTCGTCTACTCCATTATTCCATTTGCAGCTATCTGCGAAAATTTCCAGGTTTAGTGCCCATTCAAGATCCCCAGTTTACCGAGAACGAGAAACCTCTTGAAAAGCATTGGTTGGCGTAACATATGAGATAAGGAAGATCAATTCAACCTCGATGATTGTGGAACAGAGCCATAGTCTATGGCACTATTTATTAGTGGTGTTTAGTTGTAGAGCCGTATTAAATACCAGCTTTTTGTTTTAGGTTGCTTCTTAACCAGTTCAGCAAGGCAGAAACTGCAGCTCTTGGCATGATGCGCACATGGCTGCCAAGATTAAGTCTTGTCCACAAAACAATTTCATTTTCTTACTTTCTCTCCCTTCAAAAGCTTTAGCTTAATCCGCGCAGGTTTAATGTAATGCTTTAAATCGCTTGAGTTAAATATCTTGTGGCGTTATGTTCCTTTAGCCTAGCTAAATAATTCACCAATCGTGTTGGATACCTTAAAATAATTTGAAATAAAAAGCAATGCACATTCTGGGATCACTCTCGTATAAACACTTCTCTCAAACAACAAGTATTTTAGTTTTTTTTTTTGTGCGAGGAGGTCTTGAAAGCTCTTGTACACACACAAACACCCATTTAGTTGCTTTTCTATATTCATAAATATTTATATTTTAATTATTTAATAATATCTCTTTTTTATTTCTAAACTGGTTTTCCAGCAAATCATATTTGTTCATAATCGTTTATTACGGTAGCGTTATTATTGCATGTTAATTGTTGTCTTTAACAAAATGTTTTATGATCGACACAACATTTGGACGTGTACGACTAAATTTTATTAAATATATTTTCATTTTACACTTTATGGAAATGCACACAACTCGTATTGATGGCAGAAGGTTGTTAATCACAAGATTTCGATGAAATGAATTAATGGAAATGTGGACGAAAAAATGTTGAAGGAAATGTTATGAATTTGCGAATATTTAAAATCAAAAAAATAATAGAATCATGAAGGTCTTCTAAGGTGAAAATAAAATAAATACAAGATATATTTATTAGATTATTAGGAACGAATTTCCGCCATCCCTTGTCAAGTTTGGTTTGGAGACAGGACGAAAAATTACACTGAAGATGGCACATAGCCAAAACCGGTTTGTCTCCAAACCAAACTTGACAAGGGATGACGGAGCAAGAATCATATTTTTTTTCTTTGAATTCTACGTTGAAAACACTGTGAATGGAAATGTTTCATAGGGCAAAGACAATACCTCAAAATTGATTTGCATTTCATTTATCCTTATGGTTGCATTAAAAAACCTTCTTGAAGGATAAAGTAAAATATCCTCTCTCTGACAACTCTTTAGAATCAGAGTCAACAACTTCAATGAGTGTTAGCCGTTAGTTAGGGTAACATGTTGAGAATAATTTTATTTTTCATCTATCAGTTTTTTAATTTGCCAATTTTTAACGATTCTTAACGACTAACTTCATTTAATTATTTCCAAGAGTCACTAAAAATTAACACTGTGTATCATTTTGATTACAGCAAAATGTTGTATTGAAAATAATCAAACAAATCTGTTCGAAAGTGCTACTGTACCAAATATTACTGCCACCCAAGTAGTTGACCGAATTCGCCAAATATTTCCCAGAAACCTTGAAAAGCTGCCAGACACCGCCTACTTGCTTTTGAAAAATGTTCTCCGGATAAATGAAAATTGAAACAAAATATATTAAAGACATTAAAGAATGTTACACCTCATTTTCATTAATTATTGCAAATTAAATCAAGGTCAAAGGTACCCCATACACGCACCCACACACACACACGTACACGCAAGTACACATTTATAATAAAATAAATTTAATTACTCTTTTTCTTGTTTCTGTGGCAATTGTTATTTTTTCCGAAAGCAAAAATATAAGTTTAAGAAAAAAAAAACAATTCAAGGCTGCCGTAAAATAAAATACAAGAATCTTTAAACAACCAAGTCAAGGTCTAAAGGAAACATGAAAGAAAGAACTATAAAACAATTCTCAACTACTGTTGCCAACTACTGCAGTAGATAACGAAATTAGATGACTCCCTCACTGTTGCACAGATAAACAGCAGTTCATTTACTGAACACACAAAAGACGCATGTCTGGAGTCACACTATTTTCTTAAATTGCCAATATGTGCTGCAGTTGACGTAAAGAAAAGTCTTGTTAGTTTTATGGCCCATTTCTAGGACTGTGTGTTAAAACCACAAAATCATTTACAAAGATGTTTCTGTTTCGCAAATAAAGGCCCTCATCCTGTTATTACAAGTCAGGACTCCTGTAGTTTTCAAGTCATAAATTTGTTTGCAAAACATTACAGCAGGCTTTTGTGTTTGTGTTATTTAAGGCAGGATCTGCAAGTATCCTGCCTCAATTGTGAGAAAGTTGGTAGGCTTGTCTTTGAAAGCATTTAACAATTAGTGTTTGTTCTTTGTCTAATCGCCTGTAGTTATGATTGTGTATGTGTGCGTGTGTGTGTATGTGTGTTTTAGACCCATCTGATTTACAATCTCTTCATGCTTTGCGGTTTAATCGAATTTAAAGATTTTATTTCAGGCTCAACCAACAAATACAACTTGTAAGAAAGAAAACCTTGCACATTTTGTTTAAATATTTTGTTTTGTTATTTTTTTCTTTTCTTAAATCCAAGATTATTCACGCTTTAACAATATTTTGGTTTTGTTTGCCAACTTTGTTTGTCTTAATTTCACTAAAGATTTGCCTCACTATGTTGGGCTTAAGACACCTTTTTGTGTCAGTTTTTATTCGAATTTTTAAGCAAATATTTTTTTTTGATTTTTTAATCACTTTATTGGATCAGTGTCTTTTCGTAAATGTGTGAAATTCCTGGAAAATGTATGAAGATTAAGGGATTGTTTTTATTTGTTAGATTTAGGCGATTAAACAATTTGAATAAATAAATAATTGTTTGTTAAATATAATACGAGTTTAAGCCATAATTGTTACACCATATTGGATCTGGGTGCGCGAGTCGTTTTTTTTAGGTTTTCATGTAAATTCAGAGATCTAGTAATTTTTTCTCTTTGTCAGCAGGGCTTCAGTAATTTAATTTTTTTTAATTTGTTTTCATGATTTCTACCAAACGCCAAATTAAGAATTTAAAAGAATATTAAATTTATCAAAAACGAAATAAGTAACTAAAAAACTAAAAACAGTTCACCAGAAGATCCAAAATTAACCGGAATATTAAAATCCAACCAAGAAATTCAACAAAAATCGAAACGCTGCTCAAAGTAAATCTAAAATTCACCCAGATTTGACAAGTTCATCACCAAAAGAAAGAATTTGCCAAAAATCTAAATTTAAAGAGAAAATTAAATTAAAAAAAATCTTTTAAATCTTTTAAAAATCACAAAAAATTTAAATTTTACCAAAAACAAATTGACAAGAATAACCAAAGAAGCGGACACTTTATACAAAATTGAAAGTTCACCAGGAAATGGAAAATTCACCAAAAATTTCAAAAGTGTGAAATTCGCAAAAAAAACCCGTCCCGAATATATCACTTAAGCAGTTCTTTCCGCCATTCGGCTCACAAAAAATTAATCCGAATTTAAGTAAATTTTGTGGTGAAATTAATTAAATGAATTTTTTTTTAATGAAGCCAACCAGAAACCAGATAAGAACGGTAGAAAAATAGATTTAAATAAAGCAACCAGGGTATGAGATATCACATTAAGGCCATTATATGGCCTCCTTAAAATGGTCGCCTCGGCTTCGCTAGCAGTAATTGAAAATGATTTTTTACAAAATGGGAAGAGAACGAAAAATGACACTGAAGATGGCACATAGCCGAAACCGGTTTGAATCCAAACCAAACTTGACAAGGGATGACGGAAATTCGTTCCAAATTTCTACATCAAAACACCCTCTCGGAATATCAAATCAAGAATCAAAATGGGGATCTTCGCTGGACTCTAGGCGTTGTTTCTGGTTGTCCGACCTTAATTCTAGCGTCAGTACTATATTGTACGACTGTAGGTCATGGTTGGGTATTCATGATCGGCGCCGAATCGACTTTTCTGAGCCTTCCTTTATATTCGGCGCCACGGCGTCTATGTACCAGTCTTGCACCAATCTCTGGCTGATTTCTGGTTTAAGGTCAAAAATCATGTACTCACGCTCAAATTTTGTCCACGGGGCGACGAATTGTCTTAACACTGAAGCCATGACCGCGACCGACCCATTGCATATTTACGAGTTATTTTGATAACGTTTTTTTTTAATAATTTTCACACGTTCTTCAGTGGCACAAAAATAGATGGAGTTGCGATAGGGCTTTGAAATTCGGTACACTAGCAATAAATGCTTTACTTAACACAACTTGTAATTTTTCAGAGGACACGCCCACATCCCACATGTTGTTAAATTTAAAATGTTATATTACCTACATGTGTGAACGCAAAGTTAGGAAAATATGCACATGTGATACAAACAACAGCAGCAACTACGACATCAATTTTGAATGTAAGCCCAGCAAGGATTTCAAGTCCTGCAAATATGTCAAACCATTAGAATAATAACTAATTGTATCATATAATTTAAAATTGAAATTATTAAAAGAACCAGCTCTAATTTTGTAGCAAGTTTTTGCAGCACCCAGGCTATTATACCGCTAATTATAGGTGTTTATTTTCCAAGGCTGCAATTGATATAGAGATGACGTCGCAGTTGTATGTGATCGGTCGATCTCGGTAGCCTACTCTCTAGTCCCAAACGTGGCCAACTCACTGCATAATTGGCCTACATGTTGAGGTCTTTTATCAACCAAATTTATCTCTTGCGCCCCGGGGTTCAAGAACTTTTAACTAGCGATCATGGATTTATCGTTTAGTTCCAATCAATAAAATTAAATTAATTCAAACTTTATCCATTTTCTATAATCTTGTTTTTTTTCCATTTCATTAAATTTCTCTTCAACTTATTGAATTATTGATCATGCCACAAAATACAACAAAATAAAATAAATTAAATATTTCTCTTGTCCACCAGAATGCTTTGTTCAGGCCACAATTAATTCTTTAACATGACAATGGAAATAATTTAATAATAATCTCTAAGTATGATGATGCAAATGCTGCCTAAAATGTTCAGAAAAGGCGTGATCACTACCATATTTCTCTGATTAACTAAATGAAGAAGAAAAGAAATAAGAAAATTTCTTTTTTATTGTATCTGTGGTGTTACAAAGGCTAATGTGATTTTAATCGGAGCTGGAAATTACAAACTCACATGTAACAACATCATAAAAAATAAAAAATAAAAAATGGTGAATGGTGAATGGTGATGATGAAGCTGAAGATTTTCTTTTTAAGGCTGCAACTAATTTATGTGTAAATAGGATTTTTTATATATTCTTTGTTCATCTACTTTTATGTTGTATTGTAATTCATAAGAGGCAAATAATACCGGCATTTGATTAAAAAAAAACAGGCACTCGTTTTCTAGAAATAAAAATGACCAACAGCCTACGAGGTGAGTTCAAAAATTTATATATTTATACAATTTATAAATTTATAATTATTTAGCTTTAATTGCTTTACGGTTAAATTCCAAGATTCTCCTAATATTATTTCGTACCACCATACGTTGTCAGAATTGATTCTAGACACACTGTCAAGAGCTGTGTTTAAACATAAAAAAATTAAGTATGAAAATTTGTCTGAGTAGTGGATGAAAACATCACAATTCGAATACAAAAGCAAAGGCTCAAGGCTAAGGATTAACTTGATTTACTGATACAAATTGAAGGAAATAAAACTGGTCAAGTATGTAAATATTTACTCAGGCAGTTACTTTCTTCTTACGCAAACATATTCATTTCTCTCTCTAACGGTTAGAGTGCCAGCCTTAAGTCAATTGTTGCACCCACAGTGCAAAAATTTTTTAAGTTTTACTCTTTAAGATTTTACAAACATATTTTAATACATTGGAATTGACTTAAATAAAAACGTAAGGATTTGTTTTTTTTCTAAATTTTATCATAAATATTACATTTCATCAACTTTATTTTGATATCCAGTTCATTTGCTTTTGACTGCCTTTTGCGGTGACTTTTTGCTTTTAGGTTTCGAAAGTAATTATCAAGTGTACGAACATGATCGAGTTAGGTTGAATATTGACGACGTAGTTGCTGCTGTTGTTTGTATCACCTGTGTATATTTTCATAACTTTACGTTCACAAACGTATCTAAAATAACATTTTGAAATTTAAGGACATATTGTAGGTGGGCATGCCCTTGATCTGATTTGATCCAAATATTATAATTTTTTCTAACTAAGGCATTTTATGCTAGTGTAAAAATTTTCACAACTCTATGACAACTCCTTATCGTTATATGGGATCAAAGCACTGTGCAGCGTCTACAGCATATAGGCAGCCTTATGAAAATCAAACTGAAAAATTGTAATGTGTTCTTATTTATATATTTTTTTATCAACAGCTTGGCTTGTATTGTCTTGCATCTCGACATATACTATTTTACTTAAGAATATTGCTTCAACATTTTTAATGTTAAACTCCTCTAGCCGAGCTTTTGAACCCTCATTATTTAAGGTTTCAACTCACCCCAACGGTTTAAGAAGATCTAGAGTCTCCCACTAAATGAGTAGAGCAAAGTGTAAACCTAAAACGTTCAATAGCCGCCATTTATGGGCAGGTAAAATCCATATTCCTTCAAAAATGCCGATGATCATAATGAGCTAGTTGCTGTCCGAAATATCAACCCGTAATTTCAGTAAAATTTTATCTCAACATGATGGTTCTGTTTGCCACAAGGTCGAGATTTTGTCGAGCAGTTACTATCACGTAATGGACTGGTGCAATAAATGCTTCTTCAACTGGGGCTAAGTAAAGTCCGAAATCTACTGGAGTTCTAGTTGGAAAATTGTAAGCCAGCTATTCTTGAAGTCGAATGTAACAAATTTTATTCTGGTGATGACAATATTGCTGAGGTTAACGAGATGTTCTGTACCGCTTAGAACTAAGATAAAAAAGGGGATTTTTGCCTCAAAGAGTTTTTTTCTTTTTTGCCAACTAATTCTAATACTGCCGCCATATCGAAGAATAGAAAAAACATGATTTTGTTAAATTGAAATTGGGCATGGTATTTATACCTTCTAACACAAATACACTTACAGAAATATTTATTTCTTCAGCTATAAATTGAGGCTTTTCTTATTGTTGTTTTTTTTCTACGAGCAACATCATCTACATGTTTCTTATTCCATTTTTATTTTGCGTTTGGTGCTGGAGTGATAAATTGTTTTAATTTGGTTTATATGTTGGTGTGTTTTTCTTGTTCGTCCGCTGTTGTTATTGAGGTGGTGTTGTCGTTAATAAACCTCTCCATTTTTATGGCCGTTAATTACTTTTTTATAATTTTATTGCCTGGTTTGAAGTCATATGCCATCTTTAAATAGTTCCATCCATATCAAGGTATTTTTTTTTTCTTTCTTAATTTTTCAGGTTTAATGGGTGTATATGTGTGTGTCTTCAAATGACTAGTTACAATTCATGCTCGTTTGAAAGCGTATGAAGTGATGTTTTGATTTTAGTTTTAAAATTTTTATGTTCTGTGAAAATAAAATTTAGAAATCTTCTCTAACCCCAACGGAAATTATAAAGTGGAATTGGTCGTTTTAAGCTAGAAAAAGCAAATAACGCTTTAAGCAAAATTATTTCAGCTCCGTTTAATTGGTTCTTGTTACTAAATAGAGTCGAGTTTAATGACTTTGACCACATTAAAATTTAAAGTTTAAAACACTTTTCACTTAGCAGCAGATAATTCTCAAGAAATGTCACAATTTTTTTGTGTTTTATGGAGGCTTTTTAAGTTGCGCTTATTGCATCAACTAGAGTTAAAATTTTCTAATTAATTAAGATCAAAGATGCAAAGTATTTGTTGTTATATTTGACTTTAATCCAATAAGTGGCCAAAGAAGCCAAAGACGGTTAACGGCAAAAACGGAATCTCTCTGGCCTGTATTGTGAATCTCTGTGGCCATTCTTAATTGCCCTTGGCGTTTTTCTAAACCAAATTGATTTATGTAGCGGCTTTTTTTAGCAAGCACCCTGCATTCGAAATCCACATTTCTTCAAAATTTATACTAAATGTTTCGTTACTATTTTTGTAACGAAATAATAATTCGCAGCAAAACTGAAATAACGAATAAAAATATCGAAGTGTTTTCAAACCATCCTATGAATTGAGGGCTTTCAAATTTGCAAAAGGATTTTGTGCTAAGAAATATTTTCAAAAGCAGCTTCGCCTACTGAAGCTTCTCCGCATTAATGGTTTTCGACTGGGAACCGGCTTCATAATGATGGAAAGATTAATGGAGAAACGATTAAACGATTTAATTGTATCGGATTTTTTTCCATTAAAGCAGATTCAGTCATTCATTTTCAAATTCAAAAAAACATAAACAGTAAAAATCTTTAATTAGCCGCTAAAGAGGTTTTTGAGACAAATCAATTTAGAGTCGGCATTTTGAGCCAGTTAGAATATGAAACACTCATTTATATTGACAGCACTAGACCCCAGACTTAAAAACGCCTATTTCCAAGATCCATTTGCGCTATCTTCGATTATGGAAGACGTAAGTAACGAAATGATTGAAGACTCGTTGAGACGCAAGTTTTGAAAGAGTAAGCGGTTGCTTTTGCTGAATGTTTTACCACAGGGGCTTCAGTAGACTGTTTTGAAACAACACCTTCGGATGATAGTTATGCCACACCGCCTTCCGCTACATTTTTGATAAAATGGCTTTGGCTGTTTGTTTTTTTTTTTGACAAGGCGGCCTCAGCTGGCTGATTGTTTCGGGGCAGTGGTTTCGACTGTCTGTTTTGGTTAGTTAAGTTAGCTACAGCTAGATTAAGAGAATTTCACCACCTTCCGAAAGCAGTCAGTTCGCAGAAGTCGAATAGCTGTCAAAGACAGGCGTGTAGCTGCCGGTTGTTAACTATGACAAATATTGTAAAATAATTAAAACGTAAATAAAAAAAAATACACATATTTTTTGCCTCCAGAATGGTTAAAGCGATTAAGTTTTACTTAAGGTTTGTGGACCCGTAAGTCGATCCTGAACATAACTGAGCGGGATACTTTTTCGACTTTGGACAAAATCACATTACAAGCTGTTATTCCAACGCTCCAGTTCTCGAGTTAAAACGAGATGTAGTTAAATGAAAGCAACATTTCTCCTTAACCTTTACACACTTGCACAAAAATATTGTTGGGCACTTCTGTAACATCAGAGCGCCTTTTTTAAAACCAGACGCAACCGCTACGGAAAAAAACAGATCGACTACAAAATGCTTTTGCACCAAAACAAAGAATTTAAATAAACTTTTTTTTTGTGATACTGTAAATAATTGTTTGACTAATCATATTGTCCGACTACTCATAAGATTTATTATTTGATTAATCCTTTTTTTTTTGCCTTCGCCAATGAAGGCCTCGAATGGGTTATTTTATAACGAAATAACTGCCAAATTGCAAGGAAAATAATTGGAAGTTTTTTAATTTTTTGTTGGGTGTTTCATTATTTGCGAGTTGTTTTATAGTAGTATAATTTCCATCGATTTAGATTTTCTTTTTATTTTCAATGTTGTAGTTCATTCTTCGATTTTTGTGGTCTAATTTTTTTAAGCCGAGAAATCCCTTAAAAAAGTTATTTCTTAAGAATTATTTAAGAGAAAAGTTTACTTGATTAGAAGGTGTTTTAAATATTTAAAATTCTCTTAATTTTAAGTTTCTTATTTTAATTGCATTATATCATGCTTGTTTCTTAAGTCTTTTGATTTAAGAAGGCCTCTCTAAAAACATATAAAGCTTGTAGCTTAAGTCTTTCTTATATTTAAAGCATTTGTTACTAAAATTGCTAAAAATTCTTATTTGAATGATAAATTTACTTAACTTTACTGAAATCAAATTAGTAAAATTGCACTTTAATGTTTTAAAACTGCGTTTTAAAACACTTTTTATTTTCTAACCTGCCAATTAGTATCATTTTATTTATCGCACTCATTAAGTAAAAAATTAAGTGAAATTGAAAAAAACAAACGTTTGCTGAGATAAAGTTGTAAAAAAATTTTAACTACTCTACCTAATTAAGTTGCGTTAAAAAGAGCGTGTTGTTTGGCGATAGAAAAAGATATTTGATATCAAATCATGCTAAGCTCATTATTGCTGAAAAAAAAGAAATAAATACAAACACTCAATCAAATTTATATTAAAATATACAATCAACAACATACATGGATACATAAATTAACAAAAATATATGTGAAATTTTAAGCAAACTTAACAAGCATCAAATAGACTAAATTAAAACTTAGAAGGTAAAACGACAAATGAAACTTAATCAATTAAACAAGATGACTGCATTAGCTTTGTTCTAAAAAGTCTAGTTTTTGTTAACGAAACTTAAAATTGCGAGACTCAGTTCCAATTAAAATTTTAACAAATTTGACAGCCTTAAGAAATTTATATAACAACATCAAAACAAATGAAATTAATTTCAAACTAATGAAATAATTTACCAGAATAAGCCATAAAATTTCAAATTAAACTTGTATGAGAATATAACACTAAAACAGATATTGGTTTTGTGCGTACCAGCGTATAATCATACAAACGTCAACAAGTTCATTAACTTCTGAACCTGCGTTAACACTTAAGGGGCCAAAACTTTTAAAATCTAAACCCATATAAAATCTCCAAAAAAAAAAAAATGTAAAAAAAGCTTTAAAACGTACACACAGCCCAAAAAATAAATAAAAAATCCATGTAATAAATAAATCCTCAAAGCATTAAATATGTTGTATGATTAATGATGTATAAAGTTTTATGAATAAAACAAGACAACAAAAGCCACACTTTTATGTTCATACTAATGCTTTTCTGCATTTTAGCCATCATAATATTTTGTTCGCTTAACAATTTGCAGCCGCAGAGCCACCAACAAGATATTGCTGGCTATAAGAGTCAAATGTTCAAGTGCTATTGCCGTTGCCGTTGCAGTTGATTTTCCTTATTCCTTTCCACTTCATGTTTTCTATAGATTTCCTACCATTTATGTTAAAAGTAGCCTTTGGCTTTGACTTTGGTTATTTATTTATTTCTTTATTTTTTATTTTTCTTCTAAAGATATTTATGCATGTATTTTCAATAATTTTTATATGGCGTAGGAACCAAAAGAAAGAAAAATACTACAATATATATGGCTGGTTTAATTGAGTACTCTTAGGTCTGTTGATTTATCTTGTAACATCCAAGATGTTTTATAAGTCGAGTTCAACGGCTACAAAATGTATGATGTCTAGAACAAGCATAAAGTGAAGATTTTTTTCTTCTTAGAGACTCAGTTAACGGCTGGAATGCCAAGAACAAAAAAAAATGAAAATTGATTTTATTACAGAAAACCATAAAATCATTAAATTTTGGAATCCAAGGAAGGACCGTGAATAGAAACTGAGCACGATGACAATCCATACACCTCAAAAAAAGCTTTATCTTTTGCATAAAAATTAAATTTAGACTTTTACTTTTGAGAAAATTAATTGATTCCGTTGTTACGTTTTTACGCTCCGAAATATATTTTTAGACTTCTGAGCTTTTTCTTTTTGCCTTTACCAATTTTGCCCTTAAGAACTTTGATTTGCAAGTTCACAAATGTTCATATATAAAACTTGTAGTAAAAAAAGTGTAAAAATTCATGATAAAATATATACAGGGGCTCTGCTTATGGCCATGATTTAGAAGAAGTAGGCACAGATCCAATCAAAGCCTTTGGGGCAGGTTAAATTTAGGCAAATTTTGAATAAAACAAAAAATTTACATTGATCGTTTTTGTGGATCATTAATGATTTGGAGTTAATACTATTTGAAAAGCAGTGTAGATATCCTACGAACTCTGGAAACTTTCAATCACACTTTAAAACATCAAGTTCGTACAGATTTCTTTATCTAAGTGTTACCGAGTTTATTGTCAAACAAAAAGCGAAACAAAATCACTGCATACTTCAATTTCAAAAACAAAATTAATACGAGCTTCAGAAATGAATGACTATTGGTTATTGTCAATATGGTTTTGATTTACATTTCTTTAATACAGCAAGAACAACTGAAGAGCAATAAACATCTTCCCATTCTGACCCCTTTTTGTAAGTCGTATTTCTGGATAAACTTTTAACAAATTAACTACTTACGGTTAATTGGTCGTCATATATCTAGTGGTGGCAAACAAAATTATTAATCGACTAATTAATCGTATGTAAAATTATTAATTGCAATTAATCGGAAAAAATTATGGATTATTTTGGCTTAAGTTGAAAGTTATCATAAATAATATAAAATATATTTAAAATTTTCCAAAAACAAAAGAAAGTTTATTAAAAATTTTTATTCGGTTTAAAGTTTAAGAGATTTTTTAAATTGATTTAATTTAAACAGCGTTAAAAAAAGAAGAGTTTAAGAAGCTTTGTAGTCAATATATTCCTTTTTTCCGCAGCGGTTGCGCCTGCATTGAAAAACAGAAGTTCCAACCAGAAAACAACATTTTTGCCCAAGTGCGGAGAGGTTAGGTTAACACTGTTTTCATTTCATCCCATGCGTTTACCAAATTTTGTTTTAATTCTAGAACTAGAGCATTGAGCGAAAAGCTTAGTTCACCTTGAAAATTTGTAGAGTCCATATCCTTTCTTTTTTGCTTGTGACAAAACTCACAAATCGAATTCCATATCAATTGCTTCTACGAGCAATTTCCTCGATACAATTAAATCGTTAATAGCTACAAAATAATCGATAATTAATCGTTTTTCGAATTACCTTGCGATCACTAATAATACATCACTATA
Organism: Phania funesta; assembly: GCA_963932375.1. Classification (NCBI taxonomy): domain Eukaryota; kingdom Metazoa; phylum Arthropoda; class Insecta; order Diptera; family Tachinidae; genus Phania; species Phania funesta. The sequence continues at coordinate 86,840,114 of OZ010654.1, read as the reverse complement.
ATCTGGCAAGTGCCAGTTAGCAACATGTTTGATATAGAACTTCAAATTAAGAATAATAAAATTAAAACACGTAACTGCGGCAAAGCAAAAGCAAGAAAGTACCTTTTTATGAATACAGAGTTCTTATAAAACTTAATTTTTCACCAGAAAAATCTAATGTTGTCTTTGTAAATGTGAAAGCGCTAGATAACTTTGGTCATGAAATTCATAACTGAAAAGTACTTTTCTTATGGACCCAAATCTGCTTTTTTAATTAATTGGAGATGATATTTTAGCAAAAAAAACAATTTAATTCCAATAGTTTTTATTACTAAATTTCTCTTAAAATTATAAATGGCTTCGAAGTTATCTAATTTTAATAAAAGTGTGATTAACTTTACAAGACTATTGACATACTTTTGGGAAAATATTTACAGACCATGAAAAGTTAATTTGATTTATTATGAGAAATTATTATTAAACTGTTCAAGAATTCAGTTGAAAAGAAATGGAAAATCGTCGGTTGGGTCTTGTTAATGTTTTCAATCAATGTATAATTTAAATAAATTAATTAAAAAATTATTTACAATCGATTTATGATTGAAAAAAAACGTCGAAATTTATTTTTTCTTTTTGAATTTTTTAAAATCAAACAAAATTGTGCCTGAACCGTCTAATTAAGCGGGTTTTATTAACCACGCTGAAAAATCTGTACATGATTTGAAAAAAACTGAAAGCAAATTTAAGCACATTAAGCCTTTTATATTCATCATAGTTTTATTTGAAGTAGGAAAAAACCTTCTTTGCAGACCAGTGTAATTAATTGATATTTCAAGCAATCCAGTAACTGTGAAGTCAAGTCATTTTGAATAATCCAAAAACTAGACCCATGCAGGAGTTATAATGAAAACTCGTTAAGAAGATCTAGAAACTCAGAAGTAGTGAGTGACACACACACATCCATGTCGTATAAATAATTAAAAGTGTTTTTTTTCAATTAATTAAACATTTAATTTAAATTTGCTTTTATAATTTCGACTGCTAGCTTTCGTTTACTTTTCAAGTATGTGGAACCGTACAGTGTTGTCGTCTAATTCGTTCAAGGTTGCTGGTTTGTTGGCATAAAATATTGACTTCATGTAACTCCAGAGAAAATAATCGTACGAGCTTAGTGACCAGTTGACTGGATCATTTTGAGAAATAACGTGTCTGCAAAATGTGTCCTTTAGTAAGACGAGGATTTTTCACGCTGTCCGGCATGTGGTGCCGACCTGTTGCAAAAACATTTTTTCAGTATGCAACCTATCCAATTGAAGCCCTAAACCGTTCGTAATAATGGCTCTGTATCGCTTTGCCCTTGACAAAAACGTTCGCGCTGGCCTTATATAAGAAAAAGTAACAACAAATAATTCCATTAGCCCATAAAGCAAACAGTGATTTGTTGTGGCGTCGGAAGTAACTCACGTAGATTTTACTCACTCCAAACGTGGCAATTTTGCTTATTGACTTTTCTAATGCGCAGAATACTGCGATAAATCAGCTCGCGAACTGAACCACGATATTTGATACAAATTTGCACAATTTTCGAGAGTTTTACTGGTGTTACGATTAAATGATAAACCAAACTGAGCACAAATAATAATAGAATTGGCGGATCTTGCAAGCGTATGACAGTTTATTTTCTATCGGAAAATGGAACGGAATGAGTTTTAAAATTGCATTTTTAAAACTACTTTCGTACAACAGCCAGTAAACTTGCTTTTAATTTCTAGTTACCTTTAAACTATATCAGCATCTTAAGAAACATGGCCTTGCCTTCAAGCAATAAGAGTCATCTGTCCTAGAATTCTCCAACGACTTTTTAACAACGTTATTCTTGAAGTTTTATTAATTTCTGATAACTTAGAAATTCTTTCATGTTACAGAAACTGTAAAATAACTTTTCATTCTCGTAACTATGTCGATTTTCCAATCATTTCAGTTAATCCATTTTGCCTGTCACTGTCACGAAATTTTCTCCTGCCGTTAATCAAGTTGCAAATGTTTTCTGTTCCCATCTCTAGTGGTGGCTTTTCATGTGTTTCTTTATTTTTTACGTTTTTTCGTAAAAAAAAATGTTAAAAGTTAATTATTTGTTGAGAATATTCATAATTTATTTATGTTCAGTTACTCTCTTGCACATGTACGATGTGTCTCAGTAAATTTTACTGCAAAATGTCTTGTGTTACCGCCAGCAGGCAAATAAAAGCGTAGCTTTTGCCAGCACTATTCTGTTAACGTACATGTACGTGTGTGTGTGTGTGTGTGTGTGTGTGTGTGTAACGTGACTAAAAAGCAATGTTCAGCTTTTTCATGTCCAGTATAGATTTCAACGCTATCGAATACAATTAATTAAGTCGTTTAATTTCCTCAGCCAACGAGATGCAAAATAGGTGTCTGTTGTATTTTTCGTGTAAAAAAATCTACAACATTTTTATTTGATTTCATGTTAAACGTTGCAGATGTTTCTTAATTAATTGTTAAAACAACAAGTACATAACAAACGAGTAAACGAAAACCATAAGAAATTGTACACGGAATATTAATAAAATAGAGATTTTAATTGATCAATTAACTATTAAATATATATTTTTTTTTTTAGGTTATTGAATCTAAAGGGGGAACTTTTGTCTTCTTGGCCCAGCACATTTTATTCAATTCTTATGAGAGCTTCATAAAGAGTTAAATGATCGAAGATCCGTCCAGCTGAGTGCCCGACAAAACCAGCAAACAATTGTTGGAAAGATTGTCGAAAATGCCAACCGATCCTGGTGTCTATATTTGATTAAAGCAGAGCGATATTTTGTGCCTGAAACCGAATTCTTTTTGATCAAATGCAGGCGCGAATCCAAGGAGAACAAAAATTTATTAAAAATACAAGTTATCCCACGCGAAACAATTTTAAAATTGTCCCTTTTAAATTACCCTTTCCAAAGGGTAAATATAACTTCGAAATTGACCAGCAATCAGCAGAATGAGACTTCTGAGGGGAGGAAAGCCCCACAAAATCATTAATAATTTTCTTTGATTTCCCTGACGTGAGTGGAATATATTTGTAACCAAAGGCCGATATTTTGGAAAACAAAAATGAGGTTTGCTAAATAATGCAGCCGCTGAAATATCTCTGTTCTTCTCTATTACGGCAAAAAAACGCTTAAACTTTACAGCAAGCACCGAATTCGCTTGTGCTGTAAATTTTTCGTCTTTCTAAAATTCATGTAACGAATTCGCAGAAGGAGTTGAATTCGCAGAAGGAGTTGAAAATGATTTTAAAAGTGGCCTGTGCAAAATTGCATTGAAGATTAGAGGAAACGTAAAAATGTTTGTGTTGCTGCTCAAATTAGTAAAACAGATATCGTTGAAAAGTTTCTATTTCATTCCGGAATCCAAAGCGCTTTTTTATCAAATGGTACGTGAAGTTAACTTCAACAAAATGGACTCTCCAAAAAATAGCCAACATCGATCGCCAAAGAACCCAGAAACGAGAGAGAAGGCTTTTCAACGTTTCTTTCCAATTGTTGAGAGAACTAAAGTGCTCAAACTTAAGCGGCGCGTAATTAATCAGTTGTAATTACTTAGTGTTGTTATATTTATTAGCAAAGACTAATTCCAAACATGACCCTGCGTGAAATTTAAACACCTAAATGGATGATGATAAAATTCTAAAGACTCAATTTAAAAAAAAAAAAAAAAAATATTTCCCAGCGTTGCAAAGACCTTGACTATCACTTTGGCAATTGCCGTCGTGTGTCAGAGCTTACAATTGTACGATTGCATCTAAATAACCATCAAGTGCATGAAAAATTTTAACTGCTTCACATGACCTTGAATGGGCCATAGCAGCTGCATTGAAAGCAAAGACGCCATTGACAACAAGAACAGAAAACCTGCCAGAAATTCTATTTGAATTATGAAATTTCTTCTGGGTATATACAAACATTCACATTAGTACATTTATTAAACTTCTTTTATAAATGAAGGGGTTTCCAACAGGGGTGGCTGGATACCGAAATTTCATTTCAACAAGCAGTATGTGAGGTAAACAGGAAATTAGTTCGTGTTTGTAACGACCATGTCTTCTATGAATTGTGAAATACGACTCAGATCAAATGTCATGATCTTACATCAAAATTTGTATTTCTTGAGTTATGGTGGTTTGCAGTAAATGGCAATGTCATCTTCGCTTGATTCCTAAGTCCTTGCATAGGTAACTTAATTACAACAGCAGTGAACACAGGATACAAGGTAAAATTCGCAAAACATCACACATCATGAATGTATCGTTTCTCTCTTGGTTACTTTAAATTTTCTAACAATATTTTTTTTTTAATTCATAACATGACCTTGTCTGGGGACTATTAAAGTCATGTGTTGCTTCTTATTTAACTTTCCAAATGCGTTCTTGTCCTATTGTGTATTTCCAGGTATTTGGAGACATAACAACCTTGAGATTTAAAGCAGTAGCTTGTTAAGTGCAAACAGTCAGTATTTCAATAATTAAAATAAGTAACCTTTAATAATGGAAATTATTTCTCAAACTCCAGAGACTATTGTTACTTTTTAAAGGAATTCAATAATTGAAACACGTCCCTAACCGAAGTTGATTAATAGTCGTGTGTCAGTTTTTATTTGTCTTAATGAATAAATGCATACTGTGAGAATTTTCAAAATGTTATTAGTAGAAAGGATAGCGAAGTGGCTTGTTAACGTTAGTCGGGTTTTTCTTACTTCCAGGGAGAAAATAGTTGACGAAGTTCTCAATCCAGCTATAATATAGTAGTATATCTGTGCTGATTTCGTTTAAGGACCCGTTTACAGGAGGCTTACGTTTCATTTTCTTTAAAAAAATGTAACCCCTTGAAAATATGTTTTATAAAAACCGATTATGTTTTAGTATTGGAAAAAGTACCCTTCAACTTTAAATTAACAAACATTGGAAAAAATACGCCACAAATACAGTATCTATTATTAATGTATGGGGGGATATCGAAGCAGACCACTTACTTTCTGGGTCCCTTTTCGACCCCCATTTCGCTCCTAAAATTGATTGATCAGGGAACCGATCCGTAATCACAGCTACCTTATATTCAATTGAGTCGCGTGCTAGCCCTAGCCTTTACTCTTAACTAAAGTGATTTCAGGCTGTCGACTGGTAACTGTCGACACTCTTCCTCATCACGGCGTCTTTTGTAATTGCTATCATTTGTCTAAGGCTTAGTTCCCCCATGGCATTCACATCTAACAAGTGTCTGCCCGTGGTCTTAACCCTTTCCACTCCAAGGCTGTTTTTATTTTTATTCCACCAGCTCCACGCTAAAATTACGTTTTTTTTACTTTTACGACGCGAACATATAACGGTGCGATAACAACTAGTTTTATTATGTAGCATCGATAAAATTTAATTGAATTATAGTATCTCACGTTTTTAGAATATTTTTCATTCATTCGTGATTCAAACATTTTAGTAACAAAAATCCCTCCTGTTTTAAAATTTTCCGCAAAAAGAGGTATTACACCATGTCGAGTATCACTCGACAGTGGAGCTAGTAAAACAAAATCAGTGTCGAGTGACACTCGACATTGGAGTGGAAAGGGTTAAGCCTTATGCTAGCCAGTGCTGGACATTCGCACACAATGTGCGCTACGGTCTCAGCCTCTTCCGGGCATAGTCTGCAAGTATCATCTTCTACGACTTTCATGTTAGCCAGATGGTACTTGAAGTTTCCATGTCCTGTCACTAACGCAGTGATCCAGCTTAAAGTAGCCCTATTATATCCGAGCAACTTGCTGGCCTTCCTGCCAGGAGGAAATACAGTATTTAATAATATTGTTAAAAATTCATTTGAAGTACTTTTTGGAAAAGTACTATTAAAAAAAAATACACAAATAGATAAATTTGAAATATCAACTTTTGGAAAAGCCCTTCTTGTCAACAGATTTAAGTTTAGTACCTTTTAGTAAAGTATTTACAAAAAAGTACCTTTTAAAAAGTATTCTTTAAAATATTGCATATAATAAAAGTATCAGCTTTTAAGTAAAACCCTTGAGACAGAACATTTAAGTGAAGTCCCTTTTAGTAAAATATCCCTATAGAATAAGCATTCAGAAAAGTACCAATTAAAAAGTAGTATATAAAAATACGCAGATAAATAAATAATTTTAACTTCAAAAAAATATATTTTGTACAAAACATTTAAATAAAATAAAGTATCTTTAAAAAAGTACCATTTAAAGAAATATATGTGTAAATTAAATATATCAACTATTAAATAGCATTTAAAAGAAAGTAGGAACTAGTCCGTTTACCAGGCAGAATGGCTTGGATTGCTACATGCGTTGAAGCACCTAATGGAAAGTCGGGTGCATATAAGAATAGTTCTCATTGCACTTGACATTTAGTCGGTTATAAAACGCATGAAGCAATTGAACGTATACTCCAAGCTAGTGCTGAAATGTCTCGGTGAATGAGGTATCGTTGATGTGGATTAAAGCGCACATAGACACAGCTGGGAAAGAAGCAGCAGACCAATAAAAAGAGGAGATGTGCTGTGCCAGAACCCAGGGTAGACTAATTAAACCTGAAAAGGTGGAGGGAGGCTACCACATCTAGACAGACTCGACTGATCCTCAAACAGGTCATAGAAACTTCAAGCATTTAAGCCCTAAGCCTTAGCCGAATGTCAGCAATTACAAGAGACTCTGTGATGGGGAAGAAGATCGGCAGTTATCTGACGACAGTCCGAAATAACTACAGTCACGACTGAAGGCTAGTGTTAGCACGAGAGTCAATGAAAGTAAGGTACATAGTCGAGAATTGCAAATCGAATAGATAAAGTGTCTGCCGTCATTGCAAGTCAAATTTTTCTTTGTAATTTTCAAGGTTATTAAAAGCCGATTTTAAATAAATGTTTTAAATAATAAACGGGTATAATATATTTTATTAACTTTAAAAAGCTGGCTGGCATTTTATTTGTCACTAAGCATCTGTTTTCCACAGACTCAATTAATTGAGTTCGTTTTCTAAGTCTTTAGTTTAAATTAATAAATTATAGAGACGCAATATAGAGACGTAATAAATAAGCATTTAAATGAAACCCTAAACAGAAGTGCAAACAAAAAAATTCACATGTTCACACTGAATAATGGAGGAATTGTGTGAAATGTTAAACAAGAATAAGGAGTTTTCAGAGCAAATTTGTATGAAAGAAAACGTGAAATATGCAAAAAAAAAAACTCCCTAAAAGTTTATACAAGTACAGACAAGAGGGATGTGTGAATGGACGAGTGAGAAACAAAGTGTTATCTCCATTAACGCATATAAACAAATTAAGTCACACAAACGACTAAATGGCCTTAAGTTCACAACGAAAAATGGGAATTCAACCACCTTTTTGTAGACTTAATTCTTAAAATAATTAAAATTCAAAAATTCGATGCACGAATGAGAAAGAGATAAAAGTTGTGAGTTTCTAAAAAGTGCTAATAGTTAAAAAAATTAAAAAAGCCGACGCTTTTACCACTGTCGAATTATTAATGTACTAGCATTGAAGCTTTTTAATACAGCAGCTTCTTTTTCTCAGCTGGTTTCTTAAAATTTTTAAATTCAAATCTTCAACGAAATGAAATTGATTTTAAACATGCGAGTAACATAACAGATTCTTCAGTGCCAAATAATGATGTATTTGTTGTAAGTGTAACATAAATAAATGTCCTTAAAAATTAATTCGTGAAGGTTAAGCTACTGATTGAAAAGCCCAGGCTTTCTAAACAAAAAATGCCTGTCAATAAATCAAATAAAATGTGCCACACGACCCTAGTCAAGGTTGTACTAAAAATTAGAAAACAATCTCAAGGATGTTAAAAGAAACTATTAAGTACATGACAACACGGACGCTATGGGAGTAAAACTCCTGTAATTTTCTTCCAATGATTTTTTTAAAGTGTAGAGTATTTTAGACTCCTGTCAAGATACTGTATTCTTCGTAAAGGTTTGGTTCTCACTTACATTTAAGATAACATATTAATTTAATGCTGACAATGTTATATTGTCCATAAAATCATAAACCGACACACGACGGAAATTACTATCAGTCAGGGACGTCCTTGAATTTACCTTGGAAAGCAAAATGAATTACAAAGTATTTAATAGTCTTGGCGGCCAGAGAATATTTAAATATTTAAAGTGAACCACTTTTCTCTTCAAACCAATAAAGGTCAGAGCCGCACCATTTCGCTTGCCTTTTAAGAGGAAAAAACTGATTGGCGTGTTCCTCTATTGGGCTATCAGAAGAAAGCAAATTAGTTGTTTTCTCTTAGAATTTAAGCGAATGTTAACGTACTACCTGCTCCAGCTGTAACATATTCTTATACAACAAAATTTGAAAACAATTTTTGCTTTCGTTAAAAATTAACACCCTCCCCCCAATGCTGAAGCTGATAAGGGCTGCAGGTATTTGCTGTTTTAAAAGATTTTCAAGATTTTCCAGTTATAAGTTATGTCTTATAAAGTGTCAATCATGAAATTTAGGGATCTTACTTGTGAAGGCAGTGGCATAGAAAATGTTTAAAGGTTTTGATATTGATTGAATCATAGAAAAATTTCAAACAAAAGCACCGAAAATATGGCAACATTTCCATACTGAAAAAAGGGGAGAAAATATATAAAACAGTATGGCAGCAATTGTTAATTTTGTTCATAAGGGCTGTTGGGTTTACTACAACCACACATCCCAATATACAAAGAACAAACGACATTTGAGAATTAGCTTTATTAAAAAAGCAACAAAACCACTAACAACATGCAACAGCTGCTTTCCTACAAGAAAACAATAAATTAATAAAACTAATAAAACCGACGGTGGTGGTTATTTTTAATAAAACCATCATAGCCATTTCAAAAAAAGCAACAATAAAAAATTACTGGAAACAACGGACATGGAATTTGTCATGGAAGCCCGACCTATTGAGTTAAAAGTGTATGATAAACTCATATTGGAATGACAAGAAAGAGACAGGCTTATGATATTCCACAAGAAAAACTGAAAAAGACTATTAAATGCATGAAGGGGATTTCCAGTTTTATATATAAAAATTAAATTTCCAATATCGAATTTTCGAATTTCAGTCAATATGCCATCCTCGTCTAACATTTGGGTAATATGCAGCAAGCACAACGATGGGGAAAATATATGTAGGTACTTGAGTAGAAAGGAGGAAATTCATTTTTATTTAATGGCTGCCCTATGCTGTTTTATATATATTTTGTGTAGTACGACAAGAATATAATTCTCTCGCTCTCCCTCTTTATCTTAGGTATTTTGAAAAAAATTATGTGTTACTTATGTTTATGGTTAAAAGGTGTGTGTGTACTTTAATGATTATGTTTGTTTTTTTTGTTTTCTTTACTCTATCTAGAACTTAACGCCTTAGTTAATGTTACTTAAACATATTGAATATTAACTTTTCAAAACTAAATTGATTATTGTAACTCGTTTTGGTCCATACATCTTGCTTGTTTCTGATTTTTTCTTACTGTGATTATTTTTAAATAAATATGTCGTGCTCATTTCACGTTGCTGCATGGATGATTACGATTAGTTTGAATGTGAGGAGTTTGTTATATGTATGTATGTATGTATATATACTATTTTTCAGGCTCTTTTAAAATACATAGCTATTTGCCTTGCGTCTAATTAAAATTTATTGTCAATTTGTTAGGTAAATAAATTTAAAAAATTGATGTGTGTATTGAAGAAAAAATTTAAGATTTTTGTAGGTACTTATGAAGAATTTTACAAAAAACAATTTTTTTTATTTTTAGCTATTGTGAAAATTTTGAGGTTTTCTTTATATATAATGAAAGTCTTGCGATCTGCTCATAGAACTTTATAATTTAAAAATCCAATTTGTTTTAAAATTAAAATTATTTCTACTTTTGAATTAAAACTTTGCACATTTAACATTTACAAAATATACAAATACAAATTCGGAATAAGCATCTAAAATGTTTAATTGTTTATTTAAAAAATTAAAATCACAATTAACTTCAACGAAAGCATTAAAAGTATCTCTGCTTTCAATTTGAGACAAACAAAATTTTCTGAAAAACAATATGTAGTTCACACACAGCCGCATTAAAATCCCAGACAGTATAGTTTCATTTAATGATGATTTATAAATGCCATAAGATTTTGTGATGGGAAAATTAAATTCATTTGAAATTTTTTTTTTTAACATTGTGTCACAAATTTGCTACAAATTTCTTTATTATTTTGTTGTTTTGTTATTGTTAATTTACTGCCTCTATTTTTGGAATAGTTTTCATGTAATTTTGCATTTTCCATACGAGTCAGCAACTAATTGATATTAAACATTCGTTAGGAAAATTTTTCATTTTTCAGTTGGGCTACCTTATAGTGAATATTAAATTCGAAATTATTATTATACGGTTGCAATCACTTTAATAAAAATAATATCCGCAATAGAGTATTCCGAAATGGTGATGAAATTATTCAATTTCCTAAGCAGCCTACTACTGCCGATCGTAGATCAATGAGTACTGTCAGATGGTAGCTAAATTGAGAAGGCCTAGAGTGCTAATTGGGAGTTGCAACACTACGATCGGATGCTATGGCCCAATCAGCCACACATTTTAAATATCAACCATTACAGAAACTTGTTCAAATATTAACCAACAATAAATAAGGCTACAATTTTTGTTTATTAAGAATTGAGTGGTTGGAGTTTCATTTCAGTTGTAAGCTTTTAAAAGTTTATGTAGTTATTAGGCTGATCGACTGTTTTCTTTTGGTTTATAGTGGTCGAATTTTTTGAAATGGCGATTCTTCGTATGTCGAATGTTCCGACTTTTATACATTGAAAGAACTTTTTACTTGACTAAAACTTTTATATAATTAAATTTTTTAATATTTTTGTGAATTTTATTGGTCAGAGTCAGAAAAAAGTTCACAGTGCCGCCAATACGGCTTTGTGCAATAAGGTGGCAGCGATTTGAATAGGGATGATAAATTGGATTTTCAAAGTTGGACTTTTTAGATTGATTTGTACTAAGTGTCACCAGGGACCAAAATCATCGTCAGCTTTCGCAAACACCAGCAGCCGACATAATGGTCCTCATCCAGGATATAGCACCACTATGTTGGCCTGTAGTTTTTATTACAGAGTAACACTTTACCCCACAGGTACATATATGTCGAATTCAATGGCTCTTTAGCAAAAGAAACAAACGTGATCGCGCTGGAGTCATGGTGTAGGAATGTTTGTCCGCTGCAGGTATCGGCAAAGTCGTAGATATATAAAACAAAATAGACAGCAACATATTTATAAATATTACTCTCTTTCAGTAGATACTATTCACTTATTGGTCTACGTTATTCACCTCACACATCTACAACCCATTCTCAATGCCCAGATCGTAAAATTCATACGCATCTGAATCTGAAAAATGAGAGTGTTTCTTGCAAAAATGAAAATAGTCAGGCAGGATATAATATGCCGTTATTGGATCAAAAAGATGCGAGAACACCATAAGAAGTTAGAAAAATTTTGATTAAGAGAAGTTACTATAGATCAATAAGCTAAAATTGATTTGGAAGGAAAATAATAAACCAATAATAACAACCCATGTAAACAAATATAATTTTAGATGTTTTACACTGCTATAAGTGACGAACAGTTCGCTCCAGATAAAGTGACGAGCAATTTCCTTTTTATATATTTTTTATTTGAAGTCAAGTTAATCTAAAGCAGGCGTTAATCAAGGTGGGTGAAAAAGGGGATATTACACCTCAAAAACCATTAAAAATTAACATTTTCCATAACAAAAAATTAGAAAAATTAAATAATTGTTTCTTTTGTTAATACAATTAAAATTAAATAAATACGTTACATAATCATTGACAATTCTTAAATTTTGTGCTTGGGCAAATTTGTGGACATAGCAATTCTTAAACCCTTAAAAAAGCAAACGATTATAAATGAACATTGTAGTTTTTTAAAAATCCAGTTAAACGATTTTTAGAAAATTTTAATAATAAAACCGGGTTTTCTGAAATTTCGTATATTCGTACTATTTGAAAACCGGAACATGTCGAATAATTGATTACTCTAGTAGCTTCCTACAGTATTTAAAAAGAAGGTTTGCCTAACAAAAAACGTCTTATTTTATATCAACATTTTCAATAATGTGTTATACAAAATTTCTCTTGTCAATTTTTTCCTAAAAAAAAAATACCAAATTCATTTTCAAATAAAAAATTTTTAATACCATAAATTTGACCCCCGTTTTAATTTGCAAATAAACTTTTTAAAAATATTTGAAAAGTTTGTTAAAAAAATATAAAGTTAAAAGTCAAACAATTACATTCAGACGACAGACAGCACAACACGTATAAATTGAGATTTGAAAATAAAATCATCAACATTTATTTGTTTTATCTTTTGGATACATGCAAGCCTTGTTGTTGCTGTTGTTGATAGCTTTGACAGGCCCATGCATAATCAACTAACAGACACTCACAAGCCCGCACACACGGATACACAGGCTTAAGCAAAAGAAAAACCCCACTTTCTATTAAGGAAATCACAGAAAATTTCATTAAAAAACAGCAGATTGTAAAAGTAAATGAAAATGACAAAGTAAAAATAACATTATTTACTTTTCTAAATCAACAGCAACAACAACAACATCATTTAATTGCAATGTGTATTCCAAATGAAAGCTGCAATGAGAGAGTGAGCTAGAAATGGAAAAAAATTCACCGCTGCAAGACGAACAAAAGGCAGAAGAAAAGAATTCAACGTTTTATATAATTGAGTTGTTGACTGGTACATGAAGATTAAGAAAACTCCATGGACTTTTTTGGGCTGGAAAAAGGGGAATCAAATAACTACAAAACTTTAGTTATCTCTCTCTATCTTTACTTGTACTCTGTGTAATGCGGTTGTGAGCAGAGTTTAGTTATATAATCCTCAACTTAAACTCCTCCTTTTCATCAAGCAATGTTTTCTCTCACTCTACATAGTTGTAGGCAATGTGAAAGAGACAAATATATAATCATATTTGTATATATTCTTTCTGGCATGTTGTTAGTGCGGCCGCTGCTGCAGCTAAAACAACTGTATTTTTCTTTTAATAAAGTTATAAAGTTCTTTAACAAGCCCTTCTCTTCAATTATGGTTAATTTTGTTGTTATTTTTTTCTTGTAATGTAAAGAGCATATGTGAGCAGAGTTGATCAGGGTGGTTGTTTTCTTGAGGGATTTGTGTGCATTCGCTTGCACGGTATATTGTCATGTAATTATGAGCAGTGTATGTACTTGCGCCTTTTAAGTTGTTTTCTTAGGATATGAGGACGTTGTTTGAGCTGCTAAACATCAACGTTTGCAAAACGCTTGTCAGATTACAGGTGACATCTGTAAGTGTCACACGCAACTAGCTCTAATAAGCGGACAAACGTTTTCAAAAAGGCATTTAACAAAAAGGCCGACACTAGTGACATATAAATTGAATAAATAACTAAAAAACAATAAGTTTTACTTTTGTAAAAAAAAAAACTAAAAATATTTTAAAGATTTCAAATATTGACAAGTTGAGAATTAATCAACAAGAACTTACACTGGTTTATTTCTACATTTATTGAAATCATACTCTGCTCTTCTAACACTCGCTCACAACGACTTTAAGAGAGAGATAACAAAAACAACATAATTGAAAAGCAAAACATACAAGAGTGTTCGTATTTGGTTTGCTGCTTCACTTGGTAAAGACGTTAAACAACTGTGATTAGTTAATTTACTCGTTGCCTTCAACGTGAACGGACGTGTGTGCGAAACAAGAGAGAAAAAATTTAAAATAAAAAGTAAACACCCTGTATTACAAAAACTTGGCAAAAAAAAGAACAAGCACACTAAAAAATAATTTAGCGTGAATTTAAAGAAAAGTGTCAATTTAAAGAATTCGTTTAATCAAATAAAAAGTTTTAAGATAAATAAATGGATCAAAGAGTGTAAAAGAAAGTGTTTTAATAAAAAAACCAAAAAAAAAAAAAAATTATAAAATTTATTGAAAAGCACCAAATGGCCTTAGAGGATCGTTGCAGCCCTCAAACAGCACCTTCACCACCAGCAGGCCTACCACAGTCTCCCCTAAATCAAGCACATTTTCTTACTACGCCTGCGGTCCTCTTGGATATGAGTTTAACCCAAACAGATTCCGCAGTTCCTGTTGCCACCAACATGTTACCTCATACCGTGGCTTCTTTGTATCAACAACAACAGTTGCAACACCTGCAACAGTTACATCATTTACAACAACTGCACCAACAGCAATTGGCCGCTGGTGCGTTTCAGCATCCTGGGTATGATTTAACATCTCAGGCCCGCTTAAGCGTGTCCCCAGGTGGCCACTCCACTTCCTCGACACCCGCTTCAACAATGACCATTAAAGAGGAAGAAAGTGATTCCATAATGGGCGATAGCTTTAATGGCGACCATGAGCCTTCGGTGCTACACGGCAGCAATGTAACTGAAGATGAAGATGAGGCTGATATCGAAGTTGATGTGGATGAGGATGATAATGAAATACATCGTACGCCCCCGCCGGCTCACCAGCAATCCAGTAAACCCACCTTGGCATTTTCCATTTCTAATATCCTAAGTGATCGCATAGGCCAGCATCAACAACAACAGCTACAAACTAAAGAAGTGGGGAATAACAAACACAACAGCTTTACTAATGCCTCTAGTATATTTCGTCCTTTCCATGAGAGCAGAGCGGCCACAGCCACACCCTCGGCCTTTACTCGTGTGGATTTATTGGAATTTAGTAGACAACAGCAGGCGGCTGCAGCAGCAGCCACTGCCGCCATGATGTTGGAAAGGGCCAATATATTGAATTGTTTTAATCCGGCGGCCTATCCCAGGATACATGAGGAAATCCTACAGAGTCGTATGCGCAGAACTGGCATATTGCCCGCACCAACCGCCCAAACACAGCAACAACAAAACCACCCCGCACATCTGCATCAAAACAACAACTTACATGCGAGATCTCTGGAACCACTACTCTCCTCTCCCGCCCTCTCCACATCCTCTTCAACATCTTGTTCGGCGACACCATCAGCTTTGGGCTCCTTATGCAAGACAGTTTCACAAATAGGACAAACACCCAGTACACCACCGGCCGCCAGCACTCCTTCATGTTCCTCAGTGGCCAGTATATCATCTCCCCCACCCTCCTTGCCAAGTAGCACCTCTGCTGCGTCATCATCTTCAGGTTCTTCGTGTGCTTCATCTTCGCATTCTTCTTTGAATTACTCACCCACCAGCCGTAAAAATGCCAGCCCTCAACCCATACCCCCACCGTCGGCCATTAGCCGGGACTCGGGCATGGAAAGTTCCGATGATACAAAATCAGAAACCGGTTCGACTACCAATTCGGAAACGGGTAAAAATGAGATGTGGCCTGCCTGGGTGTTTTGCACGCGCTACAGTGATCGTCCAAGTTCGGGTGAGTTTACAAATATTTCTTTTTAAATTAAAAAAACAAAGTGAAATTATAACAATAGAAATTTAACGAATTTTCTTTCTTCAAATTGCTTTCAATAATAATTGTGTTTTTTCCAATTGAAGGTTATATAATCTGACATTTCCAAAATAACCAGGGCCCCAAAATGTTCTTCCATTTTCTAATAAAAATTAACCTTCATTTTCAATTATGTTCGCCATTATTTTGAAGGTCATTTTCCGAAATATCAAATGTGTCATTTAACAAAAATCCATAAATTCTGTGTCTTCTACTCTTATTGTCGCATCTACAAAAAAAAGGTCACCCACCTAGCGGCGGCAAAGTTCTTTAAACTTTTAAGATATTTTCAAATGACCTGCTGGGCTCACCAACAAACAGACAATTGACAAAAGTGTGTAATGTTTGGCCGGCTTGGCACGTTTGATGTCATAGAGACGGGAGGCACACACAACTCACCCACACACACACACACACGCAAACAAACACATGACCCAGTCCGTAAAAAAGATACGAATAAACTGTAAAATAATCTCAAACACCAAATGACAAAATATTGCCCAAATTTAGAAAACTAAAATGAAAACTACTGACAAGACATACAACAACAACAAAAATGTTAGGAAAATTTTTATGTAAAAGAATTTGAAGGGATTTGTTAGTAAAAAGCAAGTGTTGATGGAAATCTGGGGGGAGACATGAATTTGAATTATTTGATTTTAATTTTTATGTAAAGAAGACACGTGCTTTCCCCACAAAAAAAAAAAAAAATGAATAAGAAAGGATTCTGTGTGGGGAGTTAAGTGTTTCTTTTAATCTCCGTGATGACAGCAGATTTTTAGAGGTTTTTAAGTAGTCGTCTTTTATCATTGTATTTTAATGGGTTTTAATGGTTTTTTAATTGTTAGAAATTGAAAGATTTGTGGTTACCAAGTTTTTAAAACTTTAAATATTAAAAAATTAAAAATGAAATAATTCAACACACAATTAATTAACGCAGCAAATTCTTGAAAACATTAATTAAGAATATTAATTTAAAATAAATATTGTTTGTTAAGAGAAATATGCTTTACCTTAAGTTATTACAAGTGAATTTAAAAAAGAAACCTTTGAACTTTATTTTGATATTTTACTTTAAATTATTGAACTTGAAAACAATTATTGATTAATTTAATACTCGTACTATGTTCTCACATGCACCTTAATTAAGGCAATTAAATGAAGTTATAGTCTTCCGTGTTCACATCTAAGCAATTTAGCTCACTCAATTAGCATTTAACAGCATAAAATATGTTTTTTTTTTTTTTGGTTTATGAAAGCTCTTGTTTGTGAATTTGGAAGAATGGAAAAAAAGAAATTCCACTTTAAGAGACATTTTTTTAAAGAAAATAATTATTTAGACGTATTTTTGTTAAAGATTTCATGAAATTTCCAAACTGGCAATTTCACCTGTCATTTCTTTTTATTTTTTCTTGATTTTCTCAGTGAACATAGTTTTTTCTGCGCACTAAACACACCTCACCAGAGTTGGTAGCATTAGGGATTTAACTCAATTAATAGTGCAATTAATTACTAATTTCGCAATTTATTTATTGAGCTTTTGTATGGTAAATTGAGCTCAACGAAGCCTTTAATTGCGTAATTTAGGGCGCGTGTGTGAACATGAATTTAACCAAAGTTGCTGATATTGTAGTTTATTTTCAAGACCTTCCAAAGTTGTTGCAAAGCTTTCGAAGCTGTTTTGAAAAAAGCTTTTCTCAAGCTTAGAGGCTTTTATTTTAACCAGAGGTGAAGATAGCGTTTTTAACTTATATGTAGTTAAGAAATTGTAAATGTGAAAACCTTTTGAAATTTTTTAAAGCTTCTGTCATCTTAAATAAACAAGCTTTTAAAATTATTACTTATATTCAGTTCGGAAAATGTACGGAATTTTTATCAGGATATCAAATAATTTTGAGCTGCTATTAAAGCTTTGGTGTAAAGTTAAGGCAACAGTATTTCAGTGTTGAATGCAAAAGGAATAATTTAAAAACTTTTTTGAATTAAGTACAAATTTTTCAATGATTTTGTAATTAATAAAATGACTTTAAAGCTTTTTAAAGTAAAGGTTGCGTTCAATAGTAATTTTTTGATAGCTTTACGAAGCTTTAAAAATCGCAGTGTTTTTTTTACCAAAATAAAATTTAAGCTATTTCTCATTTAGTAAGAGCTTTCACTTTTTTAATTGTTTAACGTTTTTCAAAAAATAATACCAAACATTATTGGAAAGTTAATTAATTGTAATATTTTCTTAAGCATAGATAATAAAGTAATTAGTTTGGAAAGCTATTTAAAAGCTCTTCTTAACTCTAAAGCATTCAGAATAACTACAAATTAAAAGTATTTATGTTTAAAAAACTTTTTTTATCTTTTATTTAATAATAAATAATAAACTAAATAAAAATTATAAATTGAAGACGTCTTAAGACGGTTTATTTAAGACAACTTTTTTAAAGGTTTGCTGGTGCCACTTGAATAGTTAAATGTGCAACTAAAAGTTTAAACATAGAACTGGTTAACTTAAAGACTTTAATGTTTTTTTTAAACTGTACAGAAAGTTAAAATGCGGACTTGGAAATCAAAGCTGATTTGAATACCAAAAAAATTTTGGAGCTTTTCCAAAACTAGTTTAGAATTTCTTCGGTTTAAAATGGAAACTTTTGAGTACACATTTTTTTCCTCTTAACGCTTTTTATCGAAATAATTAAAGGTTGCCTCGCTTTCAATTTCAGTTTTAAAAATTGTCAATTATTCAAATTGTCAATTATTCAATTCAATTCACATCCTTTTCCCAACAATTAACACCTGTTTTTGTGTAGATTATTTTGTATTGCTTTCAATCGACTACAAAAATCATTTTTAAATCTTCTTGAAAAATTTATAATTAAACGTTCAACATTTCGAATTCATAATAAATACATCGGATTATATGAGAAAATTCAACGATCGAAAAAAACTATATTGTTGCCATTTTATTCATAAATTAAATGACAGCTGTCTTTATTTTCTATGATGTCGGCAGCTTTTTTTAAGTAAAAAAAAAACTTTTCCCATTGTTGAAGCAAAAACTTGGCATAACAAACATTTTTACATTTTCTTGATAAAATAATCATTTGGTTTTTCTTTTGTTATTTTTCTTATTTTATTTTATTTTATAATTAATTAATATGCATTGTTTATGACTTTTAATTGACTGTGACATTTTTCAATTATGTTTTTTTTTTTTAGTTCTTGTTGAAGTCTCATTAAGAATTTCAAACATGTTTCAAAAAGCAGAAGGAGAGGATTATTGATTTTCATTTGATAGTTAGAAAGTTATATTTATTGATTTAAAGAAGTTTTATTTACCACATGGAAGCGACTGTTTATTAATTTGTTTTGTTTTTTAATTGCAGGACCTCGTTATAGACGCCCCAAACAGCCCAAAGATAAAACCAACGATGAAAAGCGACCACGTACAGCATTTTCCAGTGAACAATTGGTTCGATTAAAAGTAAGTACTGTTTGTATAAATCACATACATACAAGCTAAACAAGCCTTAGCATAACGAGGGCGATCCCAGAATTATTTGATGGAACACAGAATCTATTTGACTCTCAGGCCTATAGACTTCCTCCAGTATTATTGATTAGCTTCTCTGAAAATATCCATTGAAATTTCATCTGTGCACTGCAGACGTTTTTTAAGACTTTTTCTTAAGGTTGAGAAAAAAAAAATACCTCCAAAAATTTTAAAATTGAAAGCTTTGATTTTTGATAAATTACCATTTCTCAAGAGAAACCATACCCGAAAATACTATCTGTCCACTGTCTTTGTTATTTTTTAGTCATGAAATGGCGGATTTCATAATTCGTTAAACATTTCCAAAGACTTTTCATTGCAACATTCCTGCAGATCCCCATCTAGTGCCTTAAATGTTGATCCCCAAATTTTCAGTTCAAACGACACGACCACCAACCGACCAAAATATCATGTGGGTCATCAGTCAGCTGGCGCACTGTTTACTCGGCCTTCCTGACATACGTTTTAGTAGATTTTCTTCATCATTTCGGTCGCGACTTATTTAATTATTCACCTTCACAGCCTTTTTTTTTAAGTCCATCATAATTATTTTTATTCATGGCAAACAAATGAGCAAACTTTACCAGTTAAGGCTCTACCTTGAATTCGAATTTTATTCCACATAAAGATGGCCGACCAATTTGTTTGTGTTTTTAAAATTCGTTTAGAGTTTTCACTATCTGTATGTCAGCTCCAGGTAATTCGGGGACTACCCTCGTACTATACTGCCAAGCTAGACTCATTAAAAATTTGTTATGATAATATTCGAAAAATAAACACACACATGCAAACACAAAATGTTTGAATGCTTCATGGCTGGCACTTTATTTAACAAATACTCACAACAAAGGCCCTAAAATTGCTGGCAACATAACGAATTGTTAATTTATGAACAAAATTTTCCTTTTTCCTGTCTTCCAAATTGTCATATTTTCAAAATATTTAGACCAAATTTGTAACACTCACCCAGGGTGTCTTGGATAAATTTCCTATCCTTTCTTTTTAGGTTTCTTCATTCTGGTGCCTTAACGTTTGTTGACCAAGTGTCCTGCTAGCAATTTTAAAACCACAACTAAACGCCTTTAAGACAGACAGCAAAATATAAATTTCCCTGTTCAGTTTGATTGCTGTATTTTAGCGGGCTGCCTGTAGTTTTTGTAATGGTTTCGTTCATTCGTTATGGTCTTGTCTTTAAACCGCCTTAAATAATTGATTTTAACCATTCAAATTTAAACAAAAACTTTACATTTATTCTCTCTTTAAACCCTGCTTGTTTTTTTTTCATTTCAGCGTGAGTTTAACGAAAATCGTTATTTAACCGAGCGGCGGCGGCAACAATTGAGTTCGGAATTGGGCTTAAATGAGGCTCAAATAAAAATTTGGTTTCAAAATAAACGTGCTAAAATAAAAAAATCCTCGGGTTCGAAAAATCCTTTAGCTTTGCAACTAATGGCCCAGGGTTTGTACAATCATACCACGGTGCCACTGACCAAA
This sequence comes from Phania funesta, assembly GCA_963932375.1. Taxonomy (NCBI): domain Eukaryota; kingdom Metazoa; phylum Arthropoda; class Insecta; order Diptera; family Tachinidae; genus Phania; species Phania funesta. Next base: position 86,819,458 of record OZ010654.1, on the reverse strand, counting down.
GAGGAGGAGGAATTGGAAATGCGCATGAACGGTCAAATACCCTAAAGCGACGTTTGCTACTCACTTCCAAAATCATACCCGAAATAGTGCAATATTTGTAAAATATTTTAACTTTCGCTTAAAATCTTCTACTCACACTTCAACTTCAACTTCAGCTAATTTAATTTATTTTCTTAATATTAAAGACATTAATTTTAATTGTGATATTATTGTAAAAAGAAAAATAACAAACATAAAAGGCGAAATTTTCCTAAATATTGTAAAAAAAAAGTTTGCTGTAGAAAAATCTTTTATAAAAAAAAAATCTTAAAATAGGCGAATTCGCTTTAACAAGGTTTTACTGTAACAAACGTGTTCGTTTTTGCCCTGTAAATATTTTTAACAAACAATTCGAAGAAACGTAAAACATAAAACACTGGCGCGGAACCAGCTTATGCTTTGAGGAGAGGGACAACACATAACAGATCCTCTGAATCTGCGCCTGCTTAAGAGCGAAAAAAACAAAAACAATCTATTCATGTATTCTTTGCGTTTTATCTAAGAGCATCTGATAAAAAAGTATTATTTTTTTTCAAATATTTTAATTTATTTTCTTCCCTCTTCCCTTCTTTAATTAAAAAAAAATATATAAAAAAAACAACTTTAACAAATTATTCTTAGTGCTGTAAAATAAAATGTATTAGTAATTAATTTTAAATTAATTTATGTATTTAAATTGTAAATTTCGTGTAATTAAAGGAGAGAAATCCATTAGAATTAATTTTAATTAATTTTGTTTTTATACGCGTAAGTTCATTTTCTTAGTCAATAAGTGAAAAATTTAAAAGAAATTTCCAACAAAAAAAAAAAAGAGAAATAAAAAGCATAAAATTCAAATATTTAAATACCAAAAATCTTAAAACTGCAAAGACTTTTATTTAATTTCTGTTGTAAAATGTCGAGAATAGAAACCGGAAGAGTTGGTTCACACCAGAGTGATTTGTCAGTTGCTTTTAAGAATATGGGGAATGGGAAATGGGAAATGGGAAATGAAAACGATACTCTTGTTATTAAAAATGTCTTTTAAATATTCTCCTTTCCGATCGGTTTACTTTTACATTTGCATTTCGTTTCTAACTCCTGCGAGACATGGTGTCTCTGCTGACGATCATCGCATTCCACGTTTATTATATCGAATGTAATAGTGGAGAAAATGCGGACGGCCAAGCCAAAACTGTATAGCGGATGGACCTATTAACTCCTACTTTTCAGTGAATAAAAAGCCTCATGTGTAGAGACTGTGTCAGGATGCTGTATTTTCTACATTGCTCTACTGAAACAGGTGACTACAGGGCTTGTTTTTCTTCTCAAAACAGAAACACACCGTAGCAATCGATTCTGCTTTTGTTTCATCACGAAACACCGATTGAGTTGACTGCTGTTTAGCTACGCTCCTTGATATATCTTGCACAACAAATGGTTATTGGAGAACCTCCTTCAATCTTTTCCTGAAGCGAAGGACATTCGCAATAAATTTTTGTGTACCAGCGGTTGATGGTGTTTTGTTACCAAAAATAATCCGAATTTGCGAACATACGTGAGTCTGTGTTGTTCCTTGATAAACAACGCAAATAAAGTTCTGAGTAGGATTAGTGGGAGAATATGTTCAAATTTCAAGTGAAAACATCACTATCAGTTTCCGTCGTTAGATCTATCAAAAACCGTAGGTCCGATCAAAATGTATGACAGTCTATATTACAAGCAAATATGTGTGGCAGATGTTTTGACAAGAGCTGTTCGATCTGCTAGTGGTTCGAAAAATTTCGTAAAATAATATTTTCTATGCGATCAGAGTTGCATTTTGTTTTCGCGAAAGTATTTTGTGTGATAGTGTGACAACGAAATATCACTTTGTTGCGATTTATTTTTTGGAGTGGGGCAGAAATCTGTCAGATCGTACGACTATGCCGCATAGTGATTCACACCCTGTAGTGCTGAAAAGGCTTACAACAAAAATAGTTGCTCTGAATTACGAAACGCGGTGAGGCACCGGTAAAATGAGGAGGGGTTAAACACATTTTGGAATCCAGCTTCAAGGGATGTAGAAAACTCCCTACAAAGTATGATACGGCCCAGTGCATATGAGACTGAAGCTAAACAGCAAGCAACTGTATGGAGTTTTAATATTGAACCGGATCGACCAAAAACTATTCACGCTCGAAGTATTTCTAGCAAAATAGTTCAATGGTTTTTCGCAAAAAAAAAACTGATCATGGAACCTTACGAACACGATATAATAATATATTTGAGATGAGATACGGCTAAACTTTTCGAAGCCCTTTAAACTTATCATCAAAGTTTGGCGAACCAATATCAAAAGCAGGACTCACAGTTTTGGTAGACAGATAGGTCCAAGATGGCAGTACTGATGCAAGAACTGTACAGCCACATTTTGGAAAATCAGTTGCAAAGGGGAAAACAAGTTGCGTTTTTCAGACGAAGGTCCACGCCTCATACCTCTGTACTGGAGAATGTCTACGTAAAGGCTTTCGCGGTGCTGAAATATAAATTCGTTCAAATAGCCAGGCCGCTTTAAAATTCTTAGCAAACTGCACGTTCCAATCAAAGTTGGTCTGGGGTTGCTCCAAACTTCTGGATACCTTAGCAGCGAGGACTTCAGTTACTCTAATGTGGTTAGTGGGACATTAGGAGCATGGACGAAATGGAATGGCAGACTATCTGGTTAAAAAGGACACTGACACGCCTTTCATAGGCCCAGAAATCTTCTATGGGGTAAACAATATCTTCACATATATCTTAATAGAAGAAGTTTACTCCATTACTGGAGAGTGCAAGCAGGCAGATGGCAGTCAAAAATGCTCATGGATCCCGAAAGTCCTGCAGACTCTGTCAGGAGAAACAAAATATATCAGCAATGGGCGATTACTCAGAAGTAGAGGTTGTAGAATATTGGCTCCAGAAAACTTAGTTGAAATAATAGTAACAATAATTTTAACTGGGCTGGAGGCTGCTCCATGGGAGTCTGCGTATTTTGAAAAACATTACAAATATGTTACTTTCCACCAGAGCCATGTCGGTCACGAACTAGTTCGTTCAATTGAGAGATTATGTAAGCAGGGCGGTAGCAATTTTACAATAATTACAAAACTGACACACAATTTCTATTGGTGTGTCATACGCAAGAATTTGATTGCTTTCTAAATTAATCTCTCAATTGAACGGACTAGTTGGGGGCTGAATCGACTCCCCTCGTATTAAATTACATTCCATATACAGGGTGTTCGCCGGGAAGGTATACTACTTTGTTTATAGTTTTTGATTAAATGAAACAGAATAGATCGTATATTATCGTGATTATGTATGGAATACAATATTAGATAAATGTCCGCCTCTGTTAGCCTCACAAATGCGAGTCCTTTTGAACACATTTCACGTGGTATATAATTAATTTCATCATGAATATTTTGTTTGATTTGCCTTTCTTTTCAGATATCCCAACAGTCAAATCAGGCACTTTTAATGGATGCAAAGGTGTCTGATGAATAATTTTAGGGTTTTCCATTGCCCAGAACCGACTATTCTGTTTATTCACATATCCATTCAAATGAAAATGTGCCTCGTCACTCATTATCATTTTTTCATGAAAATCGGGGTTTTGATGGGCGAGCTGTAGCATCCTATTGGCATATGTACGGCGGCGTAAATGGTGTTCTGGATGAAGCTTTTGTGTCAACTGATTCTTAAATGGAAACAAGTGCAAATCTTTGCGCAACATTGTGGCCAAAGTTGTTCTATGAAAACCAAGCTCCTGAGCACGGTGTCGAATTGAGGTTGATGGATTGTTTTGAACACTTTCTTGAACAGCAGTAATGTTTTCAGCCGATCTTGCAGTACGTTGTGGCCCATGCTTGGGCCTATCAGCTACAGTCCCTATTTCTTCGAAATAATTCACTACACGATAGTTAGTGCGTCTTGTTGGCACGTTGTTTCTCCCAAAAATTCCACGTAACTTTCTCATCGTCACAGTAATCGGTGATTGATTTTGATAAAATGTTTTAACGATTAAAACACGTTGCTTTATCGAATATTTTTCCATAATAAATTTGTCACGTCTCTACTACATGACTGCCAAATATGAACTGTCAAGACTAATGTTTACCAAAATGACGTCAAACCGAAGAAGTATACCTTCCCGGCAGACACCCTGTATTCCCAGCTTTGGAATTTATTAATAAAAATCATGAGATCAACAAGTAATAGTTTTGTTTCATCAAAGATAAACATGTTTTATACAACTCTTGAGACATTAAATCTTGATTCGAACTTGATACAATAAAGAAAACGATGGAAAAATACACAAAACAATTAGCATCTGCTTGAAAACGGTTAACATTGTGTTAACAGTTGCCAATCGGACAAAAATATGGACGGACAAGACTAAATTTGTTGCTTCTTCCTTAAAGGCTCTGAAAGATAAGATCAACTTTTGGACTGGAGCAACGGAAAGTTGTTTCTTTTGTTATTTGAGGTGCAGAATAGGACTTAGGGTAAAAATCACAAATCAGCCGTGTCAACATTGTTTTGGAACATGCTCAGTAGTTTCAGAGGCATTTTGGGCTATGAAGAATTTTAATTATTGAACAAAATTGTAAAAAACAACATATTTGTTGTTTTCACAAGAAAGCGAATAAATGTCGTTTCGACCAAAGTTGCCGGATGCACACAATAGTAAAATGCTTTTTAACAAAACTTATGAGTCTGGTATCGTTGAGGGCATATGGCAACTGTATACGAAATGAGATACCTTAACTTAATTGTAAATAAAATTGAAGGTTGAGCCTCGATTTAAATCAAATATGGCTCATTTTCTTCAAAACTTATTAAGCTACATGCGTGCAGTATAAGAGAGGGAAATTTATGTCTTTCTCTATTTTCCTTTACTTTTTAAAAATCACAGATGCCTAAGTTTTGCATAAAAAATACTTTCTTCTCTGAAACTACTAAGCAGATTTAAAGACAATATTAACATTAATTAAAGGTGATTTAAAGGCAGATTTTCGAATTTGTTATTCAGCCAAACAGCACGAACCGTTCTAATGTTTTATATTAAAAATATGTCTTGCCACTTTCTTCATTTCACAGACAACAGTGTATCACGGGACTCATAACCCATTTAAAAAGGTGGAGTACGGTTTAGCACCTTCCAAAACCTTGTCTACTTGTGTAATTTAGTCGTTTCTTAAAAAATCGTATTAATCCACTTATTACGCTTTACAAACTCATATTTGTGTCGTATGTTTGTAAATTCAAATCGTTGCTTTGTATTTCTATTGTTAGGCCTTTAAAACGTCTTTAATAAGTCTTCTTTTCTTTAACAATTTAAAACTCTTGCAATGGATGGATGGATGTTGTTTACAATTGTTGGTGGTGTTGTTGTTGTTGTTGTTGTGTGAGAGTAAATATGACCATATTTGCATATGAGGCGCCTGCATCATGTAAAATTTAACGAATACATTTGTATCTACATACGTGCTGCAACTAATAACATTAAACATACGACAAGTACATACGTTACGTATGCACTTACGACAAATTAACAAACATACGAAAACATAAAAATAAATAAAAGTACCTGTGTGAACAGCAACTATTTAAACAAAGTTTTATTTTACATTTATTTGTAAAGCTTAGCGCCATCACTTAGCACTTCTTTTGTTTGTTTATTCTTTTGGCCAGGTATAAGTTTTGAAGTTGTAAAGTTATTAAATACGTAAATAAGTCTCTAGTAACACGTACAAACAAGCATTCGTACATTTTCCGGCTTGAACCCTTTTCTTACCTCAAAACGTTTTAACTACTTGAGGTCAGTTTTATTATTATGTTTTTCAAAAGGGTTTGTTTAAACGATTGTTTGTTTAGGTCCATTCGTACATTTGTTGATGAAATGTTAAATCATTGTTTCGGGAATAATTGACAGATCAGCCAGCCGTTACAGACAAATTCATCATCATCTCGTTGAAATTTAAAATGCTTGTGAAATGTTTGTGTTTGTCTTCTAGGGCAGGCAGTGCATGTCGTTCTATTTATTTTACATTTGGTTGTAGTTATTGAGAAATATTGCAATGATCCTCATTTTTCTAATAAAATTTTACAAGAATGAGTTTATGGAGTTAGAGGAGAGTGTATTTGAATATGATATTGTCTTTATTATAAAAACAAACCTACAGGATTCAATGACTACCAATTCTGTTGACTTCTTTTGGTTGTGTTAGTGAAGCGATAAAACTGCTTATGTATCTTTAATGAACAGAGTTGCAATGTCCGGCATATAAAACTCTGACATGGGAAAGTTTTGTTCCCCGCGAGCACGTGTTGATCTAGGTTGAGCTTTGGGGAGAGAAGTTAAAGCAAAAACGAAAATTTGTTCATTTTAATAAATTTTGTTTTATGCAAAAATTATAATTTCCATTCCTTTTTCTACTCCCTAGTTACGCTTATACTCGTAAGTGTGCGTAATAGTGTTTGAACCCCGTTTAACGATCTCTAATAGAGATGTCAGTAAATTTGCAACATTAATGTCCAATCTCGTATAGTGTGTGCGTAAGGGCGAGAAGATTTTAGCAGTCTGTGACGAACACAATTTTTTTTAGCGACAAGACGCCATTTCGAATAAATGGCTAGATTAACTAGCAAAATTGCCAATGCACGCCAGTCCGCAATGAGTTCACAAAATGTCACTATCCATGTATTTGGTAAGGATTTTGGGTCGACGGCACCATTCGTTCGCACTTTTTCGAAAACGCCGCTGGTGGAACCATCATCAGTGTCAATAACTAGCGAGCACTACAAATCCCTTACGTTATATACATGGACGCCCTTTAGTTCCACATGAATGACGCTACGTTCCACACAGCGTACGCCGTCTAATTCTTGCGCGAGACTTCAAAGGCAACATAATGCAGGCCGGATCTATGCGCCGGAGTCATTCAGACTTGCACCTCTTGGATCCGTGTCTCCGTACGAAGCCGCGACTGTGGAGTGCGTCGAAAATAAAGTTGCGTCAGTCACTCCCTAGAGTGAAAGATACTTTATTGGCGATTATAAAAAGCCTATTAAAATTTCTTTACGATTGCTTATTTAGTTTTTTGTCTAGTGTGTTTCTATTTGAAGACCGATCACAAAATATAGCACATCGTTGTTAATGGTTTGAATATGACTTCAGTTTCGTATTTGATAGTTTTTCAATTGGACATCGAATTCTATATATGACTTTTGATATTTCGGATCCTTCCCTTCTAATAACCAATTTGATGCAAACCATCAGCGCTCTTAAAAGTATGTAATTTCTGCCTGAAATTCTTTCCACCCCGAAAATTTCGTCCATTTTATTTTTTGTAAAATTCTTCTGGTATCTTGGATCCTTCTACTCTAATATCCAACTTTTTTGAACGACAATAGGCTTCTCTTAAGACTTTAAAACTCCATAAAGAGTCTTCGTTTCAAATCTTAATAAAAAAAATATTCAATAAAGTTTTAGGCGACATTTTTCCCATAATTATTTGAAAAAAAAACACACACACATCCACTCATTAAAAACATTTATGTGTTGATTAAATATTAATTTCAATATTTTATTACTTTTGTTCATTACAACAAAAAAAAAACCTTCCTGCAACGCGGTGGGTCTGGGAATTGATTACAATTTAATAACAAGTAAAAGGTCAGCAATAAACACAACACAACAACAAAATAATTTCAGCAATCAAATTTTATTGATGTTTTGCGGACGTGTTCAGCTTATAAAATGGATTAAAGTCCACACAAGTAACCGAATAAAAATAATCAAGTTCTTAAAACACACAGATTACATACAAAGGAAACAGTAAATAAATTGACGCCACTTACATACCTTCAAATACGAAGAGCTGCGCTCATAATCTCTCTCAGATAAAAAAAAATTAAATTAATCAATTAAAACTTATTTCGATATAAGAAAATGATCGAATGTCAAAAAGAAACAAATCATTTTTTCTTGGCTTAAAAATTTTAACAAACAAGAGAAAAAAGTTAGTGAATTCAAAGAAACCTTGAAAGAAATTTCGTTGGATTCTCCCAAATTGGACTGAATCCTAAAAAATAATTCAAAAAAGTTGTTGGCGAAACAATCGTATTTTTTGTTATTTATAACTTTTATGCTCTATCTGGATTTTATGGAAACATTTTGGTTCTATTTTGCTTTTATTCTTGTGATTTCGTTTCATAATTTATGTGATTTTCATTTTCCGCTGTCACTTATTTTTTCCATTTCAATTTTAGCATATTGCTAATTTGTCGTTTTGACATAAAATCATTTACGAGTCAATAAAAATATCTTTGTACAACTAAAAGAAAAATAATTAATGGGCCCCATCAATTGTGGCAACTTCTACCACCCATGCTAAAACAATGAGACGCACATGTACTTGTGATGCCGATGTTGTTTCTCGTACTCGTGCTCGCATTTGTGCTGTTTGTATCATAAAATTTTTAAAAATAATTTGACTACTTAAACAAAACACTCGTATAAAAAAAAAAAAAACAAGACAGCCAGGATCACAACATAGAAATTAAATTTAAAAAAAAAACAATAACAAAAAATCACATTGTTCGTTTTCAACACTGTAGGCATTTCGAGAATAGATGTAAATAATACACATCTACAAGCAAATAAAAACATGGTCACGACAATGATATTATGTTGTCTGCAGCTATATATAGTTGTGGCAACCATATAATGTTTATTTGAAAACACTTTAAAGATTATTTTAGAGGCCTAAAAAGCAATCGATAACTTTATTCGCCTGTGTTTGTGTCTAAGCCGCTGCCAATAAGTTGTGTACATTTTTTTATTTTCCAGCGTTCTAAGAAGACCGCATCATCATTATCTACAATAATAAGCGGATTTGTTTACAACCATATACTGCAATCATATGTTGCTTTTGGATTGTGGTTACTTCAAGCTTAACACACCCTTAATATTTGGGATCTTACACAGATCATAAAGGGGCAATCAATACCTATCGGCATTATTAAGAGTAAAACCAAAAAAAAAAACAAAACTTCTGGAGTATAACAAAAGGGCAAAAAATGTTACACTTTTTCTAGAAACAAAAACGCCATAAGCTGCCACTCACTCGATTTTAGCTGTACTAAACTTGAGGCGATTAGGAACCGAACTAGATCTGAATGAAGTAGATCTAAATTCAAAGAAGAAATCGGCAACTCGTTGCAACTATACAAGGAGTGATTGCGAACTAAAGCAGTAGAAATTAAGGCCCCCTAGAACTGAACTTCAATTATCATCTCAACTAGAACTGAACGAGAAGTGATCACGATCCAAGTATTCGATAGCGATGTAAATTTTAATCGAATTTAAATGGAGATTCGTTCTTGTAATAGCCATGGGGGATGTTAAGACATTAGTTATCGATAGAAATTTTAATAGAATTTGATTGGAGCTTTCAACAGATATCGAATGCCGCAATTTGGCCCCTGGCTTGGAAAAAGAACAATAAAGCTAGGAACGCGACTTAAACTAAAACTAGGGTTCAACTTATGCTAATCTCAACTATCCTAGGAGCGTTTGAGTACTGATCGGAACTAGAACTGATCGGAACTAGAACTGAACTAAAACTACAGCAGAATACAATTAAAGCTGTATTGGAAGTGAAAAGAGTGTACGGGAACCCAACTAGAACTACACTAAAATTGAAATAAAAGTAATCTAGAACCATATTATACGAAGAAGTAAAACTAGAATATAACTGAAATAGAACTTACTTAACTGAACTTGAACTAAGCTTAGACTAAGGATTTAGTAGTTCAGTTCTAGTTTAGAACTGAAGTGTGTAGAAGTGACAGAATTGAAACCAATTTGCACTAGAACAGCAGCGAAACTGAGGTAGGTTTGAAACAAATAGAACTAAACTCGAACGAGAAGTGAAATAAAACATAATTAGAGTTAGAAGACATAAACGCTAAAAACGATCAAGTTCTGAGGTAGAACCGAATTAATAAAGCGGAACTACATTTCTGCTCAAAATAAAATAACTACAACAGTATAGGTGGACAGCCAAATATTTAACGAGGGTTTCCGCTAGAACAGTTGTATTTGTTATGCGTGGAAAATTTTCCCTTCTGAGGGTAAACGTTGCACAAGCATATTTCGATGCATTTACCGTGATTCGCCTCTCCTCTACTTCTTTAATATGAGCCTGAGCCTGAAGTTGTTTGGATAAAATCGTCGGTTCTGGGTGAATACTTGTAAACACTACTTTGCGGGACCCCTGCAAAGATGTTCCCTTTTTTAGAAAACTGATTCTTCGATCTTACCTTAAATGTTCTATCTTTCGAATAGCTGAATCGAGGGTCAGGAAAATACGATCTTCTCCCGAAAATTGAAGCAAACTTAAATAAGGAGGGACTGGAATCAAACTGCAAATGAGCTGATCTAACGCTATCTTTCACTTTTACCATACTCAATCAGATATACGAAATAGAAAAGATTTAATACCGAAACAAAGTTAAATAATCATTCCTAAAATCGAATGAAATTTATCACACCATTTTAAATCGACCATTTTGCAATCGATCCATTTCCATTGCATACCTGCACAAAATGTATTGAGATCAAACCAATGTATGCTACTCTATAAATCGTTTCAAAACCTTCGGTCTGGCAGTGCTGTCACCTGTTAAATATCTGCCATCTGAAGTATCATTTATCTAGTGAATAATTTTCCATTTACGAATATGGATCGTTTAACAACCAAAGAATGCATAAAAATAGTTATGTTACAACTTCGTGCAGAAGTGATGGTTTAAACGTGGCCTCTTTTCCAGCATTGCGGTGTGATTATGGTTGTCATAATCGACCTACTGTGCAAGGAAATAGCAAGATTATAAAGCAATTTTAAGAGACCGGAATCGTTACAGATGTGGTCAGGCCTGTACATAATCGCAGCGAGCGTTCTGCCGAAAATATCGCTTCTGTTAGTGAAAGTGTGGCGGATAATCAGAACTCGTCGATTCCACGGCGTTCTTAGCAATCGGGCTTATCTTACGGCTCATTATGTCGCATTTTGTATTTGAATTTGCACCTTCATCCTTATAAAGTCCAACTAACGAAAAAATTAAAGCCGGCTGACCATTCACAATGCCACAATGCAAGGCTTTCAATGCTGATTTTTCGTACAAAATTTTCTTCAGCAATGAAGTTGGTTACGTCAACCAGTAAAATTGTCGCATATAGAGCTCGCAGAACCCAGTAGTGATTGTCGAAAAGCCAATGCATCCAGCAAAAGTGACTGTGTGGTGCGCATTATGTTCTGGAGGAGTCACTGTGCCATAATTTTTTGAAATGGCGAAAATGGATAACCGACTCTTTTAGCCTGCAATTGAAGATTATAAACTGGACGATATGTGCTTTCAACAAGACGGGACCACTAACAACACTACCGATTTTGCCTTTACTACATGGGAACTTTCTGCAACGGGTAGTTTCACGCTAATGCGATTTGATGCCCTTAGACTTTTTTGTGGGGCTACGTCAAAGACCGTTTTCACGCGAATAATTCCCTACTGTTGGAGCATTCGCCAAGTTGTCGACGAGATACCGGCCGAAATGTGCGAAAAAGAGGTCGAAAACTACCCCAAAAGAATCGACTGCTGCAACTAATCTAGAGGCGGTCTTGTAAGCAACTTGTTATCAAGGTAGGGCCAGAGAAAGTAAATATTTGACGAAGTATGCGTAACCACTATAAAGTGCAAACTTCCTTTTGGTTCAAACAAATATTTCTTGACTGAGGCAATTTTCTGAAATGTGTACCACCATGTGTATTATCTAAGTCTAACCACGTACCTGTATTGCTTCGTGTAGAGTGCAAATATTTCAAATATTTTTATGTTTACATTTTTAGCCGTTAGTTTTATAACACCATTCAATTTTTCCATACACATGTTTTATTAGAGATGCTTCTGCTAAAATATGAAAACTGCCAATAATGCTGCTGTTGACGATTGCAATGAGATGGTGCTGATGGCGACGAGGACGAAGTGTTGGGGTTCTCTTGCCACATAAAAAAAAAAGAATGTAAAGAAAACACACAAAAATTATTTATAAGCTGTTTAAAAAAAATGGCATTTGTTGGCGTACAAAAAAAGAAAAGAAGAAAAGAACGCAAACGAATGCAACAAAGACAATAAAACACTTACATAGATTTATTATTTTACACACATCTTTTCAAGTCCTACTACTGCTGCTACATTGTGCGCTTTAGCCGCTCTAAAACACTTTTAGAAAAGCTGGAGAGAAGACTCTACTACTCGTACTTATCAGACGTTTAAGAAGAAACAACAGCTTGCTGGAAAGGCTGCTTAAAGTGTTGGTGGTGGAGGATGGGGGTGGTGTAAGAACATCATATTGCACCATGCCACATAAATCACTGTAAACAACACAAATCTTTTTCTTGCTAAATTTTATGTCTTTTTTATTCTTCCTCAATGTTGTAGGTAGTGATTTCTTTTATTTTTTTCTTTTTTTTGATTTCTGCTTCATATTTCCAATGTCAAATTATAAATAGTTGTTGCTGCAACATTCATTTGTACAACATAGTTTCAACAGAACTTGAAATTAAAACGATTTTTCGTTGATGTTCTTTCTTACAAAAGCAATTAACGCCAAGACGTTTTCAACTACAATTTTATTTTAATTATAAATATATTTCCTGCTCAATATTAAAACAAAAACTAAGAAAAACTTATTTAAAGTTTATTTTTAATTGCTGGCGACAACAGAAAACGATCACCATCAACAGCAGCAGTGGCAGCAGCAGCGGCAGCAGCAACAGCAACAGCCTCTTGTACATCCACATCATCATCACCTTTGAAACGTTTCAAAATGCAATGATCCGTAGTGGTACAACTATGAAATAATTGCCACCACATACCGATTTAAACAATTTAACAAACTACAAAAATAAATTCCCACTATCTTAAATGAAAAGAAAAAGAGTAACAAATTTGATCAGAAGCTGTTCCCGTGCCTCATTTCCATATGTGTGTTGCTCGTACGCTAGTGTGGCTGAGAGTGTGAATTCGCTCGTTTATATAAAATATGATTTAGCAATTAGTAAAGAATTTAAAATCTCTTTAAATTAAACCGCTTTGATATGTCATTAAGGCGAGCAACAAGAGAAACGAATAAAAAACATTCTTTCGCAAATGAATCAAATTAAACACCACCCTTTCCTGCTGAAATCAACAATTATCTGCGATCATGCCGTCACACATGTACAATTGGCATCATAGCGAACATGTGAGGGCTATTTCAAAGGATTGGAAACAGTGGCTTCAAAAACTATCGGGGGTAATTTGAAGTTGCATCCAAATTCCCGAGAACTGAACTCAAACTGACCTACAATTGATGTGAAACTGAAAGGAACCAGAAATCGAAATGAGTAGAAAGTAGCTCGCAACTGTACGAGAACTTTGCAGGAGCTAAAAATAAACAAAACAAGATATTAAAGAACCAAATGGCATTAAAAATGAACTGGCTGTGAATTAGAACTTAAAAAGGTGAAGCTATTGTAAGCTAAAGTAAAGTGAATTTGAAAATATATATGAACTGCACCAAATGGGCTAAGAACTTGATGTTCGTGAGAAGTGAATTTCAAGTAAACTTGAAGTAAAACAGATCTGAAGCCTTGCCCTCACTAGAACTCAACTAAAACTAACCTAAAAATGAACCAAATCTGAACCGGAACTCAATGGTTTAATAAGGTCGGGACCATGTCAGCGGAGTCTGTCAAATCTTTGTTTATCATCAGTTACTTCTTTCAAATCACCATGGCAAGTTATGCGATTTACCAACACGTGTAAATAATATTTATCGAAATAAGTGTTTGCTAGAGAAAACGTTTCGCGCGTAAGACCAATTCTACGGCAGACGTGGTGGTACTTTGGATCTATCTCTAAACTCGATAATGTCAGATTCGCTAAATAAACTCCCGTATGTCAAGAGACAGTGGGCAGAAAATGCCGAGGCAGTCGATTCTTTGCCGGGAGGGGGAACTCGGACTATTCACAAATTAAAGCTTAGCGAACTTATTGTCGAGTTTAAAGCCTGCCTTCTTTAAGTAAACCTCGAGACGTGTGAAAGAGGTCTCGAATTTATGGCCGAAAAATCACCTCTAGCGACAAGGAAACATTTCGGATGAACGGCAATAGTAACAAGCGAAATTTTCTCATATGAAACGACACCTAACTAAACGATGTTCGCCAGGTAGCAAAGCAATATATTGGTGGGGATTTGGGAAAGCGACAGAATTGCTACGTACTTTTTTGGAAACAACGCTGGTGCGTTTGTTATCGTGAATGGTAATGCTACAGATCCATGAGAACCATCATATTTTGACCGGAATTTAACGTAATGGAGGTCGGTGACGAGGCATTAGTTGGTACGACAAATTTTCTTATGAGGTTTTATGTAGCCGCAATCGACCAATGCAAACAAAGTGAACATAACCCAGGCCGGCCATCGCTTAAATTCAGTTATTTAAAATTGTACCTTTTGCAGAGCCGCAGTGGACATTTAACCCACGGCATGTTGTGAATTATTGTCTCACACAACTTTCATTTCGAATCGAAGCGCCTTTTTTGATTGCTTAATTTGATTTTCAATATCATCGTGAATAGCCTGGCACCTGAACAACACCTGCATTTTGTGCAGATTTCTCACGAAAAGCCTAGTACAGATCGAGAAACTCATGGCGCTCTACGTCCAATTTTCGGTAGGCATAAGCGTTCCTCCCAGCGACTATTTCAATTAACCAGGGATACTTTTCACCACTTTTACTCTACTGGACAACAAGCATCGTCTGAGACATCGTACAATGCTCACCGGAGAAGCTGTTTAAGCTGGAATGCGTAGCATTAAGAGAGACCGAAATGAGTCCATTCCACAACGTGCTCAATAACCTAAAGTATGTCCATCCACTGTGTGGAAGATTTTGCGGAAATATTTTGGTTTACTGGCTTAGAATCACATTTCGTTAATGGCCCCAAAACGAAATTGCTGTTGATGCTGAATTTAACAAGAGAATTTCGTTTCAGTCATGAAGCACGTTCTTGGTTGAATCAGTGAATCCATATACAAGCCATTATCGAAAAATGAGACTGAAGATGGAACATAACCGAAACTGGTTTGTTTTGCAAACAAAACTTGACAAGGGACGACGGATATTCGTTCTTAAAATCTACATTATCGAATAACCCCTTCAGAAAAAGACACTGTATGGTGTGATTTTTGGGTCGGTGAAGTCATTTGTCCATATTTCTTAAAAAAAGATGCCGGCCAGAACGTTAAAGTTCCGCTACAGGGCCATAATCACTGACTTTTTTGGTACCATAATTTAATGGCCTTAATGTGGAGGAGCAGTGATTATACCGAGACGGTGCAACATGCCAAACAGCGCGTGCTACAATTGACTTACTGAAAGAAACTTACGATTAGAAAGCGTAAGAGACCCGCGTAAGAGACCCGCGTAAGAGACCCGTAAATTCCCCTCCAAGATCATGCGATTGAACACCGCTGGGCTCTATTTAGTGAGACTATGTGAAGTCTCTAGTCTACGCCAATAAGCCTTAAACTAATCATGCCTTAAAACATTCGACACGTGGTTACTAATATGCGGCCTCTATTGCTGCAAAAACTGATTGAAAATTGGACTTCCTACGAGCCAGCCGAGGTGGACCTGTGTCGGTATTGATATTCAAATTAATACCTTTCGAATGAAGTAAAATTTATGGTAATTAACGTCGTTTTTTTTTTAACACTGAAAACACTGTGCGCTATTAAAATCACAAAATCCATGTGCAATCCACTGCGCGCGAGTATAAATAAAAATTGTAATTTCTTTATGGGCCTTTGTCTTGTAAGTTTTCTGTTTGAAATAAATGTCTTGTATAAATTGGCAGTTTCTTCATTTATTTGCCATTTAACTTGCTGACATACAAACAATTTCACTAATTGGTATAAATGCACACATATGCATATTTGCACACGCACGCACACACACACACACACACTCACTCATGCTTTGTAACTCATGTGCAAATTGGCTCAGATACAATTCAAAAACAAAGTATTTAATACGGAAATTATGAGCTAAAATTGAAATCAAATAAAATTACAAAGAAAGCAAGAAACAACTCAAATGAAAAGAAAACAAAATTCTTGCAGAGAAAATACTATTTATGGTTTTAGTCCATATTTTAGGCAGTCATTCACTCAGCCAGCCAGCCAGCCAACCAACCAACCAGTCAGTCACTCATTTAATTCAGCCATCGCTAACAAAGTGTTTGCGAGCGTTCGTTAAAAAATTTGTTTCAATTGAAGCATTTGCTTGGTTTTTTTTTTGTCTTGTGGCTTAAATGATTTATTAGGCGTTAACACTTTTTAATTTATTTGGTTGCTTGTGTGTTGTGTATTTGGGAGAATAAAAAAATTGCCAAAGAAAATCCCACTTTAAGTTGAATTTCAAATAGTTTTCAGTTGCTGCATTTTTCCTTAATAGTGGCGCCTTTTTTGTTTCTATTTGATTTCTTTAATTTTGTTTGTTGTTGTTGTTGGTGCCATTATTCAATTTACAAACTCAACAAGCCGAAATGCCAGCAGCAATTAAACAATTTCTTTTATAAAAGCTTCATGCATTTCATTTTGTCGTAATTAAATGGCAGATTATTGAAGTGTTTTTGTGATAAAATTTTTTTTTTTCGAAAGAAATATTTTTATAAAAGCGATAAAGGAAAGAAAAATTAGTTTAATTTTACTTCAAGTTACAGATAGGTTACGCCAAAAATATTCTCATTAGCTGTTGTTTACAGCCCGTATTTTCACATATTTCCTCTATTTTATTTTGATAACAAACATACTCCAACTAACGAATCTATTTATCATTCCATGCAACTTAATTTTGTAAAATAATTTACCACCCACCTGGCCTGGCCGGTCATTCGCAGAAAGTTTAAATTCAAACACAACGAACAAAGAACATTTTATAAATGATGATCACTGTCAGCGGAAAGTTTATGGTGAAGCCGAAAAACAAAACACAAAAAACAATTATCGATAAAGTGTTTGCCAGACCACCATGTGAAAACTCTTAAAGCACAATTGGGGATCCGGTAAGAAATTGAAAAGTGATTTGTCAAAGCCATAATTGCAAAAAAAAAAACCAAATTCAAACACAATTTGCAGGTGAGATAAAGTCCAGGATGCGGTTAGAATTTATAATGCAGCCGAAATTTGAAAAACACACTGGGAGAAAAAGAGGATTTGAGGTGCTAATTTTTTCGAAACAGTAGAGAAGGAACTAGTTCAGCTCCAATTCAGTGCAGTTGTTCTTTATCAGCACAAATTCAGTTTTCAATTCTAATTCCGTTTCATTCCAGTATGATTTTACTTCGATCTCACTTCACTCAAAACGAAAAATGACATTATACTACTGTGGGCAAAAAATAGTAAGACCTTTTAATTTAAATTTCGAGCGGAAATCCATTCGTCGAAATTAGTTTCTACGTTGGTATGACGACTGTCAGTGACATCTGTGCCAAATATCACATCAAAGTAATCATTAGTGTTTAGTATACGCTTGTCTTTCTGAAGTACAACAAGTGCATTCGGCGATTTTAACAATGAGTGAAATTATTCAACAAAGAAGTTCCATTGAATTTTGTGTGCGAAATGAAATTTCTAGTGCCGAAACGTTCAGAATGTTGCAAAAGGCCTTTGGTGATAATTGTATGTTGCGAGCAAGTGCTTTTGATTGGTACAAATTATTCAAAGGAGGTCGAGAACGCGGTGACAACGAATCACGTCCAGGACGGCCATCAACATCAACTGATGATCAAAACGTCAATAAAATCAAGGAATTGGTGTTCCAAAATCGACAGTTAACAGTCAGGGACCTTACTGATATCGTTGGAATATCGGAGGGATCAGTGAAAACCATTTTAAAAGATCATTTGGGCCTAAGAAAAGTGAAATCACGATTGGTTCCAAAATCACTCAATTAGCTTGAAAAACAGCATCGCGTTGACATCTGTCAAACAATGCTTTTCGACTACCAAGATGCCATTAAACGTACATATAACTGGCGACGAGCCTTGGATCTACGCTTACGACCCGAAAACAGACCATCAATCGGCCAAATATCGTGCCAAAGGTGAGCCGAATGCGAAAAAAAAAACGTCAAAGCAAGTCAAAAATCAAGGTCTTGTTGACAGTTCCCTTCGATCATCGAGGTGTGGTGCACTCCGAACTGTTAACAAGGAATACTATTTGAGTGTTATGCGTCGTTTGCGCGAAGCTATTCGTGAAAAGAGGCCGGAATTATGGGCCGACAACTCTTGGTTTTCGCACCACGAAAGTGAGTTTTTTGCCAAAAATTCAATTAATATCGTTCCACAACCACTGCATTCACCTGATTTAGCTCCGTGTGACTTCTGGCTATTTAGCAAACTCAAGCCACCGCTCCGGCGAAACCGTTTTAATTCAATTGAAGACATTAATCGTGAATCGCTACGCGAATTGCGGTTCTATGCGTCAACCTATCCTAACCAACTCGAGCAGTGTTAGGAAATGATGAATTGAAAACGCTAAAATCGGCTGCCGCAGATAACAGCGTTGCCAGTTTAAATTGCTTTGCTTCCCAAAATAATAAAACTAAACACCTGATTGTTACATATATGTTTTGGTTCTATTTGGGTTTCTTTTTAGCTTTATTTGGGTTCTACTTTAGGTCGAGTTCATTTCTAGTTCAGTTCTAATTTACTTCCACTTTAGTTCTTCTTCAATTCTGTTGTATTTAAGCGAGCCTGTTCGGAAATGTTACCGTGCACTATGTAAAAGTCCCAGCGAGCGATTAACCAGATATCGTTTAAAATAAATGATAATACGTATCCGGAAAGCAAAAGGTTTTCGAAAATTGGACGTCCAGAACGCTCTACATCCGATTCAGATGCGGCGGCCACACATGTACGCAAGCATATTCAAACTCTATTGGCATAAAGTTTTACTTGAAATTAAACCAATTTTTGGTTTGAAATTAAACACTCTTTAGTTTAGGTCGGATGGAATTTCAGGCACGTTAAGTTCTGGTATAAGATCGGGTTCAGTTTAGGTCTTGCAAAAGTTTCCATTTACTTCAATTTCAATTGAAATCCACAGTTCTTATTTGTGCACTGAACAATTCTGGGCGCCCCGGTAGGCTAGTTAGTAGTGTGCCAGTCTATCAGCCTGGGGGCTGTGGGTTCGATTCCCACCAAATACTCTGTGTGTTTTTCACTACACCGGGTGAAGGTCTTCATTACCATGCACGATAATTTAAGTTTTAAAGTAAAAATAAAAAAAAAAAATTCCTTATTATTATTAGAATTATACTTCAAGTGTATTTGGTTCTTAAGATTAATGACACACATCCGTTTGGAAATAATGTTTGTGTCTGGTTCAAACTTTTTGTTTCATTCCACACAATCAGAGGACATTTATTGGAAATTTCAAGTTTTTTTTTTTTATTTATTTTAGCATTATTTCTCACTTTATGCCATAAAAATTGATACATTATTTTCTATCATTTATCATTGAAGCGTAAACATACCATTTTTGTGCGGACTTGGGCATAAAAGACAATAATTTAGTGAATGTTTTCTCTTTGCGCATTAAATAAATAATTTTAAAATTAGTTTGCTGAATTTTGTCTAAATGCGAACTGGAACGTAAAAGGATGTCAGACAAAGTGAGTTTATGGTCAACAAACAACGTTATTAAATGTGCAGCAAGTGACAACACAGTCGCAATGTAAGCTTAACACCAGTGCATAGGAATGCAAAAATATACGAGGTGTGTTGGAAAAATAGTGGTAGTATTTTTTTTTAAATTTTGATACACGGAAAAAAGAATCCGATATAGCTAGAGTCAAGAATTAAATGAAAAACTGAAGGGGCCGCATTTAGGGAGTAGCAAAAAACGAATAATTTAAAGGCTAGAATTACATAGTTCTAAGATGGTTCGAAAAAAATTGATATAAGGCGGAGAAGGATCCGAGATATCATAAGTCGTTTCTAAAACTTGATGTCTGATTGAAAAATCACCGATATGTTGTAATCGGACCCAAAATGGCGAAGCAATAAACAAAAATCTAAATGGGCAAAATTTAAGGCCGTGGCATAAAATTTCAATTGGAGTTATAGAGTCCTCATTGCAATATCTTTCATTCTAGTTGGTGACTAGGACAACTTATTTGTTGGTACAGGTGGTTCACTCGGTTCAGTGTATTTTATCTGAAGAGAAAATTCATATTAATACAAAACAGGTGATTTTTCAAGAAAACTTCAAGCGATCATAATTCACACCTCGTACTCTTTTAGAATTTAGAATAGTCACTTAGTGAGCAATAGGATTTCTGGGGAAACCATAAGCCATAACTTGTGTCGGTTGTGGACAAATGTATGATAGCAAACACTGTAACACATAAACAGGCGCGAATCCAGGGGGGCGGTAAAAACAATTTAAAATAAACTCTTTTTGTCAAACGAAATATTTGATAATTTTTTATTTCCATTCAAATTTTCTCTTTTTCCAAAAATATTATTTTTAGTTGTTTCTCGATTTGATACTCCGAGAGGGTGATTTGATATACAATTTTGGAAATAGTTTCCTTCACCCCTTGTCAAGTTTGGTTTAAAGACAAACCAGTTTCGGCTATGTGCCAACTTCTATGTAATTTTTTGGTCTGACATTTTTTTGAATCGTTTTAAGGTTGGACGACAATTTCCTTTCTCTCTTCTATTGATCCCGCACTAGCATACGCACATGTAAGTTAAAAGATCTTGTTCTAATGGCAACATTTGTACTGTACACCTGCAAATTAAAGTTTGAAATAAATATTGAATACGAATTAAAACCATTAACGTTGTCCAAGACTGTTGTTGGTCGTATTGTGTAGAGTGCTCGTACAAAACAAAATTACTTAAATTCAAACTTATGATCACTTTAATGATCATCATCATTTGCATAAATTCAAAGGTGATGATGATGTTATTGTTAATGATGAAAACTGCAAATGCATCATCAAATATGCCGCCTTATTAACATTATTTCTACTGTGGCAAAGAGGCATTTAATGTTTTTTTTTTTTGGTCTATAATGATGAATTCACCAGTAGTAGTCCATATACTCTATGCTGATGATCGGTTCGTGACGCAGTTACAGACAGAGTTGAAGTAAACATAATACGGCTAAATTGACTGACTAACTGACTGACGTATAAAGAGAAGAGCGCACTGGCAGACAAACACTGACTATGTACAAATGTACATGTGACAGTGAGTGGTGGTTGGTTGCCTGCAGCAAGAAACGATTAGACGCAATTAAATGCAAATTAATTGCAAGAACTACGAAACGCAAAAACGCACTTCCATTTATATGAAAAATGAAATGAAAATTTTAAACTTGAATGCCGACAAAAACAAATTTGCAACGTTTTAATGCGCGCACAAATCAGCACACATCCATACAAATGGATTTTAATGAAAATGCGTTTTTTTGCTAATGTGCGTTTGTGTGGTGCAGCGAATTATTGTGGAAACTTGCGAACAACAAGTGCAGCAAATGTACATTTTTCTTTTTGTCCAAGTTATTTTCTCTTTTTTTTTTCAAATTATGTACATATTTGCAACGGGACGGTTGATTAAATGCACTAACAAGAATTACATTTACACCAAGTGGGTAACACTTTTTCCACTCGTACATAAGTGTGTATGTATTATGGATCAGTAATGCGAACTCTGCGGTTATTAAAAATTTTGTTATTAAATTAAACTACATGAGAGTTGACAGAACTAATGGACCAGGTGCAAGGCAAAATAAGGAATATGAAAGTGGCCACACTAATAGGTTGAAGTTTAAAGATTGAGCACCCTCTTAGGCATTTCATTTGGCAAATACTGTAATTAAGTACCCTAATCACAAATAATTCTTTTTAGTTATGAATACTTTCACATTTCATTCGATTTTTACAGACTATTCATGTTTATATGCTGTGGTTTATATTAATAATACCAAGTTTTTTTTCTAAATAAATTTACATTTTATATTTTAATATACAAAATTTGACATGGAATTGAAAAGCCTCAGACCTTTATAAAGTAAAGATTTCTGCGTCGTACTACTATTTGCCCTTTGTATACTGAATTCGTTAGAGCTCTTCAAATGATATGGTTGCATGTCTCCTACATAGTTTAGTTGTTCAATTAAATAATCTGGTACGATAATTCACCTTTAGCGATTACATTTCAGAGTTGCACGAACTTATTTATTTTGTACCTTTTGTAATCTCGTTAATTGTTGTTCTGAGCAGCATGTATAAAATATCAAAATGCGGTTTATAAATTATTATATTATATATTTATAGCCATTAGAGTTAATATTTTTTTTAATCCCTTAGAATCCCCGATTTTTCCCCAGTGTTGATTAGGCGATGATATTCACTTTTTTTTAGCATTTTTTATTTTTTCAATCGGTGCTAACACAGATTCCTTCTAATTTTTTTGGGAAAACGATTTATTAATTTTAAAATATTGCTAAAATTATGACAATCGAAAGAAATTCTCCCCCAGAGGAGTCCTGTTGCGCAGAATAATATAACAAGCCAGAAATAGTAAAGAAAATTCATAAAAACGCATTGAAGCTATTAGACTGTTATTAACAGGCAGTTTGGGCGCTCCTTATAACAGTGAAGAATAATAACTCGCATTGTCATTGATATAATCCATATTTTTCAGCGAGTACTTATCATAGATGGCTCATGAGTTCACCACTTCACACCAGTTACGAATCAGTGAGTACAGCAGTGATATACATAATTTAATAAATTTAAATAAGAAAAGAATCGTATAAATAGAATGACCAACCACTAAAAGATGTACTAGTTGCACCCGATAGAAACTTTTCTTTCGCCCCAAATTACTTTCTGCACTGAAATTTAAAGGAAATTGAAAGGAATTTGAATTTTTATACAATATATTTTACCAAACAAACCCGTATATTGGTCACAGGGAATATTTTTAGATTAGCGAATATTTCATATGTCTGCAAATATGTATAATAAATCGAGACTATCAGTGATATATAAATTTTTATAAATTTAAATTAAAACTTTTTTGACCGAATTGTGATAAATTTATCCAGTTGGTGAGATGTGTTTTCACCACAAAATAAAATATTTTGAATTATTGTAACATTAATGCTTAATTCTATTTTGGAATAAAATTGTTTAAAAATTCCGTAATTTAAAGCTTGAAGTAATATTTTCGACATCATAAAAATATAATAATTATACTAAATTAATTCCATTTTATTTTATAATTTGTTATATGTTCATACTATATACATATTGGCTCGGAATTAAAAGTAAACTAAAAGTTTTGAAGATGACTTAGGGGCGGAAGAAATATTTAAAATTAAAACTAAAAACCAGATATTACTGAGTACTACAACTCCTAATAAACATAGAGTATATTTAACTTATTTCCCAATAATAATACATTTTCCATTCCTACTCATTGATAAATGAAATAGCATTTGAAGATTATTTGAAAGAACTTGACGGTTCTTTCCATAAAGTTGAAATTGAAAATAATTCTTTAGAGCCATTATTACAACTTGCAGACAGTTATAGTTGGGATATTATTGGACAGATTATTGGTTTTGTACTTTAAGATAAAACTGTCTGGTGAGTTAAAGGAAAGTTGTTCGTTCTTACCTTTAACTTTTAACGTGAGGTTTACAGATTTGGCGTTGCCATATTTTAAACAGCAAATCAAAAATAAAAATATAGAAGAGACCGCGAACTAGAAAATATTTTTGTAAATAAAAATATCACAATGGTTTTTTGCTAGTAAACAAATAAATAAAAGTAAGTCGTTGCCACTATGCATTCTTAAAAACCAATTTCATTCGCCAAAAGTAGGTTATTTTCGCTCTTGCACTGCCATATTTTCAAAAAAATTAATTTTATTTTACAAGGATGTTGTAATAGCGAATAATGCTCGTAGTTAAAGGTAACTTTATTCCTTACTTTAGCTAAAGGTACCTTTTACTAACGTGAACTTTAAACGCAAGTTGTAAAAAGGCCCTTAAACTAATATTTACCCAAAATCATTGCGTTCGTCTTGATGGGTTCGATAATTCTCGAATTTTATATCAAACATGTCACTAAAATAATAAATTCTAAACCAAAAAAAACAAAGAAATTGGTATCACTGGTTCGAGCTTCTGCATTGTACATTTGACTACTCCCCTCCATTAAAACAGATTCAAATGTACTAGTATGCGCTCAGAGTATAAAAGGCAGTAGTAAATAGTTGTTGGTTGTTTCCTCATTACTCGTTCGTATTATTGTACTTCTCGTAAGAGTATGAGTTGCTTACTACGAGTATTGCAAGTCCGAGACCGTGTGTATTTTCACACTACCATTGCAGTTGTTGTTTTATTACTTGTGGTTACTGTTTTATTTTGTGGACTTGTGTATTTTTTGTTTTGTTTTTGCATTTTGCATTTGTTGGCATTTAGTTTGTAAATTAAAGCCGTAGTGTTGCTTTTAATGAATTGTGTGCGAATTTTAACGCTTTTCAAATTGTTGTTGTTGTTATTTTTAATATTTTTGTTGTGCCTTCTTGCACTAGAGAAGGGTTTAAAAAATTAATTTTGCAAATTACTAAACAAATAATATAAAAAACTTGTTTCATTTCCTTTTTTAATTATTTTCACAATTAACTGCATTAACAAATAAAGTACAATTATAACTTATACCTGTGAGTTAAATAGCTCGGGTTCTTCCTGAAAACACCCTCAAGCTTATAAAAAGCTATTTGTCAGATAGAACTTTTAAAGTAAGGTCAAAGGATCAGCTTTCAAGAAGTGGGAAAAATCAGTGCAGGAGTACCTCAAGGTAGTGTGCTAGGGCCACTATTATATATCATCTATACAGCGGATATGCCGACAAGCCCACATACATACATATACATCAACCTTTGCAGACGACACTGCAATTATAAGTGTCAGTAATGAACCCAGAGATGCAGTCCCATATTCATAAGAAGACTGGCTAAAACAGTGGAGAACAAAGGTAAATCCATCGAAACGTGCTCATGTAACGTTTTCACTTAGAAGGCAAAATTGTGCACCAATCACAATAACTAATACCACGGTTCCTGCGAAAATGCACGTTAAATATTTATGTATCCACCTAGATTGGGGCCTAACTTGGTCCCGTCACATTGAGGCAAAAATAACGTCCATAAAGCTTCGAACAAATCAACTGCATTGGCAAATAAGTCGTAACTCAACTTTGGCTTTGGAATATAAAGTACTTTTATACAAATCCGTTATAAAGCCAATATGGTCATATGGTATTCAGCTGTGGAGTACTGCCTGTGCATCAAACATCCAGAATTTACAGAGAAGACAGTCTGGGATTTTACGTTATATCGTATGCGCCCCCTGGTACATAAGAAATGAAAATATACACAGGGATCTCAAAGTTCCCACTACGCGTCCAAATACGTGAACAAACTAGACGCACATCCCAGCACTCTAGCACGCAACTTATTGCAATTTGACGGCCACCAGAGATTAAAAAGAACTGACACATTGAGCCTGGCGAGGCAGCTCTCTCTACGCAATAGAAGATAGATTTTTAAGATTTGAATACAACAAATTAGTTATTACGTTGGTAATAACTAGTAAATAATAATTAAGAAATAAGATTTGAATACTTATTGTGAATTTCTCTTAGTAGAAAGATTCAATAAATTCGATCGCAGAAAATTTTTTGATGATAATTTATATGGCAAATTTGTGGTTAGTTATAATTAAAAGTTACTCCTTGTTGAAAATTATAAATATATCGATAACATTTGTTATTTGTCGACCAACATTTTCAGTACAAAAATTTCGATGAGAATTTTTTTTACTGAAAATGAGCATTTATTATGAGAATATATCAATATACTTTTCTAACCTACAACATTTTTGAGACATGTACAGATACATACATATGAACATACTTATAATAAAAGAGTGTGTTAAAAATAAATGGTTACTAAAAAATGATTGCTTGGATAACATACATGTTGTGCAGATAATGTATTCGAGTTATACTGTTAAAATTGAATGCCCTGCTACGAAATGGTTTCTTCCCTTCCTCTTTGAAAATATCTGAGAAAGTTTTGATATCAAAACCAGGAAAAAATGCTAGTCAAATTACGTCTTAAAGACCATTTAGCTTACTTCCAATTTTACTGAAGCTATTTGAGAATATGCTCCTACTGAGCATAACTACCTCGAGGCCCGAAGATTGCCTCGGAGCATCTGCAATCTCATATCATCAAGCTATTGGAGGATTGGTTAAAAAAACTGAAAACCACGTGAAATATTTGGGAATTCATCTCCACGGACGTCTAATATGGTTCCGACATGTTGAAGCAAAAATAACAGCTATAAAACTCAAAACTAGTCAGCTGCATTGGCTTATAAGCCCCAACTCAACGCTGGCCCTGGAGTATGGTTTACTGCGGGTGCATCAAATATTCAGAAGTTGCAAAAAAGACAATCTAAATTACTACGACTAATCGTCTGCGCTCCAAGTTATATACGAAATGAGAATATCCCCAGGGACTTATTTCCACAATCCAAGAAGAAATCAAAAGTTACTCATGCAAATACATAAGTAAATTATGAGTCCATCCCAGCTCGTATGCCCGGAATTCCTTGTAGTTCAGTGGACACCAGAGACTAAGAAAAATCGATACCCTGAGCCTTGCGAGAGAAATTCTATAATAATTATATTAAAAAAATATATGTAAAGATAATTTATCGATAACAAAATATTTCATATAAAAAATTTTTCAACACCAAAAAAATTTTGTAAAGAAAGTAAGTATATTTATGTTTATCGCTACTTTCAATAAACTTATCGGAAACATAGTTAATTTATCGATAACAAGAAAATAGTTATCGTTTTAAAATGTTATCGTTTTAAAAATGTTATCGTTTTAAAAAGTTAAAACTAAAAAAGAAATAAAGCAACGATTTTTTTTCAATATCACAATTTGTTTACTTTGAATATAAAAAAAAAAAACTTAAGTTTTAGACATAATGAGAACTTTGTAACTTAATTGCGTTTGTCACGAGTCTACAATTCACTTGTATGCATGTATGTGTGAAGATTCATCTATTCTTCATTTGGAAACTATCCAAGTTTATGTACATACATGTATGTATGTATGTATGTGTTTTATTCGTGTTGAACAAACAAATTAATTAAAAGTATTCAGTTTGACAGCTTTTTATTATTTTGTTTTTGTTTGTTTTCAATTTAAAGGTCATAAAATTTCTCCAAGAAAATATTAAGTGAAGGAACATTTCAGAAAATATAAGCAACCATTCATTGGTTTTAATACTTAAATCTACATTACTGCATTAAATGCAGGACTTGCGGCCGTTTGGCTGTCTCTCTGTGGCAGTGGCATGTAAATCAAACTTCATACAATCTTTATTAATCATAAATTTTGAAAGCATATTAAAAATGAAGCAACAAAGTGAAATAAAAGATACTTTTTAATCTTCGAACGTTAAATATTTTGACATTTCTTGTCATTATTGGTCATTAAGTTACAATTTAACATGATTTTAACTCCCTCCTACTGAGTGAAACATGATTCAGCGGTTTTGTTGCTGTCGTGTTGTTGGTTTTTGAATGATACGAGCAATGTTGTTTAAAAGATCTTCTTATTAATTTGATTCCACTGAGAAATGTTTAATGAAAAAATACATTTTGTGCAGGTTTAATTTGGCCCTTAAATTTACTTGGTCAACTTTTTTGTTTCATTTTTCACCTGAAAACAGCTGAAATATTATTATGAAGAAATATTGTTACTTGAAATTAATTAAAGAAACCAAACAAACCAACACATTTTTCATGTATTGTAAATTAATTATTAAGACACCAACTGCTCACAAATGTTAAAGTTTCAAAAAAAAAAACAACAACAAATAAATTTAATTAAAACCATTAACAAACCATCTTCTAATTGGTCATGATGTTGGTGGCATTTCATTCAAATTCACTCGTGAAACTCTTGTTGATGTGATCTATTCAACCCATCGATCGATGTTGGTGGCGGTAATGGCCATTCCTCGGGTTATTTTTTATTTCAACCCTAGTTCGGTTGCAAAACCGTGTTCTGTTGATGCACGGTTTGAAAACAGTAGCTGTCCGTTCGTCATGTTGCATTTAGTTTGAAGTATTTGATGGGTAGCATAAATTTCAAAGAAAAATAGCATATACAAAGCAAGTGCAACTAAATAACTGTTATAAAAAGATCAGAGTAGTAAAAGAATGAATTCATGTTATCTGAAAAGGCTTTTATTTAGCGCATAACACTGAGCTACACAAAAAATATGCAGGGGAAATACTCATTACTTTTCCCGATCACTTAGTTCACTCGCAAATGTAGTAAAATAATAGCATTTTTAAATTTGCAATTATTTGAAACTGAAATGCGAAGAAAACAGAATTGTTATATCAGAACACCTGGATATTTTTTTACATTTGTATTATTGTGTTATTTTTTATAATAATATTTTTCACGAATCTGGTCTATTCAAAATTTTTTTTGTTATTGAAAATGTGTTGTTGCCACCAACTTTTCTAAAGAAAATTGAATCGTATCAAATATAAAAAAAGATTGTCAGTCTTTCAGAAACAAAATCAATTTTCTTCTCTTGTTTTCTATCTCGTTGTATTGATATTAGATCTTTTCGGTTGTGTTTAGCGGTAATAATCTTCTAGAAAACTTTGTGTTATCGATCATTTTTGTATACAAAATTTATCTAACGGATGATTTTTGTACGATATATTTTTTTTTTTTAATGAAGGGGGGAAATCAAAGCAGATCAATAACTTTATTGTTTCTTAGGCAACCGATTTGTAATTTACGACTAAATTACTTTTATTCGGGTCTCGTGCTATTACTAGCATTTACTCTTGACTGTAGTGATTTTAGGCTTTCGACTGGTGAACGTCGACCTTCATTCCCACCACGGATACTTTTGTAATTGCGGGCTTTTGTGTAGGGCTTAGATCCATCATGGCATTCACGTTTAACAAGTGTCTGCAAGTGGTCCTAAGCCTTAAGCTAGCCCATGCTGGTCATTTACAGACAATGTGCCATGCAGTATTAGGCTTTTCATCAGGATTGTCTTTGGAGACTGACCCGTTCACCCATTGCAAGGGTTTCTTGGCCATCTCTTCAGAATTCATCCATTGGTTAATAAACACTGGCGTTCCTTCAGCGATTAACCTCTCCACCTCATTGCCCATCCTTATTGGAATTTCACGGTCCAACGCCTTAGAAGTACCTTAAAAGATTAACCCGTTCACCCCTCGCGGGATATTCTTGTCTACCTCTACCATTTGAATCCGAAGTTTCTTCAGAGACTATCTTCTGCGTCTCTTGCGATGTTCCTGATTCATCCTTGTGATGGAGAAAAAGATGCCCACCCACACAGAACTCCACATCCATGGGTAATTCTGTATTGATACTGGAGATTGAGTGGTATCGAGAGTTCGCATCCTAGTGACCAAGCATTTTCTTGGCTTCTCATTTCCGGCGCTTGCTGCTCCACAGTGGGTTATTTTTAGAAAAGAGTAGAACTTCTGACATTTCACTCAGTTATGACAAGCCATACCTTTAGTGCCTGCCAACTGACGGCCGTATAAAATATTTAATGTTTTAATAATTATATAAATATGTTCATATAATAATATATATTTTGATTTATCGATATTTTTTTAAAAAACTTGTGTTATCGGCAATTTTCTTTAGTAAATGTTAAGTAATTGATCATTTTCTATAGAAAATGTATGTTATCGATAACTTTCTTTAAAACAAGTTGTTTTATAAATAATTTTCTGTAGAAAATATTATCGATAATTTTCCATAGACAATTTTGTCCGTGCTATGTACATATGTATATAGAATCTTGCGTTATCGATAATTTTTCGGTTTTTTGAAGAAAAAATTTAATGTTTTCAGGTAATTTGTATCACAACTTGTTATTATCGATCCACTTTAATAGAAATAATAATAACTTACAAAAAAGTGTATGTTATCGATGGTGAGATATAGATATCTATACACATATGTATATACTAGTGTCCGGACAGACATAGTCCTGCCACAATACTCGATAAAATACAATAATCGATAAAATTCTGGTGATCTAAATTTTTTTTCTTAACAAATGTGTTAATCGATCATTTTCTAGACACATTTATTTTCTTTCCATAATTGTCGGTTTAGTAATGAATTAGTTCCTTCAAATGCTGCTGACAACCAACTAATTTAACATTTAACCGATCACATTTTTATATGACCAGCTGTGTTTGGTCATTTGAATTATAGAGTATTTTATTAGACTAAAAGTGTTTTGTTTGCTTAGCTGAACCTGTAACGATTGTTACTGTTAGCATTGGGTTTGCGTCTTATTCCTTTTTTTTTAACTAAACTCTGTGTGTAAATGGCTGAAAATAAACATGATCATAATCATGATGTTCAATGATATCGATGTTATGTATTAGCGGTTATGCAAGGAGTAGTAGAGCTGGTAGAAGATCATCTCATTTGATAGCGTCTCAGAACTCATTAATAACACGAACTATTTCTGCTAAAAAAAACTTAATTAACACACAATCAGACAGACCTACCGTTTGAACAAACAGACAAAGAGACACGCAATTAAATTATTTTCCTTTAATGGACCACACACATTTAGTTGTCGGTGTTGGTAGCGTTAGTGTAAAAGTTAGTTTTAGTAGCTGTAGTAAAAGTATTAGTAGTATTGAAGAACTATAGTTAGTAGCTATTTTATGGCATATTTTTTTTTTTTATTTCAATTGAAATGCAAAGTACGACGTCAGATGAAGAGGGAATGATGAACAATTTGTTACTACAAAGTCTCAGTTTTATTATATTTTTTTAGCAGTTCCAATTATGGAATTAGGAGGTTTTAGCAAATAAGTGACTAAAGCCATATTCAAATGTATAAGCAAGACTAATAAGACGTTAAAGTAGCCGTTAAAGTAACTTATTGCTACGAATTCGAATTTGCACTCGCTTTCTTCAAATTGATTCTAGTTTTCGAGATATAACGTTATGTTCAAAATGATGCAGTTGCACGACAAATATTAACATACCTGGGGTGCATTTGGACCTCCATGAAAAATAAAAAATCCGAAATTCCACAATGATATTGTCGTTTAGCCATAGCAACATAGTGTTTTGATCTGTTCGGTCGTTTCAGAGATATTGTGCAACTTGTGCCAGAGAAAATTTTGAAAAAAAATATCAAAAATATGAAAAAAAAACCAACAAAAATTCAGATCCTTTTCTTCTAACGCATAAGTCAAAAGGTTTCAAACTAAATAAGTTATATTACATTAAGATCGGTGCTCTACTCTTGATTTTATTCACAATTGAATGAAGCTAACACGGTTCGAGAAAAGTTGCCGTTTGCACACAACCGTAACGTGTCAGAGATGTTTGGTACGAATTCCCTATTAAGTTTGGTTAGATGACAAGCCGACTTCGGCTATGTGTCATATTCAGTGCCTTTTTTTGTTTGGAATCCAATCGGAAAATGAAATCGAGAATCAGTATCGGTTGCTTTCATATGACAACTTTATTCAAAGTGAGATACCTTAACTGAAGTGTGAATAAAATTAAAAGTTGTTCAACGATTTTAAGAAAATATAGTTCGTTTTGTTTAAAACTTATAAAGCTACATGCGTACTGAATGAAAAGTTGACAGTTTAGTTTTTATTGTAATTTTTTCAAAACTTTTCCAATATTTCCTAAACTTTTTTTGTTACAACTTCCTCGATATCTCTGAAACAACCGAGCCGATTTCAAGACAATTTTAAAGTAAAAGATTTTTGAATTTTTTTCAATTTACCAAATAGGAAAAACTAATCTTAAGTTGTAGTAATATATGTATGTCGTGCCACCTTCTTCATTTACGAGATAACGATATATCTCGGAAATCAAACCATAAAAAATAATTTTCGGTGTCTCCAGTCTAAAACCGGGTATGCTGGCGTAATTGTCTGTCTATAGGAAGATCATGTTTGGAAAGATTAAAAATTCATAGATTGCTTCCATTGCTTAAATTTCTCTTGAATGTTAAATACTCAGTATCAGTAGGCCCGCCATACTCTCTATCTTACGCATAACAATTTAACAGCCAACAGAGAGAAGTGCTGGCAAATCTGCAGCAGCTGTGAAATGGTTGACTGTTTGATTCTTGGTTTGATATTCCGACAGGGTGATTTGATATATAGATGTTTGGAATGAATTTCCGTCATCGCTTTTCAAGTTTGGTTTGGCCACAACCCAGTTTTGGCTATGCCATCTTCAGTGTCATTTTTTGTTCGGTGAACTCTTTGTTGTATTTCTACTAAATGGGCTAGTGAGGACAAAACGAGTTTTTTGGAATAATATTAAGATTGCCGATCGATATTCCTCTATATAATACGTAGATCCAGCCAGGGCGTGGATTATTAAAAATGAAACAACAAACACTCGAAACTTTATTTCGAAGATAACTTGTTTGAATCGTTGTATTATTTCGGATCTGCCTAGACACGATCGTGCAGGCTATAACCGGCTTTTGTTTTTTGTTTACATGGCTGCAGAGATGGGAATTCTACGAGTAATGCTAGAGGGTTAATTTGTAAAATTCTACCTACCACTGGACCTGTTATTCAATATCAACTTAAAAGAGGTCACTTAATGTATGGTTACTTAATTGAAGAAATAACCAAGAAAACCGTGTGCAAAATTTTCAATAAGCTATTTGCGAAACAATCGCAAAATTAGAAGATTATTAGAAAATTATTAGAAATTTTAACAGCAGAGCACCTCTCCCTGCCGAAGTATATTTAGAAAACTTTCCTAAGTTTTACTAAGAAATTTCTAGCCTTTCGAAAAAGTTGGGCAAAGGTTGCCTGATGAGCTCGCTTAAGCAACTAGCGAAATGCGCACAGCGACTAGTTTGCCCCCAAACGGATAAATAGATTATACATAGCTTTATTGCCTAAAAACTGGGGTACACATCAGCAAGAGGTCTTTAAAATTTCCTAAAGTTCACGGGTTTTATTTTCTTTAAGGTTACAGCCATAAAGATTTAAAAATCCCTGATAGCTTTTCAATTTAACTGATTTACTCGGGTTTTCGCGATTTTTTATTCCCTGATTTTAAAGCTTTTTTAATCAGACATTTTTGTCCCCAAATTTTGAACCACAACCTTGACTCACCTCTGCTCTACACTTTCACATGAGATTTCAAGCTTTTTCATCGTTAAGACTGATGTCAGCCTTATTATCTGCTTTTAATCACATTGAAGGAAAAATCCTGGTATATTTAATTAAAGTAATTAAAATTCCAAGCTTAAATTTTACACTGAAAATACCAGAAACTTTCCCCTGAATTTTATTGGCAGAAAAAAAAAATAATAAAATCGCTTAATAAATTTCTAAACGTTGCTGAAAGAAAGTAAAAAATCTCTTGGTTTTATTTAAAAAATCTCAAAAAAATTTAACTTTTTTCCACTACTTCTTTCTTCAGCATTTCTCTGCAGTAGACAATTTATTTCGTGGAAAAAAATTGTTTCAATGGCTGTTGTTTTGTACAAAAACTCTATTTATACGTCAATTAAGTTTCAAACCTCATACTTCCGCAGCCGCCTAAACGATTTAAACTCATTGTTGTTTGTGCTGTTGTGTAAATTTATTATTTCAACTACTAGACTTCCTTTTTGGTAAGCTAAAGGACTATATCTCAGATCGTCAGACATCAGAGCGTTGAAAGCATAATAAAAGGGTAAACACAACAATACGAATAAATTTCAAGGGAAAACAAAAAAAGAATTCAACTTTGCTTTTTAATGGCCAACAAACAGTGAAAAAATATAAAAAAAATAAACTAAAACGAAGTGAAAAATATGCAACTCGAATGGAGAGATAAACACCAAAACAATTTAACAGGGTGTGCAATTTTTCACTTTGAAACGTCCTTATACAGTTTTCCCCCTTGTGCTTCAGCTGCTGTTTTTGTTGCTGTTGTGGCAGCAAGTCCAATGGTTGATACGAGTTTGTTTTTTGTTGAATTTTTATAAAGCCAATGTGCCTTTTACCGTTATTGTTAGAGTTACAACAGTTACTTTATTTCATTGAATGTATGTATGTATGCATGTATGTGTGTGTGTGTGTGTGTGTGTGTGTCATGGGGTATGAGTATTTATTTTTACAGCTTCCTCTTAAATCTTTGCAGACTACTTTTGGCATACAACCCCCAGCCCCATAAACACCGTCCCACTGTGTGTTTGAACAATATCAAAATTCAATTCACACCGAGATCACGTTTTTAATTTGAAATTTTTACAACACTTGTTTATTTTTTATCGTGATTTTTTCAGCGGGTTCAGTTTTATATTGTTGTTGTTCCATCCCTAAAGTTCAAGGGAAAAAATACATTTTTACAGCAGTTAAAAATTGTGCTTTTTTTTTCTTTGCTGCCAACAACCAAAGTTCATTTCTTTATCTTTTGTTCCATTTTTACTTTTTTTTGTAAAATTTGTTTCATTTTTTTTTCTTGCTTTAACTTCTGCTGCAGCAAAGTTTTTTCCGGCAGTAATTCTATGCGGGGCTGAGTGTATAAGTGAGTGAATTGTGTAGCATAAATTGTTGTGTTTTTATGAATCCAATGTGTAGCATATTTTAAGGGGTCTTATATTGAAAGTAGCACGTATTTGAAATAAAATTTTATTTGTTAAAAGTACAAATTAATTGAAATTAAAATATACAATTACACATTTCGATTAAATTAATTTTGATTAAAAAGATTTTTGTTTCACATTTTTCACCGAAATTAGGTTTTGCCATCATTTGCTAACAAAAGGGCCATTTCGAAAATAAATATGTCCTCTATTAGTTTCTAGAAGACTTTTTGAAAAATTTCCAAATCTTCTGGGGAACGTACAACCAAGATTTACATTAAAAGAAAATTATTTAAAATCTTTTTCTTGCCGTTCTCGTAAGAAAGTGCTCTTCCTTTCCATTTTCAAATATTTCAATATAATTTTTGACATACGGCCATAAGTCCTGAAATGAAACCTACCAGATGGACTACAGCGGTGGCCAGACACTATATTCAAATAAAAGCGACACAAAATTATTTATCAATTAAATCAGCTAAATTTTCATTAAACGATGCATCTGTTCTTAATGAAATAAACTCATCAAATTATAATTGAAAAGTCGACTGACTCTATTGCTAATCTAATTTTGAAAAGCAGGTTGTTCTACCTTTAAAACCATGTTTCTCAAATTTTAATATAACTTACCGGCATCAGTTGGCGAAACAAACACGCGGAAAAAAATATAATTCTGGTAACCATAATCTAAAAGCAACAGGCTACTAAAGCCATCCAATGCTTAATAGTCAATGCACCGATGACTTAAGCCGCAGCAACCTCATACTTTGGTTATACATCAGAAGAATTTTACATACTCGTATTATGTCTATTAAGAACATTTTATGGTTAGAGTTATTATATTATTGTTGTATAGTTAAAATACTTTTTTTGTGGCTAGAACTTGCTTAACGCCACTAAAGTAAGGTTTAAACTGTTTTTAAATAATCATTATATGTCTGCCACAACAATATAATGCTGTAGTGAACATAAAATGATAGTCATGACCGCGCCACAAACATGTTTTTTCTTAGTATGTGGCAAAAAGCAAACCTTCGATAACATTTCAACCACAGCTATTACCAACTACATTTATTACTCGCCATCCAGACGATCTAGCGTTATTATATTTCTAGACTAGATCGATCGATCTGTTTCACTTCAAGAATAATGTTAAATTTTTACTCTTAAAAATTAAAAGAATTACAAAGTTTTCAATTCAAAAATTACTTAATACATTCAAATATTAAGGTTCAAAATTTGATTCTATTTACCAATAATGGGTACCGACCTACGTATGTATGTCACAACAACTGTTTTGTAGACTTACGTACAATAACGATTATCCAGAATTGTTTAAAGGAATTTGAACTTTAGGAAAACTAAAGCAAGAGGAATGATTTAATTATTTATAACAATTTTCGCCCTTCCCTTGGTTCCGCGCCTGATCCATTTAGCAACTGTTTTTAGGAGACTAAGCTGGTGACATCATGAAAAATATGCTCAACTAAAACAAGCAAAGGGAGAGCTACAAAGGGAGTGCGACAGACTGAGAGAAAGAGCCACAGAGATAAAAATTTTAAAACACTGGGCTACAAATGATTATTTTTTATAGTTGAAAACTATTTTTAAAATTTTTAGGATTTTTTTAAATGAACTGTTTACTAAAAATATATATATATAAAAAAGTCTGTCTATTTACTCCAAGTTATTTCTGATATAAGAGCGAAACAAAACCTTGTGGACCTGTAAAAACACTCGGAAATGAATAAATTGGAAATTTATTCTGCATTCAACAATTTGTTTTTCATTTTTTCGAAATTATTAGACGATGTTTACGAAAACACATGTTGTCGCTTACGTTAATAAATAAGAGTCACCAAACCAGCCTGTTGAGATGTTCATGGGATGGTCATTTTAACATTCAAATAAATTTTGAACTAAAGAAACCCTGATTCGACGTCATTCCAACAGCTTTCTTTATTCCAAATAAAACGAATGAAATTATTTGGTAAAGGAATACAGAACATTCGGGCGCTTCCACTTTAGAATAAGAGAAGTGAGGGCTACCGGAATACATAACATCTCTGAATACCTGAAAAGTCATAATGTTACCAAATTTAGGACATTTTACACACTTCCTAGTACAAAAGCTTTAATAAACTAAAATAATGAACTAATAAATATTATGCAACGCTTTAATTATTTTTACGCAAAATGTTGCTAACTTTCACGCAACATCATAAAAAATGGAATAATAAAAAATAAGTTTAGTGTGATTGTATTTAATGGGCTACATTCTCAGGTCATGCCATGAAAAGTATCGTTTATAACTTTTAGAAAAATTACTTTTATGGACAGAAATCAACAGCATAATTTCTAAAAGAAAAACTCATTAAAAATTTAGAAAAAAATGGTTAGACGCACAAGATTGCCCTTTGGCACCTGCTATTCTTTTAAACTTTTTTCGGTAAACGGTTGGAATTGCTGTCTTTATTACAGACACATACTCGCAGGGCGTAGCTGGTTATAGTTTTATTTATGAGTTGCTTAGATGTTAGAAATGATTACTACCTGATAAAAATTCGTTTGCTCAACATCGATTTATCTGGTGTCTTAGCTAACGAGACATCCCGATTCTTTCATAATAAAATTCCAACTTTTCTTAAGGTTAAAATTTTTAAACTACAAACAGTTTTATGCCTGAAATTCCTTTAAAAAAGTTCAAAATAAAATAAGCAATTATTTGTTAAATTTATTTGTTAAAACTTTTGGAAAATCTTAAACATCTTATGCCCAAAATTCCTTAGTCCACATGAGAAATCCAAAGAAAACCAAGACCAGAAAACATTAAAGTTTTAACAAAAATCCCCCAGAACAAACAAATCGGTTTTTTTATTTTTCTTACTTTGCTTGTGACGTTTTGTTGGTTGTTTGCCAACTCTAATTGCAGCTGTAAGCGGTAAAAATAACATGAGTTGGGATAGAATTAGCTAGAAAGATTTTTTTTTAATAAAAAAGAAGAAAATATTAAAAATTCCTTAAAAAAAACAATTAAACCCCACAGAAAACTTGTTAGTTGCTTTTCAAATTCTTTAAGCTAAACGTTTCGAATGGTTTTCAAGACGCAATTTTATTCAATTAATGAAAAGTTGTCATTGCTATTTTCATTTCTACGCTTGGTATCAACCGCTATTAAAAGTCCCTCAATCACTCTCAACGCTTTTTTTAATTTGCAAACGACCGGAAAAAATTAAATTTAATTTTTTACAAAATACGAGTATGATTTCAGAGAAAGAATAATAAAGAAAATTCTTTAGATTAAAAGAAAGATTTAAATTTTCAACTAAATTTTAATAAGTTTCCATTCTTCTTTTGTAGAAAACCGAACCGGCAAAACATTAAAGGCCTTCCTAAATACCCGCACCCATCCGATAACGTGGTTCTTCAAAACAATTCCAAGGACACAAGAGCAGGGGTGTTTGCTGAAAATTTCAAATTTGGGATCTACTCAACAAGTGAACAATAAATTCACTAGAGGTACGTTTACACAGCCATGTGAACATTACAAGGTATACCTCCCATGTGCAAACTTTATGACCGTCTTGGCCATTAGACCACGTTCCATTTTCGTATGTATAACCATCTCTATTTGCCAATAAATTTTCATTGTTATAAAATTAATTGCAAAATTATAAAAGCAAGAATCTCACTTTTTTCTTTAAGTTTGTAGACCGTAAAGTTTAAGTATCTAGTTTTGTTGAGAGTAAGACCAATGCTGCCATAGCTCCTTTTCCTGGTAGTATACGAGGGCGGAACGATAAGTCCGTGACTTTTCGAACTTCCCTCGTAGTTATATGAAATGCAACACTATTCCCATCATCTACCACCTGTTTTAATATACTACTGTCATTTACTGTTCAAAACATGCAATCTCGTGTATTTGTCTAAAAATGGAAAAAAGTGAATTTTGAGTGTTCATTAAACATTATTTTTTTCGAAAAACCCGTCAATCAAACCAAGGAAAAGCTCGATAAATACTATGGGGACTCTACACTATCGAT
This sequence comes from Phania funesta, assembly GCA_963932375.1. Lineage (NCBI taxonomy): Eukaryota > Metazoa > Arthropoda > Insecta > Diptera > Tachinidae > Phania > Phania funesta. The sequence goes on along the minus strand of OZ010654.1, from coordinate 86,780,482 downwards.
TTCAACGGAAAAAAGTGGTTTACTGACTTTCTTTGATGTCGCAGTAGTACAAATGACGCTGAACGCTCTTGACGGCCAATTGAGGTCAGTACACCCGAAAATGTCGAAAAAATCCACGATATGGCGTTGGCCGATCAAAGAGTAAAAGTCCGTGAGATTGATCAGCTGGGTTTAAGAAAGTTGTGTGCAAGATGGGTGCCGCGTTTGCTCTCAATTGACCATAAACAAAAACGTGTGACAACTTCAAAGGATTGTTTGGAGTTGTTTAACCGCAATCCGAATGAGTTTTTGCGGCGTTTTGTAACTGTGAATGAAACATGGTTCCATTACTGTACTCCGGAGACCAAGCAGCAGTCTAAACAATGGGTTTCTCCGAAGGAGGCCAAGGTAAATTTGTCGGTGATGGCAACAGTTTTTTTGGATGCACGCGGGATAATCCACATCGATTACCTTGAAAAGGGGAAAACAATGAACGGCGAATATTATGCCAACCTATTAAATCGATTTAATGAGGATTTAAAAAGAAAACGGCCCCATATGGCCATCAATATAATGCATGGGTGCACACGTGTGTAGTCTCAATGGCAAAACTCTATGAATTGGGCTACGTATTGGTACCTCATGCGTCATATTCTCCGGATTTCAGCCCTAGTGACTACTTCCAATTTCCAAACCTAAAGAAATGGCTCGGTGGAACGAGATTTAGCTCCAACGATGAAATCATTGACCAAACAAATGGCTATTTTAAGGACCTCAAAAAATCCTATTTTTATGGAAGGGATACAGAAACCGGAGAAACGTTGGACCAAGTGTATTGAATTAAAAGGAGATTATGTTGAAAAATAAACTTTTGTTTTGTGTTTCATTCAAAAAGTCACGGATTTATTGATCCGCCCTCGTATTAATAATTTAGTAATAAGTAAAATATATGCATAAAAAAATATTTAATTTCCAATAAAGTTGCATTACGCATATAACAGTAGGATACTTACAAATTTGGTTTTTTATTTCTCGTGAAGTTTTTAAAAATACAAATTTTAATAAATTTTTTTTGCTCAAGTTACCAATTGTTGCAATTGTTACCAAGCTTACAAGTTGCCTAGAAACGGAATGGTATATATGAATTGTATATATGAAGAACTTGGTCCTCATTTTGATCTCAGTACTTTTGACGGCCCAAATTTTTGGACAGGAACTAGGCCTTATTTTCACATTTATGTTTTGTGCGGAATACGGAATTTCATGTGAACGTGTGAATACAAAAACTATAAAACGTTTGTAAAATTTCAAATTAAACACACATACATATGAATATTATATAATATGTATCGAATACATAGCCCAACACATGTCGAGATCCTGTCGTGTGAGCATAAAATTTTTTCGCTGTAGCACCGTGTAATTACAAAATAAAAATACATAAAAAACTAAAACACACACACACACTTCAAATTCAAAGTCACTGATAACAACTGAACTGATTTCTGTGAAATAAATACGAGTTTTAATCACAGTTGTAAATAAATATTGAAAAGACGCGCGTTCGTTTATAAATAAACAGGCACTTATCAGTACAAAAACGATTCAGTTTATAAAAATAGAAAATATTTCAAATGAAAAAATAAATAAAACGGGGAAAAAATAGAATTTAGTTTTTAGAAAAAAGTCCACCCGTTCACACCGAACACAATGGGAGCAAATAAACTTATTCGCTTGCTGGCCATAATATTTCTGCAACACTTGTATGTGGGCATTCAATATGTCAGAGCAGCTAATATGGTGTGTTATTTGGATACCAGCCGTGTAAAAGATGGTAGGTATTATAACACTTAAGGAAGCTTCAAATAACATCGCCTTTTTATTTTGTTAAACATTTCCAGTTCAACAAACAATTTTCGACATTGATCCGGCCATGCAATTTTGTAATTATTTGATTTATGGTTATGCTGGCATTAATTCAGACACCTTCCAATTGAAAACCTTGGATCGTGGCTTAAATTTTGATTTGTATCATGCCGTTACCGCTCTCAAACGTAAGCATGCCCACCTTAAAGTTTTGCTCTCGGTTGGTGGTGATCGTGATTTGGAGGCGGACGAAGAAGAGCCCAATAAATATTTAATGCTTTTGGAGAATATTGCTCATCGTAATGCCTTCATAAATAGTGCTCAAAGTTTCGTTAACACTTATGGCTTTGATGGTCTCGACTTGGCCTGGCAATTCCCTAAAAATCCACCCAGAGAAGTTTATACGGGCATACGTAAGGCATGGAACAAATTCAAGGGCTGGTTTAAGGGACATAAAATTGTCGATGAGAAAGCCGAAGAACATCGTGAACAATTTGTGAGTTTTGTGAACGAGTTGAGACGGAGCATGAGTTCGTTACATGGTTTTTTGACAATGACCGTATTGCCACATGTTAGTGCGGAACGTAAGTAGAAAATGTGAACAGTTTTGAAATCGAAAAGCAAAGAGTACTTACTCTCTTCAAAAGGTACCTTTACTAATTTTCCTAGTTTAGAAGAGATATTTTTAAAACTAACTATTATCAGTGATGTTAAAAAAAACAGTACTTATTTTTCAAGCACCTTTTTTACGTAGTTTTTTGTGTGTCATGTTGTACAGAAGGTTCGTTTCTAAAAGGTACTTTTTAAAGGTACCTTTTAAAAGGCGCTGTCTTTAAATCTCTTGTTCCGTTGTGTTAAATACTATTCGTAAATGGTACTGTCTTTAAGGCGACTTTCGATAGCAAGTAGTTAAAAAGTGTCTCTTAAAGGTACTTTTTTCAAGAGGTACCTTTTTAGATGTTCTTTTTTTCAAAAGTTTATTTTAGTTTTTTTAATAGTTTCTGTAAAAGGCCTTTTCTTTAAGGAGACTTTTTGTAACAAGTAGTTATGAAATGTTTCTTCAAGGTACTTTTTAGGTAGTACCTTATTTAAAAGTACTTTTTTAAGGCCCTATTTAAAAAATGTTGATATTTTAAAAGGCACTTTTTTAACATTTTAAGATTGTTTTGAAAAGGTATTCAAACTACTTTTTGCCAAAAAAAAAAAGTTTTAAACACGTTTGCTGGTTTTTAAAAGTAAGTTTTATACAACTTTTTTTTACTTTTTAAAAAGTACTTTTTTAAAAGTACTTTTTAAAAGGTAGTGACTTTAAAGTACTTTTTGTTTCCTTTAACTTTCTTATATTTTTTAAAAAGTACTTTTTTGAAATTTTTTTTCAAAAAGGTACTTCTTCTGTTTTTCTTCCAGTTTTTCCTTTTGAAATTGGGCTTAAATTAAAGTATTCATCATATTTCATGTATTTTCTTGCAGTTTTCTATGACATTCCCAAAATAGTGCCACACATGGACTTTGTGACTTTAGCCACCTTTGATTATTTCACACCCCTAAGAGATCCCAAGGTAGCTGACTATACCGCCTCAATTTATGAACTATACGAACGTGATCCCGAATTAAATATTGATCATCAACTACAATATTGGTTAAATCATACCAGTGAGTCCAGTAAGCTAATAATGGGCGTACCAGCCTTTGGTCGGTCTTGGGTTATGACTAAAGAGTCCGGCATAACTGGGTATCCACCTTTACCAGCCGGTGGTGCAGCTGCAGCTGGTAATGTAACACAAAGTATTGGCTTGCTAAGTTGGCCAGAAGTGTGCGTGAAACTGCATAAAAATAAAGATTTAAAAGCAGACCAGGCCCCTTTACATAAGGTGGGGGATCCTACCAAGCGTTTCGGCAGCTATTGTTATCGCGATGCTGATGAGAATGGGGAATATGGTTTGTGGATTTCTTATGAGGAACCAGCCACTGCGGCCAATAAAGCCAGTTATGCAAGAGTGAAAAGTTTGGGAGGCGTCGCTCTGTTCGATTTGACCACCGACGATGTGTTGGGTACTTGTGGCGATGGCAAGTATCCGATTTTAAGAAGCATTAAATATAAATTGTAAGCAAAGTAAAACTTGTGTGTTCTCTTAAGACAATAAAATGGAAAAGGACTTGAATTTTTTCCTCAAAAACCTGCTGAGTTTTTTGTTTGCTCCAGAAAACATATTAATCTTGAAAGTTTGAAATATTTCAAGAGATTAAAAGAAATCATTCAATATTTTTATTTTTTTTTAATTTTTTTGGCTTGTCGTCTCAAAAATACTTGCTGACCACGAGCATCAACAAGCAACGCCACTCTCCACGCCACATTGACGCGTGTAATTAGTCTTCATCACCATGGTACAACAAAAACTCAGACATTAAACCTCAAGATACAAAATAAATAAAAAAAAAAATAAATAAATAAAAACACGACACTTGCATATTAATCCATTAAATAAAATTAAAAAAAGGCAGGGAAAAGATCAGCTCTTGATCTTTATCGATTTAATTGTAATGAATGAATCGTACGAGAATTAAGAAAAAAAAAGGCGTAAAATATTGAACACAGAGCCAGACACTAAGCAACCTTGTACACAGGTCTTAAGAATATCAATCACACTGAGTCAGTCAGTCATGCAGTCGATGAGTCAAACGACTAAATAATTTTGATGTCGTGCCTTTGTATCAATCAATCTGTTTAAGTGCAGAAGGAAGGAAATCAATCCAGCAATTTGATTTTCTAGATTTTGTTCTTCAATGAGTTTCACTTAAAGCAACAACAACAACAACAAAAGCATACACAATATTGTGATTGTTGTCGTCTTTTAATTGAGACAAATTTGTCAAATGTTCTAAATGGACGACACTGGGAATGGCAGACAAGACACTTGTACTTGTAATTGCCCACCATAATTATTTGTATCCGTACGAAAGAAGTAATTTAAAACTTGTGTTCGCCATCAGTTTGAAAAGTTTTACTTTTAATGGTTTTCAGTTTAATTGTGTTTTATTTTTTGAAATAAAATATTAATCGATCGATTAATTTCAAGCACAGGAATGGACAATTTAATAAAAAAGAAAATTTCCAAAAAAAATAAGTGAACAATAAATTCGTTAAATAGACCTCCAAAGTGTTCAATGAAACGACTGTAATTAAACTATAGGAGACAGTAAAAAGGACACACCAACCGCGGAGTAACTTTTTTAGTGAATAATCTCAAATGTACTCTTTCCTAAAATAGCCAGCCACCTTAAATAATAACATTCTGCAAGTTTTTATATTATTTAAAAAAGGGGCATTTTAAAGAGGTACTTTATTATTTTTTCCCTTAAAACCAGTTTCTCACAAAGAATTCGTAAAGGTACCGATAAAATGATACAAAGAATGTTGTTCTTGGGAACGATGAAAGTAAAATAAGTATTTTAATTGGAGGGGGATTTAAAAGTACCTCTATAGGTACTTTTTTAAAGATAGATTACCGTTTTTTTATTAATCAGCTGCAGATACCTGACGATCTCAAATTACTGTTTTCCCATATAAATTTGACAAATTTTTGGATTTTCTGAATTCAAATCGTGAGCTAGATACGCAACTGCCAATAACACGTTGATTGTCACGCGTTTTTATAACATTTTGTGGCACATACGAGGGACAACCATTTTTATGTTTTACCATTTTTATTATCATATTTTATACTGTCAGTCACCGGTGACTGACGCGGCCGACTGACGCGGCCTAAACGGAATGGTCCGTGTCAGTCACCGGTGAATGACGTGTTAATTCTGTTTGTTCAAAAGTAAGTTGCAACTTTTTCACAAAATAAATAAAAAAAAATTGTTAAATTTCTCTTTTAGATGGCTAATCAATAAAGGTACTTTTTTAAAAAAGGTATTTTAAAAAACGTACTTTTATAAAAAGGTACTTATTAAAAAAAGGTACTTTTTGAAAAAAGTACTTTTTAAAAAAGGTACTTTTTTAAAAATATGGTTTCGGTTGATGCTCCAATGCCTCTACTTTGTTCAATGGCATTTTATTATTATACTCTAAAGAAATAAAAAATATTTTTTAATTTATTTTATTTTTTCTCAAGGAGGTTATTTTGAAAAGTTTTTTATTGCTCTAAAAATTTAGTTCGGCTAATCTCGTACTAAATTTGCAAAAGGATTTAAATTGCTCATTTACCATGAACTTCGTTATTTACCAAGTTCGCACTTGCAGCTGCTCAGTTCAGTCCCCAGATATTTATCAATCAAAATTTTGAAATGTTTTGTGATTTTTAAAATTTCTACAAACAAAATTTAGTTTTTCATCAAGCGTAGCAAATAGAAAGAACAATGTTTTCAAAATATTGTGGCAACTGAAGATGACAATTTACAATTAATTAAATTGTTATTTTTTTTTTTGTTCTACTTCGCCTCTTGTTAACCAGACTTGAGAGCGAAACAATGCGTTTTGGCCACCAGAATAATTTTTTGTTTACTTTTATTTTTCAAAATCTTTATTTTATTAAAGAACTAGAATAAACAACAACACAACCATTTATTGAAATGATCATGTTATATGAGCGATGGGTGATCGTCTTTAGCCTTTAAGCCTGTTAAGGGTTGAGGTGCAAGTGAAAGTAAATTATAAAAAAATCTAAAAATTAAGATACAAAGACAATGAATTGCAAAGTCATATTTAAACCTAAATTTCAATTTTTAAGTGGAATAATTTAAAAATCTTGCTTTTAACCAACTTATTATGCTTGACCATGTGTTACAATTAGTTGGGAGAAGAAAGGTCTTTGAAACAAACGGAGTCACTACTGCAAACATACAAATGTTAATGTTTTACCCAAAGCCTGAGTAAAAAAATTATTGTGCCACTTGCGGGCCTTTAAATTTTTAATGTCTATTGCGGTGGTTATTATTCAAAATTATTGTTAAACTTTAAATGCTACCGTGCTACCACCCGCACACGTAGACAGAATTAACCAATAAAAAACATGACATTAAAACTGAAAAAGACTTCCGAGTAGTTTGAACAGAAATGAATTTATAATAAAAGTGTTGTACGTGCTTCAAAGAAAATAACGAAATTACCTTTCATCAAATCCTTTATCCCAGTTATAAAAAGTTGCCTACAAACATTTTGTTATCTTCTTTTCTTAAATCTGATCATTAAGAATAGTGAAGACATTGTGTGGAGTTTAAAACGAGTCAGCAGCAAAGGCCGATAAAAACACTATAGTAAATCTTAAATAAATTAATAAATTTATTAAAAAAAACTAAAAATTATGTTTTGACACACTACTAACTAGTCTTCCGGGCTTAGCCTTCAGATTCCTATAAATTAAAAAGAATGAAATATTCCTTTAATAAAAATTAAAGCTACCAGTGTGGTCTCAGTGATAACAATATTAAATTCGCAAAGTATTTGCTTGGTCCCTAGATATTACGTATGAGTAAGAAGCGAAACCCTTAAGTAGGCTTCAACCCAGCTTAGACGGTGGAGCAAAGGAATTTTAGGCAATTTTTTATAAAACAAAAAACTTTTAGTCAAATATTTATTTTTCATCCTTAAAGTTGAGGGTGAATGTGTGTCCTTTGGTTTACTATGGAAATATAACTACAACTGGTGGTATAAAGCCGAAGTTCCGTACCGATTCCTAATCATTACAAGACCACCGCTTCAATCTTGAGAGGAAAACCATTCAATATTTGCTGAGAAGAAAAAATAATATCGGAAGAAAGGAAAACAAATTATCGCGTGTTGTTTTTTTGGAGGTAGAAAACGGTAAGTTGGCAACACTTTTTTTTATAGGTGCGCCATTTTGACAGCTGTTTGGTATTTAGTTTCGTTTGCGCCATTTCATCATGAACAGATTGGCACCTGTAAAACGCAAATTATTCAGATTTTGTACGAAAGCCAAAACTCAAGAAACTCGTCGCGCATTTCAAAAATATTTTCGTTCAGCGACGAACCTCATTTTTTGGTGAATGGAGTGAAGGTAGGTAATTCAGAAGCCATTACCGAAAAAGCATTACATCCAGAAGTAGTCCCTAAGTCCGAATTTCTTCAAAAATGATAACGGCCAGAATGTTAGAGCTAATGGTGACCAGTGCAGGACCATGATCATGTGACACCACACATTTCAATATCCTTGATCTGGAAGAGCTGTGGTTTCAACACGTTGATACAACATGCTACACAGTGCGTGCCATAAGTGAAGTAGTGAAAGAAACGCTCGGTGGACGAATACTTTCGTTCAGATATGATTAGATTTGCGTGAGCACCTGCCAACGTTGGCTTAATCTCACGATGGTCCAACCACGAGTGTGACATTAAGCGGCCAAACCAGCGCCCCTATGTGATCGCATAAGCACCACCGAAATAGCACCTATGCATATCCCATAGGTTGTAAATTAGGATAGAGGTTGCCAGGCGCCCGATCCCACCCCTTGCTGAGGGGTTCGGGGCTATCTAATCCTGCTGCCAATGAACGACATTGACAGCTCGCGCTGCAATGCAACGCCACTTCGGTCCTGCAGTGAACCTCCCCGCTTTGGGTATAAACCACATCCACCACGTGCTCCCCCGAAGTAGCCTCACCAACAACCAGTCTGGAACCGAAGTTCCGGGGGCTACTGGTTCCCGTTGTACCAGTTTACACTCTCGCTGCTGGTCGAACATAGAAGCCATACTTTTTTCCAATTTCGCCATTACCGAAAAAGCATTACATCCAGAAGTAGTCCCTAAGTCCGAATTTCTTGAAAAACGATACCGGCCAGAATGTTTCAGTTTATAGTGACCAACACAGGGCCATGCTCAATGACGTCACACATTTCACACATTACCCTTAATGTGGAAGACCTGTGGTTTCAACACGTTGCTACAACATGCTACACAGCGCGTGCTACAAGTGAAGTAGTGAACGAATACTTTCTTACAATGATTGCCTAAAGTTGCCTTCTATATTATGCGATTTAATACAGCTGAGCTATTTTTGTGGATCTATATTTAGTCTCTGGTCTTCGCCAATAAACCACAGACTATTAACGCCTTGGAAGATAACTTAACACATTACGGCGCCCCGTTGAGCCAGTCGAGGTGGCCTTATGCCCGAAATCATATTCAAATACAAATCGCAATTTTTGTTTTAATGAAACAAAATTAATGGCAACCCCTATTATACGTTTTGTTTCAATTAAAAGTTCTAAAAATACACCCGAAAGAAGAAAAGAATTTCTGTATCTGCAACATACTATAAATGCTAGTTCAAAAGAGAATGGCAACTTGTTCTGCTAGCATGCAACAAATGGCATCGTCTGAATGTAGAGATTTTGTTTCGTTTAAAATCACGAATCAGAATACCAAAGGGTAGGGTAAAAATTCAATATATTTCTAGTGACATTTTTTTCCTGAAAAAATATTGAAATATTTTTACAAACAATCTACAATTCGTAACGTACCTTGCAATAGCAATCAATCTTTTAGCAAGACCATGTGTAGGGTATTTCATTTCACTTATCCCGCTAATAATTATTCTGGCAACGTTATCACAATTACAATTAAACAATAATATGAATTTATTAAAAATTACGGAATTAAAACTGCCGAATTGTTGTTAACAGTTGCATTTTTCTTATCGTTCTGTTTTGTCTTTTTTTTTTTTGGTTTTATTTCTCACATTTGACAGGTTTGTTTTATATTTTGTTACAAAAGACATCAATACCACCCATGAACGTGCACACTTCCCGTACATTATCAAACGAACTAAAATTTTGAAGGCATAAGAAACCACGACAAATAGCAACTTCTCAAACGAATTATGAAACAGTAAGAACAACAAAACAATCATTTTACGAATGAGAAAAGAAAACGCCACAATGAACAATGACATTAACAAATGTGACATTTTGTATCATAATGACAATTTTGACATTTTGCATAAATCAGGCTTGAAGACTAAACAGAACGAGAGGGAGAGAGTGAAAACAATTGGGCTTATTTTACAGAGTGTCCGCCGGGAAGGTATACTGTTTTGTTTTGCCGCCATTTTGGTTAACATTAGTCTTGACAGTTCATATTTGGCAGTCGTGAAGTAGAGACGTGGCAAATTTATTAAGTAAAAATATTCGGTAAACCAACGTGTTTGAATCGTTAAAACATTTTATCAAAATCAATCATCGATTACTGTGACGATGAGAAAGTCACGTGAAATTTTTGGGAGAAACAACGTGTCCCCAGGACACACTAACTATCGTGCAGTGACGGATTTCGAAGAAAGAGGGACTGTAGCTGATAGGCCCAAGCATGGACCACAGGTTTATGCAAACAAACCAGAAACGCTGGAGCAACTCAACAAAATATTCGTGAGGAAATTAATAAAATACCGCGTGAAATATGTGAGAATGTAATGAAAAAGGTGGTCAAAAGGGGTCGCATCTGTGAGACTAACAGAGGCGGACATTCATCTCATATTGTATTCCATAAATAATTGCCGGCATTAAATAAAACATTTATCAATATACGATCCATTCTCTTTCGTTTAATCAAAAATTATAAACAAACAAAATAGTATACCTTCCCGGCGGACACCCTGTATTAAAACATTAGTGCGTGTGGTTTTTCTTGCGGTTTTTTTTAATTTTGGGAGTTTTTAATAATAAAGTCACGCAAATGTTTCCTTTTATTTAGTTCTTGTTGCTGTTTATACATAATTGTTCACAAAATTAAGTTTTATATTAAAGTGTGATTGATGTAGTGTTTTGAGTTTAATTTGTGTGGGTATGTTTGAGAGATTAAGCAAATTAGGAATTGTGTTGCCAGTTTGGGGGAATTTCCTCTACATTTAGTGGGGGTGTGAGTATTTGCTAAGGGGATAAAAAGCTGACAAAAGCCTCCGTGCGTTATCACGCGTAACTAAAGTGGGTTTCGTAAGAGCGGGTCTGCCATGGCAAGGGCCCGTTGCAAGTTACAGTACTACGGTGGTCTTAGCCCCGGGTGTGTTAAAGTGTGACCACCAAAGCGCTTATACGCACTTGTATAGGTAGCAATTGAGGACTCTGGCTGCCAGAACCGTGATCGCTATTATCTTGGCAGCCGCAGTTGCAATGCAATACCACAGCTACAACGCGCACTTTCGAAGGAGCGACACCAACAATCAGACTGTAACTTGCGTCCCAGGGGCTGTTACCGCTGTACTAGTCATTGATAACCAATTTTTTTTTTCTGTACCGACTTGAAAGATATATATTTCGACGATATGTGATTTCGATGTGTAACACATTGAACATCACAATAGACATTCTGCATAAACTACTTGAGTGTGGTTATCTCTCCCGCAGATATTTGGCCAGCAATATCGGGCGATATCAACCGCTGGCCATTGCTCCAATGCAGCTGCCACTGTACAACATTTAAAATTGGACTCCACGTATACGTGTTATCTTACCTGATGGACATTTGAACAATGTCATATTCGACCTCACACCTAATTTATTTTATTACTTTTATTTATTCCAGCATCGACCTTCCCTTATTGTACATATGAATATTCTGGACTTAGTTAGAAAAACAGGTAGGGAGACTCAGATGCCGATAAAACGTATGAGTAGAAGAAAAGTAGTCGAAAGACTGCATCCGACATTCATTGCGGAAGGCGTTATACACAATGAGGGTATGAAGAACGACTTAGCTGAGCTGAAGTTATGCTTGAACCTGCATCTGGTGGAATACATGCTAGTTTACCACGCATAATCGCTTGGATTGCTGCATACGTTGGATCACCAAATGGAAAGTCGGGTGCATAGAAGAAAGATTCTCATTACACTTGACATTTAGTCGATTATAAAACGCATGAGGCCAGTGAACGAGTACTGCAAGCTAGGGCCGGAGTGTGTTCTAAAACTAATAAGATGTGTATCGGTGAATTTGGCCAAGTTGATGTTGATTCAAGGACACACAGGCGCAGCTGGGAATGAAGCAGCAGACGAACTGACAAAAAGGGGAGCTGCTGTGAATTTCTGTGGACCAGAGAACCCAGAGTTGCATTGGGCATTGGCCTAGTGCGAGCAAATGTCCTGCAGTGTGTAGACTCATTAAACCTGAAAAGGTGAAAGGAGGCTACCACACTTAGACAGTCTCGACCATGAGGGATCTAAGCCTTAGACGGAAGAATACAGACAATTGCCAGTCGACTGTGTGAAATTACTACAGGTTAATTTTACCACGCGACTCGATGAAAGTAAGGTAGTCGAAAAATAGAAATCGATTGCTGAAATCAATTCGGGGTACGAAGGGGGTTGAAAAGGGTCCTACAATGCAAGTGGTCTCCTACTTATCTATTGCCCTTTTGTAAAAATTTGTAAACGGGTTTAAGTTTATGACTTATAATCTGGCATCCCTGTTGCAGACTAATATCATTTCCAAAACCTAATTTGCATCGTTATTTAAGCATAATTCGTACGTGACACCTTGTGTGGTGGTGTTTAGTGATTTGATATCATTTTATTTCATAATTATATGCATTTCTGCCCATCTGCCTTGCCACCAGTCCAGTCCGTCTGCCACTAATTCTTTTGTTTTACAATAAATTTACTTTTTTTTTCAGGGAGATCTTGTCATGTTCATAATTTTGTTGTGGGGTATTGTTGTTGTCATGATTTTCGTTTCCCCACATAACTGACATTTGATCTTGTGTTGTGTCAAATTAAGAGGCTGCAGTTCTTCTTAAGGCCTTAACATTTGATTTTATTTTAAACGCATTATGATTTCTTTTAATTAAAGCAAAAATGATCGTGTGACTTTTAAATTCGTTATATTTAAAAGACACACATCTCGGAAGTTTGATTCTTTTTTCAAACACAGTTACCTCTCTTTAATGCTGCTGTCATTGTGCGAAGTATTTAAATTTTAAAATATGACATTGGCGCTAACTTAAGTACAATGACGTAGGCATGAATATTCATCAAGAGCATCCTCGTCATTTCTCACTGCTACTCATTTTAACGTTCCATTATCAACAGGCTCGATCTGAACACACACTTACACTTACGTCTCTGTCAATAATTGTGAAAATGTGCAAGTGAATAAAAGTGGTTGCATTTGAATTTTGTGTAGAAAAGCCCCAGGCCACACGTGTTGATATTTCATGGATTTCGGTTTTAACACGTTTAAGCAACCATTCCATTCATTCATTCATTCATCCCAGTACGTACGTAGGTGGCTTTCTTTGTTTTTGTTTCTCATGTGTTTGAAATTGTAGGCCCCTAAGTAGTCTGGCGTTGTGATGATGTCTTTATAGGCGCATCTTGTTTAATCGAAATAGAATATTGACATATGGCTACAACAAAAGTGAAACAGCAAAATCCAGCTGATAGACATGTGTAAAGTTTTTTTTTTCTTTTAATTTATGCATTAAGATCGTTATTGGTGGTCCTTGAAATTTTTTAGAATATAAAGGATTATGAGACTTTAAACCAACAATAAGGAAAATTTATGAGAAACTGTAGAGATTTATAGCCTAAAAATGACAAGTCACGTCTTCATTTCACTATGCGCTAAGAGGTTTAGTTCTAAAGTGGTTCAATTTTAAAGGTATCTTTTATAAGGTAAATAAATCTAAAGGTACTTTTTGTTAAAACAAAATTATATTTCATTCATGTAAGTTTTAAAATAAAATGTACTTGTTCCTAAAAGTGTTATTTTCCCTTTTTTTTAAATAGGTACTTTTAAAAAAGTACTTTAAAAACCGGTACTTTTAATAAGGTACTTAAAAAACATTTTTCTTAAAAGGGTGCGTTTTCTTAAAAAGTTTCTATTTCTTACAAGTCTTTCCTTTTTTCCTCAAAAGTTAGTTTTGTTGAAAAGGTACTTTTTTTAATTGATCCCAAAAACTAGTTTTTCCTAAAAATTTATTAATTATTGAAAACTTTATTTTTTATTTAAATGTACTCTCAAGGCGAATGAAAAAAGGTAAACTCACCAGCCCAGCTGATTGGCTAAGCCAAATTGCATATGCTTTGAATTTGCTCGTGGGGCTGTTATCAATTTGCCTTGGGTACTCTTTTTTTAAAGACACTTTTTCTTAAACGGTTTTTTTCTTGAAATGGTTAATTTTATAAAGTTTTCAAAAGGTTTCTTCTTCAAGGTAAATTTTGAAATGTAGTTTTTAAGCTAATGTCTTTTAAAAACTTCTATTTATAGAGTACTTTTTTGAGCATGTGGTTTCGTTAAAGAAGGGTTTTTAAAACGAAGTTTTTTAAAAAGACCATCTCTTTAGCAAAGAAGGCCCTTTTCTTGCTAATTTTAAAAAACTTCTATTTAAAAGTGAGTACTTTTACACTATTCTATTTTAAAATATGATTTTTTATGAAAGGTACTTTTTAAAAAGATACTTGTGTTTAAAATTACCTTTTTTAAAAGGTAATTTTTCAAAAGGTACTTTTTTAAAAGGTACTTTTTTAAAGGTACTTTCTTAAAAGGTACTTTTATTATAAAGGCATTTCGGTGAAACCGGTATTTTTGTTGAAAAGTAAACATTCTGAAAAGTATAATTCACAAAAAGTACAATTATCAAAAAGGTACTTTTATTAAAAATGTACTTTTGTTTAAAAGGACGTTTGTTAAAACGGTACTTTTGTTACAAACCGAAAAAAAGGTTTTTATGTACTTTTTGAAATACTTTTCATTCATATTTTTGGTTTAACTTTCAGTAGCGGATTTTTAGATCTTTGTAGAACTTTTAATCAACTTTTTTTATCGATTTTATAATATTCGACTCTATGTTTTCATAAAAGTGAATTTATGCACCCCAATTAAGCGGATCGTTACAAATTAAAGGACTTAAAAAATATATAATCTTTTAAACGGCGTTAAAGGGCCTTCTCTCTAGACTCGGTATATATTTTTCTTACCAGGACTGAAGTGAATATGGTTGCATTTGATGAAGGCCTTTAAAATTTCATAACATTGTTTGTTTTATCAATCTAAAAATGTGTAATAAAATCTTACGGGCAGAATTTCGAAGAAAAAACGTGTTAATTGATAATTTATTTATTTTTTGTTTATTGACCACTTCACCCCGTGACCCCAAACACTACGACAACATTAAAAAGTTCCATAAAACAGAAGTCACCCCTAAATTATTTGGGCAGACGTAACGGTTGAAAGCAAAAAGAACTAAATTTACACGCCTATTTATTTACACCCCTTCACCTAAATTTTACGTTGTATCCGTAAAAGTAGTGGACAAAAGGGTTAATTATGCCATAAAAATATTCATATTTTTTCATCATTAAGGATGACAGGCAAAAACATGCAGTCCAAAATAAGTTTAGAGCTCCTTTATTCTGGTTTAAATTAGCTCTCTGCTGCAACATAAAATGGAGAAATTTAGCATGCACGATATTCTACACACGACGCAAATTTCGGTATATTAAAGAATTCTTGTTGTTTCATTTGGAAATCTGCTTCAGAGTTTTTTTGACTCAATTAATTATTTAATTAAATTTGGTTTTATAAATTGTTTGGATTGAATAAATACTTTAATCCATTAGGATTGTATTAAAAAAATCAAAAACTGTTTTATTAAATAATTAATTGGATTAATTACAAACGTAATCATAATAGAAGCTGAAAGCAAACAAAATTTCGAAACGAAGAATACTTTCTAAACGTAGAGAATTCGGAAACAAATTGTGGGTTTTTAGACTGAAATGTTTTAACACGGTCAACAAATCTGTCAGATTTGAGTTTAGTGGACTAAGGGAGCTGCCTGAGAACTTCTTGATATTTTTGCAATAATATTTTTCAAACCCGCTTGTGTTACATGTATTCTTTGGCCCCAACATGTATTTTAATTAAAACCCTAATTGACTTATGATATTTATTTAATTAAAAATATTCAGCAGAATCTAAACGCCATCTTGAACGTTTTCTGTTGCCATATCGGGTGTTCTTTTTAGAAGCGGAGAACTAAAAATTTAAATATAATAATAAGAAACAAATTAAAATTTTTAACATGGTTTTTACGGATACGAAACGGCTACGAAGTCTAAATGCAATAATGCTGTGGAATACTATTAATCTAAATGTAAAAATTCTGTCATATAATTAAATATTTGCTTCGTCACTGAATAAAATAAATGGTGATCGTGGGGTCTCAAGTGCAAGTAAGCCGATGCACCACGGCCTTTAGTCAAACGTTCCCATAAGTGACATTGGACCCAAGCTTAATTTAAATATTAGCTTCCGTCGTCCCTTGTCATGTTTGATTTGAAGACAAACCGGTTTCGGCTATGTGTCATCTTCAGTTTAATTTTTCGTTCTCCAAACGAAATTCGTAATGACGAAAATTCGTTCGAAATATCCATATCAAACCACCCTGTCGGAATATCAAATCAAGGAATAAGTTTAATTGTTGGGATCAATGATACATTTGGATCGTCATCAACACTAATCTGCACACCATCAGAAACTTTAAAAAATCTTATAGAAAGCGTATTAATATTTAAAGCTAAACGATTATGACTAAGATCTATATTTTTTCGAAGTAATTACTTCGATAGACCGATGATATAGTTTCTCGATTTGTTCATTTTAAATAAATTTTGACAATTAGTTAATGTTGCTACCAAACCAAAGCAATCTCTAAAGAACCAGCTGCCACCTTCAACAGTTTTACCAATTAAAAATTTTCCCCATTCAAAAAAAAGCACCCGATATTAATATTATTTTTTTTATTAGCTGCTGTAACGAAATCGTTTGCATAATTACGCAAAAGTTCATAAAATATTTGTCAAATATTTTTTTTTTTGCAATAATAAATGTAGTCGTCGCGTTACTTACTTAGAACCAGCAGTAGTTGTGTCTTAGTGACAATTGTTGTGAGCTTGAGTTCATATATTAACTACTCGAACTTGCGCCACAACTTGCAATATTTATTGTGGCATAAACATAAAATTGTTTTTTATTTTTATGTGTGTTTTTTTTTGTTGTTGTGGTTGTTTCTACTTCATCGTTTTATTAGAGTTAGCATTACCCAACCTCCCAATTATTAAAAAAAGAGAGTTAAAAGTTAACAAGTAAGAAAGCTTTGTACGGCCGTGCCGAATCTTATATACCCTTCACAAAAGCATGAACTACTAAAAATGTATTAAAGATTTTTTGCGGTGTAAAGGATTGTTTGAGATATTTAATTTTTAGTCGTATGATTTTACCTCTAAACTCTCGTTTCGTCTTACTACAAGGTGTCCGCCGGGAAGGTATACTACTTTGTTTTGCCGCCATTTCGGTAAACATTGGTCTTGACAGTTCATATTTGGCAGTCATGAAGTAGAGACGTGGCAAATTTATTATGGAATAATATTCGGTAAACCAACGCGTTTTAATCGTTAAAACATTTTATCAAAATCAATCATCGATTACTGTGACGATGAGAAAAGTACGTGAAATTTTTGGGAGAAACAACGTGCCAACAAGAAGAAAGACGGACTGCAGCTGATAGGCCCAAGCTTGGACCACAACGTACTGCAACATCGGCTGAAAACATTACTGCTCTTCAAGAAAGTGTTCAAAACAATCTATCAACCTCAATTCGACACCGTGCTCAGGAGCTTCTCGGTTTTCAAAGAACAATTTTGCACAAAGATTTGCATTTGTTTCCATTTAAGATTCAGTTGATACAAGAGTTTCTTCCAGAAGACCATTTATGCCGCCGTACATATGCCGATAGGATGCTACAGCTCGCCCTTGACAACCCCGATTTTCATGAAACCATCATAATGAGTGACAAGGCGAGGCACATTTTCATTTGCATGGATATGTGAATAAACAGAATAATCGGTTCTGGGCAATGAAAAACCCTCAAATTATTCATCAGTCACCTTTGCATCCATTAAAAGTGACAGTCTGGTGTGCAATTTGGTCAGGAGGAATCATTGGACCTGACTTCTTTGAAACTGAACACAGCGTAACGGTAACTGTCAGTGGGGAGGGAGCGATATCGTGATATGATTGAAAACTATTTAACGCCACAACTGCATGCTTTGACGGTGTCACATTCTTTTTGTAGGGATATCTGAAAATCAAGGTTTATGCAAATAAAACATCTGTCAATATACGATCCATTCTCTTTCATTTAATCAAAAATTATTAACAAATAAAGTAGTAGACCTTCCCGGCGGACATCCTGTATAAGAATTTTTGGATCCGTTAATTGAAGAGATGTTTTTTTTTTCTTAATTACGGCTCTTGGACTTTGTTTTTCTTCTTCTCCTCGCTCTTCTTTAAATGTTTTTAAATTTTTGATAAATTCTCTATTTTTGGCGAATTGTAAACCCCGATTAAAGTTTTAGTAAAATATATTTCAAAATTTACGGTCTATGAAAGTTTTTAAAAATTTTTTCACAATTTAATTTTTTTTTGTGAATTTCGGTTTTTAGAAGAATTCGGATTTCTTTGTTAGTTTTTGAAATTAGTGGTTTTTTAAAAATTCTTTAATTTGGTATTTAAGTTATCTGGGGGCCGCACTTGATCATTTCTGTAGGGGAACTTTATAGCAAATTTGATAAAGATTTAGAACATGCAAAGTTTCTGCGCTTCTGTGAAAGCGTTTCCCCGTAAGAATGTTAGTTCGAAAAGAAACCCAGCATAATTGTTTTTTGCCCATATCTCGGGAACCTATGGACCGATATGGCTGATTTCAAAAAGTGAAAGCTCGTTATCAAATGCGCCAACTTTCAAGGTCCTAGCTTGTCTAGTTGCTTTCAACATCGG
Source organism: Phania funesta (assembly GCA_963932375.1). Classification (NCBI taxonomy): domain Eukaryota; kingdom Metazoa; phylum Arthropoda; class Insecta; order Diptera; family Tachinidae; genus Phania; species Phania funesta. The sequence goes on along the minus strand of OZ010654.1, from coordinate 86,761,845 downwards.
CCTAGACGAACATTATTAATTGAACTTCCCTATCTATTAGGATCCAGAATAAATATATTTTGTTCTTTCGGAAATGCATGCATATTGTGGGAATTGCAAATGGAATGACAAACCTATATATACCCTTGGCATTATTGTGAAGGGTATAAACAAATTATACCATTTGCCGGGTATAGAGAGGGAGAGACAGAGATAGAAAGAGAAGAATTTTTATGTTGATTTTTATGTTCAAGAATTAGTTTGTTAGTTCTTGTCTAAGTTGTTGGTTGTCGTTCGAATGTGTGTGATTAAATTAAGTAACACGGCTATTTTTGGGCCATTTGTTTGCTGGTCGCGTTTTTTAGTTGCTTAAATTCGTTTGTGTTGCCACAAAGTATCATGTAAAACATGCACATAATAGTATGTATAACCTTTAATGGCCACAAATACACCTTAATTAAGAAAGAAATATTTTAATGTTGCTAGAAATTTTACGTATTGAAAATAATGAGTTAAGCCGTTTCGTATACTTTTTCAAAGAACTTTAGTTAGGAGTTATCTTGTTCTTATACCCAGTAAACATACTTATACCGAGTATGACCATGTTGAGCTAATAAAACCGCTGCAGTTATATACTTATGTATAATATTGTCTCATACTTAGAATATGATCTTATATTGACTTATACAGGTTGACCTAAATTAAAAAGAAAAATAACACTTGTTTACAAATCCAGGGTAACTTTTGGGCTGCAGCAAAGGAAAGTCATTTTTATACTCGTATTATTCGAAGTGCTGACTTTAAATTTGCGGTCCGTTACTTCGAATTGATTCCAGTTTTCGAGATATATCGTTGTGTCGAAAAGGAAGGAGTAGCGCGACAAATACTAACATAATTGGAGAACGGTTGAACCTATTTACTTAAATAAAAAATCCGATATTCTACAACAATAAAATATTTAAATCGTTCTTTTTTAATGTTCGCCAGTTCCACAGACTTCGCGAAACGTGTGCCAAAAGCAAATTTGGTAAACAAACGTTTGTTTTTAAAAATTCTTAAAAAAATATTAAACCGAGCCATAGAAATCAATTCATAACTTTTTACAAACATTGCCGTAATTGCCCACAACAGTAAAATGTTCTCTAACGTTTGTAAGTGTTGTTTTGTTGTAATAATATGGCAACTTTATTGAAAATGTGCTACCTTAGTGAGTGAGTGAGATTTCTCTGTTTTTCAATTTTTGATGATCAAACATTTTCAAATTTTGAAACTTCATTTTCGCCACAACTTCGTTGATATCTCTAAAACTACTGAGCTGAATCAGACGGAATGTTAGTCAAACTTGAAGGCCATTTTATTGCAGCTTTTCGGATTTTTTACTCAGCCAACTAGAATAAACCGTTCACAAGCGAAATGTCGTGCCACTGCCTTCATTTTAGAGATAACTGCATATCTCGGAAACCAGGACTAAATAAAAAAAAAATGAATAGCAGATTTGCATTAAGCACCCAAAACTACATAAGACGGTTTGATCTGTTCCACCAGCGAGCACTGCGTCACCTTATACTCCTATACTAAAGTCTTATATTCATCTTAAAAATTGTAGAATATTATACTATGTTCACATATGCCCCTTAATTGAGGCAATTAAATATTAAATTAAGTTATACAATTTGTTGTTTACACATATGCAATTTATTTTATTCAATTAACATTTTACAGCTGAGAATGTGTTCATTTTGTTCGTGAAATCTTCCTTTTCAAAAGGAAATTGGTAAAGAAATTCATTCCTTTGAAAAGAAATTAATTAAGTATAAAAGAAATTTGTTAAAAAAATAAATTGTATTAAAAAGAAATTAATTATTAAAAACGGATTTTCCACCTGTCATTTCTTTTTATTTTTGCCATTAATTTTTGGATTGGTGATGCAGTAACGTTCTGGAAGTGCCTACACTTTGTTATTTAAAATAGTTTTGTTTGCCCACTAAACACACTTTACCAGAGTTTGGTTGGAAATTCCAGTCAATTATTAGTGCAATTAAGTATTAATTGCTAATTTAATAATTAAGTTCTTATACGGAAAATTGAGCTCAATTAATGTAAATTTATGAATAACGTAATTAAAGTGCATTTCTGAACATATAATTAGTCGCTAGACACATTATATTCAGTGTCATACTAAAACTGGAATCTTATACTAAGACTAGATTCTTATAAGAAGATTACAGTCTTTTACTATTACTGTTGTTTTGTATTTAGGGGAGAGTCTTATACTGCAATCTTATACTACTCTTATACAGACTAGAATATTACTTTAACTTTGAAGTCTTAAAGACCAGAGTCCACAGTCCTCTAATAAGACTCAAGTCAATAGTCATATACTGAGTCTTATACTAAGTCTTATACTAATCAAAAGGATTTTTTTATTGATTTCTAATATTTCTTACGTCTTATACTTCACGACGTTATTACGTAACGAAATTTCTGTACAATGACAACATCAGTAACTTGCAAATGGGGCACCCACATATTCTTTCTATATACTAATATAAAAAAAATAATACTCAACCCTTCCTTAATCCACTTGATGACGATTAACGAAATGTATTTTTATTTTCAATTACAATTCCATCATTTCAACGAGTCGAAATCAAATAAATTTTACGCTTGTTGTTTTCATGTAAAATGGCAATAAATGCCACAGGACACAATGTAGCAACTTTCGTTTTTTTTCTCTCTTTTTTTTTTTATTACATTCCACCGTCAGTAAAAGTTGCCCTTGTCCATGTTCCTGGATTTTTAATATTTTATTTTCAAGAGCTGTGTTGATAAAATAAAAAGCGTAACGCATTTTTGATATTTATTTATTTTTTTTCTGTGTGTGTGATTATAACCCGTTTTTTGTGTCATCCAGATGTTGTTGAGGATGGTGTTATCCTTTTTATTTGCCTGTTGTGTTGTCCTTGTTATTATTACTTATTATGGATTTTCAGTTGGCTCTGATAAGCACCGGATCAGATCGTAGAGTTAAAATCCTTGTTAGAGGTGTGTGTGTGTGTGTGTGCCTTGTCACCACCCGTGTTTTGGGGGGTTGTCATCATCATTGTCATTGTGATTCATTACAACGGTCCGCATATAAACACTTTTAGTCACGCATATCAATTTCAAAAACACTTGATAAACATTGTAACTTGACAATTCTAATGAACGTTGTCTAGTGGATTAAATTCACTTTTTAATTCAATTTAATTAAATAAATAAAAAAAAGTGAATTCTAGAAGGTTACGCGAATTGCTTTCTCATAGAAGTTTTTATTTTCTTTTGAAAAGTATATTTATTGATTAAATATAGATTTGAGGACTACAGCTTAGACTTAAGTTTTCGAAAATTAATTCCAGGCTAATTTCAAGCCCAAGTCTCATCTCAACTCTTTCTTAGAAGTTACAGAATAGATTTTTGTTTAACACAAAATGTTCACTACATCTCACACGACCCCTCCCGCTTTAATTCATGCGAATGTTTTGAACTAAGTTTCGTTTTACTTAAATGTGTATAAAATGTCTTTGCCTCATAGCAAAGTATGAGTTAACGTGTACTTGCTTGTATGAGCAGTATCCAGCTGCAACGTGGGTGGCCCTTTTCCTTTGGCTTGGCTTGTTTTTTTTTCTTTGCTGTACAAGTTGGTTTGTTTAAAGCCATTAAACTTAAATTTACATGCGTTTGCAACAGTACAAAAAAAAAGCTTAAATAATGCATGAAATTAATGCCTTCTCCTGCCATGGACTTATGGGCTGAGGAACAAAGAATGCCAGCTACATAAAACAGCAAGCGCCGTTAATAGGGTTGATACAGTTTGAGGAGAAATAAAAGTCGAATTAATTAAGAGAATGTATAACAAAGAACACAAGAAAAGAATTCAACTAGAAAACGAGGACTAAGCCTAGTTTCGCACAGTAAGTATAAAGTCTTATACTAAGCCCAAAGTCTTATACAGACATTATAAGCATTGTACCAAAACTAAATTCTTATACTAATACTAAATCTTAGATCATTTTATGTTAAGATATCACACTGAGACTAACATTTAAATCGTAGACCTACCAAGTCTTTAGTGCCACGTAATGCCCACAGTTTCTATAAACCCCTTAAGCAAAACGAAGGTCTTATACAAAGCTGAAATTTAGTATTTCAACACAAGCGTATACGAAGATTTGTAGTCTAGCGCAAACACCGTAACATGAAAGTCTCTTAGCAGGTGATTTTTTCGTTATTTGGTCTCTTAGTGTAAAAAAAGATTTGCGGCATGTGGCAAAGCCAAAAGTGATCAGCAAGGTTTGCTACTTCACCATGAATAGACTAACAAACGCACAACGCTTGCAAATCATCAAATGTGTTTCTTCATCGAAAAATTGTCTTCATTGTCGCCAACAAATAGAATTGCCGAATTAGGTGTGAAGAGCAGCTAAAAACAGTTCCGGAGCTGCTAATGCACCCTGAGAGATGTACTCTTTGTTGTGGTTCGTGGGCCGGTGGCATGGTTGGGCCGTACTTCTTCAAGAACCATGAAAATCGCAAAGTTATAGTCTGTGGATCCAGGTACCGAGTGATGATTACGGACGTTTTTGCCTAAAATAAAAGAATTTGGTTTAGTTGACATGTGGTGCCACATGGCACGCGATACCATGAACCTATTGAGATGCGAGTTAGGTGAGCAATTATTCTCCTATTACGGGACAGTCCATTGGCCGCCAAGTTTATACGATTTGTCCCAACTAGACTATTTTTTGTGGGGATCCGTGATGTCTCTTGTGTACAGGCACAAACTAGCAGCAATTCCAGCCATAGAAGACAACGTTACAGCTGTCGTTGGTGATATATCAGCCGAAATGCTAGAAAAAGTATGTCAGAATTGGAGCTGACCAATGGACCTCCTACGCCAACATTCACCTGACAAATGCCTAAATTTTTCGCGTTTTTCACCGCCCTGGATCTGCGCCTGACTGTAATCATATTCCATGGCAATATTATCACGTATAACCGCCTTATAAGATCGGTTAGTGTTATAAACTCTAGTTATATAGGTTTAGTCTAAAAATGAAAATAGTACTATCTGAATTTATCTCCCAAAATTCGCCTGGACTAAGGCTTTTAAACTGGCTAATAATAACAACTTTGCTTTGACTAAAGTACTTAAAGCTTTTCCCATTGATTTACTAAAAAAGTACTTTTTTATACGTAAAGTTAACGACTTATAGCATAGCCAGAACTCTTATACTACAGTCTTATAATAAAACAAAACGGTCTTTAATGTCACACCAAAATTTTTACTTAAGTTTTAAAATAATCCGAACAACTTAAACCAGTTGCTCGAATTATTTTGCGCTCTCTCTCTCTCTCTCTCTCTCTCTCTCTCTCTGATGAACACAAAAAGAAAAGAGGTGTTTTGAATTTTTTAGGAAGTCGATGCTACGAGCGTAGTTTCTCAGAGTTCTCAAGTCATTGTCTCTTTGGTGAGTTATATCTGGAAAAGTGTCAACCGTAAAATACTGGCTGCTCATTTATTCGAAAGCTGGTCAGTTAAAAGGCTGTGTTTTATATAAATTTATTTAATGTAATCCTCTGGTTTGATTGCCAGAGAATCTGTTCTTTCATTACCCACATACCCACGGGTTACCTGGCACCCAGATGATGCGCAGTTGATCGTTCTTTTGCAGTAGAATTACGAGTGTCCTTTTCGTCTCATTGAGACATCTTATACACTCCGCGCTTGCCGTAAATCCGCCGGAAGGGCCGCGTTGTGGTCAGGAAGTAAAAAGGATTTTCTAATAAGAACGGGTCGTAGTTAACAGTCGCCGGCAGTCATATTGTTCTGGCGACATCTGTCAAATATAATATTTATTGTTCAGTGACTAATGCCGGATCCTCAGGGCAAAAAGATGTTTGGTAGAAGACTCGTATTTCGGCTGTGAAGCTATCTTTAGCGAGGAGATGTATTTTGAGTTGAATTTTAACATTCCAAAAAGCTGTGTGTGTGACATCGAGTTTCACTAGGTGGCAACGCATCTGCAAAACGTAAACTTTTGGTGTGGATTTTAAGCCGGTGGCATCGTTGCTTGGTACTTTATCGTAAAAAACGCTATTGAAGCAATCACCGTCAACGGCAGGTGCTACAGATCAATGAACTAATTTATTCGGCTCGAATTGTACGATATGGAGGTGGTTGTCATGTGGTTTAAGTAGGACAGAACTACGTACCACAAAGTGAACGCCACAATAGACGTTCTGTCTGATCTCTCGCGAAGGTGATGTCTATTAGCCGCCGCAGGTTTAAGGCTGTAAGATGGAATCGACTGATCTATGCGGCAGGGTCCTTGCAGCTTCTTTGAGGTTAACATAACGACATACATGGAACCATCCCATAAAACAGGAATTACGTTAAGACTTTACAGCTGAATTTCAACATTGATCTGCTCATATTTGAAAACCCTTTAGTATATGAAAGATACTACGAGCACGTGCCTAAAATCAAGGCAAATTGGCGACGGGTAGACTCACGGGTGAAATCATGAACTTTCGCTTCAGTGTCGGATATAAAAAAATTGGCGAAAATGGCGAAACATTTTTTATATGGAATTGGGCATCCGACACCGTGGCGAAAACTCATAAATTCCCCCGCGAGTCTAGCTGTTATCAGTTGGAAATGCTTAAACTTTTTAATTCTTATATGGTGTTTTATGATCTTGTGCATTTCCAAAGATAAATTGGGAGACGTAGCCGACCTCGGCCCAACTTTTCAAAGTTGTTCCCTTCGTTGTTAGGACTTAGCGACTCAAACCTTTACTGCGTATTTGTTGCCCATATTATGTTCGCAAATTCCAACTAGATGAAATCAGTTACAGTCCAAGAGCAATAAATAACAACAAAATTATAAAAACATTAAGAAAAAGTTGCAAATAAATTAAAAACAATGATGCCTTTTTTGTTGTTTGTAGTTTACAGTTCCCGCTAAGAGGCGTAGAAGAACAAACACCTTCTCTTAATTTTTATTTTTTTGTTTTTCTTTCTTTTGTCAACATCAAAGTCAATTTATTAGTCAACTAATTATTAACACAGGAATGTTTAACCATCTAGTTGCCCAGATAATGCTGCTGCTGCTGGATGATGATGACGACGACGACGAAAACAAGCAGAAGTATGAATCTGGTTATGGGTAAAAAACAAAACAAAACCGAAATAAAATATCAGAAATCAACTTAACAAACCACTTGCTTGCTCTTAAGCTTTATTAAGTTCAAAATTTATGGCCCATCTTTTTGACTGGAAGATTTATTACACAAACAATATGAGACTTCGTATACAGTGTGACACATTCGGTGTGCTCTCGTATCTGCAAGGGGCTTGAGTTAATTTAATCTGTATTTCTGTATGTGTCTGCCGCGGCGTTCGTTTGGTCTCATTATGTTAATGTTCTTTGGTGAAGATCTGGCTGGACTCTTTGTTTCTGCCACATTCATTGTTGCCAGTTCCAGGGAAAATGGATCACTGTGAGTTGATTTCTTGTTCACTTGCTGATGCGTGAAGACAATTTGTTTACAATTTTATGTTGCTTCTTAGGAAAATTGTTAAGAATTTAAAAATTTACTCTAAAGTCTAGTGACCAATTTGAAATGGCGTAGGGATGTTTTAACAAAATCAAACACGCTCAATAAGTATGCTAATGTCAATTATAATTGTGAGATGTGTGAACAGCATTGAGGACAAGCGATAGTAGAGCCACAACTAGCCGACCTTACGAGGGCGGATCAATAAGTCCGTGGCTTTTCGAACTTTCCTCGTAGTTATATGAAATGCAACACTGTTCCCATCAAGTACCATCTGTTTTAATAGACTACTGTCACATTTTGAGCAAGTGTCGTCATTTACTTTGCGTTTAACAGCTGTTCAAAACACACAACATACATGTCTAAACATCGATAAATATTATGGGGACTCTGCACCATCGATTTCAATGGCAAAAAATTCACGATATGGTGTTGGCCGATCGAAGAGCAAAAGTGCGTGAGATTGATCAGCTGGGTTTAAGAAAGTTGGCTGCCGCATTTGCTCTCAATCGACCATAAACGAAAACGTGTGACAACTTCAAAGGATGGTTTGGAGTTGTTTACCGCAATCCGAATAAGTTTTTGCGGCGTTTTGTAACTGTGGAAGAAACATGGATCCATTACTGTACTCCGGAGACCAAGCAGCAGTCTAAACAACGGGTTTTTCCGGGTGAACCTGCTCTGAAGAAGGCCAAGGTAAGTTTGTCGGCCAATAAGGTGATGGCAACACTTTTTTGGGATGCACGCGGGATAATCCACATCAATTACCTTCAAAAAGGAAAAACAATAAACGGCGAAAATTATGTCAACTTATTAGACCGATTTAATGAGAATTTAAAAAGAAAACGACCCCATATGGCCAAGATAATGCACGGGTGCACACGTGTGCAGTCTCAATAGCAAAACTCTATGAATGGGGCTACGAATTGGTACCTCATCCGCCATCATCTTCGGATTTAGGCCCTAGTAACTACTTCCTATTTCCAAACCTAAAGAAATGGCTCGGTGGAAAGAGATTTAGCTCCAACGATGAAATTATTGACCAAACAAATGCCTATTTTAAAGACCTCGAAAAATCCTAATTTTTGGAAGGGATACAGAAACCGGAGAAACGTTGCACCAAGTGTATTGAGTTAAAAGGAGATTATGTTGAAAAATAAATTTTTGTTTTGCAAAAAACTGTGTTTCATTCAACAAGTCACGCACGTATTGATTCGCCCACGTAGAAGAATGAAAAACAAGACTTCTAAAAAGTGGCAACGGGAGACGCGTTAACTCCCAATTGAACTTCATTTTGGCGAAAGTAGTGTGGTAGCCCTTGATATCTCTACGGCATTTGATAAAGTGTTGCATGGTGCACAACTCTCAAAGCTTATTGCTTTTGGTGTGGGTAAAGAATTTTCTTGATTCGCACTATACGAGTTGTTGAAGATGGGGTTTCATCAGACGAGTTCAAGGTAAATTCGGGGGTACCGCAAGGCTCCGTACTTTCTCCTACACTATTTTTTATTTTAGACAATGAACTTCGGTTTCGAAATATCTATTGTTCTGCAGTTGTCAGCATTATTTGTCATTCTTTTTCATTCAGTAATAGACCAAGGCATTTGCAACTTGGAGCCCTGCGTCACACATAGATCTGTATTTACCGGTGATGTAGGTAATAAGAAATCTGATGTTCTTGGCATGATACCCCAGTGTGATGTCTATTTTCTGATTCCCTCTTTTTTATCTCCTTATTATTTCCACCGCTTACGGGCGAAAATTAAATACAACTCCCATGTTTGGGATGGTGCTTTTCGGCTGCATACAAAAGAGGGCGAAGATGCTTGTCGGTGACAGTAGATTATCCAACTCGTGTCATTGTTGTATCGTTGTTATAGAACAAAGGGTTCTAATGAAAGTAGGGAACTTGCTCCTGATAGCCGTCCTTATAACACGTTCCTCATTAAGGGCTCATCTGTTCGTGGCTGATTGGCACAAAACACTTGAGGGAGAACTCGTACTTTAGTTGTACTTTTCATATGTAGAATAAACTTCCTGAAGGAGTCCTCTCTTTAATTTTTAGTGTGCGAAGATTTAAGTCGAATACCTCCAAGCACTACTTCCGGTATCTTTTAAAGTGTTTCCTAATCCAACGATTCAAGCTGGGGACCTACGACCTCTTTTAATTTTTTTTAAGAATTATATGTGACGAAGGAGTCAGTATTTTGAGTGGCCGTATATAGAAAGATTCCACATTTGGCGGTTCTTACAATGGTCAAGAGTTGTATTACTTTTGCTAGTCATCCTCTCTGGCTGACATGGCTTTCTTCTCTAAACTGAATTAAATTTCCCGATGTTAGAATATTTGGCAACAATAAGGAGCTGAAATCTGAGGCTTTTCTTAATGCACTGAAAGAAGTGAAGCGGCTACAACGACAATTAGACATGGGTCCAGGGGAGTAGATGTGAAAAAGGGAAATTTCCCCCTCCAAAGCAAACAAAAAATTTAAAATTTCCCATAAAAAAAATTTTAGGAAAATTAAAGTAATCTTTGTTTTCTGGATGGATGATTCTGAAATCTCCCTCGTAGAAGAATAGTTTTTGGACCGGGCGTCGTTCGAAAAGCAAATAAAGATATGTGGACGTAACACCAGGCGTCAGGTTTCTCCAATCAACCGAATTTTTGATTGCCGAATACTTCTGATGTTACATACACTATAAGGAAAGTGTGCTTTATTTCGTTTCGAAATTGGGGCCTTGCTCTAGAGTCATCCTCTTAATGAAGGCATATTGTGACCCCTTAAAATACCACACGCTATATTGAAATATTAAACGCTCTCGTAAATGAGCCCAATTAAAATAGTTTCACTCACCAGTAGGATATCAAATTCCATATAAAAAATTGTTCCCCATTTCCTTTACTTTTTTGTATAAAGTTCGACCTCACACACTGCACGTGGGTCTACCTGTTATTAATTTGCCTTGCTCGTTAACTTGTTATTTTTTCAAGAAGGCCATTTTCTATGACTAACAACCGAAAGTAAATTTAATGTAATGTTGGTATTCTTGATTTGATATTCCGACAAGGTGATTTGATATCGATTTCATTTCTGGTCAAGTTTGGTTTCGAGACAAAGCGGTTTCGGTCATGTGCTATCTTCAGTGTCATTTTTCGTTCTACTGAAGAATCTTTATTGCAAATCCCCATAATAGAGTGTGTAATGTAAAGCCTGACTCTTAAGCGAAAAACTGGATAGTACGGCATATCGAGGTATTACTGTATATCCTAAAGCCTTGTCTTGATGAAAATCATTTTTCAAAAAATTAAATTAAAATACAACTGGATTTATCTATTACGAAGCGCATCCCAATGCGTATTTGAGAAAGGGGATCTTGTATAAAAGTGCTAACGTTTTTTTTTTTGTGCAGCAAAATCGAACGAATGCAACGTTTGAATAACAGGAATCATATGACAGTCTTTGGCCATAAACCAGATTTTGATTTATACAACTTAATGTCAGTAATGAAAAATATCTTCCAAATAAACAACAAAATATATTCTCTGAATTAATGCAACAATAAAAACCAGCAAAGGAGAGATCACCATTAATCTCCTGCAAAAACACTAAAAAGGAATGCGAGCAAAAACAAAAAAAAAAGCGAAACATGTCACATGTTTCCTTTAATGCGAATCTTACGTTTGGACATGTTTTGATATGAATTAATTTGGAAACAAATTTTATTATAATCTTGACCTTCTTCATCATCAACACGGCGTTCGTGTGCGTCCGTTTGTTCGTTTATTCAGTCGTCCCTTGTCATCCTTAGCAGAAGTGTAGGCGTATTAAGATTTTTATAACATATTTTTTCTGTTTTAATTTTTTTTTGCCAGATAATGATTTGAAAGAACCCAACGTTGCTGTTTTCTTTCCTTTTTTTTTTCGAATGCAACAAGACATTTACAGTGACACTTTTTATTTGTGTTTTTTTATTTCACATTTTGCCTGATTATTTCTTTGCTTAAGGGTCATTTAAAATTATAAATAATGGGATTTTTACAATATCGCTGGAGTATTTGGCAAAAAAACAAATCGTAAATTTTCTACTTAAAATCAACCATTAAGTTGTTGGTTTTATAATGAAGTTGTCACAACACTCACGCATTTGTTCGCTTTTAAATTGCTGTTGTTGTTATTAAATTTCTTTTATTACTAAACAAAAAAAAAAAGACGATTTTTTATTTAAATTTTACAAGGAAAAAGAAGACACACATACACACGCACGCACACACAAAACCAGAAAAACTTACATTTCAGTCCAATATTGGCACTTGAATAAAACAACTTTTTACAACTGCCGCATGATGTAAAACGCTATGCCGCAACATCATCATCGTCATCGTCGTCACCCATCTACATACTTTTAGCGACACACACATTCGTACGTACGCAGATCGCACAGGCTTAACTCCCGTTGAACGTTGGCCGATCACGAACCAGGTAACTCGAGATCATGTTGTAAATCACAACTACAACTACAAGATATCATTTTTTATATTTTTTGTTACTTTCAAATAATTTTTTTTTATTGTTAAAAAATCTTGGATTAAGACGTTTTGTGTGGTTTGAGAAGAGAAATTGTTAATCAAGTCATTTTTATCGGTTGAAGTTTTTTCTTTTTATTTTTTTGCCAAAATTGAGAGAGAAAAATTGTCAATGAGTTTTTTTTTTAATTGTTTTATTTTTTATAGCTGATAAACGAAGCGCATTTGCATCTGCAGTATGTGAAAAATTTAAAGAAGAAAAGAAGTGTCTTTTTTCAACATCGACGATCCTGGCTTTCCATGTGAATCTACTCCATAATCGAGTGTATTAGGAAACAGAAGCAAATTGACTGCTGGCACCCTAAAAAAAACTTCACGCAAACAGTTTATTATTTACAGAGTTTCTAAAACATCTAGTGCTTTAAAAAATACTGAACCAAAGAAAATAAAAAAAGTGAGAAACTTTTAGCTTTTTATTTTAAAATAAAACATTTTACTCTTGTACAGGATGCCCGCCGGGAAGGTATACTACTTTGTTTGCCGCCATTTTGCGAAACACTAATCTTGACAGTTCATATTTGGCAGTCGTTGTCAAATTTGTTATGGAAAAATATTCGGTAAATCTTTAAAATATTTTATCAAAATCAATCATCGATTCCTGTGACGATGAAAAAGTTACGTAAAATTTTTGGGAGAAACAACGTGCCAACAAAACGCACTATTTATCGTGTAGTGACGAATTTCGAAGAAAGAGGGACTGTAGCTGATAGCCCCAAGTATGGACCACAACGTACTGCAAGATCGGCTGAAAACATTACTGCTGTTCAAGAAAGTGTTCAAAACAATCCATCAACCTCAATTCGACACCGTGCTCAGGAGCTTCTCGGTCTTCAAAGAACAACTTTGGCCACAATTTCAGTTGACACCAGAGCTTCTTCCAGAAGACCATTTAGGCCGCCGTACATATGCCAATAGGATGCTACAGCTCGCCCATGACAACCCCGATTTTCATGAAAAAAAATCATAATGAGTGACGAGGCACTACAAGACCTCTTTCCGCAACACGTTATTTCAAGGAATGGTGATGTTGGCTGGCCTCCACGGTCGCCTGATTTGACTGCTCCGAACTTCTTTTTGCGGGAATACCTGAAAAGCGAGGTTTATGCCAACAAACCAGAAAAGCTAGAGCAACTCAAGCAAAATATTTGTGATGAAATTAATGAAATGCCGGGTGAAATGTGTTCAAGAGGGCTCGCATTTGTGAGGCTAACAGAGGCGGACATTCATCTGATATTGTATTCCATATATAATTGCTGGCATTAAATAAAATATTTTTCAATATACGATCCACTCTCTTTCATTTAATCAAAAATTATAAACAAGCAAAATAGTATACCTTCCCTGCGGACACCCTGTATAAACTATAGAAGCAACTAAGAACTTCATTAACAAAAATGACGAACTGAATCAATTAAAAACTTCATTAAATTTTAAGCTGTAATCGAACAATACGTTTAATAGTTAAAAAGGAAGTTGTGCGGTTAATAAGTTATTGTAGAATGAAATGTCATTTCATACAAACGGCTGCTAAAAACACGTGACTGTTACATTTAAAAGAATTGTTCAAGTAAAAAACTGATAAAAGTATTTCATCAAAACGAAAACTTATTTGTAAATTCTTTGTTTATTATATTTTAACCTTGAATTAAAACCCAGTTTGAGTTTTTTTTTAATTTTAATATAATTTTTTAATTTATTTCCTTTAATAATTTCTTTTTTTTTAAACTACAATAAACAATTCTTCTTAAATTTAAAATCTTAAATAAGAAATCAAATACTTAAACTAAGACTAGACTCTCAAAGATTTTAATTAATTTTTTATTTTTTTAAGAAAATTACACTCGAAAAAATCGATCACTTAAACGGCAACGAAATACAAAACTTAATTTATAAAAAGGAAAGAAATTTGTTTTTAAAATCGTCGAACTGAAAGCACAAGTAATTCAGACAGTTGTCTTTCTGAGCCGCAGACGCGTTTCTAGTGGAAGAGCGGAATACTCGTAGGAATAAAAACAACCATTTCCCCATATAAAAAATTTACAAATTATAAAAATTGTTGGCTTTAAAATTTACCATCTGCCATACTTGGCTCCACTTCATTCTCCAGAAAAGACAAATGTGAACTGATACAGTCTCCATTACTGGGAGACTGAGAAGTATGAAGTTCATATTATGAACCGACTTACCTATAGATTACTTGGGGTTAGAAAAGTAGTCGACTCATAAGTGCAAAATTAATTGCAATTATCGAATTAAGCAGACAATCCTCGTCAAAACGTTTATTAATGAGAAGTTTTTAATTCCAAATTATTCCCTCTTAAGGTCTTAAAATAAATTGAAAATCGAAATTCGTTTTACATTGAATTGCAGCGCCTCTAGAGGGCAAAATAAAAAACTTCAAAGGTATATTATTCACCACTGATGAATGCCCTGGTCTTAATTTCAAATAAATTAGCACGATAAAACAATTGTCCCCAGGATAAAGCATTGCCCCCATAAATTTATTGGTAATCTGAAAAATCGTAGGTACGAGCGCATCTTAGATACACAAAGAATATTTGAAGTAGTTATAAAATCGGGTTGACGCGGTAACACCATAAAGGTAAATGTGTTAAGATCAATAAAGAAAATAATAAGCTCTGGTCAACAATAGGAGAAACGTAAGTGAACATCGATTTAAGGGCATTTCCGAAAACCGAAAACTTTTATTTTCCTTGAAGCTGTGGAAAAGTAGCCGGAAAGTTGAAGTATAAAACCCAAAATCCAATCCCGGCAAGAACCAGCTTGTTTACGCATCCTTCAATGATATGTAAAATTTTTCTTAAATACCGTTTGCCATGCCTTGGATTTCACACATCCCCAGTAAAGTTTTGTTCAGATCTGGCAACTTGTCACTAAATAAATACGACCATGATATAGTAGACCCAATTTTACAAGCCATCTTGACTAGCCATAAATCTGTTCAGCTATCGTATATTTTGCTGTTCGCACAGGAATATGGCTCGTTGACAAACAAAGAAGTATGCTCAAACTGAGCACGAACATCTACGCGTATTCTCCACGCAGAAGACCACGAACAAATTTTTCCTCGCTATTCTGCCGGTGCTCTCTTCATGTGTGATCAAATTTTTAGCTAGTCAAGACGTAAAGAGTTTTATTATTTATTTTATCTCGTATTAAAAAAGTTGATTACCCAGCTGTTCTGATGCTGCCAATTTATTTAGTTCGATTTGACAGTTTATTTTACTAATGTCTTGTTTTAATAGACCCCGTTTACTTTATATTGCTTTAATTCTTAGTTGTGTTTTCTTGGGCTGAATTAATTAGTATAAATAATCCATCAGCTAGCCAATTGCCACTTTAGTGTTCCTAAGTAATCTAGAATGTAGTCAGTTGTAGTTTTGTTTTATAATTTTCTAAAATAATTCCGAATTTAAACAATTAATTAATGAAAATCGTTCCAACCTAGAAGCCTCTCCGCAACTACTTGTTTCTGAGCTTTTAAATTTGTATTTTTCATTCGCTTTCCCCTTCATGATTTTTTCGAGTGTATTTTATTTTCCCCACAATCTTTGCAACAACTTAAAGAAAGTTGAAATTTTTGTTAAATCTAATTTCTAATATTGCTTGTATTTTTAAATTATTTTCAATTTTACAGTCACTATTTTACACAAAATTGCCAACAACATTTTTCTATTTACACACTTTTGTTACGAATGAAAACTATTTTTTGTACAGAGAAAATAAGGTTATGTCGCTTCATTTCAACGTCGACTTTAAGATGACACAGCACTTGGGGTCGGCTGTTGCTGTAAACTATTGTTGTTCTTTTCACGCTCTTGCAGCTCTTGCAGTTCTTCTTCCTCTCTGGTCAGGGGGATGGTCGAGTGATTGTACAGGCCCTGAGCCATTAACTGCAGGGCCAAGGGATTCTTAACGCCACTGGACTTTTTCAATTTGGCACGTTTATTCTGAAACCAAATTTTAATTTGGGCTTCATTTAAGCCCAACTCGGAGCTTAATTGTTGGCGCCGTTTTTCGGTTAAATAACGATTTTCATTAAATTCATGCTGAAATGGTAAGAAAAAAGTGAAAAGCGCTCAACTTTTTGAAGGCAGGGGAAAATTTCGTTTTAAATTTTACCTTCAGTCTTGCTAATTGTGAACCACTAAATGCTGTGCGCGGTCGTTTATCTTCGTTGGCATTTGTCGACGATGATGAGCTGGGTGAGTTGGCTTTTTCATTGCCGGCTACTGTGACAGTGGCTGCTGTAACCGCTGAGGAGTTTGTAGATTTTGGCGCTTTTGGTTTTCTTACTCTGGGACCTGAAATTAAACAATGAGACGATATAAATTAGAAATTTATTTTAAACTCTAAAAGACCATAAAAATTCCTTAGAGCAAATAAAACAAACATAATTGCGCCGCAATGACTGGCCAACCAACCAACTCAGCCGAGCATATATTTTCTCTCCTACGTTTAGTTGGTCTTTTCATTTTAATTCATTTTACATGGACGGGCCGAAGATGGAGATAAACACGCACTAAAACACCAGCACATCAAATAAATTTTGCTAGAAAACTTTTTATACAGTCGCTGGAGGTTTTCGTAGCAGAAATATTCCAGTAAAACAAAGATTTATGAGGAGTTAAAAATTACACGCCAAAAATTAAGCAAAAACGAATAAAAATAGCGGGGATTTCAATCACTCAACTACCCTTAAATCTCTTAACGGCGAAGTGCTATATTAGGGAGGTATTGATTTGGGAAGTGAAAAGAAGGTTGGCAACTAAGAAAATGCATTCATGCAATTTATTGGTAACGAACCTGGGGAAATTCACTTTTCACACCATCGTTAAATCGCACAAACTTGGATGTGAAATCATGTTTCATGATCATTGGAGGGCTAGGGATATTTTACCCTATTTATTCGCCGGACCAGGTGCTTGGTATGAATAAAACCCATTACCCAGTAGAGTGACTAGACTTCTCCGCAACAGGACAGTCACGCAACAAAACTCTAGATGCACTTGGCCGACTCTGGCAGTGTTGGATCTTAATTATTTCTAAAATAAACCGGTGATTTTGGACGCTCCTGTTATTGAGCGACAGTTGGTAGTGAGATTTCCTTCAAGACAGCAGAACAAACCGCTTTGCCCATCTGAGTTCGGCTAGGTTCTTCCCAATTGCGGTCAAATGCAAACCCCGTCGAGGCATGAGGCTTCCTTTTAATGTTTTGGTATGTTAAAATACGGTCTAGTCACCTAGCAATAAGCCTCATCGTTTCCAACATTGCACCGAGCGTAATATTGAGGAAACTCTATTTTATACAGATTGGGACGTGCCGTCAACGTGACATTTAATATCGGTAAGCACTTGCCGTTTTGTTACGGGACGTGGACGTTCGGCTAACTCTTAGATCGAGTAGAACGACTTGTCTCAAATTCAAGGAAAATGAGAAAGTATTTAGTGTGAAAGCAATATGTAATCAGACTGTCAAAAAACACTTCCCCTCCGGGGACCAGTTCCTGGGGCTGGTCAGGAGCCTGAAACTGGCTTCTGTGTTCGACCAGTATCGAGAGTGTAATCTGGTACCACAGGAACCAGTAGCACCCGGAACTTCGGTTCCAGACTGATTGTTGGTGAGGCTCCTTCGGGGGAGCACATGGTGGTTGTGGTTTATACCCAAAGCGGGGAGGTTCACTGCAAGGCCGATGTGGCGCTGCATTGCAATGCAAGCTGTCAATGTCATTCGTTGGCAGCAGGAGATTAGATAACTCCGAACCCCTCAGCAAGGGGTGGGACTGGGGGCCTGAAAGCCTCTGTACTAATTTGCTACCTCTGGGATGTGCATGAGTGCTATTAAGGTGCTGCTTATGCGATCGCATAGGGGCGCTGGTTTGGCCAGTTAATGTCACACCGGTGGTTAGACCACCGTGAGATTAAGCCAACGTTGGCAGGTGCTCACGCAAATCGAATCATATCTGTCAAAAAACACGGTTCGTGATTTGACAGTCGAATGGCTTTAGAATAATTTCTGAAAGCTGAGACTTCATTTTATCGGGGTCGAAGTTTTACAGAAGTAAGCGAAAAAAATAACAAAAGCAAATGTTGCACCAACAAACAAGTCGACTGCTTGTACCGGTAGAATAGGTGCAGCTCTGCTTATCGGTTACCAGTATATTTTGTTTAGTTTTGTGTCTAGTGCTTAACAGTTTTGTGCCTTTAAATAAAAAAATCTATCCAGAACTTAAGTCGCTGAAAGGGCTCAAGAGCCACCGCCGCCGCTGCCTACTCGAAATCGCTCAGGCATCGCCGCTGAAAGTATCGTTTCGGCTTCTTTCTCTGCTACTGGCTCGAAGTAAACCAACACGCTACTTTTATTTTATTTTAAGTGAGACAGTGTAGACACACACACCTTTGGCAAATACTACAAATTCTCCCTCCACTTTTATGAGCTGCCCTAATATGAATTCAATTACGTACTAGATTAAATATAGAAACATGCACTCGTAACACCAGTGTTAAATGATGTCATGATGAGAAAAAAAATGTGTTCACTGTTTTGGTCGGTAGGTTGTTGGGTCGTTCAGTTTGGTAGCAAAACGGCAGCACCATCAACACACCACAATTCACAGCATAAACAGCAGCAATTAATTCAAATGTTAAAAAGTCAACTTCCGTTTTAAAAGTCTCTAATGTCTACAACATGTCTCTCTAGTGTCTATTACATTTATACAATCATTACGTTAATACAACAACAACAACAACAACAACAACAACAGCAGCAGCAGCTACAATGTTTTTCGTATTACGAAATTATTTATTTGTGAAAATAATTAAAGTTTTAACAATTTGGCCAGTCATTGCGGAGTCATTTGCGAAAGCAAAGCCATCATTACAATGACAGAAGAAATAGGAATTAAATGAATAAAGGAATGGCAGACGGAGTGGTACAACAGACAAAATGGGGAAAGAGTATTAAAGTGAAAGAAAATCAAAGATTGAGGCGTTGTATTTCAAATTAGAAATTCAAAGTTGTAGACGTAGTCATCAAACACTCACACAAACACACATACAATCAAGCAAATGTCTATTGAGAAGTTTTACTGACTGACTGGAACGCATTAAAAAGCTAATTTTTGGCTTTTGCTACTTCATGTCAGTCACATTGACACAATGGCAATTTTAATTTAATTTAGAAAAGTATTAGAGATTTTGTTTTGTTTAAATTTCTAAGATTCACCATTCCAGGGCTGCAAGAATTAAGAATGTTTCAGAGTGTTGGAATTCTAATTGAGTTGCTTACACCAGAAATGCTGAAGCAAATCCGGAAACTTCGCCTAAGTAGTCTGTTTGAAGATATTAATCGTGGACTTAAGAGTCTAAAGCGATAAAAAGAGGAGATACATTTCCCATGAAGGGGTAGACAGTTCCATTACCGTTACTGATTTGCTTCGAAAAATACGAGTCAGCAACTGAAAACTGCACTAGAGGGAACGGAACTGACGCGGAACTTGTCACGTAACTGGTACTTTGAGGATTCGGAGCAGTTCAAGTTCTAACACTTTGCTTGAGACGAAGCTACCTAAGCCTTAATTATCGCACCTTTGGCTCGTTCATTTCCGACCACACAGTACTCAAATGATGCAACGGCTACCATGCGTTAAATAGTCGTTTATCCCTTTTTTGCATTCTAGAATCGGCCTGGATCTAATCCTATACGATTCCAGAGGCTGCATCGGACGCTAATTGCGGAAGGCGTTATACACAATGAGTGTATTGAGAAGGAAACAAGCAATTTTACTGTTGGTTCTCTTATGGACTGGAGCAGGTGTACACTCAGCAGAGGTTAACTTGGGGAGTACGTGTCCGTTTAAATGCTTGGGCTGCTGCATGCGCTGGATCACCTGCTGGATTGTCAGGTGCATGGCAGAAGGGTTTTCATTGCACTGCATCTGCTGTGAATTTCTCTCGACGAGAACGCAGAGTTGCTTTGGGAAATGGCCTAGTGCGTGCAAAGGTCCTACAATGTGTAGACTCATTAAACCTGAAAAGAGCCCCTCGGCAGGAAGGCCAGGTGCTTAAGGTGCTTAGTGAAGAAGGTTGTGCCTAGAAGAAGCTACGACGGTAGCGCATATTATGTGAGAATGTTCATCGCTGACTTAGACAAATGCTAGCAATTGCAAGAGACTCTGTGATGGAGAAGAAGTTCGACAGTCGAGAATTACAAATCAGTGGTACCTGAAATCAACTCGAGGACAAAGGTAGTCTAAAAGGGACCCATAAAGTAAATGACATGCTTCGATATACCCCTTACATTACTATAACCCTGTCGAATTCTAATGCTCTGGTTGCTGTTTAGCTACCTGTTTAGACACTCCGTGCTTGAAGGGCCGTGTATGATTCGGAAATAGGTAATATATTTCGGACACTGGTTCCTCACTACAGATTCGCTTACGCACAATATCCCCTAGCGTGAAGCCGTCTGTGAAACAGCTGATTTCCTTGGTAATCTTTGCTAGGGTTCTGTTTGACCAGAAGCATCTGTTTGGTAATCTCGGTTAATCCACTCACCCTTGGCCTGGAGACGTGCTGCTGTTAAGCGCCACCTGATATTTTATTTCGACTTCTATCGTTGAACGTTTTGTAAGTTAAATAGGTTACACCTCTTCCCCACTGCCGTCCATTCTACTACAGAAGCACAGGTCAGAATTAGCCTATTCACGCTTCTGTAGAGCCAGTGTTTGGATTGAGGCCCTATATTGAGCCCACGGCTCTCCTACGTGGCGACGAACATATGTGGAATTTCCTTATCCTCTACTCTATCCGGTGCTTCCAACTCAGTTTCAGGTTCAAGATTGCTTTATCTAGGAAACGCGGCTCATCAAAGAACTAAGATCATTGCCTTCCTAACATAATAATCAAACATATTTCTAACTTATTCGGATTTACATTACACTCATTTAATTATGACCGGCTGTATGCTCTTTTTAAGGCTTCTTCAGCCCTTCTGCATAACCGACTTAGATTCTCTCCCCTCAAAAGAAATACAGCATCGTCTGCATGGCAGACGGGTAGAAATCCTCCATCGGCTAAGTCCCTTACGTCTCCATCCTGCCGCTGATATTTATATCGTCGTAACTGTTGCTGATCAACTTATTGCTTAGAATGTGACTGATCCAGTTCGTTAATTCCCCGTCAATCCGAAACAAGACTAAGGATTGCATAAGTATGTCGGCCCTCATGCTTCCATGAAGCCTAAATCTAGTGCTTTATCACGCTCGCATTGCATTTTCTTCCCAAAAACTAAGTAGCGAGCGTATTCAGAATTGTGTTGAGTAATTCATTATTCCTCAATTTTAGTCACATAGAAATGAAATCGAATAAGTCTTAACTGCTGAAGCCCATATTTATCACACATTTATTAGAAAAGTTCCCAAGAAATTTTTAACAAAACAAAAAAAGCGAGCGAGCGAGCAAGAAAGATAATTTAATATTTAAATTTTCACCATTTGAACCTCGAATTCCCAAAGTGTATATTTCTTTGCCACTAATATAAATCAATTTTTGGCTTTACTAACGAGCATTGTTTTGGTTTTAGGGACAACTTGTAAACCAAAAATAAAATTAACTTTAAAAAAAGTCAACCCTTGCTTCCTCCTTCCCCTTACGAGAATATTTCTAATGCGAACGAAAAGTGAAACTCTTTGCCACAAACCAAGAAAAAACAAACACTGAAACTATCATTAGTAAAATGTTAGTTTCGTTAAACATTTTAAAAAAGTTTCAAAATGTTGCTGCCGTTTTCTTCGTCCTGCAGGAGAAGAAATGTCTTCATGAATTTTCGTAGTCTGAAATATCTTTTGAGTTGACCACAAGATGCTTTTAATTTGTTTTCTAGTTTTAGTTTTCATATGAGAAAACTACTTTCATTTTCATTTCGTAATAAATTTTCATCACACTTTCGAATAGTTCAGGGAGTTTTAAAGTTGTCATTGATTTATGATGTTAGAAGAGAAAACAAAATTATATTTTATTGTCAGCGGGTAATGACAGGTTCTGGGCTATTTGGTGATTTTGTGTTCATTTTTGTGTAGAGCAACATTAAGAGAGAAAAAAAAACCTTTCAAAAAAATTGGTTAGTTACGATGAACTTCTCTGCAAAACATGGCAGGACTTACCCAACACAAAACACAAGCAAGTGGCTAAAAAAAATCTCCCTAGTTTTTATCATAGTCTACTTTGAAGTCAACACATTTCTCTCACAGGTGTTTTAAGACCTTGCCACCCGAAGGAAGGAAAAGTAACACAAGTTTTCAACACGAGGTCCACTTATGCACTGCAGCAATGGATAGTCGTTCCGTATGTTACTGTAACGATGCTTCTCAGCTGGGGTATATCTCGCCGCTCCAGGAGGTTCCGTCACAGAATATTTTTTGTATTTCTGGACCCTTGATGAAGGAAACACGTTCTTCGTTACTTAAATGCTCTTTATTTATGTCTCTTATAGTCCTATAATATGCTAGGTACAACACAGCCTTGACGTAATTGGCCACCACTAACTTCACGGAGCCTTATTTGCTCGCCACTAGATGCCAGAGAGCTTAACTGAGCCGCTGGTACGCCACGGTACAGTTTCGAAACCGTTGACAGAATCGCGCTCTTTTACAGTGAGTATATTGCTTCTAGGCGACACCACGGATGCAATATCTCACTCAGCGCTGACAGTATTGGGGAGTGAATCGGTGGACGCCACCTGCACACTACCACACCTTACAGCGATGTCAGAGAAACTTTTCTGCCGACCAGTGTACTGACGCCCTACCGCGATGTAGCGGTTGCTTAAAATAGGTGGATAGTCCCTGGGCAACACCACGGGGACCCTACACCTCTCTTAACGTTAGCTAAAGCTCTCTTTAATGACGGTTGATGTATTGAGCCACGGACACAATACCTCACCGTAGTTAGACGAGATGGGCTCTTACGTGACACAGATGTAGGTATGACACCTCGGGTACCCTACCTTTATCTGGAATAGAGAATTTGAACCATAAGAAAAAAAGGTAGACGCCACCAAATTTCTTATCTTCCAAATTTCCACTAAATCTTGGTAATAACTTTCTAAAGGGTAGACGCCACCAATAGTAAGCTCTTACCTCGATCGCAGCCGAGTGCTAACTTCGAATCTGTACTCGGTTTTTTTTACAAATTTAATCGCGATTTCGAGATCTACCGTTATGTCAAAAAGGGAAGCAGGCGCCCGACAAATATCAGCATAACTGGAGAACGGTTTGTCTTATTCGAAATTCGACAATAGTATTATTTTCAACCAGTGCAAACATCTTTCTGAATCTGCTGAGTAGTTTCAGAGATATCGTGGAGTTTTTAAAAAATAAAAATAAAACAATTCTGTTCTTTTTTAAAGCAGCAATAAAACTAATACGATCTAAAAAAATGGCCCATATTTAATTAAAATTAATGCAACATTTTTGATTTTATTTACAATTAAGTGAAGGTATCTCCTTTCAACAAAAGTTGTCGTATGCGCTCAACAGTGGAATGTTCTCTAACAAAATTACCTAGACTTATAGTGTTGTATGCATATGGCAACCTTGTACATCGACTTTGATAAAATATGGCTCGTTTTTGAGGTTATAATGCCATATGTCTCTTGTTCTTAATTTAAAGATTTAAAAATTTTCCCTAAACAAATTTGTTTTTGCCACAATTCTCTCGATATCTTTGAAACTACCGAGATGTTAGTAAAACTTAAAGATAAAATTAGTGCGGATTTTCAAATTCACTACTCTGACACTTCTTGCGAATTGCTTTAGTTTGGAGATAACGGCGTATCTCGGAAACTAGATACATTTTAAATAAATAGAGTAAAAATTGAAATTCAGCACCCCAATTGCATCAGAAGCAACTCTCAGTTAAGCCATTTCAAAATACTCGCGTAATTTGGAGCAGAACGAACACCTTTTCTGAAATAAAGAAAATTTGGCTCCCAAAGTTTGCATAGAAAATTGTAAGACATTGATTTAACTCTGTCAACTGCAAAAAGAATAGTTCAAGTTAATAAGCCCCAGATATTTGAAGCTATTAAAGAGAGAAGATGCGTAATCCCGGCTCGACACCAGAATCTAACTTCGCGAACCACATGTTCAACAACAAAGGTAATCCAGCGTATATTAGGAAAACGGTACAACTACTACACACACAGCGAAAAGGACGACGACTAAACATGCTAGAAAACATGGAAATATATAAACATAAGACATTTGACAGACGCATCATAAACGAACAAACAAACTCCGATTCAGACGTTATATTCGAACCTCTAAAATTAATCTAGAAGACACACAACAAAAATAACGAGCTAGACACTCCAAAAATAATAAACAAATTCATAATCCAATAATCACGGACTTCTTTCAACCCCAAGAAAAAACACTAATAAAGAATTAAAAAACAAAGTACACATACCGTCCGCACCACAAATTCTGACGCAATACACAAAAGCAAGGGTCCCAATTACAGGCAGCTACGTAAACAAAAAATTTACCTACGAAAACACAAATTCTGATGCAATACAAAGCAATAAAATAGTCATCACTTACATCTACCAATCCGTACAAAACACCCGACTTACGAGCTTTACCTGCAACCTGTTCACACCTTACAGATGCCTACGAGCTCACATGAGAAATAGATACCTGACATACAATAAAATACTAAGGAATTGATGCAAACTTCTCAGAACGAAAAATGACACTGCAGATGGAGCATAGCCGAAACCGGTTTGTCACCAATCATGACAAGAGATGACGGAAATTCGTTCCAAAATTCTACTATTAAAGAGAACTTGTCGCCAAAAGTGTTGCAAAAAAAATATTCATAATTTTCCATCATACTAGAACAAATGATAATTAATAATGACGGCAAGCACTTAACACCACATTGTCTTTCCATACTTTCCAAAGATGTAGACAAAGCACATTGGGTCATTTATTTTGGATCCTTTTGTAGCAACAATGGCGGCTGCACTTATTTCGTTAAATTTTGCACCGTGTGATGATACCTTTAGACTCGACACTTCCAAAGATGAAACTTTTTCGGTTACCAGCACAGAGTATAAAAAATATTATGAAATATTAAAGAACCTACCCCTTTCAAACGTGATACTTTAACACATGTGTGGGGCCATGTCCTTAATAAAATTTCATTAATGTGAAGAGAGACTTTATTGCCATCCTCTTGTAGACAAGTACTTACTTCTTCCTGCAAAGAAACAAAAGAAAGAAAATCATTAATTTTTCGTTTCAATAAAAGTTGTTAATTTATAAAAAAAAAAAAGAATTAAAATATTGATTTGAATCTTAAAGTAAATAATACAACGCCAACAACAAATGGTAGTCAATAAAACACTCAAACAAAAACCGCTTTAAATAAAATGAAGTGTCTCTCAGCTAAAATAAAAATTTTGATTAAATTCCTAAACAAAACAGAAAAAATACTGAAAGAGAAGCTGAAAAAGGAAATCTTTGCAGAGGAATGACGTTAAAGGAAACACTGAAACGTGCAAAAATTTATAAAAACATCCAACAATAAGAAGAACAACAAATAAATTCTACAATAAAAGAGACAAAACGGTACCTGTCTCTCAATGAGTTTAGGATATTGTGTATTTGTTGTTACTTTTGAGAAATCTTTGTGTCGAGTAAGTGATGCCAATGTGTGCGGGGGAAAAACGCAAGATCTCCTAAATATCTCTACTACTTGTACCCGACCGAAAATGGAATACAACTCTCATGTATGGGCCGGTGCTTCAAAGTCTATTTTGGAGTTACTCGACCGCGTACAGGAGAGGGCGAAGGTGCTCATCGGTGACAGTAGGGTATCCAACTCTATTAACTCTCTCGAGCATCGACGCAATGTGGGGTGTGTTTCGCTGTTCTATCGCTATTACAATGGATTGTGCTCTGATGGAATTGGGAATATTATTCCCGAAACCCGCTCATTCATACGCACCACACGTACTACATCAAGAGCACATCGATTTGTGGTCGAATGACCAGTGGATCGCACAACGCACTACAGACAGAATTCGTTCTTTAGCCGGACCATTCGTATGTGGAATAAGCTTCCAGCCGAGGTCTTTCCTCTCACTTTCGCTGTGGAAAGGTTCAAATCAAATATTAATAAACACTACACCCTCTATCCTCCTTCCCATAACCTCTTTTCCTAGTTCTAGCACAATGCATTGCATGAATAGGGGTCATCCCCTATTTGAAAGTTGAACGGGTAAAAATGAAGAGCATACAATACTGAGCAAATTATTTCATACGACTGAAAGTATGAACAAATTATTTGGACATTTTTTTACTTCTTTCCTAAGCGCCGCGACCATATTATATAGAAGGACTTTCATTGGAATTTGATAGCGTAAACGATATTTGCTTGTAATGGCTTTGGGTTAAATACGTGGGCAGACTATTATTTCGGAAATTGGAAAAACGGCTATCCAAACTAGCTTGTCCTTGGTGGCATGTCTTCTTGGGTAGCCCGCCACTATAATGTGTTGTTACCGGAGGCGATGGGAAAATCAATTTCCGAGACATGACTGCAGCCTAAAACTGAAAAAAGGTAGGACTTTCTAAGGTTGACCAGTAATGATAACAAGACTGGTACCACGTGAACCTCTAGCCCCTGGGACGCAATTTCCTGACTGGTTGTTAGTGGGACTGCTTCCGATGTATACGTGCTGCCCAAATCGTGGGTAGATCTTGATGCAGGATCAACTTTGCAATGTTACGCAGGCTGTTAATAGAATAGCTATTGATAGCAGGAGAATTCTCAGCGAAGCAGTTATGATCTATAATTGCTAACTATACAAGTCCTTATGGCGGGCGTTCTGGTCGCATTTTAATACACCCGTGCGTTAAGGCCACCGGCAGATTGTAACGCTACATTGGCTTAGGCGTAAATCGTGGCAATCTGTCCGTACAAGTTGTTCTGAAAATATTTTTCTCCCCCATTTAGTTCATCACCACTCCCGTTTTCCACTGCGATCTCTGTCCAAAGAGTTAGTGCTTGTACCACGGGATTCACGATCCTCTGGAACTTAGGTTGCAGCCTGACTATGGTGTGTCGCTTTTGGCAGCGTCGTATGTTGTGGTTTACACCTAAATTGTATAGAGTGAGCGTGGAATTGCATTCCACCCGAGTGCCATGACCTATAGTTAGGTAGATGTGTTAAATCGATTCCTCTCCAAGCTAAAGTTCATGTCCAATTGCTAGTCACGTCTGGCAATCTGTTATATATGCGGGTGTTGGTGGCCGCATTATTTTTAATCAGTTGTAGGGCGTAGCGGAAGGTATTCACAAAAATCAAGAACACATCTACCAGCGCAAGCTATGAGCCAGTAATCTTATGGAGTAATCTGTGACAAAATTTATTAGTTTAAAAAACTTTTCATAAGGGGCTACTTTCTGCACTTGTCCCGTTGGTCTAAAAATGTTTGGCTTTCATGCGGATGGAAAAAAAGCTTAGATACTGTAATAAACCGGATGATATCTGTATTTGTGAGAGTGAAGCTGCCATTCGCGATATCTCTATAAAGGAACTTAGAAGATTAAAAGCGATTTTCGCAACAGAGGAATAGAAATCATCTTTTAATTTTCTTTATAAAAGCACCAGGATGGCGAACACGAGGGGGAATTAACGACAAGATCGTACTGAGTCACACAACTGAAGGCACTGTATACTTGTATTATTGAATTACACCAGTTTTACCACCAGTTTTGCGCGGGCCTACTAGAGCGGTTTCTTTTTTGGCTACAAAAATAACCGCTTAGTTGTCAACACTTGTCTACAAGTGTAAATTGAAGCGAATTATTTTGTGTAAAAGCAAATAAATTTAATCGTTGGAAAAAATTTGAACAAATCAATTTCAAATTGCAAAAAAAAACAACTTCAACAACAATTTGAAGCTTAACAAATTACAAACAATAAAAACATTAGAGACTGCTCTTTCCAATTACACACACAAATTAAAGGAAAATAAAAAAGCGGGGCAATTTTTCTTTTAGCAAAAATTTAACACGTGTTTACAGCACCTCAGCAGCCCCGGTTCATCAGCCCTGACAACGAATATGAAGACGACAAGATTGAGTTGGCATAAGAAATAACGATTTGTGTTTTATTTTGTTCTTTTTATCAGGAATTCAATTTCACACTCTTTTTTTTTAAATAAAAAGAGTGTTAAGGAATTCAAAAAAAAATGTTTGGAAAATTTATGCAGCCAAATAAAAAATACTGCAGAGTTAAAGGTTATTTGTAATTTTTAAGTCTTTTTTACTGGCAGCCAGTGGTGCAGTCAAGTGTCAAAATAAATAAAACTCCAACACATTCATACACGTTTCTGAATGCATGTGTGTAAGTGTGTGTGTGTGTGAATATTTATACTTTAAAATTTATTTGTTAAGATATTTTAAAGTCCAGTTATACTCGAGTACGGTGCCATAAGGGATGTTGCGAGTAGTGCAAAAGGGTGGTAAGAACTTCAAGTAAATAATGTTATCTTTTGGCAAATGTAACAACACATACCAGC
Source organism: Phania funesta (assembly GCA_963932375.1). Lineage (NCBI taxonomy): Eukaryota > Metazoa > Arthropoda > Insecta > Diptera > Tachinidae > Phania > Phania funesta. The sequence goes on along the minus strand of OZ010654.1, from coordinate 86,733,064 downwards.
ACAATATACATATGTACATATGTGTGTGTTGGACAATAAACATTTTTCTTCTTATTTTTGTTGTGTTTAATACAGTAGCTATTGGATATAGAGGGGGGTTACCAAGACCACATGCATGTGTTAGCGCTTTTTAGCATGACAAATTATTCTTTCATTTAGTTTGGGACAGGACAGGACAAGACAAGACTTATAATTTTTAGAGACAAATGAAGACATTAAATTAAATTTAGAATACCAAAGAAGCCGTTATTCAATATTGTGCATATGCATGTGTGTAAATATTGGACAGTTCCGACGGAACTAATCAAGGAATTTGTTTACGAAAAAGGTCTTATACAAAAGTAATTTCCTTAAAAGGTACTGTTTCTCAAGTTAAATTTTTACAGGTTCCTCTTCTGCTAAAACGTACTTTTTAAGTACACTTTGCTTTAAACCGGTGCTTTTTAAAAGAAATATTTTATTGAAAAGATTTTTTTATTAAAATTATGCTTTTTTAAAGAGGTCCTTTTCCCATAAGGTACTTCTGCTAAAAATTCACTCTTTTTAGAATAAAACTTTTCAAAAGATATTGGTACTTCTGTAAAAAGTTCCACTTTTGAAAGGTACTTTTTTAAAAGGTACTTAATGCAAAAAGTACTTTTTCATAAAAGAGTTAAAAAAACGACGTTCTTTTGTAAAACGTCCTCGATTAGAGTTTTGTTAACGTACTTTTATTTCAAAGTATGTTCAGGAAAGGTACTTTTTTTAGTTATTTTTAATATTTTATTGCTTCAAGACAGAGCTTTTTCTTCGAGTTCTTATTTAAAAGTAGCCGTTTTCTAAGAAGATAAGTATTATAGTTTTAAAAATGATTGTTTTTTAAAGCAAATTTATTCAAAATATGTTTCTCTAAAATAGTTTTTTTCTCTTCTTTTAAGAAATTAATTCATTTTAAGAGTTAACGGCACTATTTGCAAAGTTACATATTTAAAGGTACTTTCCCCCATCGCATTTTTTATTTCCACCTTTTTTTTTGCTGGAAAGATCTCTTTATTTAAATTATACCTTTTTAAAACTTTGTTTTCTTAATTAAGCTCTTCTTCTAAACATTTTTTTTCTTGGTGGAATGCGATTTCCTCAAGGATTTATTACTTTTATGATAAGGTACATTTTAAAGATATTTTTTCTAAAGGTACTTATTGCAAAAGCTAATCTTTTAACAACGTCCTTCTATAAATATATTATTTTAATATACTTCTCTTTAAAGGTACTTTTTTAAATGGTACTTTTTCAATGGATACCTTTTTTAAAAGTTACTTTTTGTAAAGTTAGTGGTTTAAAATGGCGTTTTAAACCAGTTTCTTTTATAAACGGTGACGTTTTTTTAGACGTTACTTTTTTAATGTATTTTGACTTAAAAAAAAACATTTTTAAAGTACTTTCCGTTCAAACAAATAATTTTTAAAGCATGTTTTTTCAAACAAACTTTTGAAGATGATTTTAAAATGTTTTTTTTTTAAGTTAGTAGAGAAAAAAGTTTTCAAAAATTAATCTATTTTGCAAATATATTTCTTAATAGATTTCATTTTTTTTTAGCAAAGTAAATCTTTTAAGCCACTGGCACTTACCCCCCAAAAAAAAAGTACTCTAAAACAGGGGCTTTCAAAATGTTGCATTTTTAAAAATGATTAAATAATTTTTCTGTTCCCCTAATACTTCGTAGCGATACCTAACGTTACTTTAAGCTGACTTTAAATAAGAATTCAAATGCAGTGCAGCATAATTGCTCGTATTTTGTTTCAACAGAAATTCAAAGAAATTGAAAGATCAATAAATATTCTCAACCATTTACGCAACAACAATCGGAAAATCATTTACAGACGAGAAAAAGTTACATACATGCGTTGGTTGCAGCAAGTAACATAGATGGCAGTTATTTGCCAATGCTCTTTATGGGGCCGTGTTGCAACACGTCTCTAGACTTAAGTTAACTCAACTACACGTTGGTGACCGTAAAAGGCTTTAGTCGCCATAATCAATTTTACAAAAATATTAACATAAAATATAATAAATAGCTGGCATTTTTTTTTGCACTGAAAGGTAGAAAACACCAACAGACTGCAGCCGGCAGCAGCAACAACAATGAACGGCAGCTGACAACAGCAGCCTTAGAGGAAAGTGTTGAAAATAGAGTAGAATTTCAAAGGCAGTTATGCTGCTGCTGTCTGATGAGATCTTTCTTCTTAAAGAAGATGTCACTTGTAAATTGAGAGTAGCTAATGACATACAATACATACGTGTATGTACGGGTGCGAATGTATGTGTGTGTGTATGTATGGTAAGTGCGTTGTAGCATGATGCTGGCATTAATGCAACAAGTCTGCATGTCTTCTTGCTGTTGTACTACGAGTACATACGGTACGATAAGGAATTTGTCTGTTGCATATCTTGGCAGTTGGGAATATGCGTTTGTTTTGCTCCTCAGTGTGGTGCAAAGTGTGGTCTGATTTGTTATGATTTTGTTTTGAAATAATTTTGCTTTTTTTATGGTAAAGACAAAAACACCTTTAGTTATGACCATAATGAGTTTTAAGTAACCATGTATGGGGTACATACACTAGAAGATATACACACATACGTGACAAACTGATTGTGCTACTGAAAGGAGGGAGATTTACAGGGTTCAATAGTGTTTGTAAGGACTGTTAGGAGTTAAACTGCGGTTAGGATGTTTTTTCACAGAACAAAAGTTTTCAAGTGTTAGTTCTGAATATACTTTCAAGAAAAGGCACTTTTTTAAAAGGTACTTTTTAAAAAGAAATCATTTAAAAAAGTACTTTTTCAAAAGGTACTCTTCCAAATTTAATTTTTCAAACGGTATTCGTCGAAACGCTAAGTTTTAAGAAACGGTTGCGGAATAGGTTTTTAACGGTGCCTTTATAAAAAGTACTTTTAGAAAGGTACATTTTTAAGAGGTAGTTTTTCAAATAGATGCTTTTTTAAAAGGGTTTTTCTGAATGTGACTTTAGAATATGATTTCTTTTAGAACAACTTTTCTAAAAGAGTACGATTTTTCAAAATTTTTAGAAAAGTACTTTTTTGTAAAAAGTGCGATTTAAAAAAAAAATTTAAACATACTTTTAGAGAGTTTAGTTTATACAAGTAGAAAAAACGTATTTGTGGCATGGTCACGGCAACTATAATATGTTCTCTGCAACAATATATAGTTGTGGCAAATATATTATGGTTATTTCAAAACATATTAAACATTTCTATAGTTGCAGTAAAGAAGTTATGGTTTTCATTTAATATTTAAATAAATTCCATCCAACAACAAGGTTGAGTTGAACACCACCATTTTTACTAAAATTCTAACACAAACAAAATCTTTTGCCCTGCAAAAATAATATAATAACTCTAATCATAATATGTTCTTAATAAACATTCTATGCAAAACTATTTTGATGTTTGATCAAAGTATGACTAAAAAACAATCATACAACGCGGGCTTGCGAAAAAATGCTGTCCTTGAACTCGGTTTAATTGTTCTAAGAAGGGTCTTATTATTTATTATATACAATCATAATATGATTTGATTGCAATCATATAATTCAATTATAAAATATTGGCTTTAGAGTATGGTTACCACAACCAGTTTTTCTCTGTGCCTGTACCCTGGAGGTATTTTTAATAAGGTACTTTTGTAATAAAGTACTTTTGAATACGAAAGGTACCTTTTTCAAACTATGTTTTTGGTACTCGTAAGGAAGAATCTCAATTTAAATTAATTGCGCTAAAGAATTTGAATCCAATTTTTTAGCCAGTTTTAATTGAGCTACCTTAAAGTACTTTTTGAGAAGGTACTTTTGTAATAAAGTACTTTTGAATACGAAAGGTACCTTTTTCAAACTATGTTTTTGGTACTCGTAAGGAAGAATCTCAATTTAAATTAATTGCGCTAAAGAATTTGAATCCAATTTTTTAGCCAGTTTTAATTGAGCTACCTTAAAGTACTTTTTGAGAAGGTACTTTTGTAATAAAGTACTTTTGAATACGAAAGGTACCTTTTTCAAACTATGTTTTTGGTACTCGTAAGGAAGAATCTCAATTTAAATTAATTGCGCTAAAGAATTTGAATCCAATTTTTTAGCCAGTTTTAATTGAGCTACCTTAAAGTACTTTTTGAGAAGGTACTTTTGTAATAAAGTACTTTTGAATACGAAAGGTACCTTTTTCAAACTATGTTTTTGGTACTCGTAAGGAAGAATCTCAATTTAAATTAATTGCGCTAAAGAATTTGAATCCAATTTTTTAGCCAGTTTTAATTGAGCTACCTTAAAGTACTTTTTGAGAAGGTACTTTTGTAATAAAGTACTTTTGAATACGAAAGGTACCTTTTTCAAACTATGTTTTTGGTACTCGTAAGGAAGAATCTCAATTTAAATTAATTGCGCTAAAGAATTTGAATCCAATTTTTTAGCCAGTTTTAATTGAGCTACCTTAAAGTACTTTTTGAGAAGGTACTTTTGTAATAAAGTACTTTTGAATACGAAAGGTACCTTTTTCAAACTATGTTTTTGGTACTCGTAAGGAAGAATCTCAATTTAAATTAATTGCGCTAAAGAATTTGAATCCAATTTTTTAGCCAGTTTTAATTGAGCTACCTTAAAGTACTTTTTGAGAAGGTACTTTTGTAATAAAGTACTTTTGAATACGAAAGGTACCTTTTTCAAACTATGTTTTTGGTACTCGTAAGGAAGAATCTCAATTTAAATTAATTGCGCTAAAGAATTTGAATCCAATTTTTTAGCCAGTTTTAATTGAGCTACCTTAAAGTACTTTTTGAGAAGGTACTTTTGTAATAAAGTACTTTTGAATACGAAAGGTACCTTTTTCAAACTATGTTTTTGGTACTCGTAAGGAAGAATCTCAATTTAAATTAATTGCGCTAAAGAATTTGAATCCAATTTTTTAGCCAGTTTTAATTGAGCTACCTTAAAGTACTTTTTGAGAAGGTACTTTTGTAATAAAGTACTTTTGAATACGAAAGGTACCTTTTTCAAACTATGTTTTTGGTACTCGTAAGGAAGAATCTCAATTTAAATTAATTGCGCTAAAGAATTTGAATCCAATTTTTTAGCCAGTTTTAATTGAGCTACCTTAAAGTACTTTTTGAGAAGGTACTTTTGTAATAAAGTACTTTTGAATACGAAAGGTACCTTTTTCAAACTATGTTTTTGGTACTCGTAAGGAAGAATCTCAATTTAAATTAATTGCGCTAAAGAATTTGAATCCAATTTTTTAGCCAGTTTTAATTGAGCTACCTTAAAGTACTTTTTGAGAAGGTACTTTTGTAATAAAGTACTTTTGAATACGAAAGGTACCTTTTTCAAACTATGTTTTTGGTACTCGTAAGGAAGAATCTCAATTTAAATTAATTGCGCTAAAGAATTTGAATCCAATTTTTTAGCCAGTTTTAATTGAGCTACCTTAAAGTACTTTTTGAGAAGGTACTTTTGTAATAAAGTACTTTTGAATACGAAAGGTACCTTTTTCAAACTATGTTTTTGGTACTCGTAAGGAAGAATCTCAATTTAAATTAATTGCGCTAAAGAATTTGAATCCAATTTTTTAGCCAGTTTTAATTGAGCTACCTTAAAGTACTTTTTGAGAAGGTACTTTTGTAATAAAGTACTTTTGAATACGAAAGGTACCTTTTTCAAACTATGTTTTTGGTACTCGTAAGGAAGAATCTCAATTTAAATTAATTGCGCTAAAGAATTTGAATCCAATTTTTTAGCCAGTTTTAATTGAGCTACCTTAAAGTACTTTTTGAGAAGGTACTTTTGTAATAAAGTACTTTTGAATACGAAAGGTACCTTTTTCAAACTATGTTTTTGGTACTCGTAAGGAAGAATCTCAATTTAAATTAATTGCGCTAAAGAATTTGAATCCAATTTTTTAGCCAGTTTTAATTGAGCTACCTTAAAGTACTTTTTGAGAAGGTACTTTTGTAATAAAGTACTTTTGAATACGAAAGGTACCTTTTTCAAACTATGTTTTTGGTACTCGTAAGGAAGAATCTCAATTTAAATTAATTGCGCTAAAGAATTTGAATCCAATTTTTTAGCCAGTTTTAATTGAGCTACCTTAAAGTACTTTTTGAGAAGGTACTTTTGTAATAAAGTACTTTTGAATACGAAAGGTACCTTTTTCAAACTATGTTTTTGGTACTCGTAAGGAAGAATCTCAATTTAAATTAATTGCGCTAAAGAATTTGAATCCAATTTTTTAGCCAGTTTTAATTGAGCTACCTTAAAGTACTTTTTGAGAAGGTACTTTTGTAATAAAGTACTTTTGAATACGAAAGGTACCTTTTTCAAACTATGTTTTTGGTACTCGTAAGGAAGAATCTCAATTTAAATTAATTGCGCTAAAGAATTTGAATCCAATTTTTTAGCCAGTTTTAATTGAGCTACCTTAAAGTACTTTTTGAGAAGGTACTTTTGTAATAAAGTACTTTTGAATACGAAAGGTACCTTTTTCAAACTATGTTTTTGGTACTCGTAAGGAAGAATCTCGCGTTAAATTAATTTCGCCAAAGAATTTGAATCCAATTTTTAGCCAGTTTTAATTGAGCTGCCTCCTCAGATGTATTTAATACAGAAGATTGATTACTGTAGATCATTATTCTACGATCTTTTAATTAAGAAGCCGTATTTTTCCGTTTATTAGTGTGTTATTTTTTTCTAGTTAGTTTCATTGTTCGTATCTTTTATTGATTTTGTCCCATTCGATTTCCATAAACCAAAAACCGCAATGTTACACGACTCCTATTACAATGCAATTGAAATATGTCAATAAGGCTTTTGCTGCCGTTATTGTTGTACTTAAGGCATTATTGTTATTATTATATTATTTTCACACCTTAATTGAAATTTTATATAAAAGAGCCTCTAACAGTTGTGTCGTTTTCAACAAACAACAACAAAATAATAATCAAATGCAACATGTTTATTAAAGTCATTTGTTGGTGTTGGTTTGTCTAGTGGCTGCCTTGTCTCGGTATTGATTCTTATTGCAATTGTTGTTATTATTTAATATTAATGATAATTTATTTAAAAAGAAAAAAAAACTATTGTAATCGATATCCAATTGATTCCAATGTAATGTTTCATTCATGCGTAGAAATTAAGAAATAAATTTGCATGTGAATTGCGTAAAGTGAATTTTAATTTTATTTTTCATACTGATGAGAGAGCAAAGCAACTGCAATTACTACACTGAGACAAAAACGGTGGTTTATAAAACTAGAAACGGAAATGTATTGTTATTAGAAGCTTTCGAATTAATTTAAATCAAAAAATATGTGGATTTTGAGCAGGCGGTAATACAGGGTGTACGCCGGGAAGGTATACTACTTTGTTTGTTTATAATTATTGATTAAATGGATGAGAATGGATCGTATATTGATAAATATTTTATTTAATGTCGGCAATTATGTTAGCCTCACAAATGCGAGCCCTTTTGAACACATTTTTCATTACATTCTCACACATTTCACGCGGTATTTCATTAATTTCATCACGAATATTTTGTTTGAGTTGCTCCAGCGTTTCTGGTTTGTTTTCAAATATCCCCACAAAAAGAAGTCCGGAGCAGTCAAATCAGGCGACCTTGGAGGCCAATCAACATCACCATTCGTTGAAATAACTTGTTGTGGAAAGAAGTCTCGCAGTAATTCCATTGTAATCCTGGCTGTAAGCGATGTGGCAACGTCAGGCCCAAAGCATGCAGTTGTGGCGTTAAAAAGTTTTAATCATATCACGATGTCGCTCCCTCCCCATTGACAGTTACCATTACGCTGTTTTCAGTTTCAAAGAAGTAAGGTCCAATGATTCCTCCTGAGCAAATTGCACACCAGACTGTCACTTTTAACGGATGCAAAAGTGACTGATGAATAATTTGAGGGTTTTCGATTGCCCTGAACCGACTATTCTGTTTATTCACATATCCATTCAAATCAAAATGTGCCTCGTCACTCATGATTTTTTCATAAAATCGGGGTCGTGATGGGCGATCTGTAGCATCCTAATGGCATATGTACGGCGGCGTAAATTTTTCTTCTGGAAGCAGCTCTTGTGTCAACTGAATCTTAAATGGAAACAAATGCAAATCTTTGTGCAACATTGTGGCCAAAGTTGTTCTTTGAAGACGAAGCTCCTGAGCACGGTGTCGAATTGAGGTTGATGGATTGTTTTGAACACTTTCTTGAACAGATCTTGCAGTACGTTGTGGTCCATGCTTGGGCCTATCAGCTACAGTACCTCTTTCTTCGAAATCATTCACTACACGATAAATAGTGCGCTTTGTTGGCACGTTGTTTCTCCCAAAAATTTCACGTAACTTTCTCATCGTCACAGTAATCGATAATTGATTTTGATAAAATATTTTAACGCTTAACACACGTTGGTTTACCGAATATTTTTCCATAATAAATTTGCCACGTCTCTACTTCACGACTGCCAAATATGAATTGTCAATACTAATGTTTACCAAAATGGCGGCAACACAAAGTAGTATAACGTCCCGGCGGACACCCTGTACAGCGGAAAGAAACGCCGGGCTACACACTAAACGATTAAATATGAAAGTTTACCGAATCGAAAAATTTTAAAACTTTAAATACCCTCAAAATCATGAACACGAGTAAACACATTTAGATTTTTAGCCAGTTTTACTCGGAAATTTAAATATGTATGTGAGAGAAATTCATAGCTGTGTCTTTTTGTTTGTTCGACCAGCCGTCAGCGGATGACCCCTACTCATCCAAGCTGGAAAATAGATTAAGGGAAGATAGGGATAGATAGCGGAATGTGTTTGTCGACATTCGACTTAAATTTTTCCACATTGAAAGTGGCAGGAAACAATACTTGAGAGAATTTATTCCACCTACGAACAGTCCGGCTTATGGTTCGAAGATCCACATCAGACACTCTGATTCCAAGTAAAAGAATCAATCCGAGACACTAATCATACTAATGATAGCAGAGCCCAAGGTGTTTTTCGTATTCATACCTGACTGGGACAGAGACATAAAAAATATTCTGTGTTCTACAGTCGCTAATAAATCATCTTTGATCAACAGAACTAAAGTGAGGGCATATCAAAGTTAATTCTTTCAAATCCGGTGAAAATCCTACAACTATCACAAGTTGAGCAAGCATATGAGGCCTAGCATTCCCTTCTATGCCTCTGTCTCTCAGCTAACTTACTTCTCGGCCATCTCATTGTGAAATAAAAATTAGCCGAGCACCCACTTTCGTCCAAAAAAAAAGAGGCTACAATGTTTGTTCGGCAGCTCTTTACATGATTAGTCTTCTCATCCAGTCGCATTTATTGTTAAAATCCCTACCTAAAACCTTAAACTGAACATCTGTTTCCTACATAGAGATCAAAAGGATGCAAGATTCTTACGGCTCTCGTTATGTCCTAAGTACAGCTTGTGTCATGAGATCTTCTTGTATTTCGCTAGCTGCTTGAGCCAGCTCATCAGCTAAGCTTTGCCCAGTTTCTTAAAACAACTAGAAATGTCTTATGCATGAAACTCTTCAAACTAAATGAGATGTTAGAGAGTGAATGAATTAAACGAATGTTGATCTCTTATGGCAACGTTTGTGGATTATAAGAGTCAGCTGTCAGGAAATGGTTTAGATTTGCGATTAGGTCACCTTCCCTAATAAGCCGAATGTTGGTAGTTTAGTTCGAAGTACATATGCGCCCAGCTGCTCCGTACTTCTGATTGCATTTTCTTCTGCTTCAGCTTCGCTAGGGTAGCCAGCCAAACATTAACTCTACAGATGAGAACTGCTCGGACTTTCGCAAAGTAAGTCCCCAGCCCATCCAAAAAAATGTCTCAATTTATCTGATGGATATTTAAGATAGAATTTTCCATAACTTTTAACATAAAGTTGCAATTAGTATGTGATTGATAAATAATTGTTTACAATTGTTGCAACAAGGAAAAGCAATAAAAGACCAACTAAGACCACACGCATGCCACTCAATTTTATATTCTTTCTTCAATAACAAATTTATTAAATGCAAATGTGTTACCAAATTAATCAACCACTTAAACTCGTTGAATAAATTTTGTTTGCCGGCTTTTGCGTTGTAAATAAGACGTAAGACCTCGAAAGCGTAGTTTAGACGATACGACCTTACGTACGTAAAATACAAGAGAAAATAATAGCAAATTCCTTCCGTGTTTAAAAAATGAGAGTGAAAAATCTTACTATAGTGTATTTTGTTTGCACCATCGATATAAGTAATTGTTTGCAGAAAAATGCCTCCCGAAACTAATGATGGTTATTTGAAATATTTCAGAAATCATAGAGAGCCATATGACTGTCGAACTTTCATCTGTATTTTCTTTTAATATCTTGCAGTTTGATTACATGTTATGCTTAGAGGATCCCACTCGTATTTGTCTGCACATAAATATGACATGTCGTACGACTTGTGAAATAGTCTAAAACGCCTTTAAGCGACTATGCAGACGGACGGACTATGAAGCAGTGGTGCTTAAACGTTTTTAGTATCAATTTCAGCGAAAGTACTTTTAATAAACTTGTCTTAAACATTGCACAAGTATGGGGTTCTCCAAATTTAGAGAATACAAGTTTAGACGAATAAAATGAAAATTATTTTCAGCTGCTAAATGCTAATTGAGTAAGATAAATTGAATATGTATGAGAACACCAAAGTCGAAAGAGCACTTTAAAATTTAATTGCCTCAATTGAAACTTTCTTTTTGATAATCAGAAGGGGGTGCCCCTCTAATGGCATCAATACTGAATGATAACTGTTGGAAAACTCGGATGAAAATTAGGAAAAACCCTGGCATTCCCTACCTTCGATTTTTAATTATATGTCTAAGATTCATTGATCTAAGCTTTACTTTAGACGAGCGCCTAACAAACGTAAGTACGAGTATGCATGAATGTGTGATGTACGTACGTAAATTTCAATTAAATCAATTAAAATTCCCTTTAATGTGCACTCGAAGTAATGCAACCAAAGTTGCATGATTATTACGTTTGACATTTATCGAGGAGTGTTGATTGTAAACACACACTCGCATACCAACCAGTACATCGAAATCAATGAACATTTTCTGTGTTCCCATTTTCTATGCAGGTAAAGAAAGGAATGACTTAAAATGTGTGTATGGCTCTGACAGACTGGCTGGATAGATGGATGGGCCGATCGCTGGATGGAAACTTGTTTATATTGAACAAAAAGAAACTACGCACTTTTTTACCAGTTTACAGGCAACTAAAAAAACGCAAAACCTTGTGTGTGTTTTTTAAAAATGACAGCCGCAAATTGTACTGTAAAAATCAACTGATTACTACACCTACTCACTCCCGAGCAATAGGAGTTTGACTGTGCGAGAAGAGTATTTTCAGACACGTGCAATTATTTTGTTTGAAAACTAGACAGCCGAGTTTAAAGAAAAAGAAAAATAAATTGTCAAAGCAAAACAACTAAACAGTTTTGTTCAACATCGTGTAATCATTCAATATTTATAAAAAGCCAACAACAACAATGACAATATCAACACACTCGCATACTCGCATACTCGCACACTCACTCAATCACAGGCTAACCCGCTCAATCAAACGTTAAATACAAAAACCCTGCCTTATTTTGTTGTTTAATTTTACTTGTCTTCAAAATCACCGCAAATGTCAAATTACAAAAAAAAAAAAAAAAAAAAAAACAGCAACAGCAACAGCAACAGCAACAGCAACAACTGCTAGAGTACGAAACCAGCATAATTATGATTGACAGCAAGATCAATAGATCGCACAAAATGTTCAAAAACGTATCAGTATTCAAAGAGAGAAATAAAAATGAAATAAATTATAAAACTTTGCAAATCAAATTGATTGACAATGCGTTGATTGAAATTTGTACAAGATTCAAATATACACAAACACACACACACACACACACTCACACACACGCAGTTACACTACCACACACAAAGTCATGCACAATTGTTAACACTCACGCACAAATGTAATTTTTTCTGCCAGAGTAGTGAGCATTGCTTTATTTGCGGCCACTGTGTCTGGACCGGACCGGACCAGGCCAGACCAGACCAGACCTCCAGTATTTATTAAATCAAATATTGGAAAAATATAAAATTAATAAATTTTGTTGATTTGTTTTCAAATCAAATACAAGTAAAGAATGTCTTGGGATTTGCAGAGCTGGATTTTTATTTCTTTACACAGAGTCACTTGCCGTTCGAAATTCAAAGAATGCATGATGAAGAAGGCTTTAGTTTTTATTTAATTGAATATTTCCAAAAGAAATTCACAAAAAGCATTCGAGTCTTATATGAAAAATATTATTTATTAATTATCAAAGTATCTACTACTGGGTAGGAAGAGCCATCTCGCCAGGCTCAAGGGTTCTGTTCTTTTTAGTCTCAGGTGACCGTCAAATTGCGGTAAGTTCCGGACAAGAGTGTTGGGATGAGCCACCACTTTGTTTGCGTATTTGCACAAGTATGTTTTTGCTTCTTCTACCAGGTGGCGCATACGATAAATCATAAAATTCTAGACTGTCCTCCTGGATGATTGATGCGCAAGCAGTACTCCGCTGCTGACCTATTTTGCTTTAATTTGTATCAAAGGACTTTGTATTCAAAAGCCAAGGTTGTGTTAGCACTTATTAGCCAGTATAGTGGATCGGCTCGAAGTTTTATGGCCGTTATTTTTGCCTCAATGTGACGGGGCCAAGTTAGGCGTCGATCAAGATGGATACCCAAATATTTAACCTGCATTTCCGCTGGCACAGTGGTATTTGTTACTGTTATGGGTGGTCAACTTTGCCTTCTAAGCCAAAACGTTACTTTTCTTCACCACTTTTTTAGCCAATCCCATGAATATTTTTAGCCCATGAATATGAGAGTGAAGTTGTTCAGATGCAGCCTTCAGATCTTGGTTAACATCTCTATAAATACAGTGTCGTCTGCAAACATTGAAGTATATATATTTAGACTTGTTGTCATATCCGCTGTATAAACGATATAAAATACTAGCTTGAGGGACTGCTGCAGAGATTTTCTCATTTTTAGAAAATTGGTCCTTTGACGTTACTTTAAACGTCCTATCTGTCATTATAACTCTTAAGAAGCTTGTGAGAATTTTCAGGAAGAACTTGAATAGTTTTAGTGAGTAGCCCATGATGCCAGACTTTGTCGAAGGGGTGGGAAATGTCAACAAGTACAGCTGAACAGACGGTCAAACTTACTTTCTAATGCCGATTTAATAACGCTGACAATTCTATGAACCTGCTCAAAACCAAACTCATGATACGGGATCAACTTTTACGCAGTAAGATAAGCACGAAACCTATAATTCTTCAAAACAATTTAACAGCAGGCTAATGCGCCTGTGTGACGTACATCTTCTTTTCCTATCATTCTGAGTGAACTATGTTATATTTATCTGCAATAATAATATGATTTGTTTACAATCATATAACTCGTTCATAATTTCATGCTCTTGGATTATGGTCACCACAACCATGTTTGTGCTTGCTAACAAAACATGTAAATGGCCGCCTCGGCTGCTTCAAAATGATTTTTTGTCCAAAATCCCGATCTCCATCGCAACAAAAAATTTGTTCAGAAAATCATAACGTAAAAAAAAGTCAAATTTATTTTGTAGATTTTTGAAATGAATTTCCGTCTCTCTAGAACGAAAAATGACTCTGAAGATGGTTTGTCTCCAAATCAAACTTGACAGGGGATGTCGGAAAGACGTTATAGAAATCTACATCAAAATACCCTGTCGGGATATTAAATCAGGAACCAAATTTATTAATTTAAATATCTTAAAAATCGCCAGCTTTAATTGCTGGAATTTTAAATAGTTGTCGAACAAAAAAATTTCTAAATTTAAATAAAAGTCACCAACTCGCTTCGATCGGGTGGAGCAATCAAAATTAAACTTTTTATTAACAATCCAGTTTATGTAGAAAAAAGCTTCAGTGGAAAATATTGAAACAATGAAAAAAACTATCTGGCAACATTGGTTTTTAAATTTTATTTCATTCGAAATCAATTGAGGTGATATTAACGAAATCGTTATTTATCGATTCAATAAACTGAAAAGGCCAGCTTGCGTACACTTTGCTTAATAGAAAAAAATCTTAAATTGTTGTTAGAAAAAAAATAACAACTACAACAACAACAAAAACAAAAACAAATTAAATGCCGAACTTTCAAATAAGTCTTGTACATGATAAATATCAACTGCATGACACCTATAATTCAATTTAAGCTGACAACATGAACGCCAGACACATTTCAAATCAAAAAAAAAAAAATCGCATAAAAAATTAATTAAATTATGGCCAAACGAGTTAAAAAATCCCAAATATTTTTAACAAATTTGTTAATTCAAAATTAGGAAAAAGAAAATCGCAAGTTGAATTGACTTTCAAGACCCGACATCAACCAACAAAGAAAAACAATATTTTCTCTTAATTTGCCAAGAAAAAAATCGTTATTTCTGTCTTTTTCTTTTCAACACTCTGGCACGGCTAAGAAAATTTAATTTATCGATTTTTATCCCAAAGTAATTTTATATTGAAAACCACATTTTTTTTTGCAGTGGAAAACAGAAATAATTTTATTTAAAAAAAAAAATCTCGTCATTGATATCCTCCTCTAAAGGTCTGTCAAACTAACTGTCTTGGTGTCAGTGTTGTTTGTCTGCCTAACGATTTTTCTATTTATTTATCGGTTTATTATGTTACCGATCCGAGTTGCAGGCTGACTGCAGCCGAGTGTGAATTGACTAAAAAGTTGATTGAATAAATGGCATCAATTTCTGTGCCACCGCAGCAATAATATTTTCTATTTTTTTTTTCGTTATGAGAACTACAAAACTCAATAATAACGCAATAATTTGTCAAGTGTGATCTTATTACCAGCAATTCACACCTTATTTAGTTTGCAACAATTGGCTGCGATGAGGTTGTCATGTTTTTTCTTCTCTTTTTTTCGCATATCGTTTCGCATTCATGCCTTAAACACTGAGAGAAAATTTTATGATTTTATTTTTCTATTAGACATTTTATTGAATTGTAAAAACTGTCCTTATGCAGAAATTAAGCTTGGGTCTTGGCTTGGTGGCAGTTCTTGAAATAATTTGCGTTAAATAAATTTTTTTCGAGGAACTCGCTTAACTGATCAACAAATCCATCAAACCTACTTTCCGTCGACATTTTTTGTACAAATCATATATTTACAAGAAGTTTAAGAAAATCGTGTCCAGACGTCGTTCCCTGAAGTTACCGATTGAATCTTGTATAATTTCCCATTGAATGGCTTGAATTTCAAATGGCTTCTCTCAACTCTGGTATTGTGCGTCCAACTAAAAGTTATCTAACGAACCGGAATCGGCCTACGGAGCGTAACAGTAGAGTGTCGCCGAATGTTCCGTTTGGGTTGGCTCACAGACTCACCGTTAACGCAAAATTGTCTTATAACACCAGCATGGTTATCAAGGTCCACCTGAAACTTTCAACTCCCCTCTACACAATATGACCTTTCCAACCGCCACAATAGGACCTTCGCCACTACTTACTATGCGAATCCCTGTAAACAGCCTGCATTTCACAAAACTCAAATTTCGCTGAACGAAATTCCAACAACGAAAAGAAATTAATCCGAAAAAATTTTACAAAAATTATTAATGGCGAAATAAGAATTCCTCGGAAGAAATTAGCGATTCACATTAAAAAAAAAGGCGATAACAAAAAATTTTGAATTTCTAAATTTATCTCGGAATTGAATTTGCAAAAGGACGTTGTTAAAAATCTAGTTATAGTGAAATAAAAAAATTATTAACTCCGAAAGAAGCGAAAATATTATTAAGCGATTTTTTAAGAGTTTGCGTTTTTTCATTTTACACGTCCTTGAAAATTAAATTTTGAATCGGTTAAATAAAAAAATTCGGTTGAATGCATACATTTTTCAAGTTCACAAAATATCGCAACCTGGGATTTTTTTTTCGCGGAAACTACAGGGTGTCCGCCGGGAAGGTATACTACTTTGTTTTGCCGCCATTTTGGTAAACATTAGTCTTGACAGTTCATATTTGGCAGTCGTGAAGTAGAGACATGGCAAATTCATTATGGAAAAATATTCGGTAAACCAACGTGTTTTAATCGTTAAAACATTTTATCAAAATCAATCATCGATTACTGTGACGATGAGAAAGTTGCGGGAAATTTTTGGTAGAAACAACGTGCTAACAAGACGCACTATTTATCGTGTAGCGAATGATTTCGAAAAAAGAGGAACTGTAGCTGATAGGCTCAAGCATAGACCACAACGTACTACAAGATCGGCTGAAAACATTACTGCTGTTCAAGAAAGTGTTCAAAACAATCCATCAACCTCAATTCGACACCCTGCTCAGGAGCTTGGTCTTCAAAGAACAACTTTGGCCACAGTGTTGCACAAAGATTTGCATTTGTTTCCCCAATATGAGATTCAGTTGACACAAGAGCTTCTTCCAGAAGACCATTTACGCCGCCGCACATATGCCAATAGGATGCTACAGATCGCCCTTGACAACCTCGATTTTCATGAAATAATCATAATGAGTGACGAGACGAGGCACATTTTCATTTGAATGGATACGTGAATAAACAGAATAGTCGGTTCGGGACAATGGAAAACCCTCATGTTATTCATCAGTCACCTTCGCATCCATTAAATGTGACAGTCTGGTGTGCAATTTGGTCAGGAGGAATCATTGGACCTTATTTTTTTGAAACTGAAACCGTCGTAACGGTAACTGTCAGTGGGGAAAATTGCTGAAAACAGAAAATTTAAGTTGCCAACGAATTCGAGAAGTGCCTAATAAATAAACTAGCTAAAATTATAAAAACGATAGAATTTCAAAAAAAGACGCCTAATGTACAATGAGTAAAAAAAATTGACAAACCAGTTAAAAAGCTTACGATCAAGAAAAACTGCTTAAAAAACGCTTGATTAAAAAAGTCGATCATTTTAAGAATTATTATTTCCTTCTTTTCTTAAAACCGAGAAGTTTAAAGTGACTTTGGTAATTAAATCTGGAAATAATTTTAAAATTAAAAAAATTTGCTGGACGACAGTCAGCAGCAACAAATATTTTTAGTTAAAAAGAAATGAATTTTTTATGGAATTTAAAGCTTTTTTTGTTAAGTGTAATATACTCTAGAACTTCAAACTTACCGCACAGATAGATGAGGTCTCGCAAAAGTTATCTTGTAAATGGCCAATTGCTGCTAAGCAAAGTGCAGACTTCAAATTAACTTTTCTATTGAAGAGAAGCATTTTTGTGCTCTCAAATTCAAAGAGTATTTAAAAGTCTTGCCGATCCAAACAAAGAGAAAAAAACGACTAAAGATCTGCAATAAAAAAATTTCGGGTTAGGAAATATGCATTAGCAACAAAAGATGGCCAAATTTATTTATTGTAGGTCCGCAGTGAGGCCATAAAAAGCCTGCTAATTTTCCACAAACAAACAAAAAAATATTTTCCCATATTAAGGCCTAAACGACGATCAATTAACTAATCCCTCTCTTGAGGTGCCGTGTTTGTGTTTGTTCTTTCTCCAAATCAAAAAAAAAGAAAGAACTAAAAATTCCCATCTGCCAACAGACACCAGCACATGAGTTCTCTCTGGCAACTAGCAGTCACTCAGTCAGTTGTTTTTTTGTTTGTTTTGTTTTTTTTTACCAGAAGTTGTAGGTTTTTAAACTTTGATGTCTTAATGAACGTATAAAATGTTTTTATGACTTTACTGCTACTTTGAGCAATGAAGATGCGATGCCTCAAAGGTTTTGCGTACGCTAAAACTCTCTCATGTAGAAGAATTAAAACAAACAACCGACCGATCGACTGACTGACAACAAACTCTTTGCCAGTCATCTGTCTGTCCCTTTCAACTGCGGTGGTGGGCCACAGAAATAAACTTGTACCACATACTCGTACAAGCAAACATACGAACTAAAAGACAACAATATCACAGAAACGAACACAAAGACAAAAAACAACAAAACTCAGTTTTAGGAAGGGAGGACCACCCAAATAGTTAAGATGAGCTTAAACATTGCTGCTGCTGCTGCTTCTTTTCACGATCATAATGAAAACGAAAGGAGAAAATGACTTTAACCAAAAAGATTAAACAACACAAAAGAAAATCAACCAAACAACATTAAACCAAGTGCCACCGTATGTTAAACCGCATCAAGCGATCAAGCGATCAAGCGAAAGAAATTAAAGAGTTGTGTGTGTATGTGTACGTGCGTGTGTGTGTTTGTGTGGAGGAGAGCTCTTTATTAAGAAAGCAGCTTATGTATATTAACCAAGATTAAAACAACAATAACGATCAGCATAATAATCATTATCAACATGATCAATATACTCGTACATAATAATATTAATGATAAATATTTTTCAAAAAAGGTATCACGAAGCAACAGCTGTTACAAAGGGCCCTTCTTTCTGAAGAATATTACATGCAATAATGATCAACATGCTGCTGCTGCTACCGCTGCTGTACACCATATTCAACAGCAGCAACAACAATAACTTAAGCAGCAGCATTATTAACATTAAAGTTAAAGGCATTTCAAAATAATTTGTTGATCAATAACCGTCGTGTTTATGACTATATTAGGGACTCATTATGTCTTGGATTACGACGCCGCACCGTTGACAAGGTTGGTGGTAGACAAGATTTTTGCCAGCCAACAGCCAAAAGTTGCGATCATCCAAAGCGACCATGTGCCACAGACTAAACTTAAGTTGGCAAGCTAGCAAGGAGTAGGGAGCACTTTACAAAGAGCCGAAACAATAAATTTTGAAATCTTGTTGGCATTTGTGGTAGCAGCTAAATCTCTATGGGAAAGATCTTTTACCGGCACAAGCTTAGCTTGACCATTGCGATTGTGGAAATGATTTAAATTAAATTATGTTTATTCATAGCAATATTTTGAATGTGCTAATACAACAGGAAGAAATTGAAGGAGAGAGTTAAGGGAGACTTTTGTACAGGATCTAAAGTGATCCCCTCGGTAGTTAACAGATTTAAAAGTCGGGTTACTGGGAGTTTTTAAATGCTGCTTTGCAAATGTCCAATACCAAGTCCAGCAAAGACTTGATTTTAACCGGAGAAGACCAAGTGTGCTTCAAAGCTTTCACGTGCAACAAACTGTCAATTGTATCTACTTGAAAACATGTATTTGGACACGGCCTTAACCCTGGTGAGGAGCGGAGCCTAAGTAAAATCCCTTTGGACCATTTCACCCGGTTCGCAGCACAATTCTGATTCGAACTTACGCCCTTTGCGGCATGTGTTGCAACATTATAATCACCACGAAGCTTTGGGCAGAGTCGGCCCATAGCCAGACTAATAACGAGGCTTCCTGAGCCTCGCAGAATTAGGTCTCTGCCTAAGCTACGAGGGTAACAATCGCACAAGCCACCACTCCCTCAAAATACATCAAACTTAAACGGAGAGGGGGACAACAATAAGCTTAAAAACAATTAACAGCCACCCTCACGGACGGACGACAATGGTGCAGTTGTTTTCACAGGACGCCTGCAGGTCACCCACAGCAACACAACCACGGCCGCTGTGGAAAATATAGCGAAAGAAAGAAAGCAGTAACAACGATCACCCAGGACGCTACTGCAGTGGTAATACACATAACTGCGATCCGCGGACAGGTAATCGCAAACAGACCATATCGAAGCCACCTTCTCTAATGCGCTAATGGAGCGCGATCACCATAAAGCAGAGGCTAACAACGAATCCTTATTGCCAACGACATTGGCGCTCATTAAGATGAAAATTACGAAATGTTTTACGACTGTTCCAAATATGTTTCCTAATCCAGGTTGTTGCAAACGTAAACCAATAAATTGTAAGAAAGAAATATCAGTCAATCTAAGATCATGTCCGTGAAAGCACTGCTACATTTTTTAACCCCACTGTCGTCATAGCAAAATGAAATCAATAAAACGTTTTATATAGATTTAGAAATAGATTTCGATATCCACGACAAAACGATCATACTCGCATCACATCACACGAACTTAAATGAGGAATCAATTTAATTAATATTTTGTTCAAATGTCAGTCAAAAACGAAAATCGATGGACAATTTTGCAACATTTAATGGCAGTGGATGAATGGTTGACCGATACAACGGTGGTATTGACAATGAAGGAGACAAGACGTTGGTTTGTTGATGATGACGATCGTTGGCAACGTGTGCGGTAAAGTGAATTTTAAATATGACGCCTTAAAGCAAATACATGTTTAATGAACATAAGCTGCCGTTAAATACCAACAACAATAAAACCCGACTAATAATTTTCTTTGTTTTTTCTTTTGTTTTTAGAAAAAAGCTTCCCCATATGCACTCGTTCGCAAGGATGCCCTTAATTTAGTTTTGCATTTCAATTTTTGATCTTATTGTTTTAGTATCTAGAGAATAACACATGCATCTTCCACTGATGAGTAACTTTGCAAAACAAATAAACAGACAGACAGTCAGTCCGTCAGTCAGTCAGTCGTACAGGCAGTAAGACATGTTGATAATTTCAAAAAATACAAAAGAACACACATGTGAACATATTGTTCACACCATGCCCCTTTTGCACCCCAGGAAGGAACTCATAAAACAGAAACAACAAATTAAAAGCCATTCAGAGTTTATGCAAACAATAATTTTGAACATCAATCTTCCATGGAACGAAACAGTTGCAGGCAAAACAGAAAAAACTAATAACAATGAATACGAACTCTGTGTTAGGTGTTGCATTTGCAAGGTCCAGGCTGACAAATTTTGCAAATACAGTCCACAGTTGGAAGGTCGAGGAAGTACTTTTAGAAAAAAAAAATTAAATAATTAAAGGCAAAAAACTAAATGATGCCACAGATTGTACTGGGCATCGAACACTGAACCTCTTAAATAAAAGATTTAGTAATTACGTGAATAATTTATTCAGACTCCAGTTCGTGTTTTATTCTAAAAAAAAAATATATTTTTATTAATACGATCACTTTTAGAACACTGAAAAAGTGAAGTTACTAGACACTAGCAGAACGGAATGCATGCATTTTCTGTGCCACTACGGACGACGTCAGCGTTCTCCCTGCCTCTCTACTAGGTTGTGTCTATTTAAGCCACCTAATGATGCAAATTTAATTCGAGAATCTTCTCATAATTTTCGTATTTTCGAATATTTTCCCGTTGGTTTAAGATAAATTATTCGCTGAAAATTGCATTTGAATTTCAATAAATATTCTTTTCATCCGTAATTTTATTATGATCCGGCAAGCCCACCACAACGTTTGCCTCGGCTAACATTTTTATGATGGTGAATAATATTAAAAATGACTACGAAATTTTCAGTCGGTGGTGTACGAATTCGAGCGGTAAGGTTTTCCTTGGGATATAAGTATCTGGGAATTGACTACTCAAAAAACTAGAAGTGTCAAAACCGTATCTACTTCGGCTCAAAAAGACTCTAGTAGTCATTTTTAAGCTGTTCATAGGAATTGGAAATCTCTCAATCCGAATCGGTGATGCCACATGAAATTTCCTTGATTAAGCAATTGATTACAAGGTAACCGAATTTCTCTTCTTCGGCATATTTTAAGCCGTTGGTTTATGCCAACAAGATAGCAACAAGAATATTGAAAGTTTAACTACGAATAACGAAATGTTCGACTAAGCCACTACCAACTAACCCCAATTGGGTATAAAAAAAGAAGGTTGGTGGAACTTAGCAAATTTGAAATAAGTAAGATGGTAAGTGCGCAGACGAGTTAATAGAGCTTAAGGGAACATCTACATCGTATAGGCGGATTGTGCAAGTGTCCGGCTTTCGCGCAAGTAAGTACACGATATTTCGGAGCCGACACTTTACCCGACGTGTCTCATTCGAGAGGCATTGCACTGGCATGTACTCAGGAGATTTGTCTACTAAAGAGAGCTTTTTTGAGGGTGGAGACTTTTCATAATGGAGAGCTTAGAATGGGCCAAATGTTCTTATTGCAAAACCCTTTATATACCGAAGTATGGCAAACTGATTTGTCGTTTCTCAAAAGTTTTCTTATGTTGTGCATGAAATCAAGTTCTTGTATTCAAGTTATCTTCAGAAGAGTGCGGGAAATTATTTAGCAAAACAACAACAATATTAAGAAATATTTAAAGTTCCAAACTTGTGGCTAAAATCGCAGAAAAAAGGAGGTCAAATTTCAGCCACGCTAAAACAAATATGCTGAAATCCGAAGGGAAACTAAAGATATTTAAAAAAAACGCCAGCCCAGATAGGGGAAAAGCGCAAATATTAAGGATTCGTTTGAAACTGTAGTAATAGCGAAGTTGCAATTTGAGCTAAAGTACTAGCAAAAGCCACACTGTGAAAAACCCGAAACGTCACACTGAAAAATCGCCAAAAACCAAAAAAACGCTTAATTAAAAAACTTAAATAAAGACGAAAACATAAAGGAGAAAGTCAAAAAGCAACACAGCAGCAATATAAAGCAATATTTAAAATTCGAAACAAGTGACTGAAGTCGCCTAGAAAAGGGTAAAATTCGAGAAAAATCAAAGGAGGAGCCCCGCTGGAATAAATTTTTTGAAATCGGAGGACAAACTAAAAAAAGAAAACGCCCGGTTAAAAAACTTGAAAAAGTTAGAAAATAGAAGGGAGAAAGTCAGAAGGAATTAATATTACAAATGTTCAGAATTCGAACTAAATGGCAAAAATTTATTGAACCGAATTAAAGTAAAAAAACGCCAAAATGAAAAAATTACGAAAAATTCCGCAAATAGGAAAAAGAGAAAAAATAAGTAAAAAAAGGTGAATATGTATATGAAATTCCTACCAATACTTGAACAGATTTAGTGCATTCAATTAAAAAAAAAATACGTATTTAGACTATCGTAAATGGATCCGTCGGCGCCGAATACAATTCTTGTACGAGTATTTTTATTTCCGCAATTACTTTGACTTGCGCTCAAAGTAACCATTTTTAATTTCTTTCTTTGAAGATTTTTATTCTCCTATTTCTAAGTTTATTCTCTGAAAATAAAACAATGTTAGAACGTTACGAAGAAAGCTGTCAAGTAGCCGTGCGATAGATTCAACGATTGGCAATGCGTAAGCCCGAAATAAAAGTGTAACACTTCCCCAGCACCATTTATTTTTTCGGTCTAAAATACTTTCTCAAAAAAGACCTATTAAAGCGACATCTTTTCCTCCGTCTCTCCTCTTCAGTTGAAATATTTCTCATTACCGATTAGCCTTTACGCCGCAATTTTGGCCTCAAACTCGTAGTATAGTATTTTTACTTTAGATCTAAATTCCGAATCCTGACCTCAACATGCTTGAAGCGTCGAACATTAAGAGAGAATTTTAAATATTTTCAGCTTTAACAATTTGAGCTTGTAGTCGGTAAAGGGTAATTAGACTTATGTCCATACAGCTGGCCAACAATTAACAGTCAAAGAAAACTAATTAAATTTCAAACCCAAATCTAATGACACAACGAAGCAAATTGTCATAAAGTCTACTCTAATCATAACACTTCCAATTGGCTTCATTACACATTTAGTTACCCTGTGCTCTTTGCAAATGAAATGTGATCAAAAGAAACAGATCAGTTGATCGAAAACTCTTAAGAGTTGTCTGTTTTAATAAAAATCATTTAAAATAATGATTGAGTTTTAAGCAAAAACATCAAAATAAAACAAACAAAAAATTAAAAGAGTCATCACAACAACAACAACAACAACAACAACAACAACAAAATCTCAGAGTAAGAGAATTAAATAAACACGCGATCAACACATTCTTTATATTATTTTGAATTAAATTGATTATTGTTTGTAACTCTTCTCTTTCTCCTACTACTACTACTACTGCTGCTACTTTGATATCGCTTTACTTCTACTGATCGCACTACTGTGATCACAGATCACTAGAGGCTGCTTGTTTTTTATGGTTGATTCTTAGTGTTGTTATTGTTCTTTTTTTTCTGATCACTCTCTATGGGCTTTCGCTCAAAAAGCCTGGGTAATGGGTAAATCGTATGTGTGGGTTTTTTGTGTGTTTTTGGTGGGGGACCACACACGTTGTTTGACATCCATGCAGCACAATTTGATTGCGTACAATTCGAGATTGAACTTGGACAACATTTTTATTTTAAGAAAAAAATAAAATAAATAAAGATCAACCAGCACAAACCACTTACTATGATGATGATCATCAATTGCTACTGCCAATATTGATGGTTAGATTGTTCCCCATTGAACTGAGATCTGTGTTGGACAGTCTTAAAACTTAACTAAGAAAATTAAACAACAAAAGAAAGCTTTAGATTTCTGCATAAATGCAGTTTGCTGGCCTTTGATAAATTATCGATGAACTCTAAGCGCTCCCTCTGTAATTAAAACATCATGTATTTTTTACTCTTCGATTACCCACCGCTGCAAATTACGAATTTCAGATATTTCTTAAGAGCTGTGGGTTTCTTTGCTAGCATGAAGAGTGAGCAAAATTCCTTTGCTTTACTTGAACTGAAGAGATGTGAACATTTGGGAATTCAGCTTATCTTGGGCAACAACCTCTAAGAGTCTTTCTCCGCCAGGCCCTTTATGAATATTTTAACTGCAACTCGACATATTGTTTATTTGGTATCGTGTATTACTGATCATAGTTTACAAAAGTATTTCAAATAATTATTTTATTTCTTTCTTTTATTTTGAAAGAAAAAAGAAACGTCAGATCACTTAAGCGGCAATCACTACTTTTCTGAAACGCCAACCTTGGTCTTGATCACATACTGATTGATCTAAAAACTTTATCTAAATAAAAAATAAATAAAAACACAAACCCATTAAAACTCCCGGGTTGAAATTACTTAATTAAGTTATCAAATATTTTTCTCTTGTGTTGATGTTTTTAAAACAACAGTAAACTCTCGTACAGATGAACCAAGGAAAATTTATAATGAAGTGAACTTTTACGTGGAACATGTTGAAGTGTAATCGGATAAGCCTAATTAATATTTAGGAATTCTATGCCCTACCAAGGACTCTCAACAATTAGGCATCGATTGTATATATCAAAAGCTCACGCACTCACCCAGCACTTGAATTTAAAGACCCACTTTACTTGAGATTAGTTTACATATCGGTGCCCTTGACGCACTAATTACGGTTTTGAAGCCAGGTATTTTGATATTGGCAAACATTAAAATGAAGGAGCAAGTAGTCTCTCATCTAAATAGGCGCAGATCCAGGGGAAGGTAAAATGGATTATTTCGAATGTGAAACGATGAAAAATTATTCTTTTTCCAAGCGAAATATTTCAAAAAATTTCAACATTTTTTTCTTTTCCTTTTAAAATTTCGCCCCAGATCAGTGCCTGCATCTAAAAATCGAAGGTTTTCAATTACTCATTGGTTAGTTGATTCAATCGCGCAACATCTTGTGTCTTTTTTGCTGGCCAAGAAATCAGGGTATGACCCCTAATCATGCAATCAGTTGTGCTGGACCCAGGAAAAAGATGAATGTCACGGGGATATCACGAGTAGTATTTGTGGACATTCGACTTAAACCTTCCCACCTTGAAAGTGGTAGGACTGACTTCTGTAGGGAGTTTATTCCACATACGAACCGTGCGGTTAAAGAATAAAATTCCCCTATAGTATATTGTGTGGTCCGTTTGTCTTCCTACCAAAAAATGATGAGCCCTTAATGAGGCACGTGTTGTCCGTACAAATGTTTGGGTATCAGTTCGTTTGACAGTTCCGTCATTCACCGGATCACATTCCGTTGTAGTAACGATAGAGCAATGGCACAAAACCAACATCGATGTTCCAGCGAGTCAATAGAGATGGAGAGATACTTGATTTGATGTTCAGGCAGAGTGATTTTTTGGAATGAATTTCCCTCACCCCTTTTGGTTTCGAGACAAACCGGTTTAGGCTTTGTGTAATTTTCAGGGTCCTTTTTCGTTGTGAGCTCAGAGTTCGATAGCCTACTGTCACCGAAGCTTCAAAATGGACTTTGAAACACCGGAAGTTGTATTTCATTTTCGGTCGCATTTAGACGGTATAAATAATAACGAGATCAGATGGAGTGAAGAGTCTCTTAAACCGTTTTGAAAAACCCAGACACTTGAGTGTTTTTTTGGCGATCTATAAATCCGTATGTGATTAATGACTGGCCCAAAAATAAAGACCTTGACGATACTTGAGGTTAGCGCGATTTAAAGTTTGGGCATAGTATTTGCAAATCTCTGAACATGCTAACCTGCACTTGGGCGTGTCTTAAATCTAGGCTCAGCGTATAATATATCTTTTGCGCATTCTGAAGTTCTGAAATTTATCGGCCATAGTCCGACACTCGCAATTTGCGATTGTGATTTCAACTCGCATGTGAGGTGTTCTGTAACTCGCATTCGCAAGAGTTTTGGCGAGTTCAAGTCGCAAGAGTATACTGAAGTTTAAATACAGCAGTTCACTTTCAATTTTGCTTGCGATATTTTAACCCTTTAAGCGAAGGTATTGAACACTAGATGTCATGTCATGTTATTAACCCATTCAGGTTAGAAGTCTTGCTTGATAAAGGCTGCACGATCAGTGGCCTTAACTTTATTTTAACCAAGTCTTTCCTTGTGAGGATCTTTATTTTATATTCATTTTCATCATGTTATCATTTCATTGGGAAAGTATTTTATGTTATTGGTGGTTTTCTTGTCTCTATTATCGCCAAAATTAAATGAGTTTTATTTGTTTTAACATGAACTATTTGCAAAAGTGAAATAAATTCGCTAAGAATCAACGAATGGATGGTTGGATGGATGGTTGGATGGATCGATCAATTAGCTAAATGATGCGTGTAATGATCATTTATATTGTTTGTTATTGATTTTTTTTCTTTGTTTCTTTTGGAAGTTACGCTTGTTGCTTACACTCCACTCCGTTTTTTCATTCCTGTGGTGGTCTACTGCTTGTGGTCCAGTCTGTAGATTTCTTACAGTTGTACGTTTGTTCCGTTTCATTCATTCTAAATGAGTTTTAAAAGTAGGCGCCAATGAAATTAAATGTCCTCATTAATGACTTGCAGCTGATCATCATAACGATCATACAAACATATGCATGTAGTATGTGTGTTTTATCATTTTATTGTACTGATACGTTTGTTTAGTAAATAATTTAGGAATGCGCTGGCATCGTATCGTTTTAACGACGATTCGGTAGCTAACAAACAATAATTTGTAAACACAAAACATCACTTAAGCAGCAGCCCATGGATGGCATTGTCATCTACTTTTGGGAGCCAGCAGCTCATTGATCTCTAGTTCATGTAGCTTTCAACTTTCATTGGGCCACTCGACTGACTGACTACCTGTTAAACGGTAGTTTGGCTTTTATATTTTTTTTATTTTTTATTCTTTGTTATTCTTGTGTTTGTTGCTGATAATATTTTAAATTTTCTTTCCCAAAAAAAAAGCAGGACACATGTGACAAAATAAATGAATACGTTCTGTTCGAAATAGCTATGGGATCATGTGCCAGCAAGAGCACACCTGTTTGTTATGCTATAAAAAAAAAAATAATTAAAACATAAAATATTTCAATAATTAAAAGAAGTTTAAGCTGGCATAAATTCGGCATCAAAGTGCGACGGTTTGTTGAATGGCAAAATGTGATTCAAATCACTGGAGTTTCTTAAGAAAAATTCATGTTGTGTAATTCAATTTCGAAACTCTTCTAATTCACAAAAGCAGGGCTCAATCGAAATTTAAATAGAATTTGAATGGGACAATTTAATCGATATCGAATGCTGCTATATGACCCCAGATTCAAGAACAAACTCAAGAGTTTTCTAGAGTTAAAAAAATAAATAAAAATTGTGTTTGTCAAATATCCGAATATTCTCGGAATTTCCGGTTTTTAGTAAAAACGATCTAAGTCTATTTTATGTTGAATTCTTGATTTATTCTAATTTCAGTTTTTGTTCATATTAAGATTTTTTTAAATTAATTTACGATTTCTTAAATGGTTATTCGATTGATTGTAAATATTTGGATTTTAAAAATTTTGGTGCTATTCCGACTTTTTGGTGAATTTAAATATAAAAAATCTTTATGGGAGAAATTAATTTTGAATCGTTTTGAGAGGAGCAGAGGAAATATATTATTACACTAGTTTCCTGCCTTGTTGGAAAAGAACAGAAAAAGAGATTCTGGGAAAGTTTATACTCCCGACCCCGGAAAAGGAAATGGTGTTACGAACGGGTTAATTGTCAAACGAACTCTCATATCGCGCTCACTTTTTGGCATTTATGATCAGTATACTCTGGCAAATCATTTTGAATAGATTGATGCTTCAACAATGCAACCAAATTATCCAGATTTCTGCATTAATGCTGTAAACGAAAGTGTGGAAGAATGTCCAAATTTATCGGTTCGTCGTCGAGCGTAGAAATTAGGGCTCTGTTCGTCCACTATGTGGAAATTTTTTTGCAAAGATCTTGGCCTCCACCTTCTTATATTTTTTATTTAAAATCCAGCTGTTGCAAGAATTAAGGCCACGGGACCAACATATGCGTCGTTCTTTCGCCGAGTGGACTCCAGATCAGTTGGAAGTCCATTGTTTTATCGCAAAATTGTGTTCAGTTTTTTGGCTTAAAGGGTGTGTTGATAAGCGAAACCAATCCACAACAGACAACAGAAAAATGCACCGCTTGGAGCGGTTTACAAGCTGGTGGCAGGCATTATTCAATCTTATTTCTTCAAATTGAAACCGGATATCGCGTACCGGTTATTGGAGATCGTTACCGCGTCATGATCAATTACATACTTTTTTTGTTTGAATACATGGATGACATTGATCCGGGCGAGTTGTGGTTTCGACAGGACACCGCTCTGTGACATACGGCGACCGCAACCATCGACTTATTGAAATCAAAATTTGATTTCGAGAAATGGTCGTGCGATTTGACACCTGTTGATTATTTCGTGTGGGGCAACGTGAAGTCAGTGGTTTATGCTAATACAGCTTCATCAGTGGACGCCTTACATTAACTTAAGGCAAGCAGAAGCTTAGTCCATCTAGCGGAGATGACCGAAACAAATACTGTCGATCTTAAAGGACATTTGCGAACACTCGAACTCTTGGAGAACCAGCCGTATATCAAAATATGGGAACTTTTGGCAGGTCAGACTGGCTGTCACGGAAAGGCCGACCAGATTTGATCCACAGACGGCTGCAAAGAGAAAGCTGATGGCACTGATGCTTAAAATTTCCGGTAAAGAATTATCTCTGTTTGAGGACAAGGCTGAGGGGTATGAGACTACGAGTATATCTGTTATCAGACAAACTGGCGGTACTCAGGCCCTTCTTGTAGGACATGAGGGCCCTTAGAAATTGACTGCTGGATTAGAAGGTAAAAAGGGACGTGCAGAATATAAACAAGTTGACTGCTTAGGGTGCAGGCGAGCTAAAAGAAGATTCATTGATCCAAAACCGTTCTTTGGAATATAAAGTGGATATGCCAGGGATGATATATGTTCCAAGCGGGCGACGCTTTTAAGGTGTCAAAGCCGCTTATGACGCTAACTAGGGATAGAGCTGAATTGTGTCCATCGTCCGATAAGTGTGACCTTAGACGACTAAGAGGATGGTTGACCGGGCATTGTGAGTTTACACCAGTTAGCACCAGTTTTAATTTTGCGAATGGCTCGATGCGGCTTCAGAGCACCTGCTAGGCGACTGTTGTGCCCTCCTCAAGCATTTCAACTGCTGAACTTTAAACCTTAATTCGTCTCAAACTTTTGCTGAAGAAACACCACGTAAAAAATAGCGCTTGCAACCAATTCTGTTTGGCTTGCCACTTCTCCTACCCATTTTCCTTTTCTTTCGAACAAAAACAGTATCAACGACCTTCGGCAATTCTCACATTTCATTAAAACAATAAAAAATACGAAATTGAAAACAAAAAATGTATTTCATTTACAAAGTATGGATGAGTATTTGCCTGGACGGATGAGTTTGCTCCACATGCACGAGTATGTGTGAGCAGAAAAACATCTTGTTGTAAATAAATTAACAGAACAAAGACGACATATTTGTAGATCATGTTGCTTGTTGCAGTTGTAGTTTAAATTCAGCGCGCTCTGTAGAATTTTTTATTTTTTTATTTTTTTTTTCATTTGTCTGCTCAAAGAAATTGATACCAAAATACTTTAATTTTACTAAATGAGTTAATTAAGTAATTAGTACAAATGAAGAGCATAAAAACAACAAACAATTAAAACAACAACAACAACATGATTAAGAAAACATTTAACAATGTTGAATTTCCAAAGAGTTGTTTACGACACCAAAAAAAACAAAAAGGCAAGACAGTATTTTGTTGTCGTAATTTAAAAGCTAAAACGATGCGATGCAAAGCTGGGAGTTATAAAATTGCTTTTAATAACGGGGCCAATGTGCAAAAAATAAAAAACATGATTACGACAACTATATTATGTTCTCCACAACTATATATGGTTGTGGCAAACATATTAAGGTTATTTTAAAATATATTCAACATTACTTTAGTTACGCTAAACAAGTTATTGTTTAAATTTAAACATTAAATGATTGCGATATGGTTGGGCTGTATAATATAAATTTTACTAAAATTCTTAACACTAACGACAAAAATAATATAATAATTCTGACCATTAAATGTTACTATTAAACCTGAAATTTAAAACTGTTTTCGTGTTTACTCAACTATGACTAAAAAATAATCATAAAATATTTGTTTTGGAATAATTTCTTTTCTCCAACGCGTTTGAATGCTTTTGTTTGCTTCTACAATCATAATATTGTTACTCTTATACTATCACACTGTTTAGCGAGCAGCTGCCTTTCGCTAGCAGGCGAGCGATTACCAGTCAAGCGATCACCATTTAAATTGAATTCATTTTCTTTATCGTTTAGAAATTAAAGCACTTTTTGATTGTAGTTCTTTGTTATAACTTTGAGCTAGATAAAAATTAATTTTTGTGTTAAAATTTATAAGTTTTGCTCAAATGTATCGGGAAGTTTAAATAAAATTTTGCAGTTTATAAATACTAATGAGGGGTTTATTTTATGGGTCTCGTGCTACCTTTACTCTTTACTCTTGGCTGTAGTGATTTGAGACTGTCGGCTGGTGACTTTCGGCATTCTTCCTCCTCACGGAGTCTCTTGTAATTGCTAGCATTTATCCTTAGACCCCCCTGGTGTTCACATCTAACACGTATCTGCCTGCGGCTAGCCAGTGCTGGAAATTCACACACAATGTGCACTATCATCTTAGCCCCTTTTAGGCTCAGTCTGCAAGTATCAACTTCTCCGAATTTCATTTTGGCCAGATGATGCTTAAAGTTTCCATGACCTGTCACTAGAGCAGTAATCTAGCTTAAGGTAGCCCTATTCTAAGCTAAGTACCTTATTGGTCTTCCTACTGAGGGATGGTGCTCTTCGGCTCTTTTAATTTGTTTATATTCTTTTATCAAATAAATGAAATTTCGGTCTTTGAGTTGAATTTCCAAAAAAAATTTTTTTTTTGGTTAAAGCTTCTTTTCACTTTCGAAGTGAATTCGATTTATGGTGAAATTTCAGTTTGGCTTTTCGATTATTTGGGTGAAATAACTTCGATTCTATATATATAAGTGAAACTCTGTCTGTGTGTTAGCTATAGACTCCGAAACCGTAAAGCCGAGCGGACTCAAACTTTGGCAAGTTGTTGTACACATTCCAAGGAGTGTTTATGGGTGGTAATTTAAAAAAAAAGTGGGCGGGGCTACGCCCATCTACATATACATAAAAATGAAATACGCCCATACAAAATAAATATTAATTTTCAGCTACTTGCACTTGACCGATTTTTCTGAAACTTTGCACACATATTGAGCTCATTAAGGGGCGTAGCAACGCTCGCCGGGCTTGGCTAGTTATTAGATAAAATTTCGTTTTTCGTTAAAACTTATAAGTTTTGGTGAAATTAGTCGGCAAATTTCAAAATATGATGCAGTTTGTTTTTGGTTATTTTTTTTTTGTTTGTGAAATTTCGAATTTTTTTTTTTGTAAAATTTATCAACTTGAAACTATTTTGGGGATTTAAAGACTTTTAAATTTTTGGTGAATTTCCCACTTCTCGGAATTTAGTTTATTCATTACTTTTCTGTTTAATTTCGAATTTTAATGACATTGACATTCATTTCTGATTTTTGGTGAAATTTTTATATTTTTAAGATATCGAAAATAATTCCGACAGTTTTATTAAATTTTAGGTTTTCGGTGAAATTTCGACATGGCGAAATTTGTGATGACATTTTACATTTTCATGAAAATTATGGTCTTTTAGTGAACTGTAGCGATTTGTTATTTTTTAGTTTTTGCCAATTTTGCGATTTCTTGTTTGCGAATTCTTAATATTTGGTGAAATAATTTTTTTATTTCTTTGGAGCAACGTCAAATTTTGGTAAAATTTTATAAATAAAATTTCGGGTTTTGGTGAATTTCGACTATTTGGTAAAATTTTTATTTTGGGTGAAATTTGTTGTGAAATTAATTTTTTTTTAATTTTTTTAAATGTCGGTATTTTGTAGTGAATTTTTGTATTTCCCAAATCCCTAAATTTGTTCTAAGAATTTCGTTTTTGCTGAACTTTTAGTATTTTATTTAATGGAAAATTAATTGTTTTCATAACGATTGTTTCTCCAACAAATGATTTTTTCTGATTTTAATATTTGCCACTTGATTTCGAATGTATATTGCAGAGCTGGAAAAATTGTTTCACACCTTTTTTGTGACACGCCAACTACAACCTAAAAGAAACTATAAGACTTTGCGTGTGGAAGTTTGCAGGTTCTTGAAAGAAACATATTCCTATACGGCTCAGTAGAGTTCATATTTGCAACCAGATATTTCGATAGTTTTAAAAATTAGTTTTGACTAAAAGATTCAGTTGAATCTACGTCAACTGTCTCATATTCATAAATGTCTTAGCGCAGTCTTAACAAATGTATTTTAGTAATCGCATGGTTGAGGAAAATATGGCAAATCCTTTAGAAACTTTACATAGCCGACGTAGGGTGGATTCCCTTCTTTGTGATTGTATAACGTTGTCCTGAGAAGTTGTGTACACTTTCTAGTCGAAACTTCAATTCCATTCCTCTTGTTAGATTTTCCATTTCGATTATAGCCCACTGTGCATTGCATCAACATATTTTTCTTCTGCTCTCTCGTATTCACTTTAACTCTTTTCAATTTCTGTGCGTGACTACCAAATGAAATCAAGTGTAAATGTGAAAAATTATTTAAGTTGGTTCGTTTTGTTGTTGTTTTTGTTTTCTTTTTATTTTTATAACAGACAGTATTGTGACATCAAGGATTTAATTAAAATTCTATTTTAAATGACAAGTTTGTTCTCATTGCGCTTGTTGCTGTTGTTGCTGCTGTTGTTGTTGTTGTTGTTAATATTGGTATTATTTGCTGGTGTTTTGTTGCCTGAGTTTTTGTTCCTCTTTATCATTTTATACCATGTCAACAACAATTTTATACGCATTTTATCTAGTCAGTGAGCGAGTGAGTGAGTGAGTGAGTCGGTGGTAGCAATCGCAAACATCCCTTTATATGCTTTTGTTCGATTAAAGTTGCAAGTTGTTGTTGTGTTTTTAATTCAAATCAAATTTTATTATAAAATGAAAAAGTGTTCGTGTTAGAATTTGTTAATTAAAAATAGAAAAGAGAAATCAAACCTGCAAATTGAACCCGAATGCCAAAATGTATTTGAAATTTGAACTCTAACGTTTATTATCCTTGAAAGCTTATTGAATTCCAAAGAAAAACGATTTAATTTTTAGGGCTTTCCTATGACATCTAAAAGTCTTAAAAAAACAATAAAAGATCTGCAATAGAGTCCGAAATATTTCCAGCTTAAGGTTGTCTGTTATTTATTTTTCAAATAACTCTTCTTTAGAAGATACATATGGCTTGATTAGGTCAATCTTTTTGTTACAAATCCAAAAACATTAATTCCTTGAATTAACTTTGAAGTTGTTGGTCCAAATATGTCGCGGATCCAACTTGAGCCTTTCTTTACTTCTTCAATTGTGGGAACTTTTAGATGCCTTTTACATACCTAGGGGCACTGACCTGAAGTCGTAAAATCCTAGACTTTCTTCTTTGTCGTTTCTGAATGTTTAATACGCAAGCAGTACCCCACAGCTTAATGCCATATGACCATATTGGCTCTAAAGGACTTTCTTTATATTCCAACGTCCGTGTAGTTGATTTCTAATTTTGCCTCAATATGGCGGGATTAAGTTAGGCCTCGATCTAGGTAAATGGATACCCACTTTTTTAACGTGACCTGCCCCTGGTATTTGTTATTGTTATTAGTGGATAATTTTGT
Source organism: Phania funesta (assembly GCA_963932375.1). Lineage (NCBI taxonomy): Eukaryota > Metazoa > Arthropoda > Insecta > Diptera > Tachinidae > Phania > Phania funesta. The sequence goes on along the minus strand of OZ010654.1, from coordinate 86,698,513 downwards.
ATCCTGAGGGAAAACGTTACAGGAGCTCATTTTGATGGATTTACTTTTATTCTCAATTTCTTTAGCCAGCATGTGAGACTGAAGTTGTACGGATGAAACCTTTCGATCTTGATTAACACTAATAAAGCTGAACTAACAATTTTCTGAACTTGCTCAAAAACCTAAACTGTTGCTCCGGAATATTATTTTTAAACACAAACCTATATGATCAAATTTACTAATTCTTTTTCCTTTCTTGCTTTAGGCAGCATACAAATTTAAGACATATTCCAAGAGCAAGGTTTAGAGGCTTTGATGTTAAAACTTTAATACCAAGTATAGGGACGCTAATGGCGAAGCCGATATTCTAAATGACGGCTACTAGCACTAAACCGCCGCCGACTTGTTCAACGGCTAACTCGATTATTTTTGCTTTCCTTTTCGTAAAAATATTTACCGTTGTTTACTTGATCGACCGTAAGCCGCTAAATTCAGCACAGCCGCTGCCGGGGAAAAACTTTTAGACATAATCAATTTTTTTCGAATGGCCGCTCCGGTTTTAATTATTGCCGGCTACGTGCTCTGTCTAAATTAATATTGCACAATACTGTCAACACATTACAAAATATTTCGGACATTTTAGCGTTTGCACAATAAATGAGAAAATAATTTTGTTTATTTTTTTAATAAGTTGTACGAACTTAAAATTGGACAAACATGTTGACATACATTTTATTGTATGACATGCGAAGCTGGTGAAAGGTTGATCTTAATTAGTGTAAAGCGCATTATCATTCAAAAATTCTAATATTAATAATTGATTCTTGGTATTGATTGGATTTGATATAGATTTTTGGAACGAATTTCCGTCATTCGTTGTCAGGTTTGGTTTGGAGACAAACCAATCACCGCTATGAGCCACCTTCAGTGTTGTTCTCAAAACGAAAAATGACAAACTTGACAATGGACGAGGGAAATTCATTTTGAAAAATCTACAACAAATTAATTGACTGACTGATTTTCGGCAAAAACAATAAACCCTCATTACACAAAATAAAAAAAATAGAATCAACAGCCTTAAATACGAAGACTGGACTAGCAGTGCATTAGGAATAAACCACAACTGAATTCAGAAAAGAAATCAGGAATAATGCACAAGTGTTTTAAAATCTTATTACAGCGAAGATTTTGGGTTTGTTTCATATCAAACTTTATTTTGTTCTTAATATTTTCCAAGTAAAATTTCCTAAACCCTCTAAATATCTTCCCTATTGCATCTGTTGCTCTCCACATAGCACAACCACAGGCTAAAGCTTTGAATAAATTTGTTTGTGCATAAATCATATACAAATATTTTGGGTCACACTTGTTTAACGCACCGCACCGCCCCCCTCTGTTTGTCTTATTTGGTCATTATCACATAAGTCCATGTTAATACATGTCTACATTTATCATACAAATTGTTAACACACACACACACACACACACACACATACACACGACCCGAGAAACATATTCATGACATATTTAAAATTCAATAAAAATCACTTAAGGCAGCCAGCAATAAATACACCCCTCCACCATGCCACCAGCAGACGTAGCAAAATTTTGTCATGGAGAAGCCAACACTGTGCCACAGGACTGACTTATCACATGCTGCCACAATAAAAATTAACCTCAGAAATCTACAACACATTAAACTCATTTAGTCTTCTGGGGAACTTTCTTTCTTGTGGGCCCAAAACCACCCTTCACTGCTCTGTTTGTTTAAAGCCCGCAAAATATGTAAACAAATATTTGTAAACTGTGCGGGAGTGTGTGTGTGTGTCTGGTTCATAACACCAGGCTTATCTGGTTGTAACACGCTGTTGTTGCTACTCGTATTTAAGGGCTGCTGGGTTGGGGCAAGAGGTTGCCGGTTTTGCCATGTTCAACATTAAAAATGTTTTTATTATCATCAACATTTTGGGGTTTATAAGAGATTTTTTCAATGATTGTTTCGTTAAATGGGAATATTTGCTTATTTTATGGTTCCGGTTGGTGGGTTGGGGTATTTGCTTTCTAGATTAACCTCATCATAATAAAAATTAATAGACGATAATAGAAAAAAGGGGGTTTCTTAAATGGGGGAGAAAGCAAAAGCAACAACTTAAGGTTGTTGAAGAACTTTATGTGGGGAGCACAAATAATGTCTACTAGAAAAGTTATCCGCAATAGAGGCGCAAAACGATAAGAAATTGTGAGGCGAAGCAAGTGATGTCCATGAGTTTTGTTGCTGTTTGAAAACTTGTAACAACTTGCAACAACTATTTTCATAATAAAGGAAGTAATCCACAACACTCTATCATCACTTACTTACTCGTACTCGTCGTAAAGTATTATGAGGTGTGTATTAATAGTTGTACGAATATTTAACCCATGAATACCGCCATAGCCAGCCTTTAGAGACAGACCGTGTAGTGGTACGTAAATTATGCCTATGGCGTTAATAAGGCAGTATGTATGACTACATTTAAAATTAATTAAAGCTTAACAGTAGCATATGAATCTTAAGGCCACTTATGTTCGCGAGCAAAAGCGGCTGCATTCGTCTTCCTTCAACTATTTTTAATGAATTTATGATATGACTGACATATGACTGGAAGGATAGAGGAATGGAGGAGCAAATGGAGCAACTAGCGGTGGGTATCTAAACATGAGTTGCAAACACCTTCATTTTAATCAAGCCAACAACAACAGTTTAGTAAAAGCAACAACAGTAAAAATTAAAATAAAATTCAAACCACAACACCGTAACACAGCCACAGTTTTGTAAGCAGAAGTTGGAAAAAACACAGAAATGCTAAAAATATAACACGTCCCTGAAACTGGAGTGAAGTCAGGTTTAAATGCAACATAAATGTTACGATTTTATGTGCTGTGCTGTTGCTGCTGCTGTAGTTGTTGCTGGTATAATTGCTGCCATTGCCGTTGGTTTTGACGAATGTGCCAAACATGGCAGATTATTGTGGCATGACACTATGGCATTCAACCAACAACACGTACAACATTCAACATACACACAACACATCACTCAATATGGTTGTGTAATGTTTAGTACTCGATGCTCTATGCTCTATATTTATCAGGCATGAATACAGGGGGAGAAAAATAGGATATAACTCTCCTCCCCCGACTCCACCAAAACGACTGTATCCAATTTACAAGAAAAGTTAAAATGTTAAAAATTTGAACATTTTCTTGATTTCAATAAAACCCCGCCCCCAAAAGCACCAGCTCGATCCGCCCCTGTTAGATATGTACATATAAATTAAAATTTCAAGTATCTGTAATTAAAAGTAATAGAGTTATGAGAGCAGTCCCTGCACTAGGCTATCTTAGTTGTACTTTATTGGAAGTACTTTTTTTAAATATGTATATATTTTTTAAGAAAAATACAAGATATAGAACGAAATATATAACGAAACGAAAGTGACAAAATGGTACATAGCCGAAACCGGTTTGTATCCAAAATGACCCTGTCTGATTAATAAATCAAGTATCAAAACTAAGAGACCTTAAAGGCAAAAGTTAAAAAATAATGCAAAAAAGTACTTTTTAAAATAGTACCCTTTTATATAAAGTACGTTTTTCAAAAAGTCCCTCAAAAAAAAGTTCCCTTCCAATTAGTAACTTTGAAAAAGCGCCTTATAAAAGTCACAAGAAGTAATTTTTTAAATAAGTACTTTTATTAAAAAAGTACTTTTATTAAAAGAAGTACTTTAATTGCAAAAATTATTTTTACTACAAACAGTACCTGTTTTATTTTAAAAAACTGTAATTCTTAACGAAAATCAACTTTTTACAAAAAGTACTTTTAGTAAAAATAAAAATTTGGAATAGTATATTAAAAAAAGTGTCTTTAAATAAAGTATTTTCCGAAAATGTACGTTTATAAAACAATAAAAGTGTAAAAAAAAATCACCTACTTTAAGGGAGTACTATTTTAAATAGACACCTGTTCTAAAAAATTTAAAAGTACTTTTAAAAAAATATACAAATGTGATTAAGTCAAAGTACCTTTGGAAAAAACATAACATTTCTACAACTTATGGCCCTTAACGCAAGGGAACGCCAGAATATATATTGACAACAAAAACCATTTTTTTGAATTTAGTTTTCAGAAATTCTGGCGTTACATTGTATTGCGTTATATAACATAAGGTCCTCCTACACTCATACATTAAGGGCGTTTTTGAAAAGTACTTTTTAAGACTCAATGCTCTCTTTCCATAATTCTTTACAAAACCAATTAAACCAATTTTCACTTCCAAATCATAGAATTTTTAATTAAATTTAACTTATGAAAAAAAATTGAAAAAGTACCTTGAAATAAAAGCACCTTTTACAAAAAGCATATGTTTTAGCGCACCTTTAGCAAAACGGGTAAAAGAAATCCATTAAGAATTAAAATTTGAACACCAGGACTTTTTAAAAATTGCGTGTTTAATTTTTAAAGTATCTCCAAAAAATATAACTGTTCGATCAAATAATTTTCCAAAAAAAAAAAAAAATACGAAAAAAGTACTTAAAAAGCAACAATATTACAATAAAATTCCTTGTTAATAAAGTTTTTGCAAAAGTGGCTTTTAAAAAAATGATATACTTTTGTAAAAGATACTTTTATAATAAACATTTTTCAAAGAGTACTTTTTATAGCCGGTACCGAATTTTTCGCCCTACAGCCCTGGTACTTTATTTTAACACATACTTATATACAACCTAGATGTTGGTATTATTGCATTTTAGCAGAATGATTTTTTAAAGTTCGATTATGATTCTGAGTTCGAAATAGAATGATTTGTCTTTTCAGCCAACTCGTCACGAAAAGGCATATGGAATGATTGCTTTTGCAATGGCTGGTTGGTTGCCTCAACTCAAGAGTAGGCTGCAATCTTTTGAAACTTAATTTTTTTTTGTTTGCCTGTCTTTAACAAGCGTCACTTTTGCTTGTTGTTTTATGTCGTTTGCCATTTTAAAATTGAGTTATTTTGCTCTTGGGAACATATTTTATGGTTTGATAAAAAATTCTACTGCCACAAACAACAACTCGAAATATCTTCGTATTCGTATATAAAAATGTGCACAAAAACATTATTGTTAATTTCGAAAAAAAAATAAAAAATCAAGTAACCGACATGCCATAATGTTTGTTGCATGCAACAACACCAACAACAAACAAATATATATACATACACATGTAGTAGCTAACTACTTAATACAATTGTCTTTGCCACACGAACCAAAGCAGCCAAACAAAATAAAAAACAAAAATCTTATACAGAAAATAATAACAACAACAACAACAAAAAACAAATTAAACTAAATGCCACCATTTATAAATAATAGAAATGAATAGAACAACTGCAACAAAGTGAAACAAGAAGAAACATGAACATGTTTTGTATTATTTGCTGTAAACAGAGTTGTCTACGTTTGTTGCAACTTAAATGAGTTATTAGTTATGGCAACTCGCCACACACTTATTTATTCACACACACACACACACACACACATTTGACTCTCTTACCACTTCGGCCAATATTTAATTACACACATTATTCGTGTGTAATTCATATCAATTTACAAAAACCAGAATTCAGGCAGACAATTTTATCTTACGATCTCCTTGGTTACAATTGAACAAACAAAATAACACTTGTTTGTTGACGTGCAACTATTTAAATTGATTTGATCGGTTCAAATTTGGTGCTACCAAATTATGTTTAACAAACGTCTACGATTTTAGGGGGTTATAATTTTCTATCCAAAAACTGCGAATTATTCGATTGAAAAGGACAAATTACAATCAGCGAGAAGACGAAATGTGTTTGTCAGTGAAGAAGGTTCTTGCAAAGAATAAGCAGGAATACAGGTTGTTGTCTGAGATTTTTATATGACACGTCTGAACATAATTTCTAAATTTAATTCCTCTTAAATTATTTTTTTACTTGAACAAACCCAAATATTGAACAGGCAATTAAAGCGCATTTCACTCTAGTAGACGGAGTAAATCGAGAAATTCATATAAAATGAGAAAGTGGCGCGCAAGCAATATGTAATCAGACTGTCATATACGGATGGAAATTTCTTAACCCTGAGACTTTTCATTTAATCAGGGTTAACCTTTTTACAAAAAAACTTGAATCGCTAAAAAAAATATCAAATAAATTGCTCACCATCGCCGACGAGAGTGTTGTTTCGGCTTCTTTCTCTGCTACTTGCACGAAGTCAACAAATACTTCATTTTCATTTTGCTTCAAGTGTGTTAGTTAGTGTAAACACACAAGGTAGTAAAAATGTTTTACTTTACATTTTTTTGACAGTCAGAACGATTATCTCTGACATTTATCTCTGCAAAAATCGAAGGAAAATCTAAACACTTGTTAAATAGTATGAAAGGGGCTTAAGGGATATCAAGACAACTGTTACCGGGCGTTACAGATTTGTCAATCACGCCAAGGGAACTGGATAGATGAAAATTGCTTTAGCATTTGTCCCAATGAAGAGAAAAGACAATATTTCTTCGCATGTTCCTCTGTCCTCCACTAGAGTTTCAACGCCAGATTTAGCTCAGTCGGAGATCCTTCATCAGTATTTCCAAGCTATCGGAGGTGGAACTACAGAATATATATTTCTTTTTTTTATGGTAGGACCAGCACTCAGGGGATAACCCCTATTCATGCAATGCATTGTGCTAGAACTAGGAAAAAAGGTTATGGGAAGGAGGATAGAGGGAGTAGTGTTTATTAATATTTGATTTGAACCTTTCCACAGCGAAAGTGAGAGGAAAGACCTCTGCTGGAAGCTTATTCCACATACGAATGGTCCGGCTAAAGAACGAATTCTGTCTGTAGTGCGTTGTGCGATCCACTGGTCATTCGACCACAAATCGATGTGCTCTTGATGAAGTACGTGTGGTGCGTATGAATTAGCGGGTTTCGGGAATAATATTCCCAATTTGATCAGAGCACAATCCATTGTAGTAGCGATAGAACAGCGAAACACACCCCACATTGCGTCGATGCTCGAGAGAGTTAATAGAGTTGGATACCCTACTGTCACCGCTGAGCACCTTCGCCGTCCCCTGTACGCGGTCGAGTAACTCCAAAATAGACTTTGAAGCACCGGCTCATACATGAGAGTTGCATTCCATTTTCGGTCGGATATAAGTGATATAGATAGTTAGAAAATCGGATGGGGTGAAGTACTTCTTACACCGTTTGAGTAAACCTAGGCACTTGAATGCTTCTTTCGACGCTTGAAAGATGTGTTGGGTCCATCGGACATCACATTGAATCTTCATGCCAAGAACATCAAGAGCTTCTGATTCCTCAGACAGATGGAGCAGCAAAGTCCGTCTGTGTGTTAGCATACAAAACTGTGTCTTATTGGGGTTAAAATCAACCCTATTCGCACGACCCCATTCTGTGATCGTCACAAGATCACTATTTAATGAATCATTCATGCGGTGCCTCATGGCCCCAATCTCTAAAGGGCTTGGTCTGTTGATGAATGAGTAAGAATGGCATATGCTGCTGTCATCTGCAAAAGAATAAATAGGGTTGGAAGTTTGACGAAGAAGGTCATCTAGGAAGATAATAAATAGAGTAGGAGAATGAACGGAGAATATATATTTCTTCATAAGGAGCAGTACATTCTGCACAGTTATAGTGACTTCTCAACACTTCCACTCTATAATAATCTTCTTCAGGCCTTACTTCTCGAATCTCCTTGCTTATTTTCAATTTTTTTCTTCGGATTTGCGGTCTCACGTGGGATTGTATTGCAAGCTCGACTGTAATCTTAGCCTAATCCGCATTGATTTTCGTGCTTAAAAAACATTTGAAAACAATTGAAATGAGTCCTTATTCTACTTTCTTTCTCTTCCGTTGAATTATAGGAATGAACTGAAATGTTTTTCACATCCATTGCTGGCAATTTTCAAACCCTTACTATGATTATCAATGTTCAAAACTCACAGGACTAAACCGTGCACATTTCCCAGCTTACGTGAGTTTGCACAGGCCGCCAATAGTTAAAGTTGGGCTCATGTCGGTCTTTATGATCACCCCTTTGTGTTACCTGAAAATGAAACAATTTCTTGCTTATTGATTGGCCATTTAGTGCAAACTATTTTAAAATCCGTCATGTCATAGTCCGCTACCCATCCCACTATTGAAATGCTCATATCACCCCACATCTACAAAGATCATGTCTTTAGGAGATGACCGGCAATATTAAACCAGATTGGATTTTGATATCCTTTTCTTGCTTTCGCTGTTTTGAAGGCTAATATTTCACCATATGACTTAAAATTTCAACAGGGAAAAGAAACAGTCTGCCTCCGGAACCCGCTACTGACTTGTATCCGACCGTGTAGTCCTTTAGTACGCCTCCTCCAATCAAAACATCTACTCTCTAGAGTAGCAAGTGCGATAACTGGACATGAACTCCCGTAGAGTACGAGAGTGAAGGATAGCCGCATGTCTAGTAATGGCCTGATAATGGGTGTTTAATCAACGGTTTTCTAAATAGCCACAACAAAAAAACGCAAACCATAAAAGCCATTAATAAGCCAATGAAAATGCTTGTTCAGGCGAAAGTATCTATTGGTACCGAATTCGATTGATGGTTTCACTTTTTTGTTCGCAAATCATCAAGATGAGCTAAGCTTTCTTCTCAACGCTCCAGTTCTCGAACCGAATAAGCGTTACATACTTTTACAAAAGTATTCTTTTCTGGTGAGAACTTCTATACCATCAGAGCGATGTTCTTCCAAAGCAGGCGCAATCGTTACGAAAAAAAAGTAATACAATGACTACAAAGCGCCTTTTTAAACTTTTCTTTTTAAATTCTGTCTTAAACAAATCGATTTAAAGAACCTCTTGAACTTTGAACCAAGCAAAAAATTGTATTTCCCCTTGATGCTACACAAAGATGTAGCGAAATATCGTTAGTGAATAAGAGTTACTTAAAGTGATTAAAAATATTTAAAGAAAAAATTTTTATTTTAGACCTTAAATCTTGAATAATTAATTGAAACTTAATAATGCATTTTGCAATACGCACTTTAAAAAATTGTTGATGTTATTTATAATTAAACGTTAGCTAAATTAACCGATTAATCGAATATTTTATTCGATTATTTACAATTAATAATTACTCACATCCATTAATCATATGATTAATTAATCGATTAATAATAGTTTTTTGCCATCACTCGATATTTGAATGCTCTTGTCATATTAAACATGTTTTGTTTTGTCCCAGCTTTGAGATATTTTATATTACGCTTCTTAACTCTCAATGGGTTTAAGGCAATTTATATGTGAACTTTTTCAAGTTTTGTTAATAAATTCGAATTTTATTGTAAAACTGTTAAGCGCAATAATTGAGTTAAAAAAAATAAAAGTATTTTACTTTCAAAGAATTATTGTTGCCACCACAAATCATGACACCAACTGTTAAGAACCGAAACCTCTCCCCCCACTATGGCCCATTAATTGCACTAAACAAACACATTTTTTTGCTTCCTAAGTTATTAAGTATTTAAAGTCAAAAATATAAATAACAAAAAACCAAAACAAATAATTAAATTAAAACGTTTTATTTCATGATTAAAGCAATTTCAGCCCACACACATTCAGACTTGGAGCAAATTAATAAAGAAAAATTATTGAAACTGGAACCACTGTCTTAAAACAGAAATGAGATGAGTGTATTAAGAAATAAATATTTAATGAAGACAATTAATAATAGATGAATCTTTAAAGATAAAAACAAACACAGTCACAACTACAAACGGAATGAGACTTATTAGAAAAACATTTGCTTAATTATCAAAACCAGAAATAATAATAAATTAAAATACGAAAACCAAGAAGGGATTGAAAGAAAGAATAATTAATTTTGTTCTTTAGTGTGACAAAAATAATTTTGAAGAGATTTTAAGATTTAGATAAATAAATTTGATTGTTAGGCATGACATGCATGCATGAACATCATGCGAGTACAGCTTATTTCATATTAAAATCAAAGTCAATGCGAAAGAGCAAGAAATTGCGTGCAAAGAGAGAGTGAAAGAGAGAGAGGGAATGTTTGTTGTTGAGTTTTATTTCGTAAAAATTTCAAATTAAAAGAATTTAATAATTTTTCTTTAAAGGGGTTGCAAAAATGCAGTTCATTTATGTTACGATTGGTTTAGTTCGTCAGTCATGCTGTGAATGGTGGCAGTCACTGTGTCATTGTACGTTAAAATCTCCCTTTGCCTGTCTTACACCCTTGGAAAAAATGCTGAAAAATTTTTAAATTGTTTGCTTCCCTTGAAACTCATTTCCCCCACCCATGGAAAAGCCCAACCTGGATCCGAGCCTGGTGTAAGGCATCGTGAGACAATTTTGTTCCCTTAGATTCATTATTTGCATATAAGTGTCTCCTACTTGTGCGAAATTTATTTGCAGGCCTCCAAAGGAATGCAGTGTCTTCCAGTCGTTATCCTGGTAATAGGCCGGTGTTTTCATGAAATTCTTATCGTTTAGTTGAGGTCGGGTTTCTTGGATGCTTTAAGGGTGACTAGGGCATTCTCGCTCTAATATACTACCTTGTATACCTAGTATACTACCTTGAGGGACCCCTGCAGAGATTTTCCCTTTTTTAAAATATTGATCCTTTGAACTTACTTAAGTCCTTCTATCTGGCAAATAGGTCTTCAGAGGTTTGTGGCAGTTTCCAGATAGAACTCGAGTTATTTTCGTAAGCAGCCCATTATGCCAGACTTTATCAAACGCTTGGGAATGTCAATAAATAAAGTTGAACAATATTGCTTATATTCAAATGCAGATCTAATAACTGTAACAATTCTGTGGGCTTGCTCCACTGTACTATGGCAGGCTCAAAAAACAAACTGTTGGTTCGGGATGCTGTTTTGTTCATTAAGATAAACGGCATGAATAAATTTTCAACTAACTTGGATAAAACTGGCTGTAGGTTAATCAGCATGTGGGACGTAATCGGACTTGAGTTCTTTGAAGGTTTAGGGGTCATGAAAATTTTAGACATATTCCAAGAGCATGGGAAAAAGCCAACTCACTGTAAATAACTGTGGCAGCGTTAAAATTGGACAGCACAATGGTAGACCAGTTATTTTGGGCTTTTCGGGGTCTGAAGTTCGAAGATAAGGATCTGGGGTTTGGCCGACTTTTACCACACTGTAGTCCCGCGGCATGTCTTATTCGTTATAGCGAGTATATAATAGAATCAGTGCCCGTGGCGTTTCTGTCATCTGAAACTGAAGGAACCGGTAGTTACCCGACTGGTACAATGGCAGACGATAGATGTGGGAGGTTAGTAATTTGCTATAAGTAACGTTGTGGGATTATTGCTGATGGTGCTGACAATACAGTGGGATATACGGATTGAAATCGTAAAAATATGCACAAAAACAATATCTGCTCTGGGTCCTTAAATCTGTTCTATCTGTGAGTAAGTTTTTTCTTCATCCAGGACGCAGCATCACTTTAGCCTTTAGAAGCACATGGAACACATTGAAATGGAAAAATTATTTTGTATTTAATTTTGTTTATATCACGATTTAATTCCTTTAATGCCCCTGTCTACTTGACAATACGCACATTTGAATGTATTAGCAAATTTATAGGGCAAAATATGTTTTCTTATCCCTCCTTTTACGCCTTTATCGATGTCATTGCACAGCTGAAATCTGGTCTTTGATTTTATATTTTAAATGCCGATTTTTTCCCCCTTCCACATGTTGCACTCGCTTCTAAGCAAAGTGTGCGAGCGAGCATCATCTCTGTTTATGTGGGGATTAAGGTTTCGTCTTTTCGTTCGCTTAAAGGGAGAGACAGACCCACAACAGCGATTATGCTCATACTCGTATATTATATTATTTTTTCCTTTTCCCAACACTAATTAACTCATTAACATTTGTTATTGTTGTACACAATTTTTTTTCTTGTTTTCTTCTTGTTTTTGTTTGTCAGTAAATGAACAACAACAACAAAAAAAACTTTGACTTTTAGGGGCTGCAAGCGGTGACTTTTTTGTGTAAATTGTCTTGCGTATGTACGAGCACAAGAGTCTTTTGTGGCCTTTTAGTTTCTTAAAATACCGATTCTACATGAGGGCAGTGAATAAAATTTATGTAAAATATTTAGAAGAAAAAAAAAAGGAGACGCGAGTACACATGGCAGAACTTGCCTTTTTTTGTTGTTGTATATTGTGGCTGTGCGCTACAAACGCAGTGACACAGAGGGCACCAGCAACTTGCACTTGCAATTGCACTTTTCCGTCTTTCCATTAACACGGGCCAGATGCAGCGATTGCAGTCGCATCAAATTGCTGCCTTTTTTCATCATTTATTTGTGGCCAAGCCAAATAAATTTTGTCAGATAAAAATACTGGAGAATCTACTTTCAAGTTTCTTAATTTCTTTTTCTTACTCCCAGTATTAATGAAAATATAATAAAGGAATTTTAATAAAATTAACTTGGTTAAAAGGATCATGGACGAGGTCTTTAAAATTAACTTTATAAATCATAAAAATAACAAACGGCTTTAATATGGGAACAAGTTTTGTGTGACGCTTAAAACTTCATATGCCACAACTGCCCCTAATTAAAGCTTTGAATGTAATTTTATATAAAATTGACAACAAATAAAATTAATTAATTTCAATAAGAAAACTTCAATTTTTTAATTTTTTTTTATAAAGAAAATATGATTTTTTCAAGAAAAAATATCTAAAAAATAATAAAAAAAAAATTTATAAAAAAAATATTTATTTATCCATAAATTTTAATTTAATTAAAAAATTCAAATTTTTACAAAATAAATTTATTTTGCGTAAGAAAATATTTTATTTATAACAAGAGAGTAAAGTTTTCACTAAAAATTAAATTTTTCTTTATAAATAAAATTGAACTTTCGCACGAAAAATGTTTAACAAAAAACTTTAATTTTTTAACAAAAAACTTAATTAAAAAATGTATATTTCATTTAAAATATTTTACTTTTTACATAAAATTAAATTGATCACAAAAAAGGTGTAGTTTGCATAAAAAAATTTTACTTTTTACCATTATTTTTTTTTATTAAAATTTATTGAAAAAAATACGAAAATAATTATTTAAAAAAAATTATTTTTACGACAAATTAAATTTATTTAGAAAAATCTTTTATCCAAAAAAATTAAATGTTATTCAAACAAGCGAAATTGTTTACAAATAATTTTACCTGAATTTTTACAAAAAATTTTATTTTGAAAAAAAAATTATTTTTAACAAAAGATTTAGTTTTTCAAACATAAATTAAATATTAAATATACAGTATAAGCTCTCTAATCCGGACAGATATAGTTTCAGCTACTGTCCGGATTATTGGATCGTCCGGACTACAGTTAAAATAAGGATTTGTTTGGTTTGCTCAGCCCATAAAATAGCTTTTGAAAATATGTAGTTGAGATCGTGTTTTGAGCATTCTCAGGCTCCTCCAAAGAACTATCAATTTCTACGAGTTTATGCCGCTATGACCCATATTGTAGTTGGAAGTGCCCTCTAAAATTACGTGGATTCATCAGCGTTATATATCCAGTCCCATTTCCTCCACAGTTTTAAAAAATTTTGTTTTAAACGGCTCTACTGCAGAACTATCGCTTGACAACTTTTCCCCGCAAATTTTCAAACATCTAATTCCATTTCGAAATTTAAATTTCTGAAGCCATCGCTGAAAAATTATCGTTTCCAAAAATTTGCCTGTGAAAATATTTAGCTTTAGATTTTATAAGTTCTGTGGCAACAGGCACATGATAATTTCTCTGCAGAATGAACCACGTCATCGTCGCTTCATCTAATTGAGGATGTTCACTCTGCTTCAAGGTTTTTCGTTTACCTGTTTTGTCTCTTAGTTTTAAACTGACTAATCAGTAAATAAATTATAAAATTATGTTGAAACACCTGATCCCTTTAATGTTTGTGACACATATTTTCTTATTTTTTCTTTTCTTGATTTTATATCAAAAATTGTTCTAATTGATTTTCCACGATCAATTGTATCAGAAATTTGGCACTTTTCTGCCAACGTTAATATTTTATGCTGTCGTTTACTTACAGGTGCCATATTTACGTCTTAAGTCAAATAAACTAAAATATTTTATACCTTCTTTACATACATACTTATTTTGTCTAGAGGTAAAATAACGAACTAATTTTACTGTGAAAAAACACTTGTCCGGACTATAGAGGAAAAATTACTAAACTGTCCGAAAAATTAAAATGTCCGGATTACTGGATAGTCCGAATTAGCGAGTGTCCGGATTAGAGAGGTTGTACTGTACTTATAAAAAAAAATTTTTAACATTTTTCTTATAACAATTTAATTTAATGAAATACATTTATTAAAAATTCTTCAAAATCAGTAATTTTTGGAAAAAAAAATATTTTTACAAAAAATTTAATTTTAATTAAATAAAATTTTTTTAATAAAAATTTATAAACCAAAATTTTTAATTGTTTTACCAAAATAAAATTTTCATAAACAATTGAAATTTTCAAAACAAAATTATTTCCAAAAAATGTTTAGAAAAATTTCGCTTTTCCCAAAAATTTATTTTGTGGTGCATTTTTTTTTTAGGAATATTTTCATAAAGAAGTTTCTTTAAAAAAATTAGTTTTTTTATAAATATATTTTATAAAAAATATTTCAATTTTTTACCAAAATTTACCTAAATTTTTTCACAAACGTGCCCAAACTTTTACCCTAAAGTGTTAGTTAAAAAATTCCCTTAAATGAATAAATTATTTTTTTAGTTAATCCCAAATTTTATAAATAACAGTTTTATCGATTTCTCTCTCCTTAACAAAATTGTGTTAAATACTTTTTATTTAAAAAACTGATTTCGTAAATTCTCTCAAAAGTTCGAGAAAGCAAGTTGTCCTGAACACTTAATCGAATGTATCCCAAACGCTGATCCAGGCGAAGGCGAAACAGGAATTGCAATTGACTCAGTCCACCATGTTCATGTTCGAGGTATAGTCTCTGGCCTGATCAAGGTTTCTTAAAAATATATTGTTAACAATATTCACAAGCGTCTTGGTTGTTAATCAATCAACCGAGTTACTCGGGAACAAAAAGATTTTCAAAACTCCCAAAATTGTTTTTTTTTTTTTTTACTTAAAAACGCTCAAGCTGAATTCAGGACAAATAACAAAAACATGAATTTAATTAACAGCCGGCAAGAAATCAAACGATGACTGACTGACTAACTGATCGAATAACTGATCCCGCAAAGGAGAGGGAGAATCCCCAACACTAAAACGACATGTCAAATAAAAGCGCGGGAAAAAGCACTACTTTTTTTTTTTTGTTAAACAAACATGAACAATTACTTAAGCAAATAACACAGCGGTTTCAGCTGCAGCAACAGGCGAAGCATGAAATGTCAAATGAATAAAAAATAAAAACAAGAAGGGAAATGTTAAGCTACAACTGCTACTGAAATAATCCATAAAAACTCAGCCATACAGTCGTCACACAATCAGTCAGTTAGCCAGGCAAAGAGTAAATAAAGAAGGAAATTCTTAGCAACAAAAAAAAGCAGCCCAAAGAAAAAACAAAAACATGCAAAACGAAACAAACAATTAGGGGAGTCAAAAAGATCAATTGTGGAATGGGTGTGACAAGCGACGAACGAAAACCTCAAAACAAGAGCACTCGCTATATTCCTCAATAAATCTGAAACTTTTGTGGCATCTTCCAGCGTCATACCGCGCTCTCATGCTCTATCGTTGGCATGCTGGCTCTTCGTACGACGCTCTAGACCCAAAAGTATTAATAAAGACCACACATTTTGACAACGTCAAACCAACCAGACCACCCAAGCTGTTAATTTATGTCGTACAACATTTGCAACAAGAGCAAAAAGACTCACTACATGAAGATTATTTTCTTGTATTTTTCTTTTTCTTTTTGTTGGCTTTTTAAATTTATTTTAAAAGAAATTAATATCGGTTTGGTTTAATGCATGCGCAGCAGCTATAATCAAACAAAAAAGAACTTTTTAACTCCAACCAAACACTTTAAACAGGTACAACTGAATATTAAATAAACAATCGAATCGTGTATCTGAAGAATTTTTATTGTGCCATCATCATTCTCACGTGCACGCACTGACCGCACCGATCGCGATGATTCACTATGAGAAACGTTGCTCTGTTGCTCTGTTGCTCTGTTGCTCTTCTTAACTCGAAGGTGTGAAAATTGAAACTTCAAGATTATATGGACTGCAGTTAATAAAATAATAAACATCCCATTCCACAATCCTCAAATTCTTTATTGTCCATTAAGAAAACGTCTATAAAGAAATTTTATACGAACGCCCCCAAATGTGTGTTTGGAAATAAACTCATAAACTTTGTATGATTATGATGCTCAGAGATGATGAGCTGCAGTCTCGTAGAGATATTAAAACTTTGCTAAGACTTAATGGGCAGCTTTTAAAGCAGATGTCATTTAGTTTTCGATTGGCATTTATTAGCCATTCATTCATTTGCTCATTCATTCCTTCGTTTTTACAAAAATTCTATGTGGGAGTTTGTTGGGTTCAAGGGAGTTTATCGAGGGGTTAAATTGAGTTTAATGAAATCGTTTATGATTTTCTCAAGATTCTATAACTATTTTCGTAGAGTGTTTTTTTTTTGTTCGTTTGTTTGACTCATGAGATTGTTCTGCTGTTATTACCCCTCCGACTGCAGTCTCTGAAATACTCAAGGTGAACAATTTTCTTAGGTTAGAAGGTTGCAAAGTTTTAAGCAGGCAGCACTTAACTACAGTGAAATCTCCCATAACCGTTCGAAAATGGTTCATTTCCCCCAAACCTCGAAGAGCCCAATCTGGATCTGCGCCATAATTAGTCGAACTCATGCTTTAAGGGGGTTGCAGAAATGCAGTTCATTTATGTTACGATTGGTTTAGTTCGTCAGTCATGCTATGAATGGTGGCAGTCACTGTGTCATTGTACGTTAAAATCTCCCTTTGCCTGTCTTACACCCTTGGAAAAAATGCTGAAAATTTTTTTTTAGATAGTTTGCTTCCCTTTAAACTCATTTCCCCCACCCATGGAAAAGCCCAACCTGGATCCGAGCCTCGTGCAAAGCATCGTGAGTGTCGCCTATGAGTGTCGCTTGCTAGTGCGAAAATTATTTGCAGTCCTCCAAAGGAATGCAGTGTCTTCCAGTCGTAATCCTGGTAATAGGCCGGTGTTTTCATGAAATTCTTATCGATTACTTGATGTCGGATTTCTTGGCTGCTTTAAGGGTGACTAGGGCATTCTCGCTCTAATTTTTTTCTTTGTTTAGCCTTAACTATATTTTAGTGCAGCTTTCTAAAATAAAGTTGGGATGGACCACTCGTCTGCTTACGTTTTGGACGTCTATGTTTTTGCTTCTTCCTGGATAGTGGAAACTTCTAGATCTCCATTACATACCTAGGAGGCACAGAACTTAAGTTGTAAGATCCTAGACTGTGTTGTTTGTAGGTACTCGATACTTGACGCGCAAGCAGTACCCATATTGGCTTTAAGACGGATTTGTATCAAATGACTTTGTAGTCTAAGGCCGAGTTAGCATTTATTAGTCAGTGCGATGGATTTGCTCTAAGTTTTATGGCAGCAGTTTTTGCCTCATTCCTGGGGGGACCAAGTTCGACGTCGATCTAGGTGGGTACCCAAATATTTAACGAGCGATTCCGCTAGAACAGTGGTGTTTGTTATCTCCCATAACCGGTCAAAAATGGCTCCGCGGTGAGAGTCCACTTAAGAGAAGGGTACCCATTATTTTATTTTAAATATTATTTTATTTAAGTTATATTTTATTAAAGCAGTGGAGAACTAGTTATTGTGTTAAACAATTTTATTTATTATAGACTGCTTCAACATGGCTGGGTGATTCGTCCAATTTAAGCTGTTGAGTTTCAAAAAGCCCTTCAATGTTTCCGATGTGTTGGAATGCTACAAAGTCATCTCTGACAAAATGCTTCATACAGGAAATTTGTTTTGATGCTTCATCAGAAGTACTTCTAGAATCAGGTACTTCTCTACATCTACCTTGTCTTTAGACTAACTTCTCTCCACAACCGCGCTTGATGTTAATATTTCAATGCAGTCGTTGCAATCAGAGTTGATAAAAGGAGGAACTACTAATTTAATACAACTCTTGTTGGTGGTTTCAACGCTTCTGCCCGCTCACGTGAGATATTTTGAACACAATTTTTTGTTGTTGTAAATTTAGTCTCTTCTTCCGGTTATTGGATTGTTCGGGTATGGGAGTGCAATTTGTATAGAAAGAATTATGAAAAACTTAGATTGAAAAAATTTGTCCGGTTTACTGAACTTTTATTTTAATAAATAGACACATGTTCCTAATGAACTGCCAAGTGAGCATCGAATATACAAAGAAAACCCCGTCGCATATATCCTAAAGAAATAAAGTAAAACTCTCTTTACGCACACGGGTGCTGTAGGGAAATGATGTTGGATAATGGTTTCACTCTTAGCAATTTCTATCATCACGATCACTCTAACGTTAACTTATGTTCTACCTATAAACTCTCCCTTTCTCTCTCCCTGAGTTATTGTAGCTGTACATAATCTGGAAGTGTCGAATATGTAAATCGGAGAAGTGTCGAAAAAGTGTCTTCTGAAAGTATCGAATATATCGTTTCCGGAAAAACCGAATTTTTGTGTTTTAAAACGCTTGAGCATTTAATTTTGTAGCAGCCAAGTTTGTCATTAATATTTTTTGTTTTTTCTATACCCAATACTATTTCGCTTTGGACTTATCATACAGACAAATCTACGACCTATAAAAATATAATAATTCTCATTTAGTTCATTATCAGCTTGTGGCGGTCATATAGTTTGGAACTCGTCGTCACATCTGTTGCTTATTATTAAGTCCCTAATGGCAAATCATCGAGGAAAGTTGCACGATTGAGCAGCACGTTGAGAATGAGACTTTATTATTACTAACATTCCGCGTGTTGCGCACATTTAATGCCTGCTACTGCTATCCTTCAAAGTTAAGTCTCCAATGTTTGATGGCCAAATGGCGACAAAGACGAAAACTTTGCTTAACAAACAGCCAACACCTGTACGTCATATAATTGCCAGATCGTTGGTGAAAATCTATGCGCACTAACCTGGAGCTTTGTAGATCTCTTGTAGGCAAATTTTGTGTCCAGACTTAGACCCGCACAACTGCAAGATCTGACTGATCTAGACGGCCAAACTAATGACCCTAGATAACGCCGTTTGTTGGCTGAATGGGTTTCAGAGGGTCCCAATATTGCGCAAAATGTGCGATGACTGCGTGGTAGTTTTCAACAAGCGAAATCCAACTATATGGCACGACGCCAGCCGACACGAGGTTTACTAGGCCGCAATTTTAAAAAGTTAATGCATAAAAGTTAAATTCTAGGCAGGCGCTTTCATTTTCCCAAACTTCTTCCAACACGACTTGGCTGAAGGTGTCAACAGCGAGCGCTAAGAATCGATAATAAATCTTTTGCGCCCGAGTTGAACGATATGGCCACGGCAGTCATGAGGTTCCAATACCATTACGGTACGAATCACACGATGAACGTTGCCATTGATATTCTTTATGACCGACTTTAGGATATGGTTATCGTGTAATCCGACCCGTCTATACATTTTCTTAAGAGGCTTCGTAAAGTCGGGTACCTATTCCCGTGCGCCGCAATCGACTGACTGATCTTAAGGTCAACATAACCCGCACCATCGCTCAATTCCAGCCATATCAATGCGACAGTCACTGAAAATAGGAACAGTCGGAGATATGCCACTATGCATAGTAGCCGTGATATCATATTTTATACATTACGTCATACACGGTCCATTTAAATAAAATATTATGATTTGTTTTATTCCATTTAAAGACCAACCCGCCTTTATTAGGGAACCCGTTATTATTATTTCGTACAAAAACTATTAAAAAGAAAAAATAATCGATTAAGTTTTCGCAATTACGCAGGTCATTGTCTCTAAGTCGTGAATTCACTATACAAATGCCAACGATGTGCTCTCAACGTGACGTAACTAACATTGACAACAACTTACGTAATATAAGAAAATAATCATATGCTCGCATTCATTAATAGATTAACATTTTCTTTTTGCCTCGCTAGACGATTTTTACTTCTCTGACTGAGAATTTTTCCCAGAAGATCACACTGCCTTTCACTGATGATTCTAAAGTCTCTGTTTATTTGGAAGAAAAACTTTGCCCAATGTCAGAAGTTTGTCGTCTTTGTCTTTTGTATTAAACTGAAAGAAATCTTCCATTGTGGTGGAAGTCATTTAAAAAAGTCTAAAACTAATTACGAATTCGCGGACTAGTCTTTAATTAAAGTCCGCTTGTTTGATTATTTGCTAGAAGAGACCAAATCACAATTTGCTATTATTTACGACTTTATCGACAATTGCTTCGCATGTTATGGACGAACATTTTAAAAGCAGTACAAGCATCTTCATTTAATTTCCCATTTATTCCAATAAAACTCAACTTACATCGAAATCATATCATAAACTTGATCTTTTACTTACGAGTACGATCTTTCTCTTTCAAAGTGCTTCAGCTTCTTAACAAACAAATTAATTAAAACGTTTCAACATAGAGAAATTAGCAAACGAATCCACGTCTTTCATTTGCTGGACCACCCTACTGAGGAGTGAGTGTATGTAACTTCAAATACATGACGACTACTTTGGTGGTCTTTCACCACCAACATCACCAAACGTAATATCATCATTACTAAAACAGAAACCGACAACAAGATTGCACAACAATAAAATCAGAAGACAAAAAAGAAACTTGACTCAGTTTAAAGACTTGACACACTGACTTGCTGGTACGGGCGAGAGAGTAAGCGAAGAACACCGTACCCAGTGCCCAGAGCTTGTTTCAGTTTCTAAGATCGTTGCTATTGCCGATCAATATGAAATTTAAATTGAGTGAGTCATTGTTCTAATAAAGAGAGCCACCAAAGAGAGTTTCAAGTTTGGTATGCAAAAGAGTTATTCGTTCGGCGTGATAAATGAAGGTTTTAATAAATGAGTCATCGTTGGCCAAAGGTATCTTCCCTGAAAGTCTTGTAGGTAATTCCCTTCTTTTAATCCAGTTAGTTGTTCTTGCTCTGGTACGTGCAATACCTCAATTCTCTATTTGAATATGTACATGTGTCTGATGTCTGTCTCTCCTCTGTTGGCTTGAACTTTAGTTATTCATTTCAATATCGCTCTATGTACGCCCTTTTTTTTCTTATTTGCAACGGCGTGTGGTCTTTCCTACACTCTGCAGTCTTTCTCCAGAACTTGTTGTCAGGTTATACAGGTCTCTGGAGTCTATGTGTGGCGTTGAGGATATGGAAGAGTCTTCTTGGTTCTTATGTTTGAAATTCCGTTTGTTTAATGTTATTAAATTGCATTGATTGTGTGAGAGTTTAAAGAATCGTCTCAAATCATTTCAGCTTTTGGGTTGTGGGTTTTCTGTATATTTTAGCTGTATGATTAATCCATTGGGGGCTAGGTTTGCCGTATTAGGTTTCAATATATTTGACAATTTCTCTTAATGAAGATCACTCATGAAACCTTGTTGCAACATCCTTGTTATGCAGGCGTTAGGAAATTCGATTAGAATACTGGAAGTGCGCGATAGTCGATCGATATTTTCTTTTACAACATACAGGGTGTTTCCCGGGAATCCCATGTCCTTGTATTTGGTAGTATACGGCATACGACACATAGTGGGCGGTGACGGTTGGGAACGTTCTACTGTGTAGGGGGAAGGTGGAAGTTTTAGTTATACCACAGATGTGGAACTTCGAGCACTGCACTTTTGTTATGAGACGGTTTTACGCTACCGGTGAGTCCGCGACCCAAACCCAACGAGATTTACGCCGGCACCCCAATATTTTGCCGCTTTGGCCGATTCCATAACACAATTTTGAGGTGAATATATAATAATTGATGACGAAAAAACTCCAGGCAACAAAGACCGTTCGTATGCCTGATAATATTGACCACGTGCGCGTTGCTGCATTCGAGAATCCCAGCCGGTTGCTAAGGAAGCGAGCCTCAAACCTCGGCATTTCTGCCTCTACAGTAAGAAATAATTTCATAAAAGACCTCAAGTTACATTCGTATAAGCTTGTGGTATATCATCAACTGAACCCGATTGAGTGCAGGCTCACCGTTAGCGTAAAACCGTCTCACAAAAAAAGTACGGTGGACAAAGTATAACTAAAAATTCTAATTAACCCCCATTACCTCTGGTAAACACCCTGTACAACTGTTTCGCAGACGTCTGCTTCCGCCCAGCGTTGTCCGTGGTTAGTCAAAGCCTGTTTTCACTTTCTGCTTTTAATGAATATTGGTTCCTTCTCGCTTCAGCTACCCTAAAGACCGATTGATGATTGTAAGTCGTAGAATCAAAGAAAAGGCACATTTGAGGAGAAAAGGCGTAGCTTAGTTTTCAAGTGCAAATAAGAGCGCCCTACGCAGCCTTTTTGTAGTTCTCACAATGCTTCAATTAACTTTGTCAATGCAGTTTGGAAACCTTCTCAAAAATGCAGCTAAGACGCTGCCTAATAAAAGTGTGATCGTTTTTTGGTTGAATATTTCTTATTTCCCCGCGCCCGGGGGAACATTTCGTACCATTTGCACTTAAACGTCTCATAACAAATCTGGAAATTGACTGGATTTTTTTTAATCAAACAAACGAGCCGCTCACAACAGGCTCACTTTTCCCCCAGATTTTTCAGAAAAATGCTGACGATAAAGCTCCTAACGGAGAGTCCGGAAGGAATACGCAAACTTGCAATCACCTCAGTACCGAACAGTACGTGACGTAAACTCCCAGAAGTTTGCGGGTGACATAATACCGAATGTCATTTAATAATGAGACGGTGATGGGATATTGCTTAGAGGCATGATTTTAATACCGAGTTCCTGCGTTTATTACTTACGGACATTAATCTGTCGTAGCCCCCCCCCCCCCCCCCCAACCCCTTTGCTCTCTAGCGAAACTAAAACTGCAACGCTATTTGATTTCCTAACTAACACTACCTTAGTAAACCTCTCAATTCCAAAAAAGAAATAAGAATTTTCTGTGAACGCTTGATAAATCACCCTTTGTGATACAAAGGCCGACGGAGCGAATAAATGATTTGGACGACCACCTTATAAGATGTGCCAGGCAGTCAGTCGGTCGGCTGGTAGACTGCAGACGACTTACGACTTATGACTACAATTCAAATTCACATTATACTGCGCTACACAACGACACAATTTAGTTCACTTCACTATTGTTTGGTTGCTGGTGCTTTATTCTACTCGTACGATGTCTAAACGTTTCTGTTTTTATCTGTTTGTTGTAGTTGTGCTCAATAAAGACTCTAAGGCTATTTCTCTTTCAACGATTTATACAAAACAACCGAGTTGAGAATACAAAAAAAAAACCTACAGAATCACCAATTAGCCTGCCTTCTGGTTGATGACTTAATTAAGCCCAAATGGCGCCTGGCGAGATATTTTTCTTCTTTTTTTTTGCCCTCCTTCTTAAAACAACGTAAAAGAGCACGAAGATTGTTTGTGAGGAACAATCACAAAAAAGAAAACATTTTAAAATAAATTTAAAAAAAAAATGAAATTGAGTAGAGAAAAAAACGTGTAACAAAATTGATTTTTGATTTGACCATAAAGAGTGATAATCACTTTGATTAAAATCTTTATAATAATAATGTGTTCACAAATACATAGACAAGAAAGGAAGGAACAGGGCGCAAAGGAAAGAAGAAAATAATTATAATTGTTGTAATCTTTGTAATTATCGCTTAAGTGTGACAGTTTTGCTCTCCTCTCTTAATGCAGGTGATAAATGGCCTATTTATGATGTGACTTTCAAATGCATGATTTTAATTGTGTTTTTCTTGCTTTCATTCTGTTGCATTTGTTGCAATGACACCGCTGCTAATTGTGTTGGACCGACATGACAATTGTCACTCATAATGATATAGTATCCATACACCGTGCACCAAGCACCAAACACCGACAAACATACAGACCGAGAGTCAGACACAGACAACAAACACAAAAAAAAAAAACGCGCCACCACACACTTGACTTATGGGTGCTTACGCTGACAGACGATTGTTTGGCGGCTTCTTTTAGTTTTTATAATGATTTGTTTTTATTTCGTTTAGGCCCCTTCTTTCTCCCTCTCCCCATGCCTCCTTTTCCTCTCGTTTCTATAGTGGTTTTCACAATCTCTCGATTGGTGGAGCTCAAAGTCGCTAGTGTTGGAAGCAGTGATTTATTATTTTAAATATTCTAGTGCTCGCATGTAAAATATGTTGCAACCATTAAGAGAATGTTTTATTAGTTTTGTTGCAACTCTTAGATGTTTCGGCTACGTGGGTGTTTTATGGGGTTAAGAAATTAATGCACAGATGGGAGTCATGCCAGCGTTACTGCCGATAGTATGTAAGAATCTCATGCCTCAAAATTTGCATATGCACGAATGGATTTGTAAAAGGAAACTGTTCGGCGCGGACTCAGGGGGACTGATGTGTTTAGATTGACGTGAATACCTGCCAGCGATGGCTTAATCTCACGGTGGTCTAATCACAGGTGTGACATTAAACGGCCAGATCAGCGCCCCTATGCAATCCGCTAAAGCACCACCGGAATAGCACTCATGCACATCCCATAATTAGCTAATTAGGACAGAGGACGTCCGGTCCCCGAACCCACACCTTGCTGAGGGGTTTGGAGCTATCCATTATCTTGCCGTCAAGGCAGCTGACAACCACTGCCACCCCGTGCACGCCCGGAGGAGCCCCACCAACAACCAGTCTGGTGAGGGGGGTGGAATTCAGGGAGAGGGGCCTAGAGAGAGCAACATAGAATGGGTGCGGTTTCGCACACTGACGAATTTTGATACATTCCACCCTCGGCCAGATGGTCTTAGAAGACCCAATTAAGGGACATCGTGGCAACGAATTCTGGGCATTATATATTTGGCAGTCAGTCATGCAAATGCGGTTGCCTGTAAATGACTTCGGTAGAAGTTACCAATATGAAGGGGAAGAGGAGACGGAATGTCATCGTCAGTGCCGATGTTCTGTGCCATAGAGAACCAACACCAAACTAATCTCGGACGAAGGCCTTTTGGCAACCAGTACTATCGAAGGTGGGACTACGGGACATTTATTGCTTCATAAGGAGCAGCAACTGACTTAGGAATAACTCCAAACGGACATTTAAACCTTCTTCTATATTAATTTTCTTCACTCTTCTCAATTTTTTACTCTTCAGCTCTCCTTACTCTTTTTTATTTTCTTCAGGTAACCCACAGGTACCGGGTTTGAAGGCTTACGATTACCCGCGTTGCAGGCGGCCTGTAAACTTAATTTAAATGTCAAATACCACGTCTTTTTGGTACAATTATAGAACCCTCAGGCCAGTTTGAATACAATGCTGGACTTATTTCCCTTTAATGGTTATTTAAAATACATTTCTAGCAGATCGACTCTTGCGTTCAGACCGGCAACCAACTACAGGCATGATCGCATTAGACATGTCACCACACTATGACCCCTAGAGGTATCAGAGGTAACATGACGCTTGTCGTGAATTTCGATAAGCCGTTCTAAGTCAGAATGCCGCTTAGGGACAATGGGAAAGTTGCTTTCGAAATCCTCAACAATAAATCAGTCAATCACTTAATCAATCTTTACGAAAAGCCTGCACAATGCGCTGGTATGGATTCAATCTGTGCTAGCCCTGATCCAGAGATATTGTGCCAGGAAAGTTTTAGTTGTAGGACATTGGTGGTCCATGGGTATAAACACAAGATTCAGTTAAACAATATAAATCCTGGATGTGAAACATGAGCCCAAATATTCTTGAATAAGAAGACTCTGGCAAGTCTAATGTCTCGTTGTCGAAGTGAATGAAATCATGTCCAATAAATAACAAAAATATTGTAGTTTTTTCTAATTTAATTTCAACATTTCTGCATTGATGTAAAAACATGAAGAGTTTTAGTTTGAACAAAAAAATTTCACACAAGTATTTGTCAAATTTTTTCAGCAACTTTGTATGACAACTGCTGAGGTAGTCGGTCAATCACAAGACAAAATTACAAACACATCACGCTCGTAATTAACCATTTTCAGAGACAATCCTACAACAACTAAATAGAAATTATGAGTCTTTACATTTAAACTTCAAGCAACTGAAACTCCCCAGATGCAACATTTATTCAGCCAAATGCCATATTTAACTAATTATGCCGCTGAAATCTAGATATGGCCGGCCGGTTAGCAAAGAGAGCAATCATCAAAAATTTTAACCAGCCAAATGTTAAAATGCAGGTTTGAATTTCAATTTTCAAATCACGTACTTATCTAATGCATGTATCTGGGAATATCTCTGAAATACATGTTCAGCATTTGAGAATAATCAGTTGCTACTTGCAACAACAAAATCTAGTGGTCAAATATATGATCGCCAAAGAGAGCATGCAGAGGGCATGCAGAGAGCGAAGTCATATCAAACCAGATTGAAATATTTGAATGTTCAAAGCAAATTTCGCTGAAATTAATGCGACACAAAATCAAAGTTTAAGTATCACCACAGAACAACTGGGTTGGCAGCAAATGTTTTCTCGGTGTTCAAAGTGGCAATGCACCTCAGAGATGTTCCCTTGGTGATCTTGACTGGGGTTTGAAATTGGATAAATAAAACTGTCGGGGTCCAACCCGTAACAATAAATCAATGCCTGCCAGTATGTGATGCGAACCAAATTGCGGTAAGAGGGAACAAACACTGAATGCGGTTTTACATTGTAGCGCGAGCCATTAATGGTACGCAGCAGTTGAGATGGCCGGCAAGGGATCGCAGCAGGATTGAGCTTGTGGCTGCGCTAGATATGTTGCTGAGCGCTGATGGAGGCACTGTGTTCTCCTGGTGCGAAATCCTTTGCATTAGAATGATAAGGCAGAACCATGTTACACTTCATATTAAATTTAGATACTCGAGGACAAAGCACTAGCTGATTTCCTTGACGGAGCAAAGTTGGCTACAATTCATCAGTTTTCATCCACGAAAGTGGAAGCGAAAACTAATCGAAATTCAAGGAGAAATAATACAACCAGCAAGAGAAGAAATGTAAACTTGAATACTGACTGGCCTAGAAGACTCAAAAGGTACTTTTGTGTTAAGTCGGTTTGGGTTTACAGGCCGCTTGTAAACACACACCCAAGTAGGTCCGCAAATCCGATCGTTTTGTGTTGCCTAAACAAAAGTCAAACGAGGAAGGAGAGTCGGAAAGTAAAGAATAAAACGGTCTTTATAGTCTAGAAGAAGAGTTAAATGGTCACTATCTCTGTGCCGTTGCGGAGTTGACCTTAAATCAGTTGCTGCTCGTTATAAAGGAATTAATTTCCCCTAGTCCCACTTCTAATAGTTTGGAGAATTTCTCGAAGGATCTCCGCCCGCGAGGATTCTCTGGCGTTATTTGTCTATGGCAGGACATAGGCATAGGAGATGATACAATGTCTACTCTTCCTTTTCATGTTGACAACTTTTACAGAAACAATTTGCAGGCAACCCCATTCTTGTGTTACTGAGCCAGATGTTCTGGCAAGAACGCATCCTGTTATATTCTCCTCAACCAATGTAAAAATCTTCTTCGAAAGCTGCTCCAATATACTCTTTTTTTAAGGCTGCTCTACATGATGAAAATTCTCTTAAAATAGAAGGGCGAGCAAGTTGAAATCATGGTCGTTTAATGTCCTAGAAGGAGGAAAATACAGGGCAACTCTGTGAAGAATGGACACCACTTTTCAGGTTACTTTAACTGAACCTGGTTTCCGGCTGCCCCATCTCCTTGTCTCTACTTTTACTCTCTGCCCCATTCGAATGCACACATACATACTGGGAGTCACATAGAACGATTGTTATGGCAGTCGTTTAAATAAAACTAAAAAGGAGGGTGAAGAACAGTTCCCCGAGCATCATGGGACTATTTTGTCTTCGAGGCAACAGACATTTACTGAAGAGTCCTGTAAGCTTTATAACGGGGCCTATGGCGGAGGGAAGTCTCCATAACGGGAATTGTGTGGCATCAAGTTGTACCAATAGGTTTTAAAATATCTAATACAAATCTCACCCCGCGTGTAAAGTTGGCCACTAGAAAACCTGATCAAAACAACACCAAGTTTCTTAGGCCACCATGTTAACAAACATATTATGTTGCACTGTGTGCGGTCGTTTGATGATCAAACGTCCATTTAACGAACGTTTGCTTTTCACTGAAATATCAACAATCAACTTGAACACACAAATTAAATTATTAAAAGATTTCAAGTTAAATTTTATAATTGGAGAAACAATAGTTGGCGACTTTGAACAATTCAACCATCCATCTTATTGACACCAATTTTTTATTTAAACATTTTTTTCAAATTGCTTTTTGCGCCGAACTTCAAACACTTGTTTCAAATTGAAAATGGAATTGTTTGAAATAAACTGCAATAGTTTTTTTGTTTTTGTTGTTGGTTTGCATTAATTGTTTGAAGCATTTAAGCGATTGTGTGTTTGATGACAAGTGTCAGTTGAAATTGTTGGCTGTTCAATTATAATTATTGTTGCTGATTATTGCAGCTGCTGCTGCTGCTGTTGTTGTTGTTGTTGCTTGCGCTGTTATAACGTGTTTGTTATTATTGTTGTTTGACGTCTCAATGGAATTGTCTAGTAATCAGTTAATAAATTCAACCAATGAATGCATTACGGCATAAATGTTTTAACATCAAGATCATGATTTTCATTTGCTACGTTTCCATAAGCAGACAGTTAAATTTATTGAGCAAACCAAGCAAATGGTTGTGAAATAATTTAAAAGTTTGCTGGGTTTTTTTTTTCGGAAATTCCAGCAATTTTCAAAAAAGCGAGTTATTACTTTCTTACCAGAACGATTAAGTCGTGTCTGGTTTTGCTTGGCTGTATAGTTTAATTTGCCCAATTATTTGTTCTGATCTTTAGTAATTTATGAAGAGTTCAACAAGTTCCTTCTACCAGTTAAACACTTTCGAATTCATGGTCAGAAAAATGTTGGGAACGGCCTGTGGTGAGTAACACGTCGTTCGTCAAAAAGTTGGCTCCATTTTTTTTAATATAAAATTTTCCTACCTTAATTTTGAAGAGATCACTGAGTCCATCAGTGAGAAATTAAAGTTAGACTTACCTGAAAAGAAAAAAAGGTATAAATTATTGGTATGAAAATATTTACTAGTAAAGGGTGATCTGAACAAAGGACAACTAAAATATTTTTCTACAATAAAATTAAACTCAATTTACTTTAAATAATACCACGACGGGTCATTGATTTTCTTTACAGAACTAGACTAAGTTCGTAAACAGCTAGAAAAGCATAACTATTCCGAAGCTAGATAGCAGTCGCAGCTTGTTGTGGAGTACAAACCTTTTTTCTAGGATGAACTCAACTCCGTCTTGCTAATCGCTTTCACACGGATCATCTTAACGAGACGGATCTTCATTGAACTTAACGAAACAAAAAAGTCTGGGAAGAGATTCCTGGGGAAATCATTATTTCAAGTCATGTCAGAGGAAGAGAGGGGAGATATTCTATTTCGCCTTACCCCAGTCAACAGAAAAGTATTCAATCGCCATGTCAGTTCAAATTAGCGAACAATTTTATTAATTCGTGATACCTTGAACGCTAAAATCAATGGCCTAAATTCGGTCGCTTTTTGCCTGCCAATTTTTTTCTTTGACAGTTTATCAACAAAAAGGCTAACATAATCGTATTGCATCACGAAATATCGTTCGGTTATGTGACAAGTGAGTGCGTATTCAAGCCCTCAAAAATCAGCGTATTTAAACTAAAATTATTCGAAGCTGTCTCTCCTTCTATCCCACATGCTTTCAAGCTGAAAATGGGAAGTAGATGGTTGTGGACGATCTAAGAGAAAACTCCTAGGATTTTTGCAAAAATGTAAGCATCCGAAATCCGTTTTTTGGAAAATGTGGAATAATCGATTATCCTAATACTAGTGTTGCCATAGCAGCTTATCCCTCGTTTTATTCCCAAACAAGTTTCACTCACTTTTAGTACAAATATGCTTGCGGCATGTTTAATCTATTTTTATTTAAGGCCGATTTTAAAAACTTAGGAAAAACTAATGGCAGCGTCTACCAAAAACACTCAGCGCTGGCCACCGAAAATTTAATACAGCTTTTTCAACATGTTAGCTAATAGTATGTTCATACATACGCCTTAATTGAGGCAATTAAATTTTCAATTTATAACATTTAGTCTTTACTTAAATACAATTTAGCTTACTCAATTACCATTTGATCACTGTACAGTATCTGCTCACCAACATACTTCACCAGAGTTCCATTGTGAGTTTGCTACAATTTATCATGTAATTAAATACTAATTGCTCTAATTGAATTCTTCTATGGTAAATTGAGCTCAAGTCCTTAGTTGCCTAAATCTCATAATTGCTCAATTAAGGCACATGTGTGAACATACTCTAAGCTGTCATTCTCTATAAGCTACTTGACAACCAATTCCAATATTTTCAGAAGCTACGACGAGTTGTTCGAAGGTCTGATTTAATTTCTGGAATTACTTATGCCCGTATAATCCAAGAAATTTAAGGCAAATTCTTTTTAGATTGTAACATAGACAAGTCTATTTGGACCACAGCATTCAGTTTCATATCAGTACAGCGCGAAAAACCAAGCAATTTCGGAATATCGTCTAAAAGAGAGCATGTTATAGATATTCGTTTATGCGTTAAGTGGATCATTACACAATTCGAAAATATGCAGTATGTGCAGTTTATAAGCGAATCACCCGGGAATTGAACCTGCACATGCAATATTGTGTGTTTAATCGAAGAATGTGATGATTCGATTAGAATTTCCCTACCTGAAAGTGAAAGACTTTTATACGCAGTTAATTTCACATACGAACCGTTGTGTAATGTCTTGGCTTATCGATCTCAACTAGCTAAGCTCCTAACCAATAGTATGTGGTCCCCAATTTTACCAGAATACATTCTTTTATAGTAACCAAAAAGTAGCTGGGGCATTGAGAACAACATTGGCTGGGTGGGATGCTGCACATATGCCCCTTATATATCTAGGTGAAGGACAAGTATACCACGGTTACTGGGCATTTCCCGCATAAAAGCTCGTGCTTTGATATGGCATACGCGGATACTCAAACTGTTCAAGAATGATCCCTACCTTATGCCATCTGATTGTTTAATAGCAATGCCAGTGTGGCAAAGCAACAATGGCCTCCTCCTTCATAGCAGGGACCAAAGGTCCAACCAATATGGATGCCGATCAAGCGTGGTTCACCGATGGCTCCAACCAGGAAAATGGTGACTCTAGGGCAGTAGTTGGACCATCCAAATGGGATAAATCCCCAACAAATTTTCAAGCTAAAACTTACGCTATCGTCAACTGTACTCGCGAAGGACGGAGGAGAAGACTAAGCGGTATAAAGATCTTCATAATTTCGGACAGCCAGGCAGCGCTTTCGTAAAAAGTCAGGTTAGGCATTGCCATGGAACGCTTTAAGTCTCCAAATGAACATTGTACCCGGAATAAACTTACATTATTTTGGGTATTTGGCCACGAGAGCATAGCAGGCAGAACAACCCAACGTGGCTTGGAACCTTTCTTCGGAGTAAACAGTTGTTATACTACTGAGAAAATTGTTTCTAGAGTTGAGTCGGAATTCGCTCGGCATTAGGGAGATAGCAATCAAAGCGGTTCCCTGTGCTGTTTTAAAGGAAATCCCAAAGGATTGTGAGGCTAGATAAGAATGAGCAACAGGATAATTAACGGGATGGCCAATCGGACACTGTCGTCTAAGGTACCACTAGTTTAAGATAACAAACTCAGAGGCCATCCAATGCAGACACTGTGACGTAACCAGTGAGAGTAACCACTGGGCATGTACTTTGCGCTTGTCCAGCTTTCGATTGGCGTAGAATAAAATTATTTGGCACTTCCTCATTAACTCCAAGATTTGTATTAGATCTCTTACTGTATAAGTTATTTGACTTCATTCGTGTCGTAAATCAGTTCCGAGGTGTTTAGTCAAGCTGCAATCACAGGGCATTTCCATGACAAGATAAACAATTACAGAGGCACCCTATATGAATTGCCATCTCCTATGTACATTGGATCTTAGTGGCAAACAAAATGGCTCAGTTTGGAAATTATTGCAAGACCCCGGCTAAGCGAACTTGTTGCCCTACAGCCATCGTTTACAACAGGCTTGAACTGATATTGCCAAAGACACTGTTGCACGTTTTACATAGAATATTCGAAATAATAAAAAAAAAGTATTAAAAATGCTGAACTTTCAAGTGTCACAAATATTTCTGTCAAAAACATACAACTCTTCAAAATAAATCTCCATTCCTTTTGTGATTGTTTATGATCACCTGAACACTTTTGGCCCTGACTGTATTTGAACGTAAGATTTCTACGCACCTGCAACATTCTACCAACCCTAAGAATACAAGACCAAAAACATTTCACAATAATTTAAAGTCAATTTAAATATGAAAATATGTTTGATATTTTTATGGACAATTACGAAGAGAAAACAAAACGAGAACAAATGTTGAGGTGGACATTTGCAAACCTGATGAAGTACAATTAAGGACTCAATCAACAGTTGCAATGATTTCTGCTGACGCTATGCTGCTGCTGCTGTTGGTGCTTTTCTCCCAGAACACAGCTGAACGATGACTAGAGTAATAACGATGAAAACAAAGAATTAAAAGCAAAAACCCTTTAATAAACAACACAAGAATGTTTAAGCAAAAAATCAAAGAAACATCTGCTTGAAGGTCGCATTTCTGCAGCAGTTCCTTATTCAGTCATGATTGACTTCCTCTCTTGGCAAAAAAGAACTTAAATCGAAATCGCAAGAAAAACACACAATTGATTTCGCATTGATTGAGTAATAAATATAAAAATTTTGAAATGGTTGCAATAACGAGAAGCAAAAAATTGATTTGCATTTAAAATAAATCTACTCGAAATAAATAACTAAATAATAAAATGCTGCTGATGATGATGATGACGATGATGATGATGATGACGATGATGATGATGATGACGATGGGAATTTTAAAACAAAGACCACAATTACTTTTGTACTTGTTTGTTTTGTTTTTCAGATTCTTTTCAAGTTGTTTATGAGAATGTGAACCCAATAAACTACGCGACAAACTGATAAGGTTTTTGAGATTTTAGTAGTGTTTGGCTAAAGTGCAAGGAGTATGGTAAGGTTAGCTTAAATACCAGAAGCCAGTGTCAGGTGCAGTGTTTGGGTTTTTGCAAACATGTATTAAATTTTATACTCTTAATTATGAATTGAAATTTTCCTTATTTTCCCGATTTGTGTCATAAGAAGCCTTGAATTTATTAGTTTCTTAATTAACCTTCTAAAAACTCTCATTTGGTTTGAACATAAGATTTTGCATACAACTTTTAATCGTTGGGGAATTAAAGTAGTCTATTGTAAGTGTAATTAATTTTGATTATACGCTATGTGAAACAAAGCACAGTGTCATGTACCGAGGAGTGTAGAGTGCGATTTTGAGTTTGCGCGAACATGATAAACTAGCGAAGACGAATGGTGAAGTAGAGGTGGAAGAATAGCTTCAGCATTTACAACTCTGCAATTGCGCGTTAAATTTACTTTTTGGACAGTGTTGATGTTGCAGCGCTTTTGCTGTTAAGTAGGTGCATTGCTTATCCCCATTTTACTTCCCCGACGATTTAGTGCTATAGAGTGATACCGACGAAAGAGGGCGCTGCTATATTTATTAGTATGACTGCATTATGAAAATACAAACCCAGGCATCCAAAGCCATCAAAGGCTTAAAGTGAACGCACTAACTACTCAAGTGACAGGGCCCGCAAAATATTCATATTCAGATACGATCACCAAAAACATGTGTGTACGAATTTAAAAGGAGTACAACAATTAAGGAATACCCAAATGCTTCATGAAAGTGGGATCTTTTGCTCTTGCAGAGCAAAATCAATTGCAACTGTTAATCCAAATAAAATCACTAGTCGATTAAAAGTTGTGGTTGTTCAAGCGCCAAATGAACTATGACGAAGCTCTGATATGACAAAAGAGGAACAAAGTTTGAATGAGCAGCCGATATCGCATATTTGAACACAAGCCATAAAGAGTATATGGGAAAATATTTGCATGCTTAAAGCTTGGAAGCCAAATGGCTGGACAGATAGTTTTGAAGTTTTGGAATAATTTTTATATTGAGCCGGAAATCAAAGTAGGCTTAGTTTTTGTTTTTAATTCTGGAGGGATGTTAGCCACCTAAACAGCGTAAATATTAATTTCTGTGGGGTATTTGGAATACCCAGTACTTATGCAGGAAACATCCTGAAGACTCAGAAACGAATAGCGGAGTAGGTCATACCTAAAAAATATTAATTTCCCGCTAACTGAAAATTTGGCAGTCTTCAAATTTCATATGGGTTGTTTTCGAACCCAGTCGTGAACTTATGAAACTACAAAGTAACTAATAATTTTCCTAAGTCGGTAGGGTACATTCGGCACCATATTATGGCCACCCGCCTGGGTTCTTGACGATTTTCCGTGTAGCGGGCCTTTGGCAGGTGGTAATGTTTTTCTCCTCTGTAAAGATTTTTTTAATAGTTGAGAATTGTTGCGACACCAAATAATGCCTAACATGAAGATTGATGGCAATATTAAACATGTGGGATCAGTCTATGCAGCAAGTTACTGCTGAAAACCATTTCAATTGAGAACTTCTATCAGAAAAGTGTTAGGCAGCAACATTCAAAAAGTTTCTCTTCTTTAGTGTGACACACCAAAATGAAATCAGTGTTGTTTTTGTCTTTGTTGTAGAGTTGCTCACACCGTTCGTATAGAATCTTACAATTGAGCGACTTTGTTCATAAACGACACATCCCTAAAAAGACCTCACTCACACATACATATATTTTTTTGTCATTATGATTTTGACACCAGGCCGCCCAAATTTAGTCTCAGCTTTTGGTGGAAAAAAATTAGAAGAACCAAAAAAAAAAAACGAACGCACAACAACTGAAAGCAAATGATGTTTCAGAGCAACGCAATGTAAGTGACTTTATCAATTTGCCGCGCACCTTATGCTGTCATTATTTTAAAACTAATAACAATGATGACGATGCTGTCGATCATTATTTTATTTTCTTGTAATGAAATGTTTTTGATTGAATTATTATATCATTTCAGTATTTAAATTGTGCTTTAAGCTGAAAGTTTTTGCAGTCAAATTTGCGTGTGGTTTTGAATTTAAAGCCTGGGGGTAATTTAAAGTAACCTTAAATTGTTGCCTTTAAATTGTTGCTACAATTGAAAACAGATTTTTACCACAGCTAACGAGAACAGTAGCAGCTTAAGCCGTGCAGGTTTAAAGTTGGTCTTACGTATAAAAAAGAAGTCACATGAGTGTGAATAAAGTGCACGACTACAGTGGGACCGAGAGGTCATAGACCATATTTTTTTGAAGAGCTAAAGGAGTCTAAACCTACATCTTTATTTTACGAGGGTGTGGCACTTCCCAAACAACGAAAATGTTTAACACCGTGTAGCTTGAGAACCATAAGGGCTAGAGTCGTCTTATTTTGCGCAGTCGTGGCAAAACGAAAACGAAACAGTAGGCGTTTAACTTACGTATGTAAATTTTAAAGCTTTGTACGAGGATCATTCAATAAGTAAAGGGGCAAATTCTATAATTTTAAAACTATTCAATGACCTTGGGATATGCTCTGATCAGCTGCTTCGTCATTTTATGTCAACATAACCTGCAAATTTTCAATGGCAAGTCCACTAGAAGATTGACCCTTAGAAGAGCAGTGCTCAGTCATTAGATTTTTAGTTGCAGAAGGTGTAAAACCAAGTAGAATTTTTTCTAGAATCTGACCAGCGACAAGGTTTGGTTTCATCACTACGGTCCTAAGACCAAAAGGCAGAGTGAGGAGTGGAAACACACTAGCTCTCCAGTTTGGAAAAAATTCAAGGTTCAACCTTCCGCCGGTAAAGTGATGCTGACCATCTTTTGGGACTCACAGGCTCCAGTCTATTGCGGTTTCCTTGAAGATCAGCGAACTATCAATAGCCAATACTACTCTGAGATGAGAGAACACTAAGTTAGACCAGCTATTAGGGGCAAACACCGTGGACTCTTGTCAAAAGGAGTCATTCAGCGCGATAACGCCCGCCCTCAAACAGCCCAGCTGACCCGAGATAAGCTTCAAGAATTGGATTGGGAGGTCTTACCTCATCCTGCCTACAGTCCCAACCTCGCCCCATCTGATTTTTAACTGTTTGGACCCCTCAAAGACGCCCTACGTGGAAAAAGATTTGCTAACAATGAGGAAGTTAAGGGAGCGGTGCAAAAGCGGCTTCGGGGTAAATCGAGGGAATTCTTCGCCAAGGGAATTAGGAAGCTGCAAGAAAGATGGGACAAGTGCATAATTGTGGGGGGTGATTATGTTGAAAAAATCGCCTTAATTTTGAAAGATTGAAATAAGCCATTTGTCTCCTTACCTATTGAATGACCCTCGTATGATTAATTTTGTAACTACAGTATGTTCTCAAACCAAATGTGAATGAGATCGAGACAGTACGAGGGATACCTCGTATAAAAATATTTAATACTCATTTCATATCTGGACAATAATAATGTCGAAAAGCATTCAGACTTATGGAACGAACTTCCGTCATCCCTTATCAAGTTTGGCTTGAAGACAAGCCGGTTTCGGCTGTGTGCCATCTGCAGTATCATTTTTCGTTCTCTAAAAGAGTCTTCAAATTTCTTGTGAGTAATATTTTGAAGTTATTTTTGAAGTCCATAGTCGAACCATAAAATGGTGAGATTCTCTTGGGAACACGATCTTGCCGAATAGAGTAAGCTGAAATTGAGCGTGGTCGAAACGCACGATCTTGATAGCTAATTTATGTGACTTTCACCAGAGATAATCACACCCTCAAACCGTTCATGCAGAAGGTGCATTCTGGCATCGGCTGTGTAAGTTAGTTTTTTCTCTTTAAGAGAGTGTAAAAAGAATGAGAAATCTTAAGAGTATGTAAATTATATAAATGGCTTATATCGAGGCTTTACTGTACAATCGGCATAAGGATTAATCTTACTATTGTGAACATTTCAATGCTGGTACTGGTAAAAACCTGCGGTGGGAACAAGGTCAGGATATATCAATGAAAGTACGTAAAACATCCAGCAATAATGTAGCACAACATTTGTTGTTTTTTTTTTCTCAATAAACAACCACAGAGTACGCAAGAAGTTGCAATTTTTCCAAAATCAATTGACTGATTAATCCATAGATAAAAACTTAATTGCATTGTAATTGAGTGCTTGAGTCAATTTTGTAGTGTTCGTTCAAATATTTCTGAAATTTCCAGCTGCTGTTTTGATATGAATTTTTTCGTAGTTGCCAGATGCAAAATCTCTGCACTTTTATTTTGCTTCTCTAACTGTCATTACTCATTTCTAATACACTGAAGTTTTAAACTTAGAAAAAGGCCCCAAAAAATAAGCTGCTGGCCTGACGCGGTGAGGCTACCTTGTTGACTCTGCCCTGCTATGGTTCAGTTAACAAATGGCGTTGACAAATAATCATAAACTACCCGCGTTACTCAGGCTTCCACCACCGACAAAACATCAACTCTAGTATTTATTTAGTTGACTTTTCATTCTACGATCATATCTTGCAACCATTTTGATTATTTAATTATCTATTTTTTTATAGCAGCACATTCACTTATTTATTTTGTATTAAAAAACACTCTAGAGCGACCAATGAATGCAACCATCCATGAATATGAATTTATTTATTTTTTTGGTTTTTTTGACAACAAAATTAAAAAGACATTAAAAAGTCATGCGTACGATT
The DNA here is from genome assembly GCA_963932375.1 of Phania funesta. Taxonomy (NCBI): domain Eukaryota; kingdom Metazoa; phylum Arthropoda; class Insecta; order Diptera; family Tachinidae; genus Phania; species Phania funesta. Next base: position 86,660,379 of record OZ010654.1, on the reverse strand, counting down.
ATTAACAAAGTAGACACTGACAAAACAAACATTAATTTTAAATTAAATATTTACACAAACAGCAGTTGCACTTGATGACAATTACAACCAAAGGTAGAGTAATTTGTATACGGCAGCGAATTTAAAGAACTAATTCTTTTTAGATGCTAAAAAAAGAATTCAAAAATCTTCCAACTCGAAACGGGTTCATTCAAAAATCTCAACTGGCAACACTCAACTCAATACAATACCTTGAGCTGAAAGACTTTTGTACGCAGGTAATTTCAAATGCGAACTGTGTGATTAAAAAATACATTTTCGCGGTGTTATGTTGCGTAATCTCCTGGTTTATCGGTCTGAACTCAATTTCTGTAACATACATTCTACAGGGTGTCCGCCGGGAAAATATACTAATTTGTTTTCTTCATAATTTTTGATTAAATGAAAGAGAATGGATCGTATATTGATAAATGTTTTTTTTTATGTTAGAACCGACTATTCTGTTTATTCACATATCCATTTAAATGATTTTTTCATTAAAATCGGGGTTGTCATGGGCGAGCTGTAGCATCCTATTAGCATCTGTACGGCGGCGGCGTAAATGGTCTTCTGGAAGAAGCTCTTGTGTCAACTGAATCTTAAATGGAAACAAATGCAAATCTTTTTGTCAACTTGTGGCCAAAGTTGTTCTTTGAAGACCGAGAAGCTCCTGAGCACGGTGTCGAATTGAGGTTGATGGATTGTTTTGAACACTTTCTTGAACAGCAGTAATGTTTTCAGCCGATCTTGCAGTGCGTTGTGGTCCATGCTTGGGCCTATCAGCTATAGTCCCTCTTTCTTCGAAATCATTCACTACACGATAAATAGTGCGTCTTATTGGCACGTTGTTTCTCCCAAAAATTTCACGTACCTTTCTCATCGTCACAGTAATCGATGATTGATTTGAATAAAATGTTTTAACGATTAAAACACGTTGGTTTACCGAATATTTTTCGATTAGAAATTTGCCACATCTCTACTTCACGACTGCCAAATATGAACTGTCAAGACTAATGTTTACCAAAATGGCGGCAAAACAAAGTAGTATACTATAGTATCCATAAAATAGCTGGGGCAATGAGAACAACATGGTGGGGTGAGATAATGCACATATGCCCTTTATATATCTAAGTGAAGGATAAGTACACCACGGTAACTCGGCATTTCCCGTATAAAAGCCAGTGCTATGATACGGCATACGCGGATACTCAAACTGTTCAAGAATGATCCGTAGCTTATGCCATCTGATCGTTTAAAACTGACGCCAGTGTGGCAAAGGACAATAAAGTCCTCTTTCATATTAGGGACCAAGGATCCAACCAATTTGATTTGCCGATCACGCGTGGTTCACCGATGGCTCCAAACATGGTGACTCTAGGCCAGTAGTTGGACCATTCAAATGTGAAAAAAAATTTCAAACTGAAACTTACGCTATCGGCAACAAAAGGATGTTTTATTTAGATTGAAATGAGTTTATTTTAAAGTTAATTTTCTGCCATTATTATAGCAGATTAAGATACGGTAGTATCGGGTGAATATTATCTAAAATTTTGCAGTCGTCAACTGTCAACTTCAGATACTCCTTGGGAATAGTAACATAGGACTGATTTTTTTTTTTCAAAAAAAGTAACACTCAGACGCAGTTGATTCGTACAAATAATTAAGCATAATATTGCTACTTTCTTTGAAAAGGGTTAGACTAGAGAAGACAGATAGTAGAGTAGAGAGGAGAGAAAAGATTCAGTGTTTTTTAAAGCACTACAATGGCGCGTTATGTTTACTTTTAAAGCAGTGTTGCAACGCCTTCGGTTTCATAAAGCTAGTATAACAATTTATTTCGTTCTTTTACTTCGCCAACAATTTAGTGCCACTTCAGCCACAGCAGCCACAAAACATGTAGTGTTAGACAACTAAAAGTATCCTTCAATAAGAAAATGCTTTTACCCCAATCCAAGAAATTATATTCTAATAAATTCATTAATTTCCCTAAGACTACCCTTCCTAGATGATAAGATTAGCCTTTGCCGTTATTGCTGAAATAAGGGGCCTCTACGTTCAGAAAAAATTATCCAGGAAGGCGAAAATTGTGCCCTGTAGATCCATGGCTAATTAAAAGTAGGTATTCTGCGAATGTGGCGCGATATCTTGTCAATATTACGCAAATATTTTTAACCTTAAGCCCTTTTATTTTCAACTTAATTTAAGTTCGCAAATAACTTCAGGACTTCTATTCGTAGCGACTAATACGAGTACATACTGCTACACCCAGAACATCTCTCACTGGCAGTTTGATCAATAACAAGCTAGGTTGTCTACTTCCAGCTACCGTTCTGCCAGCAGATAAATACGATCAAATGTCCAAAACCTAGCGAAATGTGAGCTAAACTTTCTTTATAGCTTTCGATTTGTAGGTTATATTTTTGTAACACGGTTGCTTTCTATTACCCAACATTCTGTCTATAGTGTTTAGCAAGCGCCTTTTCTTCCTTTCAAATTTTCTCTAGACTTAAAGATTTAAAAAATGTGTTGGTCAAACTGCCCCTCACACTATACGCTGGTTGCACGAACATGCTGGCGCAATAAAAACACATTTTACACTGTCGATTGTGTTGTACCAACAAAAATGTTTGCCCGACTTAACTGCACTTGCACGGCGCGCTTTTCAAAGAATTAAGCCTTTTGCAAACTGATTTAACTGAAGAATTTAGAAATCTTCCAGTTCAGTTTTTCACTCCATTTAACCAACGACTGAACTAGAAGAAAAAATGAAACTTAGAGAACAACAACAATAGTTGAAAAAAAAAAATGAACACAATTCATGTCATTACCAGACAGCAACAACAACAACAACAATAGCATGCAAACATATGAACTACATTAGTAACAAGTTAAAAGAGTGGCAGCAGTAGAAACAACAACAACAAGAAGAAGAAAACACAACATTTAACAAAAGTTCAACACAACAAGTGGCTACAAGTGCCACCAACTAACCAAACAACATCAGTAACAATTTCACCAGCATAAACAAACAAACAAACAGACAAACAACAACAACAAAAGAACAATAACACACACACACAAAGAATTAAATGTTCCGTTTGTACAACAACAAAAACAGTTAAAATGTCGTCTTTTTAGACAGTTGTTAGTTCAATATGCCACCGTTTGTTGTTGTGTTGTTGTTCTTATTGTTCCGTTGTTACTGTTGTTTAACTTTTAGAAGAGGGCTTGTTTATGTTGCTCTCGATTAATCATGTGCCCCTTCTTACGGCAAGATGCTGGTGGAATCGGCTGCATCAATTGAAATTCTTATTCGATTTCCATTAGAAATTCGTAGGGGCTTTTGGATATAGAGACATTTTTAATTCATCTCAATGACTTCCGCTTAGGATGGGAGTGAATCCAGAAGTCTATCGAAAATTCATGTTCAGGGAAAATGTAAATTGCCACGCAGAGCCAGCACGCACCTGCTACAAAAGAACGTTTTGAAAATTGTTTGCTTTATTGACCACCCAAAAGATGGAGGAGTATCAACACCTGCTACAGAGATTTCACTTCATTCAGAAAGTGATCGATCGCATCGGGTGCACTTTAATCCGAAAGTGTAAAAAGTGTAATCACGGCTTATTTGTTTCCCCCATTAAAGTGATCAATACGTTACGATGAATACCATTCGGTACGGGCCATGTTGGAAGACTGTATTTACCCAAACGATTTGTTGTACCAACAAGATCCTGACGTATGTAACACAGTTGGTTAAAGCCTAGAACTATTAAACTGCGAAGATCGCCAACTGCGTAATCTCAAGAAGGTCGTCTAAACAATTCGCTCTAGCGAAATTACCTGGTCGATGCGTGTAAAAGAGTGGTGGCGAATTGGCTGCAATAAGCTAATCGCTGGCAATGCGGTCCCGGTGGTGGAATAAACAAGGACCGGCAGATGAAGAATAACTCCATGAGAAACGAATATTTTCTTTAAAAAAATGACTCTGTCTGCATTAGGTTAGGTAATCAGGCCGATTGCACCGCAGGCCCACGTAGGTTTGCAAATTCGGTCCCTTTGTATTACCTGAAGAGATAGAAGAGTGTGAAGAAATTGTGAAGAAATTCAGGAGAGTCGTTCAACCAACGACTGCTCCTAGTAAAGGAATTGATTGCCCGCAGTCCCACCTCCGATAGTTCGGAGAGGCTGCCGAAGCATCATCGCCCGAGATGAGTCAGGCGTTTGTTCTTCAAGGCAGGACAGGGGCACAGGAGATGATATATCGTTTCTCCTTCCTCTTCATTTCGACAACTTCTACAGAATTCATTTGCTGGCAAGGCAACTTCATTCTTTTCGCATGGCTGCCCAATTTGCAATGCCCAGTAATTGTTGCAACGATGTCCCTTAATTGTGTCCTTTGAAAACTTAGCAGAGTCTTGTTCAAACTTCTTCAAACTTGGCCAGGTTAACCTAACGATCAGTATTCGCAAATGTGGTCGAGACCCTTAAAAACATTTAAAGAAACTTATTACAAGTGCCACACTTTGTGTTGACCTGAAAATCTTAAAATGAAAAATATAAAACTAGCGGCACCTTTGCAATTTAATTTCTTGAGTTTTGCCATTTTCACAATAGAAACATTTTTTTGCAGCAAAAAATTCAACAAAATTTTAAATGGACGAGAAGAAACGGGCACACGACGAAACACACAAACAAAGGCAAATTAATTATGAAAATAAATAAAAATGTTTAAAACTAATTTATCCACAACATCACAACAATCCATCATCATACAAATTGATGAGCTCATAACTCAATGGACATCTTGGTGGTGGTGGTGGTGGCGGTTGGTGATGGTTGGTGCTGGTTGCATGAAGGAATGAACAAATGAATGAATGCCCGTTTACAAGCTTGAAATACCAACGACTGACTGAATGAATGACACATTGTTTGGTTGCACAAACAAAAACAAACGTAACATAAACTTCTAATGGAATTCGATTGTTAAGTCAGACTAATGCAATCGCATACAGGCAGGCTGCAAGAGAATTTGTCCAATGAAAATAATTCACAAAACAATAACAACAAATCCAGCTCTAATGGAAATTTTAATAAACAATTTCACAAACAAAACACTGATGATGAACATTATCACGCTAATGATGATGACGTTGATAAAAACAAATTTCAATAGCAGCTATGCAGCATCACCTCAGAAAGTGGAACGAACGAACGAACGAACGAACGAACGAACACCTAAATGATTTTAATAAAAATTATTTATCTTAAGAAATATATGGAAATTGTTCAATAATGCGGACTTATGGAAAATATTATAAACAAAATACTCTCAAATAAAGTTCCCAGGATGCTTAAGCACTCACAATATTAATTTTCAATAAAAAGATCGATTTACAGTTTGTGCCACAAGCATGAAAAGGATAGACACAAAAATACAAATAAAAAAAAACAGAACTTAAAACTTCAATCATCATTAAGATTCTTTTTGATCTCTTCTCATTTACTTGCTGATACTTGAAACGATCCATAACGATCGAAGGGTATCAATGTTTGAACATGATTTTATGTCGCAACGTTGCATTAAAAAAATATGCTGTTGTCTTGTCGCAAACATTAAATATTGATTGTCCAATAATTGTCGCACACACACACAGACGCTTGGAAAGTTTTTCTCTTTCCATTGGTCGTCGCAGGCAAGCAAATTGCTGCGATTTATGAGTTAAAAATTCGTTAAAATGACAATCATAAATCCTTGCAGAACATAAAATAAGCTGCTGGAAAAGGGACTTAAAACAACGACAGCCGATCAGAACTACACGGCTGATGGAGATACGAATTGAAATCGGTAGCAGAAGCTTAAGCGAAATTCGTTATCAGTCTTCGTTGCTAATGGCAAAAATTTAAGTGAATAAGCGAGCAGAATTTTGGTTGACGCTTAAGTGTTCTTACGAAGTCTGAAGTGAATTTTACAGCGGAAACATATTTTGAGGCATCTAATCCAAACAAAAATTAGTGAAGAAAAATTCATAAAAATTATTTCTTATTGGAAAATCGATAACATATTGGGTCATATTTTGCCATATGGTTTTTAGGTGTAAAAGGAAAAAGATTCTTGACATGTGGCAAGGCCAAAAATGCTCACCATGAATAGACTAACAAACGAACAACGCTTGAAAATCATTGAATTTGATTTATTTTACCGAAATTCGTGCTGTGTGAGAAAAGAGTTTCTATTGAAAAATTGTCTTCGGCGACGAAGCTCACTGGGGTAAATCAACAAACAGAACTGTCAAATTTGATATGAAGAGCAGCCAGAGGCAGTTCAAGACGGTGCCAATGCACCCTGAAAGATGCACTGTTGGGTGTGGTTTGTGCGTCAGCGGCAACATTGGACCGTACTTCTTCAAGAACAATGAAAATCGCAACGTTACAGTCAATGCAACAAGGTACCGTGCGATGATTACCCACATGTGATTTTAACAAGACGGTGCCACATGCAAACGATACCATGAGAGGCGAGTTTAGTCAGCGATTAATCTCACGTTTTGAAACAATCCCCCAATTCGCCAATCGCCAATGCGATTTTACACCAATAGAGAATTTTTCGTGCGGATACGTGGAGTCTCTCGTGTACAAGGAGAAGCCGTCCAGCCCTTGAATAGAACACTACTGCTGCCATTGGTGATATACCGCCCAAAATACTAGAAAAAGTATGCTAAATGGATGGACTGCGGGCAACATTTACATAAAATAATCTTTAAAAAGTAAATTGTAGGCATTCGTTTATCGGTCGAAATAAATTTTTAAAAACGATAAAAAAAAATCGAAAGAACAATTACAATTAAATTTTATTAAGAAAATTAATATCGCTGACATATGAATAACAAAAAATGTTATTGTGAATTTATAAATAGCGAAGTTTTCTTTAAAATTTTTTGTTATCGAAAAATCGATAACATGAAGTCTTTTAAAAGTTTTCTTATGGAATATATTTTTATGAAATAATCGATAAATTTTCTAAAGAAATTTCTTTGAAAACTTTTCTAAAGAAGTTTAGTTTCATCGAAAATTCAATATGACAATTTTTTGGATAATTCTTGTTATCGAAAAGGCGATAACATAAAGATTTTTAATGAAAATATTATTATCGATAACAAATGATTTTTCGAAATAAAAAAATCAATAACAAATTTCTGAAAGAAATGTTGTTATCGAAAAATCGCCAACACAGATCAAAATCAATTATATAAAATTAGCTATAGAAAATGCTAGTTACTGAAAAATCGATAACACAAATTTAAAAAAAAAAAATTAATAACGAAATTTGTTTTAAAATTCTTGTAATCGGAAAAACGACACCAGGAATTATTTTTAATAAAAATATTTTCATTAGAAAATTGTTTACAGAAATTTCCGGTTAACGAAAAATCAAGAACAAGTTCTTCTGACGGAATCTCAAGTTGTCTAAAATTCGGTAAGACATTTTTTTTTAAATAAAAGTAGTGTTACCAAACAATCGATAGCAAACCAATTTCTAAAGAAATTTATAGTTATCGAACAGTCGATAACTACTAATTTTAGCGAAAGATCGAAAACAGAAAATTTTTCAAAGAAATGTAGTGGTATCGAAAAATCCATTATTGCAAAATCGACGACGACACATTTTTTAAACAAATTTCATCATACCGCGCAGTCGACAATGATGAAAATTGATCGTAAATAAAGCAACGTTATCGCTAAGCGGATTAACAACCCCAACAATTTTCATATAATCAATAAATCGATTGTTAAAAATTTTAATTCAATTTTTCTTTTTTAATTCTTAAGCCTTTTTCGCCACTTTAATTACTTAATTGTCAATAGTGATACTTCGCACGTATCACCACCACATCATCAACAACGTTACCCACAAATTTCAAACTTCGTCATCACCATTTCAATCTGCCCATCAGCGTTGTCATGTCCTAACTGCTGATAAACTTTAGCTTTATTGACTTTAAGAAACGGAATTGGTAGCTCTATTCAGCCAGCAGAATTTTGCTTGATCATCGTTGATGTGGCTGCTTATTTTTCTCTCTCTCCTTTAACGTTTTAATATCTCTTAACGCCATATCGTCAGTCATACATACAATCATAGCAACAACAATAACAACAGCTAGGAACAGTTCTACCAGTAACCCAGTAATGTAGGGGTGACGAAGGCATGGGAGCCGCAAATAGTCAAGCAGATCATTTCATTAATTCCTTCTTCCTTCACTCATGCATTTGTAGCTGTCGTTGTAGTCGTATTTTATGTTGACTTAAAAAAGTACGTGCAGTACGAGAAACATTTAAATCTTGTACACTTTTCAAAATCATTCAAGACAAAGATAGCAATGCTTGCAACAAACGGCACAGTGGAGCAACAGATCTTGTGCACGGTACAATGAAATTTATTTGTTTTGCTTTAATTTTTGGCCAGTTTGCTGTCGGTCGTCGGTCATGGCTGGCAGAGGAGGCAAAGTAACGAATGTACTCGTACTTTTTAACATACACATGTACACAAGTGTGTGTGTGTGTGTGTGTGTGTGTGTGTCACTGAAACTTCATAATGAAATTCATTTGTACTAAAATATATTCCTTAAGGTTGATTCCCCCTCTTTACTTCCTTGCGACCCTAAAGTGTATGTTTTGTGATTGTGGCAGTGGCAGTGGTAGTGCCTTGCGGCGCAATTGCTTAAGCTTTATTGAAGACAAGATTTAAGCACTGTTCAGTTGCTGGTGTTGTTGTTGGTCTTTGTTGCTCGTTCCTCGTTCCTTTGGGTTGTTCTACTACGATTTGTGTTCTGTGTTGTTTGCTGTTGTGTGTAGTAAAATATTTGTTCCCTGTCAACTTGGGTGGTCTTTTAATTCAGCTTGTTGTTTTTATATTTGAAGCCTGCTGCATGTGGCACATGCATGCATGTTTAAACTGCAGCTTTATTAAAGCTTTTCTTTATTGTTGATGTCTCTTAATTTTATTTGATTTTATTTTTTTGAGCTGCTCTTGCAAGCCAGACGGCAGTGAACTGCTCGTGGTAGGGTTAAAAAGACTTGATTGCCCATAAAATAGAGAAGCCAAGATTAGTTGTGGCAATAATTATTTGCAAGAAATAAAAAACAATTTAGAAGAAATTTGCGAATTTCTCTGCTTTGTGGAAATGGAGGGCAATAATTGAAACTTTAAACAAATTAATTTGTATTTGGAATGTGAGTTTTTCCTTTTGGGAAAATTGGACAACAAGCACAAGATTTTATTGATGCTTTTAAAAGGATATTTTTCCTTCTCCATTTAATTTCTTTATTCCCACTTCAGTTATTCAAATAAATATTCTCACACTTGTGATATTTGTAATGCCTCGGTCGACTCTTCGCAGATTCACTAAGAACAAGTGTTCAGATGATGAAGCGTTATTGGCGAAAAAGCCTGTTAAATTGAGGCATAAGATTATTTTATTTCTTGTTTGCTTTGCACTTCAATGATGAAAGTGTGATTGTCGTTTGAAGCGATTCAAACCACTCCACACTGCTCTACTTCATGCCGTCTCCTCTATGCAAAGTTGTTAAACAATTGTAATTCCACTTAATAAACGCTCAAGTTTTTCACTTCAGAAAATTAGGAACAAAAATATCATTTAATATCTCTTTTATAAAATTATTTTTCCATCATTCTGATAAAGTGAAGAGATGGCAGAACCAACGTTAAGAAAAGTAATAAGTTATAATCGCAACATGTTGTTCTTAACGACACTCGAGTGTCAAAATATTGTGATGGTTTGTTGCCACTTAGAAATCTTTTATTGGGGCGCTTTTTTCAATTGCATGTGTTTGTGTGGTTAGAGAGTAAAAAACATCATTCACGCTTTAAAAGGGAATTTAAAAAACTTAAATATTTCTTTTCAAAATTTTACTTGAGAGACATAGAGGGAAAAATTCCTACTGATTCAAACTCAAATTCGATAGAATAAAGTTCGAATGAAGACCAGTTCAAGTTTTAGCTTTTTATTTAAATATACAAACATCCACTTGAAAAAAAACTGCTCTCTGCGATTTGAAATCGTCATAAATTTGGCGATTCTAAAGAAATTCGCTCCCTAAGCGAAATTGTGTCTTTCTTTCAAAACAAATGTCCGTTGGCGAAGTTGGAAAATCTTAATTTAATTTGAAGTTAGTTTTTATTTTTAATTTGCCATTTAAGGGTTCTTAGTGTTCTGCCAGCCTTCATTGAGCTAGCAGTGAATTCAACCTGTGTAATGGGTGTTGTAGAAAGCACCCCGAGACCGTGCACAGTGCCTTAGTTAACCAATCTAGCATGACAGAAACGCAACCCTAAAGTTGCCTGATTGTCTCGATTTTTTAAAAATATATTATCAACCATTATTAATTATTTTAAAAAGGGGCGTGTTGGTTGCCAGATTACGCCCACTTGTAATGTCACAGAAAATACAATTTAGACAAATTTCAGCGCTATAATTAAATGTTATTTAATTTTAAAAGTGGGCATGGCCCACGCCTACTTTTTGGAACAGTGCCTCTTTGCTAGAACCTGCTGCATTTTGATTTTTGAAACCAATTGAGCTCAGTATCGCTCAAATTAGAATAACCAACCATAGGAAGTGCGCGATTTTTGCCAAGCTGGAGTGGCCAATTAAATCACTGTGCAGATCACCCAGAACAATTTTAACTCTTGCGGTTTTTCTTACTGGTAGTAATCTGTTGTAGATAACTTTTTCCAAAAACTATTCTAGAGGCAAATCGGCCTGTAGAATGCGAACTCACTGAGTCACTGGTTTGCTTAATTTTGATTTTAGAACCAACTTATGGTTTTTCCCCATCACAGTAGAAGGTTAATAGGCCGTCAGTAAAACAGACTTAAGGACGTCTACTGATCCGGTCTATTGCTGTTAACTGAGTAAGAAGAGAATAAAGAAGGAGAAGAAAAGGAGCGTGGAAAAAAGTAAAGGTAAGTAGAAAAACTAAAGCGTAAAGGTTGGAGGAAATTTGTAGATTAATGGAGGGATAAAGGGTTCAGTGGTCACAATAACTGTGACGAGGTGGACGTAACCATAAACCAATTGCAGCTCCTTATGAAGAAATATATTCCCTTTATTCCCTCCTCTGATAGAGAGGCTAACCATTGATCTCCGCCGAAGGTGAATCTGGCTTTGGTCTTCTAGGGCAATGCAGAGGCACAGAAGATGTAAAACTGTCTCCTCTGCCTCTTCATCATGAGGCCCTTCGTAGGCAACTCCATTCTCTTCTTGTGATTGCCAAATCTACAACACGCGGTAAACATTGCCACGATAACCCTTAATAGCGTCTTCTGTACTCCCAGCAGATACCGGGTTCGAACCACAAATTTGGCCAGGTGAGCCTAGTGTTGTTGCAAGTGTTTATTTCCCACCATCTAGCCTGAGCCATATCATATAAAGCATTTTTAGTTTGCCTTTTACGGGCCGAGAGGGGACTGCCAAAGAATGTTTCCAGGTGGGAATTCTATAGCTTTGCTCCTCTCTTTTGCCAGATTAATAGCCATGCAATTGCTCAAGTTGGCGCAACGTTCACGCACTCATTTCAAGGTGATACCTCCTCCAACCTGTTTAAGGATTTGGTCCAGGACCAGTTTCGATGTCGAATAGACACCTATCAGACATCTAAATGCTACGCGGGAGACTCAAATGCTTCTCTCAAATATTCTATTTTACCACCGCCAGTTTGATATATTTCCAAGTCGTCCTATAGAAATATGAGCCATACAAATGTTTAAAACTATTATGCCGACATTTGTGTAGGTTATTTGAATATTTCTTATATTCTCATGTGTTAATAAATTTAAAAAAACAAAACAAAAGTTCAATGACAAAAAACGTTGAATTTTTTATGCAAATTTGTTGTTTGCTGTTGTTGTTGTTGTTGCGTACGGCATAACAACAAATCACGAAAATAACAATAAAAAATCAAAACTCTAACGCTTTCAACAGTTTGTTTTAACTTCTTTCTGAAATTTCCAAATAGCCATGAATTTGTTATAAATTGCCACATTGTTTCAGGTGCACCCTTTCCTACACACACACACAACCACACACACAGACGTGCTCTTTTCTATATCCGTATAATAGTGTGGTCGAGCTATAATCATACGTCAACCTGGTTGACCACACACGTTGCCTGCTAATGATCATACTAACGAGAGTGTATGATCTCTTCTTTTATTATAGATGAATTTATATTTCCTCTCTCCTTCCCTGGCCGGGGGCATCATCACTTTCAACTCATCTCTTTATAGTGCGGCTGTGGTTTAGTTTGATTAAATGTTAAAAATCAATAATAAAAAATAAAACGAATATGATTTTTTTTTCGTTCGTTTTATTTTGTTTAAATAAATCAAAAACAAACCAAATAAATGTACGTGGTGGAGTATTTGAGAAGTCTACACAGTTGTCAAAAAGCCATCAATGTCATATCAAACACAACAACAACTCACTCTTTTGACAGCTCACCTCTCATCTTGATCAAATGTAAGAAAAGTACAACGAAACCAGTACGAGCACGAGTGTACGTACGTACGGCTAAGACAATCATGAGCCAGGATGAGGTAGATGAGGTGGGGTGAAATATGTAGCTGGTACCACAACAATTCAATTCCATTTCAATTAATTCAATTCAATACAATCTCTTTGCCACATAGAAATAAAACGAAAAGCAACCAAGACGAAATATTTTAGCTGAATTTTTTTAAATAGATTTTTTCTGTATTAATTTCTTAGGACAGAAACTCATTGGCATTCAGTTAATACCAGACCCCTCCCCACCCCTCCGACCGTTCGTTCAATGGGAGGATTATTTATTGTTCATATTTGCTCGTGAGTTTTCGTTCTTTTTTTTTCGTCAATCTCCAACTTGAGCTTGTAATCGTCGAGACCTTGTCATTGTTGGCTATTAAGGTGTGATTAAATACTGATACTGATACTTTTTATTAAGTCATTTCGAGAAGGTATTTTTAAATAAAATTCTACGTAAGAAGAATCGAGAATATTTAATCAGTTTCGTTAGAGTTAAGACATTTTTGACGAAATGCGTGTGTCTGATGGTTTTAAATTGTTTAAATTTCATATGATTCGGTTAATTATTTTTTTTTTTTTTAACAAGCTTTATGTTCGTTTAAGCGATTTCGCAATTTTCTTGAACTCTACTAAAGGGTTCATGTCGCCACAGAATGTCAAGGCCACTTGACTGCTAAATCGGCACTTTATTAGTTTGTCACTGCTGCCAAATCACCATGGCAAGTTACACGTGTATGGGAGAGGAAAAATACTCATGAGATTGACCACCTAGCAATACATCTGCAGAAGGTTAATGTTTGAATTTTGGGCCGGTCACATTGCACATTCCGCTTGAACTATTTGAGAGTTATATTTTGCTGAGTTTACGTATATTGCGAGTTTTATCTTATGCAGTTTCCTTAGGTCGTGGCTCTATACCAATAAACCGCGATCGACCGGAGGCCTTAAAGTCAACTTAAGCCAAAGACTGACACAGATTCTGCCGATCTATGCGGCAGAGTCAAGAAAATTTCGAGGGCGGATCAATAAGTCCGTGACTTTTTAAATGAAACACAGTTTTTTTTGCAAAACAAAAATTTATTTGTCAACATAATCTCCTTTTATCTCAATACACTTAGTCCAACGTTTCTCCAGTTTTTGTATCCCTTCCAAAAAGTAGGATTTTTCGAGGTCCTTAAAGTAGGCATTTGTTTGGTCAATAATTTCATCGTTGGAGCTAAATCTCTTTCCACCGAGCCATTTCTTCAGGTTTGGAAATAGGAAATAGTCACTAGCGGCTAAATCCGGAGATGATGGCGGATGAGGTACCAATTCGTAGCCCAATTCATAAAGTTTTGCCATTGAGACTGCACATGTGAGCACCCGTGCAGTATCTTTTCTTTTTAAATTCTCATTAAATCGGTCTAATAAGTTGAAATAATATTCGCCGTTTATTGTTTTTCCTTTTTGAAGGTAATCGATGTGGATTATCCCGCGTGCATCCAAAAAAAACTGTTGCCATCACCTTATTGGCCGACAAACTTACCTTGGCCTTCTTCGGAGCAGGTTCACCCGAAGAAATTTATTGTTTAGACTGCTACTTGGTCTCCGGAGTACAGTAATGGATCCATGTTTCATCCACATTTATATAAGGCCGCAAAACTCATTCGTATTGCGGTTAAACAACTCCAAACAATCCTTTGAAGTTGTCACACGTTTACGTTTATGGTCAATTGGGAGCAAACGTAGTACCTATCTTTCTCATCCATCATTCTCGACATTTTCGAGTGTACTGACCTCAATTGGCCGACCAGAACGTTCAGCGTCATCTGTACTTGTGCGACCACAACGAAAGTCAGATTGATTTCGGCTTACCTTAGGCGGATGTAGCTATAAAGCGCAGGTCTTGAAACTCCCTTAATCGGGGCCCTGGCATAAAATTTTTTCTATGTGGTTTTATTTAAAGTCAGGGCTGGAATAGTCACACACGTAAACGTATCGACAACTGTACGCTTAAAAATTACGTAAAACGTCAATCGTCACATATATATTTTTTCATTCACAATACTTTGCATAATATATTTAATTCACAATAGATAGAGAACAGTAAAGGCCTATTTAGCCTACCGTTGAAATCGTAAATGCAACGTAAATGTAAATGTTTGTGCGCTTATAGAATGCCTAAATCCGTGTCAGGTGTTTTTGAGACAAAAAAAGCCAAAATATTTGCAGATTAAATAAAAGAGAAAACTGTGTTTTAATTCCGGGTGTTTTTATTAAAAATATAAAATCAAATGGATAAAGAAGATTTGTTTATTAGCTTGAACTTTTTGCGTGTTTGTAAAATGTACAGGGGCATAAAGAAAAAACCTCATCCATTTTTTAACAAATAACAAATAAAAAACAATACAGCTGTTCGAAACAATGATGAGAGTACAGCATGTTTAGTATATTCGCCAAAAGTACGCAACTTATTTAAATAGTACCAAAACTTAAATTTACCTTTTTTAATAAAAACAAAATTGATACAGTTAAATTACATACATATTATTTTTACATTATAAACATATTTATTGCACTTAAAAATATTTATATATCTTTTAATTACATATGTACTCGTATATTATTTTCATTATATTTCACAGGCCTAAATTTAATCTTGAAATTCTCTTTATGTTTTTAGTAGCATTTAATTTGCATTTTAAACCGATTTTCAAAATTCATTTTTTAAAGAAATTTATGCGTATCAAATACTTTTGGAAATCGAACGGATAAAGTCTTCGCCCTATTGTTATTGCAAAAATATTTTAAATTTGCATGTATTATCCCTAACATACCATATATTATTTACGCAGAAACGAAAACACCGCAAATTTAATAAAATATATCATGCGTGTACATAAATTTATCATTTGAAATATTAAAATATCAAAAAACAAATAGTACTGCAAAAGGGTTTTTGTGCCGTCTTCTCTTTCACAATAATACATACCATCACTGGCTGCATCTGTCACGTAAGCTCGTAATGAAATTCTATTTTCTACAGGTTGAGACCTTACGGTTACATTTTACTACAGTCAGATAAGCATTTTCATAGCTACTCGTATAGCAAATATTATCAGCTGATACAGTTACATTTACGTTTCTACATTTACGTTCGGCTAAATGGGCCTTAAGAGTGTTTTGAAAATATTTGAATTTCACAAAATGTAAATATGAGACCGGCTCTAATTGCCTACCTGGGTTCAAGTGATAAAACACGGAAGATAAAAAAGTACTACGAAGGCAGCTGATGACTCAAAGTAAAGCACTGGACATGTCGAGCATAGCGTAGGTTTTTAAAATTTTAATTTGCTAAATGAACCGTAAGACCTTCAGTCGGGATTTGTAAAATGTTTCCGCTTAGCCAAAGCTTTTGCTAAATTTGAGGCACTCGGATGCCAAAACGTTTTCTCGAATGTTACGAGTGGCAGTAACGCTGTCTGAACAGGTAGTGACTACTTGCTTGGAATGTGCCGCCGAACAGTTTGTAAATTAACTTCAACAGTACTGGACGACACGGAAAACAAATTGTGCCAGCTGAGTATGAAATTTGTGCCGAATGAATCATCTGAGCGCAAGGAATGTTTATTATTATTTTTTTTTTAAACGTGCAAAAAGTGCAACATTACTTCATTTTGCTTTAGAATTAGTTTGTTGTAATTAGTAGCAACAACAAAATAATGTTATAAAATAACATTCACAACATTTCCAATCAACTTACTTTTTTATTGGAGCTTAAAAGACTTGTGTATGAACACGAACTCAATTTTATTAACGGATGGCAGGCAATTTGTAAAAATGTTTAAATACTGAAATTCATGATCTGCAGAACGTCCAGGTATTTCATAAGACGAAGAGGATATTTTTACGCGCCGAATTGTAAGTTCACGTATGTGACGATTCGAGTGCGGTGCGCAGGGTTTTGTGCCCGTCAAACTACTCGTATAAACAACTTTTTTAATATATTCAAGGGGGAGTCAAGAAGGGGGTCGCCCACCAAAACGATTAAACTTTTCCCTTTCCCCTGCAATAAGTTTCGAAAAAATGAAGCATTCTTTGTTTTCATTAATACTTCAACACACTCCTCACTCTTCAGCAAAAGCTTCCGCTGAATCCGTGCCTGCGAAAACTTAATCTCAAAAACGCTTTCATTACCGATTTCTTTCCCGATCAATTTCTCGAAAGTCTTAAACCAAACAAAAAGTATTTGAGATTATGTTTCTTCTTAAAATCAAAATAACTTTTCTACAAGCTGACTTCTTTATTTAAGTCTCAATAATAAAGTTGTATGCGATTCCTTTTAAGCTAAGTCCCATTAAGCTGCTGCCTCCATGAAAGTAGAATGATGCAACAAAAAAACCCCCCAGCTTAATTACCCGGAAAAATTAGAAGAGTTAGTGACTTTTTATTGCTCAAGATCCAAGAAAACATATTCAATGGCGGTTATTAATGACGACGGTTGTTATTTATTAAAATTCTATAAAAGACAATTGTTTGTCAATTGTTGCATACCACAATTGCAGGCAGCATCATCATGACGCAACATAACCATATAAAAGCCGTGAGTTGCTTTGTATAACTCTGCATTTTATATCCCTCTTCCATGGTCATTTAATCCTTGGGGTCCTATTGCTTGTGTACACCCATAAATAAGTGATCATGTCACCATTTTAATAACTCTTCAGCAACTATGGCTGGCTACTTAAAAAAGCAACAAGCTATTGGCGAAACTAATACAATAAAGTAAAATAGAAAGACGCAAACTAAATAAACTAATGCTTTAAAATCCAAAAGCGTAAACTTGCAACATCATGATAATTTTCTAAAAAGAAAAAACAAATATCTTAAACGTTTGTTCAACATTTAAACGCACACGTACCCCACTCCACTAACGCACTCACTCACTCACTCACTCACTTACTCAGTCAGTTAGACAAACTGAGTTTGAACTGAACTGAAGTAAACTAAAGTGAACTGCATTGAGTTTGAAATAAAATAAAAAAGTTACAAGTACAACATCTAACGCATGCCACCATATGTGGTAATAATACTGTTTGCTGCATAACCATACTGGTCATTTGTGGCCGCTGCCGCAACTAAAAAGCTAAAATTATTGTGGCAACTTTGGTTACATCCATACAACGACGACGAATTTGTACTAAACGTTTGCTGGTCTCTTCTACCACCGCTAACTGGCAACGGCGGCATTATTTCACATTAAACTCTTTAGCGATTACAAAGACCTGATATTGTCTCATTTTAGCAGCATGTGACAGTTTTATTACTGCCTAGTGTGGTCATCTAAAACAGCAACTACTCGTACAACAACGCCAACAACGAACTAAACTGCAACCAGTAGTTGTAGCTGTTGAAAACTTGCAACGAGGATGGTTTGATAAGTTATTACAAATGCATTACTTTCTAAATCAATTCGCGGTAAAGCTAAATCGTCTGCAAGCAAAACTTGTAACTAACTTGAAGCCAATAGCATCTACCGCGTGGTCGGACTAGGCTACTTGCAGTTAATTAAAGAACTTAAAGTTTATTGAACCCCTCGACTTTAAGTATCTGAATACGGACCAGTGTTAAAGTTTCAATAGCAATTGATGGTCTTGCAGGTGAAACCGTCTTTATATTTGTATGCCGGCTACCCATGAGGAAACATGTTTTGGAAACCTAGTTGTGTTTTTGATACAGACGTGGCAACCGAAACGGGAACCCCTAAACGAAACATCAGTTCTGGGTAAATCTATGAAACAAATATACGCGGATGTTATTAATCCTTGCAAATTATCTTCAAAGCACGTCAGATTTCAACGTGCCAAAGTATCAAAAACAATAAACATCGATGCAAACGATACAACATTGTATTTAGAAACACAAAGTAAAAAAGGAACACGAATTTAAGCGGGCAACATAGCAGCAGACGAAGGAACATTAAATCGAATATGCCAGCATATTAAAGCCTATAATAAAGAACGTCTAGCATCCTCTTGTTTAAATTTTTGCGATAAATATATTTGTGCGGCTCTTGCAGTCTAATGCGGAAGTGCATTGCGGTCTTTCGTCAGTAGTTCGGGGAATTTACCAAAGTAAATTTCTCCAATTCTAAACCCACCTTAATGCGAGGCGATACCACGCCATTTTTGTAAAATTGGCCGATATTTGTTTGAGAACTATGCCGAGGACTGAATGATAAATGGTATTGACTCCTCAAAATCCTGGGATCCAGGATCTCCTAAATTATGTTACGTTTACGGAATCCCAGGATTCTTGTGAATCCTATATATTTTCACCATTACACCCATGTTTAGCTCACGAGTGAGCCTCTATCGACATTTTTTAGAACAGGTAAAGGTTAACGCTTTTAAAACGCCAAAACGTTTCGAGATTTTCTGGTGAGGCTTCCGTAGAGGGATGTTTATGGGAGATCTGCTAGCTTTTCTCTCGTTTCATACACAGTTTTGGCGAAAGTAAAATGTTGGCTCTTGCTATGAGTGTGGCATGTTGCACTTAAAACTTATTGCTTTTGGTGTGAGTAAGGACTTCTCTTGAGGTTTCTCAGGTATCGCCCTATACAAGTTTTTATAGATGGTGTTTCATCAATCGAGTTCAAGATTGATTTAGAAGTACCGCAAGACAATGATCTTCTATGTCAAACTACCAATCTTATCAATTTTGATGCGGATGATAGCAGTATATCCCATTCGTTTTCATCAGTCGCCGATGCAGGGTGGGTGAAATGGAGAAATTACCCCTTTAGAATCATTAAAAACTAACATTTTCCCATACGAAAAGCTTAGACAAATTTAATAGTTCTTTCTCTTCAAAATTTAAACTGGATGCATCAGCGCCTGGTTTCCATTCAGTTATAGGCCAAGCCTTTCGCATTTTGGAGACATCATGCACAATATGAATGATATACTTAACCGAGAGCTTGCGATAATCTAGGAAGGGGGTCATGCGAACAGGCTCCAGTTTAATGCACGTAAGACTTAAAGTTGAGCATTAAAGAGAAGACGAAAATGCTTGGCGGTGACAGTACTGCAGACTTAAGGGAATTTCGGCGCCATGTGGGTTGTGAGTCATTGTTCTATCGTTACTAAAACGGAATACGACCAGATGAAATTAGGGAACTTGTTCCAGCTACCTGAACATATATATGTACGCATAACACTTTTCTCATTCAGGGCTCATCCGTTCGGGGTTAATTAGCCAATGGGCCACTCAGCACACTACCGGGAAGGCTGGTTCTTTAGCTGTCATTCTTGACACTTTCAATGCGGGAAGGTTTAAGTCAAATATCCACATATACTACTCCCGCTATCCCCCATAATTTAACCTTTTTTCCTAGTTTCGGGACTATGCCTTGCATGAGTAGGGATCATCCCCTGAGTCACGGTCCAACAAAGAAAAATAGGCGACAAAATTTAATTAATGTTCAGGTTTCTGAGGACAGCTATAAGCTTTCTCAATACGGACGAGAAGATCTAAAATTTGTTTAAAACAGTTTCATGTGAGATATGGAAGAGAACACAGTAGCAGCTGCGACTACGAAGAGACCCCGTATTCAAGAGTTTCGATTTCGAAGACTCTGCCGTATAGATCAGGCGGAATTCGAGCGCTAATTAGGCGCGTAATATGCTGAGTTTAAAGTCGATCGTGAATTAAATTATTGAGAACAAACTGTTAACATCGCTTTCGTTGGATTATCCATTATTCCCCCTACTCTTTCTCAACATCGTCATCGGCTACTTATCATTACGCCCGACTTCAAAGACAGAGCAAAAAAAAAATAATAATATCTAGTAGAAATTTGCTTTCCTTAGTTTTTGTTTCCTCTTCGTTACCCATAAATATAATTGCTGTTAGTTTGTTGCCTGATCTTAATGGTTGGCAGGACGGTTGTTGGTTCAGGAGCTTCGCAGTAACTTTAACCATTTTAGGTTTAGTGAGGTTGCTGCAGCCTTTGCTGGTTTGATAACTTTCAAACAAAAAATTAGATAACTTAGCAGGTGAAATTAATTTTTTGTCACTTCATAAATTTATTTTCTGTCTTGTGAAACGTGGCACAAACAACAAAGAAGGCTTCAATTTGTTGCTGTTTTTGTTGCGATATATTTGCTGTCATTATTGGATTACTGGTTGCAAGTTTGATTATCAATTTTCTACTTAAGCTTGTTAACAAAGTAATTCGTCAATTAAATCTTGAATACTTCCTAATGAAAAACAGCTTAAGAGTCGAATGAAAATAAATAAGGAAAAACAAACACAACAGACTATAAAGTTAAATAACAATGAAATGGCGAATTACTTAATGAACAAAGCGATATAATTATTATGTTTGTTATTTTAAAGTGTGGCAAGTGGCTGGTTGTTAAGAAAATACGTTAAGTTAGGTTAGGTCGAGGGCCGAGGACCTTAATTCTCAGACCGTTGGCTAGTTCATTTCCGACCACTTTATAGTGTCCCCGCACACAAAGGATAAGCAGTATACAATGCATTGAGTAGTCGTTTATCGTCTTTTCGAGTTCCAGAGTCAACGCGGATCTAATCCCATTGGATTCGGATGTCTTTATTATTGGTTGGCTGTCGGTGAAGATGGAGCCCTCCACGGAACTTTCGGTTCGACTTCCGTTTGTAATCCGTTTTGTAATCCGGAAGTCGGAAGTATATTTCAGTCGCTGGTTCCTCAATGAAAAATCCCCTAACCCGCCCTATATCTTACCTATGAAGGAGCTAATTCCCTTTGGGTACCTGTGCTATGGTTCCTTTTGACCAGGATCATCTGTCTGGTGTTAGTGAGTCATAATTTGCTATAATTGTTGTTTCAGGTATCTGGTCCGCTGGAATTCGAGACTAAATTGCATAAAAGCTGATGCAGTAATATTTGTCATATTTCTTTCTCAGCTTTCATCAATCCAATTTGTATATCTGTCTAACCATGGCTGAACCGTGGCTTATGCCTCTGGTATCTCCGAAAAATTAGCAGACTGGATAGACTTTTCATTCAATGTTAGGCTCATGCGTTGCATTCAAAACATGATCGCCACGATTGTTTCTTTCTTTCAGACTAGTGTTCGTGAGCAATGAGAAAATAAAACATTGAACATGTCGTGATTGCAACCAATTTCCAAGAGCATGGGGCGCTCCTGTGAAGCCACTTCTAAAAACCTTTCCAAATCCTTTAGAATTTGAGTGGTTAGAGAACTTGAATTAGTTCTCTGGGGTCTTTATTATGGTCCGTATATTATACCTGACAGTAGTATGTTGGGATATACTGGGCATTTCATGGCCGTCTTATCAAGCCGTGCATCCCAAAGGCCAAATAAATATTTTAATTCTCCTAATGTCGCAGTCCGAAACTGTCTTACCCAGACAAAAGAAAACATTTGAAAGAGGCGGATAAATCCAGAGAAGTAGTATTACAGCCTCTTCTCCCTCTTTATTTTGTTAACTGCTGCAGACATACTTAGTTCACTTAATTTTATGTAATACAGCGACCTATGCCCGCTGGCTCTACTATTCGACATTGTTCGCGAAGGATCTTATTTCAAGCCAGGTTGCTACAAGACCCTGAGCACAATCTCTCCGACATAAGCCTAACAGCTAGAGTTGTGTCGATCACGAACTAGTTCACTCAATTGAGAGATTATTTCTGAAGGGTCATATCAATTTAAAAGCACATTATTTATTTCGTACTGCCATCTTAAAGAATTGAAAATCGCTTGTTGTTTTTGTAATTGTTGTAAATTTTATAGCGCCATATTGTAAAAATCTCTCAACTGAACTAGTTCGCGACTGAGACAACTCTACTAACAGCATTTTCGTCGAAAAGTCAATCGCTTCTTAAACCCCAATAGTATTCCCGTCTCCATGACAAGCTTTAGATTGGCATGTCCCGCCATCTTATTTGGGAATCTCGAGTTTTCACGCATGAATTAATGCGATTTAAGCGCGGTCTTACTGTAGGTCTGTATTTATGCGGATGTGTCCTTTATTTATTACGTGGTAGCTCAGCCAATTTACCGCTCTTGGATCTTGGCCTACAGTTATTTGGCACTAAAGATCGGATACCTTGAACTTTTCCCTCGATATCAACGAAGTCTCCTACAACGCCAGTCTCCGTAAAGCGACCCAACCAGAGATTGAGTCAGCTTTTACGCCGTAGCACACTGTTGTTACCCATTTATAGCGAAAGTTGTTAACTATTCTCTTTTAATAAAGAAATAAACACAATTTTCATTGTTTCCTATTAACTCTTCATTTATGTTGTGCCAAAGTTTGGCCAAAGTGATTAACTTTTGACATGACGTTTTGAATAGTTGTGATGCATTTGGGTCATAAATATGCTCCTTTTTAATTCCACCTTGTGTATTTCGCATGCATTCTTCTCGCTTCTCCCTCTCATGGTTCTTATTGGGGCATTTTGCTTATCGAGCTCACAGACTTATGAAAACAAAAACAAATTCATAGAAAAAGGGTTTGTAAGTATGAGTTGCACAAGTACTTGGTTGTACGTAGCTGTTGGGCCTCTTTAGTCCCCGAAATACGTGAGCAAACGAATTAATATATTTATTTCTTGTAATATTTATAACACGTCAATTTGGTGTTGTTAGGGGGCGTTCACATTAGCGTGATTTTTTCCGTGTTTTTTTTTTTGTTCCTTCTGACTGTTCTATAATTATGGTAGATTGCTTTGAATTAGTACGCTACAGCAGGTCAATTAAATAGGGTAAAATCAGAGAGAGGGAAAATAGGATGATATATTACACTAGGCACGCATTTAGCTTAAACTTTTGGAGGGGCGGAAGTATTAACAAATCTATTCTCGACTCCAATGAAACTGATTTCAATATGCTCACGAATTATGTAACAAGAATCTTGAATTCTGACCGGACGGTTTTTGAAAGAGATTTCCAGCTCATGACTTTCGTCTTTGTATGACAAGCTCTTTATTCCATATCCTGGCCAAAGAATTGCATATGGTTTTATAGTGTTTGAGGACTGAATAAGACAAATCGATAACATGTAATGAAAAATGTACTTAGAACACACACACACGTCCGCAGTTTTGCAGTTGCTTGCAATAAAAGTTAGGAAACTTATACTTTAGAATTTGCAGAGAAGGAGATGAATTGGGTGACAGCGAAAATGTATATTAAATGTAACAAAATAAAATTTATGAACCCCAATTTAATGTACAGTACTTTCTGAAAAGGTACTTTTTTAGAAAGGTACTTTTTCAGAAAGGTACGTTTCCGAAACGGCCAAGTTTTAATAATGACTTCGTTTTTAAGAAATAAACTGTCTTCAAAGGGACTTTTTTGAAATTGTAATACATATTGCAAACAGTATGCGAAAAGTACGTCCTCAAGACATTTTTTATGAAGGTATATATTTTAAAAAATATTGCTGTTTTACCATGATTTCTTAAAATATCTTTATAATTTGTTTTAAATATACTTTTTTGAGAAAGGTACTTTTTTAAAAAAGGTACTTTTTTAACAGAAGGTACTTTTTTAAAAAAAGTCATTCTAATAATGAAAATTTATTTAAAAATAAATTTTCTAAAATACAAAATTTAAGAGGCACTTTTTAAAAACACATTTTTTAAAGTAAATTTAAAAAAAAATACATTTCAACTTTCATTTTAATAAGGCAACTTTTTAAAAAGGGATCAGGTACTTTTTTGAAAACACTACGTGAAGGTACAGTTTAAAGAGATATTTTTTATTATGGTATTACTTTTAAAAAGTACTTTTTTCAACATGACTTTTTTAAAGGTTTTTTAAATACTTCTTAGAAAATAAGTACATTTCTTTCAAGTAGCTTTATTTTGAAAAAGTACTTTTTAAAAAAAAAACTCCTTTCTTCAATTCTTCAATTTTTTAAAAAGATGTTATGTTTAACAGAAATTTTTTTTAAAGAAATTTTTTTGAAAGTAAAATTAAAAAAAGTACTTTTCAGTATCATTCTAAAGGAGCTATTTAAGAAAAAATATTTCATTAGAAACTAAGTAAAGCACTTTCATAAAAATTCAAGTTTTAAAAGTCATTTTTTTAAAAAGGTACTTTTTTCAAAATATTTTTAAGAGACTTTTTGTGGAAAGTACTTTTTGCGAAAAGTACCTTTACAGTTTAATAAGCTCAATGATAAATAATTACAAATTTTTTAGCATGAAAAACCTTTTACAAAGCTCCCGGCATTTTCATACTGTACCAGAAACTGACAGCTATTCTAAAAGGCCCCTTCCTAGTATTCCGACGTTTAATATACATATTCTCAAGTTAAGTGTGTATGCTAACAAAAATCTTGCGAAAGCTTCTATAGATATTATGAGATACTAAATTTTCCTACAGCTTATTGTAATATTTTCATTAACTGAACGAGAATTTCAATAACAAACTAATCAAATAAACAAAGTTCCGAGATGTTGGGAAATTTCGTTATAAATAAAAAAATTAGAAGTGTCGCAAATTGTTTAACTTATCTTTTAAAAGAAGCGAAATAGTGTTATACGTTTTATAGATGTATTGAACTTTATTAAGTACCTAACTTCTATCACCCACTGTAAGCTGCCGAAAGCACACGTCTGTAGTGTCAGTTTAAATTTTCATAAATCGTATTTGAAAAGAGAGGTAGTAAATACTCACGAAAATTATTTGTTAAAATATAATAAACACATCAAACTTAATGTCATAAAAAATTTTAATATTTAATAGCAACAATTTTATTAAACTCGTTTTTTTTCTTCTTATTTTTAAATTTTAACGCCCCAACATCTCAATAAAACCACAGTTAATCCACAGAAATATGTGTGCGGAGTATTTGTTGGAATCTTTTATTATTTAATAATTTTTTTTTCCTTTTCGAAGTCACACTCCTCCTCTCATTATCAGTCAAAATGCGCGTTGTACTCGTGTATGTCGTAAGTGAGTAAAACATAGAAATCGAATAAAAATAAATAGAAATGTTTCAGTGAATTAAACGACCACCCAAAAGCGAAATAACAGCAACAGCAACAAAAAAGGAAGTCATAAAATACATACACTGGTAATATTGTTGTATGTTAATAGAAAAGCCACTACAGGGCTTTGTTCAAAGAAATCTAGACAGGCAAAAGATTTTTAATACTTGATCAGCTTTTTACAACGGATCGTTATCGGAATCAATTTCAATTGTGGCAGAATGCAGTTGATGTCAGTCAGGTATTTTTCCAACTGTCAAAAATTTTGGAAACACAAATTTTTAAGGTTTTTTTATTTTTCCGTTGATAATCGTATAAACAAAATTAATTCATTAATCATTGACAGGCGAACATCAACAAATTGCAGAAAAAACAAATTATATGCAAATTATTATTGGGGAAAAAATTAATGAAATTCAAATAAAATTAAGAAATAAGTTTCAAATTTTGTTAAGACTGAAGATTATTTGGTTGATTAAACTTTTTTAAGATCTTATTGTTGTTGTTAATTTTTATAATTGAAAAAAATAATAAATGTTATTTCTTGTCGTGGTATGTTCATACGATTAAATAATAAACAAGACTTAGAAACTTATTTGGTTTTTCAGTGTATATTTTTTCAGTGTAAAAAAACAGATTCGTGACATGTGGCAAGGCCAAAAATGCTCAGTACGGTTTGCCATTTCACAATGAATAGACCTATAAACGAACAACGCTTACAAATCATTGAATTTTATTATCCAAATTCGTGATATGCGCAGAATGGGTACGAATTCGCTGTGAAGAGCAGCCAAGGGCAGTTTAGGAGCTGCCAATGACCCCCCCCCCCCCCCTGAAATATACACTGTTGGGTGCAGTTTGTGGACCGACAGCAGCATTGAACCGTACTTCTTTAAGAACGATGAAAATCGCAACGTACCCAGCGATGATTACCGACTTTTTTTTGCCTAAAATAGAAGAATTGGACTCAGTTGAGATGTGATTCCAACTAGAGGGTGCCACACGGCACGCGATACCGTGGAAAAGATAGAAAGGCGAGTCAGATGGGCAATTAATCTCACTTTGTGGAACACTCCATTGGCCGAGAAGATCTTGCGATTTGTCTCCACTATATTATTTTTGCCGGGGATACGTGAAGCTTAAGAAGAACTTTTATTTCATCGTTATATAGCTATCGCAGCTGTTCTGATGAGTTGATGAGCAATTTTCAAAATAAATCCTGTTAATATGGTAGCGTCGTTTAAGCGTCAATCGATTCACGATGATTTACCGAACTTTACTGATGATAAATGTCCAAAAGTAAGCCCAGCATGAACGTTATTTTGACATTTAAGCCTTTTGTTAGATTTATCGGGCTTAAAAAATCACCCTATATATTTCGCGCATTTATCAATGAAAACGAAAAAAGCAGAGGTAAAGGAACTCAAATAAGGACTTAGATAATTTTGAGCCGTTTCCGACGCACTCAGCGGGAACTGCAAGGCAAAACTTTACCGCATGGCGAGCAAAATAATGGTTGGGCGACGACTCAGGGGAGGCAAATTTAACACTCCCACTACTTCCCTTAAAACGAAATGGAAATTTTTAGTCTTATTTTCCCATTTAAAATGTTCTGGCCACTCCAACTTTCTTTCAAAAGATTATGCTGGATCAGCGCCTTGTTTACTATTTGTCAGATAAAGCGTAAGTCGGAATTTATTGGGCTGACGTCAAAAAATTCTGAATAATATATCCAGCCCGTGGTAAGGAAGATATGCCGATAGAAGCTGGGGGCGTACGCGATAATTGATTTAGCCAACATATCAGCAAATTTACTTGTCGAACAATTTGACTTAATTTACTTAAAAAACAATAAGGGCACTAGAATAGGGTTAGATCCAGGACGATTCTGGAATGCAAAAAAGCGCTAAACGGCTACTCAGCGCTTGGCAGTTTACGTATTATTTACGTGCCAGGTTACTATGGGGTGGTCGGAAATAAACGAGCCAACGGTCTGACGATTAAAGCCAGAGAGCTCCAGGAGGTGGTCTTAAGTAATGCGAAGCTGCTTGAGACCACGAAAACTGCGCTGAAAGGGTGGGAGACGAGAGCTGTTGAATAAAAAATAGGGTGGGGAAAATAATAGACACACAAATGGGGGTAAAACAAGGTTGCCTAGACTTGGCAAATATGCAATCACTAAGATGGTGAGTGTACTGACGGGTCACTATGGTTTGCGAGCACATTACGCCATATTAATTATGCGGATAGTGATGAATACAGGAGATGAAACACTGCCCAAGCCACTACCTAACTTTCGATCAGCTAAGGATCCAATATTTCGCGGCTTACACTTTACCGAACGTGTACTATATAAAAGGGATTGACTGGAAAATACTCCGGAGGTTTGTTCAGGGCGTTCCTATGAGTATGGAAACGTTTTGAGAATGGAGGGCGCCCAACGGGCCGAAGTATGTATATATACGGGCAAGGGACTCATGTCCCCTCTCCGCGACATTACCTAACATAATTTACTTACCCTATAGGCAGGTATAATTAGCATACGAGTTATCGAAAATGTTAACATTAGCCGAAAGTATGTTTCGCGCAGTTACGGCCAACGTGTAAAGGGTTAATGTCACGAGAGTGTATTCTCCGGGGAGTCTTCCCCCCTGCAAAAAGTTTCCTGGATGATTAATTTATAAAATAAACACTGCAGCTTTTCGCTCTGAAAGTTCGTATATTTTCTCAGCTTACAATCGCATTCGAGTCAAAACACTTGCTGTAGACACTTTCATTTCTGGATAAAACTTTCAATGAGTTTCTTCCTCTGAAATAAGAGTTTGTACTCTAGCGTCCTTCAGAAAGCTTTGAATGAAGCTAAAAATGTTTGAAATATTTGCTTGAAAAAATCATAATTATGGGGAAATTAGATACATCCTATTTTAGCGCCGCCTGTGTCCACGTATAGTTTAACTAAAATCTCTCTTTTCTACAACTGACGGTTTTAAATCATTCACAAAACCATTGTACAATTTTCGTTTTAAACCTCAGCGGTCAGCTAATCACATCACATTTCTATGGCAAATAAATTTGCTAAATTAAACACAACAAATAGACGATAATTTATACGTTAAACAACTAATAATCACTTGTCTAACGACCAACTAAAACTTAAACTACAAAATTATGAAAGATTTGTGTGTTTTTCATTGAATAAAAATAACAAAAAATCGTTTACAAATCGATAGCGACGCCAAGTGAATGGCAAAGCAGCAACACGAACAATAGCGAAAACTATCGATAAATGTGTATGAGTGTAAAGTTTATGGAAGAATAGGCAGAGTACTAAAAGAGTTTAATTATATTAAAGTAAATGTTGTCGTAAAAATCGTAGTTGGAATATTTAAGTAGAATCATTTTCCGCTGTACAATTTTATAAGACTTTAAGAAGTGATTCCTGTTACCAATTTAATATTCCATAACCTTTATACAGGGTGTCTGCCAGGAATGTATACTACTTTGTTTATAATTTTTGATCAAAGGAAAGAGAATGGATCGTATATTGATGAATTTTTTATTTAATGCCGGCAATTATGTATGGAATACAATATTAGATGAATGTCCGCCTCTGTTAGCCCCACAAATGCCAGCCCTTTTGAACACATTTTTCATTACATTCTCACACATTTCACCGGTATTTCATTAATTTCATCGCGAATATTTTGATTGAGTTGCTCCAGCGTTTCTGGTTTGTTGGCATAAACCTTGTTTTTCAGATATCCCCACAAAAAGAAGTTCGGAGCAGTAAAATCAGGCGACCGTGGAGGTCAGTCAACATCACCATTCCTTGAAATAACTTGTTGTGGAAAGAGGTCTCGCAGTAATTCCATTGTAATCCTGGCTGTACGCGATATGGCACCGTCTTGTTGAAACCACATGTTAGTCAAGCCCAAAGCATGCAGTTGTGGCGTTAAAAAGTTTTCAATCCAATCACGATATCGCTGCCTCCCCATTGACAGTTACCGTTACGCCGTTTTCAGTTTCAAAGAAGTAAATTCCAATGTTTCCTCCTGACAAAATTGCACACCAGACTGTCACTTTAATGGATGCAAAGGTGGCTGATGAATAATTTGAGGGTTTTCCATTGCCCAGAACCGACTATTCTGTTTATTCACATATCCATTCAAATGAAAATGTGCCTCGTCACTCATTATGATTTGATCATGAAAACCGTGGTTGTCATGGGCGAGCTGTAGCATCCTATTGGCATATGTGCGGCGGCGTAAATGGTCTTCTGGAAGAAGCTCTTGTGTCAACTGAATCTTAAATGGAAACAAATGCAAATCTTTGTACAAAATTGTGGCCAAAGTTGTTTTTTGAAGACAGAGAAGCTCCTGAGCACGGTGTCGAATTGAGGTTGATGGATTGTTTTGAACACTTCCTTGAACAGCAGTAATGTTTTCAGTCGATCTTGCAGTACGCTGTGGTCCAAGCTTGGGCCTATCAGCTGCAGTCCGTCTTTCTTCGAAATCATTAACTGCACGATAAATAGTACGTCTTGTTGGCACGTTGTTTTTCCCAACAATTTCACGTAACTTTGGTTTACCGAATATATTTCCAGAATAAGTTTTGCCACGTCTCTACTTCACGGTTGCCAAATATGAACTGTCAAGACTAATGTTTACCAAAATCGCGGCAAAACGAAGTAGTATACCTTCCCGGCGGACACCCTGTACTTGTACATATTTATCGATAGTTTGCACTACTGACAAGAACTACATCCCCCACACCTCTCGTATTGAACGATTAAAAATAAACATATTGCGATAAGAACATTTTGGGAACTGTTGGAAATAATTTGATTTCAACTCACCAATCATCACAAGAGTTGGTGTTTTCGTTTCTAGAAAAATGTTACATTTTTCCTCTTTTGTTATAATCGATTTATATTTGCGATGGTGTTTTTTTTTTAAATTTCGCCCTTAATAATCCCTTTATGATCTGTATAAAATTCCAAATAAGTAGGGTGTGTTATGCAAGTGTTTTTTAACAGGGCAATATTTCATTTAGTTTCTTTTTATAGGCTCTGGTTGCGAGTCACCCCCTATTTTTAATAGAGATCTCAGCGCCAGCGGACTTTATTTTCATATTACTAGACTGGAAAGAACTGAACCTGAGGGACTCTAGAAACTCATATGGCGCCGAGATATAAGTCTCTGGTGTGATACAGTTCCGGTCATTTGAAGGAATGCATCGACTGAATGAGGAGAAGTCTTCACAATTGGAAGCACTTACAATAAGTGCTTCTGCAAGGATTCTATGTTGTTCTTATGAATGATACGCAATAATTGTTCATACAAGTGCTTCGTGTAAATAAATTAAGAGATTTTCGAGAAAAGCTGTCTGGTAATTTTTGGCTCGATCCACACATAATTTGGCGGTCAATTTCGATGTTTTATAAATATATTTCGTACCCAATGCTACTAGTTTTAATTGATTTTAATCCAGATTTAATTTGGCTTTTCACTGATTATATTATGAGAGACATAGTTTCAAATTCTCAGGAATCGACACCGATTTGTCACTCTAAGCCCAGAGTGGTTTCTATTTCAGACAAATATTTGACAATAATCTCCGTGATGAGTTTTCATATTGGCAGCATAAATTCAGGTCTTTGGCAGCCCTGAAAAATGTGTGATTTTTATACCGGCTGTTTACTTTATGTTTCAATTTAATAAATTCACATTTGTCTATGTTCCCTGCCACCAGAGTGTAATTATATTCATGCTGCTGGTATTATTGAGCTGTGTGTGTGTGTGTGTGTGGCCAAACAAACATTGAAAAATAATTGAAACTGAATGGAGGAGACAAAGGAAATGCAATAGGAAAAGCGCATGACTGAAAAGCCGCTACAACTAAATATTAAATCATAATTGAAAGCCTACAATAATCCAAACATATAATTTTCACATTAATTATGAAAACAACAAAAATGATTGCAAGTCATAAAAATGATACTGTGCGAATGGACACCACGAGCAGTAGGTATTTCTGTAGTCCAGGAATAGCAGAGAGGGAATTCAAAAAGAAAAATTATTTCTTGAAAAGAAACGACTCCAATTGCACAAGGTTTTGAACTGAAGCAATTGAAAGTTGTTGCTGATGTAATTTGAGGTGCTGAAGTCAAATATGGACTCAATTTTCTTTTAAATTGTGTCTGATTTCCGGGATATAACGTTACCTCTAAAATGAAGGAAGGTGGCAAGACATAAATTACCATAACTTGTGAACGGTTTGTTCTATTTGCCTGAATAAATATTCCGAAAATCGCAATTAAAATTAAAATCAGAGATATCGCGAAAGTTCTGGCGGTAAAATTTAAACGTTTTTGTTTTTTTTTTAAACATGAAAAATGGAAGAGGAAAAACACAAGGATGGTGCGGCAAGATATTATTGCCCTCGATTTTCGCTTTTTTTATTTCACTGAAGAGGACAAACTGTTTTCCACTTATGTTAATATTTGTCGTGCAACTGTCTGCTTTTTGGCATAACGGGATATCTCGAAAATTATAATTAATTTAAACATTAAACTGAGTACCGAACAATTATTTGTTGCTCCAGTCCAAAAGTTAACCAGGATTTGTGCGTTGGATCACTTGCTTGAAAGCCGAGTACATGGGAAAAGGGTTCTCATTGCACTTGACAATCAGTCAGTTATAAAACGCATGAGGCAAGTGAACGTATATTCCAAACTGGTGCTGGAATGTGTTCTGAAACTGAACAGATGTGCCTCGTTGAATGAGGTGACGCTGATATGGGTTAAGGGATACGTAGGCACAGCTGGGAATGAAGCAGCAGACGAACTAGCAAAAAGTGGATCTGATGTGGATTTCTGTGGACCAGAACCCAGGGTTGCCCTGGGGAATGGTCTAGTGCGAGCTAAAGTTCTTCAATGGGTAAACCACATGTAGACAGGCTAGAATGGTGCTCAAAGAGCCCCTCGGCAGGAACGCCAGCAAGGTGCTCGGATATAATAGGACTACATTAAGCTGGATCACTGCGTTAGTGACAGGACATGGAAACTTCAAGTACCATCTGGCTAAGATGAAAGTCGTAGAAGATGATACTTGCAGACTATGCCTGGAAGAGGCTGAGACAGTAGCGCACATGGTGTGTGAATGTCCAGCACTGGCTAGCACGGGCAGACACTTGTTAGATGTGAATGCCATGGCGGAACTAAGCCTTAGACAAATGCTAGCAAATACAAAAGACGCCGTGATGGGGAAGAG
Source organism: Phania funesta (assembly GCA_963932375.1). Classification (NCBI taxonomy): domain Eukaryota; kingdom Metazoa; phylum Arthropoda; class Insecta; order Diptera; family Tachinidae; genus Phania; species Phania funesta. Next base: position 86,627,515 of record OZ010654.1, on the reverse strand, counting down.
TGTCGACAGTTACCAGTCGACTGTCTGAAATCACTTTAGTCAAGAGTAAAGGCTAGGGCTAGCACGAGACTCAATTGAAAGTAAGGCGTCTGTGATTACGGATCGGTTCCCTGAAATAAATTTGAGGAGCGAAATGGGGGTCGAAAAGGGACCCAGAAAGTAAGTGGTCTGCTTCGATATCCCACCATACATTAATAATAATAACCGGGATTTGTAAACTTGCTTTATCATTGGAAATTCGTGTCGCGCCCATCTTCTTCATCTCGAAAACACCGATGGCTTGCAGAGGAGAACAAGCTAAGGTAGGGCTACGAATTAGCTAAGTCACTATAGAATACTGAACAGAGATAATCGAATTTTTAGCTGTATATAGATCACATAAATCCTATACGCAATTGGGCATAAGGCCGACGTCGGTCCAGGGGGAGGTATAAGAAGATATTTCCCACACCAAAAATAAACATTTTCTCACCCAAAAAATGTTTAAATCTTTTATAAATTCCTCGATCATAAGCGCAAGCCACACAGTATTTCATTTATCGTGGCAAAATGTAAGTGCTTACAATGAGGCGCGTTTGTGCGTCACAAAAAGTACGTACTGCTTACAAAACCTGGGTCATTTATAGCTGGGTAAGTAGTTAGTTGACTGTATTTATAAATTCACATTCGGGATAGTAACTATAGCCGCAAATATGTGCAATCATTTACACACTTGTTAAAGGTGAATGCCATGGGGGTCGTACACCTTTGACAAATCCTAACAATTGCAAGAGGAAGAAGGTCGACGGTTACCAGTCGACAGTTAGTGTTAACACGAGACTCAATGAAAGGAATCGTGAATTATAAATTGCTTGCTGCAGTTCAATTCGCGGTAAGAAAGGGGTCGAAAAGGGACCCACAAACTAAGCGGTCTGCTTCGATATCCCCCCCTACATTAAAGAGAAATAATAAAAATTTCAATAAATATCTTTAGTGTAAAAACTTTTAAAAGAAGCGAAATAACTGTGCAAACAAAACCTGTGAAATTGTAAACTAATTTGCTTGCGAACAGATGAATTGGAGCATTTCACGATTGATTGTAATCAATCTTAGACCCCGATCAAGTGCCGTGGGATGATGACTATAAACTTTGTTGGTATTCTACAACTATTCTGGCACTTTTGTCTTCTATACTCATTCCTGAATAACGATTGCTATTACATTCGATTTGCGAATTCCGTATGTGATGCTGAGAGCAAAATCTAGTTGTAGATCATAAGTTCAATAAAAATAGTCTTCCCCGCAATACGACACAGCAAAGCTGTGGAGATGATTTGCAACAATTAGCTATAATAAATAATAAAACTAACTTTTTGGATAGCCCTTAATAAATAGGTCATTTCGCGTTCTTAATGGGTCCTTCTCTATGTGCCTGCACTTCTAATAATGAAAAATTGCTTTGCTCCTCTCAATGCTCAAGGTCAAATGATGAAAAAGTTAAGGTTCCAATCAACTAGTGCATGTAAGCTTCATTGCCCAACTGCCATTACGAATTTCTTGCTAATTTTAAACAATTATTTTTCTTTAATATTTCATTCACAGCCAACTTCACTGCACGATCGATCATATAAAAAACGGCGAATTTTTAACCCACAAACAACTGTTTGAATTTTATTGGCAAAATGTCGTTATTGGTTTTTGCATTCCGATAAGCAAACGTGTGATTAAAAGCCAAACTCATCAACTGTGAACCCCGTAATTAACTAGAGAAAATTAAAACAACGTTTTTTGTTGTTGTTTTACTTCACCACAACATTTTTTTGTGTTTAATTTTTCCTACTAAACCAGGATTAAAATAAAAAGTTTTGTTCCAAACAAAACCTAAAACAAATGACATTTCTGTAAGCCTTAATTACAATTTGTATGGTTAGCGATCGATCACAGGTATGATCTTTGAAGATGAGACAAACCTAAAAAAAAGTCACCTTATGATTTTGCTCAGCAATGCTTAACCCTTTGCTAACCACAAAATGGGAAAGGCCATAATTTTCAATTTAAAAATATGGCGTAGTTGTTTTTGTAACGTTAATTGTTTTTTAATTTTTTTGCTGTTTGAAATTCAATTATTTTTTTGCCCGCATTTTGTTTTTCTTATTTTTTCGAAGATTATTCAACGAATAAAATGGTTTCATAATTGTTGTATTCGTATTTATTTATTCCACCACCAGAAAACTTATTTACTCAGTTGTTTTTTTCTCTCATTCCATTCATGGAGTTTTAAATATTTATTCCCCATGGTGTTTTAAACCATAAACAAATTATTAAGTGCCAACATTGTTGTTGCTGTTGGTTGGAGTAAAGTGGAGTGAAGTGGAGTGGAGTATGAAGTGGTTTACAACAAGACCTCTTTACCGCTACAAAACACATCATCAACACCAACCAAATGTTTCAACGGCAACATCTACAACAACTACAACGAAGACAACAACAAATTTAACACATAATAGGCGTAAATATTGTTTTATTATTGTCATTGTTGCTCTACTACAATATGAGCAGGGATTATGAAGAGATTTGATAACATTTTATATCATAACTTACGTAGTTACAGTGTGTCAGCAAAGTCTTTAGGCAATTGAAGCAAACATATTTTTTGAAGATTTTATGCGGTTGCATGAGAACTATTTATTTATTTATTAATATAATTAAATTATTAGTATAATACTGAGTGGAGGAGCTGTGGTAGCTTTGGCCTTAAGCTCATGTCATAAAACTAAACCGTCATTAATGCATTGTCTATGTGAAAATTATATTAATATAAATACTACCTAAGACACTTTTAAACCCCAATGGCTTTTAGGCGATTTCGCAAACATTGTAACACTGTTTTATATTTTACCATAAATTAAGACTAGGCTTAATACTGCGCTACATATTTGGATATAAAGACAAGTTCTCTCTGTGTAGCAAAGGAAATGCGCGCTGATTAGCAAAGAGGTGGTCCATGTTTTGTGTCCCATGTGACATCACAATAATAATAAAGCTTTATTTAAGGCGAACTACAGCGTCCATTAGTCTAAAGATGCCAAGGTATAGAATCACGTTTTATTAATTGAACCGTTTATTTTCAAATTGGCTTAAGTCACTTTTTCCAAAAAAAAAATCAAGTGAATTTACAAATTTCTACTAAAATGTTGAGACCGAATGAGATTTTGTTCGAGCGAAGTCTTGCTACTACAAATGCGTTCATTTTGAAAATGACATAAGTCGTTTTACTAAGGAAACTAACTATTTGCGGGGCTTAGTAAAAAAGATATAAAATTAATACTTTATTAAAATCAAGATTAGTTTGTGTCTAAAGCAGTGTTTTAAATTATATTTAGTATTTAAAAGAAAATGACTATTAAAACAAAAAAATCTTAAATCAACCTTTATATATAAATTTTTACTATTATATATAAAAAATTCATCAAATTCTTAAATCACTGTCAAAGCAAAGCTTAACTTCAGAAAACGCATCGCACCACATTATTAAAAGTCAGTAGTTTGTCTAGGCTATTAATACTGTCAGTCACTATACTGTGATAAAAAATGGAAATAAGTATCGTGTAATAAAACTTACAGATGCAACTTCTCAAAAGATAGCATCAATAGTTTAAAACATGTTAAAATGCCAACCCTTAAATATCTCAATTTGCAGAACAAATTGACTTATGCCACTTTCCAAATAAACTTTTGTCTGCTATCTCCACTTTTCCTTTTTTTTTCATTATCGTATCTCATAAATAACTCTCCCCACCTACTCTTCTGACGTTTGGCTTTTGATTCGGAAAGAGAAGCAAATCTTTAAGGACTTGGAATGTTCTATCTCCGATCCTTAGTTATGCCATATGAATGAAAATTTCGGGAATTTCAACGGGTATTTCTGCTTGAAACACACAATTTTAAATTTTAGAAATTCATACAATTCTTCTCAGGGACCGAGAACTTTATTCTTGCAGCTGTGATCGGAATTAAATTCGAATCGAAAACTCTTGTAACAAACTTGAAGAGAAAATATGAATTAAACAAGAGATACAAAATTAACTGCGCACGATGTCAAACGTCAACCTTCGCTTGAATTCTTGTAAAAAAAAACTGATCTGCAGCCCTCTAATAAATTGTTTTATGAAGTTATTTTTTTATTTAGTGCGTAAATGAATAAATAAATTCATAAAGAGGGCTTACGCAATCCAGTTTATTTGCGATGAGAATTCAGTTAACTTTGGACATTTCTTATAGAAATTAATAAAACATTCACTTCTGACACTGCTGCCAGATTGAAGGATTTATACTCGTTTTGACGAGTTTTGAACTCGAAAATTACCTTCTGACGATTTCTCGATTTTTGCCTCAAATTGAAAAATTTTTCAAAAGATAAATTCAACACTAATTTTCACATATTTTGCGTTCTTAATTGATCTTTTGGGACAGTTTTGAAAGCGAACCTTGCTAGTAGCACAACTTGATTTACCACGCATTTATAGTCAGTGCGTGATCTAAATAGCTACGCAATGCCACCAATAATTTTTACTTTAATTTGATGTAAAACCCAGAATATTATTATTCTTTTCTTTATACTAGATTTTTTCATTGTTCAGATATATTTAATACCTTAAAGACTGGTGCAAATTATTAACAAACGATCCGCCGGAAAGGTATACTACTTTGTTTTACCGCCATTTTGGTAAATATTAGTCTTGACAGTTCATATTGGCAATCGTAAAGTAGAGACATGGCAAATTTACTATGGAAAAATATTCGGTAAACCAACCTGTTTTAATCGTTAAAACATTTTATCAAAATCAATCATCGATTACTGTGACGATGAGAAAGTTACGTGAAATTGTTGGGAGAAACAAAGTTAATAATTTCGAAGAAAGAGGGACTGTAGCTAATAGTCCCAAGCATGGACCACAACGTACTGCAAGATCGGCTGAAAACATTACTGCTGTTCAAGAAAGTGTTCAAAATAATCCATCAATCTCAATTCGACACCGTGCTCAGGAGCTTCTCGGTCTTCAAAGAACAACTTTGGCCACAATTTTGCACAAAGATTTGCATTTGTTTCCATTTAAGATTCAGTTGACACAAGAGCTTCTTCCAGAAGACCATTTACGCCGCCGTACAGATGCCAATAGGATGCTACAGCGGAAAAGCAAGGTTTATGCAAACAAACCAGAAACGCTGGAGCCACTCAAACAAAATAGTCGTGATAAAATTAATAAAATACCGCGTGAAATGTGTGACATATTGTATTCCATACATAATTGCCTACATTAAATAAAACAGTTATCAAAATGCGATCCATTCTCTTTTATTTAATCAAAAATTATAAACAAACAACCTTCCCGGCGGACACCCTGTATATCAATATTTTGCTCTAATAATTAAGTCTAGCATTAGGGATAGACTAACTCACTCTATTACCAAGGAACTACTACATTAGAAGCTCTAGTATTGTGACTTTATTTCATAGAAATTAAATTATTATATTCGAAAAGTACTCTGATCCTCAACTGACGATTTTGTGGCGATTTAATAAAGATTTTACAACTTTCGAACCATTTCATCTGGCAGCAATGTCTCTTGATACTGGGGAAAATAAAAAATCGGTCAAGAGAATTCCAAAAATAAATAAAGCTTGTTGAATAAATGTCCATTTTAGAGGAAGTATGACGATACCAATTTGAATAGGGCTTAAAATAAACCAATTTGATATGAACAAGGGAAAATCGATGGAAATAGACATACGTGGGTGGTCATTATAATAAAAAATTCCATATTTCTTACACAACCCCATTTTTTGTTATTTTGGTCAAATGATTTCCCGACACACTGTACTCAAAGAATCTCTCACACTCATTACAGTTTCAAAGGAAGGTAGTTGAACTTTACAATTATGAAGTTTTTCAAAATTCTCTAACTTTCACTAAAAGCACCCTGATAAAAGCGCTTTAACAAATGATGATAATGACAAAGAGTGTTTCCACATTGGAGTGCATCCATCACATTAAGCCCCGCTGAGCGCTGAGGTTGTTAATGAGCGCTGAGGAATCTTTTAATCTTTCCTTGAGGGTTGTTTTGATTTTTTTTCTCTCTATTTTTTAATAAAACATTTATTGTGGTTGTAAAACATGTATGACAAATGGTTGAAGCATGATTGTGGTTAATTAAGAACCCAAAAAATAAAAAATAAAAATGGGGGAAAATATAAGCGAATAACAATTAGTTTGGAAGAGTTAATTGAAAGAACTTCCAAATTTCATTACAAGAGTTTCTCTGAGTGTAACAGAGCAATACAGGGTGTCATGTAATTTAGCACAATGCTTTTCCATACAAAAAAAATATAAAAAAAATTAAGTGGATAAGCACCCGCTTTAAAACATCTAGCTGTGAATTTAGAGTACAGTAAAAGCTCCCATAACCGGACACGTACCATAACGCTGTTTTTGTCCTGTTATGATAGATGTCCGCTTATAAGAGATGGACACATTTTCTTTCTACTTTAAATTAATTTATTGTATAATATTAAATTTTATTAAAGGGGAAACGTGCTTCCACACGGTTTTATTCTATTTGTCAGTCACCTCTGGGAAAATGTTTAAAACGGGAAATTTAGTCCCTTAAAAGAATTTATGAAATCAGGTTAACTACATTGACCTTGCCTTCAGAGCAGTCAGACTCCCTTCTCTCCACAACAACGCTTAATTTCAATATTTCAATACACTCATCATACGTCAAACTCATTTTACACTTCTTGTAAATTTGCATAGGTTGCAATCAGAGTTGATAAAAAGAGGAACTACTAATTTAATACAACTCTTGTCTGCTTATGAGAGATGAACACAATTTTTTAAAATTAAGAGTCCGCGTCGGGGTATTGGAGAAGCACCCAGTTATAAGAATTCAACTTGTATAGAAATAATTATGAAAAACACGGATCGACGAAATTTTTCCGGTTTCGGAAGCTGTTCTTTAAGGGGGCTTTCATATATTTTTGATGGCATAAAGTTTTTTTAAATTGGAGAGGTTGGAGAGGAAATAGCCAATTTTTCATTCCTCTGAAACGAAGGACACCCAATTAAAAACATGGAATTGTTTAAAATAATTAATTTTACTTTTTTCGTGTTGAAGACATATTTCCACCATGGGGTGGCCAGATGATATTGATAGTTTTTCCATCCGTTATATATCAAAAGCTATCAAAATATTCTGTTCGGTTTTCCATTTCATCGTCGATTCATTTCACGCCTGCCGAAAGTGCGAAAATGATAAAAAAAATATTAACGAAATTTTGTCTCACTTCACGTGAACTTCGTCGTGAGTTCGGCAGGCAATTCGTCGCACCGTGAAAACTTAATTTAAATTCAAGCAAGCATTTTTTTTAAAGAGATTTATACAAAAGGAAATTCGATATTGTCTAATGTTCGGAGCTCGTTTGGAAAGAATTTCCTTTCTAGTCTTCCCTCTTCCTTTCATTCTCTTCTCTCTGTAGTAAAAACGAACTTAAGGCTTTAAAATTTCAGATTATTTACACATTGCGATAAGGAACATGAACACATTAAATTTTTTTATTAAAATCACTTTTTTGTATTTAGCAAGTGATTCAGGAGACCAGTGTCCCCAACGGAGCAGAGGTAACCGAAATTTGCCTTGAAATTAGGGTGCTTTAATTAATTACTAAAATAAAAATCATTCGAAAGCCGTCGGAGGGGCACTTCAAGATTCACAAAAAAACCCCCCGATTAACCACGATAACAATAAACACTGACATGCGGTTGTCTTTCAGGAGCGAAAAATTCTAAGCAGCTAAACTTACCCGAACTAGGACGATCACTATAACGGGTGCAATAAACCCAAGCTGGCCAAACTATAGGGCCACTCCCTGTGCCTGTTGCCGATGTGGATGTAGCCGTTGCTGTTGTCTCCTCCGCTTTACTTGAATTTTTATTTGCCTCACTCCCAGCACTTGAGCCATTTTCCAGTGTTGCACAGAACCCCGGTGACAAGGTGGGTGTCTGAGATGGTGATGATTTAATTAAATCGGCTGTGCCATTAGCACTGCTGTAGCTACTGCTGACAGCCGTACTACTCGAATCATTGCTATTCGTGCATATGGTAGCCAAAGAGGAGGAAAACGTTTGGGTTGAAGGTGAAATGTTGTGATTTAAGGTTTGACTTGAATGTTCTAGTGAGTCGATTAAAATGTTTGCGCTGGCAGCAGGCAGGGCGGACGATGTGGTGTTATGCTTGTGCCTATGGGAGTGAGATTTGTGTTGGCTGGTTTTCCTTAACTGAGGCGGTGAATCCAAACTATTCGTGCGACCAAAGTCCGCTTTAAGTATATTGTCTATGCTAAATTTTAAAGCTCTTTCGTGCAGGTTATCATTATTGTCATTTAGCAGACCGGGCAAATGAGCCTGCATTTGGGTCTGCAATTGATTGAGAGTGGACATCATGTGTTGGGTGGTATTTGGCATCGACGGTAGATGTTGCGTGCTAAGATCAGTTAATTTGGCCAAGGTGTCATTGTTAAGGTTGTAGGGGTGTTGATGAAGAGCTTGATGTGGCTGTGGTTGCAGAAGCATATGATGAGTGTGGTGAGCATGATTTAAAGGTTTATGATTCTGTTGGGCAGCCGCTGACAAGGCAGCTGCGGCCGCAGCACTAAGTTGGCCTATTTTGGCCAAAGGATTAAAATGATTCACTAGGTTGGGAGTAGAGCTTAACTGAGGCGTTTGCTGCAAATGCGGCAAGTTATTGGAACGCAGTGAAAAGGCACTGGCCCGGGCGGCAGCCATCAACTGCATTTGATGTTTCATTAATTCTTCAGCATAAAGATGAGACTTTCGTAGAAACTCCTCTTGAAAAGGTGAAATATTTACTGCCGTAGCTGCGGCATTTGTTTGTAAAGCAAAAGGCACAGGAAATCTTAAGGTATTGGCCAAGGCAAAGGGATTAATGCCTGTCTCTTGCGAAGACACTGAAGGTGAATGTTGCATTTCCTCAGTGGATGAGCTTGAATGTGTATCACTTATATCTAAAACTTCCTCCTCCTCTGTCATTCTAGTGTGCCGATTTTCATTGGGATTTTCTTTGCCCACCGAAAGTTCACTGCATAAACTTATGTTATCATCCGCCTCCTCCTGGCCCGTTGAGTGCTGTGCCAAGTGTGCGGCTTCCTCAACTTCATCCTCCTCATCGCTTACTATGCGTACTAGATCTTCACTATCGTCTGGCGAATTATTTGACAACTCAGCGGTGATGTCAGACATATTTTTACCGTTAATATACGCACTAAATAAAATGGGCTGTTTATGCTTTAAACTTAAATTCGAAGCACACTTTTGCAACGCCAGACTAAAGTCCGGGTGCATGTTATGGCATTTAAGTATAAGTACAAATGAAAACAACACTAACACACTTCGTTAATATTTTGTTAAATAACTTTTTTTCTAAAAAGTTTCGTTTCAATTATTTATTAATTTTTATGCAACACAAAAAAAGTTTAAGTTTCAAATAGCCGTCGGCAATTTAACTTCTTCATTGTGGTTGCGCTTGATGTTAACGCAATATAAGAAACCGTTATTTACGCAATCAAGCGATTAAAATTCATCGATTTGATTGATTTTTTAGCTACTTTGGCTCATTTAAGTCGAATATTTTTTTTTGCACACACAACAATTTTTCAGCAACACTTTCAAGCCAAGGATCTAATACCAATAACAATAATTTTATTATCTTTGCTTGGCAAAAACCCACAAAAAATATGTAACTAAATAAACCAACAACTGCTAAATTATTACACATGCACAAGCATGCACATACAACGCTACCGACAACAACAACATTTAGCCAGTTGTTAGCTTAACAGCAAATCGTTGTTGTAACATTATGTACATACATACATATGTATATGAAGAGCTAATGCGGTTACGGTGTAAGCAATAAAAAATAACAACAAAAGCAAGCTATAATAGACGCGCAGTATAGCCGCTTTACGGTTATAACAACTCAGAACGCGTTAGGTAACTGAAGAGCGTAAGTATATATTAAAAGCATACAATACATTTCAAATGTTGCGAACGTTAATGTGTACGCCAGCGCCGAACGTTGACGTCAAATGGGTGTGCTTATTAGGTAAAACTTAACATGTTGGACTACATTATATTTTGTTTATTTTTTTATTATTTACGGGATTTTTCTCCTTGCACTGCTAGAAAGAGATGACTATACAAATATGTTAAGAAAAAAATAAACGAAAAACAATAAGAACAACAAAAGCAAATACCCTTAAGTAAATGTAGTATTGGGTGCGTGTGTGTGCCTCAAAAGAGGGAGCCAAATTCATTTGTACTCTGTGTTCTCATTCTCTCTTACGGTAATTTTAAAAATAAAAAGCTCTCTCTCTCTCGCTCTTTCACTCTTGCTCTTATTAATTCCTGTTTTAGTTTATCTTTTCAAGTGCTTGAATTTATTTCCCATAACGAATTCCTTTTCACTTCCTTTATTACTGCTTTGTTTGGTCATGTATGCTCTATTATTTACTCTCCTTTTTTCCTTTATTATTACTGTTTTTATTAAGAGTTTTTGTTGTTGGTGTTGTTGTTGTCATTATCATCATCAACGTCGTCGGCATAGTCGTCATCATCATCAGCACTGTTGTTTTGAAATTTCATTTAGGAACGATTGCTTGTGTACAACAACATAATGTTATTAACGTTATACATATGTTGGCAGAGAGTCTTCGTGTGAGTTTGTGTGTAAGTTGTTACTGCTGTCAGTTGAGGTTATATGCAGTGCTCATCTGCTTTATATATAGTACGTACCTATTTGTTAATTAAGTGCAACTCCACGACATTTGAGCTTAAAACTTTAAATGAGTTGGATATTGTTCATTTATTTAGCTTTGCTTTAATTTCTCTTTTGTGTTTTGCAATTGTGTTAATTTTTGTTGTTGTTCCCTTTGTTCACTCGTTCTATTATATACAATGTTGTTATTGTAGCCTTTGTGCTTTACTACTCTACCGTGGTGTCTGTATTTATCTTGGCTGTTAGCTGCCATGTCCTCTTTAGTGTTTGTATAATTTTTGAAAATTTATTTTCTGTATTAATGGCTTTGGGTGCTTTGGTTGGAAGTACTTGTGCTTGAAAGGGTGAGCCAATTAGCGCAGAGTTTTGTACGAAATGTCTTTATGACTACCTATAACTTGCTTGTATTTGTATAATTCACAATCAATGCAACAATTTGAAATACTCAAAATGTTGAGTTAGATTAAAAATTTTATTGTATAGAAATTTATTATTTGAGTGAAGATACTTATCGATCTGAAATTTTTAATACTAACTTAACTTCTTCACTTTTCTAATATTATCATATCAATAACAAATATTTTTCGTTCTTAATCGAACGAATAAAAAACGAACTTGAGCCATAATAAATTACGTACCTAATTATTGTAAAATAATACAAGATTTACGACAATTTAAATACTTGTGTTTTTTTTTGGAAAATAAGATATAAAGCTCTTCTTTGTATACAGTCCAACAATTATTCGCGAATATTGAATCGAAAACCGAGCAACACTCCTTCCATTATGGTATGTTAACACATGCACCATAATTAACTCAATTAAATTTTAAATTGAGTAACAGAATTTGATGTTCACACATATTCAATTTAGCGTAATCAATTAGCATTTAATAGCTGACCCGAGAATGATTTTTGGAAGAGCCTGTAATCATGTTTTTACGTGCTAAATTATCAATTACCACCATAATATGAAGGCGATAGCTAAATTGCTAACAATAAGATTTGTTAACCCTTTTATATAATCGTGGTAATATTGTTGTAAGTTGTCGGGTCTAGTTTGTGGCCTATTACAGAGTTGCATTGTGAAATTGATTCAATTTATGGTGTTATTAAGTACTAACTGTTCAATTTAATAATACTTGTATGGCAAATTGTGCTCAATTAACGTGTTAATTGCGTACATCTGCTAATTAAGCACTTAAGTCGCATGTGTGAACATATTATTAGGTGCCATTTAAAGCGATCAATAAAATATATGTTGTTGTACCTATTCCCTCAGCTCATTTATAACTTGGCATAGAACCGCAATAGCAATATTGTAAACAGACTGAGATATGAAGAGAAAATATCGGTATAGATATAAGAGATAAGCTTAAAAGCACTTAAATAAAAAAATATTTTATATGCACTAAGTGGCACTACAACAAAATAAATACACAAACAAATTAATTGAAAATGCAAAGTAGTGTTTTCTGCAGCGTAAAGGTCCTCTTAACAGGGGTTAAATCCAATCAGGAAGAGTGCTTTCAATACAAGCGCAGTATGACTACAAAGTTTCAAAGATTGATATAGAATCAGCGTTTTAAAAATGTATGAAGAGAAGCTTACCGCTGATAGATCTGCCGCCGACCCATTTTGACTTTGAGAAGTGCGAATCTTTAATGCGGCCGACTCAAAATTTTTTGAAAAATGATGACCGAAAAACCCCGAAAGCAAAATAAGTTTTTTGGGATGCACTCGTGCCACTGGATTTCATTAACGCAAGAAAATAAGTTTTTTGAATAGAGTGAACAGGCCTTGCACGAATTAGTTCACTTTATCCAGAGTACATTGTATCTGGAGTTTGAAAATTGTTGTTTGCGCCGCAAATTCACTCTATGTAGCGCAGAAGAGACCTGAAATTTTCGATAATAAATTAAAGAAAAATAATAATATAATGAAGGAATGATTTTCTAAATTTGTGGTTATAAAGTAACTTAAATTTCTCTAAAACGGGCAGTATTAAGGATTTGGTTTCCATTTTTAAAAATGATTCAAACATTTTTTGAGTTTTAATTTTTTGAATTTTTTAGTTTTTACACTGTCACTTTCTATTAAATTTACACAGAATTGCCATGAAAAACGCTAAAAACCGTCAACTAAATCAATGTTATAGCTAAAAAAAAAATCATTCAGCGGTTTTTTACATCTACTTCAAAGCTCTAGATCTAACGGGAAAACCGGCGTTTTGGCAACACTGCCTGACTGTCAAATTTCCATCCATATTTTTTATCAGATTCCTAATATATTTTTCTTAACTTTTTGTTATATTAATTTTGGCTGGTTTTGGAGAGTTAAATTTCCCTTTTTCAACAACCCCCACTTCCCCCTCTGGGTCGCCGCCTGCTCACAATAATACTAACTCATCTTATTCGATTATTTGACAAGTCGTTTTTTTTCAATCTAATTTAGCAACATAGTTTTATTCTGCAAATTCGCATTGAAACATCTAAGTTGACATAAATAATCAATTTGTGTTTTTGATTTGACTTGAGTCTTTTTAAATTATATTTTATTTATAGTAAATATATTAATGGGTCATTATTTCAAGCATATTCCCGATTCTTGAAAGCATTGAAATGTAGTAAAAAAAAGGTGGCAACTAAGAACACGCTTGATGTTAATCCTTTTGCTGTTATTACAATGTGGCTGGGAGTGGACACACTCGAAACCCAAAACTGACAAAGTTATGATTACTTAATTATTTTCAAATTTAACTATCTTTCAAGAGAAACTGCTGTATGGGCCACCCTTTCATCAAACACTTACTATCATGTCCATGTACGCATAAATACACAGATACGCAAAGTATTTTTTAAATTGGTTTGCAAAAGTGTGTGTGTACATGTGTGTGTGTGTGTAGCAATTTCTACCTTTTAATTTAGCACCAAATGATAAAAGCTCCAAGAAGCAGAAGTTTGCTGTCTTGCCCAGTAAAACATTTCTAGTTTTAAGGCAGGTCCGTAGGGCAAGAGTTATAAAAATAATGGAAAACTTATTAACTTTTTGTAAGTTCAATAAATTTGCACACATCTATTCTACCATACTCGTATATTAAAAAATAGTTTTAGTGTTTTTTTAATGGAATCGGTGACGAACCCTTTATTTGCAAAACCTTTATTAATATTTATAAAATCGTTTGTTGATCCTTTTTTTGTAACAAAAAAGTTGATTGTATTGACGAAAACGATAATTAATATGACATATCGGCCATTGATTAACGTCAGCACTTGACCTACGACCTTATCCGAAGTTGGTCTTAGCACCGGGTGTGTTAAAAACCACCAAGGCCCCTATACTCACTTATATAGGCGGCAAGGGAAGATCATGGCATGCTTGGAGCCTGGTTCGCACCTCTCATAGAGGAATTTGCTGCTACCCATTCTCCTGGGTCTTCCGGCGATTTGGTTATAAATCACAGCCACCCCGTGAACTCCCGAAGGAGACTCGCCAACAACCAGCCTAGGACTTGCTATTGGTTCCCATGGTACTAGTGTTTATATCGTTGCTAGTCGTACATAAACACTCCTACCTTCTTCCAGTTTCAGAAGCCAGGCGAGACTCGGAGACTGGTTCCCCCATCTCCCCCGGTAGCAATACATCAAAGTGGTGGGATCATGAAGAAGTTATGCCCCCAGGAGCATATTAATATGACAATGGATATGTTGTAGTTTTGTCGCCCCCCCCATTTTCTTTTTACCATTCCACGCCCTTGTTTTCAAATATGCCGAGTGGTCTTTATTGCATCTGCAGTAATCAACGTTTTGATTAAGCATTTAAAAAATAAAACTACCACTGCAAAATACACACTCGTTCGAACTTGTAAATTTGTTTAATAATATCTGCAGCGTCTATTGTCCATTTTGCCTCATTCGTTTTCCCTCTCACTCTTGTGCAAGTATTTTGGTAGATACACATGTATGTGTTTGTATGTATGGGTGAAGAGTTTATTAGTTTAAATAGTTTTAGTTTTTCATAATTCTTCTTTTTTTTTTGCTTTTGTGTTGTTGCATCAAAAGATTTGAAAAAGAATCTTATGATTTGACTTTTATTACAATTGTAGTGATTCTCTAATTGATTGTTGTTAATATAAATTCAGAGAGTATGCAGACGTATAGGTACATATGTATCTATGTATGTATGCATGTGTATGTATATAACTCATATGAAAAGTATTTAGGATTTTAGATGCTTCCAATGGTCATTTTATTTTCAAAAGATTAAAAATATTTATGTCTTTAGATTTGATTCAGCCCATAATTTATAAATTTCTGTTTTATTTTATCTTTGCACAGGGGCTTAGTTTTAACAAATTGTTTGGATAGAAATTTTCTTTTAATTTATTGCTTACAAAACTCGTTTGATTACGCTACACTACTCTGAGTTCGTTGAAGATAGATTTAAAAACACCTTCCAGAAAATTAAGTTGGAAGTCCTTTACAAGGAACTAGAAACGTTTGGGTTTAATAAAATTAATTTGTAACCATTAAAAAATCGACAATAGGATTTAAAGTTTGTACAATTTTGGGTGTAGAAGTTTTAGAACTAAGTAAAGTGTTTTGACTTAAGTGATTAGCGCATTTAAATAGTTAATGGCGCTTTCGTTTCTTAATTAAAATGTTGCCTTGTTAGAGGGCACATGCTTAACACCTACTTATTGTTGACCTTCGCCTTTGTAAAGGGTAAAATCTAAAAAAAAACACCACCTTTTGTGGTCGCAAACATATTTCGGTTATAAAAAAAGGCAAAAAGTGTTACATTTTTCTAGAAAAGAAAACATCATAATAATTTCCCATCTCTGATTCTCCGCCATTACACTACGTCTTAACTAGTCACAAATTTGTTTACACATGAAGAGAGCATCGGCAGAATAACGAAAAGCAATTTTGGTCGTGGTCTTCTGTGTGGAGAATACGTGTAGCTGTTTCTGTAGAATTTGAGCATAATTTTCTCAGCAGAGTTTATGCACTGGTTTTTACAGACGAGCGCTTACACAAATATTTTTAATTTTGCCTGCATATATTTTGTCTGTATGATGGCAGAACAGCGTTGTGCGAACAACTGGTCAGACAACTGTATTTGAACACCAACAGACCATCAACAGCAACTGTCCTCGCTAGCCATATTCCTGTGCGAATATCGAAATGTCGTCCAGTCGTTGTAAGTTTTCCATCCAGTGTCCATTCAGGTAGAAGAAAATAGCGTTAGTGCCTGTAGACATAGAAATGGACACCAAAAGGGGCACAGTATTTGCGGCGATATGAAGTTATCCTGCTACTTTTGAAACAATCCTATCGTCGATAGTTCGGAGCGACAAACGAAGCAACCCCATATAGATCTGGCGTTCATTTTCCAATGATGAAAGATTATTGCCTCTTGCTGCACTTTACTTAAACGTTTAATGTACAGGGTGTCCGCGGGGAAGTTATACTACTTTGTTTGTTTATAATTTTTGATTAAATGAAAGAGAATGGATCGTATATTGATAAATATTTTATTTAATGCCGGCAATTATGTATGGAATACAATATCAGATAAATGTCCGCCTCAGCCTCACAAATGCGAGCCCTTTTGAACACATTTTTCATTACATTCTCACACATTTCACGCGGTATTTCATTAATTTCATCACGTATTTTTTGTTTGAGATGCTCCAGCGTTTTTGGTTTGTTTTCAAATATCCCCACAAAAGGAAGTCCGGAGCACTCAAATCAAGCGACCGTTGAGGCCAATCAACATCACCATTCCTTGAAATAACTTGTTGCGGAAAGATGCCTCGCAGTAATTCCATTGTAATCCTGGCTGTATGCGATGTGGCACCGTCTTGTTGGAACTACATGTTAGTCAAGCCCACAGCATGCAGTTGTGGCGTTAAAAAGTTTTCAATCATATCACGATATCGCTCCCTCCCCATTGACAGTTACCGTTACGCCGTTTTCAGACTGACACTTTTAATGGATGCAAAGGTGACTGATGAATAATTTGAGGGTTTTCCATTGCCCTGAACCGACTATTCTGTTTATTCACATATCCATTCAAATGAAAATGTGTCTCGTCATTCATTATGATTTTTTCATGAAAATCGGGGTTGTCATGGGCGAGCTGTAGCATCCTATTGGCATATGTACGGCTGCGTAGATGGTCTTCTGGAAGAAGCTCTTGTGTCAACTGAATCTTAAATGGAAACAAATGCAAATCTTGTGTGCAAAATTGTGGCCAAAGTTGTTCTTTGAAGATCGAGAAGCTCCAGAGCACGGTATCGAATTGAAGTTGATGGATTGTTTTGAACACTTTCTTGAACAGCAGTAATATTTTCAGCCGATCTTGCAGTTCGTTGTGGTCCATGCTTGGGCCTATCAGCTACTGTCCCTCTTTCTTCGAAATCATTAACTTTGTTTCTCCCAACAATTTCACGTAACTTTCTCATCGTCACAGTAATCGATGATTGATTTAGATCAAATGTTTTAACGATTAAAACACGTTCGTTTCCCGAATATTTTTCCAGAATAAATTTGCTGCGTCTCTACTTCACGACTTCCAAATATGAACTGTCAAGACTAATGTTTTCCGAAATGGCGGCAAAACAAAGTAGTATACCTGACACCCTGTAGTTCCTCGATGTCAATCCGATTCTTCAAATTTACAATGTCTCAATAATGGGATTTTCCTTTCCGAATGATTAAAAATAAACTTTTTCTCTTACAAAAGATTTAAGAAATTTAAAAATTTTTAGTTGCGGCATTGATCCTACACCCGCCATCCACATTGGAGTGATTTCTATTTATTCGATTCAGAAAGATGTGACGCTCTGGCACCTGGTTGGATGGCAGCTTTCAGGAACCTGATAACGCCACGGATTTTATTAATTATTTCTTTTAGTTGCTCAATTTAAATATAGTTAAACGACTGCTTCTCGTGATCTTCTGCGCTCACTAGCCGGTCTATGGAAAACTGTCATAAGTACGCTTGTTTTTCTTCACATTAATTAACTGTTCAATTTTGTTTTTTATGAACTGAGTGTAAGAAAAAAAATTAACGGGCACCACATTCAAGTGGAGTGAAGTGAAGTGCAGGGGAGTAAAGTGAACTACGAGTCTTTTATCTTTTCAATTTATCTAAGATTTTATGTTGCCGATAAGTTATACAAGTAAATTTTTTTAGCTAAAGTATTTAAAAAAAATTGATTGATTGAATGATTAGCAAATATTTGAGCCTCAATGTAAAAAGCGAATGTGCGAACACAAAATCAAATCAAAATCAGCCAACACACACACACACGCATTTGTTAGGGATGTGATGAGGCTGATAATGCCTAGTGCTGCAGTGTTGCCAAGACGTAGTCGCTAAATTGAGTATTAATTGAAAATCAACAACAAATAAATAAAATGAAACTTAATTAAAATAAGCGCTAACGATTTCAGTCTTAACGCGTGCAATAAATTAACGTGTAAATATTGTTAAAATTTCAATTCACTCATGGCCGTTAAATAATTAACACCCCAGAACAGAAAGAAGAAAAAAAAAACACCTCAATAGCAAATTTCAAAATAAAAATAACAAGACTTCAACACTCAGATGTTAATCAACTGGCTAAAAACAGCAGGCCAACTGAAACCAAACGAAATGTTCGTGAGGCTGGCAGAAGCAAAAAAAAAAAGAAGAAAAAAATTGAAACTGAAACCAACAAATAAATGTTTAAATAAACACTGAGGCAATCAATAAGCAGCAGTAAATATTTTGAGTATAAAGTTAACAAACTTGGAAGTAAAGTCATGTAACAACATCAGATAGTTCGCTCGATAGCTGCATTTATACGTTAAGAGTTGCAATATGCATGCAGCAGCTCTAACTAACAATTTGCACTGAATAAACTCCAAATTCAATTACCGAAAATATAGAAAAGTTTAAGACGAAATAAAAAACTCTATAAATTGCAAACTACTGCCAATCGATTTTTTTTTTCATTCTTCCCATCAAAAGGCGATAGCAACATTTGCCACTAACCATAACGTGGTTACTGTTGAAACGATGACAGCAACGACAATGATGCTGATGATGGCTAGTACCAGGGTGTTGATGAGAAAACGGCAGCCATAACAAGCATTTTTCTCTATTGACTTTTAAGCTACAAAGTCCAAAAAAAACACACACACACACAAAACAAGAACCAAAACCAATCTGCCCCAGTTGAGTTCAGTATGTGAGGAAAAAAAAGCCCACTTGGTCAAACAAACAAATAAATTCTTTTTGCAACAAACTGTGTTCGTTACGTGTTGGAAATTCAATCGTCACCATCATCATCATTGTCATCATACAGCAGCCAGCATTTGAAAATTATAACAACAAACAAATAAAATACTCAATGCTGGAAAACTGAATTTCCCTTTAAAAGTCAATGCAAACAATTTAAACACTAAACGCTTGAGCATGCGCAGTGTGCTGAAATAAAATTAAATTGAATCATGGCATAAGGTAGCAACAGTCTGGGTGGCCACAAAGATGTTTGAAAGAATAGGGAAGGTTTTTTTAGGGAATATTCCCAGATTTTATAAAATTTGCTTTATCCCCTCTCATGCAGGCACCGATCCGGTAAGAAGGATTGTTCCTTTCCCAGAAACAATTTAAAAACAATGATTTTTCGAAATGAAAATTTCGAAAATTTATTATTTATAAAATTTGTTCTCCCAAAAGTTCAAGCTGGTTCTCCATCTACCCTAAGTGTAGGTGTATTAGTGCTTTTCGCCATTAATGAAAAACAGACTGCCACCAAGACGACTAGTCTCAGACTGGTAAGTGTTTAGCCTCCAACCTCTTAGCAAGGTGCAAGTCCATTATCCAAATATACGCATGATGCGGTTGTACGTACATCGAGCTTACCCGTTGATATGGCCACCATCAGATATCGTCGCAAATCTTCACTAAACTTCCGCCTTTGGTCCCTGTTATGAACCCTTTGTGTATCTGAAGATCTTAAGATGCTATAAATTTTATATTATAATCCTTACAGAGATCTTTTAATCTCTTTGCATGTGCTCCTACAATCCAGGGCCCTGTCTATACAACCGCCTCCTTCACTCTGAGTTTAAAAAAATGTCTCTTAACAAAATTGTACTGGGAACCATGACGCCTGAATTTGCCCATGTAATCTTTGAGAGGAGTCCCAAATCTAGCGAAATTATTCTCGTGTACACCACCACGTGCCGGCACTCTGAAAAGCGCCAGGTGGAAATCACTCAAAAACGTTTTGTCTTTCGTCAACCCGAAACCGTTTGCAAGTGATACTAGCAGATTTCACATTAATCCTTTGTTCGTTACTAGATGCGTTTGAGCAGACTGGCCCGCTCCTGTATCTGGTTTCGCCTTCTTGACAACCTAGTTCCCTGATTCCATGCGTAATTGTTTGGTGGGCCTAATCTGAACTGGTCTGTATCCACCTGGTACCATTGCTTCTTGGGCTTGGAAACCGAATTTTGGTTAATGGCAATGGTGAGTTCAATTAGCTCGCCCTTGTGACCCGGTTCATGGTCCAACAATACTGAACTGAGAGGCCTTCATTTTGTCCTTCTAGCAGGGACAGATTTCTTGTGTTTGGCGTATCAGGCTTTTAAGGGAAATATCCCACAAATATTTCCACCATTGGGACTTCTTCCTCAGACACTACTTTCACAACGGCTTCACTCCACGGCGTTAGTTAGGAACATGGTCTCTGGTTCATTACGCCGAGGTTTTGCCTTTGCAATTGAACAAGAACCAACCTGGCTCAAACGTACAGCTTGCAAATCACCCTTCCTAAACTGAAAAGACCCCCACCAACGTCCCCATAGGTGGGCTTATTTGATCGAGTGATCTCTGCATTCGTAGAAACGCTCAGACATTTGGCACTTGTTGTTCCGATCTGTTGTAGCATATATAGTCCCTCTTGGAGGGTTGATTCATCTGATCGCTTTCTCTTTTTGGGGCTTTTAAAGTTTCGCAATCGACTTTTGACAATTCATTACGGCTTCTTTTGCTTCCAGACTTTGTGCCAAGTGGAGTTTTATGACACCGCAAAGTTTTATTTTAACACTCTCGCTCTTTAGCGTTGTGGTGGCTTGCGAGTTTTGCTCCGACTTAAGTATCGCATCCTTTTCTTGTTTTAGTAACGGCTGCCGAGTCCGGGCAAGCATCCTCAATATAGAGGTGATGTAAATTTTTATGTCGTCTGTGGTAGGATTTTGGGAGAGTGTTAAGTTTCCGCTTAGGTCCATTGGAATTTATTCTGATTTGTGTCCATCTGAAAATATAATTGGAACTGCTAAAGGATACGGGGCTATTTAATGTCCTGCTACCAATAGGTTCTTCGTGGACAGCTTGCGTTGATATGAAAGGTCCTATTGATCACGCAGCATAATATTGCCGCGATTTGGGTCGAAACCACAGCCACCAAACCACATTCCGGAGCCTACTGGTTCCCGTGGTACCAGTCGTTAGTTAGTGGTGGAACCTCGAAATTTTTCTACTTCCAGTTTTAAGCCCAAAATAAGCCACGGGAACAGGTTCCCTCATATCTCCCAGCTAGCAATACGCCAAGGTGGCGGGATCAACAAGAAGACGTGTCCCGGGGAAAGCTGTAACGTGGAGAAAGAATAGCGACAGTAGCTTCGCTCTACAAGCAAACATATGAATGAGCTAAGGAAGCCTTAATTTATTTTTAAATGCTTAAAAGGATCTGCTCTTTGGCAACTTGGCTATTTGGCATGGCATAACATTACGGATCCGTGAACAAATGGGGTTTAAAAGTTTGCTCGCAACACTGGGCATTTATTTTTACTTTTAGATGGTGCAAGAATTACTTAAACCCCAAATATGGTAAACCCCATTTAGGCATAAGAACAAAGCTCTCCTCTGAGCGGACTTTTAATATTCAAGAAGGTTTTGGGTCTTAGAAATACGAAGAAAATGCGCTGCTTACTTTCCAGCTGTTAATTCATGAATCATCCAATGCAGTTGGATAAACTGCTGCGATCAGCAATTTCCGATATAACCAAAAGCTGTTAATCCCATAAATGAGAATTTTAAACGTTCTAAAAAGCTCTCTTTTAGACATCTGGCAACTCTTTGTGGCACTAGACACCAAATTGCATTAATGCATGAATATTTTCTTTCACAGAATATTGCGTGCTGTCTAGTATTGTCGTCGATTAGAGTTGTATTGTTTCACTATTATTGTTGCTTTAGATAACGACGACGACAACAGCAACAACAACAACAACAACAAAAGCAAACACAACACATACTTGATGTTAGTTTAACACTTTTGTTGCACTTAAATGAAACGAACATACTACAGCAACCAACCATATCATAGCTTAAGGTGTTAGATCGTTTTCATAAACGTAACGAAATGAACAACTTCGCGTACAAATCGAAAATTTGAAAAAAATAATAAAAGCAACCAACAAAGAAACAAACTGAAGAAAAAAACACTAAAAAGCCAGTTAAAAAGACTATTTGAGTTTTGTGCAACAAAATTGGCTGTTTAATAGAAGAGTTGAACTGAAGGGGGGTGGGCGGAGGGGGCTACAAAAGTCATGAAGTGAAAAGTGCAATGCAATTCAATTCGTTTTGATTTTAATTTCTGAGTGTGTGAGTGTGTGTGTGTGTGTGTGTGTGTGTGTGTGAATGCACAAATTACCCATATTATTTACAAAAACCAACAGCAGGAGGAAGATGCAGAAAAATTGTTATTGGAGTGCGAGTGTTGTTGGTATCCGAGCTGTATATTCGTATAAGCGAATTATTGTTGCCCCGCTACAGTTTCAATGGGCATCTGCAGCATTTATTGTTAATAAAGTTTGGCAGTTGTTTATTTGTTTGTTGGCTGCTTTGCTCCACACTGTTGCTAGCAATAACGTCGTCAACAATGTCGATTTGTTGCAGTTGTTGTTGTTGTTGAAGTTCTTTTGTTGGTTTTTTGTTTTCAGGCCAATATTTTGATTCCATTTCGTGTAGTCGTTGTAAAAGCTGCTGCATCTGTTTTTTTTTCTTTTTTGTAGCAATTTCCAAAAACTCTTCACACACACACAGACACACACACACATATTTCCTTACTTACGGGAGCACATTTTGTTGTCATGTTAAGGTGTCATGTTGCATTGTTCTTAGACGAATCTTAATAATAAACATTTATATGAGATGCCTTGGTGTGTGTGTATGTATGTACGTATGTATGTATGTATGTATGTGTGTGTGTTTGTAAACATCCATAGGTGTGTTGTTTTTACGTATTATTCGCATTTATTTATTTAGGTGTTTTGATTGTTAGTCTTTCTTGTTGTTGCTGTTGTTGTTACTGCAGTTGGTGCTTGTTGGTGGTTTAAACTTTAAAGTCGTTAGGCCATGTCAGTAATTTGAGAGTTTTGCGTGCTTAAAAAATGTAGTAGTCGACTGTTGTTTCATTTTCAATAAACAAATGGTTTTGATGAAATCATTAATTCAATTAAATTTTTTTTGTTTCACTTTAAATGTTTTCATGAAAATTGTCAAGTTGGTTTGTTTATTTAGAAGTGATAGATGGATAGTTGGCTTCTTGATTGGCCCGTTTTACGGTAGAATGACCTATTAGCCTTTATGTTATTTTAAAGTTTTAATAAGGCAGAAGGAATGAATCTCTATAGATACTTCTCCTGTATGCATCGTTACTATCAACCAATAGTTCATTTAGCCACCAAACGAGGCAGTTGATTTTTCGACAGGGTGATTTGATGTAGATATTTGGAACGATTGCCCGTCCTACCTTGTTTTATGTAGCTCTAATTCTTTCACAATTAACGAGCAGTCGTTTAGTGCTTAAGAGCAACTTCTCTTAAACAACAAAGCCAGTTCTCTTTTCTTTCTAATTATTTTAATTTGAAGTACATAATCGATTCACTAATTTCAGGACTACCTGCCGTGAGCTGGATAATGATGGATCTTGCTACAATACAGTATTTGGGGACAATATAATTCTTATCCCACTGTCATTAATTGCAGCCATATATTCAGAAGGCTGTAATGCGGAGGGAGACTCGTTATAAGGCAATCTTTTTTTTTTACAAATCAAAAATGAGCTGCTGTTCTTCTTTTTACCGAAGACTTCGTAATTTGGCGAATTGCCGGGCATAATCTTAAAGTTGCTGTGAAGAAGCCCACTATAAGCTTTTGAGCTAATTACACTGGCCTGCAATGAAATCCTCCTTTAAAAGAAAATATGCGGAATAATGGGCGTGTTTCGTAGGATCGCCTTAATAAGGCTGTTACACTGTTAATTAAATAAAGGTTGGTCCATCGATTTCCATGATTTATAGCATATTTTATTCATAATGTACAGCTTTATGACGAATGGTAAAACTATACATTTTGTCCACTAAAAAGTTTTTAGGAATTTCTAAAAAGCTAATTTTTTTTTTTAAGTTTTGCATGAGAAAAAATGTTCACCATAAATTTTTGAACAAAACCGAAACTGTTGAGCCTATTAAACACGCCCATTAAAATAATTTGAAATATTTTCTAAACGATTCCGCTAAACTTATAGATCAGTGTCTTAGCGAGGCTGGTGTAAGAGGACTTAATGCCCTAGGCGCCACTCGTAAAGGGGCGCCAAGTTTTAGTTTCTTAGAAGTAGAATTCTCTTTATTTGTGCAACTGCGTATCGCTCTTGTGCAGCAATAGTGCCTTAACTCAAAATTTTCAAATTTTTCCATAGAAGTTAGACACTTTTCCATTTAACCTTGAAGGTATATGGAAAGGGAAATTTTGAGTGATAAATGGGCGAAACGACAGAAAACTTACAAAGGGAAAATATTATTACTAAATGTCCATTGTTCCTAAAAAGTAAGTAAAAAAAAAGTTTTGACTTAATACACTATTGTTGCACAAGTGCATTATATAAATTTTTTTATTGACTCCAAAAATAGATCATGTATTTGAAATCAGAGTAGCCAGATCGGGCTACCCACGGACCTTGGGTAAAATTCTGTTTTTTGGGTTTTTTAATTTTATTTTTTGGAAAAATTAGTTCGTTTGTTCTCTGATCTCTGATAGACTCCCGAATTTCAATGAATTTCCGATATTCGGTGAAATTTTGAGCTTTTACGCTTCTCGTTGAAAACTCTACAAGTTTCTTACAAGTTTTAAATTTTCGGTTTTTTTGTGAATGTAATGAAATTTCAATTGAATTTTTTGGGAAAATTACCAGTTTTGACTCTTTGTGGAAATTAAGTAGATTTGGTGAAATTTTTACAGTTTGGTGAAATTCGGTTTTTGGGTTATTTTTTGACGATATTTCTTTTTTTTCAAATTACTGGTTTAAAGCAGAATGTCTATTTTTTTTAACTTTTTGCTTAGTTTCGGTTTGTAAAATTTTTAGTTTTTGATGATTTCAAATTTTTTTTTTCTAGTTTTAATAAATTTTAGCTGAATTTTAGAATTTTTAAAAGTTTTCGAATTGTTTCTGAATTTCGGATTTGTTCTGAAATTCGTTCTTTTTATAATTTTTGATGGTAAAATTTAACATTTTTGGTGAAATTGAATTTTGTGGCAAATTTTCAAAATGTGGGGGTGCCAAAAATATGTCATGCACTGGGCGCTTTTAATGCTGGCTACGCCCACTGTCATAGATATGCTGGATAAGCTGTAAATGATTAAGTGTATGTCGTCTGGTCATAGGAGGCAGTAAAAGTTGTTACAACATATCTTAAACTATGTTGAGATATGCACCAAAGTTGAGGCAGCTACATTTTAAATTGAGTTATAGACTTTAGTGTTCACACATATGCAATTTAGTTTATACAGTTCGCATTTGACAGCTGCAAATATTTTCGTTTTGTTTGTAAAAACTTTTGTTTGTGGACTTACAAGAATGGAGTAAAATTATGCTTAAAAGAATATTTTTTAAAGAAATGAATTATTAAGCAGATAAATTTTAATTGTCCAGCTTAAGATCGTTTTTTATTATTACTGTTAATTAATACGACATTCTTATTTGAACACGTCGTCTACATTCTTTGTGTCTTTCTACTTAGTTAGTGTCCACTGTAAACATCCTCTAGTTAGCACAATAATCAAAGGCAAGTGGAATTGGTGAGATTTCTCATATTTGCCTTTTTCTTGGGTCTGAACGATGTTTAGACATTTTTTGTACTTTATTTTAGTTTATTGTTCTTTTTCTTTTGTTATCGTATGTATGTTTTGTTAGACAAGTGAAAATTATCGACATAATATGCGGGAAACAGATATTAATTTAAAAAAATTATTATTTAAAACGACTTTTCGGTAAAAATTTCATGAAATTTTGCTAACGGCCAATTTAGCTGACATTTCTATTTATTATTCTTTTCATTTTTTATTTATAGAATTTTTCTTCTTACTGAATGCACTTCATTAGAATTACATGGAAAATTATACCCAATTTATAATTAAGTTCTAATTGCTTAATTTATTAATTGAGCGCTTGTATGGTAAATTGCGTAAATTACATAATTGCGCAGTTAAGGTGTATGTCTGAACATAGCATTATGTTACTACTCCAGTCGAAAGGAACACAGAAAGAGATATCAATGCAAACGTTAACGAAGGAATAAATGCCTCCTTTTAAAGGTTCCAATACAAGATCCTTTCTAAGACACGAGAAGTTTAAGACGTCATTCTGCTGTAATAAATTTAAAGTGGTTGCCAGACTGATCTTTGTAGCGAACTACCACGGCCGTATTTTTGTCAACGATAAGAATTTTTTAACGGAATGCAAGACTTAAGCACTTTAATAACAAAGTTCCTCACATAAATTTAGAAAACTCCAGCCATTATAAATCTCTAGCTACACAATAACCCATGATAAATATTTGCTGGGCATAGGAAGTGCCACGCCCACATTTAAGTAGAGCGATTATCTGGCAAAGGCTCCCCTTATAGCTTTCAGACAATAAACTTAAATAATTTTTTTTTATAAATTGATACTTTTCCTTTTAAGTGTCACCGATGTTGTGCCACCTTGTTTGTTTGTTGTTGTTGTTTAGTCCATCAATAATATAAATATGGAATTTAATAAATAATTTTTAATTATGGTTAAATGAAGGTTAACGAAAATATCAATTATTTTTCACTGAAAAACAAAAGCAAATAAATTCGGAAAAAAATCCCGCTCTTCATAAATTGACATTCAATGTTGTAGACGAGTAATTTCCAATTAAACATAAGTTACATGTGTAGTTGTTGTTGCAGCTATGAAAAAGTCAACTGAATATCCATTTAAATGTTCAATTATCTGAATTCAATTGACAATGAGACATGATACCACAATGTGTTGTAGTCATTTAGAGCGCGTTTATCATATTCTACGATATTAAATGCTTTCTGTCGTATTTGTTTTTATTCATTTTTCCCTCATTCAGTTTTTGTGTACACGATTCATATACGAGTGCTAACCGCATTAAACCATCAACAATTACACTAACACACACACATATATGGAGAGATATACTTGTATGTGTGGATATGTATATGTTTTAACGTCTGTGGAACTGTAGCGACCGCTGGCTGGATCATAAGTCCTTTCGGCGGCATTTCGTAAATTAATTAATTCTTCAAATATTCGAATCGAAATAACTTGGCCTGCCTTCCAATTTTTCTTTGGGCTGATCAGTAAGGATGATTGTGACAGGATACAAAATTTGCTTTTAAGATTAAAGTTTATCTGTGCCGTAGGTTTGCTAATTCCTCTTTCAAGTTTGGTTTGATGACAAACCGGTTTCGGCTATGTGCCAACTTCAGTGTCATCTTTTGCATTGGGCTTTCTGGCGACCATTACCTCAGCATTTAAGTTGCTGGCAGTGGACGTTTCTGTTTCGATAAACTAAAACACCTGTTGGGGAAAATACTAAGAAAGTTCTATGATTTCAAGTTAAAGTCCATTCGTTTCAAAAGCAAATTTTGAAATACGTTTCGCATAAAAGTGTCTCAGCATCGGGTTGACAAATACTAGACCCCACTTAAAATAGAATACATGCATTTCAATAAGATCTATCGCTAAAGTAATTTTTTTTGTTAAGAGAGCTTTAAGACGGAGGTTCTGATCCTGGCTAATAGTGTTGGGAATACAGGGCCGCCAATTATGGCCGTTTACTAAAACTTTCCTCCATTTTGTGGAACTGGAATATAATCAAAAATAGCTTAAGTATGCGTTAAAAGGATAGCTACTGAGACATATGCAGCTGTACTTAAAATGTCAATCAGAAACTCCATGTGCTAATTTTTGAAATGTTTGAATGATCATTCAAAAGTATCCAGCTTAGTCCTTAGCCCGAAAATCGACTTTGATAGTAGTTTAAAATATAACTTCGGAGCAGTTCTAGCAATGAAACAGCTTTCACTAATTTCTTCATTTGCCTAAAATGAGAAGTCATAGCTGTTCTATGGTCGACTAATTATGCCATCAGATCCTCGAAGCCCATTTCATTAAAGTTCTTTCGATTTAGATTTTTGAAATGAATTTCCGTCAAGTTTGGTTTGTAGACAAACCGGTTTCGGCTATGTGCCAACTTCAGTATCACTGAAGTTCTTTCCAAAAATCTACCTCAAAATACCCTGTCGGAATATCAAATCAAGAATTATTGCGATTCCCTTAACCGCCAGAATTCATCGTAAAGTCTTTGGTCATGAACTCTATTGCCAATTGTCCACAGTATTAGATTTAAGATATGTTATGCTAAGATACCCGAAATTAAGAAGCATCGATCTTGAAATCCCACCGAAACCTGAATAGGAACAAACCCAGTTCAATAGGCCGAATCGTATTACCCGAATTAGTTATCACCAGGGCAACTTAAGCCCGAACCTGCAACTGCCGATATCAGTCCAGCGATTCGCATTTATCGTAGCTATTCTGTTGTAAGAGATTTAAATATTTGTATAAGAATTAAATATAATTAATTGAAACGATTATTGTTTACGCCCCAGAAAGGAGAACTAAAAAAAAATGTCTCTCAATTTTTCCAAATTCTCAAACACGAGTTTTTAGGAGCAAAATAAAAACATTTTCAGCCGTCAAATGCTAATTGAGAAAATTAAATTGTGTATGTGTGAACACCAAGGTCAATAAATGAATTTAAAATTTAATTGTCTCAATTAAGCTGAATGTCTGAATATAGTATAGGACTTTATTTCAGATTCCCTACAGCAAATAATTTTATTCTTAAAAATTTAATAAGTTTGTAAAAAAAAGCAGTTACAGCACCATTTGAACCAGGGCGTGGATCTCATATCGAAAACCAGCTTTTTTAAATCTGTTTTGAAACATATTTTCGAAGTAAAATAAAACAATTTTAAGATTTCCAGTTAAAAATTCTAAATTGAGATCTTGTTGGCTGAAATGCTCCTACAGTCTATTAACCGTCAAATAATACTTTTCAAATTACCCTCGTTAAAGGCCATGTGTACAATTAATAGTAACGTACAACGGATGATTACAATTTTTATGCAAACCACTACTAAATGGCTGCCGTTTAACAACCCATAATTAGTTGATTTCACTAAACAAACAATAAACGCAATAAACAAAACGATTTCAATTCAATTCAATATCAAAAAAATAAATAAATGGACGATTGAATAAATAAACGAGTGAGTGAGTGAGTGAGTGGATGGATGACATGGATGGTTTTGTGGAGTTAAGTGGAATATAGTGTTTACTCGTTTGCTACAATAAATTTCCATTCAATTCACAATTCTGGACAACACATTTAAGACACACTCATCCTGTCAACTGTTGTCAGAGCGGCCATGCAACAGCGTCAAAGCAAAGCAGCAGCAAAGCAATTCATACAGCTTAAACAAATATTGTGCCATAGTGCAAATGTGTTATAAAGTCTAGGACCAAATGAAAGGGATGTGTATGTGTGTGTGTGTCTGAACTTCAAACTGCTGCTGCAGATCGTAAAAGTGTTTTGCGGTTCTAGTTTATTAAATGTTTTACAAAACTATCGGGTGTTGGTTGTAAGCCTAACTAAGGAGGGTATAACACTGACCACAATAATCAAATGAAAAGCTTAAACAATGACAATCGTTCTGAACTCGCAGGAGAAACATAAGAAACCAACCAACCAAGCAACCAACCGAAAGGACATTATAACAAATCACACAACCTTTTCTTTGTCATGCCTTCATGCAGGCATGACTACATATCGTCTAAACGTTGTTTTTTTTCGAGTTTTCTTATTTTTTTTTCGTTTGCATTTTACATGCAAAACAAACAACATGAGAGTCTAAAATAAAATGTCACATTGTCAATTTTTGTTGTTGTTATTTTTTGTCGACCACTGACATACCAAATTGCCGACTAAACGACCAACCATATTGTAGAGGCTTTTGTGGTTTATAGTATTTAGTGAAAATGTAGTTTTAATTCTGTTTGTTTAAGTTGCAATTGTATGTTTTGTGTACACGTGTGTGTGTGTGTGTGTGTGTATGTGTGTGTGTGTGTGTGAATTTTTTATAATCCCTTTACATATGTTTGAAAATCAAATTAAACCTAATCGATATGTTGACATCCTTTATAACCAGCAATTAGAACATTTCATAGTTGGTGCGGTTCACTGGAAATTGGTATAAATGTGCAATGGTTTAATAAAGCTTTTATTGTTTAGCTAAAGGTTGGTTTCGACATAACCGATCTTGTTGGGTTTAAATAATTGTCTACTCTTCACTCAACATCACCTATTCATAGTTTTCAATTTGGGACCTTTTGATGATTCAGTGTGTTTACAGCTCCCCACAGGCCATAAAAGAAACTTAATGTTTGATTTTATATGCACCATTCTTGATTCTACACCATTTGCCGCTTTTTCGAACATGTGTCAACAATTTGACAGTGGTAATCGTTTGTGGGCATTTGTAATACAGTTGCAATGACAAAACACATACAAACACACACACACGCACACATAAAAACTCCTTTATACTCAAATTAAAAGAATAATGAGGTGTGTATTTAAATAGTACGCTACTATATATGTATGTATATGTAAGTACAGGGTGTCTGGTGGCAAATTCATATTTTTAAATATGATTATTTCAAAAAGTATTAAACGGTGCGCAGGGAGGGTGTTGCCGTTGGAATTATCGATTGTACGGATTTGCTAATCACGATGTCGCAGTGGTCGAGTGAGCAGTGGTCGAGTGAGTTCGCTGTGGAGACATTTTTTAAAAGTAATGATTCTTACGTAATTGCTTGTCGACAATTTTGTTCAAAGTTCGGTATTCGGCGAATGTCCCACGGCCAGGGCCCAGTCGACCTTCAAGGACTCTCGAAAACATTGAACTGGTTGAAAGCAGTTTACGTGAAAATCCGCGATATACGGAAAAGAGCAGCCTCACTGGAACTTCCAAGAGCGATTATTCATGAAATTTTAACAAAGGATCTGAAGTTCCATCCTTTTCAAATTCAAGTCGTTCAAGAACCGAAAGAAAGCGACTTTGATTTATGCAAAAATTTTTGTGAAACGATGTTAGAGCATTTTCACATTGTAAATCCCATTTTTTGGAGCGAGGAGGCTCATTTGTACTTAAACGGCCACGTCAAGAAGCAAAACTGCCGTTACTGGTCTCCAAGAACCCTCAACCCTGGATGGAAACATTAAAACCCATTGCATTGTCCCAGGGTAACTGTTTGGTGTGCCTTATCCACGCATGAAATAATTGGACCATTTTTTTTCGAAAATTCTCGAGGCCAAGCGACGAATGTCAACGGTGAAAATTATAGACGCATGATTACGGAATTCGTTTTGCCAAACCTGCCAGCTTATTCATCGTACTCTTCACACATGTGGTTTCAACAGGATGGGGCGACTGCAAACACAGCCAGAGCTTTGATGAATTTGCTTGGGGGAAAATTTCCCCTGAAAACTGATCAGTCGCTTTGGGGACATCCCATGGCCACCGAGGTCGCCCGACCTAACTCCCATGGATTTTTTTATGAGGCTACCTCAAAGAGAGGGTTTATAATGACAATCCCCAATCTCTTGTGGCTTTAAAGGAAAATATTCGTCGAGAAATCAGTTTAATTGAACCAAGTTTACTGCAGCGTGTGGCGCAGAACACAAGGCTCCGTTTTGAACAGGAAGATATCTGGATACATACTCTTTAAAAAATAAAATCCGCATCGTTCAATGCTCTTAATAAAACTTTGTGTCAATTATAAATCTGCTACCAGGCACCCTGTACAATAATTTGTTAGGGAAATGCGTTTATTTTTAAATACATATAAATATTTCCGTTTAACAGAAAAGCTGCTATAAAATAAAACACTGGTATTAATGAATGATTCCAAATCAAAAGAATTAAACAAACTCATTAAAGTTAGTGTGGACATGAACCTATAGCTTCCGAATTGACCACAGCAGGCTACACGACTACAAATGCCGCTGGCTACAAATGACGCCCTGTAGCCAGCTACTTAATTATATTGAAAACGACAACTACATAGCAATGTTAAAATATTAACAGCTCTTGCAACGATTCATGTAGATATCAGTGGTACGTGCCACTTTCGATTTTTGTACTTTTTTAAAGTTCGGTTTGTTTTTCATGAAACAAATACTGTGGTTGAAGGGGCCTGCAAAGATGGAAATATAATTGAATATATCTTCTGAACTATAAAAAAAATACAGTAACGAATTAGAGCTTATAAAAAACCTTACCAACGATGCACCAACCTCTCCTTGTGGGCATGTATGTAACAATAAATTTAAATATAAATATTTAATTAAAAACTCTTGATGCATATATATTTTAAGATTTAAATTTTATAATTTCTAAGCACTAATTTGCTTTACATATTTTGTTCTATTGTCAACATTGTTTGTCTCTTGTAGCCTACAAATATATAACTTAGTTTAATTCGATCACAACGACAAAGGCAGCATGGAGAACAACCTGCAGCCGTGTGTGTTGCCTAGTTGTCGTCCAAATAATACTTCTCATATATGTCCAACCCAAAATGCACAATGTTAGTTGTGAGGGTCAGTAGGCTTCAGATCTTGGGCCATTTGAACCTTGTAAGTGTGTAAATTGAAATGTTTATTCAAAATTCGCATCAGTGATGTTCGTGAGTTGTTCAATTGTTAGGCATGACTGCAAGTAAAGGTTGGCGGCTCTTCTGCCACACTCTCGCGAACAACAGCAATGTTTTCCCCAGAACGACGTGGGTGAACATGCAAAGGTGTTTTCACATTTCCTACATACCCGGTTTGCTGAAATTTGCGCACAATTCTCCAAATTTTGGACACATTTGGTCGATTATGCTGACCAAAAAAAAAAAAAATCACGAAGCAAACGAAATGCATTTTGATTTGAACGCCCATTTTCGTAAAATGCTTCAACAACTTTAACGCGCTGCTCAATTGGGTACCTCTCCATGGTTGCAATTGTCAAACACTGAAACAAAGAATTGTCAAATTAAGTTGGGCAAAAAACTTGACGTTTAGGTGCGACTCACAATTAACATTGGGCATTATGGTTGGACCATCCTATAAATGTGTGTATTTTAATTTTGACAGATTGTAGTCGGGTAACCTGCTGTCTTCTATGTGTTTTTTGCATAAACAAACGACTCAAAATTCTCTCAAAGTGCCAGAATAAGGTAGTTAGCGTGTCGACTAATAAAGTTGAAACTAGAAACGACGCGACGCGTTTTCGCATCAGTACTACACATTTCACACCTTCTACGCATTCTAAGCTTTTCTGGATTTCTAATCACATGCAATGCTTCTTATGCATTGAAAACAAACTATAACTTGACATCCCTGACCATCAAAATCAGCTGATATGTTAGCACACCGCTTATGTCGCTTACAAGAGTAGAAATTAGTCCTCTTTTTCTCACTCAATACGCTAAGGCACCCTATGCTCTTGTGCTGCCTAATTTGCAACATACAACTATGTAAACTGATTCCACCTGCCTAGGATGCAAAAAACCGTAGAACTCATATTGTGGACCTTCAGCTTAAGTATACGATAGCTTTAGACGCCCGTGTTCGTATCCCAGCCGCTGCCAATTAGTAGCAGCAATTGTTTGCTTTTTTTATCATTTTAAACGGCCCATATTATTTTTACCTACAATAATAATATGATTCAATTATAATATATTGCTCTTATGGCGTTTACTTTTCTGAACAAAAAAGGGTATATGTCTCTAAGTAACACTTTCTAAATGTTGCCTGAATTTCTACAAAGTGCAAAATTTTCACCATCACAATAGAACCAAATATTTATGTTTTCATTAACAATGAAACATTGCAACAATTCTTGAGAAGTGATGTAGCTAAGCTAACGGTCAAAAGAGTGTTGCACATGTAGCCCTCAATTAAAATTGTGGGTAAAATATGTAACATATTTTACAATACTTTGTGCAACATATTGAGAAAAGAACATGTTTATTCATGCTCTCACAATTTTTTAGAAAAGAACACAAAAATAAACATATTGTAAAATATTTGCAACATTTTTTCAGAAACCTCAACCATTCGAAAATTGCAATTTTACAATAAAATGAAGTGGAATCAAATTAACAAG
This sequence comes from Phania funesta, assembly GCA_963932375.1. Classification (NCBI taxonomy): domain Eukaryota; kingdom Metazoa; phylum Arthropoda; class Insecta; order Diptera; family Tachinidae; genus Phania; species Phania funesta. Next base: position 86,593,062 of record OZ010654.1, on the reverse strand, counting down.
AGAGAGTTTAATAAAAATATTTAATTTAAAAAATCACATAGTTCAACTTAGCAGAGACCAGAACCTTTTCTTTTAAACTGTAGATAAGAAGGCAGTTAATACAACAACTTAATTGAAGGGTATATAAATTTCCACTTATAACTGTTGAGCGCAAAACAATTTCATATAAATAAAAAGTTGTATTTAAATTAAAAACTTATATTGTCAAATAGTATTCAAAACTCTGTTTAGTTAGCATATGCATCTGTAGTTGTATGTTGAATGTACGTGTGAGTTTGTATGTGTTTGTGCAATTTATATCATGTGCCTATTGGTAACTTCAGATTTCTGTGGTACGATTGAATTGATTGATATTTTAAACTGATTAAATGCCACTTGTCGGCAGGTATTTTATTTATTGTTCTGTTAATTATAGACCTGACAGAGACAAACATTCGATATGTGTGTGTGTGTGCGTGTTTACCAACACGTACTTCTGTGTAGTTGGAAGTTCGTTAGTTTAGTTTGTTAGAAAAACGTTAGTTATAACTCTTTCAAATTGATAAGCCAATCGATACTAATTATTTAATTAAAAAGCTTAGTTTATTTTAAATGGGGTTTAATGGAAAAACGCCATGATAAAGGAAGCAATTGTGCTTAAATTGTTGTTATAGAGCAAAGTTAAACATATAATTTAAATTTGTCGTTTGCAGTTGAGGACAAGAATTGAAGCGTTTAATTTAAAGTCTATTTTCTGGCATAACACTTCAAATCTATAAAAATGAAAATATACTGATTTTTAATTTTTATTGACCGTAAGGATCATTTAATCATTTCATGCTTACAGTTACTATAACATTTTTGTATAGTTAAAATACTTTGTTTGTAGTTAGAATTTTCGTAAAACTGTTCTTGTTCAACTCAATCATTTTGCAATTTTTATGGTAGAATAACTTGTTTATCGCAACTAAAGTATTGTTACAAACGTTTTCAAATAACCATTATATGTTTGCCACAACAATATATTATTGTAGATAACATAGTATGATTGCCCTGACCATGCCACAGTCATGTTTTGGCTTTGCGTGCTGTGACAGTTTCCGTTTTAAGATTAATATGGACTAATATGGACCCCTTCCCCATAGAATGGTTAGATTTTAGAAGTTTAGCTGGGTTTTTATTGTTTTAACTTTTAAGGCTAATCAGATTGACATATTACAGCATGAATGATATGAAACTTGCCTGATTCGGCTAGGAGAATTATATGCTGCGAGTTGGTCCTTTCGCATGATCTAAAACAGGAAGGGACTAGAGTCAGGTTATGTCATACAGGCCCATTATCCTATTGTCAATGTTTTTTTTTTTTTAATTATCAAAATTATTCGTTTTGCCTTTAAAATCTTTTCTAACCACCAGTGCAATTTTGAGCCAGGCATTCAGCTTGACATTTGAAAATATACCATTCCCTAGTATTTGATAAAGTCTGGCATGATGGGCTACTCACTAAAATAACACAAATTCTTCCGGAAAGCTCGAACAATCTTCTTAAGAGCTATTTGATAGATAGAACAGAACAGAAAGTTAGACCAAAGTATCACCTTTTTAAAGTAGTGAAAATCTCTGCCTACTGTTCCTCAAGATCACTATTATACAGGGTGTCCGCCCGGAAGGTATACTACTTTGTTTGTTTATAATTTTTGATTAAATGAAAGAGAATGGATCGTATATTGATGAATGTTTTATTTAATGTCGGCAATTATGTATGGAATACAATATCAGATAAATATGTCCGCCTCTGTTAGCCTCACAAATGCGGGCCCTTTTGATTACATTATTCATCACATTCTCACACATTTCACGTGGTATTTCACTAATTTCATCACCAATATTTTGCTTGAGGTGCTCCAGCGTTTCTGGTTTGTTTGCATAAACCCTGCTCTTCAGATATCCCTACAAAAAGAAATCCGGAGCAGTCAAACCAGGCGACCGTGGAGGCCAATCAACATCACCATTCCTTGAAATAACTTGTTGTGGCAGAAGGTCTCGCCGTAATTCCATTGTAATCCTGGTTGTACGCGATGTAGCACCGTCTGGTTGAAACCACATGTCAGTCAAGCCCAATGCATCCAGTTGTGGCGTTAAAAAGTTTTCAATCATATCACGATATCGCTCCCTCCGCATTGACAGTTACCGTTCCGCCTTTTTCAGTTCCAAAGAAGTAAGATCCAATGATTCCTCCTGACCAAATTGCACACCAGACTGTCACTTTTTAGGGATGCAACGGTGACAGATGAATAATTTGAGGGTTTTCCATTCAAATATGCCTCGTCACTCATGAGTTTTTCATGAAAATCGGGGTTATCATGGGCGAGCTGTAGCATCCTATTGGCATATGTACGGCGGCGTAAATGGTCTTCTGGAAGAAGCTCTTGTGTCAACTGAATCTTAAATGGAAACAAATGCAAATCTTTGTGCAAACTTGTGGCCAAAGTTGTTCTTTGAAGACCGAGAAGCTCCTGAGCACGGTGTCCCCGGCGGACACCCTGTACCACGGTTATGCCAACAAGCCCAAATACACAACGATTGCAGATGTCACTGTATTTATAATTATCAATCAAGATCCGAAAGTTACACCTGAACGACTTCAGTCTCACGTTCACGTGCTAAAGGACTGGCTATCTGATTCAAGTCACACGGATGTGAAAATTAGCAATAAACGAGAGGACACCATGGCACCCGCCTCGAAGCCCCGCTGGTATTTTGACCAGGTCATATTCCATAAATTACATCAGTGGTAGGTAGGTCTTTGGATATATTTTAACATTTATCGGCCCCGTTGTCTACTCGACTTCCCCCCGGATGCATAAATCATCTTGGTGAACCCTGCCACCTTGGATTGCTGCTGGGGGAATAGAGGGGCAACAGTTCCTGCGGATGGTCAGGAGCCTGAAACTGGAAGAAGGTAGGACTTCTATGTTCGACCAGTAGCGAGATAAACTGGTACCACGGGAACCAGTAGCCCCTGGAACTTCGGTTCCAGACTGGTTGTTGGTGTGGCTCCTTCGGGGGTGCACGTGGTGGCTGTGGCTTATACCCGGAGCGGGGAGGTTCACTGCAGGACCGATGTGGCGTTGCATTGCAGCGCAAGCTGTCAATGTCATTCGTTGACAGCAGGAGATTAGGTAGTTCCGAACCCCTCAGCAAGGGGTGGGGCCGGGGGCCTGGCAAACCTCTGTCCTAATTTGCAACCTATGGCATGGGCATACGTGCTATTCCGATGGTGCTTATGCGATCGCATAAGGCCGCTGGTTTCGCCGCTTAATGTCACACCCGTGGTTGGACCACCGTGAGATTGAGCCAACGTTGGCAGGTGCTCACGTTAATCTAAATGGGCTTGAATGGACTTTTCGCATGAATAATTCACAACATTAAGAGAAGAAAACTTCAAGTTATTCGCGTGCCACAAATTTTATGCTGATTTTCCTTTAAATTACAAATTCTGATTATATTAATTTCCCAGCCGACAAAGGCTCTGTAAAAGAAAAAACAAACACTAGAAATGCCAGTCAGATCGTTGAGCAACATCATGTAAAATAATCAGGTGTTTAGGGTACAAATCAATTATGTTGATTTCAAACAACAAACAAATAAATAAATGTAAACAGCAAAAAACAACTTAAATAAACAAATTTATGTAAATTCGCTGGACTACAAACACACAGCCGAACAAATACACACACCCATACACACACAGGCAACAAAGAAACAGCCAGAGAAGGAGGAAAACAAAGGAAAATTCAACAAACGGTGTTTAAGTTGTTGTCTGTAGTGTTCGTTGTTGTCTGCCTATGTGAATAATGTCCCATGTTGCAAAAAGTAATTTTTCCTCATGTTTTCTTTTAGTTCATTTTGTTTTTATTATTTTTTATATTGAATTTAAACTTTAACCTTAAAGAAAAGTTTGCATTATTCGACATTTCGGTGGAACAGGGCAGAGAGGAAGAAAAACATAAAAAAAAGTTAGAAAAAAGAAAATGTCTTCAAATTGGTTGGCAGTGAGAAAGTAGCAGGAATATAAGAAAAATTTGTGCTGGAGGTTTTTGGGAAAACTAAGGAACACTAAAGAATTTTCAAATATTTCCTCGTTTTGTTTGTTTATTTTCTATTAACAGGTGATAGCCAATGTTGTTAGTGGCTGTGCTGTTGCACTGCATATTGTAAGATCATCATCATCATTGCAGCCGCTGTTGCCAGCCATGATAATCTCTTATTGAGTGGGTTGTTTGTTTTCCAGCCAAAAAGCCAAAAATATGAAACGCTATTTGTTCGTTAAGTGATAGTTACAAATGTTTTTTCAAACACTTTAAAAAGCAATGTTGTTTGTTGTTGGTTGTTTGTTGTTGGTTGTTTTCTTGTTACGGGAAGAGATCAATTGTGGCTGATTTGTACTGAATTCCGATGTGAAATTGATTAAACGAAATTTGTTGTTTGTTTTCTTGCATTAAAATGTTTGGTGGTAGAAGGTTTCTAATTTTGAAGGCATGGGGAAACGCCAGTGGGATAATTGTGTATTTATCTGTAATGAAATCACTTTGAAAGTAACATCAAAGAGGTCCTGTGTGTTTAAGTGTTAAAAAGACAAGTGATTTGCCATAATTGTTGCTTTCTTTATTTGTAAAGAATTTGAAGCTCGGAACACTGACTTCAGCGTCAGCCATTGCGATAATTTTCAAGTGGTAATCACTTCTCTCGATTTATATCGAGCTTTCTCAGAGATCGCACTAAACGAGTTGTTGTAGATGGGATCTTATCAGACGAGTTCAAGATCAATTCAGGGGTACCACAGGGCTCCGTTCTTTCTCCTACTCTATTTCTTATCTTCCTAGATGACCTTCTTCGTCAAACTTCCAACCCTATTTATTCTTTTGCAGATGACAGCAGCATATGCCATTCTTACTCAGTCATCAACAGACCCAGCCTCTTAGAGATTGGGGCCATGAGACACCGCATGAATGATTCATTAAATAGTGATCTTGTGGCGATCACAGAATGGGGTCGTGCGAATGGGGTCGATTTTAACCCCAATAAGACCCAGTGTTGTATGCTAACACACAGACGCACGACGGACTTTGCTGCTCCATCTGTAGTTATGGGTGGTCTAGATATTGAGGAATCAGAAGCTCTTGATCTTCTTGGCATGAAGATTCAATGTGATGTCCGATGGACCCAACACATCTTTCAAGCGTCGAAAGAAGCATTCAAGTGCGTAGGCCTCCTCAAACGGTGTAAGAAGTACTTTACCCCATCCGATCTCCTAACTATCTATACCACTTATATCCGACCGAAAATGGAATACAACTCTCATGTATGGGCCGGTGCTTCAAAGTCTATTTTGGAGTTACTCGACCGCGTACAGGAGAGGGCGAAGGTGCTCATCGGTGACAGTAGGGTATCCAACTCTATTGACTGTCTCGAGCATTGACGCAATGTGGGGTGTGTTTCGCTGTTCTATCGCTACTACAATGGATTGTGCTCTGATGAAATTAGGGATATTATTCCCGAAACCCGTTTATTCATACGCACTACACGTACTTCATCAAGAGCACATCCATTTGTGGTCGAATGGCCACTGGATCGCACAACGCACTACAGACAGAATTCGTTCTTTAGCCGGACCATTCGTATGTGGAATAAGCTTCCAGCAGAGGTCTTTCCTGCCACTTTCTCTGTGGAAAAGTTCAAGTCAAATATTAATAAACACTACTCCCTCTATCCTCCTTCCCATAACCTTTTTTCCTAGTTCTAGCACAATGCATTGCATCAATAGGGCTCATCCCCTAAGTGCTGGTCCCACCATAAAAAAAGTGATTTGTGTTTGGTTGTGTTTAGCACCTCGTACTCCTGGTGTAGGGCATCAAAACAAAGTTTTTTCTTAATACTGATGAGTTTATTTAAATTATTGTTTATTGTAATGACAACTACGCGACTTATGCCGATTTGGCCAGTTCCATGTAAAGGTGTGTCGATCATGAACTAGTTCGTTGAATTGAGAGATTATTTCAGAAATGTTGGAGCGTGTAAAGGAGGGCACAAATTTACGCCAACAAATCGTCTCTAGCGACAAGACGACAACCTACACTAACAATATGGTGGCCACAGTATTTTAATATTTAACATAATTCCCTATAAAATTATCAAGTGTCAACTTATAAATTGAGGTTAGATTCGCAAATTCCCAGCAAATAAAAAACGAGAATTTTAAAAGACTTTTGCAATGGAGAAGTCAACATCCAAGAGCATTGCCATGCAGCCTGTGATGTGTGTGTCCAAGAGACTTGGGACATATTTCAGAGATTTCAACACAATTTGGCTTGTTGCAAAGTACAGAGCTGGGAAGTTGAGTATTCAGCATGTACAAAGAGAATTGTAAACAAAAGTTGTTGTGAAAAATATTAGATAAATTTGCTATTTGAAATATGTAGCGGATGACTACTGTGATGTTTTTACTACTTTCAAGCTGGGCGTTTGAGTTCATTTGCTTCGCACACAAAGTAAAGTGACGGGCGGCAGAAACGAGAAACAAAATGGAGTAAATTTTTTTATTGCCACTTTGTGCTTGCATGTCTGCCCCACTGACTATTATTTGCATTTGTGTCTAACTCTATAAATGTTGACTTTTCAGACAATTAAGTTTTTTTTTTTATTTCAACTTTTCTCACCAAATTCTCGTGACGTTCTCTGTCAAACTGTTTCGTTTATCTGCTTGTGTTTGTTTACATGCCTGTGCGTTTTCTTGTGACTTTTTAAACCAAAATAAATATTGAATTTGCAACAAATATTTAATTAATAGTTGGCAAAAGTTTGATCGATTTTTGGTGATAAATTCGCTGAAGGTTTTCATGCTGCTGACTGCAGTTTAGTTTTGTGAATTTGGAAAATAGACAAATGTTTAAATTGCATTTAATTGCGGTTTATGAGAAATGCATAATTCATTTTATGCATTGCAACACACACACACACATACATACACACACACACACATATACATACCTACATATATTTTTATGGCAATTATTTCATTACTGTTTGTTGTCTGTACGAACTTATGTAGATGTAAAAGTTTTTTGATTTTATTTTTATTAAAATGCCTCCAACCCAACTGGTGTGTGCAAATTTGCAAATGAAGTTAATTGTGCGAAAATTATTGCGTGTGTATCTATCTGCATCCATTCGTACAACCAACCGTTGAAGGCAAAAGAAATAAGATTTTAACTCTTATTTTGATTTGATTTTTTTGTTCTTTTCTGTTGCAACTTTAATTGGAAAAGCGTGATGTTGATGTTTGTTTACAAGCGAACCCAGCCAACGAACCAAACGCGGTGCAAGAGTAAAATAGATAGACATGTATAAGACTTGTACATATAAATTAAACTGAATACCTGTGCAAACAAAGATAGTGAGTGGCTGGCATAGAGATAGGAGGAATAAAAAAGTACATACTGGCTGCAACTACCACTACTGCTTAAATTATTCCAGGCACCATCATCAGCAGCGTCACTACTATTATCGTCTTCTAGTCGACCGACAGAAAGAGCGACTGGCAGGCAGCCAGGCAGCCAGTGGTTGTAGTTACTTACTTACTTACTTACGAGCAGACTATCAGTTAAATGTTATCATTAAAGTTTAAACATTGAACAAGCCACCATTTTGCTGCGATAAATAAAAACTTCAAAACTTTGCACAAAACAAAATAAAAAAATATAAAAAATGGAAATGCTAACACTGGAACTACATCTTTTCTGCATCGAAAATTCTCCCACACACACACACACATCCTTAAATATGTACTAATCCAGAACAAAAGGAAAGTAGGAGGTATTCGGTTCTAAAATCCTGGTAAAGTAACTTATTAAACACTGACCTCCCTCTTGGTAGGAAGCGGAGCCTATCTAAAACTCTTTCAGATCTTTAAGTAGCGGCACCCGATTGTAAAACAACTGCACATCGTGTTTGTGATCTAGCGGTACTTTCGGTTTAAACCCCAACCACCACGATGCTACTCGACGCTCCCGATTGGTCGCACAGTATACAGACATTTTTTTTTTAACTATAGCTTGGTTTGGGTTATTTTACAGGACAGTATTGTCACTGCACATGAAACCCTTATTTCCTATTCAAATAAAAATAGAAAATGTGTGTGAGCTCTCACTTAGCTCCGAGCATCCCACTAAGAAATCCGGCTGATCTTCAAGCAGCTGTCGATTACTTTACGAACGTCCTGACGGCCGCAGTCAGAAATGCAACACCAAACAAACGATCAGCAGTTAAAGCAATTGTATACCAACCACCGGCTGATATACAGACTCTCGTCAGGGAAAATAGAAGGCTCGGAAGGCAATGACAACATAGTGGATCTCTTGACATCAAAACCCAAATGAAAACGTTACGTGGTAAACTTAGGCAGATATTTGCGTCCGCTACAAAAAGTTATTTAAAAAAAATTTGAATCCAACAAAAAACATGGATTATGTCATGTGGAAACCTGGAAGGCATTTAAAATTGTCCATTACCTACGATTCTCCACTAAGACTTGAAAATCGCGCCTGGGCCAAAAACTCTATTCAAAAGGTAAATGCTTTCGCTAATCACTTAGGGAAGCTTTTCACACCTCATGACATAAATAGTTCCACCATTCTAATCATAAGTGACACTGTAAATGATCCAATGGAATTTCGGCTATTTGCCTTAAAGTCGAGAATTGAAAAAATAGATCTCAGAAAATCAGCCCGTCCTGATCGTATTATCTAATTCAAATGTGAGAATTTTACTATTCATATTTAATGCCATGTTGCGAGTTGGCTTCTGTCCATGCTCTTGGAAGATGTCGGAAATTGTTATGATTCCTAAACCAGGGACTTAAGTCAGATTGCGTCATAACAGACCCATTAGCCTACTCTCAATTTTATGCAAGTTAGTTGAAAAATTATTCGTGTCGTTTATCTTAATGAACAAAACACCATCACGGACCATCAGTTTGTTTTTCAAGCCAGCCAATAGTGCAGTGGGGCAAGTCCATAGAAATCGTCTCCGTTATTAAATCTGCATTTGAAAATAAACAATACTGTTCAGCTTTATTTATTGATATTTCCTAAAATAACTCGAGTTCTACCTGGAAACTCTCAGAAGCACCTTAAGAGCTATCTGACAGATAGGGCATTTAAAGAATGTCAAAGATCACTTTTCTAAAAAAAGCGAAAATCTCTGCAGGAGCACCTTAAGGCAGTATACTAGGGCCGCTATTATATATAATTTATATCGTCTGCTAATCCCATATACGTATAGGTCAGCGTTTGTAGATGACGCTGAATTTATAAAAGTTAACCAAGACCCGAAAATTGCACCCGAAGATCTTCAGTCTTATATTAATGAGCTAGAACATTGGCTAAAAATGTGGCGAATACAGATAAATCCATCGAAATGTGCTCATGTAACGTCTCCATTCAGTAGGAAAAATTGTAAATTGTCCACCTATAACAATAAGAAATGCCACCGTTTTAGTGGAAACCGACGTAAAATATTTGGGTATCCACCTCGATCGACGCCTAACTTGGTCCCATCATAATGAGGCAAAAATAACTGCCCTAAAACTGCGTACAACTCAGCTACACTGGTTAATAGGTCCTCACTCAACCTTGGCTCTGGAATACAAAGTCCTCTTATACAAAACCGTTATAAAGCCAATGTGGTCAAATGACATTCAGCTGTTGGGTACTGCCTGTGCAACAAACATCCAGAAGTTATAAGGAAGACAGTCTAGGATTATCGTGTGCGCCTCATGGTATATTAAAGTTCCCACTATCCACGAAGCCGTAAGCACATACACGTCCAAATACGTAAACAATTTAGTCGGACATACCAACACTCTTGTATGGAATCGAGTGCAATTTGACGGGCACCAGAGACTAAACAGAACTGACACTTTGAGGCGGCTCTCTTTCTTGTAGAAAGATTCAGTAAAATAATATTACAGCTTAAGCATTTAACGATGCGGAGGGAGTATAGTGCCGTTGGAATGTCGCAGTGGTCGAGTGAGCATAGCGCGTTCGCTGTGGAGACATTTTTGAAGAGTAATGATTCTTACGCAATTGCTCGTCGACAATTTTGTTCAAAGCTCGATATTCGGCGAATACATGATGGACCGAGTGTAAATTTAATTCTTGCAAAGATTCCACGCAACTGCTTCGTCTCGTTCAGGGCCTAGTCGATCTTCAAGGACTCTCGAAAACATTGAACTGGTTGAAAGCAATTTACGTGAAAATCCGCGACTTTCAATGTGGAAAAGAGCAGCCTCACTGGGACTTCCAAGAGCGATTTTTAATGAAATTTTAAAAAAGGATCTGAAGTTCCATCCTTTTCAAATTCAAGTCGTTCAAGAACTGAGAGAAAGTGACTTTGTTTTATGCAACAATTTTTGTGAAACGATGTTGGAGCATTTTCGCACTGTAAATCCCATTTTTTTGGACGAGCGAGGAGACTCATTTGCACTTAAACGGCCACGTCAAGAAGCAAAACTGCCGTTACTGGTCTCCAAGAACCCTCAACCCTGGATTGAAACATTAAAACCCATTGCATTGCTCCAGCGTAACTGTTTGGTGTGCGTTATCCACGCATGAGATAATTGGACCATTTTTTTTCGAAAATTCTCGAGGCCAAGCGACGAATGTCAACGGTGAAAATTAGCGACGCATGATGACGAAATTCTTTTTGCCAAACCTGCGAGCATATCCATAGTACTCTTCACACACGTGGTTTCAACAGGATGGGGCGACTGCAGTCACAGCCAGAACTTCGATAAATTTGCTTGAAAGGTCGACAATCATCAATCTCTTGCGGCTTTAAAGGAAAATATTCGTCGAGAAATCAGCTCAATTGAACCAATTTTACTGCAACGTGTGGCGCAAAATACAAGGCTCCGTTTTGAGCAGTGTGTTCAACTCGACGGAAGACATCTGGATGACATATTCTTTAAAAAATAAAATCCGCATTTCCCTTCTAACTTTAAACAAATTTAGTTAATTAAAAAATAATTTACAAAGAATAATTCAATAATAACGGGTTATGCATGTAGTGGTTTCAAAACCGCTGGTCTGGCAAGGCTGTCAGCTGTTGATTATCTGTCATACGAAGTGTCACTTATTTAATGAAAGATTTGTCATTTACGAATATGGATCATTAAACAACCCAAGTTCGCGTAAAAATAGTTAAAACTTACTACGACGAAAGTGGTGGTTCCAAAGTGGCCACTTTTCGAGCATTGCGGGATGATTGTGGTTGTCATAACCGACCTACTGTGCCAGGAAGTGGAAAGATTATAAAAAAAATATGAAGAGACTGGGTCAGGCCAGTGCATTATCGCAATGTACGCACTACCAAAAATATCCCTTCTGTTAGTGAAAGTGTGGCGGATAATCCGAATTTGTCGATTCCACGGCGTTCTTAGCAATTGGGCCTATCATTATGGCGTACTTTACATTCGGCGTCGCACCTGCACCCATATAAAGTGCAACTCAGGCAACATTCAAAGCCCGCTGACCATTCCCAATGTCGTAGATATGCTGCTAGAGCAATAGGCTTTCAGTGCTGGTTTTTCGAACAACAGTTTCTTCAGCGTTGAAACTTACTTCTTTCTAACTCCGTGGTTATGTCAAGAAGCAAGATTTTCGCATATGTGGCATTATTGTCTGTATGTGTCTTTGGCCCTATATTTTTGGAAAATGAGGCTGGAGGCACTATTACCGTCAGTTCAGACCGACTTTTTTTGGCCTGCAATTGAAGATTATGAACTGGACAATATGTGGTTTGAAAAATACGATGATACGAATCATTTAACACGATCGATTTTGACTGTAATGTAGGGGAATTTTCCAGGACGCGTAATTTGGCGACGTCAAATGGCCACCAAGATAATGCGATTTGACGCCGTTGGACTTTTTTGTACGGCTACGCCAAAGACCGTGTCTGCGCGGTTAATACCCTAACGTCGGAGCATTTGAAAACCAACATTCGCCGAGATACCGCCCGAAATGTGCGAAAGAGTGTTCAAAAGGATCGACTGCTGCAACCAATCTAGAGGCGGTCATTTAAATGACATTGCATTTCGTACGTAATGACAAGGCCCAAGCATTATACTACAATAAAAGTTTCATCGAAATCATAGCGTTTATATGTGTTTTATTAAACTTTGAAATGGATAACCCTGTATTTGCAAACTAGATCAATCTGTAATTCAAATACATTTATATCATAATCCATTGCCTTCTAGTCTGTGTTTTCATGAACGGAGTCGACATGTCTCGGTTGTGATGCACCCATTTGCCAGACACTACAAATGTACACATACACACACATATGTATCTACATATGCATGTAAATCGCTAACTATTCATTAATGTGAAGCGCATTGCAAGCAACGTCAATCTATTTGTAGATGTTGAATTGGCAGATGCGCCTAGCGTATCTGCATACATACTTATGTACATCAACACATGCATGCATACATATGTATGTACTTATGTACATATTTATAATGGAGCCTAGAGAGATCTGAACACTCCGTCATGATGAGAGCCAGAAATGATTATTATGATCATCATTAACATGATTCTTGATTGTGCATGTTTAATTATACAGTCCAAATGGTTTAATAATTGATATTAAAAAAAAAAAAAAACCAAGTACAACTTTCAAAAATTTCATCATTCATAATTTTCTACGAGGTGAGTTCAAACAGTTTGGGATTTCTTTTAATACAGGGTGTCCGCCGGGAAGGTATACTTATTTGTTTGTTTATAATTTTTGATTAAATGAAAGAGAATCGATCGTATATTGATAAAGGTTTTATTTAATGTCGGCAGAATACAATATTAGATGAGTGTCCGCCTCTGTTAGCCTCACAAATGCGAGCCCTTTTGACACACATTTTTCATTACATTCTCACACATTTCACGCGGTATTTCATTAATTTCATTACGAATATTTTTTTTTTTTGAGTTGCTCCAGCGTTTCTGGTTTGTTGGCATAAACCTTGCTTTTCAGATATCCCCACAAAAAGAAGTCCGGAGCAGTCAAATCAGGCAACCGTGTAGGCCAATAAACATCACCATTCCTTGAAATAACCTGTTGTGGAAAGAGGTCTCGCAGTAATTCCATTGTAATCCTGGCTGTACACCAGACTGTCACTTTTAATGGATGCAAAGGTGTGTGACGAATAATTTGAAGGTTTTCCATTGCCCAAAATCGACTATTCTGTTTATTCACATATCCATTCAAATGAAAATGTGCCTCGTCTCGTCACTCATGATTTTTTCATGAAAATCGGGGTTGTCATGGGCGAGCTGTAGCATCCTATTGGCATATGTACGGCGGCGTAAATGGTCTTCTGGAAGAAGCTCTTGTGTCAACTGAATCTTAGATGGAAACAAATGCAAATCTTGTGTGCAAAATGGTGGCCAAAGTTGTCTTTTGAAGATCAAGCTCCTGAGCACGGTGTCGAATTGAGATTGATGGATTGTTTTGAACACTTTCTTGAACAGCAGTAATGTTTTCAGCCGATCTTGCAGTACGTTGTGGTCCATGCTTGGGCCTATCAGCTAAAGTCCCTCTTTCTTCGAAATCATTCACTACACGATAAATAGTGCGTCTTGTTGGCACGTTGTTTCTCCCAAAAATTTCACGTAACTTTCTCATCGTCACAGTAATCGATGATTGATTTTGATAAAATGTTTTAACGATTAAAACACGTTGGTCTACCGAATATTTTTCCAGAATAAATTTGCCACGTCTCTACATCACGATTGCCAAATATGAACTGTCAAGACTAATGTTTTACCAAAATGGCGGCAAAACAAAGTAGTATACCTTCCCGGCGGACACCCTGTATATACACATGCATGTGTGTTTGTATATCATATTTTAAATGAATAGTAACTAAATACAATATCCTTTCGACAAAAACTTACCAAACACTTTGTGATAATAAATATTTAATATATTTTAGGAGCATCATTTGCAAAGAGCAATATGTACGGGTCTTATTATACCAACGCCAGAAGTCTATACCACCGAACAGGATTTCTATGACAGAAATTATCCACCCAATTATCGTATGCCGCGACAATTAATACATATGCAACGTAAGTTGAATTGATTAGACTTCTGGAAATGGAGTAAACAATGAATAAGTATAATTTTATTGATATTAAGCACTTGGTTTGGAACAAGATGTACCCGAATACGATATGGACAGTGAAGATGAGTTGTGGATAAATCAACAACGAAAACGTCTCGATCTAACACCATTAAAATTTGAACAAATGATGGACCGCTTAGAGAAGAGTTCGGGCCAGACAGTGGTTACACTAAATGAGGCAAAAGCGTTGCTTAAACCGGACGATGAGGACACCCTGTACAATAGACTCTTTAAAAGAAAACAATATCTGTTGCCAGCATATGTGCAAGTATATTGTCAACTGCAAATGTAAGGTAAACAAATTGTTTTTATTAATTATTTTATTTTTTATTTCTTTTATTTATGTTTTTTATTAGTTAATTTTTTCCTTGCAAGTCATCCTAAATTTATGGTATTACTCGTATTACTATTCGAATTAATTGTTTTTCTTTTATTATATATCATACATATTGGACATTAATCATTGATTTTATTTGAAATTAATAAATTTATTTTTATTTTTTTTTTTAATTTGTTTCACAATGCATGCAATTAATTAATAATAATTTAAGTTACATTTTTTAAAGTTAAAATCTTTTATTATTAATTTGTTTTTGTTTTTTTTTTTTTTTTGTTAAATATATAATTTGTTGCAATTAGCTGCTTATGGAATAAATAAGTCGTTTTGTTTTGTTATTTTACAAGATATTTTCGTAAGATTTCTTTAAATATTTTCTTACGTTTTTATTTCTTTTGCATTACGTAATTCACAAAGAGGTTTTTTGTTAATTCTTTAAAATTATTTGATTTGAAAGTTGTTGTTAAAGAAAGATGTTGGTTGAGTATTTGTTGGGTTTGTATGCAATGCAATTTGAAGGGAGTTATTAATTAATATACATACATACACATAGACAGTGGCTTTAAAAATTGAAATTTCTTATTATTTATACACATTTAATGGGGTTAATACTTTTGGTATGAGATATTTTTGAAGTTTTTGTCAATTTTAAGTTACTGGAACTTTTGTAAGTTTACAAAAAAACGAAAGTTATTTAAAAAAAATAAGAATTGGTTACGTTTAATAAATATCAGTACTGTTTTTATATAAATTTTACATGAATATTTAAATATTGTTTTGTTGTTTCTTTTTTTTTATTTTCCAATATTTTATATACTTATATTGTTTTTATTTTTTTTGTTAGACTTAAATGTTTGTTTTTAATTATAAAAAAATAATTTACCCGTATCAATATTTTGTTGTATTTTATTTGAAATAATTTGAATAGAAAATTTAGAGGGAAAACATGGCAATACTTTTATATTTCTTATAATTTCTTTTTTTTTGGTAACTGACAATTAAATTGAATAAAAATATTTTATTTAAAAAAAAATTCTGTAAAAAAAATTTTTTTACAAAGAACTCGGACATGTTCTGAAAAACGCAAGCCGCTTAAAATTAGCGTTTTCGATTTGAAAACGCTAATTAGGTGTTCTGAAAAACGTTGGTTTTTGCGATTTGAAATCGCCAAAAAGGCATATCGCCTGAAAATTGCGATTTCAAATCGCATGTGTTTACTGAAGTGAACTCATTGAATCTGTTTAGGCTAAACTTTCAAGAGAAAATAAAATCATGCACAATTAAAATTTAATATGTTTTCTTTTTATTTCAACAAAAATTAAAAACAATTTTACACAGTTTTAATTAAAAATATTAAATTATAAAAATTGCCATATTTTTTGTCAATTGGCTGGATTCGAAGAATCCCTCAGTACTTTTCTTTGAATTAATAATTCTTTTGATTTTAGCCAGTTGAAGGCCAACGTTGAAAGCACAAACGCTGTAGGCATTTTAATCTAAAATTTATTTGCTTATCTTTTCTTTTTAATCACAAAACATATGTTTTCATTGTTCGAATCCATAAGCAAAACGCCAGCAAATCGTAACGATTTTAGAACATGCTGAAATGCGTTTTGCGATTTTCAAACCGTAAGCGATTTGAAAACGCTGCGTTTTCCAGAACACTGGCGATAAGTGGAGATAGACGGTGCTGATGGCAAAACGAATAACAGACAGAACCGCTTCCTTTACAAAGAATTAAAATGTTTTTTTGTGTTCAACTCAGTTTAAGGTGATTTTGGCAAGAATCTTGCATGCATCATTGCTGCATACAATAACTTCCCTTAACTTTTTCAAAACTTTCCATTTGAAAATTAAATTATTGTTAAGAATAAAAATCAAATTAAGCGAAAAGAAAAATCCTCAAAAAAATATTTCTGATATTCCAATATTTTAATTTAGTTTATTTTTATTACAAAATATATAATAAGTATTTCATATAACTTTTATTTCTATAAGCGTAAAATTTATTTCTTAACTTATTCTAAATTATTACTAATTCTATACTCTAGTCAATTATTAATTACAAAGCTTGTTTTTTTTTTGTTTCATGACGTAAAAATAAAAAAAACCAACAATGATTTCTAAAATAGTCATTCTCGGCATTTTGGTGAAGTTGGGTTTTATAAAACATTCGGGCATGTTCTGACACTCGCAAGAGTGTTAAATCGCATGCGAATAGCAAATCGCCAAACTTATTTCTGCATGTTCTGCAACTCACGCGTTTTACTTGCGATTTGCTTTTTTTCTAACTTGTGTTCGAAAACTGAAAACATATGTTTTACCAAAACAAAAGCAAAACAAACAGTGTTCTTGAATAAGTGAAAAAAAAGAAATACAGAGGCAAAAGTTCCAGAAGCAAAGAACCTTTTTAAATTTCATGTTTTTAGAAAAAAATTTGGTACAAAAATGTCTTTAGTTTTGACTAAAATAAAAAGAAAACTCTATTAATTTCATTTATTCATAACCTTGTAGTTTCTTTAAAACTAGTTTAGTTTAAATACAGCAGTCCACTTCAGTATACTCTTGCGACTTGAACTCACCAAAACTCTTGCGAATGCGAGTTACAGAACACCTCACATGCGAGTTGAAATCACAATCGCAAATTTTGTGCGAGATGCGAGTGTCGGAACATGGCCGATTATTGAGTACTTGAGAAAATTGTTTATGCCGCAATACAGCTCTTAAGAAATTATCAAAAAAAATTCATTTATATTTTTAATGTTTACTAAATGTTTTTTTTTACATAAAAATAATTACAATTTTCGCTTATTAATACTTTAAATTGTAACAATTAAATTAAATATTGACAACAGTGGAAAATTAATCAAAAGTGTGATTTTTTAAAAACTCCCTAAGATATGCTGTACAGTTTAACTTGTTATTACAACAAATTAATCACCGCCTCCTATAGTTGCGAAATGAGAATAAATGACAGAATAATGCATATCGCACTTGTGCGACAATAAGGAATACATTTTTGTTTTCCTTTTTTAAATTTCCCTTTTATATGTTTATCTTCAATATAAAAGCAACGTTTTTTATTGCTACTCAAAAATTGCAAGTTTAGAGTTAATACACTATTGTTGCACATGTGCGATATGTTTCAATATAATAAATTGTACAAACTATTCAACTAAAATTCAAAATTAGAAACTATTCTAACAGCATGTATTTTACCGCAGAAAAGCAATTCGATTACAAGTTAATAAATGCAGAAGACAAGAATATTTCTGCTCTGAACTATACAGCTAAGGTACGTTCGTCTGCCACCCGTTCGAATTATATATATTTTGATTTTATTAAACATTTTTATTTAAAAATTATACAAAAAAGGAAACTTAATAAATTATTGGTCTTAATGGGATCAAATCAATAATTATTTTCTCAATGTCTTTTAAAGAACGTTACTAAGTAAACGTCTCTCGGACGAACCCTATATAAAGGTGTTAATATAGTACTGCTGGTTTGATAACTATAAAAAATAAATAATAAAAAATATTTATTTGTGAATTTTCTTTTGTGACAGATATAATTTTTTAAGTATAGCGGAGGACTCACAGTTGAAATGGTTGGCCTTATTCCATAATAGTGGCAAACAAATTACTTTGATATATATAACTATCATTTTTGATATTTCTGCTTAAAAATTATTTCTTCTACAAAAAAAAAAAAAAAAATCAAACAAAAAAGAAATTTAGAAACAAAAACTTGGATAAAAAAATATTTATTAAGTTTTTATTGTTTTTTTCGAACTACAAATATTATTAAGTTCGTTATATTTCATTAAAAAAATCTTTAAGCCATTAAATGCTTGATATTAATGTTCCGACAGAGTGATTCGATGTAGCTATGAACGAATTTCGCTCATCACCTAAGTTCGTTTTGGAGACAAACCGTTTTCGAACATGACGGAAATTCCTTCCAAAAATCTACAATAAACTCTTATTTATATCAATTTTTATGTAATAATTCCCAAATCGATAGCAAATATTTCAAAATTCGTATTTGTGTTTGGCAAATGTAAAGTTTTCACACATTTTGTTAAAAAAAAAAAATAATAACATTTGTGTAATATTTCATTTTAAATCTTTAAAGAACTGCAACTTATAGTATGCCTTAGTACCATTTAAAAACGATCGTTTATATGAAAGGACTCTTTAACAGGTGCCTGTGCTATCAGGTGACATTGCCATGAATGACATGAAAACAATTATAAGTTATTAAATAAAAGTTACTAAACTTCACAAATCATAACATACTTGCAATAGATAAATATTAATTGATCTTGTTTATTATAAAAGAGGTAAACAAATTCGATCGATGTGTGCCATAACTCATCCGCCGGTCTAAAGTACCATTAAATTTAAATTAGTAGAGTTTGATAAATGCGTTTTGAAAACAGGATTACCAGGACTGTCACATTATTCTATCGAAATGGTAATAATTCCAATCAAATCTGTTTTCGCTTCTATAAATTCCTGATCGATTTGGGTAATTTCTGAAGTTCGTCAAATATCTCTTAGAGGATTTAATATGACCATGTGTTAGAGGCATATGTATCAAATCGAAACATTTTTATTAGTACAAAGGGATTATAAATACTTTTAGGCAGTTTATCGGGCATGTTCTGACACTCGCGAGTGTCGCCAAACTTATTTCTGCAACTCACGCGTTTTACTTGCGCTTTGCTTTTGAAAAGTTTTAAAAGAAAACTCTGTATTTTGAATATTTCTAATACCTGAATCTAGATTATTACAAAAAATACCCGGGCTTTTAATTTGAATTAATTACAGCACTAGCTGCGTATATTTTTCGAAGATGACTCGTATCAGCTGTTTATTGAAATCACCAGTGCAAAAGAAGACATACAGAGGCAAAAGTTCCAGAAGCAAAGAACATTTTTAAATTTCATGTTTTTAGAAAAAAATTTGGTACAAAAATGTCTTTAGTTTTGACTAAAATAAAAGGAAAACACTATAAATTTAATTTATTCATAACTTTGTAGATTCTTTAAAAACTAGTTTAGTTTAAATACAGCAGTCCACTTCAGTATACTCTTGCGACTTGAACTCGCGAAAACTCTTGCGAATGCGAGTTACAGAACACCTCACATGCGAGTTTAAATCACCATCGCAAATTTTGTGTGAGATGCGAATGTCGGAACATAGCCGTATGTCATTAAAAAACCAATCCATTTAGGAAACTAATAAATGTGGCTTAGTTCCCAAGAAATTTATCTTTTTCCAACGAAGCAATTTCCGAAATTTAAACCCCTTTCGGATAGCAATGGATTTTTTTGAAAGGGGCTGGATATATATTTGACTCTTAAAACTCATAGCAATTAAAATGGAAAGAAGATTGGAAAAACCTGAGAATATTATGTTAAGAATTGAGTAAAAAATTAAAGGGTGCTCCCTACCATATAATAAATTTTATTTCTAGGAGGGCAGCCTTTTTTCTATTTAACTCTCTTTCGTTTTAGTGTATTTGTTATGGTGTTAATAGAACAACACATTGTAGATTCTCACCATATACATTCTGTAGAAAATTCAGCTACTTAGCGATGTGAGCTTTTCGTCTATCTGCTACGGTTTCCAAAATTTTGCTCTTGAAAATTTAAAATCGAATTTTCAAAGTTCTGACGTGCTACAGCAAATCTTTGAGATGGGAATTTTTTTTAAACCTATTTTCATACATTTTCGAAATTTCTTCGTTGGTGCAACAAAAATTCGGATTTTGTTGTAGTGCGTTATAAACGAAATCCTAAAACTGCAAATGGAATTGCATACCTGAGAATTTATACATTCGTGGCAGAAGTTCGATAACATGTACTTTATGAATAAGATCTTTTTTGTGAAGCATACTTTGGTTTTACGCTTACAGGGGCAAATAGTAAAGTCGATACAAATTGGCTAAAAAAGAGTTCTTGAATGTCATCTTTATATGTAAAACCAAGGTCCTTATTTTACAAAACGCAAGAGGCAAAGCCATAATTTATAGGGAAAATAAAAACAAATTTGGAAGATTTTTTTTCATAAAAATTGTTGTGCTTATCAATGCCATACAACATGAAGCGAAGCGTTGAATTCTTTTTCAAAAACTCAAAAAGTTTATGAAAAATAATAATAAATTTTGAAAAATATTTGAATTTTGTTTGCGTTTTATAAAATTGGAACAAATTTATAATAAAAAAAAATTTGATAATTCTCAAAATGCAACGCGAGACTATTTTATTTACTCCCCGAAATGTTTTAAATATGTATTTATTTTTAAAAATTAACTATGTGTTTTGGGTATTCCGAATGTATGCGATTTATTGCTACATTTGTATTAATCTTAACGATCTCCTGTTATAAGCAAAGTTGCACCAAAACAAAAAAACCAAAAATAAGAAAATAATTTAGTGCGTCAAAAAATAAATCACAAAACTGTGTTGTTTCAATTGTTTTTTATATCAGTTTTTTTTTAATTTTTGTATTTGTTTTTGTTTATTATTTAATACATACATACTTTTATCTTTTTTTTAATGTAAAATTAAACTTAATTGTTGGTTTTTTATTTATTATTAATTATATTAAAACTAACTATTTACATTAATAATCATAAAATTAATATTACATATGTATATAAAAAAAAAGTAATAGTTTTATTATTGAGATAATTTTCTGTTCAAATTAAATAAACTAAGCGGAGAAGCAAAAGAGAGAGAGAGAGTGAGTAAAAAAGAGGCAGGAAAGACAAAAGTTTAAAAACGCAGTTATAATTTAGCTGCGTTAGTTTTTCCTTTTGAGAAAAAAAAATCTTTTGTATTTTTTCCAAATTTTCACCTTCTCGTAACCTTTTATCAACAAAAACAAAAAATTGGGATTATAATTATAAAAATGTATTACTTTTTCAGGAATAAAAAAAAAAAAATAATAATAATGATTAAAGAAATAAAATAAAAATAAAAATAAGATCTTGAAAATAAGATCTTTTTAAATGTTTAACAACAATATAAAAAATTGTTTTATTCATATTTGTTTGCTTCCTTGTTTCCTTTTTAACATTTACAGAGAGGAAAAATATTTTTATTTTAATTTGTGAAGAGATGAAGATAAGGAGAGGTTTGTTTAAAGTTAAGTTTCTTTTACACACTTCATATATTATTATTATTATCGTTATTTTTATTGTTATCATAATATTATACATTTTGTTTAAGCATAAATTATTGTTTTTTTTTTAATATAGTTTTTTATTTTTATGATTTTTTTTTTTTAATTTTCATTTAAACATTAAATGATAAAAATTAAAAATTACAAAGAAAAATCTAATTTGTTTTATTTATTTATTAAAACTTTGTTGGTTTAATTTTTATCATACATTGCTAACACATATCTTGTATCATAAGAACTATTCATTTTCTTTTTTATTTCCTTTGTTTAGGGAGTAGGTAAGTAGTATATAATGTGGGCGTGTTTGTGTTAAGGACAGTGTTGAAAATAAGCGATTTATTTCAAAAGTTTATTAAGCTAAATAAGCTGCAATTCCAATAAATTAACAACGTTTTAAACCACAATCTTGCCCAGGAAAAGAAATGAGAAAATATTCCCAAATCACTGTTCGCCAATTTAGAGCAAAATTAATCATCGAAAAATTAATTCGAATTCGATGGAAAAGTAAGACAAATAAATGATTGCCAAAACTTAGTAAACCGAAATCATGTATATCATACAATTCTTAATCCATGAATATGTTAATTTTAATACTTTGTTTTTTTTTTTTAGCTAGATTACAGATCTTCTTAAATAATTTTGACTAAACCAGAACATGAAAGTAGTTCCAACTTCGCATGAAACAGGAATGAATATTATAATAACAATTCGAGGAAATGTGAGCGAACAAATTTCGAGTTTTAAATTGTACGTGTTGTTTAGAATGTTATAATAAAAAAAAAAGAGCTCAATGAATTAAAAACTTCCAGCGCTCACTGGATAAATAAAAAGTCGATGGCTTTATTATTAACATTTTCATCAGTTGATCTAAAGAACTACTAAAAGGGGGAGGGGGGCATGAATCACAGCATATTTGTTGAGTAACAAACCATTTCAAATAATTTTAAAATAAACATTAAACAATAAGAGAATCTTCAATCATTGTTATTTATTTATTTAAACGTTTTAAAGGCTTCATAGGTATTTTTCTTCGTTGATGTACCAGTATTAGGTTTTTTGCAGTTTTCTTTTTTTTTTTAAATATGACTTATAAAAAAACGTGTTATAAAAGATTAAAATTAAGTTCTAGAAACGTGATTTCAGTTATTAAATGGTTTTCCTTTAATTTACAGGCAGTTTTCGAACCTAAATATAATAAAAGTGCGAGCTTGCGCACTTGTACGCAATTTCGAAATTTTACTCTCAGAGTAAAAAAAAATTAATAAAAAAAATACTTTAAGAACAGTTTTTTAGTTTTATTTAAAAATCGCTTATTTCTTCATACTCTCCTGTATTATTTTTTTTTAACGATTAGTCGAAAATTCACCTGTTTATTAATTTTTTTTTTTGTTCTTTTTTCCTTATGTTGATAATTATATTTTATATAAAAAAAGAAGCGTGTTTTAAATTACAAAGAAATCGGTTTTGTTATTAGAAATTTAAAAACACAAAGAAATAAGAGGAAAACAAGCCCTTTTCTTATTTGTTCACAGCGCTTTCTAAAAATATATTCATTTAGATTTATCCAGCATTAATTTTCTTCCTACTGTTTCATTGACATTGCTGGCTTAATTAACAGGCCGTTTTGTTTTACGTAATGAGTTTGTATTTCTGTTTTCAAAACTGTTTTTTTTTTGTGGAATGGTTTTGTTTTGTAGTTATTGTTGTAGTACACAAGTTTTATTGTCTCTCAAATAGTTTAAACAGCAGCAAACAATTGCTCTAGATTTATAAAACTCTTCTTATTGCTCCTTTCCTTATTCATGTGATTGTTGATATTGCCACCAGCATCGTTTGACCGAGTTTGATTAAGATTTAACCAAGTTTTTGCCATATCTTTGATATTTACATTGATTATTTGTCGAATATCCACTGTTTTAAAGACCCTAAATGGTAGTTATCTTGCCTCGTCTCACCTGTTGATTGTTGTGGTGGTACTGTTGTTGTTTACTGCTTGTATATTGTTTGAAGTGACCGTTAGTGTTGTTGTGTTGTTGGCGGAACCATTTGACGAAGAGCTATTATTTACTGTTGTTGCATTATTTGAGTTATTCAGTCCACTAACGACTGAAGAAGTACTCTCCATATTTAAGACGTTGTTGGCAGATTTAAGATCGCTAACAGAATGACTAATAGATGTCAGCGAAGTGGACGATGAGTTTAAATCCCCTACTAGAGTTGAAGATGAAGAGGAGTGCAGTTGTTGCTGCATATGCACATTTCCATCATTATTATTGTTGTTGATGTTATTGTTACTAGTTATAGTATTTAGGTTGGCGGACATGGAAGCGGCTGTGGCTGTCATATTTGAATTGAGTTGCGTTGGCTGTGTTAAAACTTGCAATGTGGTGGTTCCAGCACCCGCTGACGATGATGAGGAAGTTGTATTGTTATGGCTGTGATTCGTGGCCGCTGAGACGGCAGCTACAGGCACAGTTCGCATATTGGCAAATATCGCTTGATTGTTACCAATACGACTGCGTAAAACAGCATGAGTCATTCCTTGATGACCAATTTGTACCTGCATTTGGCCAGTATTATTCTTTTGCAACGGTTTAACATTTAACAAGCTGGTATATAATACTCTTTTGTTGATGTCGCCTGTGCCGGATCCCACCGAGGTGGCTGTCACTGCATTGTTTGTGTTGGCATCCACTTGTGCGGCCCCGATTATATTTAATATTCGTTCTCTCTTCAATTTACCAGTTTGTTGTAATAATTGTTGCGGCAATAGTTGTTGTTGCTGCATTGTAGCTTTATTTAGTAGAACGGTTTGTTGCGTTTGCTGCTGTTGCTGCGAATTTGTGGCTACGAAATTCAATTTTAAGTTTGAGTTATTTGCTTGTTGCAATTTTTGTGCTGCCGTCTGCAACTCTGAGGCATTGGTTATTGTGAAATTTGTTGCTGCTCCTGCACTAGAACTTGTTGTTAAATATATTTTATTACCCTGTTGAGAGGCTTGCGATGTTATTATTGCTGCCGTTGGTTGTAAGCTATAATTATGATTTGCAGCTATGGCAGCAGCTGTATTATGCTTTTGTTGCAGTTGCTGTTGTTGCTGATGCTGTTGCAGATTGACTTCGGAGACTAGTAGAGGGAAGGAGGGCACTTTAATAACTTTTCCACCAGGCAGTTTTTGAATTTGTTGTTGATGTTGCTGCTGCGCATGTTGCGTATTGTACGTTACAGCTGTTGTCGTCGTATCCTGGCCACCTATTGTTACACTTACACTGGATAAATCATCGTCGTGTGATTGTTGCTGTTGTGGTTGTTGCAGTTGTTGCAACAGCGGTTGTTGTTGTTGCACGATTTTCCGTTGTGAAAATTTACGATTTAACAACAACTTGCTGATATCTTTGTTAAATAAATAGAACAAAAAATTTAAAAAATTAACATAATAAACTTTTGATTCATTGCTTTAGCAAATAAACGGCATCCGAGAAACAAAAACTTTATTTCAAAGCAATTAGGGAATATTTATTAATTTTGCAAGTAAATATGTTACTTGATGTTACGGACTTCGTACTAATGGAGACAGATCAGTGTTATATCTCAATGTCACGGTGACTGAAGCATAGTCGCTGCACACAAATATTTATGTATAGTATAATCTCAACTCACCTGTACTCTCGGGACCATTTAGTTGTCTCTTTTGTGCAGGTCGACTTGTCCATACAATTTTGTTGCCTGTTCCTGCAACTGTGCCGTCTGTGTTTGCAGTGCCCGTCAATATACTCGCCGGTGTTGTAGTAACATTTGTTGAACCTATTTGACGCCAAACAATTTGTTGTGCCGGTTGACCGACAAGTTGTTGCTGTTGTTGTTGAGCCAGCTGTTGAACGGCGTTTCGGGCTGAAGTCGTGACGATTAGAGGTCCGGTCGATGTCGAACCATTGCCTCCTGTTGCCGAACTTATGTGTTGGACACCAGCTATATTTTGTACTGTTAATTGTTGACCACTGCTTGTATTTATGATATTAACACCCTGAGTACCTGAAGTAACGGAAACGGGAGCCTTTTGTAAATAGATTTTTTGTGATCCGGCCGCAATGACATCTCCTGATGTTGTTGTCGTGTAAATCATTTGACCACCAACATTATTAACAGGTGATGCTCCAATCGGTGTAAGAGTGGGTTGGCGCATTATTGTTGGTGTCGTGGTAGATGATGAGGGGACATACTGAGCTATAACTGAACCTGTAGTAGTGCTGACCAGATCTCGTTGCAACAAAAGTTTTTGCTGCTGCTGTTGTAATTGTAGTTTTCGTTGTTGTTGCTGATGTAATTGTAACTGATGTAGTTGCTGTACGGTAACATTACGAATTTGTTGCGTGTTCGGCTGTTGTAATACTTGGATTGTAGTAAGTTGTTGCGGTTGTGGTTGGTGTTGCGCAAGATTTGTCGTCGGTGTGGTTTGAAGCTGATGTTGCTGTTTAGTTTGCTGTACAGATGATAGAGATTCATTTGGAGTTAATGAAATAGCATTTCCAATTACTTGGACTGGCGTGGAATGAGCAACTAAGTGTTGTTGTTGTTGTTGTTGCTGCTGCTGTGGTTGTGGTGGTTGTTGAGGTTGATGTTGCTGCTGCTGCGGCAACGTTTGTGTTACAATTATAGGTGTGGTATGATGTTGTTGTTCCACATGCATTCTCTCACGCGGGGAATTTAAATTTGCAGTACTAACGGCCGAATTCATTATTAGTGGAGGTTTTGCCACCAGCTGGGTGTGTTGCACTTTTGTTATTCTTGAATTACCACTTATAACAACATTCGATTTTGTTTCTTTCACCTCTATAGGTTCCGATTTTATCACCACTTCTTCAAGTTCTTCATGTGGCTCTTTTTTAGGTTCATCTTTCTTAAAGAACGTTTCATCTGTAACAATTTCTTTTTCTAAGGAAGAACAATTGAAAGTGGAACTGCCGACGGGAGCTAAAAGAGCACATGATTTTTTGCCACCTTTTAATTTGGCAATCTTTTTATCACCCACTGTTCTATCACCTTTTTTCGTGTCATCCATGCCGTCAAGCAGCCCGGCTGCAACTTCAACATCTCCATCCACTTCGGCATCTACATTTTCGCCATCTAAAATGCCATTCCAAAAGTTGGTAGCCTGATTTAAAGTTTTTATATCATCGATTTGTACTTCCTGCAGAATATTATCCAACATGTCGGCGTCATCGCCATCCCCAAGAAGATTGATATCATTCAACGAGTCACCGCTGAAGTTGAGGTCCAAACAAGCAGCGCTATTATTTATTTCTGGAGTTTTACTACTACCTCGCGTTAATTCGGTCAAATAGGAATTTTGTAACAATTGAGTATCAGCTTCTAAATCTTCATACTTAAAGACTGAACTACTAAATGCGGAATTGACATTATCCAAATCCTCTTTCCACAGCGACGATTTGAGGCTTTCACCATTCAATGATTCTCTAACCATTTCTACAGCTATAGGAGTATGTTGTGACCAGTCTACTAGTGGAGAGCTTAACTTATAATCCGAATTCAAGCCCCAGTAGTTCTCCTCCTTTTCGGACTCGGCAGGAGTTTTTGGACGAAAATGAAGCCAATCGCGACGTATTTCAGACAATAACTCATTACAAATATCCAGGCGTTGTGATGAAGTAGGCGAAAGGCCCCCCAGCATAGACAATTCGTTATCCTCGTTTGTCGGAGCTATATCTTCTATTAAAATATTTACACCCTTTGAGCTTTCATTCGTTTGGGGTGTCAATCTGTACCTCTTCATATTTTTAACTCGGATAACATCGGCCATTTGGTTTAAACAAGACACCTCCTCATCGTCAACATCACTACATGGCCCAGAGGGAGAGAGCAGTTCTCGACTTCTTTTCAAAGGCTCCATATCGGAATCGTCGAACACTTCCTTCTTAATCTTGATAAGATTACTTAATTGAGCCAAGTTTACATTCTCTTCGTCCTCCATTATATCGGCTGCCAAAGTTGTGTTTAATTTTTGTATGCTACTTAAAGGTTCATTGGAATCATCTGCCGAACCTATGCCTATAGAGGCAGCTGAGAAGTCTATAAGTTCTTGCTTTATAACTCTTGTTACTTCGCCAGCTGTAGCTGTGCAAGGCCTGGTAATATTCGTATCACCATTTTCAACATTGTAAACTTCAGCTTTTATCACATTTGTTTTGTCACTTAAACTACAACTACTACTTATACCATTATTAATGTTTTTATTAACATTACTACTACTATTGTTGTTAATGTTGCCAACAACATTGCTCGCACACGATTGTGCCAACGTCGACGAGGATGAAAATGAGGAGGCGAATGAGGAATTATTGTTATTGTTAATATTATTAATTTTATTATTATCTACAGATGCGGTAGGGAAATAGCGATGATTTGGCCAATTGCTGATTGCTTTCAAAGACTGATCTTCCTTATTTAAGCCATTAACCTTTTCTTGTTTCACTTCTGTGAAGCAGGGCGATGTGGTGGCGGCTACTGATCGCTCTAATAAATTATTTACTCTCTCACTTTTACCTCCACCGTCTGCGAATGCCCAAGACTGTGACAACTTGTAAAGCAATTTGCGCGTAACCAATTCCATATTCTTCTGCTGTTGTGTTGAATTGATTTTACTGCGTTTTGATTTTTCCATTTGCTGTAGTTGTTGTCTTCTTCGGCGTCGACGCCTTCTGGCCAGCGATACACAGGAGTGATAGTTTCGATCCTGTTGTACGTGCAGGCCAAATTCATCTTCCAAATTATTTTCATCATCTGCATATTCATATTCACATTCTCCCAAGCTTTCCACATATTCTGTATCTTCTCTGTTCCAGAGTTCGACTTTTTTAGCTTCAGCATTGGTTTTATTATGATCTATGAGTTCAGTGACTTCTTTTTTAATTGTTATGGCGGGTGTATTTGCAATTATTACAGAGTTTGTTGTAGTGCTGGCTGTTGATGGTGCCAGTGTTCCAGCAATATGGTTGGGTGCTATATGTGCTGGTGGCACCAAATCAACAACCGTGGGTGGTGAGGCGGGTTTAGTTGTATCCTTATTTGTCGTTGTTGCATCGGAGATGGTGTTCGTGGAATGGGGTGTTCTTGTCTCTAGAATTGTGTAATCGAATTGTGACCAGAACTCATCAAAATTCGTAGCTACACGATCGAGCAGTACACGTCCACCACGACCCATACGCCTTCGAGCAAAACCAATACAACGAGGTCTAAACAGTAATGAGTAATAACTTAAATACGATTTTTCATGAAACAATTAATGAAAACGCACCTCGGATGCTTGATAGACGTGAGTGTGTAACGATATTTTGTGTCACCAAAGCCATAATCCTCTTTAGCTTCCCAAGGCCAATTGCCAGAATGAGTTCTCGTCTATAATGTAAAGCGAGTAAATAATAAATTCGTTTTTAAATAATTTGAATCGAAGCAAGTTCTTACTCTCAAATAATCGCAGCCTTGTTTTCTTCTAAATGCAAATGGAGCCTCATCCTCACTCCCCGAACCGATTTTGTGCGCTAAATCTTCTTCTTCGGTCTCGATATTTGATTCATTTGGCGCTGGCGATGAACTTTGTCGATGCAGGTGTTGTAAGTGATGTGGCAGGTGTGGATGCGTTACGGTACCAATTAGACCACCTACACCACTAGCAACGTTTCCAACTAAAACAGCTCCCGTGGTTGCTGAATTCGGTATTACACCAATGCCAGCTAAATACTGTTGTTGCTGTTGCAAATGTTGTTGCTGTTGCTTATCACGGGGCACTTTATGTTTGCGTTTCTTGTACTGTCGTTTTTCCTTGCGACTACCAGAGTTTAGTCCATCTATTTTTATTTAAAACAAAAAAACACACAAACACATTTTATTACCTTAAGGATTTACACAAAACGAATTTAATATGAAATTTTAAAGGCGTTTTATACCCATAGCAAGATTCGCTGCATTCAGGAACGTTGATGCTGATGAATACAAATGACTACCTGGAGTTATTACATTACCTGCTGAACCTGCTGTTAGCAAATTTGTCGTACCCATTAAATTATTTAAACCGCCTGCTGAAGAAGCCAAACTTGGCACCACTGCAGTAGGTGTCGCCCCCGAAGAGGATGAATGGTGCGAGTATTGGTTAGCATACAATGGAGCAAAGGCAGGTCTGCTAAAAGCGAATACAATCGTTAAAACATTCTTCAAAGTTTTAGCATAATACTGCCGACAGATGTACAAACCTAGCATTTTTAAGTGTAGAACTAAGCTCTGATAGTAAAGCTCCGCTAAAATCTTTAAGTTGCACGCGCTTCTCAAAGATTTCTATGGACAAATGCAGTTGTTCACGCTTGGTTTTCTCCCGTCTCTTAACCATTTCTAAAACCGTTGTGGCTCTCTGCAAATCCCTCCTTTACAAATAAAAATATTTGAATCATTAGCAACATTTAAATTTGTCTCATTGTCAATTTCTATTTACCTCAACTTCAGCATCTTTTCGTAGGAAGTCTCGTCATTCTTTCGATTCTTTCGCGTTTGCATTTTTTCAGTGCGTCTGCGAAAAGCTAAGTACGGATTATTTGATGAGGCTCCCTGCCGGTTTTCGGTCTTCACTGACAGTATCAATGGATGTTGCTGAGGGTTTTTAATTTGATTGAAAGCAATTGAAAAAATTACGAAATTTTCTTTAGATTTATACAAAAACAAAAACCTAAATCAATAAGGGACCGGTTGTTTACCATTTTCAGCCGTTTGTTAAGCCAGTAGTCGTACACGGCTATGCTGACCTCATCGTCCTGTTTAAGCAACGCTTTTGCCTCATTTAGTGTAACCACTGTCTGGCCCGAACTCTTCTCTAAGCGGTCCATCATTTGTTCAAATTTTAATGGTGTTAGATCGAGACGTTTTCGTTGTTGATTTATCCACAACTCATCTTCACTGTCCATATCGTATTCGGGTACATCTTGTTCCAAACCAAGTGCTTAATATCAATAAAATTATACTTATTCATTGTTTACTCCATTTCCAGAAGTCTAATCAATTCAACTTACGTTGCATATGTATTAATTGTCGCGGCATACGATAATTGGGTGGATAATTTCTGTCATAGAAATCCTGTTCGGTGGTATAGACTTCTGGCGTTGGTATAATAAGACCCGTACATATTGCTCTTTGCAAATGATGCTCCTAAAATATATTAAATATTTATTATCACAAAGTGTTTGGTAAGTTTTTGTCGAAAGGATAGTGTACTTAGTAGCTATTCGTTCAACATGTGTTAGTGATTGAACTCAAAAGTCGATTTTCATTGCCAACTTAATACTGAAATTGACTTTTGGCGCAAATTAATCGTATGCATGATATATAAGAGCAAATATATTTATTTTGTTCATTAAGGAGATTTAGTCAGAGATTATGGCCATTTCGTTTAAGCGCGTAATACAGAAGAATATTAAAAGTTAAAAGTGACGAAGCGAACTACATTAATTATTCATTTGTAAAAAATGCGAAAAAGTCATGTTAACAAATTTATAAGAAATTCTGGTGGTCCATGTGTACAAAGGAATTTATATTTTGTGGGAGCACGACAAGTTTGACTGAAAATCTCTAAATGAAAATGTTTAAATTTAAAACTACGAGAGCGGATCAGTAAGTCCGTGACTTTTCGAACTTCCCTGCACCCATAAAGTACCACCTGTTAATAAAATACTGTCAAATTTTGAGCAAGTGTCGTCATTTACTTTGCGTTTAACAGCTGTTCAAAACATACAACCTCGTGTATTTGTCTAAAAATGGAAAAAAGGTGAATTTGGACCGTTCATTAAACATTATTTTTTGGAAAAAAAAAACGTCAATCAAACCAAGGAAAAGCTCGTTAAATACTATGAGCAATCTGCACCATCATTTCAATGGTACAAAAGTGGTTTACTGACTTTCGGTGAAGTCGCAGTAATACAAATGACGCTGAACGTTCTGGACGGCCAATCGAGGTCAGTACAGCCGAAAATGTCGAAAAAATCCACGATATAGTATTGGCCGATCAAAGAGTAAAAATGCGTGAAATTGTTGATGCTATAGGCATTTCATATGTCTTCGATTTTAAATGATCAGCTGGGTTTAAGAAAGTTCGGAGACCAAGCAAAAATCTAAACAATGGCTTCTCCGGGTGAACCCTGCTCTGAAGAAGGCCAAGGTAAGTTTATGGCCAATAAGGTGATGGCAACAGTTTTTTGGGACGCACGCGGGATAATCCACATCGATTACCTTCAAAAGGGAAAAACAATAAACGACGAATATTATGCCAACTTATTAGAGGATTTAAAAAGAAAACGACCCCATATGGCGAAGAAAATGCACGGGTGCACACATGTGCAGTCCCAGTGGCAAAACTCTATGAATTGGGGTATGAATTGGTACTTCATCCGCCATATTTTCCGGATTTAGGCCCTAGTGACTACTCCCTATTTCCACATTTCCAAAAGAAATGTGTTTCATTAAAAAAGTCACGGACTTATTGATCCGGCCCCGTATTCAACAAAAAACTACATATTTGACCCTGTTCTGTATTTCTAATGGAATAAAAACGTGTGAAATTATAAAAACAATTGGAATTAAATAATTCGAAAATTATCTGTTCTGCATTCCATATATTTTGCATATACTCGTACATATGTACATCATCGTATATGAATTTTAAAATTTATGGAGAAAAATAAAAGAAAATTTTAAGAAACCCTATCATATTTTATTACGAAATTGTCAATTTAACATTTAAAAAAAGTTTTATTTGAAGGAAATCTGATTCTAATTGATTCCACCAAACTTTTTTATTAAAAAAAAAAAAAAACGAACAATTTTATTAGAAGGTGGAATACGAAACATCTAAGACATTCGGAAATTTCCAATTTAGATTAAAATATTGCGGATTCGAAATACCGAACAGCACTGGTTATTTATATATATATATTCAGGTATTTGATAAAAATCGATCGATTTAAAAATGATTCTTTGTGAGGAGTGTGATGAATTTCGGTGGATTTTGAAAAAAATTTTTGAACCATTTTAAAAATATTTTAATTAAAAATGTAGACGTTGGAAAAACATTTATATCATATAACAGAATTAAAATAAATTATAATAAATTAATGAAAATCGTTAAAAACGATATTTAAAATAAATATCAGACGGAATAAATGAGCACATCGCAATATTTTTCGTTTTTAAATCGGTTTGCTTTGAAAATCGATTTTCATCAGATACCCGATTGTACTCCTATGTATATACCTGAATTTTTAGTATTAACTATTTATATATTTTAAGGTACGGGACAAAAGATGCCCTTTCTCTAAAAGTCCACCCTACATACGAGGCGATGAGTACAAGAGTGACATAGCCCACAAAAAGTAAAATAACAATACATATATGGCCATGTTCCGACACTCGCATCTCACATAAAATTTGCGATTGTGATTTCAACTCGCATGTGAGGTGTGCTGTAACTCGCATTCGCAAGAGTTTTGGCGAGTTCAAGTCGCAAGAGTATACTGAAGTCGACTGCTGTATTTAAACTAAACTAGTTTTTGAAGAAACTACAAGGTTATGAATAAATTAAATTAATAGTGTTTTCTTTTTATTTTAGTCAAAACTAAAGACATTTTGTAACAAATTTTTTCTAAAAACATGAAATTTAAAAACGTTCTTTGCTTCTAGAACTTTTGCCTCTGTATGTCTTCTTTTGCACTGGCGGTTTCAATAGACAGCTAATACGAGTCATCTTCGAAAAATATACGCAGCTAGTGCTGTAATTAATTCAAATGAAATGCCCGGGTATTATTTTTAATATTCTAGGTTCGAGTATTAGAAATATTAAAAATACAGAGTTTTCTTTTAAAACTTTTCAAAAGCAAATCGCAAGTAATACGAGTGAGTTGCAGAACATGCAGAAATAAGTTTGGTGATTTGCTACTCGCTTGTGATTTGACACTCTTGCGGGAGTCAGAACATGCCCGATAGTTTTATCGCTTTTCAGTACCAAAATACATATTGCTAAATCCATTCATAAATAGCAGCACTTTGGCCTATACAAAAACAATGCAAATTAAATTATGGTAAAGACAATCTCAACACAACTCAATTAAAAGTGTTGGAGATTTAGGCTACTCTCGGTACTATCGCCCATAATACATGTCACGCTAAAAATGTGTGGCTTTTCTCATTTGCTACTCCAAATTTTTGTACTATGTTCATAAATTACTCTAAAAAGTGCACGTTGGCTTGCAATTTTATTAGCCGTTTTTTTTTTTGTTTTTCCACTATAGCTAGGTAGCTGAAATTTGGTATACAGGTAGGCCTTGGAGAATGAGTAATGAGAAAAATGGGTACTTTTCGGACTTCGGGACTAGTGAAACGACTCCGGTTTTGCCAGTTTATAACCAGGATAAATTAAAGGCTGTCAAGGGTCCTTTCCAAGAAATTCCGAAATTGTAGTTTGTATGGTTTGTGCCTTATTGGATGTAGTTTGTTTTAGTTCAAATAATTACAATACTCTGTGAATCAGAAAATATAGTATAATGCCATAAAGAATAATTTACAATCAATCATAATTCTAACGTATTTTATAAATGGTTCTTTTCAACTTGGCTCCTGCGGCATTGCTTATAAATAAAAGCTTCTAGCTGAATGCCAACAACTATCTTAAGCCTTTTTCCAGCGCGTAACGTATTCTGTGAGTATTATAATAATATAAGAAGGATGGTTTTTGGAACTCTTGTTATAATACTATTAACTCTTGCTCGCTCTCTTTATAGCCAGTCCGTTTCATTCTCTGTGAGTTTGAGCGCGTGCAACAGCAGAATACACCCATGCAAGCCATCTCACGAGAACACGGCTCATGCAGTCAGTCGATTCGTTCTGTGTCAGTTTGAGCTTGTGCAAAAGTGGAATGCACCCACTGTTCGCTGATTGTCTTTCTGTCGGTGTAAGCCATTTAGGCACGACGATAGCAGCTAATCAAATATTATCCCCGCTATCCCAGGTTTTAGGAGCGCGACGACAACAGCCAAATCAACTATTACCTTCGTTGTCCCAGCATTAAGGAGCGCGACGCCAACAGCTTAATCACTATTTTCTTCAAGACGTTAATCTTTCTAGTTTTTTTTCTAATCTTATTTTAAGCCAAGTATATATTTCATATGTATATAACAACAACAACAACAAACAAACAAAAACAAAAAAATATTGACTAAAAGGAATAAAAACTTATTCAAAATAATATTTATTTTGGTCCATGGAGTTTTGTGCCGTCACACTAAGGTCCCCTCTTACTTGTATGGATCATTTCTACTACAAGTAGATAGTTGAAATTTGATATAACCCGACCGTCTGTAAGCTTTAAGTTGTAAGAGGTTTTATACATACATTAACAAAGAAAAATAACATGGACTCAGATCCGCACAAAACATAAATGTGAAAATAAGGCCATTTTTAGGCAACTTGCTAGTAGCTTGGCAACATTTTTTTTAAATTTCCTATATGGGAAAGGATTATGGGAAAATGTTAATAATAATAAAACTTGCTACAGAGATGCGTGCACTGGCAACTTCAGTTTTTTAAGTTCGCACTCTTCAAGTTGACGTTAGAATGCAAAAAATGCAGAAATATTGCCCGTGCCGGCTCTACGGATTACACAATGTTTAGATGCCCTAGCTAACTCCATTCATAAGTTAAATATTGCAAAGTGATCTACGTAGAGTCAGTGGTGGATTGTTGCGGTTATTTTGTTGTTGTTTATTTTATTTTTATTTATTTCCAATTTCTGTAAAAGCAAATTTTTCAATTACAATAAAAAGATATAATAGTTATATAAAAACATAAATTTGATAAAATTTAATTGACAATTCCTATGTTTAAGGTTTCGCTAAAACCTTAGTCGAATTAAGAAAAAGGCTCCCCAGCCAGATAAATATACAAAAATATAACACAAATTAAAATACGAACAAAGAAGTCCCAAAGTTATGGTCGATTAATCCAAAAGTAGCAGATGATTTGTTAGTTACGTTAACCCGAATTGAGAAAAATGTGTTAAAAGTTTTACACGAAAAGCATTATTTCTTACAATGAACGAACGTTCAAAGAAACTAGATCGAATCCTATAGATAACAAACTGCGGATTCCTATTGGACCGAGAAAATATAAATCTTGAGCACAATTTTTATGGTTCACCACTTTTTATGACTCTATAAAACCTTAAAAGGTTGCGGTAAGCAATAAAGTTGTTTAAATGAACAATCAAGAAAAGCATAAGTATAATTCTCCACCTAATAATATACACGTAACGTGCAATACTTTTAACAATTCGTTTTAACCCCGCAAAAATATGACCAAAGGTGCCCGATATAACCTCCAAAGCATTAATGATTTGCGGCATCAAAAGCGCATGAGCCACCCCAATATTTAACAGAAAAAGGAAGGAAAATATTATTCGAGTTAAGTTTACGTAGCCCCTCAAAAAAAAATCTGTTTCCATCAATATATACCAGCAATTCACTGGAACTACGTCCGCCAAAAATAATTGCTTTTGTCTTAGAGAAATTAACAGTCAAATAATTCTGTAAAGAGCACTGCCCAAAACGTTCAAAGCTATAATTCATAATAGCCTCCAAAACATCTGGACTGTCATGATCGGAACTCAACAATAGGAATACGACATCCGCAAACAAGAAGGAGGTGCAAGAACTCTGGTGTTATTAGTACACAAATAAGCTTATAAGCACGCAGAGCAGGGATGAACAAGGGGCTAACCTATAAGGATTATTTAGTTATCATAACTCTTATGAAAATTATTATAATTATTGAGTTTGTTCGTTTGCTTCTGTTGGTATTTTTGCTCTTCAGCTTTATTATATTAAACTTTTGGTAATTCGATTTGCAAGCAACTCCTAGAAAGTGATATTCCTCTCAAATTTTCAATATTAATTTAATTTTTTATGATATTTCAATTTCATGTGCGATTATTACTTATCTTAATAATGCATATGAAAGATTCAAAAATATATGTTTACTAGCCAAGCCCGGCGCGCGTTGCTATGCCCCTTATTCAGCACAATATGTGTGCAAAGTTTCAGACAAATCGGTCCAGTGCAAGTAGCTGAAAAAATTAATTTTTATTTTGTATGGGCGTATATCATTTTTATGTATATGTAGATGGGCGTAGCCCTGCCCACTTTAAAAAAAATTACCACCCATAAACACTCCCGGGAATGTGTACAACAACTTGCCAAAGTTTCAGTCCGATCGGCTTTACGGTTTCGGAGTCTATAGCTAACACACACACACACAGAGACAGACAGATTTTCACTTTTATATATAGTATGTTTATATTTCTTAGTTATAGTTATGTCTCCCAGCATTTTGGCCATAGTGTTTCAAAAAAAGCCAAAACTCACACAGCTCTTATCAGAAATTTTTAGCGCTGCTCTACCCACTGATTTTACGTTTAACAGTATCTCCGCTATATGAATGCTATATTTAGGGTAAAATTCTCCACAGTGTACACTAGAGTCACCCAAAAATAAGTTGATCCAGTCCACGCTCTATGATGAAAGATATCTTAATGACGATTTCTAAACGTCAATTAAAATATTTCCCACGGCCATAAATACAGACCTTTGTTTATTGTTATCCTATCACAACATATAGCATATCGTTGATAATGGTTTGTCAACGCCTTCAATTTCGACCGTGTTGCTTTTTATATCGGACGTCAAATTCTATAAATGACCTGGGGGCTAATTACGGCAGTCGATCATGATCGAAATTTACTCGAACTTGCGAGATTTTATACTTTTGAGATTCTATCATTCGATATCGAGTAAAGAGTATCGAAATTTCTTATAATGTTACTCGATATCAAGCTTCTGTTTGAATGCAACCGTGCGAGTTTTAGTCGTTATCAAATGATCAATAGAAATTTTATTTTTCAAAGAATTCGTTGGAGGAAAAGAAAATGTAACACAAAACATTTATAAATTTTTTGCAAATATACTAATTTTTATTAATTATTAGGTCGAATACAACAAAAATTAACTTTAGACAGAAGCAAATTCTTGCAGAGTTTATGTGTGCACACACTGATTTGGACAAAGGAGTTCTACCAAATACAATACAAAGAAAAGCTACTGACAATCGGCTATGGGAAAACTTAGCCATTAAGCGAACATGGCGAAAGTTTTATTGCAAGATTTCATAATATGATTAATTCCATATTATAGACATGTATGTATATTAAATAGGTGTATGCAGATCCAAAGTTGGTTAAAAAAGTTTCTTTTAACAATCTTCTATAAAGAGGTGGTGGTGGACGTTCTTTCGAGGAGAAACACCTAAGTATAGCTGAGGAACAAATTTTGAAAGCAGCAGGAATTGATGTAGCTGTTGCAGGCTTAAAGAGGTCCGGACAATCGGATCCCGAATTCAAGAAATAGACAAATGTCCTCCTTCTGAAAGTCCGAGTGCATTACAAAGAAAAGAATCCGAAGAATGCATTACGGAATTAATGGACATTATAGAAAATGAGGAGAATGAAGAGACGTCAAAAAAAGATCGAACAATACACATGCCTGTTTCCAACAAAGAACCAAGAAAAACGAAGACGCTTCTCTTAAAAAAAATATTAGTGCCAGTGATAAATACCATGCTGAAGTTCTTAAAAGATTAGATAATAGAACTTAGATAATAGAACTTAGAGAAACAAACTTAGAAATTAATGCTTCATTACACGAAACAAACATGAGAATAAAGAAAATTGAGCTTCAAATTCCATTAAAGGACCAGAATTTTTTGAATTACTTAGTTAAAGTTAATGCTATGATCTCCCTTACATTTTCCTTGTATTGTTTTAAAAAACTTTATTTTTATTGCAGAGCAAAACATATGTTTCTTGTTTACTTTTATTCTTTAATCTTTTAAATTTTTTTAGTGTTGGATAACTGTTTCAGATGTTTGCTTTCTAACACTTAAATAAAAAATAGATTCGCTTCTTATCGAGTTACATCATCAGAAAAATTCGAACTATCGAAATTAATTTCGTTACGTAATTTTATCGATCACGTCTCCCGTAATTAGCCCCCTGATATCTCGGGTCCTACCTCACTAATAAACCAACTTTTTGCAACCAACTTTTGGATATCGCTCTTAAAATTATGTAATCCTGTCCATTTTTTTTGTACAATACAAGATCTTTGGAATCCCTAGCAAATCGCTATCGGTTGTGTTTAACCTCTTATAATTCATTAAGCACTAGATATCTGGAACAAATTTCCACCATCACGTGTCAAGTTTGATTTGGAGACAAGCTGGTTGCGGATATGTGCCATCTTCAGCGTCATTTTTCGTTCTGATTCAATCAGTTCGAAAATATTTACACAATCACGTTAGGTTAATGCTACGTATACCGTTAACAGCTTGTTCGTTACTTTACTAGAGGTGTGTGGGAAGACAGAAAAAGTGGCGTAAATAGTAAAAAAAAAAAGTGTACGCGTAAATCCCTACCAATGTAGAAAAAACAAATCATAATATCTACCTTCTCTAATTTTTGTAAGTGTTAATTAAAAAAGAACTTTTCGAGTCTTGCTTTAATTCAAAACAAATGTTCGTGATACTAATGCACAAAGACCACTATTTTCAAACTTATATTTGTTCGAAGATATTTCTGATGATGCTAAAGTGACACAGTTTTAAAAAGTCATGTAAGATATATCCAATTTATACCATCATGTTCATTATTTATAACAAAATTAATTTTGTTGTTGAACAATGTAATAAAAGTGAACGATTGATTATTTATTTATTTTTTTTTTAATTTCGAAATATGTGAATTTTACCAACGAAAACAATATGACAAATTCGAATTTATAGTATTCATATTATAATATACCAGCATTTATCATCGGTCATTTTTTGTGTTTTGTGAAGTTTTATTTGCCGTCAAATTTGTAACGCCCTTTTCTTAAAGCAAATACTGCAAATAAACTAACTCCTGGCATTTTTACTTAATTAATTATCATGTAATTGTTTTGATTATAAATGTAACAAAATAAATAAACAAAACATATTTAAAAATCTGTTGAATTCTAGTTTTCGAAAAATTAAAACCAAAAAGCATCAAATCGCCTGCGTGACTTCAAAATTCTTCGTGATTTTTAAAACATGACTGATACATAGAATTTCATACGTTTAATAAAAACTAATTTTCACAACGATATGTCCTTTACTAAAAAAAAAAAGGAAACGTGGGAGTAACAAAATTAAAAGAATTTGTGGGCAAGGTGGTCGGTCCTTCATTCTGTTTACAATCAAAACCTTTAACACAGCGAGTTAAACGAGTTTTTAGGAATTTTTCAAAATTAACGTAACGTAACGTGGACGAACAAAATAAATAATAATAGGTGGAGTGGACAAGGTGGTCCTTTATTATTGCCAATAATCAGAACCTTTTAAACAGAGCGAGTTAAAAAAAGTTTTTAGAATTTTCCAAATTCCAAAGGTCCGCTGAGAGAAGTTCCCATGGGGACACAAAAACTAATAGCATTTGTGGACTAATACTATATATGGACTATAGGAAGGTGGTCCTTCAATATTATCCACAATCAGAACATGCAAGAGAACGAATTGAAACGAGTTTTAACGAGGTTTTTAAAAAATTTCTAAATTTTAAAATTTAAAGTTTTCTTAGAAATCATCCCTTGGAAACAAGGTAACGTGAGCGGTCAAAAATTAATAGGATTTGTGGACAATGTGGTTCTTCATTATTATGCACAATAAGAACATTTAGCAGAGTGAGTTAAGCAGTTTTTGAAAAATTTTTAAATTTTAAAATTTAAATATCTCTCAGGTAAGAACGCATGAAAACGACGCAACTTGGTTTAAGGTCCTCTTGGAGATGATCCCATGGAAACAAGGATACGTGGAGGAACACAAATTATTAGGATTTATGGATAAGGTACCCTACAATACTATCCGCAATCAGAACATTTAAGAGAGTTGAACCGAGTTTTTGAGAATTTTACAATTCAAGGTGGGTTCCTTACCTAACGTGGGCGGAAAAAAACGAATAGGATTTTTGGACGAGTTGGTCCTTCAATATTATACACAATCAGAACCTATAAGAGAGCGTATAGAATTAAGTTTTTGGGAATTTTTTTAATTTCTCTGTGGGATAAAAACGGGATAACGAGGGCGGTCAAAAAGGAATAGCACTTGTGATCAAGGTGGCCATAATTATTATCGACAATCAGAACATTTAACAGAGTGAGTTAAAATTAGTTTTTGTGAAATTCCCAAATATTAACATTAAGTTCTGTGAAGAATGATGCCATGGAGACAAAGTAAGGTGAGAGGACAAAAATATATAGGGTTTGTGGACAAGCTGGGTGCTTCAATAATATAGACAATCAGATCTTTTAAGAGTGAGTTGAATCTAGTTAATGAGAATTAGCAATATTTTAAAATTTAAAGCACTCTGAGGGATGACCGACCGATCCCATGGAAACAAGGTAACGTAAGCGAACAAAAAATAATAATTTGTGGACAAGGTGGTCCTTCATTATAATCCACAATCAGGACCTTAGACAAAGCTAGTTGACACGAGTTTATGAGAAATTCCCATATTTCAAATTTAATGCTCCCTGAGGCTTGAGCCTATTTACCATGGAAACGAAATAACGTGGGCAGACAGAAAAAAACTGGATTTCAGGACAAGTATTAACATCAATAAGATCTGAGGTGTTTGCGTTTTCTACAGAAACTAAAATCATTTTCAGTTTTACAATGAATTTTATTTCCCTAATATACCTGCGTAACTCTTAATTAGATTTTTAGACAAGGCGATTTAACACAGATATCGGGAACAAATTCTAATCATCCCAGTTTGTTTTGAAGATAAACCAGTATCGGCTATGTGCGATCTCTAGCATCACGTTTCGTTCTGAAGAGAACAAAAAATGGCAATGAAGATGGCACTTAGCCTAAACCGAATTGTCTGCAAACCAAACTTGGCAAGAAATGACGGAAATTATTTGCAAATATCTACATAATCTCCCAGTTTTTTTTCTAGATATGCAAGCACTTATATCCTTCAATGCCTTTCTTACACATTCTAATAAAATATGAGAAAAAAAGGTGTATCTTTAATTATCAATTTGTCCTGCCAAAGAGGTTATAAAATATCTCTTACAAATATTAGGCGACTTGCGATTGTCATCACATGCCCGTCAGTTTCAAACTATTACCTTTCTTATACCCAGCCAAAAGTTTATATTTCATTAACCTGTGTTCTTGTAAATGAATTCACTAAATGACAGTAAAATTAAGAATTAAATTATTATAAATAGTTGCACCTATCTACTGAATAAATTAAATTTCATGTTTATGTCATTTAGTTCATAGGACTGTATCGTGTAACATTTTTGGGTCCCTTTATATATAGATGTTTAAATCTTGAAACTTGGATGAAATTAACATTATAATATTCTAAACTTATTTACTTTTTTGTTCATCATCACTATACTATTTAATATAAATATGTTTTTATATACTCACCGACTCTTCCTCTTTTTCCATACCACTGGGCATCTGTGGTACAGCTCGATTTATAGCCGAATACTCCGGCAAATCTGGCAGCTCCTCTGCCAAATAAATTGGCATCTGTTTGGAAGGATCAAGGGCTCGAGCCCTAAATGATAATTTCGACATGATGCTGCAGTGATTTTAATTACGTTCTTTTTCCTTTATAAACTAAATTTGGCTTTTTATGTATAAACAAAAATGTAAATACGAGAACTTTTTTTTAAAGGCGAGAAAAAAATTATTTAAGGTTTGAAAGTGATTAGAAGGATTATTTTTATAACGAAATCCTTCAATAATTTTAATGACAATGCAGTAGATTGGATGGACAAAAACCTTATGTGGAAACTTTGCGGAGAGTGTAGATTATTTTTTCCGAACAATAACCTAGATTTAAAAGCCTCCTCTGGTTTTATTATAAATAGAGCAGCACTGCTGCTTCCTTTAGGTATTTCTGATGCTCTTAAAGAATATGATGTTGATTCCGTGGGGAAAATAAGACAGCAGAACCGTATACTAAATGTGTAATCAGCAATTAAACCCACTTTACGCAAAGAGTTAAGAACTTCAATAAGGCTCAATAGTACGCCGTTATGGAGTAGAAGTATTTGAATATTATTTAGATATTTCAAAATAATCAGCTCTATGGAACCCGTTAAGAATCTTAATAAGAGCTTTATGCTTGTATTTTGCTTGACGTAGTTACTCCTCGTCGTCGTTGTATTCAATATAGTGACTCTTCTAGGAGAGGTTTGAATTCCTTTTGCAAGAACTTCGTCTGTTTGGGATGAATGTTTTGTTTTTATTAATGTTGTCGGTGCTGTAGAGATTAGTAGTGGTACCAACAGGACCCACAGCAAAATATTCTCCGGGTTGTTGTCGTTCTTGATGTTGTAATAGTTATAAAAAAAGTTGTTGTTGATTTTGTTATGATTATTATTTATTAGTTTGTATTGACAACTACAACTACTACTTTTTTGCAATGGAAGCAACAATAACAAATCGTGTGAGCTATGAGACGACGACATTTTTCAAATTGAAATCGAAAAACTTAAATAAATTTGCATAATTACAATCAAAAACAACAGCATTTGTATACATTTCATATTTTCGTTTTAGTTTCAAAATAACAGCAACAACGGCAGCAGCAGCAATGGCAGTTGAATATTTGCAACATTAAACTGCATTTTTTGTTAAAAACATGATCTCGTTCTGTTTATTTTTATGTTTGCATCAACTCTCCCGAATTCACTGACACTTCATCGTTTTCACAAATGATTTATTATACTTTGCCGTTCACTTTGTCCATTAACAATGAACACAATATTTTTTCTATGCTTTCTTTATTTTGTTGTTCTTTAGTTGCCTTTAGAAAACCATTTTCAAGCAATGAAATTTATTCTATTTAGATTTTAAAGCGAATTAACTTTGTTTCTTTTCTATTAATGAAAACTTGCCACGCTATTATCTGTCAAAAGAAAAAAAATTATAGTAAAAAAATGAACACAATATCAACAAAACTGAAATGCGTTAAAATAAACAAGGGGTTTGGGTAACAAAACGAGAGTGCAAAAGAAACTAAGATTATTATATGGCGGGTATTGTTTCACTATATTTTACATTACACCTGATTTTTGTATTAAGTACATTTGGTATTAATTCAATTTGATAATAACTTTCCTTATATTTTTTATATGAACAACTATAAACAAAGTATTTTTAATTTAAAAACAAAAAGTAAACAAAAACTTTTCATATGAGGCGAAGTGAAACAAACAATATTTTTGCGGCGAATTTAGATTTTTGTCTTGGTCATTTTATTTTGCATATAAAAAAACACAATGCAATAATGTTTATTCTTATTACTTGTTATAAAATCCAATTAACACAAAACCATTATACAAAATCGATTTAAATTTATTTTTATTTGATTTTTAAATACTTTTTTATTAAAAACTTGCACTATTAAAATAAATATAAAAGAAATAAATTCTTTATGTTTGGTTTTTTCACGGATAGCGTGGTTGTTATACGCCGTAATGGCGGCCAAAAACGAACTAATAACTTCGTTAAATATAACAAAGACAACACACATATAAAGGACTATAGACCTCTCGCTCTAATACCGAATTTAAGAATATAGTTTTAATTCATGTTTTCTTTAATAAATACCCAGTGTACAATATAGTGTTCACTCTTTCGTCACTCCGAAAATATTTTTTCCTACTCACACACGCACGCATTAACTTTTTATACCAAAAGGCGCGCGCATTTCATTATCCATGCTTCTTCTTAACAAAAAACTACACTCTCTTTTCGACTCGTTCTTTCTATTCTTTCCTTCACTGCCTTACGGCAAGAGCGAGAGCTTCAACTTTTTTTACGAGCTCATTCGTTTTTTTTTCTGCC
This sequence comes from Phania funesta, assembly GCA_963932375.1. Lineage (NCBI taxonomy): Eukaryota > Metazoa > Arthropoda > Insecta > Diptera > Tachinidae > Phania > Phania funesta. The sequence continues at coordinate 86,548,253 of OZ010654.1, read as the reverse complement.
CAAAAGAACCGAACGACATAAAAATTTTTTCAGCGAAAAAATCGATTCTCTATGAATTCATATATTTTTCACATTTAATTTTTGATTTAATTCACTTGAAATTTTATTATTTAATATTAAAATCATACGTAGAACATTATATTGTAATGAATTTCACAATTTTTTTTAAATTTCCTATGTACTTCGCATAAAAATTCTTTATTTTGTTGTGCAACGACACGAGTTTTTCGCAGGGACACGTTTTTCACTGTGTGAATGGCGGCCATACATGCAGTACAAAAACGAAGGTACATTCGTACAATGACAAAACAAAAAAATTTCGGAGTTTTATAAGCAATTTCATTTTAGAAATTATAACACACCCTATATTAATGATAAAAACAAATGATTTGGAGTGCCAAAAACATCAAAATTAAGGTAATTTTTTACTTTATTAAAAATATATAAAAGATTGCCACAATTTGTAGCATTTCTATAAGAAATTTAAATAAAACTATGAAAATTAATATTATTTATCATATTATAATTTCGAAATCGAAAATATAATAAACACAGAGTTGTATGAACGCAAAATGCTTGACAATCCCAGAATTTTGCAGCTCTGCCTAGATTACGTTAGTTGCTGAACCTACATGGAAATTTGTCCGCACACGGAGGTTGCGTCGGCAGAATAACGGTGGCAAATTTAGTTTGAACATAATATTTTGTCTCTCATCGAACTTGTTTCCCCGTTCTCAGCATAATTTATGTACGGGTGTTTACTGACGAGCCCGCACACACACACATTTGTTATTTTGTCTGTGTGTATTTTGTGTGATGGCTGAACAGGGTTGTGCGAACAACTGTTCAACAGCGACTGTCTTCATGAGCCATATTCCTGTGCGAACAGCAAAATATACGATGACTGAACAGATTTATGACTAGTGCACGACTTTAAAGATTTCTAGCGCGGTCAACGTTGTTTAATTTTGGGATGTGTGCTGCCATATAGGTTATAGTGGCACATTGCCTAGATTCCATGGTTCTATGTACCCAGTTTTCCCGGAAATTGCTCCAACGATTTTTAGCACGTTCAATGTTATTTAATATATGGGATGTGTGCTCTCATATGTCATATAACTTAGATATTTAGCACGTTTAATGTTTTTTTAATTTATGGTCTGTGCGCTTTCATATGCCATATAGGTCATAGCAGCACACTGCATAGTTTCCAGAAAGTAGGGAAAACAAAAATGTATGTCCTTTATTTAATAGATTATTTCTAGATTCTATACATTTTTGTAAGGGTCCATTAAATCATATTATTTCCAAATCGTTTTGTCACTGGAGAATTCCCAAAATCGTTGGTAGTAATTTCCAAAAGTGTGTTAAAACCCCTGCTTTTCATTACGCCGATGCTATCACATCGTTGTATTATTGCCCCGCTTAATGGCTGGGTATTCAAAGTAACAATTTTATTATTACCCTGTGATTTTATTTTGAATAAATGTAAACAAACGAATATTTGTGCAGAATTATTGATATATGCAATTTTGTGAATTTTTAAGCAAATAAGTGATTTTTTAAGACTAATATAACACCAGAGTATGTATCCCTTAAGTTCTCAGAAAAAGGTTTGGACATTTAACAGCATGGAGCAGCTAAACGAGTTGCGACAGAAACAAAATCAAAAATTTATAGAATCTCATGGCCAGGAAATGAATGTGAGTTAAATAAAAGTTAACTTTGATGTTTTAAAAATATATTTTTATATAAATTCGTTTATAATTAGGCACAACAACGCTTAGAATATTTCTTGGATGCTTCGGATGAGCGCTTGCTACTAAAACAATATGAAATCTATTTAAATGATTTTTGTCGACGTTTTGAACCAATTATGCCAAAATGTGTAGTGGGCACCGCTTTTCATTACTTTAAGAGATTCTATATACGCAACTCTGCCATGGACTATCATCCGAAAGAAATTTTGTAAGTTTTATATAAATGAAATTAAAATAAATCAAGTAAATATGTAGGTTTTATACAATTATTTTAGGGCTACAGTGGTTTATTTGGCGTGCAAAGTGGAAGAATTTAATGTATCCATTGGTCAGTTTGTTAGCAACATAAAGGGGGATCGCAACAAAGCTATGGATATTATATTGTCTAATGAATTGTTACTCATGCAACATCTTAACTACTACTTAACGGTTCACAATCCCTATCGCCCAATTGAGGGTTTCCTTATTGACATAAAGGTAGTACATACTTACATATGTATATATATTTGTAGGTCAAAAGTATTTATAAGCTTTTTTTTTTAATAGACTCGCAGCAACATGCCAAATCCAGAACGTTTACGTCGTCATATTGATAGCTTTATAGAGAAAACCTTTTTCACCGACGCCTGCCTTTTATATGCCCCTTCACAGATTGCTTTAGCTGCCATATTACATGCTGCCGGCCGCGAACAAGAAAATTTGGATAATTACGTAACGGATAACTTGTTAAATGGTACTAGAGAAAAGCTACCCACCTTGATTGAAGCAATCCGCAGTGAGTTGCTAACTATTGTTGCGACATACGTGTTTTAATTTGTTTTTTATTGCATTATCATTTAAATATTTTTTAAAGAAATTCGTTTAATGGTTAAGCAGTCTGAAGTACCATCTAGAGAAAAAGTGAAAGCCATAGAAAAGAAATTGGAAAAATGCCGTAACCAAGAAAATAATCCAGATAGTGAAGTGTGAGTGGAAAAAAACTATAAGAAGCATGTTTTTTTTTTTGCTAATAGTTTTTGTTTTTCTTATATTTTTTATGAAATTATTTATAAACTTTTTCTTTTAAATTTCAGCTACAAAGAGCGCATGCGCAAAATGTATTGTGATGATGATTTAGATGTTGTCGAAGACACTTCCTACCACATAGCGGACTCAAGCGCAGATATGTCTGTACTAAATATGAGTCAGTAGTTGAAATACCGATTTTTATAATTGTTTTGTTTATTGTTTTTGTTAAAAAAAATAAAACTAAATAAAATTTTGCAATTAAAAATTTATCGAAACAACATCCATAATTAGCTCTTGTCGGAAAACGTTAATTACAATTAGAGCATAGAGATTTTGGGCAGCATCGATTTGGAAAAATATATTGTAACAATAACATTAAAAAAATTGTGATTTAGTGGAATATTTGCCAGAAATATGTTTTACTTTATTACATACTCGCACATGCCAAAGATAAGGAATTTATGATCTTAATTTATTAGTGGATTCTGAGTGAAGAAAGAGCTATAAGAGAAATGTATCATATATTGAATCCTTATCTACACAAAATTATCAAACCGAAGCCCTCAGCTAACTTTCGGACCTAAATGTTAGACCTAATTAAAATGTTATTTGATAAATCTAAAAATTCAAAAAACCAATGAAGGAAAAAAATTTTAAATTCACCACCAAATCGAAATTTTAATTGCCAATTAAAAAAACAATATTTGATAAAAACCGGAGTTCTACCAAGAAATTCAAAAAATTTTTAAAGTTTACCACGAAAATTTTTCGCCAAAATGTTATTTCACAAAATTGCAATATTTTAACGATGAAATTTTATCAAAATCGTTATTACAGAATTATGTAAAATTACATCATGAATTGGAAATTCACCAAAAATTAAAAAATTCATAAAAATTTCTAAATTCACAAAAAATTATAAATATAAGCAAAAATCTAAATTAAACTGAAATACAAAAAAATAGAAAACCAAATTCATCAAAATTCGATAGTTTGCCACAAAAGCAAACAATAGTAAAAAAAAATTTAAGTTACTCAAATAACAAAGTTGGCACTAAAAAGTTACTAAAGATTCGATATTTTGCCAAAATGTTAAGAACAGAAAAAATCCACTATAAAATTGTTAAACAGAACTTAAAACAAATGTAATTGATAAAAAAAACAATATTTACCAAAAAAAAAAAAGAAAGAAACACCTAAATTTTACCAAAAAATTAAAACTAAAAATCACCACTTCACTAAAATTTTGTAATTCACCCAAGTGTCGAAAACTTAAAAAAAATCAATTTTTTATGAAAATGCCAACATTTTAACAGAATCGATGTTATATGATTATGAAAAAAAAAATAAATTTCACCATAAATCCGGAATTCACCAAAAAATTTAAAAATCGCAAAAATTAAAATTAGCAATATGTTTTTGTTTTTCATATAAATTTTGGAGTTGCGCTGAGTTTTATAAAATTAGGGCCTTAAACTGAAGAATAAAAAAACGAAATTTAATTACAACTTGTGAATTTAACAAAAGTTAAAAATAGTTCACAAAACCAAACCAACCCACACTCTAGAAATTTTAAATTAACAAAAAAATGTCTAAAAAAGGGAAATTTCACAAAATACAACTCAAACTCGAACTTCAGTAAACTTCGAAATCGGGGCTTTCCCAAAAGCTAAAAATTTCACGAAAAAAATTTTTAAAATGCCCAAAATAATTGCAAGTTCCATAGACCCAATTTTTTCCAAGAAATATTCTTAATTTTAATGACAAATTCGACCCCAAAGGCTGAGATTGCACCAAAAACTTTAAATATTTTAAAAACTTTAAAATTTCACCACATTTCAGAATTACCAAAAACTCATTTAAAGAAAGGATAAAACAAATAAACAAATTAAAAGAGCCGAAATTGAAAGAAAACCATCAAGCAACGAAATTTTTTTGAATTTTCGTACAACCACAACTTAATACAAATGGTGCGATCTCGTGTACAACCTCATGAAGTTGGACCAACGGTTGCATCATCTATGGCTTGTTTTAGAATATTGAAAAAGTAAATCCATTAGAAACGAATAGATTCCGCTACGCATGTCATCAACATTCCCTGAGTAGTTAATGTCTATTGGAAATATCATCCATCCGAAAATAAAAATTCAATACGAAAATTTTTCATACTTTTCGATCACTTTTCTGTTGGGTTAGAAGGACGTTTGCTCTTCTATAACTTTATCTTTTTATATTATTCAGCTGTCAGCTAGCACTTTAAATCAGTTATTAACATATTAATGTTACTTCTTTATAGAGTTTATAAAATTAAAGTTTTCTTTCTCAATTGAAAGAATAAAATCTGAACTTGAGCCTGAATAACTTATTCCTTTAATTAACTATTATATAAAAGAGTTATTAAACAAATGATCCATAGTTAATCTTGATTTTAAAATGATACCCATTACCTCAGACAAGTGCGTCTTTGGTTTAATGACCCACCCGTCCTAATAATATTTTATTATTTCCTTCAATGGAAAAATATTAAATAAACTTTTATTTACATGATATGTTAATAATGTTATGATGTTACTTGCGAACAAGTATACTGGTCTAAAAGAATTGAGTGGTATGAATACCTGTGGCATTCACATTCGACCATATTTGGCCTCCACTGTACAGACAGCACTGTAACAACAACAAAACACAACACCTATAAGCCCAGACACGTTTCTAGGAGAGTGAAAACACACAGAACAACAGCAGCGATATAATATCAAGACGTAAAAAACGAATTCCAGGTATTGAGTAGTATGGGTAAACAAAAACAACGCCCATAAGAAACAAAGCAGACAGCAGCTACAAAACTAAATATCATAATGAAAAAACAACAGAAAAGATGTTTATAATTAAAGAAGAAGTATCTACTGGATTCGTGCGTATACTACAAGTTTCAGAATACTAGACGACTACTATAAAAATAATTGGATGGTCGAGCTAACAATTAGTATCGAGTAAAACGTTAAAGTGTGAAAACTAAAAGACTAAACTAACTAAAAGAACCGGATATCTTCACAGCTGTTAAATTTTAACTAAAAAAGAGGGGTTAGAATGTCCCACCCGTCCGTATTAAAATTGCCCTATAACATCTGAGTTTTACCTTTCAGGTAGATGATTTTAACAATCCCTACCCCTGCAGTGTTTCTTAAGCTTTAAATACTTACCATTTCTTTTCATATTTCTTGTGAAAGTTAAATAAAACATTTTCAAGCTTTAAAACGTTCATGGAGTATTTTTCAAATCCTAAAAATACTTGAAAACGTTTTAACCTTTTTTAAATTTTTTTTTATAATAATATTTTTCTTTCATTTATTGTTATAATAATATTTATATGATTTAACAATTTTTGAGATAATTTAACTTTAGTTTTCATAAATTTCAAGTATTCTCCTTCGATCTCTGTTGATTTTCTTGCACTTGAATAACCAACTTAACAGATTTTTATTAACATTTCCTTAACATATCCTAGCTATTTATTTATTTATGTTTAATTTAATGCAGCTTTCATTATTTAGGCTTTATTAGACACAATTTTACACAAATAAATTTTGGGATTTTTTTCGAATTCATATTTTTTTTATACTTAATTATCCTTTTCGAAAGGTTTGAAATATTACAACTTTTATTGAAATTTCATGGTTTATTTATTTTTACTTTAGACAAATATTTAATAATAAATTTAAAACTATTAAATTAAAAAAAAAATAATGTCGGAAATTCTTAAAATATTTTGACTATTTTTTAAAGCAAATTTAGCTTAATACTTTTATTTTTCTTTAAAAATGTACAAATACAGATACAAAAATATTGAATTGAAATTTTATATTTCACAAAAAAAAGTAATAGAAATTAGAAAGAAACTAATTTCATTTTTTGGCTTTCGAAAAGCATGACCTAACAAAAATAAGAGTTTTCCGATAGTTTAGTTTAATTCACCGAAAATTTATGAAAATTTATTGTAATTGTGGCAAAATTTGCTGCCACAAATTTCACCAATATTGCCCTAAAGTAAGACGATAAGTTATCGGAAATTTTGCTGACAATAACATTGACGTATCATCGTACTTTCGATAAACATTTCCATTCGGGTTATAGATTAAAAAATTAGTCGATTCTTAAAAGATAAATAAATTACCAATTAATACAGGGCGGACGGAATTGTTTTCAATTACGACATCTAACAGCGGAATACGAGTAGTAAGATGTTACGGGTTGCTGGACCCGACGATGTACTCGACTAGCTCACTTTGATCTCGGGAGGTTCTCAACCCTATTGGCGGGTATGAAAAAGTAACACAAAAATTTTATTAATAATTTACATCAACAACAAAAAAAAAAACAACTATAAATTTAACCAGGAGCAAGTCTTAGGGACAGGTGTTGGTCTCTGTATAGCCCTCCCAACCATGTCGCAAACGAACTCCTTTCATCTTTTGTCAGCGACCAAGTACGGGCAGCAACTTTTGTAATCCCGACAAAGAAAATGGAAAAATGTTGTTTCCCTTTTCACTCATAATTCTTTGAGTTACATAGAATTGAATTAAAAAAAAAAAGTTGAGAATATGTATGTATATGCGTACACGGCGAATCACTTGAATAGGTATAGTGTCCTTAGCGTACTGGAGGATTACCATATGTTGCCGTAATAAAGTTCCTACTCTAAGGCTTAAGGCATAAAACACATTGACCCCAACAGGCTACACGGCCACACGGCCTCGCGACTACAAATGTCGCCCTGTAGCTAGCTAATTAATTATTTAAAAAACTATAGCTACACAATAATTGTAAAATATCAACAGCTGTTGCAACGATTCATTTATATTTCAGTGCTGCCACTTTAGATGTTTTACTTTTTTAAAGTTCGGTTTTTTTTCATGGAACAAGTCCTGTGGGTGGGCGAGCCTACAAAGTTGAAAATATAATCGTATATATCTTCTGAACTATAGCGGACATTTATTAATTTAAAGTTTATAAAACTACAAATCCAACAATAATGCATCAACCACTTCGAAGTGTGGACCTTAAATAGGTCAATTAGAGGGGAAAAGAATTATAAGCCCGACTTTTTTCAATTTATCTGTAATATCGAGAAAAGTCATGTATATAAGCAGATTCCTTTGTGAATATATTCTAAAAGCCAAGACAATACGCTTGACCTTTGATGTAGAATATGCTAGAGTAGGTACAAAATGAAAGAAATAAACGAGCAGAAATACAGGGGGCGAACAGTTTTCCACTTTTGTGCCTCGTTCGCACGAATGTAGGCGTGGCCTACAAATAATACTATCAATTTTGTAACAATAAAATAAAGAAATTTATTTAAGAATATTTTATTTTCAAAACACTAAATTGTTTTACATATTTTGTTCTATTGTCAACATTGTTTTTGTTTTGTAGCCAACAAATATATAAATTAGTTTAGTTCGTTCACAACGACAAAGGCAGCATGGACAACAACCTGCAGCCGTATGTGTTGCCTTGTTGTCATCAAAATAATACTTCTCATATATGTCCAACTCGAAATGCACGATGTTAGTTGTGAGGGTCAGTAGGCTTCAGATCTTGAGCCATTTGAACCTTGTAAGTGTGTAAATTGAAATGTTTATTTAAAATTCGCATCAGTGATGTTCGTGAACTGTTGAATTGTTGGACACGACGACGAGTCAATGTTGACGGCTCTTCTTCTACCACGCTATCGCGAACAACAGCAATGTTTTCCCCAGAACGACGTGGGTGAACATGCAAAGGTGTTTTCACATTTCCTACATACCCGGTTTGCTGAAATTTGCGCACAATTCTCCTGATTGTGGACACATTTGGTCGAATATACTGACCAACAAAATCACGAAGTGCACGAAATGCATTTTGATTTGAACGCCCATTTTCGTAAAATGCTTTAACAACTTTAACGCGCTGCTCAATTGTGTACCTCTCCATGGTTGCAATTGTCAAACACTGAAACAAAGAATTGTCAAATTAGGTTGGGCAAAAAACTTGACGTTTAGGTGTGACTCACACTTAACATCGTGCATTATGGTTGGACCACCCTATAAATGTGTGTATTTTAATTTTGACAGATTGTAGTCGGGTAGCCTGCTTGCTGTCCTCTAAGTGTTTAATGCATTATGGACATATTTCAAATGATTAATAAGAAGAACTTTTACAACTTAGTATTTAACAGAACGAAAAATGACACTGAAGATGGCACATAGCCGAAACCGGTTTGTCTCCAAACCAAACTTGACAAGGGATGACGGAAATTCGTTCCGAAATTCTACACATTTTAGGTCTCTTATGAGCCTAGGTTTGTTCTTTCCATCCCGTTTAAAATATTTGCACACTTCAGAGGGCATCTGTATTAAAAATATATTAAATATTTCGAATACTTTCGCATAAAAATCCCTATTTACACTTTTAACTCAACAAATTTTGTTGTAAAAGTTGAAATTGTACAAAAAATACCTAAATGTCGGGTTTTTTGCAATAAAAATACGTTGCTAAAATAACCGATTTAGTGTACTAAAATAACCGGTTTATTCGATATTAGAAAAATTGATATTTTTTCAAAAGCGGCTGGAGCAAACTTGAAAAACCCAGTTAAAACCGGTCGATTAAAAACCTTTCAGCCTCCCTAATTAATATGCAAATTCACTGTTTTCACTAGCTCACAAAAAGTATTTGATTTAAAATAGAAAAGCATTCAAAGGTCATCTTTATTTTTGTAATTATAAAACTCATATCGACTTTAACTTAAAATTTGTTCTATTCGCTTTGGAACAATTGTGAACAATGTGAAAAATTTATATGGAATATTCTCCCACTGTATGTTAGTTACTAACTTTATCTTCAAAGCTTCAAAATTCAAATTTGTTGACTTAGTTAAAAAAAAAACGCCCATAGTTTTTGCGCTAAAGCGTTTTTAAAGCTTTCAAGAAATTATTATTTATTTAAATCTTCTATTCTATTTATAATTAATTGCTTCGATTAGAAAGACATTGTTGCCTCTCACATTTAGTTAATCATTGTGTCTATTTCTTTTAAAAATGTCCCTAGTATTCGTTAAAAATGAAAAAGCTTAGCTAAAGCTTTTAAGCCAATTTGAATTGATGAATATATAAAGTTTGAATATGGTTAAAAAATTCTGATGTTTCTCCATTTGGCTTAATTCACATGTTAATTCAAGCTTTTAATTTACATAAAAGAAATTTGAAAGAAAATATTTTTAAAAGCGGCATAAATGGCGGTGTTAGCAGATTCATGTTTATTACCCAGTAATTATGGCGTCAGCTTAAAAAAGAAATGGATTTGGATGGAGGGATTCTGTTCCCAAATCAAAATTTCCTTCCAATTAAAATACGTAAAACTCGCAGCAATAACTTTGCTAAAGTGTATGATGAAATTACATTAGAAGAGAAATTATGGGTTTTAAATAGAAAAGCTCAGAAAGTTTTTGTTGAGCTTCTTACTCCCTCCTTAGTACCTCGCCGTATTAGAAGAAGGGATCGATGTGCTTAATAACCTGCCTGCCTGCCTGCCTGCCTGCCTATGTAATCACTTGATCAGAATCAAAAGATGTTTATTAAAACATAGAAAAAACCAAAGTAGCTTTAAGCTTTAGTTAATTTTAAGCTCTTCGCATGCCAAAGAATGTTAAACAGTTTTATATATAAAATTTAAATAATACAAATGACTCTTACACATAAAAAATGTTAAGTTTAATAAAACCAATATTTTTTTTTATTAAAAGCTTATTATATGTTGCTTAAAAGTATTGAAGTCGGGGTTTTTTAAAATAATTTTTACACTTAGTTTAACAAAAAGTTTAAAGGAAAGCTTTTGTTTGATAAGGATATTTTTGTTACTTAAAATTAAGGAGTTTTATTTATTTATTTTTTTATTCCTTTATAATAAAAAATAGCTGTCCTTTTGCTTGTTAAAGATTCTTTATGGTTGAAATGCTGCTGTTAAGTGTTGACTGGTATAAGATAAATAACATTTCATTATATTTTCCTTAAAGGTTTGTATGGCTTAGGTAGCTTTTTAAAAATGTGGTAATAAAGCTTATTTTTTTTTTACTTAAGCTTATGGAGAAAGTAAAAGCTTAAAGCGACACTGACGTTTTCAAACGCATTAAATTTAGTTGTTTTTTTGCTGATGTTTTTTATTTGTCGTACGTAAAAAAGCTTTAAAGCTTTTCAATATTTAAAAATGATTTTAACAAAAGCTGCTGTTTAAGTTTGACACATAAAAAACAGTTCATTGTCAAATTCATTTCTAAATAAGCATTTTATTTTGTTCTTTATATTTTATGGTTTTTTATTTGATTTGACTTTTGGGTAGATTTTAAATTCAGAGCTTTTTTTCATAGTTGAAAGCGTGAATTTTATTATAAATTTTATTTTTTTGGTTTGTTTTTTATTGTAATTGTAATAGTTATTAGTTGTTTTTGTAGTCATTGGTGCGATTTGGTGGTACATGATGAAAAAATTTGTATCAGACCACTGGTATCGTATGTGAAAAAGCACTTCTTTTTGGAATTTCTTTCATTGAATTTAATTTTTGTAGAGAAAAACAATCGAAAGAAATTCTTTCAAATCGTTTTCAAGTGGTATTACATTTTGTAGATATTTGGTCAATTCCAATTAAAAGCCAGTGTATATTTTGCAGCAGTACAAACAAAACGCAGTGCCACTTTCAATGATTTCACCGAAGAATTAAACAAAAAAATTTTATCTTTTTTCATTTAGAAGCTTTGCGTATTTTTCTTTTTTTTTTTTGATTATTAATTAAAATATTTTTTGTAAAAATAAAATTCAAGTTAAATAAAAAAAATTTAAAATTATAAAAAAGGGTGACTAGTTAGTTGATAGTTAATGCTGTTAAAAAGTTGTTGTTGTTGGTTTACAAAAGTTTGGGAAAAAAAAAAAACAAAAACTCCCAAATAAAAGAGCAACATACAAATCAGCAGTTGTGTGTAAATGAAAAGAGTAGCTACGCGTGGTTGGTTGTATGGGTGTGTGAGTAAATTACTGTGAAAATAAAAGATATTTTTTATAGTGTGTTTTTAGGGGCTTCCTAAATACTTCATAATTGTTAGACATGGTAGTTAGGTATATGTTTTTAAAGTGTTTAAATCATATTTAACCGTGAATAATAAATAATAATAAAATATAGTTTTAAATTATAAAGAAATGAAAAAAGAACATTTACTTATTTATTTAACAGAAATAATAATAGAACGTAAGAATTTATCTTTTTTACATTAAAAACTAAAGAAAAAAATAGAAACATTTAGCTTATCATAACTTCCTTTTCTGCTTGTTTTTATTTTATTATATTTTTTTTTTAGCTTCATTATTATGAAGATCTAGTGCTTTTTAGATTGTGAGGAATGTATGGTTTTCAGTTACGCTGCCTGAAAATATTCAAGTTCAATTACACTTTACTATACTTAATTAGACCTACAATTTTTATCCATTCATTTCAATTTTCACTTCAAATCATTATTATTTTGACAAATCTTCTAACGCGGTTAGTAAAAATTTACATACAAATATTTTCAATTCGAGAATGTTTTCTACTTTTCTATTCAACTAATGACTCTACTTTGTGGTATGACTGACGTTTTTAAGGGGTTTTAAGAAGACATGACTGTAGAGATTTACTGAATAGGAATTGTTGTGTATTAAGTTGAATTTTTACAATTTTATAAAAGAAATGTCTGCTGCACGAGTATCTTTAAATTCCATACTTTTTTAAGAAAATAAGATAAACTTCCCAAAGTTACATCAGTAGTGATCGCGCTCAAAGAGCCCCTCGGCAGGAAGGCCAGCAAGTTGATCGGGTATAATAGGGCTACTTTAAGCTGGATTACTGCGTTAGTGACAGGACATGGAAACTTCAAGTACCATCTGTGCCTGGAAGAGGCTGAGACGGTTGCGCACATTGTGTGTGAATGTCCAGCACTGGCTAGCATAAGGCTTAAGACCACGGGCAGACACTTGTTAGATGTGAATGCCATGGGGGAACTAAGCCTTAGACAAATGCTAGCAATTACAAAAGACTCCGTGATGTCTTATAAATGTCGTATACATTTTTTTTTTTTGATACTCGTGCAGTCAAATTTTCTTCAAAAATATTGTAAAAATGTTATGTTTTGTTGAATTTTTGTAATGACAACATGCCGGTCTACTGAAGATTGTGTATTTTAATAAAACTTTAATAATTGTTTAATTCGTTGGAACTAGAAAAGTGTGCTACTTTGGTTTAAACTATTAACATGCTACATGAGAACCAAACATTACTTTTTCTCACAGTGCAAAGGTGCAATTTGTTTTTCTTGGGTTTAAGATTTTTTTTTGTTTGTTTGTTTTATATTTAATTAGAAAAATGTTAAAAGTGCACATTAAACCAATTGATGCCATTAATTTATGCTAAAGTATATTACAAGTGAAATACTATAAAACTTTTGGAAAAGTATTAAAAAAATTAACGTAAAAGAATTAAAGTAAAAGAAATCATGGTACAAAAAAGGACACTGGGAAAATTAAATATCAAAATGACATGCTTTGGCTGGTTGGTGAGAAGATGGTAAAGAAGTAGAAAAAGTCAGAAGAAGAAAGAAAGCGTAAAGGAAAAACTGCAGCTTTAAAGGAAATATAGGGTAACATGTATAACTTGGTTTTAGAACAGGGATGGGCAAATACTTGGGCTGCGTTCTGAATGGTCTTTTAATATTTTTTTTTTAAATTGTGGTTTCTTCAGTTTTGGCGGCCAGTAATTAAACATTACTGCCCCTCTTATAAGCTGCAGTTAAATTTGTAATGTTCTTTCCCATCCCTGCTTTAAAGCCAAGTACTAACAATGTTAGTCAGAACATTTTTTTGTTTGTTTAGTACTTTCAATTGTTTAATGAATATTTTCCCCTTTTCTTTAATAAACTACTGCTTCAAGGAAGGAAAATTTGAATAAAAAATATTTAATTTTTATTTTTTTTTAATTTAGGTTTTTTTTTTCAATTAAAATCATATATTTTTCTTTTTCTTTTTGCTTAAAGCCAATCAGTTACAAATTTTTTTTAATACTTATACATATTACTTAAGAAATAAATTTTGTAAAAATTCTACATAATTTTTATAAGAAATAATTTGTTTCTTGGTGAATTTAAAAAAAAAATATTGTTGCCTTTTTAATGCCACTTAAGTCGATAATGAGTTGATTTCTTTAAATTAGTTGTATGAAATTATAAACTAAATAACAAACTAAAAACTGTATTTGATTTGATTTGATTTCTTTTTATTTAAAACCATAAAATGAAAATTATGATTTTTTTATGAGCAACTTTCGTTACAGACACAGATTTTTTAATAAAAAATTTTTAAAAGCCAATTAAAATTTATTTTTATAAATTTTTTATACAATTCCTACTTCAACACATGCCCTCCATTTGTCGTAATAATTAAATAATTAACTACATGCAATAAACTTGAACTGAATCAACATTTTTAAGTGCTTTAATTTATTTAAAATTTAATTTTTATATTAAACCATGTTATGTATTTGAGTGGACTAGCACATATTATTGGCTTTTATTTATAGAAATATTTAGTGTTTTTTATTGCAAATATAAAAATTTTAGTTGAAAATAAAAACGAAACATAAAATTTCCTCAAGTATAAATTTATAATAAACATTTAGTAGTGCTACGGTGAGTGTAAGTTCACACGGGGCAAATACCTATTTAACGAAATAAGGGTGACCACTAATAAACCAACTTTAAATTTAAAAGTTTGTAATTTACAATTTTACTACCAAGTATGACAAAAAACAAGCATGTTTTAAGTTGAACCAGCTTTAAATGGGTGCCACCTCAATCGGTGCCAATCAATAACAAAATAAAAGAAAGTACCATCCTTGATCAGCTGACGCTGGTTATAAAAAAAACCAAAAGAAGCGGCAAAATTTATTTCTTTAATATAAATCGAAAAAGAAACTATTTGGATGGAAAAAATGGAAAACGTGATTGTTATATCATATTTATTTTGTCATCAATTATGGCAAAATCTCTGGCAATATCTTGTAACCCGAACATTTCTAAGCAAAGAACAGCTGATATTGTTGTTAAATGAGTTGAAAATAGCTACAGCTAGTTTTATATTTAAAGTCGACTTCAACTTGTCTATGAAAGACATAAAGTTGACTCTTAAATAAAGTCGACTTTAGTTCTCCTAAAGTATACTTTATTTTTGACTATGATTATGGGCCTATTACTTTCATATGCTTAAATTAGGCAAGCATCCAGTTTGAGTGTTTAGGGGAGAACATTTTATTCTCGATTTGAGTTTACGAAATGAAAAAAAAGTTTTTAAAAATGAGTTGCTTTAATTATTTTCCTCCCCCTGGATCTTTTATAGTACAACTCTTCGTTTTATTCCAACGATTAAATAACCATTTGGCAAAAACAGTTGTTCCACTTATTTCGTTAAATATTTGCCATATTAGATCTTTCCTCAAGGAAGTCATTTTTAAAGGCCGCCATTTTTAAAGTCTGTCAAGTCAAAGTGCTTTAACTATAACTGGTTTACCAGATCTGGGTGATTATAACTAGTGATGGCAAAGAAAAATTATTAATCGAACCGAGAAATGATTACTTGCAATTAATCGTAAAAAAATTATCAATCGATTGCAATTAATTGTAAAAGAACCGATTAATCGATTAACTTAGCTAACGCTAAAGATTTCATAACTAGCATTAAAAGTAATTTACAGTATTGCAAATAACAAAAATAAGTTTTTTAAAATTTTTTGTTTGGTTCAGAGTTTACGTAGTTTTTGTTTTTTTAATCGATTTGTTTAACACAGAATTTAAGGATGAGAGTTCTGAAAGGCGCTTCTGACGGTACGTAAGTTCCAATCAGAAAACCATATTTTTCTGCAAGTGTGTAGATGTCTGGGTAACAATGTTTTCATTTCAACCCATGCTTTAACCACATTCGGTCTTAATTCGATAATGGAAGCATTGCGAAAAGAAGCTTGTCTTTTCTTTTTCGCTTGTGAGTTAAGGCCATAAATCGAATTCAACATCAATAGAAAACGTGCCGCTTCTACCTCCAATACTGTCATCTGAACGAGCATTTTCAATGATTTCACTTCTTACGCCAGCGCTAATAGATCTTGAATATGGCTTTTTTCATACCTCGAGTCTAGTAGAGTTGATGCTTGCAGTAAAAATGATTGTTCCATATTCCTAAATGGCCATTCACACTGGCCCAGAATTGTTATCTTTTATTGAATTACCTGCCATCAATTATTTAAGTGTAATTCGAGAAAAAATTATTAGCGGTATATTATAGGCCTTTATTGTTTATGTATTTGTTTCAATTATATTTTGGGTATAATCAAGTAATCTTCGATTAATCGATAGAGAAATTTCGATAAAATTAAATTGTTGATTTTAACAAAATAATTGATTGTTAATCATTTTTTGATTAATTTTGCCATCACTAATTACAACTCAAGATTTAATAGTTTTTTTTTTTAACTGTTATCTGACGCAACTCGTTAATGAGTAGAGAAGAAGTAGAGTTTTTATTCTACGGCCGAGCTGATAAGTAAACGTGTTACCAGTACAATTTAAAACCATCAACATCGTAACACTGTGTCATAATATGCTATCAGCCAACGTACAGATTGCTATTCGCACAGGAATTTGGCTTAAGACCGTCGCTGTTGATGGTATGTTCGTATTCAAATAATGGTCTGCCATCCCACCAACAAAATATACACAGGTAAAATAAGAAATATGTGTTTATGCGCTCTACTGTAAACACCCGTACTAAAACTATACTGAGAACAAAGAAACCATCTGGATGCCAGATAAGAAATTATGTTTAAATATCCACACTTATTCTCCCCACAAAAGAACACGAACAAATGCCTTTGCCTTATTCTGCCGACGCTCTCTTCATGTGCGATCAAATTTGTGGCCAGTCAAGATGTAGTGTAATATTAGCAGGATGTTGTTTCCAAAGAAAAAATAATAATATTAAATTCATTTGTGTATTTCAAAGCACAATGAAACGCATTGTTTAGTATTAGATGTAGTGCGACCAACATTTCTGCTGTGACAAATTCAAAATGTCGACTTTTAAATTTAGACAATTTTTATAAAAATTTCCTTCTTAATTGCCGCGCACTCACTACCATTCTTGTTGACTGTCAAACATGTTTGCCGGATTTAGGGATTCAGTCTGATTTAACTACCGTTATGAGGGGCTTTAAACTCATTTCGTAGGTCTTTTATTTTATCCTCCTAGTCTGAAACACAGTTTTGCAGTAATATAGTTAAAGGTCTCGTTATATGCAGCACTTTGGCTTGTATTAAATTCAAATGACTCAAAACTACAAGCATTATTTTCGTTTTAACATTTCACAATTTGCAGTAACAACAGAAAATTTCAAAATCTCTATTTTCAAATCAGAATTAACTAAATTAAATTAAACAAAATAATTTTACAATATTTGAACTTATTAATTTATATAGAGTCTAAAGCACAACATATGGCTACTAAAATAATTAAATATGTAATTGAATTAACATAAATTAAAATAAATGTATTAAAAATTAATTGTATTTGTTGTTCAAAACATGTCTTTAGCTCTACAAATTCTACAAAATACGTAAATTGTATGAGAAAGTAAAAGAGAGAGAGAGAGAGAGTAAAGAGAGAATAACTATGAGTGAGAATGGAAGGGAGTGAGTGTGTGTTTGTGTGTGTGTGTGTGAATCATACAAATCAAGTATGCATTTATCTATGTACTACAGAAGACAAAACTGTTGTTATAGAGAATAATGTTAGTAATGTGACAATAATGTATGATATGCTGGATGAAGTGTATAAATTTTTACTAGAATTGCACATATCTTCCTCACAAAAGCACATATGTCCACTGCCTGAACTTTCCATCATGCACACATGATCGACCATAAATAAATTTATTTGTAATTGAGACGTACACATACGCCGCACAACTTCATAAGCTAGATTTGTGTGGGGTCAAATTAAAAATGTAAAAAGAAAGAAATTTTATTATTCAAGATCTTTGTTGAAGATTTCATTAAAGTTATTGAATTAAGTTTTTTTTTTCAATTTACTTACGTGATTTAGAGTGTCGCACCATTTTAACACAGCAGCCATTGCATTTCATCAGTGGTGGCTGATCTCTTGGCAATGCAGTATAGTTGAAGGGATCCCTACATCTGGCATCAGCCCAGGAATCACATTCATAGCAGTATATTGAACGGGCTACAGGTGTTTGAAATTAATGTGTGTTATTTTCACATAAAGTTTTTTTTTTTTTGGTTTGGAAATCATTGGTAAGAGAAAAAAAAGAATTAGTATTTGATTTTTTTAAATTTGTACAAGCTAACTGTAATTAGAATAATTTACAATACATATACATACATTAGACTGAAAACAGAAAAATAATGGCTTTTTTGTGGACCCAGAATTTGGACGGTGCCGTAAAGCGTTTAAAGTATTGTGGGAGGAAAAAATTTTGTTAATAGAACTAAGAGATTTTTTTTAAATGGCAGGTTATTTATTACTGGCTAAGAAGCTTTGAACAGCGTTTCAGGACTATGAATCTGAAATGTACTACAACATTTTCATTTTAAACGACATAGATATAATTATGAACACTGGCCCGAAGAGATGTTGCCTTCAAAAAAAAAAAAAAAAAATAGTTATTTTTAAAAATTGTAACCCCTGCTGGAATTTTTAGTTTTCTAAAACGTTAATCGCGCTATCCTTATAACTATTATTAAAAGTAGTGTTTTACAATTTATTTTACAATATTTTAACACTTACGACGTTTTCCTTTCTGACAAAAATGTTGCCTATATGTTGCCACTTCTGCATGCTTGAAACACCACGTTCCTTTCTAATAATGTTGTACAAATAACTATTCTACATAACCTATTATATGGCGGGTTAAGCCAACAATCCCAAATACGTATACGGGAACGTCTGCAGACGACACTGCAAGAGGACTGGTTTAAAAAGTGGATAATAAAGGTGAATCCATCGATAAAATAACAAATACCTATAAAAATAACAAATACCACTGTCCCAGCGTAAGCTCACGTCAAATGTTTCGCTATCCACCTGAATAGAAGTCTAACTTGGTCTCACCATATTGAGTTAGAAATAACGGAAATAAGACTTGGAACAATTCAACTACACTGGTTAATAGGTCCTAACTCAACCCTGACCTTGGGTTATAAATTGCTTTTATACTAAATCCATTATAAAGCCAAACATGGACATATTATGACCTATAGTCTGAGCCCCATGGTATATAAGAAATGAAAATATCCATAGAGATCTGAAAGTTTTGTTAAGTTAAAAAAAAAAAACGAGTGAATATGTAACATTTTTTACACTCAACGTAAAGTTCCGGGTGAAATAGTACTCTTTTTTGCAACCGTATTAACTACATTCCTTATATAAATGTGTTAATTTTTGCGTTAAAATTTTATTTAATTATTTTTGTTCCCTTGTAAACATAAAAAGTGCATCACTTTTTCTGGACTTGGGCAATCTGAAATTAGTACTACCTATTTAAAAGGCAAAATTTTTTCAGAAAAGAGCATGCCATTAATCTCAAAGCACTTAGGAATTAACTACAATTATTTATGTAATTATTTTACTTAATGGCATTCTATCGTCATAAACCTACATTATCAGTAGAAGCAAACCATCACAGTGAAGATGTGGCAATTATTTGATCAGATAATTTCATAAAAGTATTTCAAGTTTTTGCACCGCGGCAGAACTGCATACAAATGTGCATAAATTGTATCTAGTACTTCACGCTAGATATATAAAGAATCAATGAAAGCCTAATACTTCGTTTAAATTAAAATAGTGTATAGTGATGGCAAGATTAATCGAAAAACGATTATTATTCGATTATTTTGTTGCGATTAACGGTTTAATTGTATCGAAAATTTCTCTTTGGTGGCAAAACAATTAGAAATAATCATTTTGAGCTAGTTTGAGCACCGGTTTAAGAATACTCAACAACCATTTTTCAAGTTTAAAAAATTTCACTTCCAACATCCCTTAGCGCTTTCTGTGATTCTTAGAGACGTATAAAAGACGACAATATTGAAAATGAAAGTGACACATCTACTATTGAAGCTGGAATTATAAAATGAATACAACCCCTTTATACTCTGAACCACACGAAGGGTTTTAGTAAAATTCTTTATGTTCTATGGAGTCGCGAATAATAAGCAATTAATCGATTAACCGATTAATTAGCTAAATTATTATTTAAACCGATTAATGATGATTAATTAAACCGACAAATTATTAATTGCAATTAATCGCGAAAAATAAGCGATTATTCGGTTAGCCAATTAATTAGCTACATTAATCGGTTAATCGATTAATCGCTTATTGTTTGCCAATAATTGCAAATAATCATTTCTCGGTTTAATTAATCATGTTATTAATTTATCGAGTTTCCTGGCCAGATTCATGCTACACTGTTAATCGTAGGTTAATTCTTAAGCCGATTTTTTTTAATCAGTCTAATGTAATTATATTCCAAAAATGCGTATATAAACAAACCATTAATACTAACTACAGACATAACAACCAAAACATTCTTAATTTTTTATTGTTAAACAACATAAAATTATAAATGTTTATCATGCATTAGTAATGAAAAACAAATAGTGAAATGAAAAGATTAAACGTGCCGCATAGATACAAAAGTGATATAAATATAAATAAAATATGTTTAAATCCTCCATAATAGAAATCTGTGCAAATGCCTGACCGCTACGTACTACTGTTGCAAAATATGTGCTAAACGCTACTAAAAGCTGGTGGATTGTCGTTTAAACTAAGTTTAATTTTTGAAAGTTTTCTTTACTGCAGGGTAGTCCAACCCTAATGCACGATGTTAAGTGAGAGTCACACCTTCACGTCAAGTTCTTTGCCCAACTCAATTTGACAATTCTTTCGTTCAGTGTTTGACAATTGCAACCATGGAGAGGTACACAATTGAGCGGCGCGTTAACATTGTTGAAAGCTTTTTCGAAAATGGGCGTTCAAATCAAAATGCATTTCGTGCACTTCGTGATTTTGTTGGTCAGTATATTCGACCAAACGTGTCCACAATGGGGAGAGTTGTGCGCAATTTTCAGCAAACCGGGTCTGTAGGATATGTATAAACACCTGTGCATGCTCGCCCAGTTTGTTCTGTGGAAAACATTGCTGTTGTTTGCGATAGTGTGGCAGAAGAGTCGTCAACCTCGACCCGTCATCTTGCCCAATAATTGAACATCTCACGAACATCACTGATGGGAATTGTAAATAAAGATTTGAATTTACACGCTTACAAAGTTCAATTGACTCAAGAGCTGAAGCCTACTGAACATTTCAAGCGTCGTTGAGCGGTTGGTTGAACAGACGGAAGTGAATGGTGACTTTACAAAGAAAATCATCTTCAGCGACGAGGCATACTTTCACCTCAGTGGATTCGTTAACAAGCAGAATTGACACATTTGGGAAAATGAGAATCCGCGAGTGATTCTTGAAAAGCCAATGCATCCACAACGAGTGACTGTTTGGGCTGGCGGCATCATCGAGCCGTACTTCTTCGAAAATGAGTTTGGCCAAGCAAGATATTGAACAGAACGTTATGTGGTTCCAACAGGATAGTGCCACATAGCCAACGAAACAATGACTCTCTTGTGCGAGAAATACAAAGGCCGTGTTATCCAACGTCGTGGCGAACTTAATTGGCCGTCACGATCATGTGATTTCACACCGGTGGACTTCTTTCTTTGGGGATATTTAAAAGAAAAAATGTACGTCAATAAGACAAGAAAAATGCCATCAGCTGGCAGGCACAAAGGTATGGATTGCGTAACTGAGTGCACTGTTAGAAGTTCTGACTTATACCTCGAGGTGTTGGCGGCCGGTAACAGGTTCCTGTCTCTGCATGGAGCCTGGCCAAATTAATTCACGATAGAACAGCATACGCCAGGGATGCGTGGCCGAGGGGGTGCTTGTTCTCCAGTATGCGAACTCTGAATACCAGTCGATCTCCAGTTTTAATACAGACTTACCCGCGCATATGGAGTTCTGTGTGGGTGGACATATTTTTCTCCATTAAAGAGATTAACCAAAAAGCCTCGCAATAGGCGGAGGGGTTAATCTCTGGAGGGGTGAACGGGTCATTCTTCTAAGGCGTTAGACTATGAGATTCCGACAGGGATGGATAATGAAGCCTCGCACGAGGTGGAGAAGTTAATTTCAGGTGAAACTCTGATGTTTATTAGCCAATGGATTCTGAAGAGTTGGACAAGAAAACTTCCCAAAGTGTGGACTGGACAGCGTCGAAAGATACTCCTGAGCAAGAGGCTGAGACGGTAGCACACATTGTGTGTGAATGCCCAGCACTGGCTGGCATAAGGCTTAGGGCAACGGGCAGACACTTTTTAAATGTAAATGACATGGTAGACCTAAGATTTAGACACATGCTAACAATTGCGAGAAACACCGTGAAGAGGAAGAAGGTCGACATTCACCAATCACTTTAGTCGATAGTAAAGGCTAGTGGTAGCACGAGACATGATTGAGACTAAGGTAATCGCAAATTTCAAATCGGTTGCCTGAAATCAATTGTTTTGTCCTTTACAATCGTTTATTTGTTCTTTTGTTATTAAATGTAATTGTCGTTTATTACTTTTGAACATTTCGGGGCCTTGAGGCTGTAATATTTTCAATATATTCGGTTTAAATTGCATATAGAACAAATCGCTTGGCCTGTAGTAATTGTGTAACTGAAATTAAATTTTTCCCTAGAAAGTCTTCAAAAAATTGGCCTTTCATCAGCTAAACTTAGACTCATGCGATCATAAAATAGTTTCCAATTTTCTTTTACTACAACTTAACTTGGTATTTGGCACAGTTAAGCCATGCTGTTAGCACAGTTAAGCCAATATTCTCGGAGTTTTCTCTTTTATAGTGTCAAGGCTACCATATTGAAGAGAAAGGTCTAAATTGCAACAAATTAGAAAAACACGAAATAAAGCTAGTAGAAGGCAGAAATCCAATAAAGAATAAACACTACCATGGTGGAACATTAGAGGTAGCCTTTGAGAGAACAAATTTTTTAAAACTTTCGGTTTAACCCTCGTTTTATTTTAAGCAATACAATTATTGATAAGGCTGTTATACTTAGAATGCGCTACTACTAAATGCTAATACTATAGTCATATTAGAGTAACTTTCATTTAACAAAAATTATAATAAAATATATCAAAATTAGTCATAGTTACATTAAAAAAATATTCTATTAAAAAAAAATAAATTATCATAAATTCAAAACTAAATAAATGGATTTTAGCACATGTTAATTAAGTCGAGCACTCTACATTGTGCCCAATCATGCATGCATTCGTTTAAGTACAAACAAGTACTTCGGCAATTTACAACTTGATCTGTTTTCATGCTTTTTTTTAGCCCATTGTGTCAACGACCAACTTCTCAGGAATATGAAACCAAATTACACTTAAAGAAAAGGCAGTTGAAATGTCTTTAATATTTAGTGAGAAAACTGAAAATGTTTGTATTGAAAATCCAATGTCGCCAGACACAAAATGGCTGGTTTTCTTCGGTTCATTGGAATAAGCGATATAATTTGCAAATAAAAACTTTTCAAATCATTAAATTAAGCTTCCAATAAGGCAAATTTTTAAACACACACCAATCAATTTAATTGAATGGAAAATTTTGATTTCATTTAATTATTTATCACATCAATAAAATCTAAAAAATATATTTAAAAATAAATTACACCATTTTAATTTACATAAAATGATACACATGGATGTAAATATTGTATCTTGTTTTTATAAGAAGTATAAGAAACAATGAATAATGGTTGGAGAGTTATGTGGAGATGTGTGAAATTAACTAAAGTATAAAAAATTATTTGATTTAATATTCATACTTTGGCATTCAGCTGATACTTGTGGAACCCAAACGAATAAAATTACTCCAAAAAAGGCTGCAACAAGAAGAAAGTAGTGGAGAAGAACAATGAAAACAAGAGTTAAACGAAATAAAATGAAAATAAATTAAGGCCAAGAAAGTATTAAACTGTGCGTCAAAATGATAAGGTCACTTTTAGATGTACTGTTAGATAAAATATTTGTTGATCGAAAGTCATTCATATAATATCAATATGCGCCTTAATTGGTTCAATTAAATTTTAAATTGAGTTACACAATTTGGTGTTTACACATGTTCTTACTCAATTAACTCAATTTAGCTTACTCTATTAGCAGTTGATAGCTGAACATGACCCAAAAACGATGTTTGAAAGAGTGGTATGCGTTTTTAAGTACAAAATTTCCAATTACAGTAATTTCCGCTTAATTGATTTTTCCAAAATGTACAGATATTGATGCAATTAAACAAAAAATCAATTATCCGATACTCTGTTAATTAAGTCATTTAATCATTTTGGTTTCAATTTGACTTAATTGCGCAGCATGATTGATTAAACAGAACATTACTTTTGAGTGATCCACAATTCTTATTCGATATGTTATATTTCAGTTTACTACCAACCTAAAAGTGTATATATTGCAGGGATGGGTATCAAACCATATTTATCAGAATTTATTATTGAAATTTTAAAAGAACAAGAGTCCAGCCATTTGTGCACTATCTTCTTTTTTTTAATTTTTTCCTAAAGAGTAATTGCACTTCGGAATTTGTGTTTACTTGTTGACGATCAAGTTTAATGTGATTTGTTCTAATTGAGGAATGGTTCGCGGACAAATCACACAGACGAGAGCATTTGATTTGAACAAGGAATATTTTAGGAAAAGCTATTGACAATTAACCGGCAGTTCCCAAAAAGGGTTTTAAGTTTATGAGTCAAATAAGAAGGTATTTATATTAGAAAAATATCATTTAACTTTTTTGGGATCAATCAAGAGGGTACATCAGTTATGCTGTAATCAATTAAGCGAAAACTACTGTATTACAATAATATGAAAGAGATAGCCACATTGATAACAATAATATTTGTTGTCCCTATCTATATATATAAAAGTGAAACTCTGTCTGTGTGTGTGTTAGCTATAGACTCCGAAACCGTAAAGCCGATCGGACTTAAACTTTGGCAAGTTGTTGTACACATTCCAGGGAGTGTTAAATTCATTTTAAAAAAAGTGGGCGGGGCTACGCCCATCTATATATAAGTACATATAAATGAAATACGCCCATACAAAATAAATATTAATTTTTCAGCTACTTGCACTTGAGTGATTTTTCTGAAACTTTGCACACATATTGAACTCTCATAATTATATAATTTCGTAAATAGAAAAATGGGTAGTGCCACGCCCATACAAAATCAGTTATAATTTTGAGGTACCTGCACTTGACCAATTTTTCTGAAACTTTGCACACATATTGAGCTCATTAAGGGGCGTAGCAAAGCGCGCCGGGCTTGGCTAGTTGTATATAATCATGATAATGTTGTTGCAAGTTGTTAGGTCGTGTTAATAATAGATACCTTTAACTACAGTGAGAAATAAAGCGACCTTTCACGAAAGGCGAAAATAAAATTGTTCGTGGTCTTCTGTGTGGAGAATACGTGAAGATGTTTCTGTTCAGTTTCAGCATAATGTTTTGTTTCTCGTTCAGATTTTGTCCATGCTCTCAGCATAGTTTATGTATGGATGTTTAAAGATGTGCGCGTACACACACATTTTTTATATTGCCAGCGTTGTGCGAACAACTCTTCGGACAACTTTGTTTGAACACGAATAGACCAGCGACAATCTTCACCAGCCAAATCCCTATGCGAACAGTTTTCTAAAGGTATGCTGAAAATATCTATGGCTAGTCAAGATGTCAGGTAAATGTAAGAAAGTCTTTCCTTTAGCTTATCGGACAGTTTTATTTTTAAAGTACACTCATAATAAACGAAAAACGAATAATCTGTCCGATGATACGCAAACTTTAATTATCGGTAAGTTGTAATAATGGCCCTTAGTGTGTTTATGTAACAGCATTTTCGGCTTAGTAAACACACTTCGTCAGAATTGCATTGTGAATTTGATTAAATTTATGGTGTAATTAAGTACTCAATAGCTCAATTTATAGGTATTAACTGAATCCATGTATGGTAAATTGAGCTCAATTAAGTTTTTAATTGTGGAAAACACAATTAAGGCGCACGTGTGAACTCGTTTTTGGAATGAAATTTTTGGAATGAAATTTTCACTTTCAAATTTTGGAACAAAATAAACCTTTGAATACGTTCGAAAAGGCGTAAAGCTCTATTGCTCAATTTAATAGTAATTTAAAGTTTGGTATATGAGTAAATTGGGTTTATTCTAATAAAAAGAAATGCCTTTTTGTGGAACAACAAATGATGTATTTCTGAATATAGTTCGAACAGCAAATTGTTTTCGCACTGATATCATGCAATAATCTTTGTACATTTGATTACAAAAAACCAATAGAAAGTGACCTTATGACCTTTTGAAGCACTGCTTATATACGAGTACTACATGTATATTGTGAATGATTTAAAAAGGAAACGGAAAACAAGAAGTCATAATAGAACCAGATACAGATAGTCGGCTAAAAAAATACAATAACAACTAACTCAAAATTCCTCGTTTCGCTAAACGGCTTTGAGAAGAAACTAGATACTCTGCTTAAAAATAATTACGTAGTATAAATTTTTTACAGTGTATTAGTTACATATGCATGTGTATAGATTAGTAATTGTATTTTCTAGAAATTTAAACTTTGTACAAAAATGGTAGTCAACTTCAAATTAGTTTTGAGGTCAGTAATAAACAAATTAACACAAAATGTTAACAAATAAATAAAAGCCCTATTAAAAGACTTTTTTTTTAACGAAAGACATTCAACTGATAAAATTAAGTTTTCGCATGGGCTTCATACGTTCTGCTAAACTTACATGGAAAACAATTGTCGGCATGGATGAAATTTATTAAGACGCAAAGAACTTAAAAAGGTTTTGAATCAATCCAATAAAAGTAAAAGAAAATAAATAAATATAAAGATTAATTTTGAAAATGAAGAGAAAATTTTGTTCGTTTTGAAATAATGAAATAAATTTGTTTTTTATTAAAAGAAATTAATTTAAAACAATAATTGTTAATACAGAGTTAAGTTCTAATAAACATAAAAATATATTTAAAATATAAAAAATTATAAAAATTCTTAAGCACAATGGGATAATTATTTGTTTTATGTGCAGTAATAGTTCGAGTGTGTTTTTCCGATGGTTGCTGGGGTAGACTCAGCGGTGTACAGGATCGTTAATATTTGAGTATCCAAGTCTCTCTCTCTCTTTCTCTTTCTTAAATAACAGACCTGATATATAAACTTTATATAAACTTTAAAACTTTATTTATATGACAGCGAGTAGCACCGTCGGATCGAGGTATCGCGGTACGGCGAAAGAATAAGGGAGAATGATCTTCTCTTTACAACCTTGTCTACCGATTGTGAGCACCACTCTGGAGAGAAAGTGACTCATAAAGTGTATCTTAGTTGGTTGGCGAGAAACCAACTCACGAAGTGTAACTTCTGTTACTGCCAAGATAGCAGAAAAAGATAGAAGTCTAACCTCTGGTTGGAACTACCACTCTCTCTCTCTCTCTCTCTCTCTCTCTGGAATGCAATACTTGCGAGATAAACCAGCACACAAAGATACCCTCGAAACCGAGAGACGAAAACCAGGTCGAGGTCTGAGGTTGAAACCACCACTCTCTGCCTCTGGAGATAACTCAGCACGCGAAAAGTACGCTCAGGAGCGGGATAAGAAAACCAACTAGAGGTCTGGCCTCTAGGTGGCAGTACTACTTCCCCTGGAGTATAATACTTTGGAGAGAAACCTACTTACGAAGTCTAAGCTCGGAATCCACGAAATAACAAACAGTCTAATCTCTGTATGAAAGGAGTAATACGCTCTTCGCTTATCCTCAGACCATTCCCACAACTGTTGGAAATCCAGGGGCCGGTAGAAGTCTAGTCTCACAGCAATCGTTTTGAACCCTGCTCGTAAGATACGTACACACCAAATGGCTTTCATTCATATGCATTTGTTGTTCTTTTTTCCATATGACAAGACATTATTATGTTGAGCTGCCTCACTTGAATATAACATAATAGAATTATATACAGTAGTATACAAAAAACACCTGCCTCTAACGTCTATACCCGTCCTACGAGCTTTACCTGCTACCTGGTCTCACCTAACGGATGGCTACGTGATAAACGTGTCATCCGCAAACACCAATAGAAACGCCCGTCAGTCTGTTTAAGATATTTACATGGCATTCTTTGTTGATAAAAAGCTTTAAATTCCGGTTCAAAAAAGCTGGCGATTTGCGATTTGTTTCACCTAAAAACATATCCGCACAAAAACATAAATGTGAAAATAAGCCGAAGTTCCAATCCAAAAATTTCAACCGTTTAAAGTACTGAGATAAAAATGAGGACCATATTCTTCATATGTACAACACCATCCCTTTTCCAGGCACCTTTACTAGCTTGGCAAAATTTTTCCCAGTATCCTTTGTCATATTAGGAAGTATGAGAACTTTAAAGAAGACAATTAATTGAAAGCAACTAGTCACCTTTTTGTAAACGACTCTCGCATTGGTTAGACTTTGACAGAAGTGTCATCTCTAAGGGATTGCCTGACCTATGTCTAATCTGAGCGAGCTATTACTCAATATTTGGGTATTTTGTTTCCAAAAACTTCGTTGTAACCGCTATTTTTTAGTTTCTCTTTTTTAAATAACATGCGACCCTGGTATATAAGAAGGACAATATCCACAGATATCTAGAAGTTCCATACAAGCAAAAACATACACGTTTGAAGACGTAAACAAACTAGTCCTCCATCCCAAGACTCTTCCAAGCAATTTATTTCAAATTTGACGGCCACCAGAGACTAAGATGAACTAACACATTGAGCCTGGCGAGACGGCTCTCCTTGCCCTATAGTAGACAGTTTATTAAGATTTAAATACAATAAATTACTTATTACACTTGTTGTCATTTGATTTTAGAAAGTTTCAATAAAATAAAAGTTTAAACAATAGTTTTTTTTTTTTAATTTCCTTAAACAACAAACAAGTACCCCATTGTGCTGTAGTAATTATTCAGATAAAATCATCGTTTTTTGACATCAAAATTTGACATCAAATTGTTGGAAATGAAAAAAAAAAAATAAAATAAATCATTTTGTATGCGTAAACAAAGGCATTGATGTAAGATGTATACACATACATGTGTAAGTAAATGTTCATATACATAAATACATACACTTTTCCACTTGAGACTATCATCATCATTATTAATATAACAAGTGTGTTTGTTTATTTAAAAAAGTATATTCTTCAAAAATATTTTAAAGTATGTGCACGAAAAACACTGGCCGCACTTCCAACGTTATAAAACTTATATTTATTGTTCAATTTCAGAAATATTCATACACATTATAGCTTAAACATTGGTTTACACGAATTTCAAAACATACATTCAATATGTTTTATTATAAGCGAATAATCGTAATTTTGGCTTAACGTCCTTCATAAGCGCTTGCACAGATTCCTTGCTGAAGTCCTTGGTTATGTTTCGCCATTTATATTTAAATTGGCTTTCATTTTGCACACCTTGTTGAGTTTTTAGTATTTTTGCTTTAATAATGGCCCAGTAAGTTTCGATTGGCCGGAGACCTGGGCAATTCGGAGGATTCGCCTCTTAGAGAACAACAGCGACTCTATTGTCTTGGTACCATTTTAAAGCTGTTGTGCCGTAATGACATGTAGCTAGATCAGGCCAAGAGAGAACTGAGTCCTTTTCAAGCTTAGTTAAAGGTAAAAGCCGTTTCTGTAGACATTCAGTAACGTAAATTTCTTGGTTTGTTGTACCAGTGTATTTTAAAGCCGCACAAGAAATTTGTTGAACTTTTGATGTTAAAATTTATCTGCAACATTGCCCCATTTGTTTGCAGTGTGAAATTGGCATCCTCGAATTTGCTTGAAGTCCGCTTTTACGTACGACGAGTCGTCCATTACAATACAGTTCAAATTATGCATAAACTTGTGGTATAATTTTCGAGACCGTTATTTCCCCACAACATTTTTGTTGTCATTTCAGTTTGGTACTGCATTCACTTTGAATTAACGTACTCCACGTACCTTTGCGTACCTTTTGTACATACAAAGGGGACATTTTAACTTTTTTGGCGACATCTCTTACCGAAAGTCCAGGATTTCGGTTCAAATGGGTCAACACTTTTTTTTTCTCTGTAACCTACGATTTAAATCCTTGTTTACTTGCACTGCCGATATTTCTTTTCACTGACAAGGAATCACTGTGCCTTTTAAGTACAAAAGTTACTGATGATTTTTCCATTTTTAGTTCTTTGGCGATGTCGTTGTGAGACATGCCTAGATTTTGAAGCTTTTTGCGCACAATTAATTCGCGATCGTGTTCCTTTATTGCTAGCTAAATTGACACTAATAAATTTTGAGCAACAAAGTAAGCTTTCCGTATGTGTTTACATTTTGAATTTACCGTTACAATTGTTCGCGGCACGGAAATGTTCGTGTGACCAGTGTTTTTCGTGCACATACTTTAAGTAAAGTAAATTAAAAAGCAATAACAACATCTCCATCTTGACAATTGATTATTTTATTTAGTTTAAATTTTTTATAGGATTTTTTTTGCAATTAATTATTATATTTATTTTTCAACTTACCTGTAAGTGTTATTAACC
Source organism: Phania funesta (assembly GCA_963932375.1). Classification (NCBI taxonomy): domain Eukaryota; kingdom Metazoa; phylum Arthropoda; class Insecta; order Diptera; family Tachinidae; genus Phania; species Phania funesta. The sequence goes on along the minus strand of OZ010654.1, from coordinate 86,517,570 downwards.
ATTTATTTGTTGTTAATTGTTGGTGTGTTAAATGTCCCATTTTCAATGATTCTTGATGGATTTTAAAAATTTGTACCAAAATTATTCTGAAGGCTTTGGAGACTTTTTTTCATAATACATGAATAGAATTGAGAAAAAGGAAAAAAAAACTATATTGATTGGAATGATATACAAATTTGTTGTTGTTGTTTGTTCAATGAAAATAAAATTGTTAGGCAATTCATAATTATGATTTAAAATCGCACCTTCTTTTTTTGTTGATTTTCTTTAATAATTTTGTTGCGTGTTGCTGATGATGGATTGGGTGGTGAAGAAACACCTTCTGGTTGCAAGTTTTGATGTTTTAGAAATTATTTTCACATGGAATGTGTTTTAGTTGCGATTATGGCAGATGTTTTATTCCATGTTTGTTTGCGGCAGGATTCACTTGAAAACAATGTAAAGAAAAATTATTCAGAATTGTTTATTGGTAGTATGTATAGTGCTGGCTTATACCCCTGACAGACATAGAAATTTATATACTATAATAGATAGGTATACTAAATGTCCGTATGTCAAACTAAACTACAATTACACCATCAAACAAGCTGGTTTATAACTGTAGTGCACTAACTTTCCACGATTCGACAGTCGCAAAATTTGTCGGCAATTTTTGTTGTTTGCAGTAACGATTGTGTGATTCACTAACTACTAGTAAACGTTAGTAGGACATCGTGATTTTTCTGTTTATTCAAATTGACATCAAGTGGTATCACTGTCAGAAAGATATCAAATAAACGAAAAGCACAAAGATGAATGGAAAAAAGCAAGGATTTTTTTGGAAAAAATTGTTTGTGCGTTTAGCTATTTTTGCAAAAGCTCAGTAAAAACATTTGAGGCTTTTCCTACATGTAGTATAAATTATGCTATGTATGTACCTAGTGCCTTGTTTATTAAAAATATTGTGTATAAATGATATTTAAACAAATTAAAACTGCCCCTAAAAGATGCCATGAATTTTAGTTTGCCGAATAAATAAACAATACAAAAATATACGTCGCTTATTTTTGTCTACAAGCGCTAAGCTAACAACAACAGCTGACTAAACGATTGCGAATGTTGTTTTAAAAAAAGTTACTGAATAGCAACATCGTTAATTTTGTTGTTAATATTTTTTATCGATGCGATTGTCGTTAAAAAATAATAGTGAATCGCACTACTGGTTCGTATACTACGAAAATGTACGTAGTACAAGCGTAGTGTGGCGTTAAGTCAAAAGTGACAGTCTGGTGTGCAATTTGGTCAGGAGGAATCATTGGACCTTACTTCTTTGGAACTGACAACAGCGTAATGGTAACTGTCAATAGGGAGGGAGTGATATCGTGATATGATTGAAAACTTTTTAACGCCACAACTGCATCCTTTGGGCTTGACGGTGCCACATCGCATGCAGCCAGGATTACAATGGAATTACTGCAAGACCTCTTTCCACAACAAGTTATTTCAAGGAATGGTGATATCTGAAAAGCAAGGTTTATGCAGAAAAAGCAAGAAACGCTGGAGCAACTCAAACAAAATATTCGTGATGAAATTAGTGAAATGCCGCTTGAAATGTGTGAGAATGTGATGAAAAATGTGTTCAAAAGGGCTCGCATTTGTGAGGCTAACAGAGGCGGACATATTTATCTGATATTGTATTCCATACATAATTGCCGACATTAAATAAAACATTTGTCAATATACGATCCATTCTCTTTCATTTAATCAAAAATTATAAACAAACAAAGTAGTATACCTTCTCGGAGGACACCCTGTATTACTAGATTTTACGTTAAAAAATGCTCATAAACTATTATTTAAACTATTGGAATTTCTCTAACTGTATAAAAGTGCACTAACACAAGCTAATGTAATTTATTGTTTGCTGTGCCCTTTTTACCCTCTATTTAATAAATAATCTAATTAGGGTTAACTTTAGGACCCAATAGCACTTCAAATATAAATAGTACAATAACAACAATCATTTCACCTCTAGTTGTTAAAAGTACATATGTACCTGTGTACACACGTATATACACACTTGTGAATTAATAAGGCGCCACCTTATTTTGAACTTTCGATCGCTTTATGCTTGAGATTGCTGAAAAAAAAGAAGAAACAAGAATGCCGCGTTTTGGAACAGACACTGGCCAGCCAAGAAACATAAATAGCAAAATTTACAATCTACATATGCATGTATGTATGTATGAATTCATGAATTCTAAAAATGGACGGATACAGCCACATACACACACATACATACATACATACATATGTTCATCATATCTGCACATATGTTATTTATATAAATATAAACATTTTTATAAATAAAACAAAAACTAATATGTGCGTATGCTTTTGCATCATTCAATTTGAAGATTTATTCTGTGTTTGAAAAGTGGCCATAACAATGTTCACATTGAACTTTGGCAAAGTGTCAAAAACGATTTCGCTTGATTTTGTTCAAAAAAGTTGCTACGACACATTGTGAAGAACATCATCAGCGTCATCCTCATTCCATTGCAGAGTATTTTTTTTTTTTCATTTTAAATTAACTTACAAAAATAACGCACAAATAAAGAGAGAAATAAAGAAATGTGACTGACTATACTTTCTCAAAGGAGCATTGGGAGAAATAATTTTCATACATTTCTGTAAACACTGATGACTTAACATTTTATGCAATAATATTTATTATTTCTTAACCCATTGAGGGGCGATGTTCACATGCTACATACATATATGCATATCTCTGTTCTGTATTCCGTGTAGAATGAAATCGTGTGGATTTGCGAAAAATACACGTTATGAATTAATTCTGAAATTAGCTGCTTTTTCCCAATTGATTAAATTATGCTTATGAAAACACATGTCGCTAACAAGCGGTTTGTCTCCAAACCAAAATTGACAAGGGATGACGGAATATCGTTCCAAACATATATACCACTAAGCCATTGTGCTAAAAACCGTGATTAAATATCTTCCAAGAACCAGAATGCATGAAGTTGTTTTTACAATTTGAGGTGAATATTAAATATTTCTAAAAAGAATAACCAAACACCAATTAGGGCTATCGCATGGTGAATGTCAAAGTTTATTTTTTATAACCCCAATGTATAAAGTTTGTTCTAATTTAAAAGAATCACTTTTATGTTAACTACTCACAAGGGGTTACATGATTTGTCTCCTATTTCTTTGTCACTACTTGTATTTAATCCCTTGCCAGTAGTACACCATTTCAAGTTAAAATTGGAAAAATATAAATTTATTAGAAGTTATTTAAGGTTGGGAAAAAAGGTAATAGTAATAAGAAAATGACAAATTTAGAAATGCGAATACAAATTAATATTGGCATACTGCAAATTAAATTTGACTAATAGAAATTACTATTTACATTCCAATTAAAAAGCCTAAGAAAATACAAAGTATAGTTAAATATATATTAGGGAAAGGTTCTTTTAATATAGCAGATAGACCATAACATCCAATTATATTATAAACGCAGGTTGGACAAACATTTGTTATACTAAGTTAATGTTTGGTGAATATTTGTTTTTCAACTTCAATTAGTAATTTCTAATTCATATTCATAATTTACTACAGGCAATTTGTTATATCTCTATTTTAGATTGAAATGGTGTAGTTGGAATTGTTCTTGCAGTATTTGATATTCTAATTGAAACCTTGTAAATTCAAATAATTGGCTTTAACGATTTCGTAAATACATACAATAAAATTAAACAATTAAATGCAACCCATAACTGTGTTATACTTTTAAGCAACTTAATTCAATGCATTCACACATACAAACATATGTAAATTACAAACTGACCACTCGATGCTTAAAGGTAAACATAAAAAAAATACATGTGCTCGTAATATAACGGTTACTTTGCTCTCTCACGACACAGTGACAACAGTAATAATAAAAAGATGCTAAATTGATTTTATTACTTAAAGGTGCTTGCTGGATTTATTATTAATGATTGTACTCGTTATGTTTGTTGTTGCTGATGTATAAGTTGCTGCTGTTTTTGTTTTGATTTTGTTATCCTATTTTAATATTTCTTCTTATATGTTCACACAAACACTCTCGTACACACTCTCTTTAATTTTCGCACTCACTTTCTTCTGGTTTTGTTGTTATTTAGAGTTCTAGTTTAAAAGGATGACCGTTTTGGAAACATGTAGTGCTTTTGATGTACATACATACGAGTACATATGTATGTATGTATGTACGCACACTGGTCTTTTATGTTTTATAATTATCGATTTGTGCACGGCTATAGAAAAATACAGCAAGAATAAAAACAAGAAAAAATAGCAATGGCCCACTTGTATTTGTTTTTTTTTACAAAGATTTTCTCTGCATTGATTAGAACAAAAACTGATATTTTTCAATTAACATTTTTTGTTATTAATTTTCTATCATTGTTGTTGCTATTTTGGATAATTAAAAAAATCGTGATTGAATGCATTAATTATCGCAGTTGTTTGAACATGAAAATTGCAATATTGATTGTTTTTAATTTAGACTTTTTTTTGTTTTTAACTGTAAAATAATTTCTAATAATCTTCATTAATTAATAATTAAACAAATTTTGTTTTATTATACATATATTTTTCTTGATGTTTTATGTATATGTATCTTATTTTTGTCCTTTGTCAAATTCATTACGTAAATAAATAAGTTTATTTTAATCTTTTACTTTCGGTGTTTAGATGACAACTAAAGGCAAAATTTTTCATGCACACATCGTAAAATAAAATTAAGTGAAAACAACTTTTGGCAGGTGGTTGGAAAAAGCTTTAAAAGAGAAAACTGTATTAACTTATTAATATATAGCGAAGACAACAACCAAATATTCAATTACAATTTAAGGATTGAACACTTAAAATTCCCGTATTCTTTTTCTCAACCAATTCTTTGAACTGAGTGTAGTAACGTACTTTGCAATCCTTAAAAATACCAACGGGATAGCAGCAAATGAAACAAGCAGTAGCATGAAAGATACGACTTGTTACCTTAGTTGCTTGATAATACTGGTCGAAAATCGTCAAATAGTAAAATGTTATTACATTGATTTCAAAATCATTTAACGTGGAGTTTTTGTTAACTTTTTAATGCTTGTAGTTTGTGGTTGTGAAAAGAAAATTTTAAGATTTTGAAGAGTTTGGAAGAACAACATAACTGCATCCATGTACTCTGTGTTTTTTCATGGATTTGAGACTTTTTTCAAACTTACCAGCTAAACTAAAGAGATAGAAGGAAAAATAAAAAAAATTTCCAAATAAAAGTCTACATACAACCTTATTTAATCGCACAAAAAATAAATGTGAAAATAAGGCCAACAATTTCGGAGGTTAAAAGTACTGAGATCAAAATGAGACCAAGTTTTTGATATCTACAATACCAACTCATTTCTAGGTAACTTGATAGATTGGCCACATTTTCCCAAAATTTGTTTCCATATTAGAAAATAAAATATTGCCAAACAATTAAGAAATGAGATGATATTGTATAGGGTGAATTTTTAGCCGGTTTACTCTTGCAAAAAACACGGAAAATTTGCAAAAGTGAATAAAATATTTATTTGAGCCGATTAATAAATACCTGCAACCTACATCCTAAAGATTATTTTATGTTCATGCTTCTCGCGGCTGCGCCGTAGGTGGTCCAGGGCTGGGATTGTGACTGGCTTGTCCCTATACACGAGAGACTTCATGTATTCCTACAAAAAATAGTCTAGTGTGGTCAAATGTTATGATCTTGGCTACCAATGGACTGATCCAAAACATGAGCTTAATTGCTCGCCTCACACTAAGTTCATGGTATCGCATGCCGTGTGGCAAATGGCACCGTCTTGTTGAAACTACATGTAAACCAAGGCGAAGTCTTCCGTTTTAAATTTTTATTAATTATAAATGTTATTAAAAATGTATTAAATAAAACAAAACAAATTTCACTAAAATTTAGCACAAAACTAAACTAAAGTAAAAAAAAATTAAATTATCTAAATTTTCGAAAAGGGCGGAATTTCCCAAAAGGCGCGGCAAAAATCTAATTTTACTAAACTCTCAAATTACCCCAAAAAATGTGTATTCTATATTTTACAAGAAAGTCGCCACAATTCGGATTTTGAACAGAAAAAACAAATTTCAAAATCACTAAAATCTAAAAACTTTAGCAAAATCTGAAATGAAATTTCAAAATCACTAAAAACTAAAAACTTTGGCAAAATCTGAAATTAAACTGAAATTCCACAAACATTTTCGCAAAACTCAAAAATCCAAAACTGAAAATCTCCAAAAATAACTTCAAGTTCCATGTCGCTTATGTTAATAAGCAAAAGTCCCCTAAAAATCTGTTCAGACGTCCCATATGCATTTTAAAATTTGTTGTGGGAAATAAATGAAAACTTAAGGAAACCTTAACAATTTTCATACAAAATTGTCTTTTTAACATTTAAGTAAGGTTTTAATTGAAGAAAATCGGTTTCTGATTCATTCCACCAAACTTTTTTATTCTATATAAAACGAAAGACATTCGGAAGTGGAATGCAGAATAGCTAAAACATTCGAAAACTTCCTTTTTCGAATAAAATATCTCGGATTCGAAAAACAGGATAGCATTGACTAATTGCAAATTGTATGCTACGTACAAAAAAAAATCAAACACAATTCTTTTATGTACCAACTAGTTTTATCAAAATTCTTCCAGTGTAAATTCACAAATGCATTCACATATCAAAGAGTGTTCTTTCTTTCTTTGCCTACTGCGGCTTGAAATAAAGGAAAAGCAAAAGTTTTTAAATACACTTCATCGACACTCTTTGAGTCTTACTACTAATTAGTGTCCACTGTAGTCATCATCTATGGAACTTAATAATCAAGGCAAATGGAATTCAGAAACTTTCTCATATACAATTTTAGCATTAGTTTAAAGATTGTTGTCTTGACTATCTCGATCAGCTGTATACGTTAACAGCTGACAAAGCAATGCCATCTGCGTAGTGAAACAAAATGGAATTAGAACGTACTATCGTCTAACTAAATACTTTTTTATTTTAGGACATGTTTTTAACAAATCTATAAAATTTTTAAGAAGTTTTCATCATTTACTATTCCTTCTAATAAAAAATGAGTTTCCGAAATGAGAGGGAAGACGAGACAATTAAAGATACTGGCATGCTATTAAATCTTAGCCAAAAATCTGGTATTTTTGTGGGTATGTTGTAAATAATATGTGTGTAAGTATGTAGCATCTATTAATTCCAATGTTTGTAAATTTTTACACTAGCCGATCAAACTCCTACACCTACCAGACTCATAAAGAATTGCGAAGAAGTGGGCCTTTTCGAAGATCTACAAAATGTTAATCCTTTCGATGAAACCTTTAGAAGAGCGTGTGAACAAAACGTACAACATGCACCCAGAAGTCATCAACAATTTATTAATGATGAAAATTCCTTACACACACCACAAGTTTTTCCCCAGTTTGATACGGCAGTAGAGGGTGGCATAGTAGCAGGTGAAGATTTTACTAAACAAACCCTTGATACTCCAGTTGTTTTAGATGTTGAAAGTGTTGAAAATATTTTGGATGTACCGAAAGCTTTTATAAAACCTGAAAGTGTTGAGCCTTATGCCGCCAAATATAGAACAATAGCAGAAAAGCCTGCAGCAAATAATGTTCAAACACTACAAACAGGAATGACGGTTTTACCGTCTTGTATACAATTTATACAACCACAAGTTATTACAGTAACATTTCCAAATGCCACTACGGAGAATCCTAATAATACTGGCAACCAACAATATTGTCAGACACTCCAAACAAAGAAAACTTCAACAAAAACAAAGCCCATTTTATTGCCCAAACTGTCAACAAATAGCATTACACCCACCAAAAGTACGACCGCAACAACCACTTCTGGTGGCTCCTCAGCCACAAGTACAAATTCAAATCCCCACCCTGAGCCGAGTAGTGCTAGTTTAACACCAACCTCACAACTACCCATTAAAGAACGTTTAAAAGCCATTTTAAATCAATCCAGCAGAACGCATCCCGCTGAGTGGTCAGAAAAATCAAGTAAAACGCAAAACTTTAAGAAAAGTTACAAATCAAATGGCCCCAAGTCTTCCAAAGACGATACCATAGAACGTAAAAGGGCTGCTTCAACGCGGTATCGCCATAAAATGCGCAATGAATATAAGGAATTGCGTAGCCGAAATACTGAATTACAAATTGAAAATATTAAGTTAAAAGAGAGAATCAAACAATTGGAAATTGAAAATGCAAAATTAAAATCGTCTCCCTTACAACCTGTGCTAGGTAACAAACAAATATTGCCTAAACATATGTATGTACAAGTATTTAGATAATTTCAAAATGCTGTTTTTTTATTTTATAGCCTCTTCTACTTTACCTGCTCAAATTCAAATACCTGCTTCCACCATACATTTAGTGATGAATATTCCTAAATTGGCGATACCTTGTGGTACGAATGATTTAAACACGCCAGCAGCGAGGAAAAGTCCCCACAACTATAGAATAGATAAAAGTTAAAAAAATGTTTGAGAGACAAATTATTATTGGCTTAATAATTTCTTATATAAGAACACGTTATTGTTGTAATTTTTGCTGCTAATCTTGTCTAACTATTAATACCTTTTATTGTAGGAAATTGTGCCTTTTAAATTTAAATGTTGTATATTACCAGACTTTGTCAATTAGATACTTGTTATTTACTCTCAAAATAAATTGTAAAGATGTATGTATTAAATTTTAAGCTTTAGACCAAACTTGATCAGTTAGCTTTGCGAATTTTCGCTATTTAAAATCAGTCCTACAAGTTCCCGACGTTCACACGACAATTGGATCTTCGCTCCGGAACGAACCGAGTTGTATCAACGGGAAGTTTTTTTCTCCAATAATAATAACTTCCGACAGCAGCAGAGCTGTTACAAAACATGTTACATATTCTGAATCCTTAATAAATTGACTATAAAGTCCTCATACAGAAATTATTTGTCCGAGGCCCCTAGATAACCTATAAACTCAAAACAGAAAATTAAAAAAAAAACTCAAAATTTCAAAAACTGACAAACAAAACAGAATTCGTCCAAAAACCGAAATTTTACCAACAAATTTCCAAAAACTCGATATATTGCAAAAAATATTAAATTCACCATAACATCGAAAATTCACTACAAAATCGATGAAATAAGAAAATTTTTATAAAATTTCAAAATTTAATGAAAAACAGAAATTTTACAAAAAACAAAAATTCATCAAACATTGAATGTTCAGCACAAAAATTTTGATTTCGCCTCAATTTTGTAATTTCGCCAAAAAGCCAAAAAATAAAAAAAATCAATATTTTATGAAACATGTCGCAATTTTGGCAAAATTTTAAATTCACCACCCATTAAAAAATTAACTATAAAATTGCAATAAAAAATTTAATTACTAACAAATTCAATATAAAAACGGAAATTTGACAAAATCGAAAAAATTTCATCACATATTTCAAATACAGTAAAAAATTTAAAAATTCATAAAAAAATGTAAGTCTCATAAAAATTATAAATTTTATCAAATTTTTGAAAATATACCAATACAATTTATCAAAAATAGCACAAAAATCAAAATTCCGAAATTTCGGAATTTTATTATAAAATCTTTAACTTAACCAAAGTTTTGCAAATTCATCAAAATGACAAAAATTAAAAAAAAAAATTATGAGAACTTCAAAACAGAATATATCTTACACAATTACATAAAAAACTTTAATTTCGCCACAAATCGGAAATTCATAAAAAATTTTAATAATTAACCAAATAATGAAATATTTGGCAAAAAAAAAAAAAAACAATCGAGGTTTCAATAAAATTTTAAAATTCTTCACAAAACCAAACTATAGGATACAAATGTTTAAATTAACGAAATAACAAAATTTTAGGGAAAAAAATTTTAAGAAAACTGAAATTGCCCCAAAAAATTATGAATTTAAAATTTGGCAAAATTTTATATTCACCAAAACTTCGAAAATAACCTCAAAACCGAAAAACTGGCATGAAACGAATAAATTCCAAAAAAACACAGATACCAAAATTTAAAAATTCCAATTTCACAAAAAATTTGGAAAATACAAATACTTTATGAAAAACGTAATTTTGAAAAAAAAAACAAGTAACCAAAAACAAACTTCAACAAATTTTTAAACTTAACGAATAAATTTACCCAGAGGCTGGAATTAGACAGAAAACTCTACGTTTTATCAAATATTAAAAATTTTACTATAAACCCAATTTCGCAATTATCTACAATTCACCAAAAAAATATATATGTCCTACTTGTTTCTAAATAGGTCCCCACAGGGCCTTGTACTACTTATAATAAAGAAGACCGTCGTTGTTGATGCCCGGTTCGTATTCAAACAGAGTTCACCAAACAATTGTTCGCTAAACTCTACACAAACAAAATACACGGAGGCAAAATAAAAAGTATGTGCGTGTGCGCTCGTCTGTAAACACTAGTATATAAACTACGCTATATGCATGCATACAAACACAATTAGAGACAACAAAATTATGCTCAAACTGGACAGGAACATCTCCAAGCAGAAGAGCACGAACACAAGACGTAGTGTAAAAGTTCTCTAACATTAATAATAATATTATTCTATTACTTCTTTAATAATACTTTCAGTGTATCCACGCATGCCACCTCGAATATGTATAGTTACCAGATGACATAATGGTGTAGTCGTAAAATTTTGGAAGAAAAACCGAAATCGTCAAAAATTTATCAAAACTAGAGATGACCTTTAAATAAAATAATAATAATAAAATAATAATAATAAAATAATAAATAAATAAAGCAGAGGTTAAATAAACTAAATTATTGTTATTAAGCATATCAGCTCTTCTTTTAACTGAAAATAGCAGTATACCCACATGTTTAGTGTAATTTGTCGGTAAAATAACATAAAACGTTAAATCGTTTACATACTTACATTTGTATACACATATATTCGAAAAACCAGATTTAGATATATGATATACCTGATATCTGTACACATTTGTAAGCAATTAAAAAGTAAAACGTTAATAAATCTTTCATATTTATATTGCAATTAAACAACTAATTAAACAACTAAGCACAGAAACAGCCAAAGCTCTTGGGCAGAAGTATTAACGAAAACAAACAATTATTAAATTTTGCTAAACTTATGGTATGAGAAAATTATTAATAGTTTTAAAATGAAAAATTTCCAATTTAGTCATCCAAAGAAGATTTTACCAATTGACGATTAATGGCGATCAATCGCAAAATCTGGCAACTTACGTATGTGTCATATTATTCATTTTGCTACATACAAACTTCTACTATGTTTCGGGTGCCAAATGGTTCCCCATTATTGATTTTCTTTACATTGTGCAAAAAATTCCTGAACAGAGCAACGAAAAATTTTCATCATTAATATTTGCAACAAGCGAATAGAAAAACAAATAAAAATATTGATTTCACTGTTAAGATATCATTTTAACATAACAATAAACAAATAACATGGGTGATAATGAACAAAAAGCTTTACAATTAATGGCAGATGCCGAAAAAAAATTATCCCAACAAAAGGGATTGTTTAGTTCTCTATTCGGAAATTCAAATAAAGTTGAAGAGGCAATAGAATGCTATCAGCGTGCAGGTAATATGTTTAAAATGTCAAAAAATTGGGCTAAGGCAGGTGAATGTTTCTGCGAAGCAGCGAGCTTGCACCAGAGGGCAGGTAGTCGCCACGATGCTGGCACTAACTTTGTTGATGCCTCAAATTGTTACAAGAAAGTTGATGTGGATACAGCAGCATCATGTTTGTTAAAATCAATAGATATATACACTGATATGGGTCGATTTACTACGGCTGCCAAACATCATCAGAGTATTGCTGAAATGTATGAGGCGGATCCCAATACATTAGCCAAAGCTATACAGCATTATGAACAGGCTGCTGATTATTTCAAGGGTGAGGAATCGATGTCCTCGGCAAACAAATGTATGCTTAAGGTGGCTCAGTATGCAGCCCAATTAGAAGATTATGAAAAGGCCGTTAATATATATGAGCAAGTGGCCAGCTCTTCATTAGAGTCGTCTTTGCTTAAACACTGTGCTAAGGAATATTTCTTTAGAGCTGCTCTGTGTCATCTGAATGTAGATATTTTGAATTGCGAGCATGCTTTAGAAAAGTATGTTAATCAATACCCAGCATTCCAAGATTCAAGAGAATATAAATTAATTAAAACCCTTTGTGAACATTTGGAAGAACAAAATATTGAAGGCTTTACTGAGGCCGTTAAAAACTATGATAGTATTTCTCGTTTGGATCAGTGGTATACCACCATTCTATTAAGAATTAAAAAAGCCAACGATGAGGATCCTGATTTACGCTAAATTCACTTAGATTTATTTATAAAAGCAATAGGACTTGTTGTAAGGGAAATATACGTTTCTCAAGTGCTTCATAATAATAAGAATTATATTCTTTTAAGTATCCCCTCTATATCTCTCTAATAACACACACTAACTAACAAACAAAATAAAAATTATTAGCAATTAATATAAAAACGTTTTTGTCTTTTAAATAAATAAAATAGAAAAATTATTCGATATTAACTAAACATATTATAACAAATAAAATATATAAGTTACAGTAAAATAAAAAACTAAGCAAAATTAAATTACAGTAAACAAAGAAAAGTAATTATATATAAATGTATGTATATTTGATTAATCTTAAATCTTCGTATGTTTATCTTTAAAAAGTACTACTTACCTAAGAGTAAACGAAATATTCCAAGCAAACCATAACAAAGTTAAGTTAAATAATTATGGTAAATTTAAATAAAAAATGCTTTAGACACTACTAAACTTTCTATGGGCGTTTTTCTTTATTTGTTAACAAATTTGTTGAATTTTATTATATGTTGATTTTGTTATCATGCGAAATTCTTTTTGAATTTTGTCTAATTTAAGCTCGATGTCATCTAAATTGTTCGTTTTTGTATTCGATATTTTCGGAACATCAAGAGAGGTTATCTGCAAGAATTAAAAATAGCTTTAATTTATAAGTTTAATGTATAAACTTTATTATAATTTTAATATGCAATAATAAAATTTACATTTATAAATATATCCCAGCAGTTTTACTTATATAACAAATCGATTTATTCTAGTAGGGGTTTCTTGAGAAAAATTAGAGTAAAGAATAATAATTATGTAGAAAACATAATCTATAAAAATATTGTAATGTATTAATTCAGGCCCCAAATTGTGTCCATTAAATAAATGAACATTTAAATAGAACTTGAATGCTGAAATTTACCTCCTCACATAGAAATGAAAACATTTTTTCCAAACGCAATGTATTGAAAATGCAAATTCGATTGATTTTAATATCGAAGCAAATAATAGTAAACCACTTTAAAAGCGAAGTAAGAGACACATATCACGCTTCATAAGGGGTAACAATAAACGATTGCCCTATAACATAGCGAAATAAAACTTTAAATGTAAGATTTAAACCCGCAAGATGAATTAAATTATCTTTAAGTTGAATATCAAATATCCCTTATGTCATATAGGATTAGAAACTGTTGCCTTAAAAATTGGCAAATTTTCTCGATACTTTAAGGACGTAACAAAAATGTTAAGATATTTAAGAGCTTTAGAAAGTAGCTTGAGTACACAGATGGTCCGTTCCGTGTTTATATTAAATTTTCTTACCATTTTAAGATTACAATTTAATAAATCCTGCTCCTGGCATAGTTTTTTTATTTCATCATAATATTTTACATTTAACGGTTGTGTCACAGATTGCTCTAGAAGTTTTTGTGTCAATAATTCCATGTCATGATTGTGTAATTCTTCTTCAGCCCACATTAAATTTAAATCATTTCGCCGGCGCTAGTAGTAAAAAAATAAGCAATGTAAACAACAATTTCACAAAGTTAAAAAAAAAAATATCACCTCATTTTCTATATGATTTTGTAAACAATATAGTTCTCGTTCTTTCTGCATTATAGCCTTGCGTTTAGTAGAATCCTGAAGAGCTGCCGCTACTTCACCTTTACGCTGCCTTATTTCTTTTTGATAAAGTAGCAACATTTTGCGCTGGTAATTTATACGTTCCTCTTCACGTTTTAGAGCAGTTTGATAAAACGCTTCAATTTCCTTCATTCGTTTTGTATGCTCTTCTTTACGCAAACCATCCTCGAGACGCTGCATTAATTTTAATTCTTCCAATTCTAACTCACGCATGCGACTATCCAATGCAGTGTTAACATTTTTTAAGTCTTCAGCTTTTTCCTCGTATTTGTCTAAACACTTTTGTGGATATTTAGAAAATTTTGGATACACATTAGGTGGTATGCTTTGAAACTGAGGAAAGTATCTTTGCGGATGCAAGACCGCAGGGCATTTGTTTAATAATTTAAATGCCCTAGAAATCAATTTATTAACATTTATGGGGTTTTGTTCTTTGAAAAATGATTCTATAACATTATTATCCGGCAGTCTTATGATAACTTCTTTTAGCAAAATATTATAGGCTACCACCACAAAGCAGAGAAAGTAGACTGGAGCGGATAATACATTATCCCATAAACACATCCACTGATCTTCGTCCAAAACTTCGGAAAAGGCATTTTTTAACAAAGACCAGGCAAATATCGTAGCTGTTATGTTTTTGGATTGATAAAATTCATAAAGATGTCTGTCAAAGTGCTGCAGTATATTTGTACATATACCCAAATAATTGGTAGGTTCCAAAGGATGATATTCGAAAAACAGCTGAAATTGATTTCGTACCAAAGTACAGCATACTTCAAAAGCTGTTAAGGGATTCTGTTGAAACATTTTGACAAAAGGAAATATAAGTCCTGGTAATATTTCACTGTAGGCCAGAACTTTACACCATTGCGCCAGACAAGACCAACATTTGATTAATGATCTTTTTAAAGTAGCATTTTTCATGTATATACTTTTTGCTTTGAATGAAACCGCCGAGGGCACTCCCATTTGCAACAGTTCTTGAAATTGGGGCCGATTATTGGGCAACTGTAGTAAAGAACACCAAATTATTGCACGATATTTAGACGGATAGCAATGATATTCCTCTAATATCTGTTGTAAACGCTGAGGTGTAAGTAGTTTTTTTAGTTCTGCTTGAAGTTGACTGTCTTTTTCGCAATAAGGCATTTTTATTGGCTTTTTTTGTTTAAATGCCGTCCTTAATGTAGACATACACTTCTTTTGTGATATTAGTACAGACAAAAGATGCCCTAAAGACCATACGCTTAATTCACCAGACATTTCTGAAACCGCTAGATATTTATTATCCAAAGAGATCGATAAATAACGCGATGGTCCTAGATCTACATTTAATTTATATTCTACGTTCTCACAATCCAATAATACTATTGTTTTAAGATTTGTTAAGCCCACTACAAAGTTTTCATTAGGCTTTGTCAAAGCAGCCAGTTGTACTAGAACAAAGTCCTTTAAACGATACATTTGAGGAATTTCAAAAGTATATATGCTTAAAATAACTAAATAATTATCCCAAGTGGATAATATTAATGCAGAGCTATTGTGTTTATATGCATAAGACAAAATTAAACCGTCAGTAAGATTTTTATTGAAAAACTTTGGTGAAGACTCCGTTTGTTTAGTAACTTCCTGAGTAGGCAAATCTAAGATGAATTCCTTTATTTTTATTTCGGTGCCTTCTTCCTGAAATTGTAATTTTTTATCTCTTAGCTTGATGGGATAAACAATGCGCACAACTTCTAAGCTAACACCAGACCATATATGTAAAGAATCATTGGTAAAGGCAGTCATTATGTGATCGGAATTTGGCAGAAAAGAGGCAAATTTTAAGGACATTATAACTTTATCGAAATCTAAGCGATACAAACAGTTAAATGTATCCAAGTCAACAAGAAGAGCTGAATAGTTAATGGATATTAGAGCTAGATTTTTCGGTTCGAATGGTTGGCCAGGAAATGAAATTTCCTTGATAACTTCCTCAGCGATTTTACTTTGCCTTAGAAGGTCGGATTTGTCTGCAAATAAAAAAAATATATTAAAACACAAAGTATATTGTGAAATATACATATGTATGTGTGTATTTACATTATTTTAAATTTCTCATTCTAAAATTTTTATGAAATCGAAAATTTTTCGTGATATTTGCAATTTGATATGAATCAGTTTTTTTTTCTAATTTCTGATGTTTGATTTTAAATATTTAAAATTACCAAATACAAATAATTTAATATGTACTTACCCACATCTAAAAGTGAGAGAATTCCTTCTTTCGTGCCTATTACATATTGGTTATGTTCCTTTCTAGAAGCTACAGCTACACTAGGTTTTGGAACTTTTTCATTATGACGCCAATAGCGTTTTGTTGTAAAACTGAATATGAAAATGCAACCCCTTGTAATGAACATAACTTAAAACACCTGCACACAATTACGAAAATACTATCAATACCTACCTCCTATCAATTGCCACCATATGTGTTCCACGCAAATCAAAACAACAAACACTTAAAACAATACGCATCATTTTATTATTTTCCTTAATTGTATGATGAACAGTTAAAATATTGCTTCCGGAAAATAAAATAAAAAAAAACAAAAAAATTTAGATAAAAAAGAAGCATAAACTAA
This sequence comes from Phania funesta, assembly GCA_963932375.1. Lineage (NCBI taxonomy): Eukaryota > Metazoa > Arthropoda > Insecta > Diptera > Tachinidae > Phania > Phania funesta. Next base: position 86,500,815 of record OZ010654.1, on the reverse strand, counting down.
ATAATGATCTCAAATATCATACCCACTGTTTTGCTCCTTCAAGCTGAAGGACGATTTTTTCATTTTTACATCCATTTCTTTAGTTAAAGGCTTAGAATGTCCCACACTCAAGTTACTATTTCCCTCTTCTATAAATTCATCACCTTCCTTTGGATCCATAATACGTTATTTATGTTATATTAAACAATTAAATTAAATTTTAATAAATACAAAAAAATACCGCTTTACAATTTTTACACATCTAAATTACAACACAAACATGCAAACATTTTTAAAGCATTATATATATAAAACCTAATGTCTCTGACGGTTCATTAACCCTTTAACTGACCTGCGCACCTCATATGATGCACAGACGTTCGAATTAATGCGATTGCGCATATGTGGTGCACAATTTGTGATAATTTCTTTAACAAGATTTTGATTCGGACTAATAAAAAATAGAGGCTCTGAGGCTGAAGATATTTTTTAACACAACCTTATTGAAATCAATAAAGACAGTTTTATTATATTTTATTTAAACGATTTTTTTTCATCTGAAATTTCAATACATTTTTAAATGCTACAAAATTCGCATTCCTTTCCGCTGATGACTAAAATAACAACTTTTTCCATATCCTAAAAAATTATCGTATTAACAACAAACATTTGTCTTTCTTAACCGAAATAAAAAAAAAACAATTTAAGCCCAAAAAAATTTAAGACAAAATTCATTTAAACATATATATATACATACTTTTTTATATTATCAAAAAACTGAATATAAAAGAAATCGCTTTCTATTAACAAAGAAAATTTGTTTGATGTGGTATAACTTTGAATACAGTAAAAGTTAAAATTTTTATTAGACAACTAGCAGAATGTAATGCATTTTCTGCCGCTACACACGTTTTCAATATTCTTTGTGTCTTTCTACTAATTTGGTGTCTACTGCAAACTTCATCTATTTAATGCCATACTCAAGAGAAATATATGAGAATCAATATTTCATGTTCTTGCCTTTTTCGTTTGGTTAGAACGAAGTTTACACCACTCGTAACTTTTTGTTATTGCATTCTTTATTATCCTATGAATCGGTCAGCAATTAAACAATTTTATGTATTTCTGCTTCATCACGGTTAATTCTATTTTACATGACGTCTTGACTAGCCTTAAATCTGTTCAGCCATCGCACATTTTTCTGATCGCACAGAAAAATGGCTAGTCAAGACCGCTGCTGCTCATGGTCGCTTCATGTCCAGAGTTGTCCGAACAATAGTTCGCGCAACGCTGTCATGCCATTACACAAACAAAATACACTGAGAAAATAAGAAGCATTCATACAATCTCGATGAAGGATAAAAAATCATGCTGAAACTGATCATCTATACGATTTCTTTAAGCAGAAGACCACGAACACATTTTCTTTCGTTATTTTGGAAAGGCTCTCTCAATGTGTAAACATATTTATGGATAGTCAAGACGTAGTGTTAGTATCAAACCGATTGTGATGAAGTAAACAGAAAGAGTCCATAACGGACTCAAGGCTAACAGTACAAGTCCCTTAATATTAATAGTTATGTCAAACGTGAATTTTAAGAACCAATTCATGAGTTTTAATTATACAGTTTTTAATTACTATAACAAAAGTTAGCCGAATTTGTTGATAAAATCTATTGGGCTCTTGAGGAAAAGTTAATCTTAATAGAAAAACTGACTCGACAACGTTATATTTTAATCTTAAAGAAATAATTTGTAAATTTTTTAAGCAGCAATAAGTACAACTAAATTTTTATCAGTACTTTTATACTTGTTGAAGAAAATTATTACTGTTTTGGCCACATGATTTCAATGATTATGCTTAAGTATATATTTTCCAAGCTGCCAAATCCAGTCATATTTTTTCTTAACATTTTTATTATTATATTTTTTTTACACTATGAGATTAAGACTTTATGTTTTTTAGCGTTTTGTGTTATTGAGGCTTGTTATATAGAAATTCTCCGCAAATCGTATTCAACTTTATATTATACCAAGTTATTAGTAATACTCGTTTTTACTAGATGATGTGTTGTATATATGATTTTGTATAAACTTCGACTTAATTCTACGACTCCAACTCCCAGCAATATGAACATGTTTGCATCAGTAAATACTTGCTTTATTTAGAACATTCCACCATACGGAGTATCAAAGTCACTATCTCTTATGGCATAACCAAATATAGTTAAATAATTGATAAGGTTACTGATCAATGTCAATATGCAAGCCGACCAAACAATCTGAAATTTCAAATATTTTATTGACGTATAAGTGACAATGCTGATGCATATATATGTACATAGGATGACAAACAAGAGGAATGGATTATCATACACACTTACCACTCCACTGTGGGCCAATACTATGGGTAAAGCAAAAGCACTTAAGACCATACCAGCTGTTAAAAACAATGCAAACTCTGTTTTTGGACTTGTCTCGGATTCAGCATTAATCCCCTTGGCTATCAGCAAAGGTAACACAGATAAAATATAAAAAAGTAGCACAAAAAAAGGATAGAAAATTTTTTGTTGGGGGACGGCACAAGCCAAAATTAGGAACGTCATGCCAAGACATGTCATAAATGCACAAATTATTAAACTGCAAATAAAGAATGGAATACAATTGACTTTGTAAAAACTTCACAGGATACTTTATATATATACTTACGCTGAGTTTCGAAATCACACAGTATTGTCAATTATGAAAAGAAAATAATTATTATTTTTATTAATTTTATAGATTTTGCGTTTGATTTCTTTTGTTTACCTTTTACTGCAGCCATTTTTGTAAACCTTTATATATAAAATTCGTTTTTTGTAATTTTCTCCTTTGTATTAATCACCAGTCAAATTTATTTTTTGTAATAAACAATAACAAAGTTGAAAAGAAATAGATGGATTGAAATTAATACACAAGAGAGTGTTCAGTGTAAACAAACAAATATTTTTGGAAACTCCCTGTGTTAGTAACAATGTATGTAAATAGATTTGCCACACTGTGGGTCGATTTAACTTTTTTAGTTATAGGAATTTGAATAATTGGAAAAGTTTTTAATATAAAATAAAATTTTAATCGTTGTAAAGTTGTTTAAAATTATGTTTGTCTAATTTTCCCAAGCAAAAATAATGTTGAAAATGTTTTTGTGAATTTAATTGAACTTTTATTGAAATCTTTCTGTGTAAAATTGAAAATAAAAAGTAATATTAAATATCCCAGAATTAAGCATATTTATAATTTTATGTTAAAATATACAATTTTCAATACTTCAAAGTTATTGGTTAAGTAATTTTTCAAAAATCGTATGTTTTTTAAAAAAGTATTCATTCTTGGGTGCAATAGAAAAAATTTGAATGAATAACAATTTGAATGAAAAACAATTAGAAATATAGTTCTGAAATAAGCGAGTGTATATATGTCTAAATTAGAAAAAGCAATAAAGCAAATCAATAATAATAATAAAAAGCAAATCAATATAGAAGTTTAAAAAACAATTTACGTCAATATTTATGTACCTAATTTACTTGAAAAATTTTAGACATATCCTTTTTTGGCTATTTGTAAAACATTCTTTGATAACGCTAATTAAATAGTGTTAAAAGGTTTTTTTAATAGCGTTTTAAGTATAACTGTGCATGGCGGCAAATTAATTAATTGAATTCATGCCAAGTAAACCACTGTGCTTGTGTTAAAATACGCAATTGTATGACAGTGAACGAAAAAATGTATTTATATTTTAATTATATAATTCTAAATTTTATTACACTAAAATAAAATAACAAAAATGCGTAATTTAGATATCTTTATTCATTAATTCAACTTTTTTTTTATTGATTTGTAAAAAAATTCTTCAAAACACAATCTAAATATAAAAATTATTTTAGTGATGTATGTATATAATTATAAATATACATTTAACGCCTTGCAGCAATAAATGGCGTCAGTTTTTGTTTTTTAATATAATACATATTTGCTAATTTTACTTATTGCAACAATTTATATATGTATATATAATTCTTAATTATTAATATATATTTTTATATCTTTATCTACATATACATAAATTCGACGATCTGGATCCATTGAACATGTTTGTGCGTTAAATAATTCTTAAAAATATATATGTATGTATTTTATAATTGCAACGTATATAATTTGATTACTTTATAGTTTTATACTGGCAATATCATCACGTTACCTCTTCAATTTTTACTTACCTTCCCATAAATAGGCTGGCAATACCGTCACAAATTAAAGCTGCACAAATAGGTTCCAATTCCACCGGGTTTCGCATTTGTAGAACTGTTTTTATTGTTCTGAAATCAAAATAAATAAAGAAATACACATGCATACATATATTTTAAATAAAATCATTAATGAATTAATTGTTTAATTAAGTGAAAACAACAGTAATAAAATAAGCAAATATGCTCAAGCAATAGTTCGTTGAAACAATTAGTTAAACAATATGACGACTTGTTGTTCGGGCAGGTACATAATAAAATAATATTCATTGCATGTATGTATGTTTTTGTTTAGAATTAAATTTCAAATGTGAAAATTGAAAGCGAGTAATTATACTGAGTAATGTTACGAATCTGAAAAAATGCTTTAAAATAATAATAATACATAATTGTTTTGCAAACAGTTTTGCTTAACAATATTTTATAAAGTTGTGTTAAGTTTTTGTGCATATGGCTGTTAATATTCGTTGTCCCAAAAACGGAAGTATAAGAGCTACCAAGCTGAAATTTTATCATATATATTTTATATGTAGGATCCGGCAGGTGGCTCTGCGATAGAGTCATTTCATGAAAACGGAGTTTACCACGATTTTATAACTATTTGTTAATTGTATTTATTTTAAATAAACTATTATGACACAACGAAATTATTCTTAAACCATAGCAGCAAAGAAAACTTCTGGAATTTATTTTTGATTTCTTCTATGTCGCTTTATAATTCAGTTGTCAGATTCAAAATAAAATGCTGTATAACAAAACAACTAAATGCAAATATTATGAACTCATTCTAAGACAAGAATGGCACCGGTAGATGGCGTTTGAATTTACGCAACGCAATTGCAAGAGACTCCGGAATGAGGAGGAGTGTCGACAGTTAGCAGCCGACTCGACAGTTAGCAGCAGACTCGATGAAAGTAAGGTAGTCGTGCATTACGAACCGGTTGCCTGAAATCAGCGGTCCAAAAGGGAACCAAAAAGTAAGAGGTCTTCTTTGAAATCCCCCCTACATAATAATAATACACAACGTAAATGTAAAATTCCTGACACCTCCCAACCGTTAACAATGTAATTTTGTGGGCATGTATGCTTGGTTCCCGTGCTCTATTAGTGGTACATAATAATGTCAAATCTGCAGATACCTCCATGTAGGTTTTAAAATAAAAAACTTGTTTCTTTATACGTACATAATATATATGTACGTACATATATATATTCATGTACATATATCCATACATATTATAATGTTGTTCGTCTCGAAAAAAATATTGTTTTAAAAACAAAGTGTTTCTCATTTTATGTCTATTAAAAAATACTTCCGATAAACTCCTCTTTGGATACAGTTTTATTCACAAAGTTTTAACTTTGATTTGGGTTCGTTTGTTGTTTTCATTAATTTTCATACACGAAAAACCAAATATTCATTGAATTTTCCCGGGTATAATATAATGTGCATATGCGTATTAGCATAACAAAATTCATTGATGAAAATATGTCCTATCCCAATACATACCCTCAAAATAATCTGGCTAAAAATAATATTTAATTCAAGCTCCTCAATACGGGCGACAGACACAAACACACACACAAAGAAAATAGTTCGGAATGAAAATGTTGTTTTTGTATTTATATTTTCTAGTTGTTTTTTTTACTGTTTTTTTTTTTGGCAAATTGTTGCGCCAGTGGTGTTGATAATAATTTCAAAGCCACCACCATCTCCCACCCAGTTCATCATGTAGTTCTATGACAAAGCTTTAGCGCAAAACTGCGTCTGCGCTAGGAAACGAAGCTATATGGATTACATGCACTGCAAAAAGGAACAGACCTCTACGTGGTGGCAGAATGCGGAGGTGGTCTAACATTTTGCGTCACAAATACGAACCATGGTTTAAAAATTTTATCAAATGCGAAAACAGTATATCGGGAACATTGAACGACGACGTATCGAAACGAATATAAATAAAAAAATACATACATACACATAACGCTCGAATAACCAACATATATTAAAAAAAAAAAAAACATTGCAATAGAAAAGCTCATTTAATATTAAAATTAGTAAAGATAACCAACAACAAAAAACACCATCAAGAAAATTTACCAACTAGGCAGGAGGATATATAAAAATTTTAACCCATCCAAGTGGTAAATTTCAATTTGCATCAGACATGTTGTGGGCACTTTAAATGAAAAGAAAAAAAATAAAATAAATAAATTTTAGCAAACAAGTTGAACAAAGTTTGAGGAAAAAATCAATATTCTGAAATCAAGCATAAGAATTTGACTGCAAAGGTTAAAGGCTTCAAAGCTGCACTACAATGACCGGCCATATGGTACATTGAGATGTAAAGAAAATCAATTAAATTAAAATCGGAAATTTAAGAAAACCCTTTCTCGTTCGTACACAGTGAAAAGAAAAAAGTGTTGAAATTTTTATCATTTTATTTAAAGTCAAATTTTATGTAAATTCACTAAAGTCCACGCAAAAGTTTCAAAAAATCTACAACAATATGCTTGCAGCAGCAGTAGTGGGCGATAACCATTTGAAAACACTTGTGGCCATTATTATATTCCTTAATATTCTGGGTCAATGCGAAATGTCAATTTATCCAGGTGAGTTAATTTTGGTTTGTTTCTTTCTTTTTAGCAAAAACAACTGAAACGTATCGAATGCATTTTAACTGTAAATTGCAACTAACTAAACCCTTCGAAAATGTACTCTTGGAACAAATTTCCTTTCTTCGTTTCTCCAGTTACGTTATTCGCCTCATGAAAATAAATTTAAATGAAAATCGTTTTTATATTATAACCTCCAGGGATGGAAAATTGTGACTATGAAATGGTACATATGTAGATAATAATGCGTTTTACGTTATATGTTGTGGTCTCAAAAATTTCGACATTTTCAAATTGAAAGACAATTTCGAATATTTATTCTCGATTTGATTTAATCATGAATATGAAAAATTCGTTTTCAACCGCCTTTCCAAATTTGCTGCTAATATTTTATAAAAGAAACTGGTTTAAAAAAAACATTATTGAAAAATACTAAAAACTTGTTTCCTTCAAAGGATAAAATGTTAAAACTGTAAAAACTTAGCACGTACCTGTCGATCACACGAGTAAACAGGGTGTTGGACTGGAGGAATGTTGTTTCTTATGTAAATGGGGGCGCTGACTTTAAGTCTGCACTATATTTTTTGTAGATTTTTGGAATGAATTTCCGTCATCCCGGTTTCGGCTATGTGCCAGCTTCAGTGTTATTTTTCGAAAAATCTTCATCTTCAATGTCGGAACACCGATTTGTCTTCAATCCAAACTTGACAAGGCATGACGGAAATTCGTTTCAAAAATCTATATCAAAAGACCCTGTCGGCATATCAAATCCAGAAAAAATATTTTTTGTTTTAATTGTTTCTGGTTTCCGCGAGAGTTGTTTGTCTTTTGTGAATTTTCTTTTTAACATTTTTAATACGAGCTGCATCAATTGCCAAGAATTCCTCAGTCGTTACTTGAATATTTATTCCAAAAATTCAGGCGAGTGTAGAAAAAAGCAAACAAACATTTTAGAAAAGTTTTTCAGTATTTATTTGCTTCATTTATACCTAGCGGTTTTTATTTATTTAAGTGAATACACGGTTACCACAGCTGATATTTGCCTCTGGTTGATCTTACAAACAGTTTGTAAGTTCAAATATTTATTTGCCCAAAAACGTGTCAAATATTTGCCATGAAGGGGTCACAACACTATGATCACATAAGACACATTTTTTATTTCCTGCCAATTAACTTTATTGGCCAGAAATCAGCTTTTTTGTTGTTTGCTCCTAATTAATATTTTTTGGTCGGACTAAGGCAACGAAATATTTGACACTTTTAGGCAAATGTTTGACTAACCTGACCGTACTTTTAGATCATTTGCTCAACAATTATGAAGAAGAAAAAAAACATGTTAAAAAATTGTGTTGCAAGTCGTGACTGTCTATTTGTATGGAGTTTGTTGTGGTAGTTTCTAATTTTTGCGGTATTTTTATTATTGTTTTCGATTTCAAAGAAAGAAAAATTTTAAACTAGACGAAAATCGGTATAATCAGGGAAATTAATCATAATCACGTAATCAATGCCAGTAATAAACTAGAATTTATTCAAATGCTATCAATATCTTAGCGTCATAAAGTGAGGTAACGAATGACAAAAATATTATGCGCACTGAATAGGAAAACATATAAAAAAACAATACTGTTGTTTCCAAAATTTATAGACTATTTGCTCAGTCATTACCCCAATTGTAATAATTTTAATTTTAAAGTGCGTATTTAAATTTTTCGCCCTTCTTGTTAAAATGTATGTTAAATGCATTTTAGCCACGCCTAACTTATAACCAAACTTTTTCAGTTAATTGAAATGAGTGCATAAGTTTGCAAATAACTCTACGTTTACAGATTTTTTTTTCTTAATTTGTAAATTGTTTGATAAAATACTTGACCAGACTTACAAACAAACCTAGGCACTTTTGGAGTTTTATTTGCTTCAGTTTTCATGTGTATGTGTGTGGACGAGGGTATTCATTTTCAAAATTCTCCTTGATCCTTCAAAGTTTTTACATAGTTTTTCGTTTTTTACACTTTGAAGCTTGCAGTCACTAAAAGCAAGTATTAAAATTTACATACTCGTATGTACTGCTATAATAAAAAAGCTAATGAGAGTCTCATGAGTTTCGTATAGGAAAGATATTTATGTTTTTCAGTCTATACGTGCGGAACAACTAGATATAAAAAAATCGTGGAATATAATATGAGGAAATAAATGAAGAAAGCCATTGTACTAAACTTTACTAAACAAATTAAATATTGAGTATATATGTATAGAGTGATTTTTTAACCGTTAGACTTTTGAAAATTAAAAAAAAAATAGAAAATTTACTAAAGTGAATGGGTCGAAAAATGAATGCCTGCCATTTACTTTTTAAAGATTATTTCTTGTAAATGTTGCCCGCGGTTACGCCCTAGGTGGACCATCCGTGAGCATACTTTTTCGAGCATTTCGGCCAGTATCTCACTCATGGCAGCTGTAATTGTGGCTGGCTTGTCCCTGTACACGAGACACTTTAAGTACCCTCACAACAAATAGTCTAGTAGGGTCAAATCGCATGATCATACCGGCCAAGAGTGATATTAATTGCTTACCAAACCCGCCTCTTGATAGGTAATGGTATCGTGTAGCATGTGTCACCGTGTTGTTGAAACTGGATGTCAATTAAGTCCAATTCTTTCATTTTAGGCAAAAAAATGTCAGTAATCATCGACCGGTGCCTTGCTCTATTGATCACTAACGGTGCGACTTTCATCCTTCCTGAAGAAGTACGATCCAGTGATACCGCCGGCCCACAAACCGCACCAAACAGTACATCTTTCAGGGTGCATCGGCAGCTTTTAAACTCCCTCTGGCTGCTCTTCACACCACATTCTGCAATTTTGTTTGTTGACGTAGCCACTGAGCTAAAAATGAGCGTCGTGACTGAAGACAATATTTCGATAGTCACTCGTTTCTCACACAACGCGAATTTTTATAATGAAATTCAAAGATTTGCAAGCGTTGTTTCTCTGTTAATCTATTCATTGTGAAATAGCAAACCCTGCAGAGCATTTTTGGCGTTGCCACATGTCCCCGATCTTTTTTTACACTGAAAAAATTTAAACTTAAAAAGCAAACAGCAAAAAAAAATCACATATGTACGTACATGGATTATAAGATTAAGAGAAGTACACGAGTTCTTCACATAGGATTTATTGACACTATTAATTATAGTAATCAACTTTCCTTCCCTGCTTTTTACTGTTATATACATATGTATGTATATGGGAAAAAATAAAAACAGTTTTATCTAATATATTCTTATGTAGGTATTATCTTGTTTCATTTCCATGCACATACATTTGTATATATGTATGTACGTATAGCTATAATTCTTCAATTCTTTATGCAACAAACAACCCATTTAATTTTCAATTCATATTATGGTTTCTTCCACCTTTTAACCATTCAATGACTGTTAAAACAATTGCAATCGCAATCACACTTAAAAGTGGATAAATGTGTGTCGGAATTAGTTAGGAAAACATTAAATTAGAGTCAAAGACTGTACGTATGTTTGTATGTGTGTGTATAATAATCCCTTTTTAACTAACGAGCCGAAACTGAACGAAGTATTTATTATCTTGAAACGAAGTTACAAAAGTTTACTTAATTCTTACAACAAACGCGTTTTTGTCGACATTTAGATGACTTCCGCTTACATTGTACGATTTTTTACGTTCACATTATTTAGGATTATTACGTTCGCAATTACTAAGTGGTTTGGCGGAAGTAATTCGGAGTGCTTCACACCGAGGCAATAAAAGAAGAAAGTTTTTAGAACCTTGATTTCATAACGGCTCTGTGGTGGTTTTATGGTTTTGAGCTACACCATTTCCAACTGTAATTGAGAAAAGAACAATTGAAGTTCAGATTTTTTGACTGAAAATGAGAGAAGCACAATTGAAGTTGAGAAAAGTAAAATTGTTATTGAGGAAATAAAAATTGTAGTTAAGGATAGAACAATTAAGAAAAGACAATTTTATTCAATTTGAAACAAATAATCTTTTAATAAACCTTCAATAAAACAACAAGGCATAGAAAAGAAGAAAAGGATAATTAATAATAAACCAATTCACACATAGAACACGAAAAACAGGAAGAAAATATTTTATTCATATTCTCCGTAGCAAGTGCAAGTTGGCGAAAAGTTGTAAAATGCTGTATGGCGCGTGAACAGTCCGAAACTCGTATTTTACTTTGTACTTCATCTATGATTGAAGGTACTCTCATATTTCTTTATGCCTAAGCTTTTATTTTGCTCCAAATCGTTTCTATGAGATTCAGAATATATCGCAATAGAGTATCACCGGATATGGCCTTGTTTTTTATATTGAATGTTTATAAAAGGATTTTTTTTTTTAAATAAAATAAAACTGTATTTTCTCATCTAGATTTTTGGAGCGAGTTTTCGTCATCCCTTGTCAAATTTGGTTTGGAGACAAACCGGTTTCGGCTAAGTGCCATCTTTAGTGTCATTTTAAGTTCTGAGGAGTTTGCATCAATTCGTTAGTGTTTTATTGTTTGTTAGGTATCTATTTGTCATGTGAGCTAGTAGCAGGTGAATTTCAATTAAATTTTCTCAATTAAATTTATTCTTTTCTCAGTTACGATTTTGCTTTTCTCAGTTTCATTTGAGTTTTACTCAATTAGATGCAGAAAATCTCAGTTTCAATTGTTCTTTTCTTAATTATATTTAAATAATTCTCATTTACAATTGGAAATGGTGTAGTTTGATAATTGTTGACTAGTGTCGATGTGATGTTAACTGTACAGTAATTAACGTACAATTTCTAAATTGAATATAACTACCTCGATAACTAAATTCGATATTATAATAATTTGCAAAAAAGTAAATGGATCTCAAGCGCGGCAAACAAATTTTTTTTATAAGAAATGTTGGATAGTTTTTATTATAAACGTGCATATTTCAACAATATCGATACAATTTTTTTTTTAGCAAATGGCCAATTGGATGAAAGTATAAAAATTGGGGGGGCTGATGGCCAAACGCATTAGTTTCTTGGTGACAAAACAGCGGTGATGCTGGTTTTTTTATTTTAAATCAGGCGAGTGTTTTTAGAAGAGGACGGTTCTGCGAATGATATGATTTTCTTAAATTTCCTAAAAGAAATCGATCAAATCTATAGTTTTCCAACAAACTATCGAAAATACAGAATGCGATGACTACTTTTTTTGTAGTTACACCTGCTGCTGCTACAGCCATTGCTGTTCGAGGTTTAATTCTATGGAAGTTGCTTCCTTGGTTTATTTATTTTTCCTATTTTTAACTTCTTTATGGTCTACCGCTTCCTTTGGTTTATATTCTTCATATTCTTCTAGGACACGGGAATCTATATCTTCCTCCTTTTCTACCTCTACTCCCTCTATATCGTCCTCATCGTTTTCTTCATTAATTACATTGTCCTCTTTGTTATATCCCCCTTCTAAGTCTTCGGTTCTTTCATTATCATCAGCATAGTAACGTAGATCCGTTGGTGGTACGGCAAATTTTATTCTACCACGCTGATCTTCCAAATTATTTATGGTGGGATATTTGTAAGTAAAGTCTGCATTTCCATTATCATATTGGTCATATTGTTGTACATTATTAATATTATTTTCATTTTCTTCCTTAAATTTTTGCACATACGCGTATTTTTCATTTTCGCATCAGCTGCCCAATTCCAAATCCTTTTAGAAATTTAGCTGTAATCGATAGTTTTCCAGCTCTAATGCGAAGTCCACTAAGTTACAATAACGTAAATTAACTTTTTAGAGTTTTTTATTTCATCTGGCATCATTGCTTTATGAAAAACACGCAGCTATGAATGTATGTACGTATGCATAGTTATATACGAGTATGTAGATGTGTTTGTAAACCCCAGCATTCAGTAGTAGTACTAGGGCACTCGACTAACAAGTGTCCTTCCTCCCACTATTTTAGTATTCTTGGTTAAGTGCTAATATGGTGGTTGTTTCATGCATTGGTAGATGTCTTACGTGTTCTTATTCTGTTTCTTTACGTCACAATATATTCGTATCGTGTACAAAATGTATGTGCTCTTTTTTTGTATAATATACATAGGTAATATACATAGATACAAATAAATGTATTTCTAGCTATTTTAGTCCTTATAAAGAAACACTCTTAAATGTATAAATTTGATTGAAAATTTCCTTGTTTACCTGTGTATGTACGTATGTTTTTATAGGCGTATGAAAAAAACTATCCAATTATATACGAGTACATACATACATGCTTACAAATGCAATATATTCAAATGTTTTTCCTATTGTATCAGTTCTATTTTTACGACAACTTTGTAAAATTATTTTGTTGAAATTGTTTGGTTTCTAAAAATAGTTATTATAAAAATCGTAGTAATATCCTTTATTTATTGTAACGTAAACGTGTTTTCTGGTTATGGACTTGAGTTAATAATCTTTTAACACGTAAAGGCTATTAAAACGGAATTTTTTTTGAATACTTGTTAAGTGGTTTTTTATACTTTTTTTTACCTTTTTTTTTAATTTTTACATACTCTCGCACCCACCCCTTATGACGTTTTATAAGCGGTGTTGCATAGTTCGGAGAGGGGTTCTAAAAATAGTTTTTCTTTGAACAGGTATTTAAATATTTATAAATCTATTATAATTCTTGGATATTAATAGAATTTATAAGTACTTGAAAATAATTAGGAAATTTCTGCTTTAATTTAAATAATTGACCTTTGTTTCTTTGATTACGCATGTAAAATATCGTTTACATGCCATGCCGTCTTGACTAGCCATAGATCTGTTCTGCCAACGGACAGATTACTGTTTGCACAGGACTTTGGGTAGTGTAGGCCGCCGCTGTTGATGGTTTGTTCGTGTTTAAACAAGGTTGTTCGCACTACGTTGTTCTGCCATCACCCAAACAAAATACACATAGGCAAAATAAAAAAAATATGTGTGTGCGCGCTCGTCTGTAAACACCTGTACATAAATTATGTTGAGAATATGAAAACAATCAGGATGAGAAGAAACAAAAATATGCTCAAAATGAACAGGTATCATATTCGTCTTCACCACACAGAAGACCATGAACAAATATTTTTCCGTTATTCTGCTGACGCTCCCTTCTTGTGCGAACAAATGTGAGCCTAATCAAGAAGTAGTGTTAGGTACTAAATGTAACTAAAGTAACAGGCATGTTGCAGAGTTAAATTGCTTACGGATGTGTAATGTATTCCGTATTATTTCTATTTAAGGATCATGAAACGAATATTTTTTCCAAAAGGGAGCCCTTTTAAAATTATAGTTTTTAGCTACTTCAGCAAAAATAAAAAAACACAATTTAGAGCAACTTTAAATAAAATACATTCAATACTGTACTGTATTCCGAGTGGAATGAAAAGGTATGGAATTGTGAAAGCACTCGGAATCGAATAATTCAGAAATTAGCTGTTTTGCGTTTTACATATCTTTAATTTGTTTTCGAAATTTTTAGACAATGTTTATGAAAACACATGTTGTCACGTTAATAAGCAAGAGTTTTCACACAAGTCTGTTCAGACGTTCAAATTTTGTGTGGAAAATAGATGTTAATAGAAAGAAAGCCTTTCAAATTTTAAGATAGATGTGTAATTTTAGCACTTAAATGATTTTTAATTGAAGTAACCCTGATTCTAATTCATTCCACTAACCTTTTTTATTCCAAATAAAACGAAAGAAATTAGGTATTCGAAAGTAGAATACAGAACAGCTGAAATAGTGGGGAATTTTTAATTTCGAATAAAATATTGCGGATTCGGAATACAGAACATTATTAATTGTTTTTGTGCTTATTTGTTTTAAATAGATTTTATTACAAAATTTTGCTGTGTCTTTATTTTCTTTGAATAAAACATTTGCAAGATGGCAAAAGAAACGGATTTTCTTTATTCAGTATTGCCATATTTTTGCTTCGTACGTATTTGCACGAGTTGTCCGTACTGGCATCACACAAAATAAACCAAAGAAATATACCACGGCGAATTAAAACAGGTAAACTCACCAGCGCAAACATTTCTTTATCAATTTGTCTTTAAACAAAACAATATGAAATAAACTATCGTTTATTTAAGTGTTTGCAAAAATCTTTACAAATCACTTAAAAAGAAAAGTTGTAAACACTTTGTAGCCATATAAAAAGTTTTTTATTATACTTGTCTAATTTTTCCGAGCTCCAGGTCATCAATAAAATCTTCTTTATTATAAATTATAATAAATATTAATTTTATTTTCTTCAATATTTCGCTACGCCTTTGCGAAAATAAAATTAATATATATTATAATTTATAATAAAGAAGATTTTATTGATGACCTGGAGCTCGGAAAAATTAGACAAGCATAATAATA
Source organism: Phania funesta (assembly GCA_963932375.1). NCBI lineage: Eukaryota > Metazoa > Arthropoda > Insecta > Diptera > Tachinidae > Phania > Phania funesta. The sequence continues at coordinate 86,485,537 of OZ010654.1, read as the reverse complement.
ATAAAGGTCAAAAAACTAGAATAAAGTGTTTTATTATATATTTTAATAAAAACGAATTTTAAAGAATTTGTATCGCAACGGTAACTCCGAAAACAAATAAATTCTGAACGCAATATGTGACACGACTGTTACAGTTTGGTAACAATAAAGTTTTAACTGATTCTTGATAAATCGACAGGGTGATTTGGTACTGATATTTAGAACGAATTCGCGTCGAGTCTTGTCACGTTTTTCTTGAAGACAATCGTTCTGAGTCGGAACGAAACATAACATTGAATATGGTACATAGCCGATATAGGGCTGCCTTCAAACCAAACTTGACATTGAATGACGGAAATTCGTTCCAAATATCTATAAAGTTTAAACTATTAACATTTTTAACAACTTTACCATATTTTGTATTCCCAGGTCTACGACGAAGACCTCTCCAACAGCCACCGTCGTCCTATGAAGTCAGTTCGGACTTTCTAACACAACTTATGGAAGAAAATGCCCGTAGGCGTTTACAGCAAAAATTCGAACAACATTTGGAATTGATCAATATGCAACTGATGCGACAAGATGAGCGAGAACGACTACGAGAACGTTATCGACAAAATCAATTAGCTGCAATGGCAGCCGATAATGAAGAATACGCGTATATGCAAAAATTTAAGGAAGAAAATGAAAATAATATTAATAATGTACAACAATATGACCAATATGATAATGGAAATGTAGACTTTACTTACAAATATCCCACCATAAATAATTTGGAAGATCAGCGTGGTAGAATAAAATTTGCCGTACCACCAACGGATCTACGTTACTATGCTGATGATAATGAAAGAACCGAAGACTTAGAAGGGGGATATAACAAAGAGGACAATGTAATTAATGAAGAAAACGATGAGGACGATATAGAGGGAGTAGAGGTAGAAAAGGAGGAAGATATAGATTCCCGTGTGCTAGAAGAATATGAAGAATATAAACCAAAGGAAGCGGTAGACCATAAAGAAGTTAAAAACAGTGAAGATAAACAAACTAAGGCAGTAACTATGGTATTGTCGCCAGCCAGTTCGACCAGTGGTGGTAATACCAACTTCCATAGAATCAAACCTCAAACAGCGGCGGCTGCAGCAGCAGCTGGTGTAAATTCAATTAAATTACAACAACCACAAAATGTATCAGCACCTGTGCGTCAAGATATTAACACCCTAATAGATAAACTCAATCCAAAAGTGGGCCAAACACAACAGCCAGATGTAAGCGATGGCCACGTGGTGTTAAGACAACCTTTGGGCATGAAAGGGGAAATGGGCATGTATGTAGTTGCTCTTATAGCCGGTATTAGTGCTGCAGCTACTGTAGGCTTGTTCGTTTTAGGAATAGCCTGGTACACGTAAGTTTGTGGTTTTTGTTGATATGAAAAAAGTCTATAGTAATCCTTAAATTATAGATTCCATAACAAAAGTAAGGCAGCGGCGGATGTAGAATATCCCGCCTACGGCGTAACGGGACCTAACAAAGATATTTCTCCCTCGGGCGATCGTAAACTAGCTCAAAGTGCTCAAATGTATCATTATCAACATCAAAAACAACAAATTATTGCTATGGAAAATCGTCAAAACAATGAGGAGAATTGTGAAATGACCTATGTGGAAAGCGATGATGATAATGAAGAGGGCGATTATACTGTATACGAGTGTCCCGGTTTGGCACCGGTAGGTGCAATTGTAATTACATTAAATTAACTTTGTTGATTATTAATATATCCTTTTTTTATTTTCAATTAGACTGGCGAAATGGAGGTTAAGAATCCTTTATTCTTGGATGATACACCCGTAACACCAGCCTTAGGTAATCATCCCATAACACAGGTTTCAGCCCAACAACCTACAGTTAAAAAAATATTCGAGAAGACTCACAGTACTGCAAACACAACTTTGCCATCAATAGCCGCCGCCTCAGCTGCATCTTCCGAGGATAAAAAACAAAAGAAGAGTAAGAAGTAAATTTAAAATTTGTTAGCAAAAGAGACATTTTCTTCGTTTGCTGGAATTAATGTAAAAATTCGACTTGTACACTCTACAGAAAAAAAAAACACTTAAGGTTTTATACGCCAAATTGACAAATCCTCTCACAGTCTTTCTTGCTCCCTCTCTATTTTCAAATGGACTCAAAAATAAACCATATTGATTGAGTTAAACTCTTATAGTAAGGAATTTAATTCCTTTAAATTGGCGGTCAAGTTTTGTACGCAACAGGAATCACTTCAATTAAATCAATTTTTTATTAAACATACTATTTTTAGACTTAAGTTTAATCTTGATCAATTTCTTCCTTAATTATAAGTGTAATCATGAACCAGTTGTCTTGAAATGACAATTTAAGAAAAATATCTTTTCAACAAATGAAACTCTATAAAAAAATATTTAAAATTAAATAAACGTTTCTCCAAACTGATAATCTTACGTGCACTGCAGTTAATAAATCTAACCGAGCCTTGTGTTTATTTTAATATATTTATTTAATTTTTTAATATTAAATTTTGGTAAAAGTAGACGAAAAATAATAACAACCTTAAAATATCATGTCGAAATTAAGACAACGCCAACATTTATATCAACGCCATAAAAACATGAAGCGTTAATTTCCATTAAAAATTTGTATAAAGAAAATTTTCTAAATTTATCTTTTTTATATAAATTCTGGGCTTATCTAGCGTTTTATAAAATTGAATTAAATAAAGGCTTGTTCACAGGAGAACTTCTTCGATTTGTTTGCACACGTATGTATGTATATGTATGCATAATATCCCAGTCAGCATTTAAAAGGTTGTTTTGGCAAAAATCTCCAAATTATGATTCCATAAATGTTTAGTAAACTCGTGCTGTAAAGAAAAAAAAAATTAAAACATGCAACAGTGAAAAATAAATTAAAAAAAATTAGATGTAATCGATCAGATCGACAAAACCGTAATTTTCAAATCGAAAAAGTACTTGAATATGATCAATACCCTGTGATTCAATTTGAAAAAAGTCGGACAGAATTCTCAACCACTTGGAAACTATCTTGTTTTTCGATGCCACACTAACTATCACACACGAAATGGGACAAAAAATGCAGTTCCATAGAAAGTTCTTATCGAAATATACAATGTGGAGAATACGCGAAGATGTTCCTGTTCAGTTTGAGCATAATTCTTTGTTTCTCATTGTGCTTGTTTCCATATTCTCAACATAGTTTATGCACGGGTGTTTACAGACGAGCATACACACATATTTTATTTGTGTAATGTCACTACAATGTTGTTTGAATATGAACAAACCATCAACAACGACTGGTCACACGAACCAAAGTCCTGTGCAAACAGCAATCTGTACGATTATTATTCAATTTTACTAATCAAAATAAATAAAGAAGATCAAAATTCGACTTATAGTGTGCTTCGTCACTTTTCTTATTGTTTCGTAAATAAAATATAAGTTAGAAATTCTAAAAAGTTTATCAAAATTCGATACTAATGTTTTTGTTCTTGTAAAATTTGCCAAATTATATTGAGAAGGGACAAAAATTTTATTTTTTAGTCAAAATTTATCTTCCATACCTTGACAGGATACTTTTATATGGTTAAATGAAATTTTCGGTATGCTTTCATAGTAGTCGAAATTTCATCGTAAATAACAATACATTGATGAATAGTTCTATACTAAAAATAAAGTATCCTACCGTAACTCCAGATATCAATTTAAATTCTCACTTATGTAAACTTCAGATCAGTGCCGGTTTACAATAATGTCTACATTGGTATTACGACGTTTAATGTCCCAGATCTTCTCTACGCCCTTCCGAAATGCTTAAAATAATGCAGCAGTTCTAGTACGCATGCTTTATAAGATAACAACACATTTTGTGGTATGTCGCTGGAATGAAATTCGTTAAGATCTGTTTTCTTGTAGTTTGCCGCTAGTGGTAAGAATTGTAATTAGTGAAATTTAAAAACAAAAATCATTCCGTCAAGAAAACGTTATTTCCCACGTGATGATTTACAATTGAGATATTTTTCTCTCTTACGGTAAATTGGTGGCACACAAAAACAATTCAGAGGAAACTCTCCTAAATAATAGTTTATTTTTTCATCGATTGCTCATTTTATTTAAAGAAAAAAACCCCGGGGAAAAAACTAAAGTAATTTTAACTAAAAGCCAAATTTGAATTTCTGTAGCACTTAATTAATATCCTAAAAATAATACAACACTGACTAAAAACTAACTAAACTTGCAAGTTCTTTAGCAAGATTATAAACTTTAAAAAAATCCAAGGTTTTTTTTATAAATTTTTTTCTATTTACAAACAAAACGAGTTAAGAAAATTTAAGTGTGTATAAAAGAAATATTAAACAAAAATTAAATTAAATTAAACTTAATCTAAACTAAAAGATATTCCTCCTTTGTAAAACTTGAGCATTTCATTTTTAAATATATATTTTAGATTTAAACTTTAAAAACGAAAAACGACAACTTGTACTAGCGAAACCAAAAACAAAATCACTTAATTTCCAATTAAAATTAAAAGGAATTAGATGAGATGAAAGTGATTTCAAATAAATATAAATATTTTAAATAAAACTAAAAATTAAAAACAAATCATCTGTGTCAATTTTCAACATGATTCAATTTCTTTTTATACAAATTTTTTTACTAAAACAATTATTTTCAACTGTTTTTTATTGAAAATATTAACAATTTCTATATAGATTGTTTTTTTATAAAACTAACTGTTATAATATAGTGTTATATAAGAAAACCGGAAACTGTTATAAAAAGTAAACAGCTTTATTAGAAACAGTAATAGAACTGACTAATACAGACAGACACAAAAAAACTTGTTGATCAAATTGCAGCATTCTACAAAAGGATTGCATATAAAGTAATTAAGTAAAAGGATTGTGTCTTTTAAGAAACAAAAAAGAGAAAAATTAGTAAAAAAAAAATGCTCAATGACAATATCAACAGGTGTTTTGAATGAAGCTTAAATAGTAGAATTTCTAAAAAAAAAACGCAAAACTCAATACAATAATTGAAAATCCTGCAAAGTTAAAAAAATGAACAAATCTCAGATTAGACAAAAAAGGTAAAACATTTATAAAATAAGTGTAAATATTATAACTTTCCAATTTTCGTTTCCCAATTATAATTTAAATTATATAAAAACTTATTGAACGGAAGCTTAAGATAATGCCAATTACAATTGTTAAATTATTTTCTTTACGCAAAAAGAAAACTTTTTCAAAGAAAAAATTTTTTTTTTTGGTTCAACAACTTACAACATACTACATTATTATATACTTACATATGGCTTAGTGCAAAAAATACAGATAAATATATAAAATATTTATAAATATATAATAACAAAAATATATATATATATATATATATATATATATATATATATATATATATATACAAACATCATATTATACATAAAAGTAAATATGATAATTAAAAAATTATTGTGAAAAATAACAAAAACTATAAATTATACAAAAAGAAAGGATAAATCTACAAGAACAGAAAACAATTATATATAAAAAACAAAGTTTATTTATGTATATACACTCAGAATAAATTCCAAAAATAAATAATGTATAAAATAACTAACCTAAAACTACAAACGTCACTTTTTGTATATGACAAATTTCACTTAATCAGATTTCAAGAAATGCCAGTTCCACAATTATACTGACTAATGATCCGCAACTGAATGCTTACAAAGGGCAATTGATAGAAGAACTGCTGGCTAGAAATCGTGTATAGCAAAGAGAATTTCTTGTAAGATAAATCAAGTTGCCTGGAAATGGGTTGGTATGGTACATATGAAGATCTTGGTCCTCATTTTGATCTCAGTACTTTTTACGGCCGGAATTTTTGGACAGGAACTTCGTCTTATTTTCACATTTATGTTTTTGTGCGGATCTGAGGCCTTTTAAAGTTATTTTTTGTTTGTTAATGTATGTATAAAACCTCTTTTAACTTAAAGCTTACAGACGGTTGTGTTATATCAAATTTCAGCTCTCTACCTATAGTGGAAATGCTCCATACAAATAAGAGGGAACCCTAGTCCCCGAGATGATAAGAGGCCATTTTTCCCATTAATTATTCTCCAATGCCTACCTATATACCAAATTTTAGCTCTCTAGCTATAGTGGAAATATCCCATATAAATCATACTTGTATACCAAATTTCAGCTCTCTAGTTCCAGTGAAATTGCCCAATAATATTCATGAGTAATTCAGTGAATATTTGCTAAAATATGCACTTCTTACACTTCCATATCTCGGCAAACTTTTATGGTAATACTTTCAAACTTGGCTTATGAGATTGGTTACCTATACGTAGAGTCCTTATGTTTCAAATTTCATTATTTTTTTAATGGTTTCGTGTAATATACTTACTGTGTACTTTAGGCCTGAACTTGGCCTGGCGCACTACAGTGCACCTTAATTTGTCATCATTACCGCACTTGGGATTCATTAAGCAAGTAATTCTTCGAAGTAGATTTTGGGCTGGAGGTAGCATTGAACCATATTTCTATAAAAGTGAGGCTGGTAAATGTTAATGGTGTTCGATAGCGTGGCATGAGAACCACGTATCTTCTGCCTAAATTTGATGGTACTCGTGCGGGCGACATATTCTTTCGAAAATACTCCGCAACAATTACTTTATAAGAAATTTTCGGCTTGATTCTGGGATCGGCTTCCGTTTCTTTATATGTTAAAGTTCTATATCAACTACCCCACATCCATCCATGCAATGAATAGCAATATTAACACCCATGTACTGCAATCACGCGATTCAAAAATTGCATGTGAGTAACGGTTCACTGACTACTCGTAAACAATAGTAGACATCTTTAATTTTCTGTTTATTCAAATTGATATCAAGTGGCATCTCTGTCAAGTAAATATCACATAAGCGAAAAGCACAAAGAAGAATTGCAAAAAATAACAAATAAATTTATGTTCGCTAAAGATTTTATTGATAAAATATGTCGTACAATTAATAATTTTTGCAAAAGGTAAGTACAAAACATGTCACGCTTTTTTCGCATGTAGTATATACTTACTGCCTCGTTCGTAAAAAAAATATTTGTGGTTTACGAATGATTTATAACCCAATTAACACAGCGTCTAAAAGATGCCATGAATTTTAATTTGCCGAATAAATAATCAGCACAGTTTTATCTTTAATCGTTTAGGTAACAACAACTTAACGATATCCTCTAAAAAAGGTTACTGAATAGCAATGTCGGGTTGAAATTTCGTTAATTTTTTTTTAACAATACGATTATCGTTAAAAAACAGTTGTCAATCGCAGTAACGATTTTAAAAACGCCAATTATATTTGAGCATGTACAAAGTTTACGCGTTTTGTTTATTCTTCCAACTTATACTTCAAAAATGAAAAGTTTAATTTTATCTCTCGTGTGTATGTATTCTTACGCTTAAATCGCGAATAAAGAAAAAACATACAAAAGAATATTGGAATTTTTTAAATTAATATATTTTAATATTAAAATTGTTTTAACACAATGGCGGATATCAGTGGTTAATGCGAATGGTCTTTAAAAAGTGCAAGTGCAAAAAATCACAGTTTTTTATGAAATCTAACAAAAAAAAAAAAACGTCTCATCACTTTCATAAAACGGTAACGATATTTTACATTTGCACTTTTAGGAGACCATTTGCAGCAAACACTGAAGACAGCAATTGCACCTTTTGGTTGCAAAATAAAGGCAGGCACATTCGATTCTGTTGGATCGTATTTTTTTAATGTTGTTGGATATTTATTTTAAAAGAAATACACAAGCTCACTTAGCGATAACATTGCTGGATGCTTGTGACTTACAATCCAAAAGTAAATAGCAAATTTCAACGAAATGCGACCCTTAGCACATGTACGGAAGATACATTTCTGCAAAATGGTCATGAAAAATTTCGATTAGTGCCCCCATATATAACTTAACAAAATGTGTTTTATAATTAACGTTCTTACCTTTTTAGCTTGATCTCTTCTAGTTTTCGAAAAGAAGCATTTAAATTTGTTTAAAGTTTAAATTCAATTTGGTTGATGTTTTTAAAATACTATTTTTACTTACGCATAGGAGTAGTAATGTCAGATAGGCGAGAGAATTTTTGGCATTTTTAACATTTTTTTTATGTAATATTGATTGTAAAACTATATAAACATTTTTAAAAATATGCCTTCCACGGGGACTAGGATAAAAAGAGCCCGCAAACTAAGGAAATTATATCATTCGCTAAAATAAATTTGATGCTATACCAAGACAATGAGTATCTGTATAATATAAACGAAAGATTTCATTATATATCACAATGATTTTATTTATACAAATTTTTGCTTTCTACCATACTCCGATTTTTCATAGCATATTTTTTTAAGTTGTTTTAAGTGTATATAAAATGAGTATATAAATGCCAGACAAATGAAGCAAAGCCGCGAATAACGTTGTAAAAGCCAAATTTTGCAAAACCTATTTTTTGCAGATTACCGTTAAAATTACTCTCTTACATTTGTTCAAACACCAAAACATCAAAATTATGCATTTTATAACCGTCAAAACGCATTTACAATGAGTCAGTCAGTGGAAGTTGTAAGTTATAAACAAAATGCTACGAACGGAATTTGTTTTATTTTTATTATTATTGATAAACTAAACAAAAAAATAAAGAAAGAGATAATTAAACCGTTTAAATGCGTTTTTTGCTCTCCTGAAAAATTATTTTTTGATCCTTCAAATATCGACTAAAGTTATTTTAAATGTAACGGCCAAATATGGAAATTATTTACAATCTGGCAGCATTCAGAAATATAGTACTGTTTCAATGCATCCCTACCATTTTCTAATCGTGCAAAATCTAACAAGACCAAGGTATTATGTTAACTTTAGTCTGGTAATATTTGTTTAAGAAAGAACAATCTGTAATTAATTTTTCTCTTGTGGTTAAATAAATTACTACGCGTTTGACGAAAGAATTTGGAAAAATAGAGTTAATTTTTATGTGTAGTTCAAAAAATATTACAGTAAATAAAATGAATGAATGATAGAGCAAGTGATAAAAGTGTTATTAGTGAGAATAAGTAAACAAAAATCAATATAAAAATCTTCCAGCTTTCAATGAAAACACGAATTTATTAGGGGTGAGTTGCAACTCGGTGTTTGTGTTTAAGTTTATTTTGATAATTTGTGCATGTTATATATCATATTTAAAAATTATATATATAATAATATATAACAATAAATTGTTATAAAGATAGTAACTGTTGTTAAAGAATCTTCTTTAGTGGTGTGCTAGTAAAATTGTCCTCCATTTTTTTTTTAAATTTTGGACAACAAAAAAAATTATTCACCGAGTTCTATTATTCTACATTATGAAACATAAACAATATGAACAGTATAAAACATAAATGTTTATTTGTATACTCTCTGGTTTTGTTATTTGCTTGTTTTACTTAAGCAAAAATTTCTATTTTTAACATTTCAATGTTGGGGTGATGTAAAATTAAATCTGCTCCAGCTGTTGTAAATAAGTTAATTTTATTTTCAGACATAGTAGGTACCAAGGTGTATTTATTTGGTAGGTACATATGTATATCAATGCAAAGATCTTTTAATCTTACTTTAATAGTGTTTGTGTTTTTGTAATCCTCTATATTCAGGGTCATCTATAAATTAGAAATGATTTTTCTGTCTGCTCAAAGAAATAAAGACTTCCGAATTCAGTTTTTTTCTTATATACAATTCGAACGATGGGGCTAAGTTATTATTGTTTGCCTAAAAGATGTGTAGGCCTTTAACTACACCATATACATTATACCACGAGCTGTATTGGTTAAGCATACACCGGTGCCCGTTCATTACAACGATGGCCATAGAATAAATTAATTTGTGTATAGTTATTCCCATCAAAAGATTGTTTCAAAGGCGGCTTTATTCCATCTCCATGCCTAAATTTTAGGGCTTTTGGTGTTATTAGTCCCCTACTATTGAATTTGGTAGTTGCAAATGAACCAACACATTTCTTGGTCATCACCCTGCTCTTAAAATTTGTCTAAATGTCCATTTAAAATATTCAAAATTAATAAGATTTTTAGTTTTAAAATAGCTATTTACGAAAAATAAGCCATCTGCTGTAAAATCCTAACAGCTTGGATCTATTATACAATTCAGGGGCCAATCCGTCAACAATCGAATCAATATTACACCGTTTTTACAAAAACTGTCTGCAAATGCACATCTCATAATAACAAGTACATATGTATCAGTCTAATGATCTTTTAATGTTTTATTATCCTTTCGTTTTAATGTGAAATTTGTTATATTTCACATTTGCAATGTCGACAAAAAGGAAGCGAGTCTCCAGTTACTATTTCATCCATAATTGGTAAAATTTGTTTCCTAAATGATCAATTAAAAATAAAATTTTGTTGTCTAATTTGCTGTTTCATTTAAATTTAATAAAATCAAATAATAACTTATGGATTAGATGGATAGAAAGAAGCATTACACACCAGAAAAGAGAAGACCAGTGTGAATAGGAAACAAGGCACAAACCCTTCGATTCATTGTGAAATATTTTGCTAAATACCAGTTTTTATTCAGAATTCCCTAGAGCCGGAATTAAGTTCATAAACTCGCGAAAGTAAAAGAAAGACTAGCAAAAGCCGGTAATTACGTCGCTAATAGATACAACTTTAAATCGTCCAAAGATATTTGTGCCGCAATAGATAATATGATATCTGCTCGAACCATTCGTCGAAGACTAGAGAAAACTTCCACTGCTATGGAAAAAATCGTAAAGCGAGACTGTGTTCTGGAAGAAACTTTTCCTGATAATCCGGATCAATAGGTTAAGAAAAATTGAGTAATATGCTGAGAAGGCCACGAAACCAAAACAAATTTGTTTAATGTTCGTCGCAGATTGGAAAATACATTTTGAATTTAATATGCTGCTTACATGGCTGTTTAAGAAGGATAAAGATACGAAAAAAACTCCAAGCTTTGTGAAAGAGTGGTTCTAAGCATATGGTATTACCCTGCTCAACTGGCGCAGGACCTGCATACATCCAATCCAAAACCATTGGGGTGTTTTCAAAAATAGAACACCAAAGACCAAAACCTTTAAAAACAAAGATCAATTTTGAGGGATTGATTTAAAAAGGAGTTATGACCTCCTTTCGGCAAATTTATCAGAAATATGTACACAAGACCACAGAAAATTGTTGAAAATAACTCGGATACTAAGAATCATAGAATTAAACACATTATATAACAAAATTATCTAATGATTATTAAAATGTAATTATTATTTTCTCCATATTTTTTTATTTTTATTTTATCTTTTTATTTTATTGTATAAACGAATTGATTAATGTTCTTAGTAAATAACAGCCATACCTAAATAAGAGCGTTGAGCGTTGCGTTAGCAGCAGGTAACGTAGCTACAGTTCTTTCAAAGACATACATTTTACTTCAAATGTGCTGTGACTTCGTACCCGGCTGCTAACGCAAAGCTCAACGCTCTTATTTAGGTATGGCTGTAAGAATTTGTTTTCTATGTAAAAATATGTTTCAGAATAATAATCTAATTATTATTATGACCAAATGTATATATATACAATTAAATGTGTCCCTAAAATTGATGTTCGAAAACTGGTCTACCAAGGAGCTCAAAACGATTTTGTAGTCTAAAGAAGAAAAAAAAACGTTTGAAGAGCCCAAAAACTTGCCTACGTTGCGATTATGCTGAATATGCTCTTGCATATTACGCGTATTCGTAGGTTTTTATTTCTTACTTTTCTCTGGAAAATTAATTTTTGTTGGTTCTAATTTATTATATTTTGAAAAACAATTGTTCTTTAGTCATAAATAACTTTAAAAAAGATATTACGGTCAAAACCACTTTTAAGGGAGAAAACTATTTAAAAAAATCTGTTTTTTTTAAATAAAAAAACAAAAGCAGGTTGGTTTTAAGAAAACTTTATCGTTTATAACTATTTCGGTGAGTGATAAAAGAACATTTTTTAACTTTTAAAAAATATTAATAAATATAAAGTTGAATAGAAATTTGTAAATCTTATCGTTCTGCTACACGTTTAGTGCTATGAATACAAATGTTTAATTGATATTTTTCTTTATTATTTCTTTCTGAATAATTTTTAATGGTGTTTAGGTCATCGCATAATTAACCAATGAAATATAAAATGCATTAGAATTATCAAAACAAAGCCAGATTTCTCAAGCCGAAATACAATTTATTGAAAACAAAATAATAACAATTGATTCATATTGAACAATGAATGAATTTTCCATAGTACATTTAGTTTACTATATACGTTTATTGCATTGTGCCATATTCGTTTTGGCTTTACTGATCTTTGTATTATTGAAAACCATATGCATTTTTAAATTAGGAAAATTTTAAATCATTGTGCATCAATAGACAAAATCCACGTCCACCTAAACTAAAATATTAAAAGTTTACTTCAATAATATTTTGCCCAGCCGAGAAAGTATTTTGTACATTTTTTATTTTGTTTATTTTGGCTTGTTTGTAATAAATTTAAATAAAAACAATAAACCAAAGCCCACTAAATATGCAAAACAAACGTACAATACAATACATAGATACATACAGTAGTGTTCTAAATATTGGTTACTCGATTATCACATATTATAGTCTTCATTGATATTTGTACTATAAATATTAATAAATAAGGTTAAATTAAAATTTAAAAATAATACTGCCTAAAACTTTTCCCAAAATTGATTAATTTCGAATATAGAAAATAATATTTCGCCAATTTATGAGTACAGAAAAATTCAGTTCAGAACAGATTCCAGTATTAAGTAAAAAGTAAATTAATTTGTTGACGTTACTTTAAAGAAAGCAAGAACATGAAAATTTAAAAATATTTATTCTCAAAATTGAGAATTATTTGTCTTAAGTATTGGGTCAAATAGATGAGGTTTACAGTTGACACAAACATTAGAAGAAAAGACACAAAGAATGTTGAAAACGTGCGTAGCGCTATAGAAAAATCCGTTCCATTCTGCTAGTTGTCTCTTAAAATTTAAACTTTTACTGTATTTCAAGTTATTTCATATCAAAAAAATTTTCTTTCTTAATAGAAAGAATAAATGAAACGAACTTACCCTAAAAATAAAATTACTTACTATGAATTAAAAGTTTTAAAAATATTTTCAATAAGAAATTTGTGTAAAATATATTCACAAATCATGTTTAAAATAAGGACCACAATTTTATTCATTTATTTATTTAATTGCTTCAGCCTCAGGATATTAAAAAGTCTTACAGACTAAGACAAGAAGAATATTTACAAATTATGATTATTGTATAAATAAACGCGAGGCAAAATAACAAAATATTAAAAAAAAAAATACAACCAAAAAAATTTATTGAATATAATTAAACAATTAATAAGTACGATCATCTGATTACATTAAAAAGAAGTTCGAATTCGAATTCGTCTGTGCTAATTTCAATGAAAAATTTAAATGCTTTTTGAAAATTGAAATTAATTTTATTGAGAATATTAAAAATACGAGTTAATGCATCGTTACGTGCATAAGTAGTACGATGAAATGGTACATCAAACAGTTTTGTCATTCGTAGGTTTCACCACACAGCAGCTAAGCTAGTTGACATTTACGACGTGATTCTAAAGTATGCAGATTTATAAACAGGCTGTTAGGCTCATATGTAACTGATGATAAATATGCCACTCTACGTGAGCTACGAACTACAAAGAGCTATCAAATACTATGCCTAGATCAAGTTTAGAGCTTAGCGAGTTTAAATTAACAACCTTTAAATTAAATACCAGGATCGTAGGATGAAGGGATTTATGAGAGCACACGTTTACTAGTATTCAATTGCAGGCTTTTAAGGCGGCACCAATTATTTAGTTTATTAATATCATTTTGCATAAATTTCATAAATCATTTTAAATAATCAGCAGATGGCACATAGTCGAAACCGGTTTGTCTGCAAATCAATCAAGTGATAAGTGATAACTGAAATTCGTTTCCAGAATCTACATCAAAACACCCTGTCGGAATATCAAATCAAGAATCATATAAAAGATACTTGAAGTTAATAAAAGTTAATAAAAGAACAAATATTGTTAAAGAATAAATTAAATAATAAAGGACCAAGAATGTTTTCCTCAAGTACAACCGATGTTCGCAAGTAAGGTTTAAAGACAATATTAAATCCTCACTAACACGTCCGATCAGATAATAAGCTAACTTAGACAATAGGATAGAGTGAGACAACTAATAAAATGATTTTGAAAAGTTTGTATAAATAACATCTAACTGATGACCATGCTCGAGGGCCGCCAAAGAATATTCACTGAGAATCGTTAGATTTGTTAGTGCAGATGTACCACGATAGAAACTATAATTATCGTTATTTCTTTTTAAAAAAATGTCCAAGAGAATCTAGAACATACACTACCATAGATTTTTGTCTTTCTATCATAATAGAAATATAATTAAACTATAGTGCTTGGCTTACCTATTCCCAAAATGGTCTGAAGAGAAATGAAACAGAAAATGATAATTGTAATTTCAACCTTGAGGTAAAATGTTTTTTGTAACAAGCCTAGTTGGCCGCAATTTATAGAGAATTTCTAAACTCATTGGATATTCCAGCGTAATTCGAAAAACCAAATTCGAATGTAATTTTAACCACTTTCATTCAAAAAAGCATTTTTTCAATGCCCTAAAGATGCTTAAGAGTAGTATATAGTTTGATTGAATATTCAACAGTTGAAGCACAATTAAATATAGAATTTTGGAACGAATTTCCGTCATCCCTTGTCAAGTTTGGTTTGGAGACTTTTTTGTCTTTTGATTTGTCAAGTTTGGTTTGTCTCCAAACCAAACTTGACAAGGTATGACGGAAATTCGTTCCAAAATTCTACATCAAAACACCCTGTCGAAATATCAAATCAAGAATCAAAATTAAATACCTTTCGGTTGTTATTTAAAAAGCTGCAAATGTTTTGAAAACATGACAGTGGTGTCAGTTTGACCGCCACTGTACATTGTGGAATATACGACATTGCTATTGCACCACTTCAGAAAATAATGAAATTTCGCATGTAATTATTTTCATTTATGGTTTAAGTTCATTCATTAAGAAAACAAATCATCTACTACATTTAAACAAATAAGAAAACAAGTACGTGCCTCTCATACCGATATAATCTTTAAATAATTGTGATCTTTTAATAGTGTTTATATATTTTTTAGTATGTAAAAACAAATTCTCAGAACAACCTACTATTTTAAAATAACATAACAATTTTTATTTTATCCTTCCTAGCAACCGCTCGAAGGTGGGAGGGAGCATGTTCGTCCCACATACTTCATTTAAAATATCTGTAATTATTTAAATATTTTTTTTTATCATCGTTATCTTTAGATTATTTTTTAATTGGGCATTTCAAGAATTTCATTATGAATTCGCAACGAAGCTATTTCAATGAGTTTTTTTATTATAAAAGTTCGAAATGTATTTAAATTTTAACTTTATTTAAATTCATTAAATTTAATAATAAAAATTAATCAATAATTGGGTGTTTGAAAGTAATTGTGTGAAAAAGATGTCTACAGATATCAGTAAAAAATGAATTAAAGAAATGGTTCTTATAAAATTGGTGCGCACTGTACTTTGTTTTGTAGAGCCTCTTTTGAACAAAACAAAAATCGATATAATTGTAGCGTTATCTGGCAAAATTTGCAAACGATTTGCTTTTAGCGAAACCTGCCTCCAGTGAAAGATAATGTAAATTTATCTTAACTTGATCGTGGCAAGAAATTAAGTATAAATCACCGTATTTCCATACAATTCAAACTTAAGCATTACCAAATACACTTAGAGACTAGTAAAATAAAAATCAGGGGAAAAACTGATTCTTACACTTTACAAAAATTTCAAATTTTTTTGACTGATGGAATGACCTCTGTATCGTGATGTGGATTTCTCAGAAGGTATGTAAAATGTGCGTTCAGTTTCTACGTTTATGGACAAACAAGAAAAGAAACAATTGCCGCTACAAAACCGTTATGAATGAATCATTGAACCACCATGACGATCGATATTTTTGCTTGGTGACCATAACTAACATTAACCGAAAAAGCGGCCCACACTGTATGGAACTGTTTACTTTGCAAAAATATATTTTGGAATTTATTATTTTAGATTATACAAGTAGGTTTAAGTTTTGTTTCCACGTTTGACTCCTGGCAGATTTGTCAATTTGGGCATACGAACGGTTATGTCCTAAAAACTTTCAGCACAATAAAGTTTTTCATTTTATTTTTCAAAACGAACAAAAATATTTCTGAATAAAAAACGCTCTAACGATATTTAAAACTGCTTTGTAGTGGAGCGCATAAAGAAATATGCTCGAATTTTTTTTCCAAAATGAAGAACTTAACACATTGGTTTGGGGTTGTCTGCTCATATTTCTAATTGTGAGAATTCTTTATTATCCTTATTTATACCTTATTTCATTTAAAATTGTCTATGAACGAACCCTTCTTCAGTAATCTCATTAAGGGTCTTTTGTAGCACAACTGAAATTTTTTTTAACTTAAAAAACTACAAAATGCATAATTCAATCCATTAAAAAAAAACATTAAAATTAGTTGCGGAAATGATGGAGCCCACAAAATTGTATGTCTGGGCAGAGGCGATCTTTTACTTTAAGTCATTGTACAGGTTGTCCGCCGGGAAGGTATACTACTTTGTTTTGCCGCCATTTTGGTAAGCATTAGTCATGACAGTTCATATTTGGCAGTCGTGAAGAAGAGACGTGGCAAATTTATTATGGAAAAATATTCGGTAAACCAACGTGTTTTAAACGTTAAAAGATTTTATCAAAATCAATCATCGATTACTGTGACGATGAAAAAGTTACGTGAAATTTTTTGGAGAAACAACGTGCCGACAAAACGCACTATTTATCGTGTTGTGACGGATTTCGAAGAAAGAGGTACTGTAGCTGATGCTTGGGCAGCATGGACCACAAGGTACTGCAAGATCGGCTGAACACATTACTGCTGTTCAAGAAAGTGTTCAAAACAATCCATCAACCTCAATTCGACACCGTGCTCAGGAGCTTCTTGGTCTTCAAAGAACAACTTTGGCCCCAATTTTGCACAAAGATTTGCATTTGTTTCCATTTAAGATTCAGTTGACATAAGAGCTTCTTCCAGAAGACCATTTACGCCGCCGTACATATGCCAATAGGATGCTATAGCTCTCCCATGAGAACCCCGATTTTCATGAAAAAATCATAATGAGTGACGAGACGAGGCACATTTTAATTTGAATAAACAGAATAGTCGGTTCTGGGCAATAGAAAACCCTCAAATTATTCATCAGTCACCTTTACATCCATTAAAAGTGACAGTCTGGTGTGCAATTTGGTCAGCAGGAGGAATCATTGGACCTTACTTCTTTGAAACTGAAAATGGCGTAACGGTAGCTGTCAATGGGGAGGGAGCGATATCGTGATACGGTTGAAAACTTTTTAACGCCACAACTGCATGCTTTGGGCTTGACTAACATGTGGTTTCAACGAGATGGTGCCACATCACATACAGCCAGGATTACAATGGAATTACTGCGCGACCTCTTTCCATAACAAGTTATTTCAAGGAATGGTGATGTTGATTGGCCTCCACGGTCGCCTGATATGACTGCTCTGGACTTCTTTTTGTGGGGATATCTGCAAATCAGGGCTTATGCAAACAAACGAGAAACGCTGGAGCAACTCAAACAAAATATTCATGATAAAATTAATGAAATACCGCGTGAAATGTGTGAGATATTGTATTTCATACATAATTGCCGACATTAAATAAAACATTTATCAATATACGATCCATTCTCTTTTATTTAATAAAAAATTATAAACAAACAAAGTACCTTTCTGGCGGACACCCTACCCTGTAAGAAATAATAAAACAAAACTACGAATTATTTTTTTTTCGGCGGCATCAAATGTTAATTTTTTTTTCAAACATAAATTAGAATCAATTGTTTTTAAAGCCGACACATGCTTAATAACAAGAAAACAGAATACACCATTGTCCTAACACTCTTGTTTTTTATTGAATTAAATTCCGTGCTGTGCAAACAAATTTGGCATTTACCTTTAAAGTGATAAATAGACCAAACAGTAACCGAAAAGTTTTATTTTTATTTGTTGTATTAATTTTTCTTTTAACTTTTTTTTTATGTATTTCCGTAAGCGGTTTTTATGCCTTTAGCTTCTGTTTTAGTTAATGTTTTTTTTTTTTATTATTTTGCTGACGCAATTTTTTTTTGTTTTTTGCTATTCAGTGTATTTTGCTCGAGATATGTGTTTTTATTTTCAGTGGCGATAAAACTGGACGTCTTAAATTTATTGACGGAATGACACTGCGTAAGTTACATACAGATAGTATATATGCAATAATATGAAAATGGTAGCATATACGAGGGTTGCCTTTTATGTTTCGGGATTTGGCAACCCTAGTGTTGCAATCTGGCAACGGACAGCTCTATCGTAAAGTTGGGCATTTTCGAGGTTATACGTACTCAGAACGTTTTGACATACGAGCGCTATTTGTGTTGTTTACAGTAACTTAAAAGATTCATCTCGGCCCAAAAATGGAATTAAATCGTAAAAATTTTCAAGCGATTATTTTTTACAATTTTCGACGTGGATTAACTCAGCAACAGTGCATGATGGATGAACCTAATTTTATTTTTGGCGTGAAGATCCATCAAGGACCAGAGTTTATCGATGTTATGGTGAATTCAATCGTGGTCGTAGTTCACTCCAAGAGGAATTTCATGAAGGTCGTCCAAAATCAGTTGCTCACGCTGTGCGTGAACTGATATTGCAAGATCGTCAAGTGACCTATCGGGAGATTGAGACAATCTTAGGCATCAGTGGGACCAGCATACATTCAATATTGCACAAACATTTGACTGTCAAAAAAATGTGTTCGCGTTGGATCCCACACAATTTGTCAATCGCTCAATTGGTCGAAAGAAATGCTCAAAAATACGATCGCGGTGCCTCTATTTATTCCCGTACGTAAAAACCAAACTTAGGGGTCAACGTACGTTTTTCGGCAGCCTGAAAAAGCGGTTGCTGCATTCAGAATGCATGTTTTGGAGATACATCGATCAGAGTGGCAAAAGTAATATTTGTTTTTATTCTCTAATCCCGAAATATGAAATGCAACCCTCGTAAAACTATGGAATCCACACTTAAGTGCTTATACTCGTACGATTTACTTAAAGTTTTTTCTTTATATACATATGTATGTATTCACATTTCGCTGTTGTTCTTTTTTTTTTATTAGTTGTGTTTTTATGCAGACGCTCGATTTAATATATTTACAATATTTTATCTCAAAATTTACAGCACTTCATTGACCACAATGTATTAAATTTATAAATAATAGCAAGAAAGCCATGAACGGCATTGTGTGACAGTTTTTCTAAAAATAGAACATTAACATCCAGTAAAGAAATTAAAACTTTTGTTTTTTTTTTAAATTCGTACAAATTGTCATAGATTATGAAAATCTTAAATCTGCTAATTATTCTTTCCCAAAAATAAAATTACAAGTGCTAAATACAACATTTCAATCCCAAAAACCAGTTGCATATCAGCAGTGATGAAACTCGAAAAATGATTAATAATCGAAAACGCAAATCATAAAGGTTTAAAAAGGGCAAATATTTTTCAAATATTTGTCAAATATTTGGTTGCAAATTTAAGCCAGTTTAGAAACATGAAGCCATTATTTTTACTGACAGCATCAACTCTACTAAAGCCGAGATTTAAAGAAAAAACCCATATTCAAGATCAATTAACGCTATCGGTAAAAAGACCAAAAAAACGAAATTGTAGAAAATCCTCAATGAGACGGCAGTATTGGAGGTTGAATCGACACGACAAGAAACGACAATAATTAAAATGCCTCATATTTCGCTAAGCTTCTTACTCAGCTCTCCAGTTCCCGAATTATAACGAGATGTGGTTGACGCATAGGCTGATATGAAAACAATGTATGATATTTGAAACAAATTTGTTGTTGTTCCTTGTCAAGCCGAAATGTTGGTTTGTCTCCAACCCCAAACTTAACAAGAGATGACGAAAATTCGTTTCAAACATCTAAATCAAATCACCCTGTTGCAAAGTCATATCAAAAAAACATTGTGTATCCCACACTTTACAGACCTGAAAAGAAATATTGCTTTCTGATAACAGCTTCCGTACCATCAGGGTCTTTTTTTTTCCTAAGCAGGCAAAACCGCGACGGAAAAAAGACATAGATTGACTACGAAGCAAAACGAACGATTTCAGCACCATGCTTGTCGAAAAGTTGTTAATAAAATTATTTATAAAAAACCTCTTAAGCTCCGAATCAAACTAAAGAATTTTAATAATTTATTATTTTTTATGTCAGTTATGATAATTTTCAGTCTTAGCTAAATTAAACTATTCTTTTTTCCGATTAATTGCAAACAATGATTTCTCGGTTCGATTAATCATAGGATTAATTAATCGATTAATATATTTTACAAAGAAGATATCAGGGAACGCCCTTAAAGACCCGGTAGGACGAATTGTCTCGTTCATGGAACGACAACTGGCAGGATCGTCCGACTATATGCCGCCATACTGTCAATTCTGCAACCCATAAGTGTCTGACAATGTTACTGTACTTAATATCAGATCAGATCCAACATAAGTACAGTGTTTCCATACGAAGCCGACATCAAAACTGATGTATGTAAGTGCACTGAAGAATGGCAGAGCACCAGGCGTAGACAATATCAATCATAAACTTATAGCTGCTTCGACTCTTATCGCTAATATAACTTGCCCAATTATCGAAGACTTCCCTGTGGGCTAAAGAGTGATAGTTAAACTACCGAAAAGAGAAGACCTCACCGATTGCAGGCACTGAAGGGGTGTAACTCTTACTCAAGGCAGCAGAAGAAGATGTAGACCTGCTAACAGCTAGACGATACTATTGTAATCCGAGATAAGCGCAATAAGAATAACTTAGCCAAAAATAAAACTAAAGGCGCAGGACAGATTCCGAAGGAAGAATTTCGTTTCGTTGGAACTTTGCTCTAACTTGGAACCATAGGAATCTAAATACTGCATATCAATCGCCTATTTTCTGCATTTTTGCTGGTAACTTGATACAAAAATATACAATCTGTTTATTTAAAAATGGATTTAAAATTCTGCGTCATTGTCTTTAAAAATGTAAATTCCACGGCGTTGTTTTCTTTGCTAAAAAATTTTATCGCAGGAATTATTACAGGTGACAAGGAGGCATTAATCTCTAAATATGACGCTGATTCTAATGAACCGTCATCGAATGTCGTGCTATGGTCCGTTTCGAGCTTCTGCTGTCCAGTAAATGGGGACTTTTGTATGACCGCATTAAAACGTTTGAGGGAGAATATTTTTAGCAAGGGACCATAAGTTGCTACCAACAGAGCGCATGGGATCATACATATCGTCCGTTACGTTATACCGAGTTGCCTTCTTCTGATTTCCAAGACTCAAGACAGTATACTCTCAACAAAACCATATCGCGGACTTTTAATAAACGTATATCAACCGTATTCGATTACGACATAAGAGTTTTTGTTGTGTCGGCACATTCCAAATACGCCCATTCATTCGTTTTCGCCGCAATATTCGTTTGTCAGGACAAAAGAAGAAAATACGCGTATTTTGGAGCCGCTTTAATATTTTCCGCCAGTAGGAAGCTGAAATAAACTTTCTGAAAGCCACAAATAACATCGAAACTTTAATCGCGAAATCCGAAACTTTTGGGTATTAAAAAGCGTTAAAAGCAAAACCAAGTTTTTATGCTTTCGGCAATACCCTTTTCAGAATTTCGCCATGCAGTGTAAATAAGATTCGGTGTGGCCTAATAAAGCTTTTTTTTTATATATATTTGTATAATAATCACAGTTCCCTGAAATCTGCTATTCTCAACCTCCTCACTGTGTAGGAATTTGTGTATAAATATAAATTGTGTCTGGTGGTTGATCTTAATTTAGTGTGTAATTAGTGAAGGTTACAGAGGCCATAATGTTGCCGATGAAAATCGTATGACGTTGCTTTTCATACAAATGTACAAAAAATATAACGAAATTTCTTTCATTCATACTAAAGAAATTAGAATATAAAAATGTTGGAATGTGATTATTAAGTTGTTTTTTTTTATTTTTTTCTTTCCAGCAAACACCAACAATAAAAAACATTAATAAACAAAATCAAGAATAAAAAATCATGAACATTAGACGGAGCAACGAATAGAGAAAAAGAATTCATTTATAATACAAACATCACTTCGAAAATATTTCAGAAAGCGGCAACATACGGAAATGTAAATGAATGAATTAAAAATAAAACAATTAAAATAATCAGAAGAACACCAGCCATGAGTACAAGCTGGTACTTGATTAAAAATATGTTTCAACTCAGTAATAAGTGTGTCAATATTAAATACAAAGATTGCAATGAGCCAGCAGTTTATTGAAAAGATAGCAATAGTGTCATGATGCGTTATTCGGAAATAACGAGAGAATTATCAAATGATAATTCACGTTATGTTGAATTTGGCAATGGTAGCGCTGGCAGTCTGCAGGATGATTGCCCCTTAAATTTAAAGCGTGATACTTCACCAATAAGCAATATTTGCACAGGCAGAGATCCATTGGTAAATCAATCGCCAGCCTCATCATGCAGACGTAATAATCATCAACGTTTTAGTTCCAGACAACGTTATAATCCCGACGATGATGATGATCATTACGATAATATATCGTTGGGTAATAAAAGCAACTTTAGTGGCTTCTATGCGGGTCTACGTAATTCGAAACGTTTTACTAGTAGCGGCAGCAATAGCAGTGTCAATGGCACCGCTAATGGAGCGGCTACCATAGCGTATGTACGTCAGCGTAAAGACAGCACACAATCCACACAAAGTTATCAATTTGAGGCGGACTCACCGCACAAACAAAACATTAGCAAGTCGTTAAATATAAAAGGATCAAGGCGCAAAAACTCCATTGGCTGTTTAAATGCCTTCTCCTCTTCACCCGATTCACCGAGTAACTATTATGGTGTTAGGTATGTTTTGGGTTTTTTTTCTACTTATTTCATTTCATTAAATTATATTTTGTTTGCAATTTTTCTTTTATAACAGCGGTGCGCCCTGCTTGAAATCTAACAGCTTACCTGGTCATACCTCTGGCAAAACTTCTTTAGATTCTACTATTTTGAGTGCTTTACGTATACCCGCCGATGAATTAGCCAATCAATTGACTTTATTGGATTTTCCCATCTTTGCTGCCATACAACCTGATGAGTTGACCAGTTGTGCTTGGACCAAAAAAGATAAACACGTTATAACACCGAATATTGTTGCATTTACGAAACGTTTTAATCACACCAGTTTTTGGATTGTCCAAGAGATTCTCAGTGGCGATCAGCCGAAAAAAAGGGCCGAGATATTGGCGCATTTTATAAAGGTTAGTAGTTTAACTTTGTTAAGCGTAAAAAATACTAAAATAAGTAACGGTCGTGTAACAGTAAACTTCGATAGATTTTAGCTTGGAATTCACTTAACACAGGATTTATCTAAAAGCTTTTGCTCTTTTGTCTAGTATTTTAGTTAGTTTCGGAATCACTATGAAACTCTATGTTGTTGTTCTTGATCTTAGATTAAAATATACGAACATAGCGCTTTCATATATGAAAATATAAGGGACCTCATGGGGCCTTAATTAACAAGGCTTTACAAAGCATTGTTAAGAAAAACTGTATTCCAAAACAATTATAATCGAAGTAATTTAAAACAGGTAGAATGTAGTTGGACACCTACAGTAAACCTATTTTAAAATTACGTTTTTTATCTTTTGAGAAAAAATTGTTTTTGTAGCAATACTTTTCTACAAACTATCAAAAATTGCGCAGTATAAATATGCCCTCTCTCTCCTAGGTTCCAATTTGTACATCTGTTTATTTTAAAGCCCTTCTCCTCATTCAACATTTTATTAGAATTCTTTTTTGCTTGGTTTGTCAAAAAACGCATACAAAATTAAGGTAAAATTAAAGTTATTTTAGTGATGCACATTCGATCGAAACGATTAAAAAAAAGCACGTTATGCGAATACAGTTTCCATCTGTTACAAAAGTAAGTCTGATAATACAGAAAATCTTCACGGCTATTTAATAGTATTATGAAGTAATTGTATCTATGTCAACAACATTAAAAAAAGAATTAATAACAAAAATATACTGTTGTACAAATATGTAGAAGTGCATAAGGTTCCTTACCAAAAACCCCACATCTCCTTAAGTTTAATAAACAATTTTAGTTCTATTACAACTAAAGGTCCCTGCTAGAGACTAAAATAAGCTAAGAAGCCTCTTCCTGTAGATGGAAAGAGAATCGAAAAAATATTTGAGCTCTAAAGGCAGATAATTCCAGACTCTAGCAACTCTTACTACAAAGGAATACGAAATAATTTCATAACGAATGCGTGGTACTCGTATATAAATTTGTTGGCTGCGTGATGAATGAAGAACGTTAAAAGTGGTACATAAGTCTTTAGGCCCATCATATTTTAAAGCTTTAAAGAAACAAAGTAGCGTGCATAACAGAACATAGTTTCGAAAAGCACATCCTAAGAAATCAAATACAAACTATTTTCATTTTTCATTTTATATTAATAAAACAATTTGTATGAATTTTCTTTAAGTAAGCAAAAGTTAATTTATTTTAAAACACTGATAAACTTTTTATAGATTCGGTTACACGGATAATTTGGGACATTTTTGTGCATCACTAGCTTTATTTCGGGATGGCGTTGCCAGTAGAAATTCACTAAAGCATACATTAGTTAATGTACTTCTTTGCATACGTTTTCTTAACAATGTTTTGTCAAGCCTAAAATGATTAAAAATTAATTTGTACTTCAAACCAAAAAAATGAAAATATTTTATTGCACACGATCGCGAAAACTATTTTAAACATAAATATTTTTCACAAGGCAGCATAATACCTGAGAACTTGATTTGATATTCCGACAGGGTGTTTTGATGTAGAATTTTGGAACGAATTTCCGTCATCGCTTGTCAAATTTGGTTTGGAGACAAACCGGTTTCGGCTATGTGCCATCTTCAGTGTCATTTTTCGAAATGTGACACTGAAGATGGCACATAGCCGAAACCGGTTTGTCTCCAAACCAATCTTGACAAGGGATGACGGAAATTCGTTTCAAAATTCTACAATTTTAGTTCTATTACAACTAAAGGTCCCTGCTAGAGACTAAAGAAGCCTCTTCCTGTAGATGGAAAGAGAATCGGAAAAATATTTGAGCTCTAATGGCAGATAATTCCAGACTCTAGCAACTCATACTACAAAGGAATACGAAATAATTTCATAACGAATGCGTGGTACTCGTATATAAATTTGTGGGCTCCGTGATGAATGAAGAACGTTAAAAGTAGTACATAAGTCTTTAGGCACGTCCTATTTTAAAGCTTTAAAGAAACAATGTAGCGTGCATAACAGAACATAGTTTCGAAAAGCTCATCCTAAGAAATCAAATACAAAGTATTTTTCATTTTTCATTTTATTTTAATAAAACAATTTGTATGAATTTTCTTTAAGAAAGCAAAAGTTACTTTATTTTAAAACACTGATAACCTTTTTATAGGTTCGGTTACACCGATAATTTGGGACATTTTTGTGCATCACTAGCTTTATTTCGGGATGGCGTTGCCAGTAGAAATTCACTAAAGCATACATTAGTTAATGTACTTCTTTGCATACGTTTTCTTAACAATGTTTTGTCAAGCCTAAAATGATTAAAAATTAATTTGTACTTCAAACCAAAAAAATGAAAATATTTTATTGCACACGATCGCGAAAACTATTTTAAACATAAATATTTTTCACAAGGCAGCATAATACCTGAGAACTTGATTTGATATTCCGACAGGGTGTTTTGATGTAGAATTTTGGAACGAATTTCCGTCATCCCTTGTCAAGTTTGGTTTGTAGACAAACCGGTTTCGGCTATGTGCCATCTTCAGTGTCATTTTCCCTTCTCAGAACGATGACCGAAATTCGTTCCAAAATTCTACACCTGAGCAAGCTTTTTTAAACAAAAAATAGGGATTTTCACACAAGAAGCTTTTTGTACAAAATTCTTTTCCAGAAAACTTTTTTGAACAAAAAAAGGGATCTTCAAATAAAAAGCTTTTGCTGTTTGCAATAGACACTACTCAGTTGAAATACACAAAGAAGGCTGATGACGTGCTTAGCGGCCTAGAAAATGCATGTATTCCATCCTGCCCGTAGTGTCTCTTAACTTTTTCAGGTCTCTAAAAATTGCAAGAACAAAAGCTAACTTGAACCTCAATAAATTTATCGCTTACTTAATTTGTATTTGTATTTAAAAAATTCCTTTACGGCATATTTTTTTTCACACTTTGCCTTTTTGCCAGTAGATGTTTCGCAAAAGCCAACAAAAAAAAAAGATTTTTTACAGACCACTTCTTGATAATTTTTAAAAAACTATTGTAAAAAATACCCTGTTGTCTCTTCCGCGCAATACAGCTTTCTTAAAATAATGTCTTTGAAAAAAACATATTTTACCATAATTTTTCTAATCGAAATTTAATTTGTTTATAAATATCTATCCATTGTTAAATCTCTTTCTGTTGTGCTTTTAAATGTAATTTCCTTTCGCAGGTTGCCAAAAAACTACATGAACTTAATAATTTGCATTCATTGTTTGCGATTATTTCGGCCATGCAAAGTGCCAGCATATATCGTTTGAAAAAAACTTGGACTTATTTAGCGAAAAAGGATAAACAAAGCTACGAACGTCTGAGCGATATATTTAGTGATCAAAATAATTGGGAAAATTTAAGAGCCTATTTGGAAAGTTTACGTCTACCTTGCATACCCTATTTGGGTTTATTTCTCACCGATTTAATATATATCGATTTAGCATATCCGCAAAAGGATGGCATCGAACCCGAATCTCGACGTATACGTATGAACAATATTTTAAGAGTAATAGCCAATTACCAGGAATCGAATTATAAGCATATACTAGCCATAGAGGCAACACAAAAGTATTTGACATCAATTAGATACATCGAAGAATTACAAAATATATTTGAGGAAGAACAATACAAGTATGGCTGGATTTGTTAGCTTTGTTGCGAATTTGAATAGTTATAATATTATGCTTCTTGTTCTTTAGGAAATCCTTAAAATTAGAGCCCATTTCACCATTGGTTCCCAGCTCTTCGTCGTGCAGTTCGAAGGAATCATTTAATGTGGATGCCGTTACACCGGCCTTGGCTTGCTTAAATCTATCACCAGCCAAAACATCAGCTTCGGTACGTGTGGCCAACTCATCGGCTGTTAAATTTATACCCGGCCATCGTAAATGTCGCAGTCTAGGCACCAAGTAAGTTTTTATTATCGTTATTATTTGTTGTTATCGCAATCAATGATTTCACATACAATTTCACTATTTATAAATTTGTTTATTTTATTCTTCCTTTTCACTGTGCTATCCACACGATCATCACTTGATTGGATCTCAAATTGTTCGTTTTGTCTGTGACATTTTTTTATTTAACATTACTAATTGTTACACTTTAAAATTCCTCAAAATCATAAATATCAACCTCATTTATATAACAATATAAACATATTTATTAAAAAAAATATCTTTTGCAAATTTGTTGTGTGTGCCTGCGTGCATTTGTTATCTTTCCCTTCTCGCTCATTTCGTTTCTTATGCTTTGTAATTCTTTTCTAAAATATTATCTCTATCTATATGTGTATCCATCTATATGTAGGTTTCGTAGCACCAGTTTGCCGCGAAAATTTTCACAAAAGTGTCATTGCTCGCTTATAATGCTAACAAAATCTGGCATTGTTATCAATGCTACTGCAACACATAAACGTTGTCCATGTCATTGTCGGTGAGTTATTTCCGGTCATCCGCTTTAACGTCAAAACAAATTTATTTTAATAACAAATATTTAAAATTATTAAATAAATTAAACGCTTGATAATATCTCTGTATGCTGCTAGTCGTTTTAGATTTTCTTATTGAATTTTTTTTATATTTCTTATGTCCTAATTTCTGTGTGTTTGATTTCTTTTTCTATTTGAATTGCATTTGTTTTTATTTAAATATATACAGTGTTGGACAATACATATTGGACTAAACGAAAATATGTCATTTTTCACAAATTTTATCTTTCTACATTGCGATAGTATACGATCGATATATAAATATGAAACATGAAGAGCAAAGCAATCAAAAAAATATCACTTGGAGTTTTGTTGTTGTTTTATCTTCCCATGTGATACTTAGAAAGTCATGCTCTCAGAAATGCATGCGACAAAACATATTGGACTGCTGACAATGTTCTCAAAATTGTGATGGTAAAGTGCCGTTACAATTCAGAAATGAGAATATTTGTAACAAGTGAGTAAAACAGTTTTTTTTCTCATTCATTCTCCTTTTTTCAGTGGTCCAGAGACATTCATAAGAAGAAGGTAGGTTATTACGAAGGTATTGTTAAAAAATTACTAGCTCAGCTTCTATTTTTGGAATTCCTTTGACAATGGCTCGATCAAAATACAACGTACACTTTAAAAAGCTGATTATAACGGAGTTTCTTAATGGTTTGCCACAAAAAGACATTTGTAAAAAGTTTTCAATACCCAAACAAACCGTAAGTTTTATTATAAAAACTTTTAAAACCTCGGGCAGACTTGCAAGAATTCACCGTGGAGGACGACCTAGATGTACAAATTTGAGGGATGATCAACTTATTGTCAGAGAACTGAAGAAGCATCCCGAAAAATCGGCTATCGACGTTGTCAATACACTCAAACTTACAATAAGTAGCAGGACAGTTCAGAGAAGGGCCTGTGCCGCTGGACTCAAAACTTACCGTGCTGCAAAAAAGCCATATATTTCACGCAAAAATCGACAGGCTCGAATAAAATTTGCCAGGGAGCACCTCAGCTGGACCGAAAACAAATGGAAAACGGTATTATTTTCCGATGAGTCGAAATTTAACTTCCATCCGGATGGAAATATTCGAATTCGTAGACCGCCTAACGAAAGACTGAATCCTTTATACTGTAAAGGGACTGTAAAGCACGGAGGGGGCAGTGTAATGGTCTGGGGATGTTTTTCCGGCCCCTCCATAGAATTAATGGCATCATGGATAGATTCATGTACCAAAACATTTTGGAATATGTTCCCGTACGCTGAGTGGAATATGCCCCTATCATGGCAATTCCAACAGGATAACGACCCAAAACATACTGCGAGATGTGTCAAAGATTGGTTTAGGAGTAATCAGATCAACGTTATGGAGTGGCCAGCACAATCCCCAGACCTTAACCCGATAGAAAACCTCTGGGAAATTGTAAACAGCAGAATAAATCGCGATGGAGTGGGAGGAGATAAAGATAGGCTCTTCAAGGCCATAGAAGATGCCTGGCAGTCACTAGACAGGAAAATTATAGACAACTTGATAGCCTCCATGACAAAAAGATGCAAGGCGGTACTCAAAAACAAAGGATTTTCTACCAAATATTAGACTTATTGTTAAGTCCAATATGTTTTGTCATGTAAATATTTCAGTTTTTTGTTTTCGTTGAATAAAGTTTTAGTTTAATCTGACTGTAATAAGCTAAATTGTTGTTTTTAATCAATGACACAAATATGTTTGTAATTTCAATACAATTGGCGGTACACTTCATGAATAGTTACAGAGATTTTGTTAATTTATCAAACATACTAATGTTGTCCAATATGTTTTGTCCAACACTGTATGTATTTTCTTTGTAGGTTTTCGCAAAAGCTTAATTTTTCTTTTCAAACCCAGAGTCCAAAAGAATTTATATATTTTGAACTTAATTCTCTGTTTTTCGTTTCTGTATATCGATATTTCGATATTTTTTTTTATTAAAAAGAAAGGTTGCTAGTGCAAGCATCGTCGTCTAAGATCTGTAAACACAGCTAATACATTCGTGTAGGAATTACAATCTATTGAATTCCACTTCTAGAGTTTTAGAAATATGTAATCTCACAATCATCCCATTCTTTTTTTCGCTTCCTTTTTCAAATCTCAATATGACTGCATGTGGCCAATGAAACAGCCACTGAAAACCTTAACCTGTTACAAGTTAGTCGAAATCTAATCATTATTCAATGCGACAGAGAGACGTAAAACCCTCGTAGATTGGCATAGAAAATATTATTATTTAACGAAAAATGCCACTGACAAGGAATGACGGAAATTCGTTGCAAAAATCGACATAGAAAATATTACTTTATAATTTTTTTAACTACAAATTTGACAGATATATTACACAATTTATAATCCATATATAATATATACTATCAGGCCCAATGAGCAACTAATCGCAGAGATTGTTTTGTCAAAACTTTAATGTGTTTGTTTTGAACTTCTTTAAACATCTCATTTGGTTTGAAAAATGTTTAGCTTAAGACATTTCTGGTTTTTCTAAAACTAACTAGCTTGCTTAAGAACACAGGGTAACCAGAGGTGAAGACTTTGACACATAAAAAATAAAAAACTCAGTTTATTTTACTATGGGCTCTGTTAGAAAGAGACTAATATAGTATTTTGTGACGAAATACAACAACAAATACAGGAAAACACGGCAAGAAAATCAAAATAAAAACAAAAATCTAAAAACAAAACTAAGGCTCTGAGGGGACGAGACGGATAGAGAAAAAGATCACTATACTGTCGTTTCACCTCTGTTTACTACTTTGTGCTTAAGAAGCTAACGAAATGCTCATAGAGACTAGCTTATCCCCCCCAACAGACAAATTGCAATTTAATAATAAAATGAGTCTGGATGAAAATAGCAAACGAGGTTTAATCTTTTAATTAAAAAGAGTTTATATTTTTTTCTTTATAATAGAATTAAAATTAAAGCATCATTATCTGATATTAAAAATATACATTCCGAGATATACTGATCTGATGACAAAAAAGAAAAAAAAAAATCGAAGTGTTAATGACATCAAAAACACGACAAGTATTTGCATGTATAACAACTGTAGTAGTTCTAGCAGCGTAAAAAAATCAACGAAAAATTCACGTCCAACATTTCTTCAATTATTAACTTCTGAGAACCTTTTTAAAGCTCTAAATCCAAAGGTGAAATTTTGGATGCCTGCGAACCAAAAAAATCAGGGTTAATTTAAGTGGTGCTACGGGGTTCGGTTTGCTTCGAAGTATGGAGTATTCGAATAACCGATTTCGGGTTGCCCCTACAAAAAACCGCTTAATCGGTTTTGTGTACATTTGTATTTTTGCTAAAAAAAAATTTAAAATGTTTTATTTTTATATTAAGGCGCACGGTAGTGCGCCAGGCCTACCATTCGCGCTGTTTTTATCCTCCTCATAACTTTGCTTCCTTTAATCATAAAATAATCAAACATGAAACATAAGGACTCTACGTAGAGGTAACCTTCCGGCCGTATATATTAGTGAGATCAAAATGTTATCAAACTAGCTAGTTGGGATGGTACGAGGATTTGGCAACCCTAGTGTTGCATAATGGCAATTGCCAGGTGTATCGTCAAGTTCGGCTTTTTCGAGGTTATACGTACTGAGAACGTTTTGACATTCGAGCGCTATTTGTGTTGTTTACAGTAACTTAAAAGAATCATCTCGGCCCAAAAATGGAATTAAATCCTGAACATTTTCGTGCGATTATTTTTTACAACTTTCGACGTGGATTAACTCAGCAACAGTGCATGGATGAACTTAATTATGTTTTTGGCGTGAAGCTCCATCAAGCACCAGTGTCTATCGATGGTATGGTGAATTCAATCGTGGTCGCAG
The DNA here is from genome assembly GCA_963932375.1 of Phania funesta. Classification (NCBI taxonomy): domain Eukaryota; kingdom Metazoa; phylum Arthropoda; class Insecta; order Diptera; family Tachinidae; genus Phania; species Phania funesta. The sequence goes on along the minus strand of OZ010654.1, from coordinate 86,453,452 downwards.
TTCACTCCCAGACGAATTTCGTGAAGGTCGTCCAAAATCAGTTGTTGTTTCGAAAAGCATTGATGCTGTGCGTGAACTGATATTGCAAGATCGTCAAGTGACCTATCGGGAGCTTGAGACAATCTTAGGCATTAGTGGGACCAGCATACATTCAATATTGCACAAACATTTGACTGTCAAAAAAATTTGTTCGCTTTGGATCCCACACAATTTGTCAATCGCTCAAAAAATGGCTTGTGTCGATTGGTCAAAAGAAATGCTAAAAAAATACGATCGCGGTGCTTCGAAACACGTCTATGACATCGTGACAGGTGATGAATCGTGGATTTACGCGTCTAAGCCCGAAAGTAAACAGCAGTCGACTGTATGGGTGTTTCAAGATGAGCCAAAGCCAACAAAAGTTGTTCGAGTGCGAAGCACTTCTAAACAAATGGTCGCCTGTTTTTTCGGAAAAACTGGAGACTAGAACAACGCATAACAGTCAATTCTGAGTGGTATACAATCACTTGTTTGCCAGTTGTCTTCCAAGAAATCAGGAAAACCAACCGCACGGCAATGCGAGCTCTCACACATCGGCTCAAACAACTGCATTTTTAAGCACCCAAAACATCGATTTGAGGAGACATCCGCCGTATAGTCCTGAGTTAGCACCGAATGACTTCTTTTTATTTCCGTACGTAGGAAACAAACTAACGTTTTTCGACACCCTGAAGAAGCGGTTGCTGCATTCAGAATGCATGTTTTGGAGATACCTCGATCAGAGTGGCAAAAGTGATAAACGATAAAAGCAGTGTTATGATAAAGGCGAAAGGTAGCCGGGTTAGAAAATGCGAACACGATTATAAAAAAACCGAAATCGTTTGGGGTTTTTTAGGAAAATTCTTTTTTATTGAATATTTCTAAAATAAGATTACAGTAATTTATTGTATTCAAATATTATTTACTATCAAGAATTGGGTCGGGAGTGCCGTCTCGCCAGGATCATTGCGCCTGTTCTTCCTAGGCTCTGGTGCCTAACGAATCGTTATTTCTTTTAATGTAGGGGGGGGGGGGGGATATCGAAGCAGACCACAAACTTTATGGATCCCTTTTTGACCCCCTTCTTCCCGTGAATTTATGTCGATTTTCGATTTGTAATTTACGATTGATTACCTTAGCCTCAATCAAGTGTCGGGCTACCACTGGTCTTTACCATCGAACAAAGCGATTTCAGACTGTCAACTGGTGACTGTCGATCTTTTTCCTCATCACGAAGTCTCTTGCAATTGCTAGCATTTGCTTAAGGCTTAGATCCACCATGGCATTTGCACTTAACAATTGTTTGCGCGTGGTCCTAAGCCTTATGCTAGCCAGTGCTGGACATTCACACACAATGTGTGCTACCGTGTCCGACTTTTCCTCATGAGTATCTTTCGTAGATGTCCCGTCCACCCCTTGGGAGGTTTTCTTGTCCAACTCTTCAGAATCCCTCCATTGGGCAATAAACACCAAAGTTTCTACAGAAATTAACCCGTTGTGTTTCGAAAATGTTATTTTTCGAATCGAACTATATGACAGCCCCACCAAGGTCCAATGTTAGTTTTTAGCAAGATTTATATTTTCAAAACTGAGCTTATATTCATATTTATTTATTGTATATGTGTATGTATGCTTCCCTTAACACCTTTTTATTTGCAAACAAAACTAAGGTTTGAAATAATTTAAGCTTTTTATCTTAAACCGCTTTCTAATCAAACACACAATTTATTTCTAAATAATCAAGTAATCATTTTTAAACTGACTTCTCTTTGCAGCATTTTCGGTAAGTCAAACTTTTCCAACGATGCTATAGCTGGTCAAAATGGTGCATGCTACGATGCCCTACATCACGACCATAGTGTATTAAATCAACAACTGCAACAACGTCATTTGCTAGATGATTCCGTATTGGAGCAGCCGCAGTGTGGTGTAGCACCAAATGGTAGCATACATATTAATTTAAGTGATAATACCGATGTAATATCCTGCCATTTAATGGACGTTAATGCACTTAATATACCCTCGGATGAAAGAAACTCGTTACAGGGTTGCGTGAGGCGTAAAACTGTACAGAAAGAGGGTCGTAAGCCAGCGGTAGCCTCTTGGCAACGTTACTGGTTGCAAATATGGGCCAATTCTTTAGTGTATTTTCCACCCAAATCCTTTAAAGGCAGTGAACGCAGTGACTTTAAACGTGAACCCTGCAAAGTGTGTCCCCTAGAGGGTTGGTTTGCTCAAGTTATTGATAATCCAAAACATAAAAATACATTTGAATTGTATCATCGTACCTTGGGTACCATATACAAATTTCGTACCGATAGTCCACAGACCACACAACTGTGGTGTAGCGCTATTTGTAAGTTTGCACTACAACAAAATTGTACACCGAAAACCTTGCCTATTAATTTAATGTCCTTTGAATAGGACGAATTGGGGAATTATCAAAAAAAAAAAAAAAACCCCGAATTCTGTCTTAATAAGAAAAGGAAAATTTAGCCGGCCAAGAAAGTTTTTAGGTTTTTTTTATTAAATACAATTTAAGTAGGCTTTACACAGGCTATAAACAAATAGTAATAATTTTCGTGTCTTAATTTCGGTTAATTTTTATACAAATTTTAATTCAAAGCTTATGCCAAAAACGAACCTACCAGAATAAAATACACATATAGTAAAATAATCTAAAGCAATGGAAAAAAATACTCTTTAACACTTAATTTACTTTAAACAAAAATCAACAAGCAACCAACAATAACAACTATTTAATTTTTAAGACTGACAATAATTAAACGAATTCTTTAATATAACGTATGGTGAATAAAATACGAACAAATGCAAAACTGTTGTAAAAAAAGACAAATAATACTTAAAAAAAGAAATTATAACGGTAAATGTTATTGCGTTGTTTACTTATAATAAAAAAGAATAGATGGCTTTGGTTGATTAATAATTAGTGTTTAAAATGTCACTTAACGAGTTGAGTCGTCGCAAATTAATTTGTAAATTTTGTGAAGAAAACCCAAACAAAACAAAAAATGAAGTTTTTAATCATTTTAAAGCCATGGGTTTCAAAAAAACTTTTATCTACAAGACAATAAACTTATGTAGGAATAATAAGACAATTGAAAGAAAGCCTGGCTCAGGTCGCAAATGTAGTTTGCAGAACTCCAAAATACGGTCTAAATTAAAAGCTGAAACAGTGGGTTGCAGTGCAAAATCATACCGCCATCTAGGTAAGAAATATAATTGTGACAAAAACACAATTAAGAAATATTTAGAATCAATGGGAGTCCAGAAAAAGAAAAAGAAAACAGCACCATTTACTACTGAAAACCAACAGAATGTGATTAAATGCAGATTACGGGAGCTTTCCAGAAATTGCTTTTCTTGCTCATCGGAGTACAAATGTGTGATGGATGACGAGTCATATTTTATCGTTGAAGGCAACGAATGGCAACCAAAACATTACTTTGAAACTTCCAGTCACAAAGCTCCCGAAAAAGCTAAATTTATTCGAAAAACAAAGTTTCCAGGAAAAGTTTTGGTGTGGTTAGCCATAAGTGAAAGTGGCATCAGCGAACCAGTTTTTTTTAAAGGTGGCTTGGCAGTAAATGCGCAAGTTTATAATGAAAAATGTCTGCCAGCGCTTAGCAATTTTATAAAAAAATATCACCGGGAAGAAAAAATAATTTTTTGGCCGGATTTGGCGTCCTCCCATTACGCGAAACGCACAATAGAGAATTTAAAAAATTATAAAATAGAATTTGTGCCAAAGGAAATGAACCCTCCAAATGTTCCGCAATTGCGACCTATCGAAACTTTTTGGGCTATTTTGAAGAGAAAGGTTTACGAAAACGGATACAGAGCCAAAAATGTTGATTCCCTAATTTTCAAAATAAAAAATGTACTAAAAACCATTAATACAGAAGGAATTCAGAGGTCAATGAATGAACTACCAACAAAAATTAGAAAAGCAAATCGCTACGGAGCTAATTTTTTTTTGTGAATTTTCTTTGACAGTTTGTTATAAATAAGAAATAAAAATAAATTAAAAAAAAATTATTTTGCACCTGTGTTTTCTAATTTTGTACTTGTTCGTATTTTATTCACCATACGTTATTATTAAATCAAACTAAAACGTATAAAAACAAATCCTTAATTCAATTCCTAATGATAATAATGATGATTGTTGTGTAATCTCTACTAAGAGTTGTGTAGCTCATGCGCTACATGGTTCATGTGAGGAGATTCAATTATACTCGTAATCTTAATCCCTCTGACTGAATCTCTAATGAACTATAAAATATACAATATATAAATATTATTTCTTGAAGGCTTAAATCTTACAAGAGTAAATCAACGAATTTTGTTTTATATTTTCTTAATTATGTATTTTATAAAAGAGAAACTTAGTATTTAAATTAATATAATATTGCACTTTGAAGGCATTTCATATAACGCCAAACAACACGACATCCTAATTTTTTTTTTCGCAATTCTTACTTTCGATTATTTCTACAATTTTTTTTTTCTTTGCACTGTACCTTGGCTATCTTTACTATTTTAGCATTAAATTCAATTTGTAAATTAAGATTGTTGATACATATAAAAAAAAAACTTAAACTTTTAATTATTTTTTCTACAGCATTTTTAAGTTTAAGCTAAATTATCTGTTACGAAATATCACTCACTCTCTCACAACTATCGAATCAATACAATTCAATTCAATCCACTACTCAACGATTTACTTCACTCACGTTAAATAATAGTTCACTAATACTGTAACAACATCAAAATAAAAAAGATACAAATTTATATTGTTTATTATTAAGTTTACAACAAACACACTTAGTGAAGTTTAGAAAAAAAAATAAATAAATAAATAAAAATAAAAAATATCGCAAAAGGTAAAGTCTACTTTATTCTTTGAAGGTAATGCAGTTTTATTAATTTGCTTTCTTTGTTTCAGTTAAAAGCTGGGAATTCAAATTAAGCAGGTTATTAATTGAAAGAATCAAGATAAAAATTTGAGAGCAACTATTCAAGCAAAATTAAAATCGTGTCAAGTTTAAGATTCAGAGTAAAATCAAAACTCAAGCAAGTTTCAAGCCAATTCAAGATTCAAGAAAATTCAAGATACCAGCCAATTCAAGATTCAAGCATATTCAGGGTTCGAACAAGTCTAACAGACAAGCACGAGCAAAGACAAAAATTTCAAGCAAATTTAAAACTAATTCAAGACTTAAGCAAATTCTAGATTCGAGCAAACTTAATACTGGTTAAGATTTGAGCACTAAGAGGGTAAATTACGGTATTAATTTATATGGAAATTTCGATCGATATTGAATGCCGTAATTTGGCCCCAGGATTGAAGCAGACTAAAGGAAATTCAAGATTCAAGCAAATTAATGTAAACAAATTTGGGATTATCGAATTCAAATCTCAAGCAAATTTTAAGATTCATTGAAGTTTAGGAGTATATTGAGGTAAGTTAAATTCTAAAGCCAAATTAAATATTCTAGTCAAGTTTAGGCGGTTAAAAATTTTAAAGAACCTCTAGTAAAATTACTCTAGTCGAAAAATGAAAGTTTAGTTATTGTTCGTTAATTTAGTTTAATTACAGCATTCATTTTAATTCTACTGAATATTCGATTGATATCGAATGCCATAAATTGCTCTCTTAGATGACTAATAGCATTTTCGTTTCTTAAATAAAATGTTGCCCTGTTAAAGAGTACTTGCTTAGCACACCCTTATTATTTGGGATTTTATACAGATAACAAAGTGCGATGCGTTGTTAAGGGTGAAATCTAAAAACCCACCACTTTTGTAAGGTTCAAACATATTTCGAGTATAACAAAAGGGCAAAAAATTTTATATTTTATCTAGAAACGAAAGCATAAGATTCGAATATAGAAATTTAGGTCTTTGTTTTTTTTTTTTTTTTATTAAATATCAAGTATAAAAAGTTTTGAACTGGAGTAACTGAAAATGGTTATTTATTTATTTATTTAGATTCTCTCAGTACCAATAACCCAGTCTATAAAGGGCATAATCGGTAACGTATACATAATTTGAGGACGGATTTTATAAATTTGGTAGATTAAAAAAATTCGAAAATGCGCACCAAATTATACTAACAATGCCTTTAAATCGGCGAAGCTTTGGCGAAAAAACGTTTTTTTTTTTGGAAAATTTTAACATAAACAGCCTTAAAGCTTTTCGGATCGGAAGTAAGTGTGTCCAGGAAGGTGAATTATCTGGGTGTTACCCTGGATAAGGAACTTACCTGTAATGAACACATCGAAACAAAGGTCCGGAAAGCAAAAAGGATTATGCATCAATGTAAACGAGTGTGTGGCCGTAGGTGGGGAATCTCGCCAAAGGCTGCATTCTGGATTTACACAATGATGGTGAGACCCATTATAACTTACGCATCCGTGGTGTGGGGGCCGAAGGCCTCTCAGAGCACAATTAAGCGTAAGTTGGATGGGATTCAGAGGGTTGCCTGCACGGGTATAAGTGGTGCAATACGCATGGCGCCAACACAGGTAATCGAGGCAATGTTGGGATTGCTGCCATTAGACTTATTCGTTAGGTCAACGGCCGCATTGTCAGCTTTGCTCCTTTGAAAGAGGAGCCATGCGGTTTGGCAGAGCTTTGGGCCGAACATCGGGCATAAGAGTATCCTGGACCTCGTTGGGAAAGAGGTTAGGGCTGCTCAGATGCCGATGGAACGCATGAGTAAAAGAAAGTTAAAAGAAAGGCTGCATCGGACACTCATTACGGAAGGCATTATACACAATGAGTGTATGGAGAACGACATTAGCATTTTTACTGATGGTTCTCTTATGAGTGGCAGGGCAGCAGCAGGAGCAGGTGTATTCTCAGTTCTCTCTGTGGACCAGAACCCAAGGTTGCCCTGGGGAATGGCCTAGTGCGAGCTAAAGTTCTTCAATGGGTAAACTCATTACACCTGAATAGGCGGAGGGAGAATACCACATGTAGACAGGCTCGAATGGTGCTCAAAGAGCCCCTCGGCATGAAGGCCAGCAAGGTGCTCGGGTATAATAGGGCTACTTTAAGCTGGATCACTGCGTTAGTGACAGGACATGGAAACTTCAAGTACCATCTGGCTAAGATGAAAGTCGTAGAAGATGATACTCGCAGACTATGCCTGGAAGAGGCACTGGCTAGCATAAGGCTTAAACCACGGGCAGACACTTGTTAGATGTGAATGCCATGGAGGAGCTAAGCCTTAGACAAATGCTAGCAATTAGAAAAGACTCCGTGATGAGGAAGAGTGTCGACAGTTACCAGTCGACAGTCTGAAATCACTTTAGTCAAGAGTAAAGGCTAGGGCTAGCACGAGACTCAATTGAAAGTAAGGTGGTTGTGATTACGGATCGGTTCCCTGAAATCAATTTGAGGAGCGAAATGGGGGTCGAAAAGGGACCCAGAAAGTAAGTGGTCTGCTTCGATATCCCCCCATACATTAATAATAAATAATAATAATATTTACGACCCTGGCATGTTGAAGATTTTTCTCGAAATTTCCATCTGTTGGTAATTTAATTTTTTTTTATTTTTAATTAATTTGAAAATTTTTTCCACCAATTTTTGAAATAATTTTCGTTTTAATTTTAAAATTTATTTCATATCTTATTTGATTTCCAATATGTTGCATCATTTCAAAAGCCATGCATATCTCCATAATATGAGGGACAGAAGGACGAATAACTTTTAATATATTTTTAAAATTGAAATAACCCTTCGAACCCACTGTTTTCTTTCACCACAACACGAAAAGGTTTGGTAATTGTTATATAATAATAGAGGCATAATTTATTCACTTGGGTTTATTATAAACTTCCCGCAACTGTGAACTAAATAAAACAATAATGATCATTTCAATATTGTAAAAAATCCTCATGCGATGCCTACTAAAAAAATATTTGCCGATAACTATGTGATTTGAATTAAATTAAAGTTTCTGTTACAAATGACCAAACAAAATTTTGTTGCTGCCTTTATTTATAGTTCAATACAAAGTCATGATTATTCCACAATTTGAAAGTGAATCCACAGCAGTCCCATCATTTACTGTGGTGAATTTGTAATTTTGCCTTAAGCGACGAGGTGAATTTCGGTATTTTAAAGTGCAGCTGTGTTTGAATATTGTTTTGTAAGCCAAAAATTGATATTTAATTGTAATGAAACTCAAATGTATCTGAATTGTTAAAATAAAGACCTTGAAGTGTTAAGTTATCGGTGGAAGTTGAAACAGAAGATATTCATTAAAAAAAGGAAATAATATTGGGGTATTAAGGAAGTTTCCAAAAAGCGGGAAACTGACTTAAATTTAAAAGAAAATATAAAAGAAAAATACACTAGAAATGAATGTAAGTTTAAATAAAATTAATTGCAAAGAAGTTTCTGAAAAAGACTTTCTTCTTACAGCTCCAATTTTGCCTTTTATGCTTATTGATTGGGACATGTAATTTATCCTTAACTCTCACTTATTCAACCAGTCACATGGAAGTGTAAGTATATTTCTGTGGTTGTTTGTAGCGTCTTAGCTTTAGTAGTAATTATTACATTCGATACTCTTATGCGTTATACGGGGTGTCCGCTGGGAAGGTATACTACTTTGGTTGTTTATAATTTTTGATAAATGTTTTGTTTAATGTCGGCAATTATGTATGGAATACAATATCAGATAAATGTCCGCCTCTGTAAACCTTGCTTTTCAGATATCCCCACAAAAAGAAGTCCGGAGCAGTCAAATCAGACGACCGTGGAGGCCAATCAACATCACCATTCCTTGAAATAACTTGTTGTGGAAAGAGGTCTCGCAGTAATTCCATTGTAATCCTGGCTGTATGTGATGTGGCACCGTCTTGTTGAAACCACATGTTAGTCGAGGCCAAAGCATGCAGTTGTGGCGTTAAAAAGTTTTCAATCGTATCACATTATCGCTCCCTCCCCATTAACAGTTACCTTTACGCCATTTTCAGTTTCAAAGAAGTAAGGTCCAATGATTCCTCCTGCTGACCAAATTGCACACCAGACTGTCACTTTTAATGGATGCAAAGGTGACTGATGAATAATTTGAGGATTTTCCATTACCCAGAACCGACTATTCTGTTTATTCACATATCCATTCAAATGAAAATGTGCCTCGTCACTCATTATGATTTCTTCATGAAAATCGGGGTTGTCATGGGCAAGCTGTAGCATCCTATTGGCATATGTACGGCGGCGTAAATGGTCTTCTGGAAGAAGCTCTTGTGTCAACTGAATCTTACATGGACAAAAGTGCAAATCTTTGTGCAAAATTGTGGCCAAAGTTGTTCTTTGAAGACCAAGCTCCTGAGCACGGTGTCGAATTGGAGTTGATGGATTGTTTTGAACACTTTCTGGAACAGCAGTAATGTGTTCAGCCGATCTTGCAGTACGTTGTGGTCCATGCTTGGGCCTATCAGCTGCAGGTCCCTCTTTATCCGAAATCATTCACTACACGATAAATACTGCGTCTTGTTGGCACGTTGTTTCTCCCAAAAATTTCACGTAACTTTCTCATCGTCACAGTAATCGATGATTGATTTTGATAAAATGTTTTAACGATAAAAACACGTTGATTTACTGAATATTTTTCCTGAATAAATTTGCCACGTCTCTACTTCACGACTGCCAAATATGAACTGTCAAGACTAATGTATAATCAAAATGGCGGCAAAACAAAGCAGTTTACCTTCGCGGCGGACACCTTGTACTTTCAATAGAATGCTAAAGCTATCCAATGCGTTTTGGCATTTCTTTCAATATCTGTTGATAGTTCGATGTAAGCAGATAATTTGTTCGTTAGTCTGCTCCATATTTTGAGTGCGTTTTTTTTAGCAAACAAAGAAATTTTCATGCAATCATCATCTACCTTAATTGAGACACTTGAATTTTAAATTGAGTTATAGACTTTGGTGTTCACACATATGCAAGGCAGCGTACTCAATTAGCATATGACTGCTTAAAATGTTTTCATTTTGTTAGTGGTACCTTCTGTTTGTGAATTCGGAATGAAATTCGTATTTAAAAGAAATTTTTAAAGAAATTAATTATTTTGTAAAAGAAATTGATTATTTAAAATGTATTTTCGTTTAAAATTTTATGAAATTTTACTAACTGTCAATTTCACCTGGCATTTCTTTATATTATTGTTTTCATTTTACCTATATAGAGTTTGACAGCTGTCATTAAGAATTATGTATACGTAGTATTATTGTTGGGGTAGTCAAATTGTTTAATGACCTTTGATTTTGCCACTGTAGAGAGTTCTTTCTTCTCACTGAACAAACTTCACCATAGCTGAATGGAGAGTTTGACTCAAATTATGGTGCAATTAAGTACAGAACTCAATTTCGTAATTGTGCAATTAAGCTGCATGCCTGAACATAGTATAAGGCATTATTTGTAAATAATTTATACTAATCGACTTAAATAAAGTAGCTTTTTGTGGCGCACATAAAGTGGTCGACTGTGGGGCTTATGGTGTTAAATATTCATTTAAAGCTTAAATGACAAACTTGATTTATAAATTCCATCTGTGGGGATTGGCTGTATATGGCAAACTTATGCCTTAAGATAACGCTTCTCACAGCCAAAACAAAGTTAAAAACAGCGATCAGAATCAAGTTACAAATAGATTTCTTTGGAATTAATATATCCTTTTATATCCAAAGTAAATTTTGCTAACTATCCCAATTCATTTTATAATAAAATTTATTTGTACCCAGTCTCTACTTGCGTTTTGCTGGTTAATTGCACTGGCGAATCAGGAGATATTAGCCCATAATTTTCGAAAAGCTAGACATGTCTTATGCTTAAATTTATTCAAACAAAATGAGAGTTTGTTATATTCTTTAACTACAAATACAATTAGGAGCGAAGGAGAGATAATAGAGATTTTTATCGTATTGAAATTCTAAAATGATAATCCGTATTTAAATTTCCTACTATTTGTTTAGTGTCAAACATATTGACTCATTAGATCCGGACAAGGATGGTTTTTGGTTTGAGAAAAAATCTTGGAAATATCGATGGGTTAAATATTGGAAACCCAAAACAATTTATGTTCCCATATGGAAGAAGGTTTGGTCTCCCGTCATACAAAAGGAATGGGTGCCGCTGCCAAATACACCACCTGGTTGGACCAAATCCAATAGTCCTACTCAAATAACTGAATACAAATCTTAAATTCAATTTTTAAGATAATTTAAGCTTTAAGAAATTAACAATTCATTATCGAACTTGCCATATTCTTTCATAATCAATTAATAAACTATTTTATACTTTTATTTATTTTTCTTTAATTTCCTTTTTATTTGCATTTTCTTTTACTTTATTTTGTACCTTAAATAGACTTTGTCAAGCTTAGAGCTACGAAAGTTGAAATTCATCCTTCAGAATTTATTAACAATTAATAATTAAAATATTAAATTAATATTAAAAATAATAAAATTAAATAATTTAAATATGAAATGTATGCACGGGAATAAAGACCGCAGTTAAAGTTGATAGTGTTAGAGCATTTAATTACAACAGAGAGAGAGAGAGAGAGCGAGAGCAGGAGCAAGAAATAAAACCTTAAACTACAATTACAGAGAGTATAGAAACACAGCTGGGGAAATTTAAAGTGGTAATACTTATATACAAGAACGAAGGGTTTTAGCAAAGTGGGAAAAGAAGTCGTGAAAATTTCATCATGGCTTTAATGTCGCAGACGTAAGTATTTGTTTACGCTCCCGGAAACTTAAGAGGTTTACTGGCTTCTTGTCCACTATCGGCAGGCTTAATTTGCACTTCCGTATTTTGCACCGGTTGCAGTTGGGTGGATTTATTGACTGTTGCATCATCACGTTTCCATACAACTTTATAGCTTTTGGCATCTGTGCGATCCCAACCATGGCCATGTTCTATGTGCTGGTGGTGGGCTTCATGGTGATCGTCTATAGGGAACCATTCGGATATTACAACTGGCTTCCAGATTTTCTTCCAGTCGGGTACCCATATTTCTTTCCAGCCAGACACCCATATTTGTTTCCAAGCTTCTTTCCACTCGAGCTTTTTATCTTCTACCCAGATTTGTTTTTTAGCTGGTTTCCAGATTTTAACCCAAGCTTCCTTCCATTCGAGTTTCTTGTCGGGTACCCAGATTTGTTTCTTGGCTGGCTTCCAAATTTGTTTCCAGGCCTCCTTCCATTCGAGTTTTTTATCTTCTACCCAAATTTGCTTTTTGGCCGGTTTCCAGATCTGTTTCCAATCTTCTTTCCATTCCAATTTTTTACTAGGCACCCAAATTTGTTTCTTAGCCGGTTTCCACACCTTCTTCCAGTGAGACTTCCATACTAATTTCTTTTTCCACAAATCATGACTAGTATATTCCCAACCCTCGTGATCTTTACCCAAAAATTTCTCACCGGGTATGCCAACTTTAATCCATTCCGGTGTCCAATATTGTTTCCATTCAGGCACTTGTATTTCCTTCCAGGCTGGCACTTGTATTTCCTTCCACACTGGCACCCAAATCTGTTTCCAAGCTGGTACTTGTATATCTTTCCAGGCTGGCACTTTTACAGGTACCCATACAGGTTTCCAGATTTTCTTCCAATCTGGTACTTGAATTTCTTTCCAGGCTGGCACTTGTATTTCCTTCCACACTGGTTTCCATATTTGTTTCCAAGCCGGAACTTGTATATCTTTCCAGGCTGGTACTTTCACTGGCACCCATATGGGTTTCCAGATTTGTTTCCATTGTGGTATCCAGATTTGTTTTTTGGCTGGCTTCCAAATTTTCTTCCACCCCTCTTTCCAAGTTACCTTTTTCTTCCAATAACCTGGATTGTGCTCATGATGATGATGTTCATCAACATGATCTTCAGGAATATGCTCTTCATGCACCTGCTCTTCAGGAGCATGTTCTTCAGGAACATGTTCTTCATGATGGTGATGAAGATCATGGAGAGCCTCAAAATCAACTCTTTGTTGCGCTACTTGGGAACTTGACACTTGAGATTCGGAGGCTTGTTGATCGAAGACAACATTATTTGGCGAAGACTTCTGCTGCTGCTGTTTTTGTGCAGGCGGTTGTAATTGTAGCTGGGATTGTTGGTCATTCGGTAAAGCTTTACTGTGGACCAAAGTGCCCAATAGGAGGACACTCAATGCTGCTAACTAAAATAGCGAAATAAAGTAAGAAAATAAATCCGTTATATGATTTGCAACTTTTTAATAGTAAATATTTTTACATAGAATATTCTTTAAGAAAGTTTTTTATTGAAATTTTTTTCGTTTATATAATAAACGATAACGAAACTTTTCGTCTCTATAATTTTCGTTGGCAAAAATGTTTTATTTGGAAACTTTTCAACTACAAACTTTTTTGGAAGAAAACTTTTTGATACCGAAATTTTGCATAGAAAATCTTTCGAAAACAAAGTTTTTGGAAGAATATTTTTTGAAAACCAAAATTATTTCAGAGAAGCAAGATTTTCATAGAAAGTTTTCCAACAAAATTTTTCGTTAGAAAATTTTTTGTCAACAATATTTTATCAGGGAAAATTTTTCGTAAAAAAAAATTTTTCAGATAAAATTTTTCGTCAAAAAAATTTTTTTTAACAGATAAAATTATTCTTCAAGAAAACTTTTTTAGAGAAAATTAAAAAAAAATTAAGAGAATATTTTTCGTCAACAAAATTTTTTCAGAGAAAATTTTTCGTCAACAAAATTTTTCGTCAACAAAATTTTTCGTCAACAAAATTTTTTCAGAGAAAATTTTTCGTCAACAAAATTTTTTCAGAGAAAATTTTTCGTCAACAAAATTTTTTCAGAGAAAATTTTTCGTCAACAAAATTTTTTCAGAGAAAATTTTTCGTCAACAAAATTTTTTCAGAGAAAATTTTTCGTCAACAAAATTTTTTCAGAGAAAATTTTTCGTCAACAAAATTTTTTCAGAGAAAATTTTTCGTCAACAAAATTTTTTCAGAGAAAATTTTTCGTCAACAAAATTTTTTCAGAGAAAATTTTTCGTCAACAAAATTTTTTCAGAGAAAATTTTTCGTCAACAAAATTTTTTCAGAGAAAATTTTTCGTCAACAAAATTTTTTCAGAGAAAATTTTTCGTCAACAAAATTTTTTCAGAGAAAATTTTTCGTCAACAAAATTTTTTCAGAGAAAATTTTTCGTCAACAAAATTTTTTCAGAGAAAATTTTTCGCCAACAAACTTCTTTACAGAAAATTAAAAAACAAATTTACGAGAATATTTTTTGTCAACAAAATTTACAAGGGAAAATTTTTCGGCAATAAAATTTTTTCAGATAATTATTTAACAACCAAAAGTTTGGGAAATACATTAAGCCACGTGTAAGAAAGTGTTATTGCACTTCTGATCAAACTCAACTAACGTCCAATTAATTATTCATTCAAAACACAAACAAACAATATTAGCAATTATTCAGTGTTTAAAATTTCATTATGACATGTTTGTGCCTCATGTGTTTTTATATTTCAACTTGTAGAACATTTTGCAAAAGGTAAAACTTTCTAGACCGGTTGCAAATGTCGCAAAAGTCAAAGAAGCGCAATCAATGAGCTCTCTATAAAAACTCGATCTCTAGAACTGCGATTAATAAATAATAGCGATTGCCGGCTTTTATTCCAAATGCAATCACGTTAATTACGCAGAGCCCATCTCTGACTACCAAGGTGGTGTGTTGAGTTTTTTGCTTTGCTTATAATTTCATACAATAAAAAATGATCTAAATCTGAGTACATCTAAAAATTAATAAGCTCAAGATATTTCTTGGAAATAGTACTAAATCAAAACAAATAAATAAATAAAAAAAGTAGGTCACCGGAATCTCCAGAGTCATTAAACTCTCGAACAAATACAACAAAAGCAACAGATTTATTTGAACTGGAACTAAGAAAACAACAGGATGAGTCAACTTTTATTACGGTGTGTGTTACTCGTATTATGCAATTTTTGTTTTTTTTTTATTAATTTCTTTTCAATGTTTTAAAAACTGTTGAAATACAGTTCAGGAAAAAAGTCTACATACAAGCTGAGATTATCGGCTTTTAAATAATTTGTTAAGAAGTTTTAAAACAAAAATTTATATGTCAATATTTAACTGATTAATAGATAATAATTCAAAATTGTGTAGGGAGTTGTCAACTATGAATTATCGTGTTCGTATGTTATTGAGTACGGCGCAGTCAGTCTGCCGACTGGTTGTTACTCGATTTTCAGCTCAGTCATATAATATTTAAAATGAAAAAAGTTACCCTCTGTCACCAGCACAGTTGTTGTCAGCGACTTTTTTGCAACATCTTAGCGCGAATAAAGTTGAGTTCAAGAATTTATTTAGCTACTTGTGTCATACGAGGGCGGATCAATAAGACCGTGACTTTTCAAACTTCGCTCGTAGTTATATGAAATGCAACACTGTTCCCATCAAGTACCACCTGTTAATAAACTACTGTCAAATTTTGAGCAAGTGTCGTCATTTACTTTGCGTTCAACAGCTGTTCAAAACATACATCAATACACGAGGTATTTGTCTAAAAATGGAGAAAAGCAAATTTCGAGTGATCATTTAACATTATTTTTTGCCAAAAAAACCGTCAATCAAATCGTTGTGTTCGCGCAAGTACAAATGTCGCTGAACGTTCTGGACGGCCAATTGAGGTCAGTACACCCGAAGATGTCGAAAAAATCCTCGATATGGTGTTGGCCGATCGAAGAGTAAAAGTGCGTGAGATTATTGATGCCATAGGCATTCCATATGGCAGCGTGGTTTCGATTTTAAATGATCAGCTGGGTTTAAGAAAGTTGTCTACAAGATGGGTGCCGCGTAAACGTGTGACAACTTGAAGGGATTGTTTGGAGTTGTTTAACCACAATCCAAATTAGTTTTTGCGGAATTTTGTAACTGTGGATGAAACATGGATCCATTACTGTACTCCGGAGACCAAGCAGCAGTCTAAACAATGGGTTTCTCCGGGTGAACCTGCTCCGAAGAAGGCCAAGGTAAGTTTGTCGGCCAATAAGGTGATGGCAACTTTCAAAAGGGAAAAACAATGAACGGCGAATATTATGCCAACTTATTAGACCGATTTAATGAAAATTTAAAAAGAAAACGACCCCATATGGCCAAGATAATACATCCGGTGCACACGTGTGCAGTCTCAATGGCAAAACTCTATGAATTGGGCTACCAATTGGCACCTCATCCGCCATATTCTCCGAATTTAGCCCCTAGTGGCTACTTCCTATTTCCAAACCTAAAGAAATTGCTCGGTGGAAAGAGATTTATTGACCCAACAAATGTCTATTTTAAGGACCTCGAAAAATCCCATTTTTTGGAAGGGATACAAAAACTGGAGAAACACTGGACTAGGTGTATTGAGTTAATAGGAGATTATGTTGAAAAATAAATTTTTGTTTTGAAAAAAAACTGTGTTTCATTAAAAAAAAGTCACGGACTTATTGATCCGCCCTCGTATATTCGTACGCATTTTTCCCCAAAAAATGTGCGAAAAACAAGAGCTTTGTAGGGTTTGAGTCTCGTGAATTTGAACGGTGAATTTGGTTTGTCAAGTTTGATTTGGAACAAACTGGTTTCGGCTATGCGCCGTCTGAAAATGACGCATAGCCGAAATCGGTTTGTCTCCTAACCAAACTTAACAAAGAAGGACGAATATTCTTTTCAAAGATTTATATATGATTCCTCTTATGCTTGGCACGCTCATATTATTGACGAAATTGTTAAACTTTTATTGGTAAATATCTGCTTCCGAAAATTCATACTAAGCAAACTCAATTCTATGATTCGTCCCTGAAATTTAACCGATTTTCGATTTTCTATTTTCAAAGATTAAAAGTCAAAAAAGGCTAAAAAACTTAAATTATTCACGGAAATGTTTGAAGAACTAGTCGCATTTTGTTTCTTTCTTTGTTCTTAGTTTTTTTTTTATGGTAGAAGTTGCCACACACTGTATATAGAGGTATCCCCCCTCCAATGAATATGTTTATTTCTAATTGTTTCTATTTAGCATGTTATTTGTTTAATATTATTTTCTGCATTAAACAATTATTTTAGTCATCGCTGCTAATTTTGTGTAACTTTAAAATCTTACAGTGTGTGTGGACTTGTTTCTTTGACTGTACATTTTGTTTTATCATAAAAGGGTATGAAGGAAAGCAAAAATGTGTGGAGACGTCATTTAATGTTAATTTGAATATATTTAAACACTTCATGCGAAACAAAACATGATCGTGACCATTAATTTATCTTGAAAAAAAATTTGGTATCTTTATTGCAGACAACTTCCAACCCATCAATTTTATTGTTAGAGTGACCTTGGAAATTTCAAGTCTAATAATTTTTTGACTTTTCTGTGTAGCATTTAATTTATAAAAATGGGCCAAATAATAACTAGTGTAGCTACAACAGTTTTCAATATGTTTTTTTGCAAAAAAGTAAAACTACACCCTCAGATGGAAAGGCTAGGGTATAAGTATAAACGTCAGACGGATATATTTTGGAAATGCGAGCAAACAAGGATCAAATTAATCAATTCGATGAAAAGGAAAGTAACAGTCAGGCAATTAAGGCTTACGAATTAATTATGACAGACACGCACCTTAATTGCGCAATTTACCATACAAGAACTCAATAAATTGAGCTATTAGTCTTTAATTGCATCATTAATTAACTGAATTAAAGGTGATTGCATCACCAAGTCAACAACATTTTATTCCTAATGACAGTTATAAATAAAAAGAAATGACAACTAAAATTGACGTTTAGAAAAATTCATAAAAATTTTATTAACGAAAATACGTTTTAAATAATTAATTTCTTTGAAAAATGTCTCTTAAAGCAGAATTTCTCCACTTTTTCAAATTCACACACACAAGTTTTCACGAACAAAATAATCACATCTTCAACTGTCAAATGCTAATTGAGTAAGCTAAATCAAACTTGTGCGTGAACCGCACCGTCTATAACTCAATTTAAAATGTAATTGGCTCAATTAAGGTGCAAGTCTAAACAAATTATTAGTTTCTTTGCAAAGGGATAGATAAAAGAAGAGGTATAAAACAGCTTCAGTGTTTAACAATCCTTCAATTGGGCGTTATGTTTATTTTTAAAACAGCTTTGCTGCGCATCTGGTGTTATATAGGCTTGGCTAACGATTTAGAGTGATACCGGCGAAGGAGGTGCTGTGATATATTCGTATACTAGTATAATTAATGTTACTGATTGGCCGCGGCTGAGTTTCGAACCAGGCAACTTAAGCCATCAAATATTAACACTTTAACCCCATTTGTGCCTTGTGGACTTTATAATATGAGTCTCGCTCATATGGTTTCCATAGCTGATACAGGAAGTAGTCTAAGTAAGAGGCCGAATTTTTAATAATTAATATAATAATAAAGCGTGTTGCATCCCAAAACATACAGCGTCATTAAATCGATCGTACAATCTTGTAGTCGAACTCACAGCTCTAAAAGGCAAAATTATGCGGTATTCCACTAATCGCGCTATTAGAGGACTTCTTGTTGAAAACAGCTCTCCCAGATAAAAATTATTTGATTCAGAGGTTTTAGAGAAGTAAGCAAACAAAACAAGCGTCTGTTCTGCACCTAATGGAGGTAGACATTTAATGGTAATCAGTCATTCTGACTTTCAAATATGTCTGAAGTAAAATCGGTGGTTTTCATGAATACTCACATATATCCCATTGCTTTATACATAGCACTAAAAACGTTCCCAATGATATGGACCAAATGGATATTATTGATTTATTTTAGCTTAATTTTTAGTCACATACTTCCTCGCCTTTAGTCCGGTGCTGAAGTCGGAAAATAAAATTACCAACCAACAAAAAAAAAAAAAAAAAAAAAAGAAATGGTTATGAGTACAGAAGCATCCGATATATCAGAGGTTGTATCCAGAATTCGGCGTCTGATTGGAAAACCACAAAGGACGAATATAAAGCTGTTGTTCAGCCAATAACAACGATTATATTGTGATCGGACTTAATATGACGGTACTATAAACAAACAAAAAAACTAAATAGACTGCATTTAAGGGCGTAGCAGAAATGGGCGTTTTAGAATCATTATTGATATATTTTTTATCCTGTTGGGTGACTGCTGCATATTTGTTGTATGGGGGTCTACCGGGTCTTATGTACATGTGATTCTGCAATGGTCAACTTGCATGTGCGACTTTAGGGTAATGTGAACTGAAAACCTGATTGTAACCTCTTTGGACTTTTTCTTGTGGGGATTTTTACGTTTTGGGCCAACTGGCAGGCACAAATGTATGGCTTACAGTAATTAAGTGCACTGTTGGAAATTTTGACTCGTAATGGCGGCCGGTAATAGGTACCTGTTTCTGCTAGGAGTCTGATCCTAGTCTAATCCACGGTGGAACACCAGAGATGCGTAGCCAAAAGGGTGGTCTATAGTATGCGATCTCTGCATACCAGTCGATTTCCAATTTTAATACTAACTTACCCTTGTATATGGAACTCTGTGTGGTTGGACATCTTTTATCCATTAATTGGGGGAAAACTATGGATTGAC
Organism: Phania funesta; assembly: GCA_963932375.1. NCBI lineage: Eukaryota > Metazoa > Arthropoda > Insecta > Diptera > Tachinidae > Phania > Phania funesta. The sequence continues at coordinate 86,433,782 of OZ010654.1, read as the reverse complement.
TGAAAGAAAGGAGTCTGAAAGAGATGGACAACAATGCCTCGGGATTTGGAAGGGTGAATTTCTAAAGGTACTCCTAAGGCGTTGCACCGTGAGAATACGACAATGAAGCCTCGTATGAAGTGGTGAGATTAATTTCGGTATGAACTCCGGTATTTATTAGCCGCTGGCAAGATATTGATAAAAATACCTCGACAGGGGTGGACGGGTCAGTCTCTAAAGATAGTTCTGAGGAAGAGGCTGAGACGGTAGCGCACATTGCGTGAGAATAAGGCTTAGGACCACGGGCAGACACTTGTTCAATGTGAATGTCATGTGGGATTTAAGCCATATTCTGCACGTTATATCACTGAGAGGCATTCCAAATAAAACAAAAGAATTAAAATGGTTTTCAACTGGTTTTGATTAAATTTGAATATCCTATTGGAACACCCTACTGTTAGTATATGGTCTATACACTCATATGTAAATATTAAACAGAAAAAAGCATCTATCGCAGTAATACATAAATCATGATGGGGAGGTGTTAATTGATGTTTAATTTTTTTTTTACAGGAACAAGTGTGAGGTAACGAGAGATCTCTTTAAAATAAAATAAAAATGTAAAAAAAAAATTAAATATCGTGGGTTATGGGTCGTTTCTTTACTTCGTTGTCCATTTCGTTAGGACTTTTATCTATAACGATTTGAATATATTGCTTTCGTTATCATACAAAACACTTGTTTCCTTAATGGGTTTCCGCCATTTAACCTCAATGCTTTGGTTTCCAAACATGAAAGTAATAGTGGCATGAATGATTTTGATTATATCACAGTTTTTATATTTTTAGGAGGAATGTGAGTGGGTAGTGAGTGTTAGTTTGGTGGGTAACAACTAACTTTTGGCTAAATGTGTTAATGATTTTGCAAATATGGCATTGTACTCGTATGATGATAAATGGTTGAATGATTTAAGTGGAGAAGTAAAGAAATGTATGATTATTGCTCGTACCGCGTCTTACTGCTGATTTATTTTTGTTTTGTTTTTTTCCGGTTCAAGCTCCTGAGAGTTTAAATTGCTTTTGTTTCTAGTCCGGTTGGAATTTTGACACCAACTTATTTGTCTTCAAAACTCATATTTAATTTGGGTTAAATTGTAATTAAAATAAAAGAAGGCTTGAAAACACAATTGTAAGAAGTATCATTTTTAACTTTATTTGAAAAATTTTTTGCTGTGAAATCACAATTGGTGGATACCAATTATTTTGTGAAATTGATGACTTTGAGAATAAGATTTAAGACTGCGACTGAAGTTCTTTTCGAATGACGTAACATTTACAGAAATTTCAAAAAAAATGTATGTAAGCAATGGTGAACGAGTTCATGCTTATGTGGATGAAGTGATAGGCATAATGGGAAACGAAGCAGCAGTTGAAAGTTGATTTGATGTGCCCTCTCAGTCCTGACCCACGAATCGCGCTGCACTCGCAATCGTTACGTTCTAGGAATCACAAGGCAGGGTCGAAGGAGGACACGGCTGGACAGCATTAACTGACATTAGCCGTAGGAAGATTTATATTATATGGGGCACCTCAGCTTGGCAATTATCCCGGCCTCAATACGAGAAAGGTGGCCCGACAGTTTTAAAAAATCGCTAAAGCCAAGAACCAAAGTTTGGATGGTTGCGCGGGAGTCAGTAATGAGTATCGAGTTGGAATTCACCTGAAAATCACGGAAGAACGAAGAGGGATTCTGTACTATTGCCCTACATAATTATTATTTTACCTCGCATCTTTTGCTGTGTTATAAACAGCTCCAGCTGGGCTGATTTAAAGCCGGAAATAAGGGCGGACGGTGGTTAAAATATAATAACATTTCTGTGTAAAAGGTATTAACGAAATTTTTCTTTTATTCGAAAGGCTCATATATGTATGACTTTCTTATCAGAGCAATAAGAGCAATACTCCGCCTTCGCGAGGTAGCCGAGAGTAGAGCAGGTCACAACAAGATCAGCGCTTGACAAGGTCCATCCAATCTGGATGGCACACATAGATGCCGATCAAGTATGGTTCACTGACGGTTCGAAACAGAAAAACGACGACACTGGGGCAGGAGAAGTTGAAACCAAATGTCCAGAAGGGCTGAAACTTATGCTTTCCTCACCTGTGTATACTGGAGAGTGCCTGGAAAAAAGTATAAAAGGTATAAAAATCTTCACAATGTCGGACAGCCAGTCACCAATCAAAGCCTTAATATCGTATAAAATGAAGTCAGGGGTTGTCATGGAGTGTAAAAACTGCCTTAATGAACTTGGTACCCAGACTAAAATAATATTATATTGGGTGCCAGGCCACGAGAGCCATGCTGCAAACGAACCAGCTGATTGCCTAGCCAATTACAACCTTTCTTTGCAGTAAATAATAGCTATACTGTTGTGAATCCCGGTGCCTAATCTATAGCCGGACTCAAGCTATCAAAGCGGTTTCAAGCTAGATAGAATGAGCTCAGGATAATCACAGAATGGTTTACCGGATACTGTGGTTTAATAAACGAACAATTTAAGATAGAAAACTCAGAGACTATCAAATGCACATTCTGCAATCTGAACAATGATACATCGGAGCACTTGCACTGCGATTGCCCACCTTTCGATTCTCATAGAATAAAAGTATTTGGCACATCCTCTCTAACTCCAATGGTCTCTCACTGAACAAGGTAGTTGGCTTTATTCGTAACCTAAATCTGTTCTAGTAAAATATATAGATTGAGAGGTAAAATTTTAATGATTGTGTCGCATAGATCCAGCTGAGTTTGAGCTATGGCCTGGGGTATGTTAATTTTAGGATATCGGTCAGTTGCGGCTTCTTGTAATAGACCTGTCTAACAAAACTGGCAACCTCTTTCTCACATAATTTGGACGTGCCGCTGATCTGGCATCACTGAATAATAAACATAAGATTTTACAGACACCGCCAAAACAACATGGCTGCCACAGGCTATCAGCATTGACGTGCCATAATTGGAAAACCCTATCGATCAAATACCAAATATATTTAAATAAAGGTGGCCGAAAGGAAATGAGAAGAATAAACCCAAGATTGAGTCACAATAACTGATCCAATCATATGTAATCAACAATGTGTCTTAATTTTGGTCTTTTCCTTAAACACAATGGACCAATTTCATCTATTTCCTCAATAAATGCCAACTGTATTTCATAGACAGTTAAACACTGCTGACATACACACACACACAATTCATTCAATCGTTTGCACAGTCTAATGTTTACACTTTCAGTTTCATGATTGTTTCCTGTCCCGCTTTGTATTTTCACACATGGCTGTTAAAATATTTCACTATCTTTCGATTGAAAGGAAAAACAAAATTATTTATATTCTGTTGTGTCTTAAGTCTTTTGATTTTGAACTCCAACTGTTTAAATGTTTGTTTCTCAAGTCTCTCGTTTTTAACTGCAAATTGCAAAAACCCAACTGAAAACGGAAATGAGTTTTGAAAAGAAAATCAAATTTATAAATATTTTACAAAAAAAAAAAAAAAAACAGAAATATTTCATAGTTTTATTATCAATGTTTGAAAGGAGTAGCAAGCAGCACAGTTTATTGATCGTTAATGGTATTAAATTTTACTCGTACAAAATTTATTTTTACTAATTTGTTTTGTTAAAATTATTTGTAAAAAAAACCGTGTAATAAACAATTAAAAATAATGCGTTTAGAAAAAAGTTCAAAAAACATTTTTTTTTTTATAATTTTAACAACCAGTTCAACCAAGCATGAAATTGAATGAATTTGTACGAGTATGTTTTTCTTTTAATTTGATTCAATTGTTTAATTGCACTCATACATTTTCAACACTTTATAATAGTTTTCTTCTTAAGTTATAGAAAAAGCATTTTGGTTTATTTTTTGTTTTAATTTTTGTTATTAATCATACCACTAGGCTCCACTGGATCCGCATGGCTCCCGGGTCATTTAAATTTGTTTGTGTGCTACTTAATTTTTGCGTTGAAGTCTTTTATGCGATTAACAAAAAGGATTTTTTTAAGTTCGTTTTTTTTCAATTAATTTATTTTATTTAACTTTTTATATTTTTTTATCTAGGATAAAGATAAACCTTAAACTATTTCTATCCCCTGTGAGGAACAAACTGTTAAATAATTGTTAAATACTCCAGTTAAATACTCAAGTTGTTGTCTGGCATTAAACAAAAACACTACCCCCTCCCCAAAACCACAAAAAGCTACACACACTTTTAAAAGGCCACATGAAGAAAGACATTTTTAAGACAAATTCACAAATAATATTAAACCAGTAAAGCACTAAACACCAAAAATATAAACGCCACAATAATGGCAACAACAACAAGACAACGCAAAAATCAAAATAAATAAAACAACAACGTTGAAATTAAAGAGATCTGTGGCTTTACCTCGAACCGATGAAAGCTCTTTTATTTCCTTCTCTGTGTGTTTTTCTTATGTGTTTTGTTTTGATTTAGTTTTGTTGAAAACCCTTGAACTGTTAACGGTAGATTAAAAAGAAAAAACGTAATAAAACAGTGTTGCCAATAATTTTTTTGTGCAAAGTAAAGAATTTTGCTGCGTGAGTATTATATATGTATGTACTTATGATCCCAAATCTCTTATTAACCAAATTTTTTGTTCTTGTTATTGCTCTAAAAGTGGGCTTTAAATAATTGCCAACTTATGCTATAAACACATAGACCACAGCAGACTATACAGCATCATGGCTACAAATGCAGTTGACTTCATATGTCGCCGTGTAGTCAGCTACTTAATTTTTTTGAGGAAGAGGATTGGCGTTGCATTACTAGCATTTGTGTTTGGCGAACAATGTTGCCACTTCCACTTTTTTTGCCTTAACGCAAAATATCTCATTTAAGAAACTGAAACATAGAAGAATCTGAATAAGGTAAAAAAAAACAAATATATTAAAAAAGAAAATGTATTTTAACAGGTCTGGCCTGAAAATACTTTTTTCGCACCTTCCATGTGGTATTTCAGGTAAAATAACTTGTGTTTAAATGTATATAAATATAATTCATTCCATATATTCAAGCTGATTTTGTTCTACGCGTTCTTTGTTAATTGTCAACACTTTATTTGTCAATTGACGTCACTAAAAATAGAAATTAGTTTAAATTGGCGACAGCGACTATTGTAGTCTAGTAGTCATGTAGCTGAGACGCCTCCAAAAAAATCGCCTTCATATGAACGTGTGTATTTTACTTTTGACAGATTGTAGTCTGTAGCCCCGGTAGAGTAGTTGGTATTGTTCTACCCTATCGGTCTAGGGGTTGCGGATTCGGTTCCTGGCAGAGTCTTCGGTATATTTCACTACAGTATTAGGCGAAGGAGCTTTATTCGAATCATAAGTAAAGGTAAATTTGGCAAATTCAGTGCCTGAACCCATCGAAGTATTTTTACATGAGTAACAAATGTTGCTAATGTCGTAGTCGTTTCAAAAACTCTATTAGCACTTTATAAAATAATGGATATATCTTTGGTGATTTGTGTTATTCAACCAATAAAAAAGGAATCGATTAGGATTTCAAATATTTATTAAGACAAAACTCAAATTTATTTAAATACAAACTATAGTTGAGTTAAACGATCTTACACGCGTTGTGTCGTAAAAAAAGGAAAAAAAGAGAATTCAGCTTTTTTGCTCGTGTTCTAGTGCTAAACAAAAAACATTTTTTAGCACCCGGGTAGTTGGTGCGTTGAGTAGCCGGTATCACAACGGTGATGTCACATATCTGCTGGTTAAAATTCGTTTAATTAAATGACGTGAATTTATAAAACTTTTAATTTGAATTAAGATTATGAGTCTGGGTTTATTTGAAAGTTCCGGCACTTGTTCAAAGCCAGCTCTTTTTGCTACTTGAAAGCTTAGCATTTTTAAGCACAGCCTCGACCACACTTTCATCTTTTGAGCAGCATAGTTTTGGTGTTCACAAGAAAGAATACAATAAGAAAAAAAATATACACGTGTATATTTTCCTGCAATAATTTTTTATAATTTTTGACTTGTATTACCAAGAAAAAAGTGCAGTGATAAACTATTTAAAACTTTTGGTGTTCCAGCTAATGCGATACGCTGGTATATTGAGTTTAATGGGCGCATAGTAATTAGGAACTAGAGCGATTGACGAAGCTATTCGACCAATTTTTCGGCCTTACAGCAACCGAATTTGAAATGTCGATTTGTCGAATATTGAATAGTCCCAGTTTTATTCACTTTTTTAATGGCCTTTAACTTATAGCACAAGTTATCTTCTACCAGTGTAAAGGCTTTATATATTTTTTAGTGTTTTTCGGGAATTTTATTTGTCAGAGCCACCAATACCACCTAGTACTACAATAAGGTGCTACAGATTTGTATAGGAATGACAAATTGGGGTTTCGACCAATTTGTTTTAGGTGACACAATATACACGGAATCCCTTTTATCCTCACTTTACTTAATCAACGTTGAAAAATTGGTTTATATAAATGCAAGTTTGCGGACACCAACAGCCAGTGTTCGGAATGTAGTTGTTTCTTAGTACAATACTCTCATGCCTCCAGACCAAAAGGCGTCAAACCGAATGATATACACAGACTTAGTTCTAATTACGGAATAACACTTTGTCGCCACAGCTATTTATCGTATTCAATGTCTCTCTAGAGAAAGAAACAAACATGGTGGTGCTGAAGTCCGTTGTAGGGTTGTTTTTCGACTGCTGGTGGAATCACATGTTCTCCAGTCCCAAATTATACAATAGTGGCATGAGGAGCTCTTTCTTTATGTCCGATTAAAGGGCCAAAATGCATTGCAAATGCCACCGTGAAAGGATCGATTGTGTTACATGTCGCTTGTTGATATTATTGGGTCTCCCATCACATGTTGAGCAATAGAAAAGACTTTCTGGACAGAACGAGCACTTCGAGGTATTCTACTGTGCAATAAATCGCTAAATGCTTAAACGTACGTGAAGTAGACACTGGACGACTAGGAAGAGAACTACGAAATTCACGCTGTACTAAAATCACAGACGAATTAAATATTCCGTAAAAACACTAGGACACAATCATTCGCGTTCTTAAACAAATATCATAAATAAACTGACATTTGATGTCGTTTGCAAAAATGTTCAAGTCTTCCGATAGACTCATTTATTTTGTGCTACCTTGAATATTGATTTTGTTGTCATCGAGATCGTAACTAAAATATTTAACCCTACATTAAAGAAAATGGTAATAAATTTCCTTACTCGACAACACTTTAATTCATAACATTATTATTGTGTTCTTGTTGTTGTAGTTCAATGCAACTGCCGGCAAATGAATTTGTAAACAAATCATGAAAAGCTTTTTTGAAACTCTCTTAAATTTTTATCAGGGAGTAATTTCTCTTAATCGAAATGCTGTTAAAAATACACGGGAAAAAGCTTTTTAAATTTAAAAAATAAAATTTTTTTTACATTTGAACATGTGTGTGTGTGTGTTATTTTTAATATTGACACCCTACACGGATAGTTTTGATTTTATTAAAATTGATTTTTCACACCTGCGTACTGCGGGAAGAAGTTTGATATCTTAAAATAAAAATTGTCCAAGCAGTGGCATTCTTTGTTAACAACTAAGTTTGAGTAGGCTGTTTCTTAAGTCAGTCAAAGACGTTGTCTATGACGGTTCTTCTTCAGCTAATGATTCTTGTAGGGTAGTTTAATCCGAAATTCCCAAAGCTAATGACAAGTTCTTGGGTGTGACACGTAATTGATTGCCTCAGTTTCTTCGGCAGAATTTAGCCGACAGAGGTTGATGTTTTCGGTCTTGGATTGATTTGAATTGGGCCAATACAAGTTGGTTATCCGGTCGGATAGGACAATTATGTAGAATGCTAAAATGGGCTAACCATTAGGCTCTGTAGAAACTCCGCTGTTTATTAGCAACTGGAGGAATTATAAAGAGATGAACAAGAAAACCTCGCAAGTGGTCGACGGGTCAGATACTCCTGAAAAAGAGGCTGAGGCGGTAGCGCACATTGTGTGTGAATGGCCAGCACTGGCTAGCATAAGGCTTAGAAGCACGGGCATATACTTGTTAAATGTGAATTGCCATGTGGGACGTTAGCCTTAGTCACATGCTAGCAATCACCAGAGACTCCGTGATGAGGAAGAAGACCGACAGTTACCAGTCGACAGATATGATTAGATTTACGTGAGCACGTGCCAACGTTGGCTCAATCTCACGGTGGTCCAACCACGGGTGTGACATTAAGCGGCCAAACCAGCGGCCCTATGCGATCGCATAAGCACCACCGGAATAGCAATCATGCCCATCCCATAGGTTGCAAATTAGGACAGAAGTTTGCCAGGCCCCCAGCCCCACCCCATGCTGAGGGGTTCGGAACTACCTATTCTCCTGCTGTCAACAAATAACAATAGAAAGCTTCCGTTGCTATGCAATGCCACATCGGTCCTGCAGTGAACCTTCCCGCTTTGGGTATAAACCACAGCCATCACGTGCACCCCCGAAGGAGCCTCACCAACAACCAGCCTGGAACCGAAGTTCCAGGGGCTACTTGTTCCCGTGGTACCAGTTTATCTCGCTACTGGTCGAACATAGAAGTCCTACCTTCTTCCAGTTTCAGGCTCCTGACCAGCCTCAGGATCTGGTGCCCCTCTATTCCCCCAGCAGCAATCTATCAAGGTGGCAGGGTTCACCATGATGATATATGCCCCCGGGGGGAGACCAGTTACCAGTCTCGACAGTCTGAAATCACAATAGTCAAGAGTAAAGGCTACTGTTAGCACGAGACTTATGAAAGTAAGGTTTTCGTAAATTAGAAATCGTGTAAAGAAGGGGGTCGAAAGGGGACCCTTAAAAGAAGCGGTCTGCTTCGATATCCCCCCTTTTAGAAAGAAGTACATAAAAAATACCATAAACTGCCCAACAAATACACGTTCCTCTTGAAAACTTGTTTTTAATTCTTCTCTTAAAGTTTTAAAATATTTCAAAAATGCCTTCGTAGAGTAAATCATAATTCTTCTCTGACGATCAAAGTTTTTCACACATGTTTCCATTTTAATGCGAACTGCAAATGCCATGATTTAATGATTAAGATTAACAATAAATACAAATTGTTGTATGTAGTACGCCTCGTATTCAACTTTTACAAATAAAGAAAAAACTTGAGTGTTTCACTTGCGGTAAGAAATAAACAGAAGCAAAAAGTAAAAAAAAATAAATATTATGAAGAAAGAAATTACCCGGTCATAAAATCGTGTTTTTTTTTTTTATTTCAGATGTAATAATTTCGTTATTAACATTACGATCGCTTGTATGTATATTTTCCTCATAGCGAGGTTTTGCATTTGATCTCACGTTTGATTAATACATTTGCTGCTTCGCTCACCTTTAACAATAATTTTGCCCAAAATAGCAGTTGGCAGTTAAAAAGAGACTCAAAGTCTTGCATAATCCCACAAAGATGCAAGTTTGTTTCAATCATTTTTTGTTTTATCACTTATCGCATTTGAATTTTTTGAATATAGTTTTGGCTTCAACTGCTGCTGCTGCCCTCTGTCTGCCTACATGATCTGCCAGCAGTGACAAGTTTGAAAGGCAAGAGTTTATAATTTGTATTTATTAATTGTGTAAATTGAACATTTATGGAACTTCTTGGGCAATGTGCGCAAGGCTGTCACGTATTTATGTCAACAAATTAATTTTATCATGCGAACTTATTATTATTATTATTAATTTAAGAGTTATTGTTTTTGTTTTTGACTTGACCATCCTCAACAGTTGGGTATTTCTGTGAAGTCAGCATATTTTAATTTTTCGATTTTCAATTCTTTGCATGTCTTCTCTTAATATCAAAACGTTATGGTTAATTATTCGATTAATATTCAAATGTAGTTTTAATTTTAATTTCGTTTTTAATTATTCATTTAACAGTTAATGTGTTATTAGAGGCCTTTTGACGGATTTAGAGCAAATTTGATGAAAATGTGTTGACAAGAGTTCAGTGACTTCTGTGTAATATTTTAAAATTCGTTGTTGTAAATTTCTTTCGTGTTCAACAACTTTCGTTGGTAGGGCGGGTCAGTGTTGAAATGAAATAAAACAAGCTGTGAGTGAAGTTTTAACGAAAGTCTTTATTTTATATGAAAAGTCCATGATATGAATCCGAATGAATTTTTAGCCATGGTTTGACTTATCTGAACATCGAGGACATCGGCGGATTACGTTTTCAGAAAACCCAACAAGATAAATTAGCGTGTTCAAATTACACTTGGATCATGGTGGTCAGTTCATGTCACCAGACCATAAATCGTTCATATAGAATGTGGGTTGTTCCAACGTCCAGATTGTTCATTTTGGGCCAAAACAAATGGGTTACGCTATTGATTTGTATTTATTATATTAATTTAGGAGGGATGGCTATCGAGCAGGCCGCTTACTTTAGGGGTCCCCTCTCGACTCCCTTTCCTTGAGTTGATTTCAAGCAACCGCTTTGTAATTTACCACTACCTTACTTTCATTGGGTCTCGTGTTAACACTTTAAATTTTCTTTTGACTGTAGAGCGATTACAGACTGTCGACTAATAGCTGTCGGCCTTCATTCTCATCACGGAGTCCCTGGTAATGCCTAGCATTTGTCTAAGGCTTAAGTCTCATATGGCATTCACATTTAATAAGTGATATTCGTGGTTATAAGCCTTCTGCTAGCCAGTGCTGAAAAATGCCACACAACGAGCGCTACCGCCTCAGTCTTTGGAGGTTAACCCGTCCACCCGTTGCGGGGGTTTCTTGTCGATCTACAATAACACCGGAGTTCCTATAGAGATTAACCTCTCCACCGCTTGTGACGGTTTATTGTCCATTCCTATCGGAATCTCACGGCGCAAAGTCCTTTACCTTTATATATTGATCCGTCCATCTCTTGCGAGGCATTCTTGTCGATCTTTTCCGGGTTTCTCCATTGAAAACCCGAGTTCCTTCTGAGAATTCATATGAGAAATGGAGAAAATGATGTTCACCCACACAGATTTCGATATGGACGCATGTATTAAAACTAGATATCGACTAGTATCCAGAGTTCGCATACTAGAGAGCAAGCACCCTCCCGGCAACGCATTCATGGCGTATGCCGTTTCACTTTGGGTGAAGAATTTTTACATTTTTTTTACCGACCGGTGGTTGGAAAGCCCTTCAGTCCCACATTCATGACCTAGGACTGGACTTGAGGACTGGAGCGTTAAGAGAAATCCATCAAAATGTGCGCACGTTACGTTTTCCCTTGGGAAATTGCGCACCAATATCAATAAAAAAAATACCACTGTACCAGCGGAAACACGTTAATATATAAATATTCATCTAGATATACGCCTCACTTGGCTAAACTTGCGTCATATTGAGGCTAAAATTGCGGCCATAAAACTTAGGACAATTCAACTACAGGTCCTAACTCAATACTGGCTTTTAAACAAATCCATTATAAATCCAATATGGACATATGGCATTCAGCTGTGGGGTACAGCTTGTACATTAGATATTCAGTAGCTACAAACAAGACAGTCGAGGACTTTACGACTTATCGTATACGCCCCTTGCTATAAATAAATGAAAACATCCATAGAGATTTAGACATAACCGTCCAAATACGTAAACAAAGTAGTGGCCCATCCTAACACTTTAGGACTGAAAAAACTGACACATTGAGCCTTAAGAGATACGATTTGGATACCTATGGTAAATTTCTTTTAATAAGTAACATAAATCCTGTATCCAGATCTCCACCATGCGAATTTTCTAAAGAGCGTAACCAACCAGCAGGCTGTCACTTGCATCCCAGGGGCTACTGGTAGCGGTGGTACAAGTATTCATATCGTTACTGGTCGAACTTAGAAAGCCTTGCCTTTCCAGTTTCAGAGCCCGAGATAAGCCTCGAGGAATGGTTCCCTCCGCACCGGGCAAGGAGAATAGTGTAATTCCCCAAACCCTCAAAGCTTAAAATGTGATTATACCAACGTCCAGATCGTGACGCAGATCGGTTAATAGCCGGCGCCGCAAGCCACGTGCGGCTTAGTCGACTTCATCAGCAAAGCTGATTGCTTTGTGTTCGTTGTTATTTTGTGTATTAATATTAATAATTATAGGAACTATTCAGCTAAGAAATCTGGTAACGTCCACGTAGCCCTCCCTTAAAAATTTTTGGTATAGTCGGCCTTAAGCTGACAGATTTAATGAAGAATAGTTTTGGTGCACAATTAGCCGCCGCCGAGCGTTTTTTATTCTACTAGCTTCGTGCTCTGCCAAAGCCATATTAGAGTAAGCACAATCTGGCATAATACCTTTCAGGAGATGGAGGCTACAGAAGCTATCTAAATCGTTTTGGCTGGGATAATTCTGTTGGATGTTCGCAACGCGCGACATGTAATATTTAGAGGTTTGTCAGCCATCGAAACATTTTAAAGCTGTAGATTGGCGAGTGAATGTAAAAGTCCGTAACGAAACGCTTAACATTAGAATGAGGGAAATTCAAGATTAAGAGCTGCAAAACCTGACCTCACCCGAGGAAAAATACTAATTGGTAGTACTGCGACGAGTAGGTAGTCCAGTGTGTTTTCCAGAATTGACTTTAGGCATACTTCAAAGATTTCGTAACTTCGAGAAAATATAAGACCCTGAAGGCAAGCACAAAATATTTTTCAAGATTCTGGTTGCCCTGCGATCACTTATTAAATTAGATCTAATTTATAACTCCTTGAAACTTGGAATTTCCCAAGCCTACCTATTTGGAAAACTATGCTCAATAACATGCAAGAGACCTTCTTGTCTTCAACTTTCTTGTGTGGTATTTTTAAATTAGTGATTGTGACAGATCCTTAAATGGCCATCGATTATTTAAAGTCGAAACAACTTAACAATGTTTCTGGTTACTTTTTTTCATAAAAAAACTTTAGCCTAATCTTACCATAAGCTAATAATTTACGTTGCTTATTGGTAGGAAAATAGGAAGGATTTAACACTTATATTTTTGAGTATTATTAAATAAAGTGGTTGTTGTACAGCTACAAATTGCCTTAATGAAATAGTTTGAAAACGGAAATTAACTACTTTTTCTAATAAATCATAATAAGATAATTGTTTTGTACAAAAAAAAAAATAACTACTCCAAAAATGGTGTGGTCTTACCAATCAATATCAAGTGGTTAATACTCTTGTTTGTTATAATGTCCAAAATAAGAAGAAATAAAAAGAAAAAATTACGCGAAAGACTTTTTAAAATGGACAAGAAAATGAAATATATTAAATGTTTATGGTACAAGCAGCAGCAGCAGTAATATTGGCTGGGAAGAGGCGAAGAGAGGGATTTAATAATTTTAACTGGTTTACATGTAATATGACAGTTACGCATTACCAAAGTCATACAGTGAGGCCGAATGAAAAATGAAAACGCATAAAAGGAGGTAATAAATAAAACAGCTTCTAGGTTATGAAAAATACTTGGAATGAGCTCCTCCAGCCGATTATAGGAGTTTGGACCAGGCCATCAAATAAATTAATAGTGAGGGTTATTTCACTTATACGAGTATATGCCACATGCTGAGCTCTAGTTCCTCTGCAAAAAAGCAAAAACCGTATTTGGTTTGAGGAAAAATAACCAACTGGGACATAAGCGATCTTCCCAATCCTTAAAATCTGCATAAAGCCGTGAATGCTACCATGGACCAGTAACAATCTCTCATATACATGGTGCGTGCGCACTTCCCGTTTACTAATAAATTTGCAGCAAAAAAAGAATGATGACGCCGGTTAAAACAACCTGATGATCTTAGGATCTTCTCTCCTTACCAGTAGTAAAAAAAAACAGCACAAGGAAATATTTGACTCTTATCGAATGGCGAGATAAGCACATTGTGTTTCCTCTAGCTTCAATCGGACGAATAAGGATGATAGAACCACGATTGAATTTGCCGTCGTCAAATGGTAAGGAATCAGGGAGCAATTTCGCACACTCGGCAGCTCTTAAAACTGGAGGAGAAAGCTCAATCAGTTGAAAATCGACGAGTTGAGCTTACGATTCATGATCCCGTTGACATGTGTACTAAGGCTGACGTCAAAATACCAGTGATCACAACAGGTTAGAAAAAGCCAACAAGTAAAAAGAGCTAGATCACATGAGAAGCACTTTATCATCGGAATTTCCCGATTGTCATCTAAAGCATAATAGCAAAATGATAAGGCTGGTTTTTAATCGATTTCCTTAACTGTTAGAGACCACCAACAACGAAAGAAACTTCCAACGAGAATGATTTTAAAATCCGATGCGCCAGATACATTAAATAGTGTTCTTCCTGAAAGAAGTTAAAATAAACAATCCCTGCTTGACAAAAGAGAGAGAGAGAGACAGACAGAGAGAGAGAGAGAGATACGTATGTTTCGGTCTCCTTTACAGCCGAAGATAATCTTTCGCGAAAAACAAAATTTATTGTTTCTGATAGCCTATTTACTGTTAATTTTAAGGCCCACCGCAGAGATTCAAAACAATGTGTAGTTTCAGAAAAAACAAAACTGCAGCGGAACTTTTGAAAAATCGTTCCACATCTGCTAAGATTACAGATTCCTCGGTTCTGAGAACGAATACAACAGCTTTTGACTGTCCAGATTCCAGAGAAATTGATCTTCTTATTAAATTGTCTTTTCAGCCTTGATACCATACAAGAGCAGATATACTATTTTTAACTTCGGCGCAAGTCTTTCGACATAAGCCGACGGAGGTCTTAGCACTTGGTGTGTAAATATGAGACCACCAACGACCCTAAACGAATTTGTATAGCTAGCAATTTGGGACCATCGCTGCCTGGACCCTACTGGTCGTCCCTTCCTGAGGGGTTCGGAGCTACCTCTTACTATTCTACTGACAGCCTGCGTTGCCACGTAATGCCACTTTTGCCTAAACGAAAATCTTTCCGCTGTTCGCGTATAAACCTCTGCCACCCCGAAGGAGCTTCATCAAAAACGAGTCTGGCCATTGCGTATCAGGGGCCACTGGCTCTCGTGGTAACAGTGCTTATATTGTTACTTGTCGAGTTTTAAATGTCCCACCTTCTTCCAGTTTTAAGTCCCAGACAAGACTCCATGAAGAGATGCCTCCGAGAGGAACCATACAAGGACAGACAATCCTTCTATGGACCTTAGACAGAATGAATACAAGGCTAGAAGTAAATACGTTTACAGAACTGGCTGCAGAATTGCTAAGCTTCGCTTGTACGCACAGTGTGATCAAGGTTAAAATTATTCACATTCAGCAAATCTGAAATCAATAAGATCATTCCGGGTTCGCGGGCTCATCTACGCCGTATAGTGTGTGGTGATGATGCAGGCGGAAGGTCGAGACGTTGAAACTGCCCTGCTTTGGCATGGCAAAGCTCACGCTATTTCGCGGCTGACACGTTGTCGGTCGTCTGTCTCATTCGAAAGGCATTGACTGACAACTACTCATAAGGTTTGTTCAGGGAACAGAGTTTCTATTAGGGTGGAGACTTTTTCAAAATGGAGAGTGCACAACAGACCGAAGTACTGTCTTAGGCGTAGGCTCACGAGCAGAGGACGAATGTCTCCTCTCCCCGACCTAAATTAATCTATTCACATTAAACATAAAATGCAATCTTCTTATTGCCACTTGAAATGCATTCAACCCCACTGTGATTCATTGACAGGAGTAAAGTTGGATTGTCTATATAGTTGATGGCTGGTTAAATGCCTGCGTATTTTGGTAATTATATTCAGTTGACAAAGTGGACAACAACAAAAAACCGAACAGGAAGACATTTGTTTTTGTTGATAAACATTTATAGTACAAATGTGGCATGCGACATGTTACCTTGTTTGCTGTAAGTCACTGTATAAATGTCAAGCCGCCAAAGCGTACCAAAACGGAAATAGTCTATAGATTTTATAACACGCATCATTTGAATGCTGCAAAAATGCAGCATTTTATATTGTTGCAAGTGTTTTAACTGCATTAACTCTGCTGGCGGATAGATTTCGTTTGCAGAGACTTTTCTATTTGTTTTTCAGTTTTTCTAATAATTCACATTCCTTTTGGTACTGGGCGGATCAAACCCAATATATATGAGTTTTGGAAAAAAAGGCAGGCAATTGACTAATCAACCATTGAACCACTCAACCAAAGAAAGTGGTCTAGTCCAGAGCAACAACAAGTAACACACATGCGACTACATAACACAAGTGTAACACACATGACTTTATGCAACATTTCAAATTTTTTTACTTCATTGAGATGGCGTTTTATGATAAATGAAACTATTTGAATAATTCGAAAGACACAAATTTCTAAAGCTACAAAAATCATAGTAGAAATTTATGCAAAACTTGCCTCAAGTCCACCTTCTCTCACACAAGCCAAAGCATGTAAAAAGTTACAATAAATGCGTGGTTGGCCACTTTGCTTTCCATTGCTTGCTGTAAAAAATGTTTGAATAAATCCTTGCGTTTCTTCTGAAGAAATTTTGTTAATATGTTTTGGTTTTTTTTTCACTCCAAACAACTTGTCATACAACCAGCAAAGAAATGAAACGAAAAGGTAAATTGGAGTATTGCACAAGCGAAACTTGCAACCAGGCGCACTTCCTTATTATTGATTATACGCCAAAAACATTTGCCATTTTCAGTGATTTGGTGAAAACATTTAAGGCTACCTTGCCTCTACACTGTTGCAAGAGCATCAGCGAGTGTGTAGCAGTAGTAACTCCCCACTGGTAGACATGTAGTCACTTATCTATGCGACATGTACGTAAATACCTTCGTTTCATAATATTCATTTCTACAGGTTGTTTTCCTCTCTCTCTCTCTCTCCCCATCTCTTCAGCCCATTTGTTTTGCTATTACGTTTGCCTGCGCTGGTAGTGCGTTTTAAAAACATTTCGTTTTATTGATTTCCTATTATTATGTAATTTATACTCGTATCCACTTGCTTTCAAATCAGAGTGAGTGTGTTAGTGTGTGTGTGTGCGTGTACGTGCGTGTGCAGGTATGTGACAATATCTACGCAGTTTTTAGCTTTTGAAATGTCTCCTTCGCGAGCTCGATGATGTGATGATGCAAAAGAAATTAATTGTGAACTATTGTTTATCAATAAGGAAATGTATTTTAATTTTAATAAATTTTCGAGCTGATCTGTTGTTGCGCCACCGATAAAAGGACTACGGCAGCAGAATAAAAATAAATTACGCATATACAGGGTAATAACGTAATATGTGACACAATGTTTTAGTAAGAGCATTGAACGATAGTCTACCGTCCACTGTTCAAAATGGAGCCTTGTATTCTCCGCCACACGCTGCAGTAAACTTGTTTCAATTGAGCTGATTTCTCCACGAATATTTTCCTTTAAAGCCACAAGAGATTGGCGACTGTCATTATAAACCCTCTGAGGTAGCGTTGGGGATGCCCCCAAAGCGACTGATCAGTTTTTGGGGGAAATTTCCCCGAAGAAAATTCATCGAAGCTCTGGCTGTGTGTGCAGTCGCCCCTTCCTGTTGAAACTACGTGTGTGAAGAGTACGATAAATGAGCTCGCAGGTTTGGCAAAAAGAATTCCATAATCATGCGTCGATAATTTTCACCGTTGACATTCTTCGTCTGGCCTCGAGAATTTTCGAAAAAAATGGTCCAATTATTTCATGCATGGATAAGGCACACCAAACAGTTACCCTGGAGCAATGCAATAGGTTTTGATGTTTCAATCGAGGATTGCAGGTTCTTGGAGACCAGTAACGGCAGTTTTGCTTGTTGACGTGGCTGTTTAAATGAAAATGAGCCTCCTCGCTCCAAAAAATGGGATTTACAGTGCGAAAATGCTGCAACATTGTTTCACAAAATTTTTGCATAAATCAAAGTCACTTTCTTTCAGTTCTTAAACGATTTGAATTTTAAAAGGATGGAACTTCGGATCCTTTTTTAAAATTTCTTGAATAATCGCTCTTGGAAGTCCCAGTGCGGCTGCTCTTTACCGTATTGAAAGTCGCGGATTGTCACGCAAACTGCTTTCAATCACTTCAATGTTTTTGGGAGTCCTTGAAGATCGACAGGGCCCTGGCCGTGGGACAGTCATAGCCGAAGCAGTTGCACGGAATCTCTGCACAGCACGAACGAATTAAATTTACACTCGGTCCGCCACGTTTTCGCCGAATATCGAACAAAATTGTCGACGAGCAATTACGTAAGAATCATTACTCTTAAAAAATGTCTCTACAGCGAACGCGCGATCTTCACTCGACCACTGCTACATCGTGACTGACGAATCCAATGACAATCGATAATTCCAATGGCACCACCCTCCCTCCTCACCGTTTAAAACTTTTTGAAATAATCGTATTTAGAAATATAAATTTGCCACCAGACACCCTGTATATTTTGTTTTTTTTTTGCCAATGTTTTTATTTAAATTGATTAAATTTTAAAAAATTTTAAAATGTCTCTAAGATTTGTGGAAAAAACTTTGATCAGTTTTTGACAAAATTTTCATTATATTATCCCTTACCAAAGAAATATTCTCTGTAGACTTGTAGGAAGGAATATTTATGCAGATTTATTAAAGACCCCTCCTAACGAACGAAACTATATTCGGACGAGCAGTATCGGCTGAGAAAATCTATTTTTTAGTATCACTTTTCTTTCAATATGCCCCCTACCCTACACAATAAAAAAATCTCCTTATAGTCGAAAATTTACCAGTAATTGAATTTCTACAAAAATTAAAATTTCTCAAAAATTCAAAATTTTTTCAAGAATTTTACAATTCACCAAATAATCAAAAATTCCCCATGACATAGTAATTTTACCGTAAAGTCGAAAATTCAGCAAATAATTTCTATTTTGATCCAACGATCGAAAATAAACAATAAAATAAAAAAAAATCACCAACAAATTTATTTTTACGAAAAAATCTCCAAGTAACCGAAAAGTCAGAAAAAAGTTAATTTCACCAAGAAAACGGAACAACCACCCAAAATTCAGAGTCTCGAAAATTTCTCAAAAAATTTGAATTAAAAAAATCTACCAGTATTAATACGTTCCCAAAAAATTTCAAAAATTAACGAAAATGTTGGTTAAATTTTCGCAAAATATTGATTTTTTGTGAATTTTCGACTTTTTGGTGAAATTTAAATTTTTGTGGTGTAATTTGAAATTTTGGTGAATTTGGTTTTGTTTTGTATTTTTTGGTAAAATTTAATTTTTTTTTATTAAATATAGATTTTTTGTTCGAGTTTTCTATTTATGGTGAATTTTCTTGTTCGTGGTAAATTTAAAATATTGATATTTTAAAAATTTTTTGTGAAAATTGAAAATTTCGGGTTTTTGATTAAATATGGATTTTTAGGCAATTAAATTTTGTGACAAATTTCAAAATTTTTTGTGAATTTAAAATTTTGGAAAAATTTGGAATTTTTCTCTTTTGGTAAATTATTCTATTTTTGTAATTAAAAATATTTGGGCTGTAGTTTGGTTTAGTGGTGAATATTTGATATTTGGTGAATTCCCAAATTATGACGAAACTTGTGCTTTTATTATTTTTCAGAATAATTTGAATTTTTTATGTTTTCTAAATATTTAGGTGAATTAGTATTAAGTAATTTAATTTTTAAGCTTACAACTTAAATTACTTAATATTAATAATCGTAGTTCCACAAAGTTAGGCCAAACAGAAAATTTAGGTGAATTTTTAAATTTTTGGTGAATTTCCCATTTGTAATGAAGTTTAAATTTTTTTATGTATTTGTAATTTAAAAAAAAAATTTATAAGGATTTGGAATATGCAAATTTGATGGGCTTGTGTATAATAAGCGTTTTCGCGTAAGAGTTAAAACACAAAAAGAGAATACAGAAAAATGATTTTGTGGCCCATATCTCGGGAAATATTGGAAACCTATTCAAATAGCGAAAATTCAAGAATGCGGTGATTAAAAAAAATTTCTTTAAACATTTAAAAAAATTAAAAAGGGGTAATACAGGGTGGCCACCGGGTCGGTATACTACTTTGTTTGTTTATAATTTTTGATTAAATGAAAGAGAATGGATCGTATATTTGTAAATGTTTTATTTTATGTCGCCAATTATGTATGGAATACAATATCAGATAAATGTCCGCCTCTGTTAGCCGCACAAATGCGAGCCCTTTTCAACACATTTTTCATTACATACTCACACATTTCACGCGGTATTTCATTATTTTCATCACGAATATTTTGTTTGAGTTGCTCCAGAGTTTCTGGTTTGTTTGCATAAACCTTGTTTTTCAGGTATCCCTACGAAAGAAGTCCGGAGCAGTCAAATGAGGCGACCGTGGAGGCCAATCAACATCACCATTCCTTGAAATAACTTGTTGTGGAAAGAGGTCTCGCAGTAATTCCATTGTAATCCTGGCTGTACGTGATGTGGCACCGTCTTGTTGAAACCACATGTTAGTTGAGGCCAAAGCATGCAGTTGTGGCGTTAAAAAGTTTTCAATCATATCACGATATCACTCCCTCCCCATTGCCAGTTACCGTTACGCTGTTTTCAGTTGCAAAGAAGTAAGGTCCAATGATTCCTCCTGCTGACCAAATTGCACACCAGACTGTCACTTTTAATGGATGCAAAGGTGACTGATGAATAACTTGCGGGTTCCCATTGCCCAGAACCGACTATTCCGTTTATTCACGTATCCATTCGAATGAAAATGTGCTTCGTCACTCATTATGTTTTTTTCATGAAAATCGGGGTTGTCATGGGCGAGCTGTAGCATCCTATTGGCATATGTACGGCGGCGTAAATGGTCTTCTGGAAGAAGCTATTGTGTCAACTGAATCTTAAATGGAAACAAATGCAAATCTTTGTGCAAAATTGTGGCCAAAGTTGTTCTTTGAAGACCGAGAAGCTCCTGAGCTCGGTGTCGAATTGGGGTTGATGGATTGTTTTGAACACTCTCTTGAACAGCAGTAATGTTTTCAGCCGATCTTGCAGTACGTTGTGGTCCATTCTTGGGCCTATCAGCTACAGTCCCTCTTTCTTCGAAATCATTCACTACACGATAAATAGTGCGTCTTGTTGGCACGTTGTTTCTCCCAAAAATTTCACGTAACTTTCTCATCGTCACAGTAATCGATGATTGATCTTGATCAAATGTTTTAACGATTAAAACACGTTGGCCTACCGAATATTTTTCCATACGTCTCTACTTCACGACTGCCAAATATGAACTGTCAAGACTAATGTTTACCAAAATGGCGGCAAAACAAAGTAGTATATTTTCTCGGCGGACACCCTATACTTTTAGTGAAAATGTTATGCATTGGTATCGAATATTTTATAACAAAAAAAAAAAAAAAAACATGTGTCTCCTCTTTGCTGACCACAATGCATCTGCCTTATTTATTTATTCATTCAGTTGAATAGAACAAAGAAGTATAAGAATATATCTATAAATAGCCGACAACAAATTTTAGATAAAAACAAGTCGAAACCTCCGAAGTACCTGGTTTCGATGAATGCCTCGTATTTGAAAGGAATTGGAATATCTAAAGAGATTCAGAATTTCGGAAAAAATTTGGCATGAAACGGCTTTTCTATCAAAACAGGATATGAAACAAATCCTAATTCGAATTAATTGGCCTTACTTTCTAATCCATCTTCCCCTTAATTTTACATCCGAGATTTCCAAGTTTTATTTCTTGTTTGCTTCGAAAATATCCCGGAATTTCAATCAAAATAATTTAAAAATGTTGCCTTTCTCTGCCTTTTATATGCGAAGTTCACTAAATTTCTTCTTTAAACGGTTTAAAAGGATGCATAAGTCTGTCATTAATCGTCCCTTTATTTACTACGCAAAATGTATTCGGATAATTGTAATGCATTCATTGCGTGATCTTTTATTTGGATCTGCGTTCAGTTGCGGTACCAGAGTAGTAGTAAGTGTTGACAATAAAGGTGAACGCAATTAAAACTTGAATCAATTTACGAAAAAGAAAAACAAACTTGAAACACAAAATGTCATGTTCAAGAGTGTGATGTCTGCAACCAAATAAAAAAAAAAGAAAAAGAAAAAGAAAAATATTACATAATTGAAAATTGTTGCTTGATTCCATTAATAAAATGAAAAATCCTTTCCGGTTTTTCTATTTCTATTTGGTCACCCATTCCACAAGACGAAAACAACAGCAACAACTACAACAACAACTGCATATGGTAGCAGTGAGGATTTATGTGTGTTTATATGGTCATATGATGGCCAAGAGCAATGCCACGCGACTACCGCATACAGTATGCATTTTTAGGCATTTATGACCGACCACATTCACACATGCATACAAGTTGCATGTAGGTATTCATTTATCAACATATGAGAGTATTTCTACAATTTGGCTAAATTGCTTTAACAGGCTGATAAGCCAGCAGCCAAGCCAAACCAAGCCAAGCCAAGCCATACCAGGCCAATTTAGTTTGGTACACATAACATGCCACAAAGCCGGCAACATACACAAATTAAGCCAACATCACCACCAGCAATGGTTGTTTCATGTTGCTATTGTTGTTGTTTTTCTTATTGCCATTGCCTTAGTCGGATTATCAACATTCAACTTTAAAAAAAAAAGTAATAAAGTTTGTCTGCATGACATTGTAATTTGCAGTTTATTAAAATGTCGTAATCATATTTATAAGACGACTGGAAAAAATAAACAAAAATTAATTTACCCAAAAACACCTCTTAATTAATTAATCTTTTTTGTTTTTTTTTTTTTT
Organism: Phania funesta; assembly: GCA_963932375.1. NCBI lineage: Eukaryota > Metazoa > Arthropoda > Insecta > Diptera > Tachinidae > Phania > Phania funesta. Next base: position 86,410,964 of record OZ010654.1, on the reverse strand, counting down.
TTTGTTGAACTCAAGACGAACAAAATTTAGAGGAATGAAGAAAAAATTGCAGTAAAATATTTGTATCTCTAATTGAGTAGAAAACGGCATGATAAATGGAAAGAAATACTTTAAGTAACTCTCAGGAAGTGTGGAAACATTTTGTTTTAAGATTTAGTTTAGGAACCGACTGCAACGTTCGCCAATCTATAGAAAATTTCTTCGAATAAGATCAGATCGATGTTGGTAGTCTGCACCGGCCATGTTGTTTTGGCGGCGTCTGTCAAGTCTCTTGTTTGTTATGCAGCCACTGCTGCAATCGGACGACCTGTTGCGCTTCATGGAGAAGGAAGCTATCCACGTGGCCTTAATCCAACAAGATTCTCTCTTTTATCTAATTTCACCTCGTGCGACAGTGGCGCTACAACGCAAGGCTCTCCCGAAGGTGATCCAGGTATCAGCGTACCATGAAGATGACCCGCCTCGACGGGACGTACGGACCCTAATCAATGCCTAAATTTGGACAATTGTTCCCTCGGCCAAAGTTGGTGCATAATGACTCAAAAGTTATTCCGAAAATATTTAGCCATTCCAGAAATCCATCCCTTTGCCTAGTTGGCTGTGGATATATCTTTGACCAAAAGGGCTTTGCTTACATAAACATTTTTTGCATTGGCTGCTTTCGGCCGGACGCAGGTATTTTCCCCTCTGGGATATGTCCAAAACCGGCTTACGAACGCTACTCCACATTGGCGGCCTTCATTGAGCCCAGGTATTTTCTCCCCTGGGGTATGACCAACATCGGCTTCGCTTACCAACATATTTCCGGATTGCCAGCCTTTGGCCGGACACAGGTATTTTCTCCTTTGGGATATGTCCAAAAACGGCTTCGCTTACGAACGCTACTCCGAATTGGCAGCCTTCACTGAACCCAGGGATTTTCTCCCCTGGGTTATGGCCAACATCGGCTTCGCTTACGAACGCTACTCCGCATTGGCGGCTTTTGCTAGACCCAGAAATTTTTTCATCTGCGGTATGATTAACATCGGCTTCGCTTACCAGATTGCCGACCTTTTGCCGGGCGCAGGGGTTTTCTTCTCTGCGTTGTGGCGAAAGCCGGTTTCGCTTACGAACGTTACTCTGCAATTCAAGCTTTCAGCCGGGGCATGTCCAAAATGGGCTTTTCTTACGAACGCTATTTTGCATTTGGTCGGATGCAAGAATCTTCTCCTCGAGGTGTGTTCAAAAGTGTCTCTGCTTAAAAAGCTTCTATGAATTGTCGGCTTTATGCCAGGCATAAGCATTTTCACTTGTTGTCTATGTTGCCCCATAAACGGCTTCGCAATCAATGTAAAAACACTTTAATAAGCGAAGCCGGTTTAGATCATACCGCAGTGAAAATCTCTTCGTCCAGTACAACCTGCAAAGTGTTGGTGAGCGAAGCATAAGAGTTCAAAATACTTGTACCCCGGCGAAGCCTGCTAAACTAAGCCAGTTTTGGACATATTAAGTCGTATGAGTAACAAATCTTTTGATAATCGCCTACAACAATAATTTAACAATCACCCACGAACTTTGCGTGATTTACTAGTATCACAATGGTGAAACACTCAAAAAAAAAATATGAAAAATCACGAAAACTAAACAATGCGCAATTCCCCAGTATTTTGGAAATTGTACACTGCTTCAAATTAGCCCAAATTCGGATGAACAATATCACAAACAATTTCTTTTTGGAAATAAAACATTTTTGAATAACCTGTGATTTCGCCAGCTTGATGTAGTGTTATCGGCGGAGATGGGTGAACCAGGGCCTGAGGCTAGTCTTGGACCTAAGACTGCAAAAAGGTAGGACTTTCGAAACGAGACTGGTTGAGAAAGCACTGGTATTACGGGAATCAGTAGGCCTTGGCACGTAAGTCCCGGACAGGCTGTTGGTGAGGCTCCTTCGGGAGTGCCCATGGGGTGGCTGTAGTTTATATTCAAATCATGAGAACGTTATGGTTAAGTCATTGTAGTGTTACAATAGAATATCTACTGACAGCAGGACTACGGTCCAGGCACACATGATATATTGCTAACGCTGCAAGTGGGTATAGGGACGTTGATGGCCGCATTGCAAACACCTGGTGCTAAAGCTCCGGACAGACGACATTTTTTTTACATGTGTTTTTTAAGCTTTCGATTCGTATGTTTTTCTTTATGTCTGTCAATATTGGTTAATTTACATAAGGTTTATAATTTTTGGTCACAAACGTACATGTAGTATCACACATGACATCGGTCATGTTTATTGAGAACAGCTGATTGCCCAAAAATAAATAAATATCCACGTCGCTTGTTTGATAAATGGCTTGCAGCCGTCGAAATATTTTTGGTTCCGTCGCTGAAGTAATGGCGACGCAAATGTGTTTTTTAAATTTTTTTTTCCTTTTTAAACAAGACGTTGAGGTTGTATCTAAAAATCTATAAATTTTTGGACTCATTTTAATAAAGCGACAAAGTTAAATTAAAAAAATATATATAGTTTATTTGTCTTGCAAAATACTTTATTCAGACGGCTAATGATAGTGCACATAAACAACCGCCGACGAATTTGTTCGCACGACATAAACATTTGGAGCTGTATGTTTAACATAAGAAAATAGAGCACGCTCTATTTCAAATAATGTCTTATGACTTTTGTTATGCTTTTTACACAAGCAATGTTTTGAAGGTAACACACGACATGTTTCTGTTTACATATGTAAATTTTGACACATACAATGCGAAAAACATGTCGTCTCTTGGTACCTTAAGACCACCGTCGGATATAGTCGAAAGACAGATGCCGACGTAAAACCCTACGACATTTGTACCCTTCTAAATAAAATAGATAATTATATCGTCTATCTGAAAATTTCGAAAGAGAGCCTTTAAAATTCGTGTAATTTTACTCTTATTGGGCTTGCTCAACCCAAATATGAACGGTGTCGTAACAGTGGGCATGACATATTAAATAAAAATGATTGATTTTATTGCGATTGGAATAGCGAAGCAGGAAATCGTCCGATGTATTTTGAAAGTTTAAATTTCTGCAGATTCGAGCTACATTAGAAATGAAAGGCAACCACAAAATCAATAAACTTGAACTCAATACTGTCGGGCGACAAAGTAGTAACTTCAAATATCTTATACATATTTCTACTTCTTGGAATGTCGCCAGTAGTAACCTATTTTGTACTTGATATTGCCGGTACATTTTCTTCAGTGTAGAGTAAGACAGTTTTGGGAGAAAAATTACACACTACTCTGGCAACAAAATGACAGCTTTAAATATGAAATTATAACAAGGAAAACGTGAAAGCTTTAATCACTTTTACCATGAGCAGAAGCTTTTGTAAGCTATTTTACACTCCACCACCGCCAATACGTTCGGAATGAGCTTTCGTCATGCAGAAAAAGTTTTTCAAGTTCATAATAAATGTTTGATTTGACATCTAGCTGTCGCTTTTGTTGAACGTTCAAACGTTAAAATATCGAACAAAGTTTTGCAATTAAAAATTGTCATTAATTTTCTTTCACACACTCACACACATTCATTTCAACAATACATGTAATTTGTTTGTTCGTTTAACCATTGACAAATAATTTAAAATGTTTTTCATGTAATTAAATAATCATTCGTTTAATTAATGGAGTAATTACTTGATGGCGGCAAAAGAAGAATTGTGAAAAATGATCGTAAAATAAAAAATAGTGAAACATTTTAAATGCAAAATTCAAATGCAACGTTTAATGCTGCTTTGGCTTTGCTGTCTGTCTATCGGCCTGAGGAAGTCATAAAATTGTTGTATGTTGTAATAAATTTGTTTCAAAGACACATGCATACAGACACCAATACAGTCATAATTTCATTCATTCATTCGTTCAGTCTTTCGCTCATTCATTCAATTATTTAGCCATAAAAATCTTGTCTAATACAAATTTTTCAATTGTTTTTTTTTGTCTCGTTTTTAGTTTTTCTGTTGTGTTTCCCCCTAGAAAAATAAGGCAAAAAATAAACTTAAATGATTCTCTTAACAATGGCATAGACTCAAGTATTATTAGTGGCTGTAGCAAATTTGTTGTTAACATTAACACCATTTCCGTAGGAAGTTCGGACGTCAAAACATTGATAGATTTTCCGTAGAAGTAAAATCTCAAGCATAAAAAATAAGTCGAGTTCAGGGTTTGTTTTCTTTCGTAGTTAAGAAATTAAGGCTTTGGAGTTTTAAAAAGTCAAATCAGGGTCTAGATTGGACTGCGCACATGGTAGCAGGCCACCGTGGAATATTTGGGAATGAATGAGCACATTTTCTCTAGTTATCGAAACAAATGAACCTATAAAATGCGAAAGGTTTTCGAACTACGGGAACCGAGCTCAAAAAATGGTCACTGTGGATCATTGAAATGTGGGCATATTACAAAAAATCGTGCGGCACTATCTGACCATAAAACTAAGAGCCTGATGACACTGAGCGATATGACAAGTATTGCGATTGGTAAAGTTGTGTCGGTGACGAACTAGTTCGGGAACCGAATTCAAAAACTGGCCACTGTGGATCATTGAAATGCCGGCAAATTAAAAAAAATCGTGCGGCACTATCTGACCATAAAATTAAGAGCCTGATGACACAGAGCGATATGACAAGTATTCCGTTGGGTAAAGTTGTGTCGGTGACGAACTAGTTCGGGAACCGAGCTCAAAAAATGGTCACTGTGCATCATTGAAATGCCGGCAAATTACAAAAATCGTGCGGGACTATCTGACCATAAAACTAAGAGCCTGATGACACTGAGCGATATGACAAGTATTCCGTTGGGTAAAGTTGTGTCGGTGACGAACTAGTTCGGGAACCGAGCTCAAAAAATGGTCACAGTGCATCATTGAAATGCCGGCAAATTAAAAAAAATCGTGCGGGACTATCTGACCATAAAACTAAGAGCCTGATGACGCTGAGCGATATGACAAGTATTCCGTTGGGTAAAGTTGTGTCGGTTACGAACTAGTTCGGGAACCGAGTTCAAAAAAAGGAAAATGGTCACTGTGCATCATTGAAATGCCGGCAAATTAGAAAAAATCGTGCGGGACTATCTGACCATAAAACTAAGAGCCTGATGACACTGAGCGATATGACAAGTATTCCGTTGGGTAAAGTTGTGTCGGTGACGAACTAGTTCGTTCAATTCGGAGATTATTTCAGAAAGATGGTAGCAATTTTAAAACAATTACAAAAACAACACACAATATATTTTAGTGTCACACACACAGGAATTGAAAATTGCTTGTTGTTTTTGTAAAGTTGCTACTACCTTCATGCAATAATCTCTCAATTGAACGAACTAGTTTCGGTTTACAATAAATCTACTAACGAGACACTCAATAAAGCTTGCGGTATGGTAGGTGGCACCTGCTGACACCACTTGCTGTCCGTTATAATGTTCCTGTTGAGGAAACTCTTCACAGTCATTTGTTCGGCGACACTATCGCTTGCAGTAACAATGTTTTCAACAAACGGACCAGCGAATGGGACTCAGTTTTTTTACAATTTTTTGAACACTCATCGACTTGTTATAACTTCTGCTTTGAATTTCTTTAATGCTCTCATTTGGTTAGGAGCAATTGAAGCTTAATACATTTCTAGACTTTTGAAAAATTTACATAAATGCCTAAATCCTGATTAGTTGGCTTCAGCAACCTGAGAAGAGCGCATAGAGACTAGCTTTACAACCAATGAATTGTAATTTATTTAGCAGAAGTATTGCGATAGAAATAGCAAATGAATATTTGTAATAAAAGAAATTTTTCATTAATACGCGTAGCTCAGAATTCACAAGAATTCGACATGGGTGAATACTTCTGAAAATCACAGGCTCTCACTAACTATAAGTTGCCTCTTTTGGGTCCACTTTATGCTCCATTTACTTTACTTTACTTTAACATAATTGTCAATTTCTTTCAGCGAAATAACAAGTTTTAAAAATGTACTTTTCATCTGGAAATGGTGTAACATTAATAATATTTGTTTTTGTGCTTGTTTTCATTCACGTGCGGATAAGTTTTTTGTTTATAGCAGCTATTTGCATGTAATGAGTTGTTAATAATACAAAAAATATGCTCGATTCTTAGCAATAAATTTTAATAATTCTCTTCAAAAAATTCTTGCGTAATTTACCAATAAATCATAAGAAATTATGGGGGTCTACACGATTTTGTTAGATGTAGCGGACATATGAAGAGCAGTTCATAAACAAATGAGGCATTCTATACTTGGGCTGCAGCACGCGACTTAAGGTTACAGACGTAAATGAACGCTCAGTTGATAAGAGCCACATATCTTTTGTTACTTGGCAGGACATATATTTTGATGTTTTATGGATAGAAACAAAATTTGGCTGCCAGCGGATCGCGTATTTAATTAAGCTCAAAAGCATGTCAAAAATATTTTGAATGATAAAAGCAACGGAATTTCTAGTATCGTTTTTCCGAAAAATTAAGAATTATATTGTTCCACAGTACGTTACACACCATCTATTGGCCTCTCTGCTGTGGGGGCGGTTCAGAAACAACTATTCATTTTGTCCGTCCAGTTTGAGTTTTTTCTCATCGGTAAAAACCACGGCTTTGCAATCAATAAAGTGACTTATTTCTTGTGCACTTCATGTCATATGCTCACTGTTGAGACACTTGCTTGTATGCCGGCTTCCTTTTGATGCCATAAGATTTAAGTTTGACGCGATTCTGGTTACAACGCGCTATTTTTGGGTCAACGAAAAATAATGAAACTCTTCCTACACCTTGTGCACCGCTAAAGTAATTCATGTCATTCATTAAACTTTTTTTTTTATTTCGAAATATAACTCAAACTTTTGAACAAAACTTTGTTTCGGGGATATGAAATAAATTTTATTCGAATATCTAAAATTTAGTTCGAATTTTTAGACTTGAATTAAAAATGGTAATTGAAAAACAAAAAGATTTTATAAAAAATAAGCTCCGAAATTGATTTACCGCTTAAACTTTAATATTCGAAATTAATTTCGAACATATTTTAAAATAATTTTTTTGAACTTTTACGCGTAAAAACTAAAATTTCTCGTTTCATTTGTCTTAAAAACAATTTTTTTCTGTTATTTCGAAAATTAGAAATACAATTTTTTTTACAAAATTTTTTTTTTCAATATTCATCTTTTCCACAGAAGCTTGTCATGTCAATTCATCGTATTAATAAATTTCTGACATACAAAGTATTTTTTCAAGAAGGTCTTCTATGAGTTGCAAGTCGAAAATGCTGTTGGTAATTTCGGTATGAACATTTGCTTCGAAACAAGTTCACATGGAAGTTACCAACAACAATTTAGGACTTACAACTCACGTAAGATTGTGTGAATTGGCAAATTGTTTGTTATAAAAATTGGGGCCTATAGCCAAAGTTGTTAGTGCTTTAATTATATTGCTCTTTATAATTTTTATTATAGTTACAGTGGCGCAAATTACGTTCTAACCCAATAGGAAAATGATCGAAAATTATGAAAAATTTATGAGAAGCTCTCGTATTCAATTTTTCATCATTATATGTGGGTAAAATAGATGATGTTTGCAATAGACACTAATCAGTCGAACACAGAGAATACTGATGACGTGTGTAGCGAGACAGAAAATTTATGCATTCTATTCTGCTAGTGTTCAAAACTTCTTCAGTAAATAAATTATCGAATTAATAAAATAAAAAAATGTTCCTTTCTTAATTGAAAGCGTGAAAAAATTATTCATATTAATTATTATTATAAATGTTCAAATAAATAAAGTAATTATTTTGCATATAATAATTTTAACTGTTTTTCTCTTCATTTCTTTTTAGATTCATCAATACCATGTTTTATTTGGTAAGTACTTACATTTTACTTTACTTTATGGAGAGCCCCATATATTTATCTGCTAAATAATAGATTACTGCTACTCATTAAAACCAAATTGTCTTGTGCTCATATTTCAAATAAAAATTTCTTAACAAGTCTTGCTGGCGCGGGCATTTTATTGAAACCCAACATTTAACCAAATTTTTATTCTTATTAGGATTCTTAAGGTAGAGTCAGACGAGGCAGACCTTTGACAAATTCAACGTAACCACTTAAACTTAGGTTTAAACAAAATTTCATTGAGATAAGTTTGTACTTAACATAAGACATCATTTTGTCCCATATATGCCCTGTAATTAATATTGAATAAACAAACCTTTGCCAAAAATAGTGGCAATGGTTATTACGTCAAATATTTGCCCCATCTGACCGCACTTGTAGTTTGTTTTTGCATCATTTTAAGTATTTGTCAAGCTCAATTAATCTGAATAAAAGGTTGTTAAAGTGATTGTTGTTGTTGTTGTCTTTTACAATAATATTTCATTGTTTTCATTGCTGTTGTTGTAAATTTTAGCAAAGTGCAATTGTAGTTTTTTTTTTTATATTTTTATTGCCAACTGAACAATTGACGCGTAAATTTTTATATAAAGAGTTCTTCATTAATAAATGTGGTCTTTTTAATGCTTGTGATTTGTTTCTGATTTGTTTTCTTTTAAAGTTGCATGAGTTAAAGAAATACTCTTCTTTAACAAGCAATTTTACTTTGAGCAATTAACATTTTCCTTGACAGCCACTTGAAAAATGATCACATCAAATATTAGACTGTCGTAATAATTTAAACTAAAACCTTTGGCCTGGACAAATTTTATTTCAGTTGAAAAAAATCCCACAATTTTTTTTTGTTAGTTTTTGAATTAAGTCACTGAAGAAGTAAAATTTATTAATGTGTCAAAAGATTTGTCCTAACAAAACGTTAGGTTTAAACACCCAATAAGTTTTGTAATTTTGTAGGGGCAGTAAAATTATTGTATGTATTCAAAACCATTTGCTAAATAAAATAAAAATAAATTTTTATTAAATCCTATGGTTTTTTTTTTATATTAAAATTAAAAACTGCGAGGGTAATTATTTTGTATTGTGACTTAAACATTTTGCCAAAAGTTACCATCTTGCTATTGACCAAAAAACTTAATAACCAATATCCATTTCATTTAATAATCAATATCAAAACTTCGTGCATATTTTTTTTAAATTTTATTGAATCTTTCTATTCAAAGAAATTCACAATAAGTATTCAAATCTTATTTCTAAATTATTATTTACTAGTTAGTACCAACGTAATAACTAATTTTTTGTATTCAAATCTTAAAAATCTATCTTCTATTGTGTAGAGAGAGCCACCTCGCCAGGCTCAATGTGTCAGTTCTTTTTAGTCTCTGGTGGCCGTGCTAGAGTGTTGGGATGTGCGACTAGTTTCTTTACGTATTTGGACGTGTATGTTTTAACTTCTTCGTAAATAGTGGGAACTTTAAGATCCCTATGTATGTTTTCATTTCTTATGTACCAGGGGGCACATACGATATGACGTAAAATCCTAGACTGTCTTCTCTGTAACTTCTGGATGTTTGATGCACAGGCAGTACCCCACAGCTGAATACCATATGACCATATTGGCTTTATAACGGATTTGTATAAAAGGACTTTATACTCCAAAGCCAAAGTTGAGTTAGGACTTATTAGCCAATGCAGTTGATTTGTTCGAAGCTTTATGGACGTTATTTTTGCTTCAATATGACGGGACCAAGTTAGGCGCCGATCTAGGTGGATACCTAAATATTTAACGTGCGTTTCCGCTGGAACCGTGGTATTAGTTATTGTGATTGGTGGACAATTTTGCCTTCTAACGTTACATGAGCACATTTTGATGGATTTACCTTTATTCTCCACTGTTTTAGCCAGTCTTCTAGCTTATGAATATGGGACTGCAGCTTTTCAGATGCATCCTTTGGATCATTACTGACACTTATAATCTTTGACCTTAGTTTAAAAGTTCTACCGGACAAATAGCATATAAAGCATATTTTGTCTTATAAATTAATCGAAAAAGAATATGATCCCATTATTTTATAAGCAATTCAATTTAAAGTTTTTCCAGTGCAACCAAAAAGTGTTTATGGAATTAATACAGTTTCGATATCCACGATTTCACTTTTTTTTTGATATTCTCTGCTTGTCTTCAATTCAAATGGAACTATATAGTATTTAAGACAATTTATGTCACTGTAAAACTTTAAATCCTTGGCCACACCGTGATTTCGGGTGACAATATACCACTACAGTGGCTTTTTCATACTTCTTCGATAATTAATTCAACTATTCAAGAATCGGCCAAATTGCATTATTAAGTTCGTAAAAGAGAAAAATACAAGACTTTTAAATTGATATTCTACCCAAAATAGAAACTTCGAAAGTAAGTTCGAATTTTCTAACATGTCCCAAGACGCTATATTTTATAATTTTCGTAGAAAAACGTATGTTTTTTTCATTTAACTTTAAAAACCGGTTTCTTTTCTCATGAGCTTCCGAAAATTCCAAATTCCATATTCGATATTGTTTTCGAAATTCGAACATAAATAAATAATTAATATTGTTGATAATTTATCTTTAATATTACGTATTTATGGCAATTAAACTATAAAATAGATATTGCTTATATTTAAAAAATTCGAAATTAAACTTGAATTTTTGAAAACACAAATGTAGGCATTTGTAGGCAAGTTTTTCGTAAGAATTAGATTGTATTGAAAAAAAGGCTTTAAAATTGTCGTTTAAAAACGACACGAAAACGACAATACGGCATCACCGTTGGCGTTATCGACACTTATCGCAATCGAAACGGCATTCTCTAATTTGAAACGAAAATAAAAACGACAAAGGAACATTTATTTTTTGTCGTCGCCATTTTAAGCGTCGGAATTAAAACGACTCTAATTAAAAGAAAAGAAAAATGAAGATAACTTCATTAAAGCAGTTTGAATTTTTGGTTTCTGAAATGGAAAAAGAACCTGCTTATGCTAAGGGTTTTCGAAAGGGCATAAAACCATTAAATTTCGAAAGCTTTTGAAAAGAAATTTCAGAAAAATTTAATCCGCTGGGACCTCCAGTTCGTGACGGTGGTGATTGGCACAAAGTAAGTAGGAATAAAATAGCGACAATAATTAATTAGAATTTTTTTAACAAAATTATTTCATACAATTCAAAGGTGTGGAAGGACTTGAAATTCAAAGTGAAAAAGAAGCTGGTAAACAACAAGTCTGAATCGAGAGCAACAGAAGGAGGAGTTTATAAGCAGGTTCCTTTGTCGCCATTGGAAGAAGCTGTTGCTAATTTTTTGGAATTTGAAAAACAAGTAAACTTGATCGCTGATGAATTAGGATTCGGAGAAGAAGTACATTTTGTGGCGTACCCACTTGAAAAAGAAACTCCCAATGCTACTTCGTAAAATTTAGTAATGACTTCATCCGAATCAAACTTCAGACAAAATTTTACTAACCGTAGGTTGAGCTAGCGATAAGTTGAAGTCATTCCCAACGCTTAGCTGATATGACCCTTCTGCAAGGAACGGACGGATTTCTTCCAACACATATTTGAAGGCAGTTTTGTTGAGCCTAAATGTATTCACAAACCTGAAAATATGTATAATTACGTATATTTATATTTGAAAATGTTTGAATTAAAATACATTTTCTTACACAGAATCGGGAATTGAGAAGATGTCAACTTGCTGTAGCAACATCCTTCGATGTGTATTAATTTTAATTATTTCTTTATCTTCACTTGAACTTGAAAAATAAAATTCAGTGCTTGCTTTTTTTTTTATTTGTTGCTTAAAATTTTTCTATTAAGAGAAAAAACTTTTCAAAAATTTGCGATACTACGAGTGCTGCTATATATATTTCTGGCCTGGCAACACTGAGTGCTGCCAAGTGCAATCTGACATTTCCATTGGAAAGTTTGTCGTTTTTAAGCATAATCGTACTCAAAACGTTTCGACGTACGACCATTATTTGTGTTGTTTACATTGACTTGAAAAAATTAATATAGAAAAAAATGGAATTAACTCGTGAACATTTTCGTGCCATCATTTTTCACAACTTTCGACGTGGATTATCACGACAAGAGTGCATTGATGAACTTAAATCTCTGTATGGCGATGAAGCACCATCCTATAGCACTGTGAAAAATTGGTATAATGAATTTAATCGTGGCCGAAGCTCGCTCAAAGACGAATTCCGTGAAGGTCGTCCAAAAACGGCTGTTGTGCCAGAGAACATTGATGCCGTGCGTGAACTCATAATGCAAGATCGACATGCGACATACCGAGAGATCGAGACATCCTTGGACATTTCTTCCACCAGCATACATTCGATACTGCATGAACACCTGGCCGTAAAAAAGGTTTGTTCTCGTTGGATCCCACACAATTTGAAAGTCGCTCAAAAAAAGGCTCGTGTCGATTGGTGCAAAGAAATGTTGCAAAAATACGATTGCGGTGCTTCAAAAGACGTTTATAAGATCGTCACAGGTGACGAATCATGGATCTATGCGTATGAGCCCGAAACGAAACAACAATCGACCGTGTGTGTCTTCAAAGACGAGCAAAATCCAACGAAAGTTGTTCGTGGAAGAAGCACTTCGAAGCAAATGGTCGCCTGTTTCTTCGCCAAAACTGGTCATGTGGCGACTGTTCTGCTTGAGCAACGTAGGACGGTCACTTCTGAGTGGTACACTACAATTAGTTTGCCTGAAGTCATCGGATAAATTCGAAAAACCAACAAGAGAAGACGAATCATTGTTCACCATGACAATGCGAGCTCTCACACATCGGTTCAAACCAGAGCGTTTTTGACCGGCCAAAACGTCGAATTAATGGGTCATGCGCCGTACAGCTCTGACTTGGCACCTAATGACTTCTTCTTGTTTCCGCACATCAAGAAAAAAATGCATGGTCAACGATTTTCGTCGCCAGAAGAAGCTGTTGAAGTGTTCAAAAACCATGTTTTAGAGGTGTCTCAATCGGAGTGGAAAAAGTGCTTCGACAACTGGTTTGAGCGCATGCAAAAATGTATAAATCATGCTGGAGAATACTTTGAAAAACAATAAAACCATTTTTGATTATAAATATTCGCATTTTCACTATTAGGCCAGAAATATATAGAGCAGCCCTCGTATAAACAAGAATAAAGTAAAATTTTTTACTTGTTTTCGATAACTCCTTGTCTTCGTTTCGATATGCTTCAAGAATGCCAAATTTGAAACGAAGCGATGATAAAAACGACAACGCCAACGGGAATATGACCGATTGAAAAAGAAGTTCATATTTTTTGTAGCAATTGGATTTTAAAATACGTTTTACGTTTAATTTAAAGTTCGAAATTATGGTCGAATTTTCGAAAACATATCATTGAATTAAGAATATATTTCTAATTGAAAAGTGGGAAATAAAAAAAGGATATAAGAACAGACTTCTTTCTTATTATGTTCCTTGTCATAAAAATCAGTGTTCCTTTGGTTTCATACACTCTTTAGGTTATTTTAATAAATGTTATAAAACTCGTTAATTTCATTAATTCACTTCAATCTTCGTCCATTTTTTCTCTTTGATTCTCTTGTCATCCATTTTAAATGTGTGTGTGTCTTAAGTCTTTTGATTTTAATGAGATTCATTCATTCTATCAGTTTATTTAATTCGCACAATTTGTTTTGATGATTGATTAAAATTAATTTCGAATTAACATGCAACTGTTTCTAAACAGTAGTCAATGTGGATTGAAAAAATTATAACTTGTGTGTGTGTATGCCTATAAATAAATAAAACAAAAAAATGTGCATAAATTTACATTTCGTTACAAAAAAATGTTGTGTATTTTTCAAAAATAAAATACAAAAAAAAACAACACACAAATAACTTCAACTGTCACGCACAGTTGAGAAAAACAAACGGCTCTGCCTCTCTTCTCCATATTTTTTTCTCACTATTTTCGCACAGTTATGAAGCGTCTAGTCCAGCTGTTTATCTTTTGTTTATTTAGCTTCACCGTAAATTTTAACGTTACAACAAATGTCGTTCATATACTGATTTGTTTATTACTTAAATATTTTTTATAACTTTTTTTTGTTTTTGTAATTAAGATAAACAAGATTGCAGTTTTTATTTTGAGGTGCTAGTGAGGCATTGTGTTTATTGAGTTCAAAATGTAATTTATGTTTTAAATTTGGAGTGTTACAGTGCCAAGTTTGTTTGTTATTTGGACACTTGAAGTAATTTTTTATTATTTTTGTTTATTATTTTTTTTTGGACTGTTTTTAAAAGTTGCGTGCTTTGTGAACGGCCAGCTACACACATACAAAAGAAAATAATCTGTGAATAATTATTATTGCAATCTATACAAACTCATCTTCATTTAAGTTGGTTTTTTGTCTTCGCTTTTTTTTAAGTTTAACAAGTGCATTCGCATACATGTTTGCTTTTGGGGTTTTTTGGTAAAAATTGTATTGTTTAGTATTCCGTATGATAATGATGATGATAATGATGTTGTTGATATATTGTTTAACAACAGCAACATTTTACTGCAGTCAATTTGAATTCTGTTTTAACTCACATATAAAAATGACCTTGGTTTTAATGATTTCATTACGTTTGGCACTTAATTTGCTTATCATATTACAAAACATAAAATTATGACCAAAACTATAAAGAAAAAGAAACGAAAACAAAGTAAGAGCCCCCTCTAGCTGTAAATTCTTTTTTTAATTTTGCCACTGTTTGCCAGTTAGTTTTTGGAACTTTTTATTATTGTGGCGCTTTTTTCACGTATGCAAGATTTTGTTATTCCTGCGATTTTTTATATAAGCGATTTTTCCATTAAGGCGCTTTTTTGATTTTGGAAATTATTTTTCTTTTTATAATTTTTACTTTTATTATACTTCTTTTATGAGAATTTTTATTTATTTTTGCCAACTGTTCCATTTCACGTCTCTTTTTTGATCCTTTTAAGATTGTGTTACATTTCGCAATTATCTTTTTAAATTTGGCGTTTTTTATTTAGACGATTTTTTTAGTTTGTCATATTCCAAAGCTTCGTTTTTGTAAGTGTTTTTGTTTGATTTTTTCTTCATTTTTTTCATTTTTGAGATTTTTTCTGAGTTCGGCCTATTTAATTTTCTAATTACTTTTTTCGGTGTTAACCGCGATTTCAGATATTATGTTTGTCGGTTTCTTGTAATAGTTTTACGCGGGTGCCCCATTTATTCGAACCTATAAAGGCTCTACAGGCGTTTTTAGTAAAGGGGTTTTCTCAATCTACCGAACATTTTAGGCCCACAAATGGGACGTACGATCTCGAATTTACAATTCGACATTCTTCTAATAGCGAGCGCCGTTCACACACGAAGACTTTGAAAAAAAAATTAAACAAAAACTCGTCACGTGGTAAAGCTTGAGCTGTTGTTTTCAGGGGTATTCGTAAATTGTAAGGAATTCAAATCGAGGGCAATCAGCATGAGAGGTTTCCACCAATTCCCTCTTGTCTTATTCCTTATAGATCTTTCTATCTCTTTGTTTTTTAAACGAATTTTTCATTCGCTTTTAATTTTTTCCAGCTCTTTAGCACATCATCAATGTATTATTATTGTTTTACTCTATCGATTTCTTTAACCTTTTTAACGCCCCCTTTAATCGTCAATGGATTATGCAATTTTATCTCGATTTTATCTTCATCCAAAGGAGGACACGTTTTTTATTGGTAAAGTTGTTGTTGTTGTTTTTTTTTTTATTTCACAAACGTCAGACACATGTTGCTTCAAATGTGAGTCTCTTGCTTGTTTGTTTTTTTTTGTCCTTGTGAAGGTGTTTGTTTTAGTAGTCAACAATAATAATGTTACTATTATTGGCTGCAGTAAGTAGATTTTGCTTTAATCTAGTGTCTTCAGTTTTCCGCAACATTTTAAATTTATAAAGAAAAACAAACAAAAAGTTGATCAAGTTTTATTTGTTCTTGTTGTTATTTTATGTTGCATGGCGTAAATAGGCAGACAATAAACAAACAAGCCAACCATAAGATACAAATAACAAAGTCAAATACGAATATGAAGCAATATGTTACTGTGTTTTATTGTTACTTGAACTCGAACTTTTTTGCTTATCACAGGCTGTTGTTGTTTGTGTTGTAGCTGTTGTATGTTTAAAAAAAAATATCATAGACTGAATGTATGAATGTAACAATTGTTTTATCAAAGTGGGGAAGTCATCTGATGGGCCCGGTGTAATTTTTATTGCAGATAGAAAAGTTTTAATCGGTCAGCCAGACTTGAGAGGCCGACGAAAAGTGGTTAAATTCCTATAATAACATTTTCCTTTAACAAAATTGTACATGAGTTTTAAATTTCTAGAAGTTATTTTTTTTTTTTTTACCACATTTAATGCTACGTTAATAATTTCCCTTACGAAAAAGAAATTCCCTTAAAAGGAAATTAACATTGCTTCTAATTTCTAACAGTTTTATTATTTTTACCATAATGCAAATTCTATTTAAACAAATTTGGCAACAAATTTAAAAAACTTTCTATCAGAGAGAATTTACATATTGTGACATTTTGCAAAAGTAAAGCGCGATATTAAAAATATCCCTCAAGAATAATTAATTTCTTTAAAGAGAAACTTACAATAGCATTTAAGTTTTAAAATTTTTTTAATTTTTATCATCAAGCGAATGTGTTTGAAACAAATTTGGTTCAATAATACAAATTTCCCTCAAGTAAAAAAATTTTCTTTAAGGGAAATTTTTTTTGGGAATTTGGCAAAAGTAAAACGAGTGCGTATCAAACAAATTTAGTACCACATTAAAAATTTCCCTCAAAAATAAAGAATTGCCACTAAGGGAAATTTTCACTACTTTTTAAATTCCAATTTTTTTTTTAATTTTCATCATCAAGCGAAAGTGTTTGAAAAGAATTTGGTTCAATAATACAAATTTCCCTCAAGTAAAAAAATTTTCTTTAAGGGAAATTTTTTTTGGGAATTTGGCAAAAGTAAAACGAGTGCGTATCAAACAAATTTAGTACCACATTAAAAATTTCCCTCAAAAATAAAGAATTGCCACTAAGGGAAATTTTCACTACTTTTTAAATTCCAATTTTTTTTTTAATTTTCATCATCAAGCGAAAGTGTTTGAAAAGAATTTGGTTCAATAATACAAATTTCCCTCATGTAAAAAAATTTTCTTTAAGGAAAAATTTTTTTTTGGGAATTTAGCAAAAGTAAAACAAGTTGCATCAAACAAATTTAGTTACACATTAAAAATTTCCCTCAAAAATAAAGAATTGCCACTAAGGGAAATTTTCACTACTTTTTAAATTCCAATTTTTTTTTTAATTTTTATCATCAAGCGAAAGTGTTTGAAAAGAATTTGGTTCAATAATACAAATTTCCCTCATGTAAAAAAATTTTCTTTAAGGGAAAATTTTTTTTTGGGAATTTAGCAAAAGTAAAACAAGTTGCATCAAACAAATTTAGTTACACATTAAAAATTTCCCTCAAAAATAAAGAATTGCCACTAAGGGAAATTTTCACTACTTTTTAAATTCCATTTTTTTTTTTAATTTTTATCATCAAGCGAAAGTGTTTGAAAAGAATTTGGTTCAATAATACAAATTTCCCTCATGTAAAAAAATTTTCTTTAAGGGAAAATTTTTTTTTGGGAATTTAGCAAAAGTAAAACAAGTTGCATCAAACAAATTTAGTTACACATTAAAAATTTCCCTCAAAAATAAAGAATTGCCACTAAGGGAAATTTTCACTACTTTTTAAATTCCAAAATTTTTCTAATTTTTATCATCAAGCGAATGTGTTTAAAACAAATTTCGTTCAATAATAAAAATTTCCCTCAAGTAAAAAACATTTTCTTTAAGGGAAATTTTTTTTTGGGAATTTGGCAAAAGTAAAACAAGTTGCATCAAACAAATTTAGTTACACATTAAAAATTTCCCTCAAAAATAAAGAATTGGCGCTAAGGGAAATTTTCACTACTTTTTAAATTCCAAATTTTTTTTTAATTTTTACCTATAGGCGAATGCGTTTAGAACACATTTGGTTCATTAATTAAAATTTCCCCCAAAAAAATTAAAAGGAAATTTAAATTTTTTGGCTGTTGCCATGAAAGCTCTTAAAAAATTTTATTAAAAACGAATTTACATTTGTTTTTAATTTTTTTAGAGTTTTATTATTTTTGCCATAAGAAGAATAAATTTCCCTCAACCGAAAATTTTTTTAAAAAAGGGAAATTTTATATTTTTTCGGGTTTCGCAAAAAAACGAGTACGCTTAAAACAAATTTAGTTAAACATTAAAAATTTCCCTCAAGAATAAAGAATTTCTTTAAAGGGAAATTTACATTTGTTTTTAAATTCCAAAATTTTTATTTTTTTTTTTAGCATTAAGCGAAAACGTTTAAAACAAATTTCGTTCAATAAGAAAAATTTCTCTCAAGCGAAAAAAACATTTTCTTTGCGGGGAAATTTACATTATTTGGCATTTTGCAAAAGTAAAACGATTGCGTTAAAATAAATTTGTTTATATATGTATAAAAATTTCCTTTAAATGGTGAAATTTCTCTGGTTATACTTTTTTTAAAAGTGTAATAACAAAGCAAGTGGACCTGAAATAAACTTTGCTACACATTAAAAATGTACCTTAAAAAAAAACACGGTCCCTTGACTGAAAAGAACTCCCTTAGAAGGTTTCTTAAATTAATATTCAAAATATAAAAGTTTAATACTTATTTAAAAAGAAAAACTTTCCTCAAGCAAAACATTTCCTTTAAAGGGAAATTATTTTTTTTTTATTCCCTGATGCTTTTTATTGATTTACCAATAAAAGCAAATTTCCTTAGATATTATAATTTTTTCTGAAGGGAAATTTTATTTTATACAATTAAAAAAAATTTAGTTTTTACTAAAAACTAAAAATATCCATAAATATTAAAAATTCGATAAATTTAAATTTGTTCACATTTTTAAAGTCTTGTCTTACCATTAAATATTAAATTTCCCTCAAATAAGAAATGCTTGGTTTTAACGAAGTTTTTTTCAACTGTTTATAATTTAACAAAGTTTAAAAACAAATTAAATTGTTTGGATCGTGCGCTCGAGAGAAATAATTTTGGTTAAATTTTCAAAACTTTCCTAAGTTTTAAACATTTCTTTTGTGAGTAAGACTTTTCAAACGCATGAGGCAAGTGAACGTATATTCCAAACTGGTGCTGGAATGTGTTGTGAAACTAAACAGATGTGCCTCGTTGAATGAGGTAACGTTGATGTGGGTTAAGGGACACATAGGCACAGCTGGGAATGAAGTAGCAGACGAACTAGCAAAAAGTGGATCTGATGTGGATTTCTGTGGACCAGAACCCAGGGTTGCCCTGGGGAATGGCCCAGTGCGAGCTAAAGTTCTTCAATGGGTAAACTCATTACACCTGAATAGGTGGAGGGAGAATACCATATGTAGACAGGCTCGAATGGTGCTCAAAGAGCCCCTCGGCAGGAAGGCCAGCAAGGTGCTCGGATATAATAGGGCTACTTTAAGGTGGATCACTGCGTTAGTGACAGGACATGGAAACTTCAAGTACCATCGGGCTAAGATGAAAGTCGTAGAAGATGATACTTGCAGACTATGCCTGGAAAAGGCTGAGACGGTAGCGCACATTGGGTGTGAATGTCCACATAAGGCTTAGACCACGGGCAGACACTTGTTAGATGTGAATGCCATGGGAGAGCTAAGCGTTAGACAAATGCTAGCAATTAGAAAAGACTCCGTGATGAGGAAGAGTGTCGACAGTTACCAGTCGACAGTCTGAAATCACTTTAGTCAAGAGTAAAGGCTAGGGCTAGCACGAGACTCAATTGAAAGTAAGGTAAGCTGTGCTTACGGACCGGTTCTCTGAAATCAATTTGAGGAGCGAAATGGGGGTCGAAAAGGGACCCAGAAAGTAAGTGGTCTGCTTCGATATCCCCCCATACATTAATAATAATAATAAATAAGACTTTTCAAGGTTTTCCTAATGTGCCATAATATTTTAATGTCTGAGATTTCGATATCCTTCCCATTTATAAAAGATTCATATCATTCACTGTGCACATCCTCCTTTAAACGCTGCAATGTTGCAATACGGGTAGCATCATCTCTATTTTGCCTTCATCTTCAGTTTTAAAGCACACACACTCTCAATTCACATGCCAAAAAAAAAAAAAATAAAAAAAAAACTGCACTGACTGGACGGACAGACGGATGAATGGTTGGCTTCGTTTTGCATTGTTTTGTAGGAAATTAATTTTGAAGTTGCATTGAACGATGATGGTATTTGCCATTGGTTTTCTTGCTACTTTTTGTTGTATTTGTAGCCCATGTATCGAAATGTTTCCTTGAGATTTTTGTGTTTTTGTAACTTTTGAAGTTTTTATAAAATCGAAAAATAAAAATAATACAACAACATTAATAATGTTGTTTAAGAGTTGTTGTATTGTTCGTATACAAGTGCAAGTGCTACATGGTCACAAAAAGCCCAAAGTTGCGGCAACTAAAGATCCAACCCAGCACACCGACACTCTTGGCCAGCCTGATTAAGTGAAGATGATAATGATGACGTTAACTGAGAAATACCCACAAAACATTAAAAAGGAAAACTGTTTTTTTTTTCTTTTCTAAATGTTTGGAATTTTGGTGCTGGTTTTAAATTAAAGCTGCATGAATTTTGGCAGCTAGTCTGCTGTGCTCTGAAGGCTCTTCTTTTTGCTGCTCCGTCGTTGGCAGAGGTTTCCTGTAGCCACTCGTTACCAGGTATTATGTAATGATTTTTATATTGAAGATGATCTGCTTGCTGTTGCCTGCCTGTTTTTGTGTGATTTCAAGAGGTTTATGTGAAAACAGTGAATGGGGCAAAAAAAAAAGAAGGAAAACGAAAAGTGGGCTTTTGCTGTTTCTTATCTAACTTCCGTGTGACATCTGTGTCTTGGCTTGGATATTTTAGTTTGGTGTTTTGGTATCCTCTCTGTTTGTTTTATGAAAATGCACAAATAAACAAGAGAAAAATAATTGAACCCAAAACTGAATTAAGATAAATTAAGACGCGCCATTACTTCGCTAAATGTTTAATGTCGTGATTATAAAACGTTGCTGCTGTTGTTGGGATCTGTTTGTCGCTTATGCGTTTTATTTCTGAAGGAATTCAGTTTTATGTAATAATTTTTAAGGGTTTAAAGAGGATTATTTCCGTTTTAATAAAACCCAATCTTTGGTTTAAATTATTTCACAGCAAATATAAGTACGAGGTCTGCTCGAAAAATAAGAGCAAGTTTAAAATTTATCGCTACGTAAGAGCGGCTGTCACAGCATTATATGACTTCACTTGTTTGATCTTATAGTCGACGATCGATTCGTTCGCTCTTCATTATTTAGACGCTAAAAAAGCCCGTTACTTTGTCTCCTCAAACTTGTTCGCTAGACAGTGCTTCTTTTCACCTCGTTCTATTCCCGAAGCTAAAGGGAACTTTAAAAAAACAATGTTTGAGAAAAGCAGAAAATTGAGAGAAACAATGCCGCACGTCCACGCCGTAGAGGATATGCAGATGCTTACGAGTGCAGGGCATGCTGGAAGGACGTCGAGATGATAGAAGACTTCCCATGCCACTGCCCGGCTTTCGCAGAGAAAACGACCCGATATTTCGCCGTAACTTATTTGAGGATTTACTTATTAAGAGGATTTATTTGGAGACTTTTTTCTAATGGAAATCACACAACGGTACAAACTACTGGCCTCGGTGTATGCCTACGGGCAAGTAAGGGGAATGTCCCCTCCTCTCGCGTTAACTTCTTCTATTCTTTATTTCTTGCTCAAAACTAATTTTGTTCATTAAATTTCGCTTTGTGGTCTGTAATAAAATGTTTTCCTCTAAAAAGGTAGCAGGTTCTTTTTACTACAAATTCACCTTTTCGTGCAAAAATTCTATTGTTTGCCCAACAAACCTAAAATTAGATATGAGCATTACTCACATGGTTGCGACTGATCGATCGTTGAGCATGCGTGAGTATAATTTCAACGTCAATATGACGTTAATACTTTTTGCCTATTTCGATTTATTAGTTGTTTTCATGCTGCGAAGGATAAAAATATAAGTGGCAATTTCAACGCAAAGTATTGTCGTTCAAAGCAGCAGTAGCGCAAAAACACAGGCGGGCAGCGCTTAGTTAGGTTTTTCCACACACATAAAACGTGAGCCGAAAAACCCCGTTACAAATGTTACACTCGCCCGGCTATAAAAAGCAGCTGTCGCTGGCGTTCTGCGCTAGAAATACTATGACCGAAAACTTATGCGGAATTCGCTCTGCCCTTTCGAAATCGTGGACAGAGCAAGATAACGTGTCGACAAATTAATCATGTTTCTAGCCAAGTCCTCATGATGGATATCTGAAGATTTGTTATTAGTCGATTATTAGGTTCTGATCGTGGGGCCTTCAGTAGCCTTAAGATCGTTAGGTATTATGAAAGGAAAAGGAAGTTGATCCTGAGTGTCATAAAATTGATATTTATGTTAGAACGATTCTGAGAAGGAAAATTAAGCTGAATTGTTGTACAGAGAACCGGCGCGGTGAAACTGCTTTTGCACGCTGGTTCCGTTTCTTGGTTTAAAGAAGATCCCGATCAAGATCCGAACCCCTTGGTGATGCCGAGCTTATCCTTGATACCTTGGCAACTACATACCCTAAAAGCTCTATCAGGCACAGACGTGTCTTGTCTTCTGCTCTACACTGCCCAACGTTCAACATAATTGCTTCCGTGGTGTTACGTCTACTACTTGACAGGGTCGCATACACTTTTACACTGTCAGCTAGATCTAATCCCTCTATAAGGGGGTTTCCAATAAAGGCGGATCAAAAACAAAGTTCTTATTTTTTATTTGAGAGGCCCTGTATGACATTATGTATGGAATTTGATATCGTTCAAATGCTCGTGGCGAATTCGCACGGCGGCACAAATCGTGGGAATCCAAGTTTTAACTAATCTACAGTATAGGTCCCGCTGAATTTGAGAAATTGCCCGGGCTGTATTGGCTTTAAAAGCACCGGTGGACTACGGGTTATGACGAGAAATCTGACACTTTTTAAAACTCTCCATATTCGCCAGTTCATCCCACCCGGCTAGACATTCCCTCCAATCGTTCATGCAGAATATTTATTCTCGCGTTCAGTTTGTCGCACGTCACGTTGTGCTGTGGCATTTCATTTCGTCTAATTCGAAATCGCTCAATTGGAGTCAAGCTCCAGGGAAATTCCTCTTCAAAGCCACTCAAAATAAACATTTTGCCATACAAAAAGTTTAGAAATTTTTAAAAAGTGTTTGATTTTTGTTAATACTTCATTCACCCCTCTAGAAAGCTTAAGCTGCATCCGCGCCTGATTGCGGTAAAAACAAATTGGGCTTTCGTTGATCTCTGGCACCGGCCCCAGTAGCTCCTTGTGTATGCCTCACCATCTGGTTACCCTAATGAGGGTTCACATGATTCTATAAGTGACAATTTTGTCTATTTAAAAAGACATTTTTCTAAAAATGCAATACGTTGCTAAAAATGTATTTTCGGCCACAATAGGGGTCGTCTGTCAAATGCTTCTAGGCTTTCCCAGTGAATCGACAGCGTCGTATATGTTCGTTTAATTTGAGCTACTGGGTATAGCTTAATCTTGAACGTGTACAGGCCCAAATGTAAATCTGCGAAAATCCTAGTTCTTGCGCATGAGGAGGACTCCACTGCTTAAAGTCCTCCTGTACGCCTTCCCGGACTCGACCTTATTTTACACCCCCTTTAAATTTATTTACTTGTGCATCTGTGACCGTAAGAATTTCTTTATTTATTCTTATTGTTTATTAGTTTCGGCACAGTGGAATAACCGAATAAAAACCTCTTGCTTGTTTAAAATAAAAACCACAACTTTTATTTATTCCTTTATTTTTTTACAACTTCAAAAAAGTAACTAAAAATTACTTTAACAACTTTTTATTTCTTTTTGTCTTAACAAATAATGTTTTATTTACAAAATATATTTATAATTTTTTTTAACTCTTATTTTCCCATACAACTTTTCGCAGTCAGTCGTATAAAAAAATTCGAGTAAATGACTACTTTGTACAAACTTAAGGCTAAATAAACAAAAAATAAAATTATAAAATGGTTTTCAATGAACACAACTCTAACAGAAACAACGATCATGAATAATGAAAAGGAAACTTAAACACAAAATTATAGAAAAATAATAAAGTTTGAATGACATGAATGAAAAAAAGTGGGCGCAAAAGAGTCTCAATGGAGTAGGGATCTGGTATAATGTAATACTTGTTTTTAGGGGAGGGTGGCCTGGTTGGCTGAAGATCAAATTTGTATGAGAAAGGCCAGAGGTTGTTAGATATTTGTGTCTTCTTTTATTCAAAATTTCCTTCTTTTGTAATTCTTCCAGTACTCTTGGGCTAAAGGTCTTGCAAGACCCCCTAGAAAGCCTGTAGCAAGAAGCTAGAAAGCAAGGCATTTGTTCTAATTAAAAGACTTGAAAAATCGAACTACTGGCTACTTGTCTGCCAAATATGCGCAGCCAAAAGGGTTAAGAAAAGAAAAAGTACTTTTATTTCTTCAATTGAAGATATTTTTGGAGTCCTACAAATTTATTTCCAGGACATTTTTTATTCTATTTTAACCAACACTTAGATAGCTTAAACTTTCAATTAAAATGTAAGATCATGTACCTTGTAGAAGCGTCTGAATTGCAAAAGAAATGTACCAAATGAAACAAAAAAAGTACCATACGGTATTTATCAATATTTTATTTTTTTCCGAAACTCCGTATCTTCTTTTTTACTGCATGGTACTTAAAAGTACTATCTTCTCCCACAAACAGTATCAGTAAAAAGGAGTAAAATTTTAAAATTTTTTATGAATTTTGAAACGATGTATGACAGAAACAATGACAGCATTTTTTTCACGAAGTACCTTTTAGCTTCTTTTCCTGCGCTTGGTACTATTATAGTACTTTTGTTACATTTCACATAAGCTGCCCTAAAATATGACTGAAACTTCGTAAACTCAGCTTATCCTAGAATAGAAATTTTGGGGTACTTTTTAGACAAAATTTTTTCCACTTTTCCATATGCTACCTGAATGAGTTTCATTTAAAAAGTAGTGAGAAATGAGTTTTAATTTTTATCTGCATAAAAAAACTATTTTGATACAAAAAAAAGAACTGTTTGTACTTGAAAGAGAAAAAATTCGGGTACTTTTTGAACATTTTTGCGGCTAAAAAAGTTAGAAGTTTTCAAAAAAGTACCAGAAACACCAATTAAAAAATCTATATCCTAAGCATTAATTCTTTAAACATCTTCGAAATTGTATGTTTCAAACTGTAGCCTTCAGTTTATGGTACCTAAAATTGTAGCCACTATAAAAAGTACCAAATGTCTTTCACATAAGATGGAAATAAATTCACTTGAAAAGAAAAATAAGAAATGTTGTTGGTATCTAATAAAAATTCCTGCTACTTTTCACAAATTTTGCCAACTTTTTATGACCATTTTCCTCTATTTAGGGGAAGCCCTTACTTTTTATTATTGTACCTTTCCCAACCCCATACTTTTTCATACGATTTCGGAACGAATCCAGTGTTTTTTAAAGATAAAATGAACGTTGTTGTGAAAAAGTACTTTTGGTACATAAACACAAACCTGCCACGAAGTGAAGAAGAGTAGAAGGTATTAAAATGTCAGTACTTTATCAAAACATTGCAACATTATGTGTTAAATAATGTTAACTGTTTTTTTTTTGCTTCGTTAATTATTATTACCTACAAAAAGGGAAATTCTAAAGTACTAATTTAATCCCAACCATGGCTTATGGGCACCCAAACCTTTTCCCATACTGGCTTCCATACCTTTTTCCATTCTTGTACTTTAACCTCTTTCCATACTGGCACCTGTATCGATTTCCACTCATCCTTCCAGGCTTCTTTTTTCTCTGTGGCCCAGACTTGTTTCTTTTCCGTACGCCAGATTTGTATTTTTTCCTCTACCCAGGTTTCACGTTTTTCCTTAATCCAGATTTGTTTCTTGGCTGGTTTCCATATTTGTATCCATTCAACTTTCCATTCAAGTTTTTTCTCAGTTTTCCATTCTTGTTTCTTTTCTGTCTTCCATTCTTGTACTTTTTCCGTTTTCCACTCTTGTTTCTTTTCTATTTTCCATTCTTGTACCTTTTCCGTTTTCCATTCTTGTTTCTTTTCAGTCTTCCATTCTTGCTTCTTTTCGGTACGCCAGATCTTCTTCCATATCGGTTTCCAAATCAATTTCTTGCGCCACAAATCGTGACTGGTGTACTCCCAGCCTTCATGATCTTTGCCAAGATACTTTTCGCCCGGTATGCCCATTTTAACCCATTCGGGTACGAATATTTTTTTCCAATCCGGAACTTGTACTTCACGCCATACTGGCACTTGGATTTCTTTCCATACCGGCACTTGGATTTCTTTCCAAATGGGCACTTTGATTTCACGCCATATCGGTACTTGTATCTCCTTCCAGACGGGAACTTGTATTTCTTTCCAGACGGGTACTTGTATTTCCTTCCAAATGGGTTTGGTAATTTTCTTCCATTCCGGCACCTTGACTTCTTTCCAGGCCGGCACTTCACGCTCTTCAATATGTGGCTTTTTGATAATCTTCCAATCGGGTACTTTTTCTTCTTTCCACACTGGTACTTTTACTTCTTTCCAAATGGGCACTTGCACCTTTTTCCATTTCGTTTCCCAGGCTTCTTTTTTGATTGTCTTCCACACTTTTACCCAATCCTCTTTCCACACCAATTTCTTCTTCCACACACCTTCAGGTGGATGAGCGAGAGCAAAATTCACTATGAGCGCACAACTGGCACCCAAGAGCTAAAAAGCGACAAAGAGATTGAAACAAAAGAAGTGAATTAGTTCATGCGACTTTATATTGGTAAATAATTAATTTAATTTGCTTTTTTTTTTAATTACAAAGCGGATATAGTTATTTAGTTAGTTTTTATTTCTTCCATTTTGTTAATGCTTGTTTGTTTTATTGTTTTACTGTGTTTTAAATAAAGTTTATTACAGCTTTAAGACGCAAACGCAAGCAATTTAAATTTCCTCTATGTCATAATTTCCATGTAAATTGTTTAACAAAATAAAATGCAATAAAGACAATTAAGGAAATTATGTGATTATTAATGTTTTTCTGCTTAATATTAATGAACAACATGTGTCCAGAAAATTGTTTCTCAACATGTAGCTAGAGGTAAGTTGCTAGCACATTAAGTAGGAAACCACACAGTGACAATCAGTATAAATTTTGGAAGCAATTAAAACATTTTAATTAAGAAGCACAATATAAAAATATTTCATAAAATATTGGGACGCGTATTTTATTTTGAACCGCAGCGGGCGTAGTCTATAAATCGCTTTTTTCGCGATACATTACGGCTCAGTTTGCCATAACATTTAATACTTTGAAGATTTTCATAAACCCTAAATATATGAAGGTATGTACGAGTATACACTTATGTTGTGATATTCCCAAATTGACAGGTTGATTAATTAATTACACAATTAACTTGTAGCAACGATAAAATTTTAAATTGTTGCACTTTTTTGTATAAAAAAAATATAAAAAAAAATTGGGGAACAAAAACTAGTATTCTAATTAAATAAGAAAATTCGAAGTTAAGTTCGAAATTTCGAACATACTTAGTGAACTTCTATTTTTGCATTTTGGCATGAAGACATGAACTTTTTCATGTTAGTTGAAGCTTAAAGTAATTTCGAATTTTCGAAATAATACAAACTCAAAACTGAAATTATGTTGTGGTCAAAATGACTTATTGATTATTATCGAACAATAAAAGTTGAAGATTATGTTCTTTTTGTATAAAAAAATTAAATCTTGAACATTTTTTAAATTCGATCATTTCTAATTGAGATCCAAACTGTAGACATATTGTACTTGGAAAAATAAAACAATTTTGCGGTTTCGCATTAAAATATTTCCATTCTTTTGTAAATCGCTATAAGTATGATTTTCGAAATTAAGTTCGAATTTTGACACAGTTTTGCTTTGGTTATAAACATTTTTTTTGAAGTCTTCTTAGTTTATATTCGACTTAAATAAAAAATTTTCCAAACTAAATTCGAAATTTCGAACAAATTTTACTTTTAATAGTATTTTTTTTATGTGAATTACAAATAAAAAGCAATTTTCTAATATAATTCGACAATTTGAAATTGGGTTCCAATTTTTGTACATAATAAATTTGAATGGTTTTTCGCTTGATCTATAAGGGTTCAGATTTTATTTAAACTTGAGATTTCCAAAGTTAAATTCTACAGAAATTTTAAAGATTCTTAATTAAGTTCGAAATTTCGAACATAGGTACTTACAAAAAAAAAATTATTTGACATTTTTGTATGGAAAAATTTGTTTCTGTACAAATTCGAAATTTAGTTCTAATTTTCGAACATTATAAATTTTAATGATTTTTTCGTTTTTCTTATGAGAAATGTTATTTTATTTAAACTTAAGGCTTCAAAAATTATATTTAGCAGAAATTTATTTTGATTTGGCATTTTTGTGTTAAAAAAATAACTTTCAAAAACTCGAAAGTAAGTTCTTCTTTTCGAACATACATTTTTTTTTCTAATTTAAGACTCTAATAAAATTGTAAGCTTTTAAAATTATATTCTGTAGAAAAGTTCTAAATTAAGTTCGAAATTTTGAACATACTTACAAAAAATTATAATTTGGCATTTTTATATTAAAAAATTAATTTTTACATAACCTCGAAATTAAGTTCTAATTTTCGAACATAATAAAATTCGCTTTCTTTGTAAGAGTTAAGATTCTTTTGAAACTTAAGGCTCAGAAAATTATAATATAATTAAATTTAAAAATTTTTAAATTAAGTTCGAAATTTTGAACATAATTCAAAAAGCAGTTATATGACATATTTGTATTAAAATATTAATGTTTGCATTAAAATTAAAATTTTTCTTTTGTATTTCGAAAATTCGAAGTTAAGTTCGATTTTCCCACCATAATAAATTTTAAGGATTTTTTTTTTTTAGCTTTTTGGTTATAGAGATGATTTTTTATATTTAGGCTTTTAAATGTAAATTGAGTCAACTTTGAAAATTCGAAATTAAGTTCGAATTTTTGAATATAATGAAAAACTTTTTTTGTTTGCCATTTTCGCTTTGAGTTTTCGCTAGAGTTTTTTCATGTCAGTTGTTGGTAGACAAAATAGTTTTCGCAAATCTCAAGTTAAGTTCGAATTAAGTTTGGCTTTGACAAACTTTTTTTCTTTACTAAATTATTACGAACTATTTTATTTTTAATAATTATTTTTTATTAGTTATAAAACAATTAAATTGCTGCAGTCAAAAATATTTTTGTTTTTTAAGTTTTTGATTTTTCTTAATTTCCCTGGCCGTAGTTCTGGTGAGATTTCCTTAAGGCTAAACCACCGTTTCAACATTTTGATTGTAATAAGTGTCCTATTGCAGGAGAATTCTATTCGTTTAATTTTTAGCAAATTAATTTTCCAATAAATTCAAGAAAATAATATTTATTATATCCATCATTTTCGTCTTTTTTACTCAAGCACTTTAATGGGAAAATTAGTCCCACAAGATCTGAAATTATTCTTTCGTTAAAAAATCTTGTTTAATTCAATTTTAACAGTTTCAAATCGCGGATCATGTTTTCTATTTGTTGATATTTTTAAATTTATTTTGTTGAATTATTTAAAATATTTCACTTTAATCCATGTGTTTTTGGCAAAATCGTTTGTTTTTAATTCATTTTTAATTATTTCTTTTGAAATTTGTTTCCGCTTTTTTTGTGTGGTTGTTGTTGCAATTTTAATTATTTTGTGTTCAAACAATCATCACCACCCACCAATAAGTTTAGGGATCTCATGCTTAAAACTCCCCTTGTTGCCGCGTTAAAAGGCGTTAAACTTTAATTTAGCACCAGCAATTGTCTGCCTCTGTTGAGGTCTTCTAATATAACTACCCACATTTCTCCACAACGGATCTATTTATATTTTGGAAAAAGATCATCACCAGCCATCAAAACGAAAACGACGTTGGCTGCGGCGATCCGTAGCCGCTGTTCTGCTTGTAAAGACTTGGCCACTTGAATGAAAACAAACCGATACTGCAACATTTTAAACATTTGCTTACAACCAAACCAAATCGTACACTATAAAAACAAAAGTAAAACGTAAAAGAGGCATCTGAGAAATGAGTATTAAAAGCTTAAAATCTCAACACGATATAACATTAAAAAAATGCAGTT
The DNA here is from genome assembly GCA_963932375.1 of Phania funesta. Classification (NCBI taxonomy): domain Eukaryota; kingdom Metazoa; phylum Arthropoda; class Insecta; order Diptera; family Tachinidae; genus Phania; species Phania funesta. The sequence goes on along the minus strand of OZ010654.1, from coordinate 86,380,645 downwards.
ACTGTACGAAAAATTTACGAGTTGTAAATAAAAACAATAATCGCATTGAAACGATCAAACACTGCCACACACGTACCCTTAAGCAGGGATGGAGAACTGCGACTTTAAAATGTTTTCGAACTGAACCCAAAAAAATATATATATAAACTCAAAAGCAATCGATTAATTGTTGTAGCCAAATCTGGGAATTTATGAAGATGTTGAGAACGAGTTTCCGTCATCCCTTGTCAAGTTTGGTTTCAGCCATGTCCTATTTTCCGTATCATTTTTCGTCCTGTCAAACCATCGAATAATAAATGTGCCCTACGTCGAGCTCCATTAATGATAAAACTTTTTACAATTAGCTGTTAGGATTTTTTAAGGTTTCAACAAAATAAAAAAAATATTAAAATGAATTGCTCAAATGGCCTAATAATTTTTTCTTCATTTGCTCATTTTCTGAAAACAATTTTTGCTTGAATGATTTTTAAAAAATATGTACATATGTATGCGCAATGGCAATGGAGTTTTTGGCACAGTGATGTTTTTTTATATTTATTACTTGCCCTATGACCCTTCAAAAATGACCATTTTTAGGACAAAATTACAGCACAAAAAGTTGGTGCCAGATTTTTATATATTTTTTATATCAGTCTCAGTTACCTCGTTTGTACAGCAAATTGCATACAGAAATCAAGCATTAATCATATACATTGAAGGCAGCAGGCTACCACCGACTGCAATCTGTCAAAATTAAAATACACAAGCTAATATATGAGAACGAGTATTTTGACGGCAACAAGGCCACACACACGGCTGCAGGTTGTTGTCCATACTGCTTTTGTCGTTGTAGTCAAATTAAACTAATTTCTATTTTTGTTAGCGACAAAACGAAAACAATGTTGACAATAGAACCAAATATGTAAAGCATGTTAGTGGCTATGTGCCATCTTCAGTGTCATTTTTCGGTCACGACGAGGATCAATTTCACTTAAACGGCCACGTCAACAAACAAAACTGCCGTTACTGGTCTCCAAGAACCCGCAACCCTCGGTTGAAACATCAACACCCATTGCATTGCCCCAGGGTAACTGTTTAGTGTGCCTTATTCACGCATGAGATAATTGGACCATTTTTTTTTCGAAAATTCTCGAGGCCAAGCGACGAATGTCAACGGTGAAAATTATCTACGCATGATAACGAAATTCTTTTCGCCAATCATTCATCGTACTCTTCACACACGTGGTTTCAACAGGAAGGGGCGACTGCATACACAGCCAGAACTTCGTTGAATTTGCTTCGCGAAAATTTCCCCCCAAAACTGATCAGTCGCTTTGGGGACATTCCATGGCCACCGAGGTTGCCCGATATAACTCCCATGGATTTTTTTATGCGGCTACCTCAAAGAGAGGGTTTATAATGACAGTCCCCAATCTCTTGTGGCTTTAAAGTAAAATATTCGTCGAGAAATCATCTCAATTGAACCAAGTTTACTGCAGCGTGTGGCTGCATTTTGAACAGTGTGGCGCAGAACACAAGGCTCCATTTTGAACAGTGTGTACAACTCGACGGAAGACATCTGAATGACATACTCTTTAAAATAAAAAATTAAATCCGTATTTCTATTCTATCGTTCAATGCTGCTAATAAAACTTTGTGTCACTTATGACTTTTTTATTTAAGTTAGAAAATATAAATCTGCTACCAGACTCCCTGTATATATATTTTATGAGTTCTGCTACTGAATAACGAACTTCACTCGTAACTCTCAGTAAATAAAAGGTATTTAAATTCTACAAATTTAATTTGTGTTTTTCGCCTTGAGTTGGTTGTGTTTCCCTATCAAGCGAAAAATGCAATAAAGTTTTTCTGATAATAAAAAATCCAAATGGAAAGTAAAAAAAAAAAAGTTTGTTCCAAAATTAAACGTTTTTAAAGATTTCTAAATAATTGCGTGGATTCTAGTGCAATTCTGCGCCTTAAAAGTTCTTCTAAAATAATTGATTGATATTAGATTTCCGGAAGTATTTTTTTACTCTTGAAAAATGTTTCTTTCGGCAATCTGGCCACATAAAAACATAATTGCTCTATTCCATAAGTGTTTTTCTTAGGAAGTAAATTAACATAATCCCCGTTTCTCGGAATACCTCGGGCTGCATTAATTTCTATTTGCTGAAGTTTTATTGGAGAAATTAGTTTTGGGGATTATAAGTTTCGTTTCTTGCTTGGAAAATAAAAGTACTTTTGTTTTATTTATTTTTTCACTGTAGAAAGATAATTTTATGCCCTAGAACTGATATTTACGGATGTAAAGTCAATATTATCTCTAGAGTCTGTATATTGTCCAAACAAAATAAAAAAAAAAACTTTGAAAATAATCAAATTTCTATCGTAAAAAATATACATGTACAGTAGTACTTTTTGAACTTTATAGGTCTTATTAAAAAAAATGGTTTCGATTTACGAAAGCCCTACAAAATCAAATTTGGTATGGAAATTCGTTTTGTAAACCTTGGGAGCCAATTGCGGCATTCAATATCAATCGAAATTTCCATTAAATTCTACTAAAATTTCCATTCATTTATACTGAAATTTGATCAGTGTAATATAAAAATTCCTTGTTTTATGTTGTCACTCAAGGCATATTTAACTAGGTGGCATCACTACTGCAGGTGATTTTTTTGTTTGCTTACATATCATTTTTTCTTTGTTTACATTTTGTTAAAGTCAAAGTGTTTGGTTTTGTTTACCAACAAACCTTTTTTCAACTATTTTCCTTTTAATTTGCTCTTTGTTGTCACATGTTTTTGACAGTAATCATTGATTTTACACAAACAAAGTTGCCCGCTGTTGTTGTATTTGTTGTCGTAGCAATGCCACCTAGTTAAATATGCCTTGGTGTCACTCAAATTGTATCCGTTTAAAGTATATAAAAATGTAATTAAATACATATTGAACTATCCAGCCCTGAACTACCTACTGTTTGTCATGCAGAAAAAATAATTATTAAGCTGCTCATATGTTGTTCATATATCAAAATATTTGTAACCAAAAGCTAAGAAACGAAATGAAAAATTGTTTCTTTTACATCTTTTCCCTTCAAAAAGCAAAAAGAAGAAAATTGCTCGTACTCAATTCGCGATTATATGTTTTCCTTGTTCAACTATTTGAAAACTTTACTTGGCAACAAGTAGTCAATTTACCAGAGTTTGCCGCTTATCTCTGACTTTGAATAAATGAATTAACTTCACCTGTCTGATTCTCTCAATAAACTTGTAAACTCGTTTTTTTTTTAATTTTTAGCAACTGCCTTTTGCATATCCAAGGATATTTGCATTATACAATTTTCCCATTTAAATCATGGGAGAAATATGTATACCTAATGATAATGAGTCCTTAACACGCTTTAAAAAAAATCTAGACAATGCCACGATTGACATTTGCATTGAATCTCTATCCACGCAGCCCATTGTATCAGAAAATAAAATACTGCGATAGTCGCATAAAATTGCGGCTGTTAAAACCGAAATCTATAACTCTAGAAAGGTCCGAAATTGGCGAGGATACAAGATTGAACCAGCCAATAAGTATGGCCAAGAGGTATGGCTTTCTAATGCCATGGCTGCATCTTTGGATGCCTGGAGAAATTAGCAACATACATCAATTAACAACGAGAATGTTGTTGCCGGCAATAAATGAGTAAAATAAATTATTAATTTAATATTCATAAAAATATTTGTACTACCTGATTTTGAGGTTATAAAAATAATTCTTTATTAGAATGAATAACAAGCAACGCTTCTACAAAGTCGTGCTTAATTAGTCGTAATGGAGATGACTTTTGTTGTTTTTTTTTTTCTTTCTTTCATCTTTCTCGCTGTGTTGTCTCTATAGAACTAACCTGCCCCAACAAATATTTTGGTATGGTTTTTATATTTCTTTGAGAGTGTGTGTGCGTTTGTGAGGAATAATTTAATACTCTTCTTCTTAACAAACACTAACAGTGTGACCAGATGGTGAAAAAATTACAAGGCAAATCGACTCTAAAAATTTAAATGTCAACAAATCGCGTTGAATAGAAAACTTGAATTTGTTTAAATGCTCATAAATGACGTTGCATGTTAGTTTTTTTTTTTTTGCATAGAGAAATATTTTTAAATTTATTTGCTAGATTCATAGAAGTTACGAAAGGGTTAATAGTCAAAAGAAATCGTCATGAAGAGATTGACGCTTCAACAATGTTAACAAATTATCCAGATTTACTTTGAAAATCAATCATCAACTGATCTGGTGTTTTTTCGCAAAATTATGCGGTGCGATGAGGCTCATGTTTTGCTTAACGGAGTGAAACCAATCGGCAACAGACTACACAGACTCTATTACATAAAAAAAAATCACCGTTTGGTTTAAAAAAAAACATTAGAATTGTTCGTTCAGAATGCGCTTCGCCAAGAACAGCCGTGATGGTGCTAATGCCATGTACTGATCTTTCGAATAAAGAAAATCTTTTGATTAAAATGAAATTTCTCTTATTTTTTACAATTTAAAGTTGTATCTCATTGACAAAAAAAAATACCCTATATTATTCAATTATTATATCTAAATCTTGCGACTACCAGTTTGACGATTTATTAGTCAGGAAAATGCCCGAAGTTGTCAAGCAAATTAGCAAGGGGCTTTAAAAAGAAGTGTTGATTTGCTTATAAAGCTGCAACATCTTGCTGTCTTTATTAAGTTTAATGTCACATATAAAACATCATACCATTTTTTTGTATGAAGAAGGAAGAAATTCAAATTCCCGCGGACCAATTTAGCTATTTTTTCTTAATCCCAATGATAAAAGAAAAATTGTAAAATTACTCAAAACTGAATTTTACAATGAGTTTTATTTATAGTTCAAAGACCATAAAATAATTCAAGCCCGTTTGGAAAGAATATGTGCAATAGGTGCTACTGGGGCTGAGTTGTGTTTAATACCTGACGAGACAGTAACTCGGCCGAGCGCTGGTTTCATCTAAACAGTAAGGCGAGTTGTTGACCATGTCATTTTCTTTATTAGGCCGTGTACTACTTACTCGTTATACAATTTTTCTGCCCATTAACGATTCACTGACTCGCTCATCACATGTAAACACGCACTCGGTAGCTCCTCTCCACTGGGTTGAGAGCGTCATTTCTATAACATGAAAACGGTTTGGTCTATTTGATTAAGTAAATACTTCAAAAATTTGCATTAAAATTACTTTGCCTTTTAATTTTATTTATGCAAAATTAAAAAGAAATTATTGTTTTATAAAAAATCATAATGAATAGAAAAATACGAATTTCCATTATCCCTTGTCTCGTTTGGGTTGGAGACAAACCAAATTCGGTTAAGTGCCATCTTCAGTATAATTTCATCGTTCTGAGTTTAGAACAAAATCACCCTGTTGGAAAATCAAATCAAGAATCAACAAAATAGCACTTTTTCTGTAGGCTTACACCATTATAAGTTTCAGGCAAAGCGAGCCGGATTTTAATAAAATCTATGCAAAGCTTTTGATTTTATTCACAATTAAGTTAAGGTATCTTATTTCGAATAAAGTTGCCAAACGCATGCAACTGTACAAGACTCGTTATGTTAGACAACATTTTTCCGTTGCGTGCATACGGCAACTTTTGCCGAAACTAGGTACCTTCCTTCACATAGTTGTGAATTAAAAAACAATGTTGGCACGACTTTGAAGATAATAATAAAATTAGTCGAAAACTAAAATCAATTTTAATAATTCAAGACCCTGTCCAAAAGTTGACCTGAATTTATAAAGTTTTGTAATAAATAAAAATAAAATAATAAATTTAGACGCAAAAATTCTAAAATGGTCCCACTGCAAGCAAAATTCGTTAGTAAAGACTATTCAAGTTCATTTTTATTTTCATTCCCATTCATATACTCACTCGTACTCTCTCTTTTTCTCATTCCTTCTTTGTTACTCTCACTTTTGTTTACTACCCGTTTTAAGATGGAGTTAATTTTCTAAAGTTACATGTCGGGGCAACAACAAAACAACACACATGTTGTTAGTGGGGTTGTGTGATTTGTTATTTCTTTCTTACGGCATTTTATATTTGAAAATAACGTTTCTTCTTAATGTCATTCAATTCTAGCAGCACGTATTTATTGTTAGCCTGACATCGGTCTACATACTAGTTGTTGGTTGGTTGGAAGCAACATGGTAATTGATTTAAAGCTACTGGCACAGTGCGCCCAAATGAGTTAATTTTTTGTTTGTTTGCATTTATTTATTATTATTATTATTATTATTGCCGTTTTTTTTTTTTGAGTGATCCACATATGATACGTCAAGGTTTTGTTTATTACACGATTAATGCCTACTTATCGAAGATTTATTTCTAAAATTTGTTTGTGGGGTTATGGTTACTTTTGTCTTTTTGTTTCATTTCGTGATTTCTAATTTGCTATTCGAAATAACGGTTGTTAATTTAATGCTTTGCACTAAATTGCAACAATTGTTTTGTGTTTTATTTTTTATTTTTAATTTAACAAAGTCTTGTTACTCAATTTGATTTATTTTTTTTTTTTTTAAATTCCTTAAAAGTTACTTTAGCCACTTAAAACTGACCCACTTATGGGAAACTTAATTAAAACCTTTTCTTTAATTCCCCCTATAAAATTTTTTGAATATTTTTTCTTTTCTTTAATTTTAAAGAGCCCTTCTCCTTAAGTTAAAAACCAACTGACCTTGAGAGTAATAATGAATATGATCATCATGATGATGGTTGGATTTTTAAACCTGTACAAGTTGAGTACTCTGCACAGTAAAAGGTAAAAAACTGGCAAGTAGTACAAGCAAAGAAGAAAATTACTACAATTGCCCTAAACGTCGTTAAGTTTCACGTACGATTAAATTGCATTGAAAGGCAGTGAAGTGGAAGTTAAAGTTAAAACAATCGAGTAAAATCACTTTACATCCACACTTTTACAGATGAATAAATTATACTCACTTTTCATTAAGTCTTTAAAGAATAACCACAGGGTGTCCGCCGGGATGGTATAATACTTTGTTTTGCCGCCATTTTGGTTAACATTAGTCTTGACAGTTCATATTTGGCAGTCGTGAAGTAGAGACGTGGCAAATTTATTATGGAAAAATATTCAGTAAATCAACGTGTTTTAATCGTTAAAACATTTTATCAAAATCAATCATCGAACAGTATTTTTTAGTTCATTTGAATAAGGAATTCTTGAATAATTGGTGATTTATTTTCAGGCACTTTTTCAATAGGGATATTTTAACAGTTAAAGTGTTTGACGCTATTTTTATTAAATATTGTATAATAATATTGAATATTTTATTATGGAAAGTCCGAAATTGCATCTTAAAGGCATTATTCATTGATTCTTGATTTGATATTCCGACAGGGTGTTTTGATGTAGAATTTTTTTCGTTCTTATTTTAAGCAAAATTTTTAATTTGGATATAACGTGATCAAATACATAAACCGCATGTAGTGAAGTAAATATAGGGATTGATGCTGGAGCTTAAGCGATATTCGTGAAACATCGTTTCGATGCAGATCTTAAAGGTTTCGCTTGCTACAACGTGGCGTTTGAATTTGCATTAAAGTCATGTAAAATTTAGCTCATTAATAAAATTTAGCTCATTAAGGAAACATTGGCATGTTCCATATAATGTTCCTTCGTCTGTAGTCATGTTTCTTGTTGAAATTCATGTCTCATAGTCTGTATCGATGTTCACTGGTTTTGATGGCTTGGTTCCTTGAAAGCAGTCGTACTGTGACGATTCACTGTGTGTTACCTACATCATTGTCTTTTCTTCCGAGTCTGTGTGATATTTACGCAGAATTGTAGTTTCGTTTATGGTGTCCTTGCATAGTCTGTAGCAAAGAATTAAACTAGGTTTCTAAAACATGTTTCTTGTGGCCGGCATTAAGTTCTCAGTTGCAGACACTCAGTCTCGCAACAATGTTGCCATACGAGTATATATATATGCCTTGAATTTAGCTTTTTAGTAAAGAAAATTTACACGCATATTAAAAAATAAATTGAGTGGTATTAAAGAGCAATCAGGAGAGGAGGTGAAAAAGCGTATATCACTACGACCTGCCAGATCAATTATGCAGCCTCATAGCCAGCTTACACAGTTCTAGACTTTTTATAAATCTTGTAATCGTTGTCGGATTTCTTTTAACTAGATTCTGCAGAACCAGTACACTACTGTCTATATAGTTAAGTCCGCAGAGCAATCGTATAAAATAAGTTCTGATGTAGCCTGTCCTTCATGACAGAGCCTACAAGTATAGAGTTTAATAACATTTCTGTTGAAATTTAGAATAGCCTCTATCTTTGCTGAATACACAAATCAGTGAGATAGGCCGACCCGTATTACCCGAATTAGTTAACAACGAATCTTTTTTTACACTGTAAAATCAAATAGCTAAAAATCACCCAACATACTACTGTGGGCAAAAAATAGTAAGACTTTGTTCATAATTTTAAATTTCTTTATTTATTCTTCCAAATCTATTTCGTCCCCCTCAAAGTAATCCACCCCAGCTGCAATACGCTTATGCCAACGTTTTTTCCAATCCTCGTTACAGTTGTTAAAGTCAATTTCAAGAATAGCCGTCAATGCGCGTAGTGATTCACGTTTAATGTCTTCAATTCACTCAAAACGGTTTCCCCATAACCGACGCATAACACTCAAATAGTATTCCTTGTTGACAGTTTGGCCGGACGGAAGGAATTCGGAGTGTACCACACCTTGTTGATCGAAGAAAACTGTCAACAAGACCTTGATTTTTGACTTGCTTTGACGTGGTTTTTTCGGCTTCGGCTCACCATTGACACGATATTCCGCCGATTGATCGTCTGTTTCCGGGTCGTAAGCGTAGATTCAAAACTCGTCGCCAGTTATAATACGTTTAATGACATCCTGGTAGTCGGAAAGCATTGTTTGACAGACGTCAACGCGACGCGGTTTTTCAAGAAAATTGAGTGATTTTAGAACCAATCGTGATTTCACTTTTCTTAGGCTCAAATGATCTTTTAAAATGGTTTTCACTGTCCCCTTCGATATTCCAACGATATCAGTAAGGTCCCTGACTGTTAATCGTCGCTTCTCTAACACCAATTCCTTGATTTTATTGACGTTTTGATGGCCGTCCTGGACGTGGTTCGTCGTCAACGCGTTCTTGACCGTCTTTGAATAATTTGTACCAATTAAAACCACTTGCTCGCGACATACAATTATCACCGAAGGCCCGTTGCAACATTCTGAACGTTTCGGCACCAGAAATTTCATTCCGCACACAAAATTCAATGGAACTTTTTTGTTGAATAATTTCACTCATTGTCAAAATCGCCGAATGCACTTGTTGTATCTCAGAAAGAGAAGCGTAGGCTAAACACTAATGATTACTTTGATGTGATATTTGGCACAGATGTCACTGACAGTCGTCATTCCAAGGTGGAAAAAAATTTCGACGAATGGATTTCCGCGCGAAATTTAATTTAGAAAGTCTTACTATTTTTTGGCCCACAGTAGTATGAATTAAATAGAACTAAATAAACCGATTATTTTTCGCTTTATTATTATTTATCTTCTTCGGTCTCCCTCAGCGATTAGTGGTTAAAGTGTCAGTCGTATTTTGTTCCATTATTAAATTCATTTTCAGTATTGGGGCAAATTACTGGCTGTTTAGAAACCCAAAAAGGCTTAAGTCCATCCAAAACCATAAATATATTTTTAGCCAGGCCCACTGTGAAATGTTTTAAAGAAATAAAGAATAGTTCTTTTATATGATGGAATATTTTTTTATGAAACACCCTTTACATGTGTTGGAATTTTTTAATTTCAGTACTTCAACAGCAGAATTTGTCAAGCTCAAGCTCTTGAAAGATTTCCAACTGAAGGTTCACAATTACCCAGGCAGAATAATATTATAATTTCAATTCATTTTACTTTTGACTCGAAATCAAACCTCAACACAACGATTAACCAAGAAATTGGGTCAGTCGAGCATCAATTTTACAAGCAGCATTTTTACGCTTGTTATTGCTTTTAGTTTCTGTAAACCAACCACAAACACTTGATGATAAAAAAATTAAATTTGCTCTATTTAACAAACCTGGCCAGTAAGTTTTTTTTTGATTTATAAATAAAAAAAAATTTCCATAAAAAGTAGTATCGGGTTCAATAACTACAATGAAATTTTTCTCTGTTTATTGCCCATTGTGTTTGACCATAAATGTGTGTACAAGCAACCACATTGCGCTGTGCGCCCCATATGTGCACACAATTCGCCACAGTTGTAGCCTATTATTGCCTGCTTTTGATGCACATACTGGGGTACGTACGACTGAGAGATGGCAGTTGCAGAAGAAGTCTCAACACAACAACAAGTATTTCATTTACAATTGCATTTAGGCCTGATTTCTTAAGCAGCAGCATCTTTTCCAATCGCACTTTCGTTGGTTGCCAAATCACAACCAGTAGTTCTTGTTGTTCATCATTAACAAAGATAGTGGTGGCAGTAGTGGGGCTGTGTAAGAAATACTCACGATCGTTTCAAACGCATACAAACATGCATAAAGTAAAAGTTATGTCAGCAGAGCAGAGCGTCCCATGATTAAATAATGTTTACGGATGAATTCGAAAAGAAAAAAAATCATCACAAATTCACAAAATGAAAATGAAAATAATGGAAAATATGTGTGTGGCATGTTATTATGATACAATCGCATCAACTAGACCTGCTCCATGGAGCAGTACAAGTACAATGATGCTGTATAACTGCTGCAGGTGCTGTTGTCTGTGGAGACACGGAGAGGAGACTACAATGTGTGGGTATGTGTGTGTGTGTGTGTGAGCATTTTAACAGGATTATTTCACTGGAATTTTTTTTTGGAAAAAAATTGTATTTTTCTTTACTGCCGCTTCTTTAAAAAAAAAAATTGCAAGACTTTATTATGCAATTGAAACCAGTATTATTGTAACGTTTACTTACATTTTTCAATTGCAAAATTAAGTTTTATTGACGAACTAGCATTTCTGTGAAATTTACAATTTTTGAATAAAAAGGAATTTGATTTATCTTGATTGGTAATTGGATAAAACTTTATCACACAAATATGTATTTAAAGAAGCCAGTGTCGTATACTGTTATTATTATGGTAGCCATCACACGAGGGAACATTAAGGGAAGCATGTTTTAGAAACCTAGTTTAATTTTTTGTTTGATACAGACGATGCAACCACAAAGGAAACAATAGTTCTGTGTAAATATCACACAGGCTACGAAAAGCAAATGAAGTTTGTAAACTATGCAAATGATCATCACAGCACGACTGCTGTCAACGAACTAAGCCATTAAAATAGCCGACAGGTGGCAGGCACAAAGATATGGTTTGCCGTAACGGAATGCACTGTCAGAAGTTCTGACTTATATCTGCTCCTGGTGACAGATATGATTAGATTAACATGAGCACCTGCCAACGTTGGCTCAATTTCACGGTGGTCCAACCACGGGTGTGACATTAAGCGGCCAAACCAGCGCCGCTATGCGATCGCATAAGCACCACCGGAATAGCACCTATGCCCATCCCATAGGTTGCAAATTAGGACAGAGGTTTGCCAGGCCCCCAGCCCCACCCCTTGCTGAGGGATTCGGAGCTACCTAATCTCCTGTTGTTAATGAATACATACGAAATTAATTGACCAAGGCAGATGGAAAAGAATGCCTCGCAAGGGTTGGACGGGTCAACTTTGAAGGCGTTGGACCGTGAGATTCCGATAGGAATAGGTACGGAGTAGTCTTTAAATATACTCCTAAAGAAAAGGCTGAGACCGTAGCTAACATTGTGTGGTTGAACTTCAGCGCTGGTTAGCATTAGGCTGAGGACCACGGGCAGACATTTGTTAAGTGTGCATGCCATGGTGGTCCTAAGCCTTAGACACATCCCTTCAGTTACAGGTGACACCATGAAGAGGAAGAAGGCCGACAATTACTAGTCAAGAGTAAAGGCTAGTGCTACCATGAGACTCAAACGAGAGTAAGGTAATCACAAATTACAAATCCGTTGACTGACATCAGTTCGTGGAAAAAAGAGGGTTGAAAAGAAACCCATAATGTTAGCGATCTGCTTCGATATATCCCCGTACATTAAGAATAAAAAAGCCATCGAAAACAGTAAACATCGACACAGACCCTGCAAGCACAAAAAGAAACCACAAACGAAACTTCAGTTCTGCGTAATTATCACACAGACTATTAAACAAATATATGCGGAAGATAAGCTAATGATGTTACTAATCTATGCAAAGGATCAAGGCAGCAGGACTAAGCAGCAGTAAATGACTTATACCTCGACATGGTGGCTCATGCATTTGTTTCCATTTAAGATTCAGTTGACACAAGAGCTTCTTCCAGAAGACCATTTACGCCGCCGTACATATGCCAATAGGATGTTAAAGCTCGCCCATGAAAAATTCATTTGAATGGATATGTGAATAAACAGAATAGTCGGTTCTGGGCAATGGAAAACCCTCAAATTATTCATCACTCACCTTTGCATCCATTACAATTGACAGTCTGGTGTGCAATTTGGTCAGGAGGATTCATTGGACCTTACTTCTTTGACACAGAAAACGGCGTAACGGTAACTGTAACGGTAAATGCAAATCTTTGTGCAAAATTGTGACCAAAGTTGTTCCTTGAAGACCGAGAAGCTCCTGAGCTCGGTGTCGAATTGAGGTTGATGGATTGTTTTGAACACTTTCTTGAACAGCAGTAACATTACTGCTTCAGCCGATCTTGCAGTACGTTATGGTCCATGATTGGGCCTATCAGCTACAGTCCCTCTTTCTTCGAAATCATTCGCTACACGATAAATAGGGTATCTTGTTGGCACGTTGTTTCTCCCAAAAATTTCACGTTACTTTCTCATCGTCACACAGTAATCGATGATTGATTTTGATAAAATGTTCTAACGAATAAAACACGTTGGTTTACCGAACCGTTAGTATTACTATTAAAAGCTTAAGCTTATGAAGCTACTTCTCTTAAGCCCGATCGCACTACCGAATGGAGTAACTGTCAAACAAACTCTCATACCACTCTCACTTTTTGCCATTTATGATCAGCATACTCAGGCAAATCATGGTGTGATTTTAAGCAAAGTATGTAACAAAAATAATTTTAATAACACAATGTATTTGTATCTAAAATTAAATTAAAATTAAATTAAATTAAAATTTACATTATGAAATTAGAGCATAAAAATTGAATAGACGTTTTTTTTTCTTACAAAACTGTGCAAAATATATAAAACTTAAACTCTCTTGCAAACAGTTTAATGGAGTCTTTTTGGCTTTTTCGACCAGTTGGTGTTGGATACAATGTTTCCAACGTTTGATTAAATAATGACATGTAAAATAAAAGGCAACAATAATACAAGAAGTAAAAAACTAAAACAACAACAACAGCAACATTTATGCACGCTGTGCTGTTGCGTCACATGCATTTGCACGTACGGCCTTCACGCGCAAACAGATTATTAAAATTGACTTGGAAGTAAAAGAGAAGAAATTAACAAATTCGTATGTATCGTAAAGTGTTCGAGAGGGGGGAGAGAGGGCGGTAGGGAGGGAGAAATAATTAATGAATGTCTATTGTGATAAATATGTGCATGAGCATGCAGAAGAGTAATGATCATTATGACAGTCGTAAAATCTACATCATCATGATTATTTAAAGTGTCAAGACTTACAACAACGATGGTGCTTTGCTACTTGTTGAGACCATAATGGCAAAAACTTTTTTCGTTGTGCGAATGGTGGAATCAAAAATTGTGACACTGTGATACTTAAAAAAAATTGCAAAATACTCTTGCAGATATTAAAAAGTTGTTTAGAAGAAAAAAATCACGAAAATCAAAACAAAGGAAAAATAAAATCCGCTTACACTGACAAAACCCTTAAGCTCGAAAAAGAGTCAATTAGATTAAATTAGATAAAAAGCTGCGAAAGTTAAAATAAAGTCAAACTTCTTTTAATGTAGGGGGATGACGAAGCAGACCGCTTACCTTATGAGTCCCTTCCTCGGGACCCGGCTTCCTCGAACGCATTTCAGACAACGGATTCGTTATTTAAGACTACCTGACTTTCACTGAGTCTCGTGCTAACACTAGTCTTTACTCTTCACAGTAGTGGTTTTAGACTGTCGACTGGTAACTGCCGACCTTCCTTCTCATCACGGAGTCTCTTGTAAGTGCTAGCATTTGGCTAAGGCTTAGGTCCCCCATTGGCGTTCGCATTTAACAAGTGTCTGCCCGTGGTCCGTGCACCACCGTCTCAGTCTCTTGCTAAGGAGTAGCTTCAGAGACTGACCCTTCCACCCCTTGCGAGGTTATCTCGTCCATCACTGCGGAACTCCTTCATTGTCTAATAAACACCAGAGTTTCTACAGAAATTAAGCTCTCCACCTCTTGTGAGAGGAATCTCACGGTTCAACGCCTTAGAAGTACCTTTCGAGATTGATCCGTCCATCCATTGCGAGGCATTCTTATCCATCTCGTCCGGTTTCCTCCCTTGGCCATTTAAAACCGAAGTTTTTTCGGAGAATTTTTATCATTCTCACGAGTAGTGGAGAAAAAGATGGCCACCCACACAGAGCTCCATATGCACGGGTAAGTCTGTATAAAAACTGGAGATTGACTGGTATCCAGAGCTATCATACTAGAGAGCAAGCACCCTCTTGGCTACGCATCCTTAGCGTATGCTGTTCTACCGTGGATTAGGGATTTTTTTTTATAAGAGAGTGTTAACTTCTCTCTGCTCGACTTATTTAGACAGACACCGGCAGTCACCGGGAGCAGTTACAATTCAGAACTTCTAATAGAGCACTGAGTTACGGAAAGCCATACATACCTATGTGCCTGCTATCTGACGGCCTAGGCAAACCCCTTAAAAAACGTTAAAATTTTAAAATTATATAAAAAAAGGAAACAGGATTAAAAATTAAAAAAAATCCCACAATTGAATCAAACTGATCAAAGGGAAACTACAAACCAAACAGAAAAGGAGCTTCAATTCATAAGATCCGCTTGATCGGTGAATGTACTCGTATGTCTCGTTGTCATAAGACTGTAGCCCAGTGTAAAACAACGTAACAGTTTAGTTTTTGACGACCGCAACCTACATCATAAAAGTTTGTTACTTGTTAAATTTAAAAAATTTTCCATACTGATCGATCGTGTAAAACCTTTAAAAAGTCAGCAACATAAATTGCAAGTGTTGGTCGGCGGTTTTTTTCGATATTTATTTAAACAAAACATTCACAATTTAGCCATCAACAATTTACTTTGAAATATACTGATGAGAAGCAGCTATTTAGGCTGTTATGATGACGCTTCAAAGACACACAAATTGGTTACAAACTTCAATGCCAGCAGGCAGAAATATAATTTTTGCTCCCTAATTATCATTTTATGCATATCTCCTTTTTGCTGAGGATTGCCAGTCATTTTAAGGACAATGTAAACTATACATGGTCCTTCATAGGAGCATGCAAGTGCATGCCTTTAGAGGAAAAGGTACCATTCGATTTTATCGATTGATGGGAAAATAATTTTTAAGTTTTGCTCGTGAAGGTCAATACGTGTTATACATTTTAATATGCCACATCGTTCATTAAGGCCAACTGAAATTCCTGCCTGTGAATGTTACACGTGTCGCGACAGGCAATAGGATTCCAACTAAATATAAATAATAACGAGGGGACTGATAAAACTTTTCTTAACTGACGACAAGGAAATCTGAATAGTTTTTTTAGTTTCTGGGCGTAATTCCCAATAATTCCTGCTGTTTCACGAGGGGTATAACTGTCATATTGTTTCTCTCCTTGTTACTGGCGAATATATTTCCTCTCCGCTATTTATTCCACTTGGGAAAATAGAGCTTCTGTAAAATTATCTCTGGTCGTGAATTTTAGACGTCTACGTCATCTGCCTTGCGGATTCCGTTCCCCCGCTGCTCTTGGTATGATTGCCGGTGGTTGACGGAGAGTACTACTTCTACTATCTTCTTATCTGGACTCTAATGCGGTCCTCGTTGGATGTTTTCGATTGATTCATATTCGATCAAAATATGCGACATACCTATAATGCGAGGGAACTTATCTGCGTGAGTGATATGACAAATATGCCAGATATGACAAATATGCCACACAATCCCGACGGTAGGGTTAGCATCGGGTGTATTAAAATGCGACCACCAATGCCGCAATACTCACTGTAAGCATGCTTTATGGTCCCTGGTTTGAACATCTTTCAGGGGAGCTTGCAGCTACTCATTCTCCAGCTGTCAATAGCTATTATTTTGATAGCCTGCATTACAATGCAACGCCACATTGATCCTGCTTCAAGATAACAACAACCAGTTAGGTACTTGCGTCCCAGGAGCTGCTGGTTGCCGCGGTACCAGTATTTATATCGTTACAGGTCAATTTTAGAAAGTCCTACCTTTCTCTCTTTTCCTACCTTCCTCCCTTTTCCCACCTTCTTCGGGGGCTGGTTCCCCCGTCTCGGGGCATGATTTCTATGATTGGAAAGAGTTAAGGTCATCGATTTTGCTTTTCATCTCATTATATCTTCGGGATTCCACCAGACTTTACCGCTCTTCTTTAGACCAATTCCATTATGGACAGCATGATGAGTGTAGCTACGAACAGGAGCGTTGACAGTGGGCAAAATTGATTTATCCCCGCGTTCGTTAAAATGGTTCACTGATTATTCCAGCAAGTCGTACGTTCAGGGTTTGCAATATAGAGCTGGGAGCAAATTATCGTTTTCGATACCGAATGAAAGTTGCTTTAAAGTTCTATTGAAACTTCGATCGATATCGAATGTCGTAAATAGGCCTCTGGGTTAATTTTTTTATTTCAGAGGGAATAAAAAAGTTATTCGTTTCTTCCCCATGTGATCAAGTACAGGACGGTTTATCTTTTTTTTCCCGAAAACCGCGTGGCAGCTGTGGATTTACCAGTCCCTAGTTTATTTTGGGGATTGAACTGTTAGTAGGGGGCTCAACAGATCTGCGCGGGGGCTTTATTTTAGCGCCATGAAAGTCAGAGGTTGAAGGAATGAATCTTGTTGAGTCTTTTCGAAGAGTGTCGTGATAGTCCAAAACCCAAATCCTGGTAAGAGAGCGGGTTCAAGCCGTGTCTCGTATGATTTTTTAATAGTCGAAAAGGGACCAATAACGTAAGAGGTCTGTTTCGATAAGCTCCCTACATTAATGAATAGGTTTCGCTCGTAACCAAAGGAGAGATCATGCCCAAATCCATGGTTTCAAATTGGCCTTCGTAGCAGGTTCCCACGTTAATATGCGTCTCATCTCTCGAGGTAAAATTATCTTCTCTGAATCTGTTAGACTTCCGTTAGTGGATTAGAATTTTCAAACTAGTTCTATTTGGGTTGTACTGGAAGAGCTTGCTCGCCGGGTCTGGATTTTTAGGAACAAAACTTCAGTGTTGCCAACTAGACTAGACAAACTGTTAGTCTCGAAAACCGCAGTAGCTGAAAATTTCGAAAAGCCTGAACTACCACTTATAAATCGCAAAAAAAAAATAAATAAAAAACCCCCTAATTAACAGTCATGCCATAAATAAAAATGCCAGACAATTTTAAAAGCGCTTATTATTTGTTTCAGTTTCTTTTTTGTTTTTAAGTGAATGATTAGTGTTCCTGGGATTCAGAGAAAAAACCAAAATCAAGTAAAAACTAAACACAAAGACAAATGAATTATGAATTTTAAATTAAGTTTAAAATAAATTAGAAATAAAAAGTCTCTGCTAAATATTTCAAACGACCTTTGCGGTGTGAAGAGTAAAGGCTGCAAAGTGCTGCTGCTCATAAAATAAATATGTAAACGCAAGCAGACGTACAACTCTTCAAACTGTCATTAACGGCTCGTAACTTTGACAACATTTTAAAGCCAGTCGTCTAAGCTGGAGTTTAAGTTGATTTATTTTATTAAAAGTTATTGCTTTTTTGTTGTGTGTGTGTGTGTGTGTGTGTGTTCCTTTTTATTGTTTTAAACTCTTGTCATTAACAACTCTTTCATACGGCAAGAAAGGCGGCACAGTGGAGTAGATAAGGAAAATATTGTGAATTTTAAACATCGAGTGTTTACTAAATGAACTTTAAAGTTTTCTTCTGTGGTCAATTGAGCTTTCGTTTAGGCGTTTATTTTTTCTTAAATTGGCAATTTTTTCAAGTTTAAATTTGTTTCTTTTGCTTTTCGTTTCTGTTTCTTCACGATGTTGAAAAATAAAGTAGAATTTTGGAACGAATTTCCGTTATCTCTTGTCAAGTTTGGTTTGGAGACAAACCGGTTTCGGCTATGTGCCATCTTCAGTGTCATTTTTTTTTTAAATAACACGAGGGCGGATCATTAAGTCCGTGACTTTTTTAATGAAACACAGTTGTTTTTGCAAAACAAAAATTTATTTTTCAACATAATCTCCTTTTAACTCAATATACTTAGTCCAACGTTTCTCCAGTTTTTGTATCCCTTCCAAAAAAGTAGGATTTTTCGAGGTCCTTAAAGTAGGCATTTGTTTGGTCAATAATTTCATCGTTGGATCTAAATCTCTTTCTACCAAGCAATTTCTTTTGGTTTGGAAATAGGAAGTAGCCACTAGGGGCTAAATCCGGAGAATATGGCGGATGAGGTACCAATTCGTAGCCCAATTCATAGAGTTTTGCCGTTGAGACTGCACACGTGTGCACCCGTGCATTATCTTGATGAAAAATAACGTTTTTCTTGGCCATATGGGGTCGTTTTCTTTTTAAATCCTCATTAAATCGATCTAATAAGTTGGCATAATATTCGCCGTTTATGGTTTTTCCCTTTTGAAGGTAATCGATGTGGATTATCCCGCGTGCATCCCAAAAAACTGTTGCCATCACCTGATTGGCCCACAAACTCACCTTGCCCTTCTTTGGAGCCGGTTCACCCAGAGAAATCCATTGTTTAGACTGCTGCTTGGTCTCCGGAGTACAGTAATGGATCCATGTTTCAACCACAGTTACAAAACGCCGCAAAAGCTCTTTCGGATTGCGGTTAAACAACTCCAAACAATCCTTTGAAATTGTCACACGTTTACGTTTATGGTCAATTGAGAGCAAACGCGGCACCCCTCAATTGGCCGTCCAGAACGTTCAGCGTCATTTGTACTTGTGCGACCACAACGAAAGTCAGTAAACCACTTTTTTACCATTGAAATCGATGGTGCAGAGTCCCCATACTATTTATCGAGCTTTTCCTTGGTTTGATTGACGGTTTTTTTTCGCAAAATAAAATATTTATTGAGCACTCGAAATTCACATTTTTTCCATTTTTAGACAAACACACGAGGTTGTATGTTTTGGACAGCTGTTGAACGCAAAGTAAATGACGACACTTGCTCAAAATTTGACGGTAGTTTATTAAGAGGTGGTACTTGATGGGAACAGTGCTGCATTTCATATAACTACGAGCGAAGTTCGCAAAGTCACGGACTTATTGATCCGCCCTCGTAACTGATGAGCTGGCCTAAGCGAAAGGCCCATAGAGACTAGCTAATCCACACGTAACAATTATTTCCATTATTTTATAATAAAATCAGTTGGGCCTAAAAAGGATAGATAAAAATAATTTTTTTAAGATATGACTTGCCGTAACTGAGTGCACTGTCAGAAGTTCTAACTTATACCTACATGTGGTGGCGGCCGGTAACAGGTTCCCGTCTCTGCTAAGAGTCTGGCGAAATTAGTCGAACCGAGAGAAGTTAACACTCTCGTATGAAAAATCCCTAATGCACGGTGGAACAGCATAGGAGATGCGTGGCCAAGAGGGTGCTTGGTCTCTAGTATGTGAACTCTTGATACCAGTCGCTCTTCAGTTTTAATACAGACCTACCCATGCATATGGCTGAATCAGAAAGCATCGCAAGAGACGTAGAAGTTAATCTTTTAGAAACTCTGGTTTTAATTGGACAAGTAAGGAATACGGAAGCAATGGACACGGAATGTCACGCGGGGGGTGGACGGGTGAATTTTTAATGGTGCTTCTAAATCGTTGGACAGTGAGATAGCGATAGGCTTGGCCAGTACAGCCTCGAAAGAGGTGGAGAGGTTAATTTCCGGTGTAGTAACTCCGGTGTTTATTGGCTAATGGAGAAATTCTGAGGAGATGAACAAGAACATCTCACAAGAGGCGAACGAGTCAGTCTCCAATTAGACTCCTGTGGAAGGAGCGCGAGACAGTAGCGCACGTTGTGTCTGAATATCCAACACTGGCAAGCATAAGGCTTAGGACCACGGGCAGACACTTGTTAAAAATGCTAGCATTTGTACACCATGATGAGGAAGAAGGTGGTAGCACAGGCCTCGAATGAATGTAAGGTAGAATGTAAATTACATATCGGTTGCCAGAGGTTAATTCGAGGAAACAAGGGGTTCGAATAGAGACTCATAAAGTTAGTGGTCTGTTTCGATATCCCGCCTACATTAATAATAGCTGATTTCGTACGATTTTAATCTTTAAATATTGAGAGTTTTTGTATTTTTTTTTTATTAACTTTTGTGAATTTTCGTATTGTTCCTGATTTCCGTGACTTTTTTTTAATTAAAATTTTTTCCATTTAGCTGATGTTTTCAAGATTTTTTTTTGCGTAGGATATTCTTACTCAAATTCTTAGAAAAATTATGCTTCTAATTTCGTAAACAAAATGAGAGTTGTTATGTTTTAGTAATTTTAATTTTTTATAATTAAATTTTTACCGAATGATCAAAGTAAAAATTTTTTTTTAACTCAACTATTTTTCCTACATTTTAATATTTGTCTTGGTTTTTATTTCTTTTTTTGATTCCAACCATTTTCTGCGCTAATTTCATATCTTGCATTGAATATTTGCACATTGGTCCTAAATTTGTTTGTTACACGAAAAAAACCTGATTAGAGAGACCATCCTTAATTAGGATGGGATTTTGACAGCTCTTGACACCACCCAAGTACAGACAAAAATTGGAAAAAAGCACCAGTTACTTTCTTTATCCAATTGTTTGTGTCGTTGCGTGTGCAAGTACTCGCATGATGCGATGCCCAATTGCAGCATTTAGCTGCAATTCAATAACAACAATAAATATTAAATAAATGTGCTACCAAGTGTAACGAAGATTTGTAAATAAATAAATGTGTGTTTGACTACTTGAGCAGCATCATTCATCACATTAGTGACTGAACAAACGGCTGCTTGTTGCAGGCTATCATGATTATTTATTTACCTTGATGACAATTAGTAGCAATCCGCAAACAATGCGGCAACCACTTTCATGCATTTCAAGCCGTGTCTGTGTAAATAGAAATAAAAATGATGAGCTCATGTTTATAAACCAAAGTATTTAAAAAAAAAACTAAACTTAAAGATATTTTGCTAAAAGGAACGAAACCTCTTTGAAAAAGTACTTTTCAAAAGGTATTTTTTTAGAAACTACTTTTTTTAATAATAAGATTTTTTGAAACCAATTTTTAAAAGTATCTTGTGTGAACGTCCCTTTTTTAAAAGTAGTTAATTAAAAAATACATTGAAAAAAATAGTAAAAGATGTAAAAGTACTTCTTCTGAAAGGGACTTTTAAAAGGCTTTTTATAAAGGTACTTTTTTAATAATTGTTTTAAATCACTTATTTTGTCTACATTATTTCTTTTCTGCTTTTTAAAGTTATTTCTTTCAAAAGACGCTGTTAAAAAAAGTCAAAGATACTTTTCTAAAATGTGCCAATTTATCTATTTCAATTCGTACGTAAATAAAAAAAAAATAATGAGCTCATATTTATTAACGAAAGTATTATTTAAAAAAAAAACACTTTTTTTTTAATATTTTGTTATTTTGTTTCCAAAGTAGTTTTTAAAAAGTATTTTTTTAAAAAGTACTCTTTTCTTTAATAAGATTTTGAAAACCCATTTTTGAAAGTTTCTTGCTCTTTTTTAAAGGTTGGTTATAAAATTTGTAATAAAAAAAAAAAAATTAAAAAAATAAGTAAGTTCTAACAGGCATTTTTAAAAAAGCTCTATTTTCTTGGTACTTTTCTAAATACTATTTAAAAGGTATTATTTTCTATATTGTTTTTTAAAGTTATTTCTTTTTTAAGGGGACCTGAGAAAACTGTTTCTTCTTTAAAAAAAAGTTCGCCAAAAGTTACGATTATAGGTAACTATTTGCAAAGGTCATATTTTAAAGGTACATTTCTAAAATGTACCTTTTTTTAACAGGTATTTTTTAGTAGATTTTTATTTGTCGAAAGAAACACGCATAGTACTTTTTGTGGCACGTTTAAAAAAATTTCTTGCAAAGATACTTTTCTTAATAAACCCTTTAATTGTAATTCTATGAAATAAGGTACTTTCGGGAATAACATATTTAAAAAGTATTTTTATAGAATTTCATAAATCTTTTTTTTTCTTCACTTCTGTGGAAGGCGTTTCGTTGTTTTATTTAGAAAAAAAAACTGCTATAAAAATTACTTTATCAAAAAGTACTTTATTAAATGTTCTTTTTTTACTTTTTTCGAAAAGTACTTTTTGCATTTTTAAATGTATTTTTGTTTAAAGGTGTTCCTTTGCAAGGATATTATTCTATTTGTAAAAGTTTCTTAAAAAAGAACTTATTTTAGAAAAGGTACTTAAACGTTTAAAAAAAAAGAACATTTTAAAAATGAAGTTCGTTTTATAAAAGATACTTTAAAAAATATACTTTTCACATTTTTGTTTGCTTAAGAACGATTTTCCATAAATTTTAACACATTCTTCAAGAATGATTTTCAATTAGGTCGAAAGTAAAAGATACACACATACCTCGTTTTACACCATAGATACGTACCAGGGAAAGTCGACGCAATCGTAATTAAAATAAACTTGAGAATAAAGCTGAAGTCGAGTAAAGAATAAATTCGTTGAACAAAATACATTTTCATTTTAAATGAATCGTAGGGAGAGCAAATGAGAATGATAGGAAACTTAATTTAAGTGAAAGAATAACGGTGAGAGATATCAAATTGATTTTGGCCCAAGTTGTTGTTTGCAAGGGAAATAATATGCGTATGCCAAGCAATCGTTTGCTTCGTGAAGTCCTCCACACTCTTGCGAACAGCGGCGATTTTCTCGAAGTTCCTTCGATGTACGGCTGAGTAACTGATTGGCTATCGGAACGCTAGTCGCGAATTTGACCACCAAACGTTGGCGCTACCGAATACTCAGGTCATGCAAAATAGAACAGAATTAAGGAAAGAAACAGGAGACTGCTACTAAAAAGGATCTTTTATATCCCCTGTCAGGTGCTGAAGCTCCTTAGACTAGACCTACTTTCCTAAAGACTGTCAGTATTGTAATCGTTTCTAGTGGTGGCAGATCTCTATCTTCCAGTAGGTACTTGTTCAGCTGGTTATATCTTTTGTGATATAAACTTCATCAATCCTTCAGAATATGCTCTACAATTTCTTCATCGTAGTCACACAATTTGCACCGCCATCATCCCTGCTGAGTGCGTTCCTAAACCAGCAGGGGCCTTTGAGGAAGCCAATGAGCATCTTAAGATTTTGTTTTACTTAGAGACATAAGAATTTTAAAGCGATTTTGGTCATATGTTCCAAGTGTGACCAATGTCTTAACCCTGGAAGGTTAACCCAGAGGTGATTCCTGCTGTTCTCAATCTCCATTTATATTCCCTCTCGGATTGTGTTTCGATCCGAGCGTGCAAAAAGTTTCCTGTTCAACCATGGGTATGCTTGCTCCCCTTCTAGTCCAGGAACCCAGCAAAGAGTAACCCTGTTGGTGTTGCCTAACTGATTTATACTTATGCGGCATTTCCCACTCATATGAGCCAAGTGCCTTCATGTCAGCTTGACTATTTCTCTTGTAGCCCTAGTTAATGTTGCATTGAGCACATCTTTGAATGGCATGAATTTCTGCTTAAAAGATGGTAGAGCTTTTTCCCGCGCCGGATGCTTTCAGCGTTCTCGATCCATCCGTGTGCCATTTTATGGTGCCATCTCCAAAGATAATGCTCTGCTAAAGTTTGCCCCCATTTCCCCTGAATGCCCAGAACATTTGCAAACTTCTTTTCGAAATTATACATGCTGTCTATCGTGTCAATGGGGCATGCGTTCTGCCAAGGATGGAAACTCCCTCTGGCCAACACAATTGGCAGGTAACTTGCCAAGGAGTTTTGGGCTTCAGTGATTGAATAATAAGCAATAGATTTTGCAGATCCCGCCCACCAAACATGGCTTCCACAAACTGTCAACAGCGATTCACACTTCATGGAAATCTCTCTGCATTACTTTGTTTCTACTATTACGTACGTATTTCGATAACGTTAAACAAACAAAATATTTCGTTGCATGTTGCAAGGTGATTTAGCAAAATTATTAACAAAACATAACCAAAATGAAATATATAAAAACTTCACAAGGAAGAGACAAAACTGGCTGACACATTAACGTTAATACTCGCTCGTCTCTTCATTTCGATAAAGAGATCCATGTTAGTAGTGCGAATTATCATGACGGTGCAATTTTTCTTCTTTAGTCGTAGTCGCTCTAATTATTTGGCATAATTGACACAGTGATGAGTGCTACCGCAGTGTGTCAGCTAGTTTCCTTTTATTTTTTACTTTCAACTAGGAAGTTTTTTTTATATTGCTTTTTGTTTTGAGTTAGATTTTAATTCGATTTCATGCGACAAAATTGACAGCAAAAGCGCGCTTGACAAAGCCTTGGTGTGTCTTCGTTCTGCTCGATGACATTTTTAAAGGAAATTTTTGTTGTCACTGATTTTGGTTAGTATTTTTTTTTTTTTAGTCTTGAGGCAAACCTACAATTATGTCTTGAACATTTGCCGAATTAAAAGTCTCATGTCTGCTTTAATTTCAAGTAAAACCATTCGCCATATTTATTTCTACTTTTGCTAAATTAATTTGTGCAGAAACAATTTAAATTGTAACATTTTTTAAATATTTTTCAAAAATAAAACAACCTTTTAAGTCGTAAAAAATAATTCACATTTAGAAATGTGTAAAACCGGTAAAAATGTTTCGAATGTTTGGTTGGAAAGTTAACAGTTAAGTGTAGCAAAAGAGAGGCGAAGACAGAGAGAGAGAGTGTGTGTTTGGCAGAGATGGAAAAACCACTACCTTTTGATTATTTCTATGACTTTGACCAGGGGATAATTTTGCAGGAACCCAGAGATATGGTAAATATATTTTTCTTGTCGACATAGCTGTGAAAATAATCGCCCTTATCGTAAATAAGAAGTGAAATTTATGCTCCCTTGAAATTTTGATTATCCTTGAAATGAAAATTATTATCTTAAATTCACAGTGAAATTTTCGTTCCTCTCCTTGAAGAAGAATAAGTCTGGCAAAAAGTTTTTAAATCAAAATTTTAAAAATAAATAACTAAAATGTTTAAAATTGGAACTATAATTTTATTTCAAGAAGAAGTATCTGGGCAACATTAAAAATGTTCGTAGATGGTTCCAAGGTGTATTTAACCCCTTGGCGTTACCCAAATCAATTCAAAATGTTTTATTTAAAATAACCTTTTGTATTACGTTCCTCCAAAACTACAAGGTAAAACAAATCTGCATTTCTATATATTTGGAAAGTGTTTAATAGCTCTTTGACGTCTACAAATATATCATTCCGTATTCCGCCAATCGAAAAGCCTAGTGGCTGCATGCCGTTCTTTGTAGAGGGTAGCAAGAGGCTCGGAAGAATGAAAAGAGCACAATCAACAGTCGGCGAGATGCTTCCACAAGTTGTGCATGCTTTAGAATAAAGTATTTGTGGTAAGTGGATAGAGGACCGTAAAATTACAGCCCAAGACTGACAAAAATTTAGGTCACATCATGCTGTGGGGTGAATTCCTGAAACCCACATCAATATTGTAGCTATTGTATAGTAGGAAAGAAAAATACTGCTCAAATTCATACTCGTAAGTTTTTCGTATTTATTAGCCTGTCGGAGGAACATCGGGTATAAGAGCATTCTGCGCCTAGTTAGACAAGAGGTTAGCGAGACTCAGCTGTCGATGGAATGCATGAGTAGAAGAAGAGTAACTGAAAGGATACCAGGTAGAATTGCTTGGCTTGCTACGTGTCTTGGATAACCGGCTGGAAAATCGGGTGGACGATAGAAAAGTTCTCATTGCACTTGAGAACCAGTCGGTTTTACATCGCCTGAGGAAAGGGAACGTCTACTTTAAACTAGTGATAAAGGAGTGCTCTAAAACTAAACAGATGAGCCTCGGTGACAGTGGTAAAAATTCACTTGACCAACACTGAAAGCTATGATAAAAATATGAAAGAACGCACCAAAACGGCAACGATGCGTAGAGAAAAGTCAAAAGGCAGACTTGTTTCAAATTCGTGCATATACGCGGCACAAATCCGCAGAAAAGGCGAGGTAAAAGCAATTCATAGTTCCTTGAAAACTTTAGTGCCTCCAATTAGAGCAAAGAATACAATGGCTTGGTCGGATAAGAATTTCCAATTTGTATTTTCCATGACATAAGAAAGGAATAAATATTTTTGCGTCTATTGGAACAGGTTTCAAGAGATTTATGGAAGCTATTAGGCACATGCTTAAAAGTTGCTGACGATAACGACTTTTAAAAAAAAAAATTATTTAGCGACGTAGCTTGTTTTGAGGGAATTGACTGCGGTAATGAACGCAACTAACGTATTTGGAGGGAAGATAATCCGCAAAACCATGGCAAACAGTTTTTATTCAAAAAAGGGCGCCATCGGTCAAATCGAAAGTCCAGGCAGAACGTAAACAAATGGCGACCTTTAGCAGGCGCGCATCAAGCTTCAGCTTTTAGTGGGGGAAGTATTAACGAAAATATTCGCCTGCTTTTCTAAACATTTTGTATAAGAAAGTGTAAATTTTTAATGCTTTTGGAGGTGGGAACTTCCTATTGTCACCCCCCTGGATCCGCGTCTGCTTTTTCGTCTTAACATTGAGTCGCTTTTATGTGGAGAAGCATCATGGCACATACTGAACGGCACTACATATTGAAGCAAATCTTTAATAAGCGCATAATTGATCATTTTTAGCATTGGGATAAGATTATCGCCGATTGATTAAAACGTTATGCCTGTCGATTGAACTGCAACCAAGCCAGCCATCTGCACGTAAATAAAAAGCTAGATTAAAATAGCCATAATCCACGGGCAACATGTTATCATTGAATTATGTGGTTGCAAACGAATCATATTATTGTTGTAGATAATAATAATATCTCTTCGAACAATAGAAAACCATACAATTTATGTTACTGATTGGCAGCGGCTGAGGTACGAACAGGCGGCTAAAACCATCGAATGCTTTATAAACAACTCGCTAGACAACGACTTAAGCTAAAGCACCCTCATACTTTGATTAAACGTCAAACGAATTTGGCGTATTATGTCTATTAAGAACATTTTATGCTTAAGAGTTATTATATTATTTTTGTATAATTAAAATACTTTGTTTGTGGTTGGAATTTTTGTAAAAAATTTCATTATTCAAATGTAAACAATAACCATTATATGCTTGCTACAACAATATCTTGTTGTAGAGAACATTATATGATTGGTGTATCCATGCCACAACCATGGTTTTTCCTCCCATGTACCAGAAGTTATATTTACTACTGTGGGCAAAAAATAGTAAGACTTTGTTCATAATTTTAAATTTGTTTATTTATTCTGCCAAATCTATTTCGTCCCCCTCAAAGTAATCCCCCCAGCAGCAAATACACTAATGCCAACTTTTTTTCCAATCCTTGTGGAACGATATTGATTGAATTTTTGGCGAAAAACTCACGAAGAATCAATGCGGTATGTGACGGTGCATTATCGTGGTGCAAAAACCAAGAGTTGTCGGCCAATAATTCCGAGCTCTTTTTACGAATAGCTTCGCGCAAACGACGAATAACACTCAAATAGTATTCTTTGTTGACAGTTTGGCCAGTCGGAAGGAATCCGGAGTGTACCACACCTCGATCATCGATGAAAACTGTCAACAAGACCTTGATTTTTGACTTGCTTTGACGTGTTTTTTTCTGCTTCGGCTCACCTTTGGCACGATATTCGGCCGATTGATCGTCTGTTTCCGGGTCGTAAGCGTAGATCCAAGACTCGTCGCCAGTTATAATACGTTTAATGATATCCTGGTAGTCGGAAAGCATTGTTTGACAGACGTCAACGCGACGCGTTTTTCAAGAAAATTGAGTGATTTTGGAACCAATCGTGATTTCACTTTTCATAGGCCCAAATGATCTTTTCAAATGGTTTTCACTAATCCCTCCGATATTCCAACGATATCAGTAAGGTCTCTGACTGTTAATCGTCGATTCTCAAACACCAATTCCTTAATTTTATTGACGTGTTGATCATCAGTTGATGTTGATGGCCGTCCTGGACGTGGTTCGTCGTCAACGCGTTCTCGACCGTCTTTGAATAATTTGTACAAATCAAAAACACTTGCTCGCGACATACAATTATCACCGAAGTCCTTTGGCAACATTCTGAACGTTTCGGCACCAGAAATTTCATTCCGCACACAAAATTTAATGGAACTTCTTTGTTGAAGGATTTCACTTGTTGTCAAAATCGCCGAATGCACTTGTTGTACTTCAGAAAGACACTGACAGTCATGCCAATGTAGAAAACAAATTTTCGACGAATGGATTTCCGCGCGAAATTTAAATTAAAAAGTCTTACTATTTTTTGCCCACATGATTTCACCTTTCAAATAGCGTCAATTTATAATTAATTAAAGTTTTTATAATATTTTTATTTAAAAATTTTGTCAGTTAAAAAAAATACACCCTTTATTCACGCCTGCATTTGATTGCACCATTTTCATGTTTGTAATTTTTTAAAAGGTTTTTACGCCATGTACTCTTAAGAAGGATGTCCAATTTGAAGACAAAGTATCTCATTGTCAGGCCAAAGATTAAGACAAAAAAATATTATTTCCTTAAACAGGGACGAACCAGTTTTGCAACAAGGAAAACCTGATAACATTTACAAGGCAAAGCCACAGGCTAAAGCAATCAATGTTGTAACACAAAAATTAACTTATGCTGCACCAAGTTTAATACTCGTTATAAAATATAATTTTTTTGTTTTATTGTGCCAAATCGTTGCCATGTAACCCAGCCAATTTTAACAAGTGGCAACAAAGTTTAACAAAACGAAAAAGATGCTTCAAAAAGGTCTCATTGTCTCTTCTACGCTCGTCTTTAAAAACTACTATTGTCTTTCAGGCGACAGAAGAGAGATTTTTTGCAGAAACAAATATTCACATACCGGAAAATTTGCAATAGAAAAATTTTCTTAATAAAAAGCCATCATCATCAATATTGATCAGAGTTACAAGACGAGAAAAGTGTTCATTCGCACATGCTTAATGCCACAACAACCAACCAGGCGGCTGTTGTTGTTATTGTTGTTGTTGTCAGTTAATAAGGAAATCGAAAAATTATGCAATTGAATATTTTAGCATTTGAATGTTAAAAAAGTTATGAATATTAACGAATGAAATTAATGTCTTTTGGGTTGAAGAAACTTCAAAGTAACGTTTAATTCACTAAATCGCCAGGAACTTTATCATTCATGTGGTTTTCATTACGAAATTTTATTACAAAATAAAAATATATATTTTGGTTATAAAAGTGAGTGGAAAGGAAATCCTACGAAATCCTTTAGACACAAAGTTTAGTAGGGCAGTGGTGTGTTTCCTGAAATGGTTAATATTTCTTTATTTAAAACTGCAGATTTTAAATTATTGTTTGAAATTTTCATATGAAATATCGGCGAAGGAAGTGAAATAAGACACAGATGAATTTATTAATTGCAATAAAGTTGGTTGCATTTGTAAGATATCTTCCTTCCCTGCTGTGTAAATATAATACCCGGCAGTTGCCCTTGGGCTGGCCCTGATATAAACCAATCGGCAGTATAAAGTTTTAATTACTTTATAGTATGCTCAGACATGCGCCATAATTGAGGTAATTAAATTCTAAATTGAGTCATAAAATTTGCTGTTTTCACTTATTCAATTTAGCTTACTCAATTAGCAGTTAATAGATGAAAATGTTTTCATGACACCCGGCAATGATGTTTGAAAAAGCGGGTAATCGTATGAAAGAGATGGCTAAATTGGTAACAATTTGATTTGTTGTCCCTTGTATATAATCGTGGTAATGTTGTTGTAAGTTGCCGGAGTCTAGTTAGTGGTTTGTTACATGTTAATGTGTTCATTTTATAGAATTTTCGTCTCACTAAGCACACTTCATCAGAGTTGTGCATTGTGAATTTGATTCAATTTGTGGTGTAATTAAGTGTTAATTGCTCAATTTATTAATTGAATTCTTGTATGGTAAATTGTGCTCAATTAAGGGGTTAATTGCCTAAATTTTCTTATTGCGCAACGTCTTGAACACTCGGCCTTAGCCATTTTAGCGGCCTGTACGAGAGCTATTGATTTATTTCTTGCAAGTGATAAATTCTGGGCCAAACTTTACAGCGCTCCTAAAATGTTTAACGCCTTTGCCACTGTACTAGTCGTATGACGTAAATTTTTTTTCGCAATAATTAATTATACAGCTCAATAAATGACATCCCGCGCCTTTTTATGAACGAAGAAGTCTCGTTAGAATCAGTGAATACTCCAGCCTATAAAACCCATTTAACAAACACTTTCTTCACTGATTGACGCAGGGTCTTCTCAGTGGCTTGAATATAATCTTACCTACCAAAACGACCTGTTGAACAAGTAAACAATTCAACTGTTTTGCCGACAACAGCGCTATGCCTTTCAGCGTACACCGGCACAAAAACTGTGCTCAAAGATTATCAATATAATTCATTTTTATACTTTTTTAGGCAACAAATCTATCAAAAACTTGTGAAGCCGAAAATTCTCATGAGCCACCGTCGACGCTATCTACCCGAAATTGCTTAGCCACCGACGTCGAAAGTGTTTCTCTGCTACTTGCTCGACGTAACCAAAGACTTCGGCCGTCAGCTGGAAGGCATAAAGTTATGACTTGCCGTACATGAGTGCACTATCAGAAGTTCTGACTTATGCCTCCTCGTGGTAGCGGCCGGTAACAGGTTCCTGTCTCTGCTAGAAGTCTGGCTAAATAAGTCGAACGTAGAGAAGTTAAGACTCTCTTATAAAAATCCTTAACCCACGGTGGAACAACATACGCCAGGGATGCGAGGCCAAG
Organism: Phania funesta; assembly: GCA_963932375.1. Lineage (NCBI taxonomy): Eukaryota > Metazoa > Arthropoda > Insecta > Diptera > Tachinidae > Phania > Phania funesta. Next base: position 86,349,316 of record OZ010654.1, on the reverse strand, counting down.
AGGGTGTTTGGTCTCTAGCATGCGAACTCTGGATACCAGTCGATCTCTAGTTTTAATACAGACTTACCCGTGCTCATGGGGCTGTATGTGCGGGTTCTTTTTCTCTATTACAAAGGTGAATCAGGAAGCATCGCAAGTGCTGGAGAGGTTAATCTGCAGAATCTCCGGTTTTAATTGGCCAAGTGAGGAATCCGAAAGAGATGTATATTAATGGCTCGCATTGGGCTTACGGGTCAATCTTCAAAGGTACTCTTCTAGAGCGTGGGACCGTGAGATTTCGATAGGGATGGACAATGAAGCATCGCAAGAGGTGGAGAAGTTAATCTCTTTATGAACTCCGGTGTTTATTGGCCAATGGAGGAATTCCGAGCAGATGGACGAGACAACCCCGAAAAGGGTGGACGGGCCAGTCTCCAAAGATACACCTGCGGAAGATGCTGAGACGGTAGCGCACATTGTGTGCTAGGACCACGGGCGGACAGTTGTTAAATGTGAATGCCATGGGGGACCCTAAGCCTTAGACAAATGCAAGCAATTACAAGAGACTCCGTGTTGAGGAAGAAGGCCGACCGACAATCACCAGTAGTAGGCTAGTGATAGCACCAGACTTGAATGAGAATAAAGTAGTCATGAATTACAAATCAATTGCATGAAATCAATGCGAGGAAAGAAGGAGTTGAAAAGGTAGCCACAATTTTGGCGGTCGGCTTCGATATTCTCCCAAACACGTCTTCTGCAATGAGAATATTTCATTGATTCTTGATTTGATATTCCGACAGGGAGTTTTCATGTAGATTTTTTGAACCAAATTTTCGTCATCCCTTGTCAAGTTTGGTTTTCGAAACGAAAAATGACACTAAAGATGGCACATAGCCGGAAACGGTTTGTCTCTCAAACAAACTTGACAAGGGATGACGGAAATTCGTTTCAAAAATCTACGAGAATATTTTACTTCAGATATTTTTGACAGTCAACACGATTATTAAAAAATTTATCTTTGCAACAAGCCAGCGATAGACAGTTGAGATCTGTGGCATCCGTTTTAATTAATGCTGGCCATCTCCGATTGTTTATTTGCCTGTGGCACTTTTTAAACTCTAGTGTTCCCATTCAAAATATTTTAACCGCAAAAAATTTAATTTATCTCAAAACTACTTTTAATCTTGAATTTCAAAATATATTATTTCTTTCCCTTTTGTTAATTTTAAATTATTATTTTCATTATTACCAGCGATGATGATTATCTGAAATAAAAAAAATGTAACCTTGGAGATTTTATTATTTGATAAATATTCACACTACATGTGCACTGTGCACCACTCAAGAAATAAAGAGCAACAGCAACAGCAACAAATAATTGACAGCAAAATTAAGAAATTTTTATTATGGTATGTTCGAGACTAATTGGTGGTTACACCTTTCAGTTTCATAGCACGAGGATCCGGAGAAAAAATTGTGTGAAATAAAAGTCATTAAAAGCAAAAGTTTACTTTTTGTTAATTTTAGAGCATTTTGTTTTTAATGTTTTCGAAATTGGACACTTTCAATTTTGTTCAACGAATTTTCGATTGTTTTCTAGAGAAATATTGATTTTGAGTTAAATTCTACAAATTTTTTAAATGAGATAAGATTTTTTGAAATATTGAGTTTTTAGAGAATTTTCGAGTTTTTTGACGAAATACTTTTTTTATGATTTTTCCTTGAGATGGCTTTTTTTTATTGAAATTGCATTTTTGGTGTTTGTGAATTTCGACTTCTTGGTAAAGTTTTAACATTTCTGATTTTTAGAAAATAAAATATTTGGCGAAAGTTTCAAATTTTTGGCGAAACTTAATCTTTTGGTGATTTCAATTTCTTTTAGCGCCTTTCATACTACAGGATGTCCGCCGGCAAGGTATACTACTCCATTGTAATCCTGGATGCATGCGATGTCTTGTTCAAACCACATGTTAGTCAAGCCCAAAGCATGCAGTTGTGGCGTTAAAAAGTTTTCAATCATACCACGATATTGCTCCCACCCCATTGACAGTTACAGTTTCGCCGTTTTCAGTTCCAAAGAAGTAAGATCCAATGATTCCTCCTGACCAAATTGCACACCAGACTCACTTTTAATGGATGTAAAGGTGACTGATGAATAATTTGAGGATTATTCATTGCCCAGAACCGACTATTCCGTTTATTCACGTATCCATTCAACTGAAAATGTGCCTCGTCGTCACTCGTTATAATTTTTTCATGAAAATCGGGGTTGTCATGGGCGAGCTGTAGCACCCTATTGCCGTATGTACGGCGGCGTAAATGGTCTTCTGGAAGAAGCTCTTGTGTCAACTGAATCTTAAATGGAAACAAATGCAAATCTTTGTGCAATATTGTGGCCAAAGTTGTTCTTTGAAGACCGAGAAGCTCCTGAGCACGGTGCCGAATTGAGGTTGATGGATTGTTTTGAACACTCTCTTGAACAGCAGTAATGTTTTAAGCCGACCTTGCAGTACGTTGTGGTCCATGCTTGGGCCTATCAGCTACAGTCCCTCTTTCTTCGAAATCATTCACTACACGATAAATAGTGCGTCTTGTTAGCACGTTGTTGCTCCCAAAAATTTCACGTAACTTCCTCATCGTCACAGTAATCGATGATTGACTTCGATAAAATGTTTTAACGATTAAAACACGTTGGTCCACCGAATATTTTTGCATAATAAATTTGCCACGTCTCTACTTCACGACTGCCAAATATGAACTGTCAAGACTAATGTTTACCAAAATGGCGGCAAAACAAAGTAGTATACCTTCCCGGAGGACACCCTGTGTAAGATGAAGTGAAACGGCTTGCTGAAAGTTCAAGTAAAACGAGAGTGTATTATAGTAGAAAACCAATATGTAATCAGACTGTTAAATGCGGATGTCAATTTGACAGGCCTTTCATAAAAAATGTCTGAACCCTGAAATATTTTATTTAAGTACGGTCGCATTTTTGATGAAGCAAACGAAAGAAATGCGAAAAACAGCTGTTGGCAATATAAACACAATGCGACTGGTTCGCTGCCTCAGATATTTTTTTCAGTTTGCACCGACACAAGAGCGGCGACTGTTCTTATCGGTTATCAATCGGTTATCAGTCTTTTACAAAATAAAAGTTATCAAAAACCTTAGCCGCCGCTACTCACCTGAAATCGCTTAGCCAACGCCGCCAAAAGTATCGTCCCGGCTTCATTCTCTACTACTTACTCGAGGTAAACAAACGCCATTTTAATTTTATTTCAAGTGTGATAGTGTCGACGCACACAATGTAATGAGAATATTTTATTTTAAATATTTTTGACACACAGAACGATTATCATAAGATTTCTCTGTGCAAAACACCAAGGAAAACCTAAACACCTGTAGAATGGTATAAAGAGACTTTAATGATACGCAAACGCAGTAATTATTTATCAATGTTTGTGTTATTGTCTTCAAATGAGTCCCCCTTTCAGCTCCTTTTGTGCATATTACCTTGTCACATTAATTCTAACAAAATTCATTTTTGACAGTGTTAACCGGAGACTTGTAAACATAAAGATTACAGAAGGAGTCACGTTAAGCAACCCGATGTAGGTTGCTTCTCCCCATATTTGAAGCACAGTGACGAACATTCACTTCTTAGTTCGAAATTAAAATACAACTAATGTATTTTTTTTTATTGAAATCCAATTTCGAATATTCGAAAAACTGACAAAAATTTATTTCAAACTCGAACACTGACTGTTCGAAATTTCGAACTTAATTTCGAATTTTCATTATATAATCATGTGTTCGAAATGCCCATATGGCAAAGAATCGGATATTTCGCAAAATTTCCTAGTATTTCAACATAAATTTCAGTGTTTGTAGAAGTTTTAAGTATTTTAGAAAATTTCGAACACTTGATCAAAAAAAAATGGTGGTCTAATGCAAAGAGTTGCTTCGGAGTTGTTTTTCCCACCAACAAAAAGTGTTTTTAGTCCTTAGATGCACTAGTAATTCTAATAAAGGGAAGTGCATAAACATTAAAGCTCTTTAAACCTCCCTCGTCTTTCCATAATAGTAGCAGTATGTTGGGTATTATAATGCAAAGCCAGTGTTTAAAATGCTAGCAACGAAATAGCACAGAAAAAATAAATATAGTCCAGCAATAGCAAAAGTATCACAAAACAGCGTTTCTTTCTCGTTAATTTATTTAGGCTATAGCATAATTGGAAATACGATAGCAACAAAAACAGTACCAGTACAAATATGACAGCAATTACATTAGCAGCAATGTGAAATAGTACAGAAGCTGTGCTCTGCACTAAAAGGCAATTTTCAAATACATATAATTTGATTTATTAGTTTTTAAGTTCTCCCTCTTCCATTGTAATTTTTGCTTAAATAGCAGGAGCCAGGAAGGTGACAGCAAACATTTGATATTATTGTGCTGGTTGCTTTTTTCAACAGCAGCCAAACAGTAAAAGAACTATCGTAAACTTATGGTTTTTGCTGCTGCTGTTTATGAATAAATTTGCTTTTAGCGTGCTTCTATAAAAAATGAATGCCGCATAGAACGGCGCAGTGATTGCTATCATATTTAAACTCTGGCTATTGCTGTTACTGTTGTATTTTTAATATAAACTTCATAGCAAAAGAAATAGCAATTTTAATCTAGCATTTTTAAAAATCTGCGGATTAAATTGCATTTCTTTGTACCCCTCCAAATCTACCAGTTGACTGATGGCTGGTAATGATGCTGTTGACAGCGGCTAAGGTCTACTCTTATTTTTCAATGTCTAATTGTCTAAAATAGAAACTGACTTCAATAAGGTTATCAAATTTTCAACGCATTAATGCAACGAGAAAGGAAAATAATCAATAGCAACTTTAATAATATAATAACGAAAATGCGGTAAGATAATAATTCAACGTTAATATTAAAATAAGCGAGAGCTTTATTGATTTTACGCCTGGACTTTTAAGCAGGTTCGAAAGGGTTTTTAAAATTAAACGTCTAAATCGAAACTCTGTTAATATTTACTTTGGTCGATGTGGCGTTGTATTGTCACATGAGCCGTCAATTTTAAAGCAGGAACTTATATAGTTGCAAACTCCCCAGCAAGGAGTGATTCTATAATTGTGGCAACCATTGAGCCATAATTGCCACCTGCATCTGTGTCATGATATAAATAGCATTCTTGAGGTAGTAAGCCGCAAGGCCCAAATGTGTCGACATAAAACTTCTTAGATATTGTGGAATATTCTCCTTGATATCTTCCACGGTCTGTAGCTAAACGAGGAAGTTCAAAGAGGTCCATTAAATCATTGATGTGCAGGAGATCTAGACACGGTTATCGGCCTGCAAACAGTACGCGATGGGCCGACTGTGCTTTGTATGGAAACAGGTTCAAATCTTGCACTGCAATGCGCTGCAGCGACGTATGTGTAGTGGCCAATCGAATGAAACGTCGTATGATGAGGTTGGGAGCTTTGTGTAAAGGTTTTAGTTAATGTAGGGGAGGATATTGAAGCAGACTACTTACTTTATGGGTCCCTCTTCGACCTCCTTCGTTCGGTTTGAATCGAATTGGTATCAGGCAACCAATTTGTAATTCTCGACTACCTAACTTTCATCGCGTCTAGTCCTTATACTCGACTTTAGTGATTTTCGACCTTAGGCTGGTGACTGTCGATCTTCTTCCTCATCACGAATTCTCTTGTTATTGCTAGCGTTTGTCTAAGGCTTAGGTCCACCGTGACATTTAACAAGTGTTTGCCCGTGGTCCCAAGCCTTATGCTAGCCAGTGCTGGACATTCACACACTCCTCGAATTACAGTCTGCTAGTATCAGCTTCTTAAATTTTCATCTTTATCGGATGATACTTGCAGTTTCCAATGTCTTGTCATTAACGCAGTAATCCAGCTTAAGATATCGCTATTATATCTAAGCACTTTATTGACGTTCCTGCCGAGAAGTCCTTTGTACACTATTCGAACCTGCCTTCATGTGGTAGCCTTCCTTCAACTTTTCAGGTTTAATGAGGCTACCCATTGTAGGACCTTTGTCGCACGAGGGCATTACCCTCTGCGGTCTGGCCCACAGAACTTTACAGCAGATCATCTTTTTCCTACATCGTCTGCTCCTTCATTCCCAGCTGTGCCCATGTGTCCTTTAACCCATATCAACGTTAGTTCATTCACCGAGGCACATCTGTTTAGTTTTAGAACAAATTCCAGCACTAGTTTGGATTACACGTTCACTTGCCTCAGGCGATGTATAACCGACTGGTTGTCAAGTGCAATGAAAACCTTTCCGTGCATCCGACTTTCCAGCAAGTGATCCAACGCATCAGCAATTCTGCCTGGTAAACGGAAATATATTCCTCCGGCACCTCTTTTGTCGCGTGTTGTTCAAATCTCTTTGGGGCGAGCAGCTTAACGCCTCTGTTTTTGACAAGTTGACATAGGATGCCCATGAAATTTGCACAGTATTTTTGTTGCAGGATTTCTGGTTATTGAATTTGGCACATTCCAAGAGGGTCATGAGTTTATGGGGCCTTCCGTATTAATTTGTTCTCCTAACTTTATTCTTTTTCTCTCCAACTCTTTTCATTTCTTCAAATCCAAGTGTTAGTTCACTCGAAGGAAGCGGTCCGTAACGCCACGTCACGTTTACGAAAGAGAATATGTTTTTATACATAAGTGCGCCAAAGAAAGTTTGAAAGTTTTACGTGGGACTTCGGTAAATATGAGCACTTTGTTTTAGTGCTGATGGTAATTTTCCATTTTAATTTTCTTATCGCTCATAAATATTATTTTAAATATTAAGATTTCCATAACTAAAATTTACGATCTGCTTCTTTTCTAAACAAATTTGAAATATTATGAAACACTCCTTGTGCACCTGGTCTTTTTATGGCGCAAAAAACCCCATTTCACATTAAATTATTTTTTAATCTATTTATGATTAATAGGCTGTAAATCAAATCGTCAACAATGTTTGGTCTCCTCTGTAATGGGCCGCCCAAATTTGTTTGTCTCTGCATGTTAAAGTTCACATACTCTATCATTATGGCTGAATAGTATTTTTTTTATTTATTTTTTGTTAATTTGGCACGCGTGAATGTGTTGTGCGTTCGGTCGGTATTCGTAAAATAATAAATATTTATTTTACGTTTTCTTCCATGTAAATATCGGCACTAAAATTTTAAGTATTCACCAGAAAATAAAAATGCTGAAGACAAGAAATTACACTTCAATCAAAACTGTTTGCTTGTCTGCCTGTGTGGCTGGTAGGATTTAATTGAATAACACGTTGAATTGTTTGTAAACTGTTAATATTAATTAAATTACGTTTTATTATTTAATTATCTACGCATTCGTAGGCAAACATAAAAATTAAAGGAAACATCTGGCAACACCGAGTGTCGGAACATAAAAATCTCCATTTAGGAGTATGACAGATTTAAGACTTTAAGATTATGCGGGATCATATCTTACATCACCTCTGCTAGAGTTACCATACCCTCAAATCGTTGATGTATATTATTCATTGTGGCGTTTGCTGAAACCACATGTCGTCCACTTTAATGCGGCCGAACAGCAGCTGATTTCCAATGATTGCCGTCCCAGAATCTGCACTAAAAAGTAGCTTTTTGTGAATGCAGTGCCATGGTGATTTAATATCAGCTGCTTAGTTATAAACAACATGGCGGCCGCAGACTGTCTACACCGACCCAGTATGAGGGCTGATTTTGTTTGAAGTCCAACCATGTTGTTTTTCAAACTTTTCAAGTTTTCTCCCAAAGACCTTTTTAATTGGATTAAAAGAATTAAAAATGCGCTCCCATTTATTCTCATTTCTTAGATCTTTTTCATTTCGAAACCTCGTTTATTTCTTGCTCTTTTTCGTATTAGCGATTTTTTTGAGTTCAAGTGATTTGTGCCGAACTTTTTTCAGGGTTTCTTGTTTTTTCTAATGGATTGATTTGTTCGCTTTCTTGGCTTATTTATTATTTTACCCGATTTTCGAATTCTCTTATATTTAGGCGATTTTTTTCAATTCTGTAAGAAGAGTTTTCGAAATTGTTTCACTGCAAAAGTTTTTTTTAATTCGGTTTTTTTCAAGATTCACGCCTTTTTTTTCTAAAAGGTTTCACATTTGTTTAATCAGGTGCGGCTCCATGGTGAAATTTAAACTTTTTACCGAACAAAAATTTCTAACGTTTTTATTTCAATAAAAATTTTACCTCCTTAAAACACAGGCTTAACCGTGTCTGGTTTAATCGTTCTTCAGGATCTTCAAATTGTTTTTTGAAATTTGTTTATTCGTTATTTAAAAATTTTTATTGTTATTGTAATCGGTTTTTTTTATTTATATTTGAAAAGAAATACTTTTTGTAAACCAAAATATTGGCCACTTTCGTTAATTAAATTTTGTTTGCGAAATTCGCTACAAAGAAGGTCGGTCGGAATTACAATATGGCGTCGGTAGTTTCGCCAGAACCGCTGCCCAAGAAAGCAATCGTCTCGCAGTCAGTTAGTACAGTTTCAACTGCACGTTGCCAGCTTTCTTAAACAATAATTAACACACAAATAACAAAAACTTTCGTTGGTTGCAGTCTTTCTGATCGGTTTCCCGTTCTACTCCAAATTAAATGAACAATCAATCACTGGACCAGAAAGTCTATTTTCTTCTCATCAAGTCCGAAGAACCCTGAGATTATAATTTTTTAACTTACTAAACAGATATTTTGTGAGATTGACTTTCTATTGAAATTCAATGACAATTAGATAATTACTGTTTTCAAAACTACTTCGTAAAAGTAATATTTTTTGGCTCTTATAAGCTTAACTTATGGTCACATTACACAAATATTTGATAAAATAAGGGGTGTGGTAATACAATTTCTACAATAAAAAGTGAAGGCTCTTGATTTTTTTTATTTTCGCAAACTGAACATCAAATCGTTCATACATTTTCTGGGTTTACAACTGAGTTCATTTACATATGATGATGTAAGAAGTTAAAAGGAACAACAAGAAAAGAACTTACATATGTATACATATTTTTATTTAGGCTGCGAAATTGAATTTAGGTGCTTTTTAGTGAAACACTCGTCATATTTTATAATTTATGTTTTTAAAATACACGGTAAATATTTTCTTTGTCAATTATGGGTATTGACCCTAAGCCTATTTGATTACCCAAATACCAGCAAAATATCAATATATCGCTAATCTGGCAACTACCAAAGAAATGAGTACAAATACACACATGCACGCAAATGCACTAAATGAAAACACACATCCACCCATGGCTATTGATTTATAGTTCGCTCTCATTTTCTCTCTCACACTTCCACTTGTTCTAACGGTACTTCAACGGCATTATATTATGTACACATGTATTTCTTTTGTGTGGCTTTAGTTCAGGCACAAATGTTGGCTTCTCTTGGAAATGAACTGTTCTTAAATCAAAAAAGTTATGAAATAATAAAATAAACTGCTTTAAATGATTAAAATAATATTGCTTAATATTGTTAAATAGAAAAACAATACATACATAAATATGTACGTTTGTATGTATGTGTGTATCAGAAATTTTAATTGAAACGTACATAAGAACTTATTGTGTAAAGTGACGACTACAGCAATTTCAGCTAAATTGATTTCCCCAAAATGCACAAATTTTGATTCAATTACCCGAAAAATCGTTTATCCAATACTCTGTTAATTAATTCAATAACTCAATTAACAGAGTTAATTGATTCAATAACTCAATTAACAGAATTTCGTTTAATTTTCGTTGCGCAGCACAAAATTCTATTTATGGCGCCCTTACACTTATGATTTGTGGGTGCGATTTGTTCGTACTCGACTTGTTGTTTTTTTTTTTTTTATTGGACTCCTAATCCAGGAACGCATGACCCTTGCAGGGAGTTTACTCCATATAAGAACAGTACGGCTGAAGAACGAGTTTGGTTTGTAGTGTGTTGTGAGGTCCACTCGCTAGTCCACCACAAACGGATGAGCCCTTGATGAAGAACGTGTTATACGTACCTATGTATGTTCGGGTGTCCGAAGCAATTTCCCTAATTTCATTGAAGCACATTCTGTTGTAGTAGCGATAGAACAATGACACGCAACCCACATTGCATCGATGTTCCTGTGAATCAATAGAGTCACCGATATGCATGCTCGCCGTCTCCTGTACGTGGTCGAGAAGTTTTAAAATTGAATTTGAAGCACCGGCCCATGGTTGTATTTCATTTGTAGTCGGATATACATAGGTGTTGTAAATAATAACGAAATCAGATGGATTATGTTATGTCTTACACCGTTTTAAGAATCCGAGGCACCGTTTTAAGAATCCTGAGTGCGTCTTTGGCGATCTGAAATATGTATTTAATCCAACAATTCAGAGATTAACTCAAGATCTCGGTTGAGCATATCGTTCATATTGTGCCTGATGTCTGCAAGTTGCCAAAGGCTTACTAAACGAGGAAGAATGACAAATGCTGATATCATCTGCAAAAGAATAGATATGATTGGAAGTTTGAAATAAGAAATAGTTGAGGAGAAAGCACGGAGCCTTGCGGTAGCCCTAAACATATCGTTAAACTCGTTAGATGCAATCCCCTCTGTAACAACTTTTTTAGTGCGAAACCTGAGAAAACTTGGTATGAATCGAGATATATAAGTCCTTACCCACATCAAAAGCAATAAGCCAAGCCATTCTCTATCAAACGACTTAGAGATATCAAGATAGGTGTAGCAAGCAATTTTGAATAGAATTTATTGCAATTTTAAAGCAGGAAAAAGCCAGTCAGTCAAATGTCCACTTGTTTATTCTTTTTTTTTTTGAAATCAAAGGAGCAATTTTGACATCCGTCCGCCCGCAGTTCATGTTTACTTGTTGACATTTCAATTTGATGTGATTTGTTCGCTGTGTGTGTTGAATTTTGTTCGCGAACAAGTTACAGGCACAAATCATAAGTCTGTAGGTGACTTTACACCAATGTGGCACCACAAATATCCGCCCAGCACCGAATAAAATGTTCGAATTTATCAAAACAAATGAAAACATATGATTAGAAGAGTTGCCATATATGTACATTTTATTAAAAAACTTTTTTGGAGAATATTCCATTTTTGGGAAAAGCTATTCTATTGACAATTAACCGGTTTTTTGTGTGTATGATTCCCTAAGGTGATTTAATTTTATTAGTTAATTCACAGGATAACTTCAGTAAACAGAAGTCATCTAAGCGGGAATGTCCCATTCGCAGAGATTATTACTTAATTCATATGAAGAAATGATAACTTAATATTTAGAGATTGTTTAATAAGCTCTAGTTTTATTTACAAAAGCTTATTTAGGAGCATTAAGCTTTTTTTTAGTATCCGCAATAAATGTCGAATAAAATAATACATAAGTATGTAGATGTGTGTGTAGGTAAGTTTTAAAAGTTAAAATAGAAAAATATAAAATTTTATCTTGTTGTTAATTGCATAAGACGTTAAAATAAAACGCTAAAATTCTTTTTACAGTTAAAGGAAGCAAATAAGGAAACGACCAATTAAAATATTTTTAGGTTACGTTTGCTTACAGCTTTTACTAAATAAATTAAGTAGAAATACAGCCACTTTAAAATATATAAACTTACAAATTTAAAAAATCTTAATATTTATATTTTTTCCGTTCTATTCAATACGTCTGTTCCCACCAAATAAACTTTAAATGTGTCCTTGTTGTCGATCTTCTTAATTGCACGAGTTTCCGGTACAAGTTCCATAACTCTGAAGGTTTTGCGATGGCCTGCTTTTAAGAGTTTAAATATTATATACCAAAATAGCACTTGGACTTCTGAAAAAATATACATATTTATATTAAAACCAAAAGCTTTTTATTTTTTTGTTAGTCTCACTAACCTAAAGCTAAAAAGAAGCCAAACGCCAAATAAAATGACTCCCTTGCTGGCAAACGATTAGCTTCTTCAAATTGTCCAATTACCGCGGATAAGTTAAACAGTATTAGCACAGCAACATTGGATAGCCAGGGCAATAGCAAAGTATGACGGTTCTGCAAAAAGAAAAAGTATGGGAACAATTTTCCTTAAAAGTTCAGCTTTAACACGTTGAGTGCCACGTCAGTCACCGTTGACTGACACTGACATTTCCGTTTAGGCCGCGTCAGTCACCGGTGACTGACAGTAGCAATATTTTCGCACTGTTGAAACTTGTGCGGCCTGACGGGGAAGTCGTTATAAAACCGCGTGACACTCAACGTATTAACCAATTTTTTAAGTAAACTTTTGTTGAGTCTTTCGTATATAAAATGAACCCCATAGTGCCAGTTCTAAAATAAAGAATTTTCTCACACCTGCCAGCATTCCCACTCACGTGTATTAAACCATAAATTAAAATAATTGAAGTCATTATTGTCAACGAACAAAGTAAGACCACAGCGTAATCGTCATCTACAAATAAAAAATAAAATATTCAATTTATTGTTATGACAAGCAAAGCGCATTTTCGATTTAATTATAGTGAAGAGTAAAATATTTTCAATCGTTTGGTGGTTAAATGAAAAAAAAACCCTAAAGACCTAGCCTATGTTTGTATGCGTTTATGGCAAGTGATCCAATATGGGCGGATAGCAAATTTCTTACCGTCTTATACTTATTTCCAAGGCTGTAATAGCCGTGTTTATTGGTATAAAAGTTAATATTATGTTCAGACATGCGTCTTAATTGAGCAATCAGGAGATTTACGCAATTTATTCTTGATTTAATATTCCGACAGGGTGTTTAGATGTAAATTTTTGGAACGAATTCCCGTCACCCCTTCTTGGGTTTGGTTTGGAGACAAACCGGTTTCGGCTATGTGATACTCCAAACCGAACTTGACAAGGGATGACGGAAGTTCGTTCCAAAAATTTACGCAATTAAGGCCAATTAATAAATTGAGCAATTTGTACTTAATTACACCATAAATTAAAACAAATTAGCAATGTAACTCTGGTGAAGTGGTTTTAGTGAGCATAAACAACTTTGTTGAATGACAAAATCAAGGCACAAGGCACATTCATCAAGGTTACTGCATCCCAAAACTACAGTTTACCCTTCATGACATTTGTCAAACTCTATTTACATGTATATGAAATAAAATTAACAAGAAGTGGCAGAGGAAATTGAAAGTTTTTAAAAGAATTTCGTTCTAAACAATTAGTTTCTTTTATAATTAGTTTACTTCTTTAAAAAATTTAATTTAAAGCCGAATTTCTCTCCATTTTTTACAAGTTTTCACGGTCGAAATAAACAAATTTTTAGCTGTCAAATGTTGATTGAGTAAGTTAAATTGAATATGTGTGAACAGCAAAGTTTATAACTCAATTTAAGATTTCATTTCCTGTCACGCATTTCTCAGCGGCCAATAAACTACACGAAATAGATTATTTGCGAATTTCTAAGAAGGTGGGAGTCGGTTACTAATATTCAGATAGAAATTCATTTTTTCATTTTCTCAAAATTTACGTTTAAAATCTCTTAAGGGATCATGTTTTATCACTTGCCATTTACGAATTGTCATCTGTGCTGGAAATTCGATTCGACCCCTGGTTTCAACTCTTGAATGAGTTGTGTAATATGATCCACCCTTAGGAATTGTGCGAAATTTTTTTGTCGCAGCTTTAATGCGTTGTTTAAGAACGGTTCGAAGATTACGAAACACATTTTATTTTGAAAAATTCAATTATGAGTTGGTGGGGCCACGAGTCGCTGATTGAAGTAGTATTCGAATAACGAGTCTTTTCCTTTTTTGATTTCATGTTCATCACTACAATAATTTCCGGGCAAATGGCCCACTGCTATGCTGGCACATACACATTTGTCCAAAATTTACATGATCATTCTGTTGCATAAATAAGGCCGAATTTCGTTAATGCAGCGTTCAGTTTCCTTTTTAAAGCAGGGGTAATTGTGGGCTTGTCATGGACCTTAGACTTTATATAATCCGATAAAAATAAATCTATTGATATTAAATAACACGATCTTATAGGATCATTCTGATCACTGAAACGAGTGATAACGTGACCAGGAAATGTCTCATGGAGTAATAGGTTTTTTTCACCGGCTGTATGTTATGTGTTACCGTCTTCTTGAAATCGCATGTTGGCCTCAACAATACCATCAATTTCGGACGCCGAAATTTTATTATTTGACATGTATTGTTCTATCGTGTAACTCTACCGTCTTGACTAGCCACAAATTTGTTTGCACATGAAGAGGGAGTCGTCAGAACAACGGAGAAATATGAGTTCTATGTGGAGAATACGTGTAAATGTTCCTATTAAATTTGAGCATGATTTGTGGCTTATATACGAATTTTTTCGGTCATGCACATACTGTATATATTTTATTATTTTGCCTGTGTGTATTTTGTTTGTGGATGGTAGAACAACTGTCTGGACAAATTTGTTTTAATACGTACGGAGCGTCAACAGCGATGGTCTTCACAAGCCAAACTCCTGTGCCAACAGCAATCTGTACGTTGGCAACACAGATTTATGGCTGTCAAAATGTTTTTTTTAGTGTTACCAACACTTTACTGCACAAATTGCGTAAAATTTAAATGTGGGACACCCTTTATTTACAAAATCGATAAAACGAAATTAAAATAATAAACACACCAGGAGTTAACTCAATTGGAACAAAGAAGATAACGGCTTTTTTTAGTTCGGCAACTTTAAAAAATTATGCTTAACAAGGGCTTATAAGGCTGTGTTGAATATTTTTCGCACACGGCCCAAAATGTTGGCTTAAGAAATTGTAAACAAAAATGAACTAAAGCATACTTTAAGGCGCCACTTTAAAACACGACAGAATATCCAATACACAATGAAAGTTAACTCTACTTGCCTCCTGTACTCAATATTGACCAAATTATTTGGAGATTTAGTATAATATATATGACACCAATCAATAAAGCAATTTTATACAACTTAAATTTCAAGCAACAACATTTTGTAACAAGAGTTTTCATCGTGTCCTTGTTATTATTTGCAAAGTTTTAAAATATTATGAAAACGATATTTTCTTAAATTCATTTGAGCAAACTACGACTTGTAAAAACCCGTAAAAACTAAATTTACAAAATAGTACACATTCAACTTGGCAGGATATGCCAGCGTGTGTGTTTTTTTTCATTCAGTACAAGTGGCATGTTAGAGAACTTTGTAACTTTTAGTTTGTTACTACTTATTCACAATATGCCTTTTATATTTTCCAACCACCCACCCCAAGCATATTCAAATGAGTTAGTTGCGTGTTCTTAAATATTGATTAACATTGAAAGTATTGCATGATGACGTTAAGAGGGGCGCAACAAGTTGCAATACTTCTAGGGGTGCGGAATGTGAGCGTGTAGTAGTTTAAAGTAATTAAAACGTATGTATGTATGTTGTATTTTTCATTAGAACACGTTTTTTTTAAATGTTATTGGAAAGTACAATTTTGTAAAAAGTACTATTTGTGTTAAAATATTATTTAGCAAAAAGTACCTTCTAGTGAAAATTGCCTTTTTGCCAAAAAAAAGTTAAAAAATATCTGCTTTTAAAAAGTATCTTAAGCGTTTCTTTCTTATTAAAAAAACGTTTGCGGGTTTGTCTAAGGGCCATAATTCACTATTAGATTTCGTCGCTGGATTTGTCAAAAATCGTATGTCTGCTCGCAAAATTAATTAGTCAGTGTAGATCAAAACGTGAATGGGTGTGACAGATGTTGGTAACGGCCTGGCAGATTTTGAAATGTTTTAAAAGTGTTTTAAATTAATATTTTTATGCAGTCAGAGTTGTATTTTGTTTTCGCATCTTTTTTTTTGGGACAGGGTGGCCACGATATATAATTTATTTTGTCACATTTTTTTTTATATTTTATTTTTATTTTTTTATAGAATAGTGAATCACAGGCTTAAAAAGAGCGTTTGTATATATAGTACCTTTTTATAAAGATACTCTTTTGTAAAAGTGCTATTTTATGAAAAATGCATCGTAGCAAGGAAACAAATTTTCCGCAAAAGTATCTAGTTGTCGCAAAATCTTTTTTCCACAGCGTACCCTCTGCGCAAAACTCCCTGTTTTGCAAGAAGTAAAGTTTCGTGAGATGTATAATTATGTTTTTTGTCTTTAATATGTATGTAAAAAGTACTTATACAAAAAGTACCTTTGTAAAATGTACCCGTTGGAAAAAGTATCTTCATTGAAGATTCAGAGAAATATTAAAAAGCCAGTTTTTGGTCGAAAGTACGTTTTTGTAAAAAGTACTATTTTGTTAAAACTAAATTTGGCTAAAAAGCACCTTGTCAAAATTGCCTTCTTATAAGAAATAAATTTTTTCTAAAGTCTCCTTTTTCTATAAAGTATCCCTTTGTAAAAAAGTTCTTTTAGTAAAAGCGTCCCTTTGTAAAAAGTATTTCTTTAATAGTACTCTACAGAAATGCCAACACTTTTGTAAAAACGTATTTTGTCTAAAAAAAAACATTTTTATGCGTTTTAGCCAAAAAAAAGTTCGCCTAAAAAGGATCTCTTTGTAAAAGACAACTTTCTCGCAAAACGTAACTTGTGTGAAAAACTCAGAGTTTGCCAAGATTTTGGGAAAAATAAAATTTTTGTAAATTTAGCAAAAATTACTACCGTAAAAAGTACCTGTTTGCATAAAGTACTTTTTTAAGAGTACCTTAACAGTAGCTCAGTGAAAACGTGCAATATTTGTTTTTGTGTAAAAAGCACTTTTGTGTACATGTGGTACCCTTTTTTTTTAAAGATACTTTTGTAAAGCTTGGGCTTTTTTATCCTTTTAACAAAAAGCTGTTCTTTCTCAAAAGTATATTTTTATTATAACTATGTTACAATTTTGTGAAACGTACCTTCTGTGCGAAACTCACTGTTTAAAAATAAGATTTTGTAAAAAGTACCTTTTTATAAAAAAAAGTACCGTTTCACAAAATGTACCTTTTGAAAAAAAAACTTTACTTTCAAAGTTAAAATAATTTAGAGACATAAATGATTACAATTTATATCTGATTTATTAATTTTTGTATTAAAAATAAAAAAAATTTCTGTCTTATGGGCAGCTAAACACAAATAATTTTCTTGCCGCCGATTAAGTGTTCGCTGGCAATCAAGTTGACTTTATAATAATCATTTTCTTTCAATTCAACAATTTTCGAAATGGCATTAATCGGTGCATTTACTGAAGAACCTTTTTGATAGCCCCTCTTCAGAAGGCAATACACGATGTACCAGAATAACATTTGTATTTCTGAAATAAAAAATGAATACGAAAACAATCCATAAACAGGGTGAAATTATTTCCAAAAGGAAACTTAATTTTTACAGTAAAACCTCGATCGGGGTGGTATAGCTGTCAAAAAATCGCTATCACTGAAAATCGTATTTTTGCAGACTTGGTTTCTTTCATAAACATTCTCCAGGTTCATTTGGAAGAGTGAAAAGATTGAAACACCAGACTCACCTAAAGCTATAAAAAATCCAAATTCCAAATAAAATGATTCTATAGTTTCTTCTCTATTTAGTTCGCTGAATTGAACAGTGCATAAAATAATATTAAAGAAAATCAAAACTGTGATATTTGCCAACCAGGGCAGCAACAGTTGATGACGCTCCTAATAAAATGGAAAATTAAAAAAAAAAACAATCAAAAATATCAATCTTATCTTGTAAAATATTTTCCACTTACTTCCATTAAACCTTTGATCAATAGCACAGATGTAAGTACAGTTATGCCGCACAGAAAGGGCAGCGTGTAGTCGTTATCTTGAATTGCAATACTTTGTTAGAAATTTGTTTCTTTTTTCTTATTGTGGCGCCAAATTTTTACTTACAGTCATTTTTGAAAACAGATGCAATTATTATTAGGTTCGGTATTAAGTAGATAAAGCCAATTAGTAGACCAAGTTTGTACAGTTTGCAACTGTAGCACAAAATATTTGCGCTTACCGTCTTCATGCCGTTCGAGTCGTTAATTAAACACTGATCATTTACTCGTAGTTTTTTATTTAAAAAAAAATCCAATTGCTTTAAGTTTTTTTTTTCATAAAATCCCATTACGTTGCATTTTATTTGCAATAAAATATTCTTTAACTCAGCTGTTTTTGTACAAATAACACGCAGTAGGTGTGAGAAGTGCTTGGTTTAAGTTTCTGAAAAAAATTTTGTATTTAAAAAAATTTTTATTGGAGTTTGACAAAGAAAAAAAGCATTTTTCTAAAAATTGAAAATATTTTCAGCGATATAATCAAGGCGAATTAAAACTGATAAAGTCACCAGTGCTGATGATGACTTTTTTTAAACTGATTACATCTCAAATTTCATATAAATTTGTGTTTCCATCAGCAACTTCCAACACTTTTCTTATATGGAGTTTAACATCCGCAACGACGCCGGAAATGCTTTGAACTCTCCGCGAGTCTGTCTACCTGTTACCAATTTATCTTGAATAATAACTTTTCAGAGAGATTAAGTTTAAACCAGAGCAGACTAAACATGTAAAATGTTTCGCCATTTCCGGTACATTTTTACAGGGTGTCCGCCGGAAAGGTATATTACTTTGTTTGTTTATAATTTTTGATTAAATGAAAGAGAATGGATAAATGTCCGCCTCTGTTAGCCTCACAAATGCGAGCCCTTTTGTACACATTTTTCATTACATTCTCACACATTTCACTCGGTATTTCACTCGGTATTTCACTAATTTCATAACGAATATTTTGTTTGAGTTGCTCGAGCGTTTCTGGTTTGTTTGCATAAACTTTGCTTTTCAGATATCCCAACAAAAAGAAGTCCGGAGCAGTCAAATCAGGCAACCGTGGAGGCCAATCAATATCACCATTCCTTGAAATAACTTGTTGTGGAAAGAAGTCTCGCAGTAATTCCATTGTAATCCTGGCTGTATGTGATGTGGCACCGTCTCGTTGAAACCACATGTTAGTCAAGCCCAAAGCATGCAGTTGTGGCGTTAAAAAGTTTTCAATCATATCACGATATCGCTCCCTCCCCATTGACAGTTACCGTTACGCCGTTTTCAGTTTCAAAGAAGTCAGGTCCAATGATTCCTCCTGCCCGAATTGCACACCAGACTGTCACTTTTAATGGATGCAAAGGTGACTGATGAATAATTTGAGGGGTTTCCATTGCCCAGAACCGACTATTCTGTTTATTCACTTATCCATTCAAATGAAAATGTGCTTCGTCACTCATTATGATTTTTTCATGAAAATCGGGGTTGTCATGGGCGAGCTGTAGCATCCTGTTGGCATATGTACGGCGGAGTCAATGGCCTTCTGGAAGAAGCTCTTGTGTCAACTGAATCTTAAATGGAAACAAATGCAAAGTTGTTCTTTGAAGACCAAGCTCCTGAGCACGGTGTCGAATTGAGGTTGATCGATTGTTTTGAACACTTTCTTGAACAGCAGTAATGTTTTCAGCCGATCTTGCAGTACATTGTGGTCCATGCTTGGGCCTATCAGCTACAGTCCCTCTTTCTTCGAAATCATTCGCTACACGATAAATTGTGCGTCTTGCTGGCAAGTTGTTTCTCCCAAAAATTTCACGTAACTTTCTCATCGTCACAGTAATCGATGATTTATTTTGATAAAATGTTTTAACGTTTAAAACACGTTTGTTTACCGAATATTTTTCCATAATAAATTTGCCACGTCTCTACTTCACGACTGCCAAATATACAAACTGTCGTGACTAATGCTTACCAAAATGGCGGCAAAACAAAGTAGTATACCTTCCCGGCGAACACCCCGTATATATGGAGTTTGACATCCGCAAAGAAGCTAGAAATACTCTAAATTCGCCCATGAGTCCACCTGCTACAAACTTTTGCTGACGAAAAATACACATTACCAGAGCTGGAAATTTTAATACTATTGTGATTAGTCATTGTTTTTGCAAGTCGAAAATACCGCAGAGACAAAAAAGTATTTTTTTTAATCAAAACAGTGAAGCAATTCTGAAAAATGCGCGCCTGAGTTCTGTCGAATTTTAACTCCACCTTTCAGCACAAAGTGGTAAAGACAATAGTTGAGGGCTTCTAGATTAAAAGCTTAGTATATACCTATCAAGCCATAGTGCGGAAAAGCGAGCGAAGTCACCAAACTATATTAAATCATAAAGTGACTTAAAATAATCTTAAGAAATCTCATTCCGGGAGTCTAATGGCTGGAATTTAGTGTTGCCGACTAAGAAAACGAATGTTTCGTTTTGAAATTAATTCTTTTACAACTCTGGCCTTATGAAAATCCATGAAATTGGTCCAAAAGTATGATTTACTTTAGGAAAAGTTGAAAGTAACGTAGTCATGTAAGTTTCTCAAATCATTTTTGCACTTCGTTTGTGCCTTAACACGCTATAGCACCCCTGCCCATAACTCCACCGTCTCTGCTGTGATGGCGATTTAAAAATAGCCCCCCTTTTCTCATATCGTAAAAATAATAATTATAGTTACTATATGGGCTCTCTCTCTCTCTACCAAATTGTAATCGATTTTCTTTGCGAACACTATCCAGCGGCGGTTTTATCTTCAGATATTCTCAGCAGAAAGAGCAGAGTTTCACAAAATTTTTCTTATTTTTCGGTTAGAGTTGAAGCGGTTGGAATGCTTCCTTTGTAATTCATTCCCTAGTTTTCAGTATATTTTAAGTATTCGAGCACAGTTTTGTGACTTCGCCCAATTTTCCGCACCATGGCCCGCTTTGAATATACTTGCGAACGTAAACATCGACTTTGACTCTTTCTGCTTTAATTACAATTCTATTCTTACCCATGTTTTCGCTAAAAATGTTACCTTTTTTGCCTTTTGTTGGAAAAGAACCTTTTAAATAATGTTACGCTAATCTTTATTGTTGTTCTACTTATTTGTGTAATCTTAAGAGGTGCCCTTTCCGATGGTGGATTTTAGCTATCGATAAAAAAAATTCCCAAAGATATGGCCATTTGGTAGGCCAGAAATTTAAGTGGTTCTAATCATCTGATTGAGAGTGTATATCGTTGCTTTTGTCTCGGGGAGGCGAATTTGATTGATTCAAAAGCCATTATGGTGTATGCTACATTTTTGACAAATTTTTTATTGCGGTTTTGTTTTAAAATCGATAACATTACTCAGCTTTGTTTACATTTTGAAATTAATTGTGTATGCATGCATACACACACTTGTAAACACGCACACTTATGCTACATAATTCTCTTGAAACATGCCAGAGAGCACATTGATACATATGAATGGATGTATGAATGTGTGTATGCATGTATTTATGCTCGCAGTCATTTGAAACGTAACAATTAAGGTTTTCAAAACATTCCACTTGAACAAACACTGGCAAATAATTGAGAACAAAGTTGTTTTTCTATTCATTATTTCATTAAATATTCAACTCTCAATACTTTGAAATATAAGATTTAGTTTTGAGAACAAACCTAACACTGGCGTACAAAACAGACGCAGGATTTTATTTAATTAACATTTTTTATTCGTATTTTTTTTTTTCTTCTAAAAATTCAAGTATTCTAGAACATTTGCCATACAAAAATCTTAACTAATGCTCAGGCCCTGCAAAGCCTTTTTTTATAAATTCAAATGTTAAGACAAGTAGTTGCTTTTTTGAAAAACAATCGGTTGAAATTGCATATCACTCATTTCTCATCATATGGGCTTTTTTATTATCTCATAATTCCTAAATTGGGTGGACCGCGTTCTCGAAGCTTCTATTTAGCCCTGCTAAGCTAAACATTTAAACTATTCTTCCTTTGACGCCTGTAAGTTCTGTAATACGTGAACCTGTGTCTAGTGTTAATTTCTTCATGAAAAATTAGAAGAAAAAGAAAGTTACAAATGTGTTTAAAGCTTCAGTTTTGAAAGCAGAATTGAGTGATTTTCAATCCAGCAGCCTCACCAATCGGCAGCCAGTGGCTAGTTCTTCCTTGGCTCCAACGGCCCCAGTTGTGTTCAGTTCACCATGTACTTGTGTCACGCAATTATGTCAGACACTGTATATGTATGTATGTAGAGTCTTAAATTCCTTCAAACGTCCCATTTTTAATGAGGGAAGTTTTAAAAACTGTTTATTTCGCATTTTGTTTTTTTTTATTGTTTATTTAACAGTCTCAGGACTACGACATTTAATTATCGTTCAGTTCTTTGTTTCATGATTTCGTGGACAAATAAATGTCTCGTCGTATTTGAAAAGATAAAAAAAAGTATTTGATAGAAAATGTTTTACAGTAAAATATTTTTGATTTTTCAACATAAATATTTGAAACAAATTAATGCAACGTATACCTACATATACATGCATACCTACCTACATACATACATACAGCTGACTATCGGCGCATGTTGTGTGGAAACCAAGCCATTTCTGAAATATCTTGGCGTCATGATCGATACGCGGCTGTCTTTCAGGGAACACTTGCAGTACATAAGTACTAAAGCATCACGAACCTGCTTGGCACTATCACGCATCATGCCGAATACAAGAGGTCCTAAATACCTTCAAAGGAAATTACTCACAGGTGTGGTAAAGAGCATTATCCTATATGCGTCCCCTATATGGTCCAGTTCCTTGAAATATCCCTCATATGAGAGGCTGATAGCACCTGTTTTCAGGCTAGCTGCCTTGCGAGTGTGCAGCGGATTCCGCACTACTTCAGACGAAGCTGCTCTTGTCATTGCCGGTATAGTACCAATTGATCTCCAGGCAATGTCTGACACTGCTGATGACGCGATGGACTTGTGTGTGTGACTAGGTGGTAGATGAGGTGGACTACAGCTAATAGTGGACGGTGGACATATTTTCTGATTCCGGATATTAGGGTTTGGTTGAGTAGAGGACACGGTGACCTAGACTACTATATAACACAGTTGCTAAGCGGACATGGTTGCTTTAGATCGGACATGATAATGTTCCGTATTGTCTAAGTTGTATTGGTAACGTAGTAGAAGATGCCCGACATGTTTTCTTTATCTGCCCACGATTTTATAATGGGAGGGCGAATTTAGAGAGTATAGTAGGGCATAGTTCAGGACGATGCTGTTCTCCCGGCATAACTGGACGAGCGTATGTAGCTTCGCTAAATTGTTTCTGATTGAACTTCGTAGGTTAGAAGAGCTTCGAAGAAGAAGCAACATGGACTAGATTGGGTTCTAATACCTTCCCCACCCTGCGACGGATAGCTTTGCGGTAGTTCCGCAGGGACAAGTGGGGTTGTGTATCGAGGTGTTTTAGCATGGTTAGAGTCCCGCTATCCTGGCAACGCGGGCGTCAGAGTCTTTCGACGACTTCACCTCGTAAATAAAAAAAACATACATACATACATACGTACGTACATCCATACATACATATTGAGCTCCTAAAGAAAGGCTAGCATATTATTGTTTTATGCCCCTCTGCTTCAAATAACAAGATGCTGGAAATAGGATACGCTTAAAGATTGATATTTTATTAGTTCATAATAGTTGGAACTTGTGAAGTATCTACATATGTATACATATGTACATTCATATACGAGTATGTACAGTAAGAGTCATAAGTCTACAAACAGTCGTTAATAAAAACTTTACTTAACAACTTTTTGTTAACTTTTCAATTTATTGAACCCAAATTCACTTATTATAATACTATAATTAATCTTGAATATTAGTGTAAAGTTTCATAATAAATACTTTTAAAACAGTCGAGATAAATGGACATTAGTTCTATAGAAAAGCAAAACATACGATCAAAAGTTTACAAGCACTAAAAAAAATCTAAATCTGTTCTATGTAATGCTCAATAACGTGTTGGATATCCGCGGAGCTTGAAGACTACCGACCAGCGATTATTCATCGAAGCTACAAGCAGCTTGCTGGTCTCCTGAGGTGTTATTTCAGCCCACTCTTTTAATATAACCTGCTTCAGCTGCTGCACACGCGTTATAATAAAGGGTCATCCAAAAAACGCGCCTACATGTTTCTTTGAAATAAAACACAAACTATTTGCAATTTTTTCAAGCTGTTTTTTTTTTATTAAAAGTATGATCCATTACAATTATAAGTGGAATAGAATATCATTCAAATGTCCACCATGACTGCGTCTGCAGACATCAATCCGAATATCGAAATTTTCAATGACTTTCCGACATGTTGCTGGTGTTATTTCACGAATTGCAACTTGAATGTTGTTCTTTAGATCATTAATTGTTTGTGGCTTGTTAGCATACATTCGACTTTTCAAAAAACCCCACAAAAAAAATCTAATGATGTTAGATCACATGACCTTGGAGGCCAATTGAAATCTGCATTTCGTGAAATTACACGTTGAGGAAATTTTGATCGCAAAAGCGTAATGTTTTCTCGAGTTGTGTGACATGTAGCACCGTCTTGCTGGAAATAGACGTCAGACACATCAATATGATTCAACTGTGTCCATAAAAAGTCTCTCAACATTGATTGGTATCGCTCAGCATTCACAGTAACAGCATTTCCAGCATCATCTTCAAAGAAAAATGGCCCAATGATTCCATTTGCCCAAAATGCACACCCAACAGTAACTTTTTGTGGGTGTAGAGATTTTTCATAAATAACACGAGGATTTTCATCACCCCAGATACGACAATTTTGCTTATTGACGCATCCATCCATTCTGAAATGAGCTTCGTCACTAAACAAAATTTTGCTTGAAAACAATGGATGGGTATTTTTCAAAGAACGCCCATTTTCATAATAACTTTGAATGATGTAAACGCGTTGTTGCAATGTGTGCCTGTGCATGTTTAAAACTGTACTACCTTCTAATAAAACAAAATGGCTTACATATGTCATTTGAAAAAATGTCACGTGTAAAAATTATATAGTGCTAACATCTAGGCGTCACATTTGGAGGAACCTTTTATATTTACGAATTTTATTTTCCAAAAGAGCCCACAAATGCTCTATTAGATTTAAATAAGGTGACTGTGGAGGCGAGCCTAATAATTTTGTGGCGTTATATAATAGCCAATGACGATCGACTTCTGCAGTATGTTTGAGATCATTGTCTTGTTTGAGGATCCCAATTTTTTAGCACTCGATCGCATATTGAGCTTTAGAATGTGTAAGTAAATATTTCTGTCCATTTAGGGTGGCATGTTGTACCTTCGCCCCATTTACCCCCGGCAACACTGATCGCAAAATTAATATAAAAAAAAAAATTTCATTTCAGGCTTCACAAGCTGCTGAGGCATCATTTTTGATTCTTTATTTACTGTTTGTTTATTTGAATTTAGACATCAAAGTAGTTTTCTTTTGAAAGTGATCAAGCAGTTGGCGTCCAGTGGCTTAACAGTAAACAGTTGCTTTGTTATGTTTGCAAAGGTTGCCGATTAAGAAATCTGCAGTGCGTTTAAAGAATTTTCATAAAATAAAAATTATAATTAAATAAAAATGAAGTGCATCAGTCGTTCAACATTTGGTATAATTATTGCCATTCGTGACATCCTTTGCTGCTTTATTTTACTAATTTTTGCAACTGTTGCTGTAATCGGCGAAGATACAAACGGTAAGCATAAGCTTAACAAAACAATTGTGGGACCTAATTTGAATGAATCCATCCATTCATGATTAAATCAAATCGAGCTTTTCCACCTTCGAAAGCGCTGCATGTGTTCAATTCACAAACAAGAGTAATTACTCAACTGATCTTTGATAAGTTTTTAAAACTTCTAAGAGCAGTGTTCCCACGAGATTAAAGCTCTTGGTAGTGAAATAACTAATTTAACAAATGTCTCTACGAATGTTGATTTATTAAAGAATCATGCTATAGGGGACTGGTGAAAACGCTAAATTAACCATAAATTCACACAATTATTTACAGGGGTCCTTAATACAAAACTTTATCGTCTAAAGTTGTCTTTGCAATTCGATATTTAGTTCTTTTTCCACAGACCCACAGTCTGTTTTAAAGTCTCAATTAAACTTAATAGAATTTTCTTTAATTCTTCACAACAAACAGAGGCGATAAATTGAAAAATTCCTATGAAAAATATTTAGTTAAAATTTTACACGTCACTTAAAAATATTGAGAATATTTCCTTAATTCAATTCTAGGTACCATCACGGCAGTATTTACATTGGTGCTCATATTTTGTTTTATAGTGATCCCCATTTCGGGCCTCCTGATATGGGGCATTGTCAAGGTGAGTTTGCAGTTGAAAACTATTTTACCAATACGAGTAACTAACAAAAATAATTACAAACAAAATAATAGAAACGTCATAAATTGATGCAACCCTGGTTGGTTCTAAGTGCATTTGGCGCCATGCTCTTTTCTATCCAATATCCATTGGTAATCTTGAGGTTTCTAATTATGCGTGCTCCTGTTTCTATAGTGCTTACAATTTGTTTCGTAGGTGCCTTAATAATTGGTAAGATGATTTTGTTTGCATGATCTTTGATTGTTAAATGGTGTAAAGCGTGTTCTTTTCTTGGCTATTTAAGGTATTTTAGGCCTTACATTGTATCCTGTTTTTACCCTGTATCGTGATATATGCAAGCAGAATATGGAGCAGTCTGAACGAATAATAAACTTGGCTCGAATGGAATAATTTAATCTATCTGGAGTTCTTAAAATACTTTTCTTTATAAAATAAATAGAAATGTAAGTCCAGGTTGTAACGACATGCTTCCGCTGGTTGCTGGGGTATGCTCAGCGGAGTGCAAAGTCGCAGAATAAAACACATTTATAAACATTATAATAAGTATTTATTATTATGTTATACTGTTCGCCGTCAGATTACGTAGTAACGTCGTGTGGAAGTTATGCCGCTTATGCACTGCTGCTGCGGTGCGGCTTGTGCAGGATATCACACTGCTGCCCGGTAGTTATGTTCAGTAGACAATACGCGGTGAGATTTGTGCAGTGTATTACACTGCTTGCCCGTCTGGACGCCAGCACTTGACTGTTGGCAGAGAATACTAAAGGGAGGTATGCGTTCACCGAAGGTCAACGATGTCGACAGCTCAGACGGATCTGTAAGAAAAGAACACGAAATGGGAAGCCCGCACAGACGTATCCTTCACGTACAGGTCAGCGGCTAACAACGGCTACTATCTTTATAGCTGAATCTACGCGCAAGGGTTCTAAAGGGGAAACCCACACAGAAGTACACCTTCCACTCAGGTCAGCTATATCCACTGGTCTAGGATAGCTGAATCTGTGAGCAGAGAATACTAAAGGGGAAGGAAACCCGCACAGAAGTATGCACTCTACACAGCTTAGCTATTCCTACTGGTCCGCGATAGTTGAATCGGGCAGCAAGGAGCACAAAAGGGGAAACCCACACAGAAGTATTACCTTCAGATCATGAGATTCATATTTTAACACAACTTTCTTTTTGTTTCCAAATCAAAAGTTTATTTTGGATACGATTTTGTTCCTCAATGCATGCAGGCAGATATGGCCCTGTTAACATACATACCTTTGGTTTGACTTTTGTGTTATTAAATCACATGATCTCGGGGGACACATTCGACCTACAGATCTCGTCTGTCTCATGCAATAATTAAATTGTTTAATGGCTGTGTGGTATGACGCAACGTGTTGTTAAAAACACTTGTTGTCCATGGTAACATTTGATTATGAAGTCGCCATACGAAACACCAGTAATACGGGTAGTTCCTGTTTAATCAGCCTAACCTTTTAAAGGAGCATTTGCTTATGACGCCTCCATGGCGCAGTCTTCGTTACACAATAGCACCTTCTGAAATCATGTTTTTCATGTTAACGGGTAGGACAACATTCACTCATTTAACGAAATCTAATAGCATGAACTCTGTCAGCATGAAACCGTAGGTCCTTAGTGAGTATATGTTGTAAAGATCCCATGCGTGAACTTGGTATCAGTTGGTCTAGACGAACTTGTTCCGTGACTTGAGTAAAAAGCTCTTAACACAAAAAATTATGTTCCATAGACCGCTAAAAACAGCACATATCACTTAACTAGTATAACTTAGTCCATAAAATGCTGTTGTGTGTTACTTTTAATACGTAACGGGTGATTTTTTAATCGTTAGTTTTTGATAAAACAAGGAAATTGCCAAAAATTCATGAAATATTTATTTGGGCGGATAAATCAATTCCTGCCATTACTTCATGTTAATGTTTCATTTCGGCTGGTATCTCACCAACGGCAGCTGTAGCGTTGTCTTCCAGAGCTGGAATTGTGGCTGGCTTTTCCCTGTACACAAGAGACTTCAGGTATCGCCACAAAAAATCGTCTAGTGGGGTCAAATTTCATGATCTTGGCAGCCAAATGTACTGCTCCAAGACGTGAGATTAATTGGTCATCAAACTCGCCTCTCAATAGGTTGATGGTATCGCCTGCCGTGTGTCATGTGGCACAATCTTCTTGAAACCACAAGGCAACCAAAACCAATTTTGCCATTTTGGGCAAAAAAAAGAATCGGTAAGCGTTGCGATTTTCATCGTTCTTGAAGAAGTATACGGCCCAATAATGCCGCTGGCCCACAAACCGCCCCAAAACTGTGCATATTTCAGGGTGCATTGGTAGCTCTTAAACTGTCTCTGGCTGCTCTTCACACCAAATTCGTTAATTCTGTTTGTTGACGTATGTACGTATTGAGCCAAAAATTAGCTCCGTCGCTGAAGAACATTTCTCAGACAGCACGAATTTTGGTAGTAAAATTCAATGATTTGCAAACGTTGTTTGTTGGCATTGCCACATGTCAGGCATCTTTTTTTACACTGAAAGAATGTACACTGGAGAATCGCATATCGAATAATCAACCGATATTTACTTTCATATTTCATACCTGGAATGAACACATCGAAACAAAGGTCCGGAAAGCAAAAAGGATTATGCATCAATGTAAACGAGTGTGTGGCCGTAGGTGGGGAATCTCGCCAAAGGCTGCATTCTGGATTTACACAATGATGGTGAGACCCATTATAACTTACGCATCCGTGGTGTGGGGGCCGAAGGCCTCTCAGGGCACAATTAAGCGTAAGTTGGATGGGATTCAGAGGGTTGCCTGCATGGGTATAAGTGGTGCAATGCGCACGGCGCCAACACAGGCAATCGAGGCAATGTTGAGATTGCTGCCATTAGAATTATTCATTAGGTCAACGGCCGCATTGTCAGCTTTGCGAATGAGGAGCCATGCGGTTTGACAGAGCTTTGGGCCGAACATCGGGCATAAGAGTATCCTGGACCTCGTTGGGAAAGAGGTTAGGGCTGCTCAGATGCCGATGGAACGCATGAGTAGAAGAAAGGTAGTAGAGAGGCTACATCGGACACTCATTGCGGAAGGCATTATACACAATGAGTGTATGGAGAACGACATTAGCATTTTTACTGATTGTTCTCTTATGAGTGGCAGGGCAGGAGCAGGTGTATTCTCAGTTGAGCTGAACTTGTCCTGTAGCCTGTGTCTGGGGAGGTTCGTATCAGTTTACCAGGCAGAACTGCTTGGGTTGCTGCATGCGTTGGATCACTTGCTTGAAAGCCGAGTGCATGGAAAAAGGGTTCTCATTGCACTTGACAATCAGTCAGTTATAAAACCCATGAGACAACTGAACGTGTATTCCAAACTGGTGCTGGAATGTGTTCTGAAACTAAACAGATGTTCCTCGTTGAATGAGGTGACGTTGATGTGGGTTAAGGGACACATAGGCACAGCAGGGAATGAAGCAGCAGACGAACTAGCAAAAAGGGGATCTGATGTGGATTTCTGTGGACCAGAACCCAGGGTTGCTCTGGGGAATGGCCTAGTGCGAGCTAAAGTTCTTCAATGGATAAACTCATTACACCTGAATAGGTGGAGGGAGAATACCACATGTAGACAGGCTAGAATGGTGCTCAAAGAGCCCCTCGGCAGGAAGGCCAGCAAGGTGCTCGGGTGTAATAGGGCTACTTTAAGCTGGATCACTGCGTTAGTGACAGGACATGGAAACTTCAAGTACCATCTGGCTAAGATGAAAGTCGTAGAAGATGATACTTGCAGACTATGCCTGGAAAAGGCTGAGACGGTAGCGCACATTTTGTGTGAATGTCCAGCACTGGCTAGCATAAGGCTTAAGACCACGGCCAGACACTTGTTAGATATGAATGCCATGGGGGAACTAAGCTTTAGACAAAGTGTCGACAGTTACCAGTTGACAGTCTGAAATCACTTTAGTCAAGAGTAAAGGCTAGGGCTAGCACGAGACTCAATTGAAAGTAAGGTGGTTATGATTATGGATCGGTTCCCTGAAATCAATTTGAGGAGCGAAATGGGGGTCGAAAAGGGACCCAGAAAGTAAGTGGTCTGCTTCGATATCCCCCCATACATTAATAATAATACTTTCGTATTTAATACGCAAGTTATACTCGTACCTGAGACCAGTGCTAAGGTAGCCGACACTGGACCACATTCTCTGCACCTATTGAGTGATCTGTCACACAGTGTTTAAAAGTCTTTGTGTAGCATAATTTCCTGATGAATTATATTGTAACAATTTTCCAATTAACAGTCAAATTTATTTATTTCATGTTGATGCTACAAAAAGGCGTAGCGAAATATTGAATTTAACAAATAAAATTATTTTATAAAAAGGAAGTCAATTCAAGACCTAGAGCTTTTCTATTAAATAAGGATACCGAAGCAGACCGCTAACATTACTGGTTCTTTCCTCGAATTGATTTCAGGCCACCGATTTGTAATTTACGACTATCTTGCTTTCTTTGAATCTAACACTAGCCTTTACTCTTGACTGTAGTGATTTTAGACTGTCGACGTGATGAGCAATCACGGGGTCTCTTGTAATTACTAGCATTTGTCTAAGGTTTAGGTCCACCATGGCATTCACATTTTACAAGCGTCTGGCTGTGGTCTTAAGCCTTATGTTAACCAGCGTTGTTTATTCACACACAATGTGCGCTACCGTCTCTGCCACTTTTTCAGCAGTATCTTTGGAGACTGACCCCTGCAACCCTTGCTAGGGTTTCTTGTCCATCTCTTCAAAATTGCTACATTGGCCAATAAATACCGGAGTTCCTACATAGATTAACCTCTCCACCTCTTGCGAGACTTCATTGTCCATCCTTATCGGAATATCACGGTTCAACGCCTTAGAAGTAACTTTAATTGAGCCGTCCACCCCTCGCGAAGCATTCTTGTCCATCTCTTCCGGATTCCTCCCATGGCCAATAAAAACAGAGTTTCTTCAGAGATTAACCTTTTCGCCTCTTGTGAGGATTCCTGCCTTCTCCCAAAAATGGAGGGAATGATGTCCACCCACACCGTGTTCCATATGCAAGGGTAAGTCTGTATTAAAACTGGAGATCGACTGGTTTCCCGAGTTTGCATACTTGAGACCAAGCACCCTCTTGGCCACCCATCCCTAGCGTATGCGGTTCCACCGTGGATTAGGGATTTTTTATATGAGAGTGTTAACTTCGCTCGACTTATGTAGTCGGCTTCCTAGTAGAGACAGGAACCTGTGACCGGCCGCCACCATGAGAAGGTAAGTTCCTACAAGCTGACAGCCAAGACCTAGAGCTTAACTAACTTATAAAAAAAAAAGGGTCAAAGAAATACAATCAAGAAATCCCTACGTTATGTTATCCCATTTTAACCCAACAGCAACACTGTTTTCAATGCTTCTCTCTCTCTCTCTCTCTCTCTCTCTCTCTTTCTAAAGAACAACATTTTCTGTTTATCAATATAAATTGGTTTCCATTTTTTGTTTGTATTTTAAGCAACAGTTGACAGTCGGCTTTCAAATAATTAACTTTTCGGCGTAAAAGGCTTTTGTTTTAATTTAAACAAAAAATAAATAAAACTGGTAGTAAAATTTTTGTTCATCACATAAAGTTTTTCGCGCAAAATAAAATTCAATTAGAAATGAAGTGGTGCTGCAGTCGTTATACCAGTGGTGTCACCCTGGGTTCCATTTATATTGTGGGAAGTGTTGTCGTTTTTACTTTAGGAATAATATCATTTGTGGAATTTGACCATGTTGAAGATCCTAAACGCAGACAATATTTAAAGTCCAAAGGTAAGTTAACAAAATATTTAAAACAAACAATGGTAAATATTTTCTTTATAAGCTCCAGGTCATCAATAAAATCTTCCTTATTATAAATTATAATAAATATTAATTTTATTTTTATTTTTTTTTTTTATTTTCTTTATAAATTTATAATTTTTATAATTATTACAATGAAAAAATACTTGATCTACTTAGTGATAAGAAGTCGCTGTCAAGGCTTTGTTTAAGTTGAATGATTGTTTTTTTCATTTACGCCCTTTATGAATGCTCCTGTTTGAATTGCCGGTTCTTGGCTTCTGAGGTACCTTAAACATTAGTCCCTGCTTGGGCTTTGAAAGAGCATTCCTCCTTTTTCAACAATGACTGTAAATACACAGATAATTCTGAAATCCCATAGTAACCCAGCCAATTTTTTGTTGGGCACGCAGTCGGAAATGAATGATTACACCATTTCCTTCTGCTGATTCTTTCATCGCTTTTTAAATGCTTAATTCTTACCGCAGAGCTATAAAGCCCTGAAAGCTGCAACACTCATCTTCAGGAGCAAGTTTAGAGAGAACTGCAATTTACACTTAATCCCAAACAAAGGCCGACCAACTTTGGAGATGATGTTGTGGAAATCAGTTTTTGTCAAAGTGTTTTGAAATGACAAAAAAAAAAAATGTGAGCTGCGTTTTTAAACCGCTTTCAAGTCACTTGCTTGTTTTTCGCCAATAGAGTTGTTGTCGATTTTATAATAAATAAGAGTGATTTAAAATCACGTAATTTTCAAAACAGGCCTGATAATAGAATCATAAAATTGCATAATATCTCGATAATAGACATTTCCTCCCTATAAATTCGAACAACTTTGCAATATTGTTATTATTATTTAAACGTTTTTAAAACTAAAATATTTTGAGCATATTTACATTTCCAACAGCCATCGAAACAATGATATTTTGTGGGATAACAGCTTTAATATCGTCCCTATTCATAGTGGCCACTGTTAAGGTAAGAAATTCAAATTTCTTAAGTTTAGTGAAAATCTCGAAAGAAAAATCTATTTGCAGAGAAGTCATTACCTTATAGTTCCCTGGTTGTTACTTGGTGTATACATTTTCTACATAACTTTAAGAACAATATATTGGTGGTTCATTGGTGCTGCCATGGGTGGCGCTACTGGCATTGAATTCTTAATACTGCTCTTGACCACTGTGCTAGCTTTTGGTAAAAAAAAACCTTTTTTTAATTTAAATACTTTTTATATATATATATTTTTTTTTGAGCTATCGAAGTCGCCATTTTCTGCTTCAGCTGGTCGGTGTTTAGGAAAATACGTAACGAAAATATTGAAAAATCTGAAAGACTTAAACATCAAATGGCTGATAAAACTTTAATTTAAAATTAATATCCTAACATATACTCATTGGTAAACATTTTTTTTAATAAATTTACTCTAAACATTTATTAAACGATAATAAAATATTAATTTTTATATCGATACACGTGGCTTGGGACTTTTTTTTACTGCTGAAGTCCTAAAAAAACTCATTAATAGTCTTAAAAACTCGTAAAACTTTGCGAAACTACAAGAACATAAATTCTATTTGCTAGGATGGTGGTCGTAAAACCCCAAATTCGGCACGCTTCTTCCAGTTATAATCAATACGGTCAAAAAACATCCCTCCTTTAGTCACAATCGTGAACCTCGATAAATCGTAGATTTTCCAAATTCGTAGCAAAATTTTTTTTAAATTGATTTCCACAAAAACATGCTAACACACAGACGCACGACGGACTTTGCTGCTGCATCTGTAGTTATGGGTGGTATAGATATTGAGGAATCAGAAGCTCTTGATGTTCTTGGCATGAAGATTCAATGTGATGTCCGATGGACCCAATATATCTTTCAAGCGTCGAAAGAAGCATTCAAGTGCCTAGGCTTCCTCAAACGGTGTAAGAATTACTTCACCCCATCCGATCTCATATCCGACCGAAAATGGAATACAACTCTCATGTATGGGCCGGTGCTTCAAAGTCTATTTTGGAGTTACTCGACCGCGTACAGTAGAGAGCGAAGGTGCTGATCGGTGACAGTAGGGTATCCAACTCTATTGACTCGCTCGAGCATCGTCGCAATGTGGGGTGTGTTTCGCTGTTCTATCGCTACTACAATGGATTGTGCTCTGATGAAATTAGGGATATTATTCCCGAAACCCGCTCATTCATACGCACCGCACGTACTTCATCAAGAGCACATCCATTTGTGGTCGAATGGCCAGTAGATCGCACAACGCACTACAGACAGAATTCGTTTTTTAGCCGGACCATTCGTATGTGGAATAAGCTTCCAGCAGAAATCTTTCCTCCCACTTTTTCTGTGGAAAAGTTCAAGCCAAATGTTAATAAACACAACTCCCTCTATCCTCCTTCCCATAACCTCTTTTCTAGTTCTAGCACAATGCATTGCATGAATAGGGGTCATCCCCTGAGTGCTGGGGTCCTACCATAAAAAAAAAAAAGAAACAAACAGCCCAATTATGAAAATTCCCGGGGAATTTTTTCCCCACCCAACCAACTGTTCCCGGGGAATAAATTCCCTTATTCTAATCTCCCAGGGAACAAGAAAAAAGGGAGGGAGAAAATCAGAATCAGCTGTTTTGATTTTGACATTTTATTTTGACGTGCGCCAAGATAGCGTCGAAATCGCATAAATGAATTGGCGTTTTTGGGAATTCGAAAAAATGGGAATCTAAAGGATTATGAAATTGGGGAAATAATAATAATCATATATATGAATATGGGAACATAAATACCCCCTGTTTGAAAATTAGAATTTCAAATGAAGAAATATAATATGAAAGAAAATAAAATTAAACAAGTAATAACTAATATATGTATTGAATTATGGTCTTTAAAAAATATAAAAATCTATTGAAAACCCTTTAGAAAGTGGTTTGAACCAAACTGGTCAGTTAAATTGGGAATTAATTATGGCATGGAATCTAAGCAACGTCAAGCAATAAACGCTATATATTGTGAAACTAGACCACTTATAGAATATAAAACACTTTCCGTGCAAAAAATCGTGTGACCAGTTTTTCAGAAAACTGGGTTCATCCAAATTGATCAGAAAAAGTGGGGATTTATTATTGCGTGGAATCTAAGAGAGTAATTTTAACGGTAATCTGCAAAAAACAGGTTTTGCAAAATTTGTCTTTTGCAACGTTATTCGCGGCTTTGCTTCAATTGTTGGAGTTGAAGTTTATTTGTACTTTTTTACCTAAAAAAAAATCTTTAAAATCATTGTTTTAAATTTCTTAATTCGAAACTTACACTTATCTCCCTTTAAAATATATGAGGAAAAAACTCGAAAAAACGGTTAACTATTTTTCTCCTTTTTTGTATTCATAATACCCACTTTTTCCCGGGGAAGAATTTCCCATTTTTGAAGTTTGTTTAGAATAAGAGGAAAGGGAAAAAATTCCCTGGGAGATTTTATTTAGAATAAGGGAACAGGGAATGGGGGAAAAACTCCCAGGGAATTGTTGTTCAGAATTGGGCTGAAACTGTTGCAGCTCAACAGGGGGTGGTACAAAATTAGTGTAAATCGACCGTCATTTTGTTAGTGGGTTTTTACAATGACGACTTTCAAAATTTTGCAAAACAGGTTTTTCTTATCCATCTCTTCAGAACTCTTACCTTGGCCAATAAACACCGGAGTTCCTACAGAGATTAATCACTCCACCACTTGCGAGACTTCATTGTCCATCCTTATTGAATTCTCACGGTCCAACGCTTTAGAAGTAAATTTAATTGAGCCTTCCACCCCTCGCGATCCATTCTTGTCTTCCGGATTTCTCAATTAACCAATTAAAACCAGAGTGTCTTCAGAGATCAACCTCTCCACCTCTTGTGTGGCTTACTGACTCATCCGTGTAATGGAGAAAAATTATGTCCAGCCTCACCGAGATCCGTAATGAAACTCCCTTGGCTACACATCCCTGGCGTGTACGGTTCCACCGTGAATTAGGGGTTTTTTTTATACTTATTTCGCACGGCTTCTTAGCAGAGGCAGAAACCTGTTACCGGCCGCCACCACGAGGAGCTATAGATAAGTCATATCTTTTTCCCTGTCAGCTGACCACCAAGACCTAGAGGTTAACTAGAATTATAAAAGGTCAAAGAAATACAATCAAGAAATCCCTACGTTATGTTATCCCATTTTCCCGCAACAGCAAAACTGTTATCAATGCTTCTCTCTCTCTCTCTCTTTCTAAAGAACAACATTTTATTTTAGTTTTCCGGGATAGAAAAGAAAACACGTATTGTGGTTTTGATGGCATCTTAGACATTACTCTTTGCCTCTCTGGTATTTTTTCCCCTGTTCTCTCATATTTCCGTGAAAATTTCGATTTCGATTTAATATACCTCTGTATATCAAAAAAAGTTCCAAGAGGGAGGTGCTAGCAATAGTGCCCAGAAGTCCATCACTAATTCACAAGTTAAAAAAAAGTATGAAAACAAAAAAGTCTTGAAAGTAGCAAACTAAACAGTCTGCAGTGCAAATAAACAAAATTTCGTTCTGAAAGTTGCAAAGTAAGTAAATTTGATGTGCGGTAAAAGTGAGATTTCAAAAAACTTGATAGAAAGCAGTCCTTAAAACGGAAAATTAGCCGAAATTCATGTTTCAAAATATCTATAGTTTATCGAGCAGTGTGAGTGTTGCCTCTGTCCTTTCTGAATCAATACTGCCCGAAGTCGAAGCCACCGACGATCTTAAACAAATTAGAAGCAATCATGTCCTACAACAATTCCACTCAACGCCTTCTATTGCAAAATTACATACTTTACATCGTTTCCCCGTCGATAATTGCAGGTACTCTCGATGGACCTCGGCTGCAGTAGCGATATTTTCGGCCGAACAAATAGTACGGAAAAGGCCAAGTGTTGTGTCATCTCTAATGGTTTAAGGCGCACAGCGGTGCACCAAGCCAAGTATAGGCCTAATGCACACAGTGTGTATATTACACGAAACCATTCGCTTCCTTAATTTTGCTTCCTTTAATCATAAAATAATGAAACTTGAAACATAAGGACTCTACATATCGGTACCTTGATAGCTGAAATACTCACTGATTTACTCATCAATATTATAGGCCACTTCCACTACAGCTAGAGAGCTGAAATTTGATACACAGGCAGGTCTTGGGGAATAACTAATTGGAAAAATCTTAAAACAAGTATATTTTTATCTAGTGGGACTAGGGTCACAAAGTAAACAGAGGCGTCACTATCATAGTGGTCTCGTTCTCTATCTGTCTCTTAAATGAATGACCGCTCCTATTCTCTTTTGTTAAATTTTTCTTCTTTATTTGAAATAATTTTTCTGACCACAAATAAAAAACGCGTGCAAAAAAAGTAAAAATAAGCGTTGAAAAGCGTAGATTAATTTTAAATAAACTTACAGGATAACGTATGCTGCAAATATTAAAAGATAAGTTAAATTTTCATTACCTAATTTTTCCGATTTTTTGCTTTTGTTTTGATTATTAACGTCAAAGTTTACACCTCTGTGGTTGCTCTGTGCTAGGGTGCCCCCTTTTTTGTGTTGGCCACTTCCACTTTATGTGAAGAGCTGAAATGTGGTATAACCCAAGCGTCTGTCAAATAGAAGTTAAAAGAAGTTTTATACAAAAATACATTCTAGCCACTGGAGATTGCAATGCTAAGCTCACATATTGGGGCTCCAGAGTCCCTAATCCTAGAGGGAGGTAGTTGTATAATATAGTTCAAGCAAACAAGCTGCACGTCATATCTGGAGGTAATCCCATATATTATATATATGTGGGCTCTCACTTATCTCAGAGCATTCGTCTTAGAAATTCTGCTGTTATTCAAGCATCTTTGCAACAGACGTCGCGACTGCTGCAGTTAAGGTTGCAACGCCAACCAGATGATCACTTAAAAGAAAAAATTACCAATCTTAGGCCGAGGCCACGCAATGAGCGGCAAAGGGGTGAGCGGCAAAAAAATATAGAATACTACTGAAGTGGCCACGCAATGAGCGGCATTTCTGAGCGGCGCCGCTCAGAATCAGAACTTGTTCTAATTTTTAGTTGATTTCTGAGCGGCGAAGTATAAACATGGCAAAAGTGAATCCGGAGCTTATAATTTCATCTGTACAAAGCCACTTGCCGCTCACCGCTTTGCCGCTCATTGCGTAGCCTCGGCCTTAGGCTAATATACAGACTCTCGTCAAGAAAAGAGAAAGCTCAAAAGGCAAAGGCAAAATAGTGGTTCTTCAGGCGCAGAAGTTGACAGGCATTTGCTGTCATTTGCCGTTTACAAGAAGCGTCGTTGTCAGCCCATTTCGCTGGTTGCTTTTGCTATGTAACTCATCAGAAACCCTTTTTGCCTTTGGAGCAGCTAGAAATATATTCTTTTTTCAAAGCTTACACACAAGAATTGAAGAAATTTAAAAGAATTAAAGAAATGTATGAAACCTTGTTTAAAAAAAGTTTTGTTTAGCAAATAAGCGTTTTTTTTTTATTGATTTGGTGCTTTTTGACATTTAAACGTTGAGACAGCTGCGGTAACAAGTTATTCAATATATTCTCACTTCCCCCAACAGTCTCAACACACTTTTCTTAAAAAAAAATCATTCTTATTGTAAACAAGACCAGACAGACAGACAGACGGTTTTGTTGGTTTGACGCAATAAAAAATAAACAGAGAAAGAGGAGAATTAATTACACAATTGTGTAGTCTTAAGCGATAAGTGGCCGAAGTAACAGTCGTATAATATTACGTCATTTAAAGTGTGATTATATTTTGGTGACTTAACATTACGTATGTATGTATGTATGTATAATGAAGAGGTTATGATTTACATACATATGGGGTGACCAGATAACCAGAACGATGGGAAACGGAATTTATATAAAACTACAACGTTGGGGGATATCAAATTGATTCTGCCTTTAATTTGAAAATAGATTTATGCGATTATGTATCGAGTAGCACATCATTAAAATGGCCGCCCCGGCTACGCTGGTAGTGCTTCAAATTGTCGGACGGTATCCGAAGTGCAGGCCTCGAGCTGGTCCAAAGTGTTTGGCTTGGTAACGCAAGCTAAGGTCATAGGTCAAGGCGCATGATCAGGTCAGCCAATTGATCAACGGTCGCCTTGGGATAAACCAAAAATGTTCCTCATCCGAGAAGAACTTTTACCCAAAATCCGCATTTCCGGTAAACTGTTCCAGCGCCCAGTTAGCAAACTCACAGCATTATGTATTGAGGTCAATTCATGCGTCGTCAAAATCTTACGAATGTTGGCTCCAATACAACCGCAAAATAAGCCGCGTTGACTCTCTGTCTCAACTCAGCTGATAGGCGATTATTCGTGTGGCTAATCTTTATACTGATCACCATAACGGTTATGTCGTCTTCACTACGTACTTTTGCGAAGTGCTTCGTGGAGAATTGCCGGCGCTCTGAAGCCATACTGACGACCGACCTCTTATGACAAAATTCACGCGGAGAATTTACAACTGAGCGAAAATTTCGATGAAATTTTGTAATAATTTCCATACGTTTGGCAGGCGTAAATCGATGCAAGATGATGTGGCAAACTTTCCTAAATGTTTTACAGCTGGTTGACATTGGCAACTTCGATAGCTGCTGAAACATAACAATTGGATAAACTATCATTTTATCTGGCCACCCTTTATTCCGTAAACGACAATTTACTATTTCATTAACAAATATTTCTATTCAATTATCGTTCTTAGAGAACCGCATATTGAAGAACTCTTAATTATTCAGCTCTCAAGTTTTGTCCGAATACCACACAAGGACATACACACATAAGTATGTTACATAAATAATATCATTGAGTTTTTCGTTACGTTTGTAACATATTGTAAATATTTGTTTAAACATGTTTATACTAACGCTGCTTTTTTTAAATGTAGAGGGAATATCAAAGCAGACCGCTAAATTTATGGATAATTTACGATTAGCTTACTCCCAAACAAGTCTCGTGCTACCACTAGCCTTAACTCTTGATTGTTGTGATTTCAGACCGGCGACTGTTAACTATCGACCTTCTTCCTCATCACAGAGTCTCTTGTAATTGGTTGC
Source organism: Phania funesta (assembly GCA_963932375.1). NCBI lineage: Eukaryota > Metazoa > Arthropoda > Insecta > Diptera > Tachinidae > Phania > Phania funesta. The sequence goes on along the minus strand of OZ010654.1, from coordinate 86,309,110 downwards.
ATTTGTCTTAGGTGTAGGTCCAGCATGGCATTTACACTTAAAAAGTATCTGCCCGTGGTCCTGAGCCTTATGCTGGCCAGTGCTAGACATTCATATACAATGTGCTCTACCGTCTCAGCCTCTTGCTCAGGAATATCTTTCGAAGCTGTCCCGACCACCCTTTGGGAGGTTTTCTAGTCCAATTCTTCCGAATTCTTCTATTGGCCCATAGACACCAGAGTTCTTAGAGAGATTTAACCTCTCCACCTCGTGCGAGGCTTCATTGTCCATCGCTGTCGGAATCTTCCGGTCTAACGCCTTAGAAGTACTTCTAAAGATTGGCCCGTCCTTTGGCCAATTTAAATCGTAGTTTCTTTAGAGATTGACCTTTCCGCCACTTGCGAGGCTTCCTGTAATTAAAACTGAAGATGGTCTGGAGTTCGCATACTCGCATACTTGAGACCAAGCACCCTATTGGCTACGCATCCCAGACGTATGCTGTTTTACCGTGGATTAGGGATTTTTCATAAGAGAGTGTTAACTTCTCTCTTCTGTCTCCTAGCAGAGACAGGAACCTATTACCGGCCGCCACCACGTAGAGGTATATGTCAGAACTTCTGACAGTGCTCTCAGTTACGGCTAGTCACATCTTTGTGCCTGTCAGCTGACTGCCAACGTTGTTTTTATAAATACTATTTCATTTATAAGACTGCATATATGCAGTTCACTAAATTTTCCGAATTTTTGTTGACAGTTACTGGCCCTGTTTCCGGTATGCCTGTGAACGCATCCCTCTTTATATATACTCTACAACTTTTCCTTTGCCTTAGCCTTGGATGGCAATATAATAATCTATTTTAATTTATTGTCCAGTTTTTACAAGTTCAAATATAATTTTGATTTTTGAAAACATTCGAAAACTAAGTGTTGAAACTATATCGAGCTAAAGATGACAGTTAAGTTCGAATTCTCGAATTTGGTAAAATCAAATAATTGACCTTTTTTGTGCAGGAATTGATATTTGGAAAATTCGAAATTTAAAATGAAATTTAAAATATAATAAAATTCTATGATTTTTAACTTTTGGTATAAACAGTACAATGTCTAATCTTAATTTGAAAATGTTGAATTGGTTTCGAAAATATTACATTGGTTTCGAAATTTCGCACATACTTTGAAAATTAAAACATGTTTTTCTTTTTAAGTTAGTTGCAATTAAAATAATTTCTACTTTGTGTAATTTGAAACTAAATTCAAGTTTTCGAATATTATTATTCAGCCCAATTCTGAACAACAATTCCCTGGGAGTTTTTCCCCATTCAATGTTCCCTTATTCTAAATAAAATATCCCCGCGAATTTTTTCCCTTTCCTCTTATTCTAAACAAACTTCAAAAATGGGAAATTCTTCGCCGGGAAAAAGTGGGTATTATGAATACAAAAAAGGAGAAAAATAGTTAACCGTTTTTTCGAGTTTTTTCCTCATATATTTTAGAGGGAGATAAGTAAAAATGTAAGTTTCGAATTAAGAAATTTAAAACAAAGATTTTTTTTAGGTAAAAAAGTACAAATAAACTTCAACTCCAACAATTGAAGCAAAGCCGCGAATAACGTTGCAAAAGACAAATTTTGCAAAACCTGTTTTTTTGAAGACTACCGGTAAAATTACTCTCTTACATTTGTTCAAACAACAAATCATCAAAATTATGCATTTTATCACGGTCAAGACGCAATTACAATGAGTCAGTTAGTGGAAGAACGTTGTAAGTTATAAAGAAATTTATTTTATTTTTATTATTTTTGATAAACTAATAAAAAAAAATAAAGAAAGCGATAATCAAACCTTTGCTCTCCTGAAAAATTATTGTTTTGTCATTTGCAACGTTATTTGCGGCGATCCTGCAATTGCTCTCCCTAATGGAGCAAAATCCTGAATTCACTAGGTACTCCAAATAAAACTAGTATCGAATGGAAAAAGGTAAATTTGCATCATCTAAAAAATTAATGCTTGATAAAGATGTGGAGTGACCAAAAAAAAAAAAATATGTGCGGCGAAATGCAGCACAAAATTTGCAATATAAGAAATGTACAGGTTGTGGACCAAACAGGGAACATAAGTTTTTACCAACAAAGCATCTATGATTTGATCGGAATGCAAACTACTGTTGAAGGTGTAGCTGGAAGCAGTTTCGGTCTAGTGCGTCTAGTATGCTCTTAGCCGAACTTGCTGTGCAAAGGGAGTTGGTGGAAACTGTTAAAGAGGCAGTAGTGGAAGCAAAGGATCAAAAGCAGATCCCTTGACAGCATATATGAATTGCAAAAAAATACATTTTCCAGCAATGGGGAAAATAAAACGAGAACAAATTATGGAGATGCGGCGGCACAACACTTTTATGGAAGAAATGAGAATGAAGGAAGTTGAATACAAATTAGAAAAAAATCGATTGCAATTCACAAATCAATGATCTCACCACAAATACTAAAAATAGTTTATTCATATATGTATGTATTATATTAGTTTATTTATTACATTCCTCCAAGTGGCCTTTTTTTCTTTAAAAAAATAAATGAATTTTACAATATGTATGGAGTTTATTTGAGTTATTGTCCAAAATAACTTGTTCTAAATGAATTTTAAATATCTTTAAATAATTATTTTATAAAAACAAACAAAACTTACTATTTTCCGTCTGCGTTTGCACAAAATAAAATGTCAAAATCAAAACAGCTGATTCTGATTTTTTCCCTGCCTTTTTTCTTGTTCCCTGGGATATTAGAATAAGGGAATTTATTCCCTGGGAACAGTTGGTTGGGAGAGGAAAAAATTCCCCGGGAATTTTCATAATTGGGCTGTTTATATTTATTATTCATAATTGTCGATTTCTTCTATTAAAATCATTTATTTTTAGTATTGAGGTTTTAAAATCTATAATTCGAAAATTCAAAATTCGGTTCCAAATACTAAACATACTTCAAAAATTAAATTTGCCTAATTAAATTGAAAATTAAAAAAAAAAATCATAAATCGTTAGAATATTCGAAACTAAATTGAAATTTTCGAACATAAAACTTTTAACGGTTATGAAATGAAAGTCATTGATTTATGTATATAGCTGAATTCGAAAATTCGAATCGGAGTTCGAATACTTCAAAGGCTAATATTTATGGGTTTTTTTTTCATGTAAATAGGCATTCGAAAAACTCGTATTAAAAAAATTCACAATTAAGTTAGAATTTTCGAAAATAAAATAATGTTTTTTTTATTAATGCAGCAAATAATTGTGAAAAAAGATTTCGAAAAGCAACATTTTTTATTACTTAAATCAAAAACCGTTTACTAGAAAGAATAAAAAACAATTTTCTTTAAAGTGCCACAATGATGTTTTTCTATAAAAATTAAAGAACTAAAATCAAGGAAACGGATGAAAATATAATTTTCTCTACAAGTCACTTAACAAACAAATTATACCCAACAAATTTATTTTATTTATTCAACATTTTTGGTGAAGAAAATACAAAATTCGTCACTAGTTAAATAGTTTGGGGCTTTTGAATAGCGGCTGTGTTGATAATACTTACTTCAAATGCTGCGCAGGCATCTACACATTCTTTTCTGTTTTTTCTTATGGGAATAGAGAATTCAATAGAGTTCTTTTGAAACTCCTATCAGTTGACGTTCAACAGCTAAACAGTAAACAGTTGTTTATTTCTTTTTGAATTCGTAAACGTTTCCGGGTCAACAGAAATAGTGCGTAGTGCCTTTAAAAAGTTTCACAAACAAAATTAAATACAACAACAACAACAAAAAAAATGAATTGCTACAGCCGCTCAACACTTGGTATAATTATTGGCAGTCTTACCATCATTGCCTGCATTTTCTTAACAATTTATTCAAGTTTTCTCTTGGCAAAAACTGCCGATCTCTCCAAAAAAGAAGTAAAGGGTAGGTTTTAAAGGAGTGTAAAGCTAATACTCCTCTCAAACCACATTGGAAAATAATTATAACTCCTTTCATAACTATGAATAAAGGAAACATGATTTCCTTTTGAATTTCCTGCTTGTGTGCAAAGTAAAAAGTTTTGGTTTAATTTGAAAACTTCAAGTTGTACGTTACTAAACTATTTTGGAATTAAACTTAAAATTAATTCCGAATTGTTTTTTTTTTCTTTATATTTTCGTGGAGTACAAATAATACCAACTAACAATTCCTGTCAATGCCTCAAAAGAATTCAAATTCTCTCTTAAGAATAATTTTATTCCTTAAACTTCAAAAACAACACTTAATAAGGAATTGAAAGATCCGTTTGTAAAAGTAACGAAAAAAATTCAAAAACACAATTATGTCTCTCAGAAAATTCGCTGTTGGGTTTAAAAACAACTCTCTCTCTCTCTCTCTCTTTCACTCACTCCTACAACTTAAGTCGAAAAAGTTGCTAAAGCAATAATTTCATGTGAGTTTTGAATACATGTGAGGGTAATTTTTTACAGCGAGTAAATTTAAAGGCAGTGGCTGAAAGGGCTTTCAACACTATTAGGTTAAGTAAAACGACTTGAAATAAAATGTGAAAGTGCTATAGTGTGAAAACCCTAATGTTATGTTTCTGATAAAAATTCGATTGGCAATTCTCTCTCCATTTTTGTGAACATTTTCTAAACAGCGAGACTTAATTTTATCAGGGTTGAATTTTAACAGAAACAAACAAAGAAAATACCAAAAGCCGCTATAGAATAAAAGTACAAGCCGACTGGCTCGCCGCCTCCCGCACAAAACGGCTGATGTGCTTATCGGTTATTCTTATTTGAATGTACGGAGGGGATATCGAAGCAGACCATTTGATTTGTAGGTCCCTTTTTAACCCCCTTCGCTCCTCAAATTGATTTAAGGCAACTGCGTTTGCAATTACGATTGCCTCACTATCAATTGAGTCTCCTGCTAGCCCTAGCCTTTACTCTTAACTGTAGTTATTTAGACTGGCGACTGGTGATTGTCGGCCTTCTTCCTCTTCACGGTGTCTTTTGGGTCCACCATGACATTTGCACTTAACAAGTGTCTGCTCGTGGTCCTAAGCCTTATGCTAGTCAGTTCTAGACATTCACGCACAATATGCGCTACCGTCTCAACCTCTTCCTCAGGAGTATATTTCAAAGCTATCCCGTCCACCCCTTGGGGGGTTTTCTTGTCCAACTCTTCAAAATTCTTCCATTGGCCAATGAATACCAGAGTTCCTAGAGAGATTAACCTCTCTACCTCGTGCGAGGCTTCATTGTCCATCCCTGTCGGAATCTCACGGTCTAAAGTAGAAGTAACTTTAAAGATTGCCTCGTTCATCCCTAGCGAGGCATTATTGTCCAGCTTTTTTGGATTCCTGCATTGGCCAATTGAAACCGTAGTTACTGCATAGATTAACTTCTCCGCCTCTCGCGAAGCTTCCTCGTTCATGCCTCTAATATACACAAGTAAGTAAGTCTGTATTAAAACTGGAAATCGACTGGTATCCAGAGTTCGCAAACTTGAGACTAAGCACCCTCTTGGCCACGCATCCCTGGCGTATGCTGTTCCACTGTGGATTATGGATTTTTTATACGAGAATGTTAACTTCTCTCCGCTCGACTTATTTAGGCAGACTCTTTGCAGAGACAGGAACCTGTTACTGGCCGCCACCACGTCGAGCTATAACTCAGTTACGGCAAGATACATCTTTGTGCCTGCCAGCGGACGGCCTAAAAACTTATTTCACTTTCACTTCACTCGTCAGTTAAAAATATTGATAATATTTTCTTTACTCAAATCTAGATACCAGGACAGTGTTTATAATTGTGCTCATATCTTGTTTAATAACAGTCGTTACTTCGAGCCTCCTGATAATGGGCATCGTCAAGGTGAGTTTGCAGTTGAAAACTATTTTACTAATACGAGTAACTAATAAAAATAATTACAACCAAAATAATAGAAACGTCATAAATTGATGCAACCCTGGTTGTTTCAAAGTGGTATTACCTTCATGCTTCAATGCGTAGAATTTATATTTAAATTCTTCGGCTCTATATTTGTTGGTGCTTCCCCTTCCATTGTGTTTGGGCATTTCTTTGGGGGTGTGTTTAGAATTGGTAAGATGTTGAAATATTTTCGATTCCTAAATTTTCTAATTCGTGTTCTTTTTTGTTTTGTTTTCTTTTGTTTTGTTTTTTGCTCTTCAGGTATTTCGGCCCTTATAACGTATCCCGTTTTCACCCTGTATCGTGATATGCGCTTGCAGAATACTGAGACGCCAGGTCGAAGAGTGGACTTTGCTTAAATGGAATATCAAAGGCCACAAATTAACGATGATTGAATTATTTTTATTTTTTCTCTCTCTTCAGTTTTGAAAATATTCTTCTTGTTAAAACAAATAAAAATATTAGTCCAGGTACAAAAAAAGAATGACTCGTTTCTCTACATAAATTCAAACACAATGTATTGGGGGTTTATTGTAGCTTGTATGGGTGGGTGGTGGTAACTGTGTTGTCGATTGGTAACAAACAAAAAAAACTATTTTCTTTAATTTGAATACTCTCCATGTTAATTTGTCCCCCCCTTCAGATATCGAAGTCGCCATTTTGCGCTTCAGTTGTTCGTTGAGTAGAAAAACATCAGAAAGATTGAAACATCAAATGTCTGATAAAACGTTAATTTAGAATTAATATCATAAAAAAGGTACCTACTCATAGCTACAGATTTTTTAAATAAATTTACTCGAAACAGACATTATGGTTCGACCTTCTTATCTCCTTGAATTGACTTCAGGCAACTCATGCTAACACTAGCCTTAACTCTCGACTGTAGTGATTTCACACCGTCGACTTTTAACTATCCACCCACCTTCTTTCTCATCACGGCGTCTCTTGTAATTGTTAGCATTTGTTTAAGGCTTAGGTCCACCATGGCATTTACACTTAACAAGTGTCTGGCTCCGTGAGCCTAAGGCTTGTGCTAGCCAATGCTGGACATTCGTACACAACGTGCGCCACGGCCTCAACCTCTTGCTCAGAAGTATCTGTGGAAACTGACCCGTTCAACCCTTGCAAGTTTTTCTTCTCTATCTCTTCAGAATTCCTCTATTGGGCGGTCATGGTTAGTTCGCTACTATTGACAATATGAAAAGAGCTACATACATTCAGCTGTGCCGTACTACCGATTTTCCCGGTGCAAAGCATTGTTTGCGTTCTTTAATTTTGGCCGCCTCCGGTTTAAGTCCTCATATTTTACATTTGAACTCTCCTTTCGTTTTAATATAAGCATTTTCGATCGGTTTACAGATGAGTTGATCTTTCTGTTTTAATTTGTCCTTCTTTTCTCTGAATGCTTAACATTTTTCGTTAAATTTCGATAAATTTCGCGATATGGTGAAGTTTGTTTTTGGTTACTTGGTGAAAATTAGGTTTTTTTGTAACGTTTTCCATAGAATATTGAAAAATTTTGGCGAAATAAAAAATTTAGTTTTGATTTCTTATAATTGGAATTTTGGATTAGGTGGCATTTTTGCATTTAAAAAGGGGAAAATGCAGTTTTAAAATTTATGGTGAATTTTCGGACTTTTGGTATATATAAATTTTTTGCCAAATTTTGAATTTGTCGTAAATTTTTGTTTCACTTTTCGTTTTTTTCGAAACTCGGATTTTTTGGGACATTTTTTCTGTTTTGGTATTTGGGTATTTTGGCCCAAAATTAACGAAGGGGTTTGAATTCGTTATAACTTTTTATTTAAGAAGTAATTATTAAATTTTTTTTAATGCAGTATATAAATGGGGAATATTTTTAGTTTAGTTATGAAAAATAATATCTCGCAAGTGGTGGCCATTTTCTGCTTCGCAAATTCGTGCTCTTTCCAACACATTTTCCATAACCTTTCGCAAAACTTCAGGTGTTAGGTTATTTGCTTTTTAATGTAGACTTTTTCTTTCAATTAACCCCAAAGAAAACAGTCTGGAGCGGTTAAATCCGGTGAACGCGGAGGCCAGTTAAAATCACTTCTATGCAAAATAATTCGTTCACCAAAGTTGTTCCGTAAAAGAGCCATCGTATTGCTTGCAGTGTGCGCTGTGCCTCCATCTTGGAACCATACTTGCGGATGGTTTTCCACGGCTGGCCTTGAAAAATATTCCAACATTGTCCGATATCTGACACCATTGATGGAAACGGCGACCCTGTGTTCATTTTCAAAAAAAAAATTAGGACCAATTATCGTTTCCGTTGAAACACCGCACCAATCCTTACACTTAGATGGGTGTAATTCTCTCTGTTGAACTACTCTCGGATTTGTCTGCTTTTTGCCGAAAAAAAACTGCATAATCAAGTCGTTGCAGGTAATCTATCGATTTTAATTCTTGGACAAGCTAAATCTTGTATGGAAACATTCGTATTGTGTGCGAAATTCTCTGCAGCGAAGCTCGTGAGAGGCCAAGTTGTGTCGAACGTCTCCTGGTTCATGTTTCTCCATCTTCCCGAATACTCCTCTGTATCAGTTCAATATTGTCATCCGTGTGCACCGTCTGTCCTCCGCCATCACCAGGAAGGTTCCTTACTTTCCCTTGTTGTCGAAAATTTGCAACCAGACGGTTTATTGTTGACTCTGAGAGTCCAACCCGCACATTAAAATAACAACGATATGCACGCTTAGTCAAAACAATGGGTCGTTGATTTTGTTAAAATTTCTTATAAAGTTTTGATTTGTTTGTAATTTTACGGTTTTTTTGTTGAAACCTACAGCCAGGTCCACCATGTCGAACGATAATTTCCGCTTGAATTCTTCTAGCAAATAAACTTTCTTTATTAGAAGAACGATCTCAGTTATTTTTATAAGAATCCAAAGAGAACGTTAACGTTCGACATCGTAAGTCAGGCGGTTATAGTTTTGTGGTGAATATTAAAAATTTGGAGAATTTTGTTTCTCTTGATAATTTTTTTTTTTTTTCTAAAACTTCGGCTTTTAATTGAATTTTGATTTTTTGGCAAAAGAATTTTTTCGAGGTTTTTAATTTTTGTTGTTTCGAAATTTCGGGTTTTGAAGGAATTTAGGTTTTGAAAGTTTGAGGTTTTTCTGGGTTTCGGCCAAACTTTTGGAACAAAGTGTGACACCGAAGATGGCACATACTCAAGACAAACTTGACAAGCAATGACGGAAACTCGTTACAAATCTTCCACATTAATCGAGCACTTTTTACTCACTGGGCCCGGCCCCTTTCTTTATTTTAGGCAACAGATGCAGTTTGACAATAAATCGATGCCAAACTAAAGTTCGAATGTGAAAAAAAAAAATCAACAATGCTGACGCGCGTGTTTCGTTGACTCTGGACCTGCAGAGATCATGATTTTTCCAACTTCGAGTTTTTTTTTTAATTTTAGAAACGTTTGTGGATTATAAATTAATTTCTTTTTATCAAGTTCGTTTAAGAAGCCTTTTCGCCTGCTCAAATGTATGGACAGATCAAAAACTGTCTTCCTTCTTGTGCCACCAATTGCTGAATAGGCATTTCGAACTTATAAGTTTAGACTTTGCACACATGGGGATTTAATGACCTCCGTCTGTCCTGCGTTGACGTCTACTTTGTGAAGACGCCATATAACATCCATTACGGATTTTAATTTAAGGGCAACGATATTTGACAGGTGTTGTTTGCTTCCTAGTTCGAACATTTGACATTACAATTTGCACAAAAGGCATTAAATTGTTTAAACAAAGGAATTTTTTTTTTCTTTCCATTAAATAATAAAGTTATGGATGCTTAATAAAAAAAAAAAAGCTACGATACAGATTGTTATATAAAGGATGACAGTCATTGATGAACTTTATTCAGTAATTAAGTTGTTAGTCAGAGCGTGTCGTCTTTATGTGAAAGTCGTGGTTTTGTTTCGCTAAAAGTGCAAAACATTTTAAAAACAAAAATTAACATGAAATGCTGCAGTCGATCCACACTTGGTATCAGTATTGGCCTCATAAATATATTAATCTATATTGGCGTTGGCTTTGGCACGTTGTTTGTCTACCAGGATTCGCCAAATAAAAGTGGTAATTTCTATGACCAATTGAATTTTTATGATGGCTGTGAATCATGTTAGGGGGAGGAGGAAATTGTGGTAGACGTTAGAAGGTAAGCGGCAATTTTATAGTTCGATTACGAGTAGCAACCAAACTTCAGTTGCTTTGTGAAACATATACATATGTCTGATTGGGACTTCGCTTTCGATTCCAGTTGCAATAATGAGTGAGTATCAATTACTCAACTGCTTACCTGATACGCAATTGTTAGCCACCGTATCATCCGTTTATTCTAGCCGTCGCCAGTTTGAAATTTCTGGGCAAATACGAATTAATGGTCGAAAGTAGTGAATTGTTTAGGAATTTCAGTAAAAGTATAATTTCTGGCAACTCTGCAACCTATAGCAGCCCTCCATTTTTACAAAAGATCACACACATTGTCCGAAAAATAAGACATCAAAATCCTCAAATGCCTATTTCACAATTGACCAAAATAATTTAACTTTTACAGCTTTTTTATTTAAATTTAAATTTTAAAATTTCTTTAAATAGAAAATTTCTGTTCGATATTTTTAGACAAGTTCAAAGTTCTTTTAGGTTCAATTATAACCGGGTGCTTTATCATGTCCGTTGTAAGTGGCCTACTTATATTTGGCATCGTTAAGGTGTGTTAAATCTGAATACTACTTCAACATATACATATTTAAGTCCAGGTCAGATTAGGGAAATATTTGATGAAATAAGTGTAACCAACAGAAGCAATATATCAACAGAATTATATTATTTACATAAGTATTTTATTCATTTTATATCGATATTGGCTGTACGAAATAGTTTTCGGTTTTATTTGATTAAAAAAATATGGTTTTATTAAATAAAACTTTCCTTTACCAGGTCATTCAAAGTTTTGGCCATCATTCGCTGTGATTTTTTCGAATATTTCTGGCAATAGATGGATTCAGCTCCAAAGTCACTGTTCATTTGTTGAGGCCAGAACGAATCAAGTCGAGCATATTCCAACCAGCTTCTTCTGTATCGACCAAAACAAATGGCAAGGTCTGCGGTACATAGGAAAGTCATACAAGCTAGAACTTTCCATCGTCGAAATAGTTTTTACTGGTACATAGACATGCGAACGAGCAGAGGTTCGTTCCTGGGAACACATTCCTAATGCTAGGTTGGACCTGCGACCCAGATAGTCCGTCGAATTGAGGATTTGATCGTGTTGGACCTGGCACCTAGAAATATCTTGGGGGAGCAGACTAAATATTTGACCCTCTTTATGGACTTCGACATATCATTTGTTGTTAAATAACCGTGTAGGGATGATAGGAAGGTAATCCCCGTAATTCGAAATAACGTGGTTTAGGTCTTCACGGATCTTCCAAGGTAAATACGGGGACTGGATCGGGTATCTTTTCTGAGGATCCTAACCTTTCACCCTCACTAAGGATAGCCGACACCCACACCGTGTTCCAGGCGGAAATATATGCTATATTGTTAGCGGCAAGGACAATTGGGGAACTTCTAACCGAGGCGACTAGCCGCCGTGAAAGCCCTTGATTCGAAAGTGGTGAAGTCGAGATGTGTACGGACGTCTATTCAATCTCTGGGCCTACTTGGACGAAATCGTGTGAGGATTGTTTAAGTTCCAGGGCATTCGTGGAAGCGATATGTCCGATCAATGTGCGAGGAACGGCTCGAAGTTGGACGTGATAAATGCACAGGGGGACATCAATAACCCACTGGCCAAACTTTCAAACACGTAACGGGAATGGTCGCTATAAGACACAGCCCACAGGTGATAACGTTGTTTCTCCCAAATATTTCACGTAACTTTCTCATCGTCACAGTAATCGATGATTGATTTTGATAAAATTTTTTAACGATTAAAACACGTTGATCTACCGAATATTTTTCCATAATAAATTTGCCACGTCTCTACTTCACGACTGCCAAATATGAACTGTCAAGACTAATGTTTACCAAAATGGCGGCAAAACAAAGTAGTATAGCTTCCCGGCGTATACCCTGTAGAATAACTGTGTGTATGTTCGGCTTTCCTCTGTTGGTCTGAGCTGCTCATAATACAAATTCTTCACCTTTAAACTGTTGTAGCCTTCCCGAACGTTCTTTGTCTTCAACATGAAAATCATCATCTTTGAAACGTCGAAACCATTCCCCACAATTGGTTTCAAAAAAAGCATGTTGCTGCTTCCACAAGAATGGAGTGGACCTTTTCCAGATCTTGTTTTTCAAAATATCATGTTGGTGTGAAAAGCTTTCCGATGTAAAAAGTTTTGTGGCATCGTCAACCACACATCACACGTTGTCCTCAAACAGCTAGAACATTTTTGTACAGCCAATAGGTCATGTAAGATTTGATGAATATATGCCAAAAGAGGTGGCTACATTAGTTTCGCCAAATATTTGACCCATCTGACCCTTAGACTAATTATATAGACCAATAATATTTTTGTAGAGACTTCACAAGTTAATTGGCCTTGGTTGATCCTAAGTGGTCTTGGCCTTGTGTTTAATGGCGGAAGAGCCTTGGTAGCCCTAATTGAAGGTCTTATAATTAAAATTCCATTTCCAAGTGTGATTTTGACACTGGTTATCGATGCACTGGTGCTTGGTAAGATGAAGTTAATTGGGTTTTTAATAAAATCTTACACTCTTCCTTTTATATGCAGGTGTTCAGGCTTTAATATACTGGCCCATTCATACGTTGTGCAGAGATATTGGCCGACAAAATAATCAACAACCAGGCCGAGTTTTATGAGCTGTACCAATACAGCACTTGATCATGATTTTCTAACTAAAATAAGCAAATATTTCTTACATATTAATTTTCTAACGTTGCAAAGGGTTTTCCCCTTCTAATTTTAAGAAATAAACGATAATTGATTCGAATAAAATCAATATGAAATTTGTATAATAAAAAAATTATTCAGTTGTTTTTTTTTGCTTTTATGCTAAATAAATTGTCAGGCTGTAAATACAGTAGGACCTCTATTTCGGCACTGTATGCCAAAATCCACTCCTTAAAGTCTTATGGTCTCCACCAATGTCAAAACTAAATTATATTTGTTACTCCACCCACCAGTTCACTTCATCAATAATTTATTTCACACTTTATTACATTCCAATCACAGCCGTGTGGAACATGCAATGTCTTCCGCTCGCCAGTGTATGTATAGTACAGTAGTCTCCGCTTAAGTGAGTCCCGCATGAGAAAGTTTCCTAATAAAGTATGTGGGGAAATTGGCGCTTAGAGTTTCGCTTAATTAAGTTACCCTTCAATTCACTCACCCTCAATTTTGAGCAATAACACACAAAAATATATCCTCCACAAAAAGTTTTTACATAAATATACATGGCAACTCTATAAATCATATGTTTTTACTTAATTTCATAGAAGACAAACATTTTATTCAGTAGTTTGCGGATATTTGTGGTGCAAAATGAGCAAAGCCATTAACAAACTTATGATTTGTGCGTGTAGTTTGTTCGCGAACCAGCTCGCCACACACGTCAAACAAATCACAGTAAGCTGAAACGTCAACAAATAAACATGTACTGTGAAGTGGATGATACAATTGTTCGTTTGATTTGATTTTTGCACGCAACGAAAAAAGAAGTCAGTGGATATTTAACTGAGCATGAACAAATCTTACGCACAAATCATAAGTGTATGGTCCGGCCTGCTTAGGAAACACACAAGTTTAGGTATAAAGCAAAGCTTAATCGTTATTACTGACATAACAATTAAGTTTTGCTTTTTATGTGGTCCAAAGCCACCCTAAATAGAATTTCAAGTAGTAAAGGATTCAATTGTTCAGCAGTCAATGACAATGTTCTGTTTAATTGATCCTGCTGCGCAATTAAAAAAGAAAATTATGTTAATTGAGTTATTGATAAAAGACTTTTCGGTTAATTGCATAAAAATCTGTGCATTATCGCGAATCCTCTTGTCACGATCTTCCTTGAGTTTTTAACGGTACTCGATCAGCTATTCGATCATACTTACACTGCGCATCACTTAAATAAGGAATTTAATTTGATCAACTTTGGATATTGGGGGTTAAAAAAAGTTTTGGAGTTTTAAAGGTCATACATGTGAAACGCAAAAGCTCTTAACGCTTTCGAGAAGGAACGATTCTTAATTTTAAAATCCAATGGTCTGAATGGCGTCCAAATGGCAGAAAAAAAACACAAAAAATAGAGGAAGTTGTATAAAGTTACTCGAACTACATTGAAAGCTAAGTGTAAAAATATGAAAGGGCACACCGAAACGGCAACAACAGCGCGTAGGGAACGGTAAACAATTTGCATACTTGTTTCATATTCGTGCATGTCCGCCGCAAAAAAATCCCAAAGAAAGGGAAGTTAAAGCAAGTGTTTGTCTCCATTCATAGTTCGTCGAAAACTTTTAACAGCAACCACCACTCAATGACAGTCGTAAAGCTCAGCGTCTCCAATTGGCAATAGATTTCCAGGACCGATGGACCAGCTGCTTTTACATTATTTTTCCACGACTTCAGAATGGAAGAAATATTTTTGCAGCGGTGACACAGGAGCAAAGCGTAAATTTGGCTAACCAAGACCGTCTCTGATCGTGGTCGCATCATGTTCAAACAGAGTCGTCCCAAAAATTGTTCGCACAGCTCTGTTATGCCATTACACAAACCAAATCAGAGACCTGCAACTTGTATGATCGAGCCGTCTTGTTCACAGTTGTTGAATTTTAAGAACAACACGAACAAGTATTACATCAATTTAATACTAATAATATTAGATTACGTAACTAAAATTAACTTTTACGTAAAAACAACAAGTGAAGAAAACATCGAGTAGAAAATTATTTTGCAACTGAATAAAACACTCGTATCGCTAACAACAAGTTGGCTTTGATGCAAAAATAGATTCAAACCTTAAACGACACTGTCAGAACATTCATGTTCGCACAAAATGGCGAGTACATAAACTGAATGTTCTTAAACGAACGGTTGTTTCAACAAGTGTTTTTTGCTTTTGAACAAAAATGATTCAAGTCATGAAAAACTAAGTGCTTGTTTAAGTAGACCCGAAAATTACGCAACCGTAACCGATGTCTGGTAGGTATATATGTATGTATGTGTCTGCGCTCATCTTTAAACACCCGTATGTATAGCCTGAGTCAAGTTCGCCTTCGATCGGCCCCTGAATATATAGACATCAATTTTTTTTTAATGTTTAATTACAGTTTTATAAAATAATTATTTCAATTTTCCAAATACTTACTTATGTATGAAAATATCAAAAATGTTGTTCTGTTTGTTTGTAACTTCCATCATACCAAAGCCAAAAACAAAAGAATATTGAAATGTGTGTGAATGTGCGTACACACCTTACAATATACATACATATATACATACATATGTATGCATGAATGTATGTACAATTTTGTTTATGTTTTGAGTTTCAATTCCATCACTTTGTTTAAATAAAAACCCGCTTTATTAGGCATTAAATTGTTTTTTTTTTTTGGGGAAAATACTATTTTTTCTATTTGAATACGTGCGTGTTAAGCATGGCTGCCAGACGGAATTGGTCGAAAATCGTAAAAAGAAAATCGTCAGTGTAAGACCATCGAAACCTTTTACGTTTTTTTAAATTATATTCAATAAATATAAAAATGCGAATGAACAATAAATTTCCAAAAACGTTTAACTCCTCTATAAAGATTAGACTTACATACATATATTCATATTTTTGGGTGTCAGCTGGCAGGCTCAAAGATATGGCTTGCTTTAACTGAGTGCATTGCCAGAAGTTCTGGATTATACCTCTACGTGGTGGAGGCCGGTAAGAGGTTCCTGTATTTGCTAGGAGTGTGGCTAAATAAGTCGAGTGGAGACAAGTTAACACTCTCGTATAAAACGGTGAAGCAGCATACGTCACAGATGCGTGGCCAAGAGGGTACTTGGTCTCAAGTATGCGAATTCTGGATACCAGTCGTTCTCTGAGTTTTTGAAATTCTTTTTTGATTTTGTATACAGTGTCTTTCGTCAACGGTTACAAGAAAGACCATGTACACAAAATCAAAAAACAATTCCACAGACTCAGAGAACACAACAGCGCGAACGAAAGAAAAACATGGACAACTTTTACTGACACCGGAAAATCAACACACAAAATAACCAACTTTCTCAAGAAATACAACTTAAATATCGCATTCAAAACAAGAAACAATCTAAGACGAATATTACAAACCCACACAAACAAATATGACCAGCTAGATAAACAAGGGCTTTTCAAACTGACGTGCATCTGTCATCACAGCTACATAGGACAAACAGGAGGCAAAAGAAAAATAAGATTCGTGAACATATAAGAGACTATAACAAGAAGATCCCCGCGTAATCCCCGCTCGACAGCAGAATCTAACTTCGCTAACCACATGTTCAACAACGAATGTAACCCAGCGTATATTGGAAAACGGTACAAATATTGCACGCACAGCGCAAAGGACGGCGACTAAAGATTATCGAAAATATGGAAATGTACAAACAAAACATTTTTGACGGCCGCATCTTAAACGAACAAGCAAACAAACTCCGACTCAGACGTTATATTCGAACCTCTAAAATTAATCTAAAAAGCACACAACAAAAATAACGAACAAGATAAATAAAAACACACTACAAAAATAATAATCTCTGACTTCTTTCAACCCCAATAAAAAAACACTATAAACAATTAAACTCAACGTTCACGTTCCGTCCGCAAACACCAAGTCTGACGAAATAAAATAGTAATCATAATCGTCTACCAATATATACGAAACCTGCTACCAGGTCCAAATTACAGATGGTTACGTGTTAGAAAAATAATAAAGGTTCTTATAACATTTACCTGTTATCCGCAAACACAAATTCTGACATGATACAAATTTATAAAACAGTAATCACTTTTATCCAACAATCGGTACAAAACACCAGACTTACGACCTTTACCTACTATCTGTTCACATCTTACAGATGCCTACGAGATTCACCTCCTACTAGCTCACATGACAAATAGATATCTGAGAAGCAATAAAACACTAACGAGTTGATGTAAACTTCTCAAAACGAAATGTGGCAGTCAAGACGGCACATAGCCGAAACCGGTTTGTATCCAAACAAAACTTGACAAGGGATGACGGAAATTCGTTTCAAAAATCTACATCAAAATACGCTGTTGGAATATCAAGAATCTTTTTTCTCAATCGCACGGATGAATCGGGCAAGTTAATTTCGGAAGAAACTCTGGTTTTAATTGGCCAATCGAGGAATCTGTAAGAGATGGACAAGAACGCCTTGTGGGAGGTGGATGGATAAATTTTCTCAGGTGTTGGACCGTGATATTCCGATTGGGATTCGCTATGAAGCCTCGCAAGAGGTGTAGGAACTCGAGTGTTTATTGGCCAATGAAGGAATTCTGAAGAGTTGGACAAGAAAATCTCTCAAGGGGTGGAGGAGTCAATGTCGGCCCCTGAGGAAAAGGCTGCGAAATGTGAGTAATTTACATATTTATTTTCGGAAACATCATAAAGGGCCTTATATTATAAAACGCAAGGCAACGCTAGAATTTATATGATAAACAAAAACAAATTTCAAATATTTACATATTTTGTTATTGCTTTCATAAAAATTGTTGGGCTTTTGAAAATGATATCAACGCTTCATGTTTTATGGCGTTGAGAGGCAAAAAAAAAATTTCATACAAATTTTTTAAAATGTTTAAAATTTGTTTTTGTTTTCCATATAAATTCTGGCGTTGCCTTGCGTTTTATAAAATGAGGCCCAAAATTTGTTGGCAAAAATCGTCAAATTTTTGGAGTGAAAAAATCGTCAAATCTGGCAGCACTACTGACAAAAATGAAACCATACAGCCTGCTGGTACAGTGTTCGAAATTTATTCAACAGCACATGGTTCTTTATTTTTATGGATTGAAATTGAAATAAAAGCAATTAAATTTAAAGTCCTCTATTGACCTGCAAATTTTTTTATAATAAAAACTGAAAAATTTGCCACAAACTCGAAATTAAAAAAAAAACATTGCGAAAGTTTCGAAAATTAAAAAATAACCAAATATTAAAAATTGAAATCGAAAATGACTCAAAAGCCGAGGGGAGTTTTTCTTTTAAAATTTTTAATTTCCCAAAAAAGTCTATAATTACTTCTAGCAAAAAACGTAAAACAAATAGGTCCATAAATCATGTGAAAAACGTATTAAAATCGATAATCGAATTCACCAAAAAGGGAAATTCACAACAAATCTACATTAAAAACCGAAATAACCGAAAAATCCGTAAGAAATTTTTAATTTTTTTTTATGGTAGGACCCCAGCACTCAGGGGATGACCCCGATTCATGCAATGCATTGTGCTAGAACTAGAAAAGAGGTTATGGGAAGGAGGATAGAGGGAGTTGTGTTTATTAACATTTGGCTTGAACTTTTCCACAGAAAAAGTGGGAGGAAAGATTTCTGCTGGAAGCTTATTCCACATACGAATGGTCCGGCTAAAAAACGAATTCTGTCTGTAGTGCGTTGTGCGATCTACTGGCCATTCGACCACAAATGGATGTGCTCTTGATGAAGTACGTGCGGTGCGTATGAATGAGCGGGTTTCGGGAATAATATCCCTAATTTCATCAGAGCACAATCCATTGTAGTAGCGATAGAACAGCGAAACACACCCCACATTGCGTCGATGCTCGAGAGAGTCAATAGAGTTGGATACCCTACTGTCACCGATGAGCACCTTCGCCCTCTCCTGTACGCGGTCGAGTAACTCCAAAATAGACTTTGAAGCACCGGCCCATACATGAGAGTTGTATTCCATTTTCGCTCGGATATAAGTGGTGTAGATAGTTAGGAGATCGGATGGGGTGAAGTACTTCTTACACCGTTTGAGGAAGCCTAGGCACTTGAATGCTTCTTTCGACACTTGAAAGATGTGTTGGGTCCATCGGACATCACATTGAATCTTCATGCCAAGAACATCAAGAGCTTCTGATTCCTCAATATCTATACCACCCATAACTACAGATGCAGCAGCAAAGTCCGTCGTGCGGCTGTGTGTTAGCATACAACACTGGGTCTTATTGGGGTTAAAATCGACCCTATTCGCACGACCCCATTCTGTTATCGTCACAAGATCACTATTTAATGAATCATTCATGCGGTGCCTCATGGCCCCAATCTCTAAGATGCTTGGTCTGTTGATGAATGAGTAAGAATGGCATATGTTGCTGTGATCTGCAAAAGTATAAATAGGATTGGAAGTTTGACGAAGAAGGTCATCTAATTCTATTATTTTAATATTTCAAAATACATTTATAAATTATAACTCAGACTTAAGCAAATTTCGCTCACTGTACAATTAGAGAGAAACATGAGATTTTAAGAAACACTTGCAACACTTGGATACTCAGACTGCAAACGAACTATTTAATGCAGACGTAAGCAAAATTTTGTTTAAATTTTCCAGTAATCATCGCCTATAATGGGAATTTCGAATTTCGAATTTCAAGTTGAAAGGGAAATAAAATAAAAAGCGATCATTTGATATGTCAGGCGCGGATCCAGCTTAAGCTTTAGGGCGGGGGGAGGAAGTATTAACGAAAACGAAGAATTCTTGAAATGTTGTAAACTTTTTGTATGGAAAAATGTTGATTTTTCATGGTTTTGTAGGGGGAAATTTCGCTTTTTTTAGATTTTAGGCTTCTTAACTCTCAATGAGTTTAAAGAAACTTAAATAGGAGACAGTTCAGGGTTTCTTAAAAAGCTGAGCCCCAAGCCATTAGGCTCAATTAGCTCTTGCATTTGTTACAATATTTGTTGTGAAAGTTACAGAATTTAAATTATGATATTAAAAGGAAATTTAAGTGAAATGTTTGAAAAAACATCATTTGGTGCTGAAAGAGCCCCTCGGAAGGAAGGCCAATAAGGTGCTTAGATATAATCCGAGAGTACCTTAAGCTGGATTAATGTGTTAGTGAGAGTCCAAGGAAACTTCAAGTATCATCTGGCCAAAATGAAAATCGTAGAAGATGATACTTGCAGACTGTGCCTGGAAAAGGCTGAGACGGTAGCGCATATTGTGTGCGAACGTAGAGCGTAAGGCTTAGGCTCACGGGCGGGCGGACACTTGCTAAATGTGAATGTCATGGGGGAGCTAAGCCTTAGACAAATGCTAGCAATTACCAGAGACTCTCTGGGATGAAAAAGAGGCTGGACAGCCGACAGTCTGAAATCACTAGAGTGAAGAGTAAAGGCTAGTGTTAGCACGAGTCCCGGCTGAGAGTGAGGTGTTTAGGGAATATATAGTAAAAATTTTAGCTTAATCCTTTTAAGAAATTTTTAATGAAGTCATATCTAACGCGCAATGATTTTTTTTATTTCTCTGTATAGTATCGCTTTGTGCAACACACTTCGTCTAGCGATTCTGCAACTTTTTCGACCCTTCCGCAGGCGTAAGATCCTCAAAATAGGTTTCTGCTAAAGGTATGACTTATGCCATAAGACTTGAATCGTAACCACTAGGACAATTTCTTTAAATTTAAATACAGATAAAAACGCTAGTATCTAAATCTAAACAACAATTTGCCCCTCAGATTAGATGAGTGTGGGCCTGGACATTGTTTTCTTTCCAGCCGATTTTGATGCCGTTGGTGGTTTCTTGTTCGCCTGAAAGAGTCCAATGATTATTTTTTTTCTTTTCGATGTATAAGTGTGGCTTGTCGTTTATGCAATCGGCGTGGAAACTAGTGTGGATCGTGACGAAAATCCGAAATCACTGAGTAACTAGACATCCTGAACATGCTACAACATTGCTGTGGATAGACAGCCGGATAGAACATGCAGGCGGATAGAATTTATGAACGGGTTAACTGTCAAACGACCTGTCATACAGCGCTCATTTTTTGACGTTTATACTCGCGCAATTCTATATGAAGTTATTGCCCCCCTAGAACAACGCTAGCAAATTATCCAAGGGATCCACTTTTAAATCGCAAAATTGTGTTTAGCGATGGCGCTCATTGCCTAGATTAACGGGTGTGTTAATAAACTGAATTACCGCACATGAAGTGAAACCAATCCACAACAAACCCTACAGACTCCATTAAATCCAGAAAAATGTTGACACGCAGGTGGCATCTTTGGAACTTGTTTCTTAAAAAATTAAGAAAATCGGACTTACAGAATGCGCTCCGTCAAGAACAGCCGCGGTGGCCATATGCCCGAAATCATTTTCAAATTCAAATTTAATTTTCGGTGTTAGTTTTTATAATTTAAGATTCTATCGGGCTTAAAAAACACCCTATAGACGTGTCGTGACGGGCCCATCTGATGTTTGTGCTTTCCTTAATCGATTGTTAAAAAAAGAAGCTGACTGGCGTGTCTTTGGCGACCCATTTTTTTTAAACCACCTTTGTTTCAAATTTTCCTATTCTGTCTGCACTTTACTTCCCATTCAAAGGATTTTTCTTATTTAAAACAAAAAAAATGTACATTTCGAGTACTTTTCTGACGCCTCTGATATGAAACCTGAGTAGGCAACACAAACAAAACAAATTCTTGAATGCCGGCTACACACGAAGGCACATTAGATGAAACATAGTCATGTTCCATTTTATTGGTGCATCGTCTGCAGCTATGTTTACTCTTTTAATGTCGTTGAAGGCAGTCGTGCTGTGATGATCATTTACACAGATTACGACCATCATTTGCTTTTCGCCCGAGTATA
The DNA here is from genome assembly GCA_963932375.1 of Phania funesta. Taxonomy (NCBI): domain Eukaryota; kingdom Metazoa; phylum Arthropoda; class Insecta; order Diptera; family Tachinidae; genus Phania; species Phania funesta. The sequence continues at coordinate 86,287,334 of OZ010654.1, read as the reverse complement.
TTTGCTTAAGATTATGCACGATATTCGCTTAGAACTGTTGCTGCGTTTATGGGTTACTATATGGTGGTTGCAACGTTTGTATGAAAAAAAAAATGAAACTAGGTTTCTCAAACATATTTCCGCTTATGTTCCTTTGTGTGCAACCCGCACAAACATTTGCTGGCAGTTTTTCTCAATAAAGGCAAATTATCTTTACATACAGCGCTTAGTGCAGTTGCGATCTTCTAGTTAGTTAGTTGTCATCGATAAAGCGGTATCCGATATTTCCAATACGTTCAAAATGAATTTCAACTTAATATCCAAAATTACTTTATATTATCGCCCAACCTGCGGCTTAATAATGGGCATCCTGAATATTGTAATTTGTGTTGGATTATTTTTTGGTCTAATTGTAGTTCTTGCAAAATCCAGTGCGGACGATTTAAAAGATACTTTTACGAGGGGTAAGCGAGTCACGACGAATATCGAATATCTTTTAGTTCAGTCGTACGAATTGAAATTGTGTTGGAAATTTAGTTTGAATATTTTAAACGAAAGCCCTTGCGGCAGCAGTGTGCAAAAATTTTATTCATTAACATACTAATTTCTTCTTTAACAAGAAAGTCGCGTGTCAAGAAGTGACAACCGGTTATAAAATTTTAAACAAAAATAGGGTCCAGTGTAATCGCTACATTTTCTTCGCCTTCGTCATTGCTTTTGCGAAGACCGGATTTGGAGTAAGAAGTAGAAATTCAATGGTGGTATTAATCTCTCAAATTTCGGCTAATTACGTGTGCGACGCAGAGATCAACCCCTTTCCAGCCTTTTGAAAAACGATTCACAAGCGAACAACTGCTGTTTAATATTTTCTTAGTTTGAACTCATGCAGGACCTGGGAGATAATTACAGCATTTAATATCGTTCGAAATTTTAATAGAACTCAAAAGAATAGAATATAAATTTCGATCGATATCGAATGCCGTAACTTGCTTGCTGGATTTATTTTCTTCTTTATCATTGAAATGGAGAGGTCACGTGGCTTCGCTGGGCGAATCCAACTATCCAATTATACTGACTTCGCATAAAGGCTTGTTACTACATAAAACACCTAAATACAAATTTAAATAGCCCAATTCACCTTGCCTCTACGAGAGGTAACCAAGAAATTGATTATAATCGATGGCTAGACCGGCACAGTCATTATTATTTGCCGAAGTCATGGTCCGCTTCTAATTGCTTTAGAATCGAGGACGTTTTCCTGCAGCTCATAACTTGGTGGAATTATATTTTGATCTGGGCCGAAGTCCCAAAGAAAATTCTCCAACTTCAGTCTCGGGTGGTGCACCCATGGACAGCAGCGATCTTTTCGACAATATCATAAAAAAGGCCACAGGGATTGTTAAAGTAATACCCGTCCCTATTAGAGAAACATTTATTTGGGAGTCATCAGGACTCAGGCAATTGCAACTGAAGCAGTAAGGCAGCAGAACATTTCAAATCGGAAATAACTTTAAGACGCAGACATAAATCGCCTAATAGTTTTGTCGGGTTTTATGTTGATAGATGCCCGAGTGCGAAACGTTTGAAAGTGTTTTAAAAGTGTTTAAAACGACACCAGGAAATCTGGGAAATCCTTAAGGCTGACTTCCTAAACGTATGTTTACCATGTACTAATACAGTATTTAATACGGGGTTAATACTTTTCTAATACGTTGTGTACACTTGTTGATGCTTAGTTTGCGTTTCTCTGCGCATCGCCTAAAGCGGGATATCGAAGCAGACCGCTAACTTTATGGATCCCTTTTCGATCCCTTTCTTCGAATTGATTTCAGACGACCGATTTGTAATTTTCGATTGCCTTAGTCTCAATCAAGTCTCGTGCTACCATTAGCTTTTACTATCGAGTATAGTGATTTCACACTGTCGCCTGGTGACTGTTGACCTTCTATCTCATCACGTAGCCTCTTGTAATTGCTAGCATTTGTTTAAGGCGTGACATTAACATTTAACAAGTGTCTGCCCGTGAGCCTAAGTCTTATGCTAGCCAGTGCTGGGCATTCACACACAATGTGTGCTACCGTCTCAGCCTCCATCTCAGGAATATCTTTAGAATACCTCCATTGGCCAATAAACTCCCGAGTTCCTGCAGTGATTAACCTCTCCACCTCTTGCGAGGCTTTATTGTCCATCCTTATTGAATTCTCACGGTCTAACGTCTTAGAAGTATCTTTAAAGGTTGATCCGTACAACCCTAGCGAGGCATTTTTGTTTCCTGCATTGGCCAATTAAAAATCTAGTTTCTGCAGAGTTTAACCTCTCCGCCTCTTGCAAGGCTTCCTGATTCATCCCTCTAGTGGAGCAAAATATGACCACGCCGGTATTGAAACTGGAGATCGACAGGTATCTCCAGTTCGCATACCAGAGACCAAACGCCCATCACTAGCGTATGCTGTTCCACCGTGGATTAAGGATTTTTTATTTTTAGGGACTTTTTATGCGAGTCTCTCCGCTCGACTTATTTAGACAGACTCCTAGCGGAGACACGAACCTGCTGGCCGGCAACCACCATGTCGAGGTATCAGCCAGACCTTCTGACAGTGCACTCAGTTAGGGCAAGCCACCTGTTTGTGCCTGCCAGCTGACGGCCTTGCCATGTACTACTACAAAGCAACATGCGTTTAGGAAGTCAGCCTTAATAAAAAAAATTCTACTTTACTGTAACTTTATGTCAGCTATTCTTCTTCGTTTCAGTTGCTGTTGATCTCATATTATTTGCTTGTGCCGTTTTGTCTGTGCTGTCTTTCCTACTGGTCTATGGAATTGTAAAGGTAAAATGTGATAAATATTTTCTCAAAATGTTGCACTTTCTAATTTAAGTTTTTTTGCCTTCATACAGAAACGGCCTGCATTTATGTATCCCTGGTTGATTGTCACGTTTTCAATGTTTTTTTGTTTTCATTTGGATTCAGCACTAACAGAGTTGTCAAAATCAAATGTATCAAATGAAGCTTGGGAATTAAAAGGGATACTAAAGTATTTACTTAAACCCAGTAAGTGGAGGATTTAATGTTAATAGCAGCTTAATAGGGGCAGGTTGAAATATGTTTGTTTGTTTGTTTGTTTGTTTGTTTGTTTTCAGTAATCCATGGCATTATTTTATATGACATTTTTAAATTGTCTCAGGATATTCGGGATCAAAATAAGACAAAGGCCGCACAAACTTCTGATACAAATAAAGTCTACCTTCACGCCTTCTAGGGAAATTTGCTATCATGTAGTAGCGAGCGTAGCGGAGAGTTAAAGGGAGAAGGGATCTTTAAGGTACGTTCGGCTGCGTTGATATGACCAAATATGCATGATGATCTTTAAAAAAAAACTTTTCTTTATCTTAGGTTCGATTGGCTTCTTGTCTAACAATTAATTAAAATTCAAGAATCCTAAATAAAATTTTATTAAAAATCTTTATTATCACAAAACATATTGTTTAAATTTCGCGCCATAAGTGTCACTAGTGTCACTCAGAGATGGTTTTCGCACCACATGACATAAATAGTTCCACCATTTCAATTAGCGGTGACACTGCGAATGATCCTATGAAATTTCAGATATTTGCTGTAAAGTCAACAATTGAATACAGACAGACAGACAGATATGCGAAAATCATGCAGACCTGATCGCATTACCGGTTCAATGGTAGGAAACTTAGCTGATTCTGAGGCGAGAATTATACTAATCATATCTAATGCCATGTTGGTTTCTTCCCATGCTCTTGGAAGTTGTTATGATTCCCTAAAACAGGAAAGGACTTAAGTTGGATTATGTCATTCAGGCCCATTTGCTTTCACTCTCAATTTTATTAAAGTTATTTGAAACATTTTTCGTTTCGGCTTTTGAGGCATATTTTTATGACGATGTTGTTACCCGCCCCATCGGTATGGTTTTCGAGCAAGGCATGGTACTATTTAGCAAGTCCATCGAATTGTTAACATTATTAGAGCGGCATTTGTTCAGCTTTATTTGTTGACATTTCCCCAAGCGTTTGATAAAGTCTGCCCTGATGGGCTGCTCCTGAAAATAACTCTAATTCTACCTGCAAACTCCCACAAACTTCTCAAGAGCTATTCGAGCAATAGAACGTTTAAAGTAAGGTCAAAGGATCAGCTTTCCAAAAAATGAAAGATTCAAGAAAACAAGTGTCACGAACAGTTAATGAAAATGCAACACTGCAGTAGAAAGCAAAATTTGTTTTTTATTGCAACCGATTCTACAACGGAGGTGAATAATGATGGCTTTAGGAGATTCGTTTCGTTTTACTTTAGAACTCTCAGTATCGTTTAACTATTGATTGGTGTTAGTCAAGGCGAATTAATTATAAGGTGACCTCATGAGCGCAGGAGAGGAAGTCGCTCGTCACAAGCTGACGTCAAATATTTTTCAAGTATACAGGAATTGGGAATTCAATTTATGAGTTAACAAATTTTTCGTTTGCTTTTTATATTTCTACACATCAGTTGACTCAAGGCGAAAACATTTGACAAATAAAATATGGCGTCTAATTTTGCTCAACATCGTATGCGACGCCACAAAACACATAAAAGAAAAAAAACGCTAAAATAAGACAAAATCAATGCAAAAATTTTGACCAAAAAACTCCCAAATTTCCAAAAATAAAAAAAAAACGTTTTTTAAAGAAAACCCCAAAAATAATCAATAATAAATACAACCTACTAAACTTTTTTATTTTTATAGATTGTTTACAATATTTATTTGTTGGTAAAAAATTGGTTGCAAGCAAAGATTTGTTTTGTTAATTCCATGTGTTTTTCATTTTACAATGGATGACCTGCTGCATTGCCTTCATTATCTGTGAGTGGATACAGACGTCTAGACTCCGCTTTATATTGTTTGTACAAAGTGTAGGTGCCGTTCCACAGATAGCCAAGAAAACCTTTAATTTAAAGAAAAAAGAAACACAAAATTAATCTGTCATCTGCCATGAATGAACATTCAAACAGTTTTATTTACGCAGACTTATGACTAACTCGAGTTACACCATTTTGACTGCTAGCGAGAAGCCACAACAAAATGAGTCATTATTTTAGAAGCCTTATATCAAGGGCCGGGTGGCAAAAAGCAAAATATACCTTAACTTACCAGCGAGTCGAAAACCATTTAAAGGGCCTGCAAATCATTGAAATTTGTTATCAAAATTCGTTCAATAAAAATTCGTCTGCGACGAAGTTCATTTTTGGCTCAATGGGTATGTAAACAAACAGAATTGCCCGAATTCGGTTGAAAGAGCAGGCACTTCATGAGCTTGGTAATGCACCCTGAAAGATTCACTGTTTGGTGCGATTTGTAGGCCGGAGGCATCATTGGACCATATTTCTATAATGCAGCAAGGTACCGTGCGATGATTACCGACTTTTTTGCCCAAAGTGGAAGAATTGCTCTTGTTTGATATGTGGTTTCAACAAGACCGTGCCACACGGCACGCGTTACCATGAACCTATTAAGAGGCAACTTTGGTGACCAAATTAATCTCACGTTTTGAGACAATCCATTGATCCCGCTAGAAAATTTATTGTGGGGATACGTGAAGTCTCTCGTGCACAGGGGAAGCCAGCCACAATTCTAGCCCTGGAAGAAAATGGTCCAACTGCCAATCGTAACACACTTGCCAAAATGCTGGAAAAAGTATGTCACAATTGGAGCACATGGATGGACCACCTACGGCACAAAAGCGGTCAACATTTATTTACACGAAGTAATCTGTAAAAACTAGTCGGTATTAATTTTTCAGCCCCAGCAAATAGTTCAGTCACAAATAATAAAAAAGCGCCCTTTATTTTTTTCATATTCGTATGTACATTTTTATACCCTGCACAAAAATGAAGGGGGTATATACATACATATATGTTCGGTTTGTCATTCATATATATATATATATATATATATATATATATATCCTGGATCCTTATAGGTAGAGAAGTTAAATTAACAATGCCCGCCTGTCTGTCCGATGTTGTAATCAACTTTCTGACGCCACTAGGTGACCTAGGATCTTGAAACTTGGACCATTTTTATCAGTAAACTTGGCGAATTTTCGCTATTTGAAATCAGTCATATAAGTCCAAAAGTTCCCCAGATATGGGGGTTTTTTTGGCATTTTACTCTAGCATCCTTATAAAATTTGCTATTAGGTCCCCATACAGAAATTATCATCCTGAGGCCCCCAGATAACAACCTACGGACCGAATTATAAATATTTTAAATAAACCTCATCGATGTTTAACAAAGAACATAGAAAAACAAAAATTGAAATTCACCACACACCGATCAAAAATGGAGAGTTTAAATGTAAAATAATAGCGGAAATCACTATTCGTTGCATATCTGTAATTTTTGCACACTTCGTATGATTTTCTGCTACAAAGCGTGAGTGTCTTTTTTTAAGCGTTTAGCAAATTTATTACAGAGTTGCATAAAGTCACTTTGCCGCATGCAATAAGCTAAGCCGCATCCAGTATATCTACGCTAATGCCGCCTCTAAAATGTTTACGCAAAAAAAGTATTTGGTGTGGGCATAAACTTTCTAAAAACTTTTATCAACTAATGGAGTTTCGTTTGATATTTTAATTCTTACTATTTTAGCAAAAAAAAAATTTAACAGTTTTAGCTTCAATTTTAAGCCTTCGCAGGCAGTTGTTGAGACGGTTCTACCGCCGTAAAACTTTGAGGGCGCAGGTGTCCAGTTGCTTTAATTTTAAAAATGAAATAAAGTACACAGCTGTTTTAGCATTGCAAACTACCAATCTGCAACGATTTTTGCGCTAGCATATCTTGTTGTAATGGTTTTGCAACATGTAGCATATTTGCTAGACTTGCTACATTTGCAAGGCTTGCAAAAAAAAAACTGGAAATAGAAATTAGCGGGAAAAATCTGTAGTAGATTTTTAGTAGTTCCTACTGTTGTGAAGGGTATATAAGACGAGGCACTGCCGAATATCGCTCTCTTACTTGCTAAAAAATATACTGGGCCAATGTATGGCAACACTTGCAGCTCTGGAGTAATATAATAAAATATTCCATTTTTCTTTAACATTAAAATCAGACGCTTAAAAAATCCCCTACACTGTCTATTTACACTGAAATAAAACAAGTTGAAAATGATTGAAGGAAAAATAATTCACTTATAAAACTGTTTTTAGCCAGCCAGTTCTTGTACATTTAACTTACCCATCGCTATGCCATCGACAAAAATAGCTAATAATAATCCAGTTGCATTATTCCAACTGCTGTGATGAAATTGAACAAATAAATATATGAAGTAAAGGAAACAACTTGTTAAAATAGTTTCCAGCACAATATTGATCATCAACCAGGGCTGTAGCATTCCATAACGTTTCTGAAATAAAAATTGACATAAAAATATGAAATCAAGAAAGAAGTGTGGAACTTAAAGTATTAAAACTCACTTCCATAGTGCCCAAAATTAATAAAATCGATGACAGTAAACAGCTCACGCTAAGGATCACTGCAACAATATGAAATAGTCCTAGAAAAGTAAAAAGAAAGAGTCTTAAAAAAATAAAGCCCTTTTAAGAAGAGACACTTCTACTAAAGGGTTTAAAAGATTCCTTGAAGGATATTTAATTTATTTTGGCTCAAAAACGATTAATTTTAATAAGTAAATTCGTAAAATAAAATATTTTAAATGGTATAAATTCGTCCATTGCTTAGGCTCTGTTTATAGCTGCTTATTTATAGCTGCCATTTATAGCTGCTTTTTAAGTGCTTTAAATATTGCTCTTGTTTAAAGCTCAGTAGACTGTATAGCTTTTAAAGACTAAACGGGATCAAAAAACCGAAGCCACCTAGTGTCTTCTTCTTCTACTCGTATACTTTTGCACCCACTACGATCCGCCTATAGAACACTTTTTTATTTTAATGAAAATACTAAAAAATTATTTTCAAAAAAAATTTACCAAAATTGCTAGTAAATTTATCTTAGAAACCACTTAAATGTCATTCCACCTGAACAAAATAAATAAAATGAAGTAAAGAAATAGAGACTAATATTTTAAACCACAGATAGCGAAACGTATTAAGATGATTGTTAATTAAATTTTGAATATTAGGTTAGCTAGACAGGCTGCTGGGAAGATTATAGCTATAAACTCAAGTTCATTTCGAAGGTCTTTTCATACTTGAGAGAGATGGAGAGAGAGATAGAGAGAGAGTGAGAGTGAGATGGACCGAGTGGAGGATTTAATTATATGCGAAACTTGAAACTTTAATATAAGGACAATCATTTGAAAATAAATTTTAGTTTCATACAAATATTTGGTTTCTAAAAGATTGATAAATTTGTTCAGGTCTTAGTTTAAAGCCCTTTAGCAAATACATTACTCTCAACTTAGTAAAAATATGGAGAGTTTCATCAGCTATAAGTAATTGACCGGAGATTTCTAAAAAAATTAGGAAGATATTCTAAGTTACATTCAAAGAAAATTCAACTTAAATTCTTACAGACGTGAAACACAAGCGGACTTACGAAAATAAAGTATCCGCTTCTGTAAAAAATTTGAAAAAAAAACGCTACAAGGAAGTTGACTGGAGTAAAAGTAAATTTTATAGGTAAGAGCATTGCAAAATAGCTTCGGAATCTACAAGTAAAAACAGAAAGTCCACAAAAATTGATAGATAAGTGTAGCGATAGATCTAAGAAGCAAAAACTGTAGAATATACGAGGGCGGATCAATAAGTGCGTGACTTTTCGAACTTCCCCCGTAGTTATATGAAATGCAACACCGTTCCCATCAAGTACCACCTGTTAATAGACTACTGTCAAATTTTGAGCCAATGTCGTTATTTACTTTGCGTTTAACAGCTGTTCAAATCATACAAACTCGTGTATTTGGCTAAAAATGGAAAAAAATTTAATTTCGAGTTGTCATTAAACATTATTTTTTGCGAAAAAAAACCGTCAATCAAACCAAGGAAAAGGTCGATAAATACGCTCGATTTCAATGGTAAAAAAGTGGTTTACTGACTTTCGTTGTGGTCGCACAAGTGCAAATGACGCTGAACGTTCTGGACGGCCAATTGAGGTCAGTACACCCGAAAATGTCAAAAAAATCCACGATATAGTGTTGGCCGATGGAAGAGTAAAAGTGCGTGAGATTGTTGATGCCAAAGGCATTTCATATGGCAGTGTGGTTTCGATTTTAAATGATCAGCTGGGTTTAAGAATGTTGTCTTCAAGATGGGTGCCGTGTTTGCTTTCCATTGAGCATAAACGTAAACGTGTGACAATTTCAAAGGATTGTTTGGAGTTGTTTAACCGCAATCCGAAAGAGCTTTTGCGGCGTTTTGTAACTGTGGATGAAACATGGATCCATTACTGTACTCCGGAGACCAAGCAGCAGTCTAAACAATGGATTTCTCTGGGTGAACCTGCTCCGAAAAAGGCCAAGGTGAGTTTGTCGGCCAATAAGGTGATGGCAACAGTTTTTTGGGATGCACGCGGGAAAATCCACATCGATTACCTTCAAATGGGAAAAACCATAAACGGCGAATATTATGCCAACTTATTAGACCGATTTAATGAGGATTTAAAAAGAAAACGACCTCTTATGGCCAAGAACAAAGTTCTTTTTCATTAAGATAACGCACGGGTACACACGTGTGCAGTCTCAATGGCAAAACCGCATCTGCCATATTCTCCGGATTTAGCCTTTAGTGACTACTACCTATTTTCAAACCAAAAGAAATTACTTGGTAGAAAGAGATTTAGCTCCAACGATAAAATTATTGACCAAACAAATGCCTATTTTAAGGACCTCGAAAAATCCTACTTTTTTGGAAGGGATCCAAAAACTGGAGAAACGTTGGGACATTAAAGATAGTTTGATGAAGACTTAGAACGAAATGTGACACTCAAGATGGCACATAGCCAAAACCGGTTTGTCTCCAAACCTAACTTGACAAGGGATGATGGAAATTCGTTCCAAAAATCTACATCGAAACACCCTGTGGGAATATGGAAATTCGTTCCAAAAATCTACATCGAAACACCCTGTGGGAATACTCATCTCAGTTTGGGTGCGTTCGAAAAAGGCTTAAATTAATACCCATCATATCTTCACATAATTGCATCTAAAAAGGACTGTTGCTCTTCAGAGGAATCTATTGCAATCACATCAGTTTCGGCAGAGGTACAACTAAAAGCTCCAGTTAATCAGACAACCGAACGGTTGCTACTGCGAATCTTCAGGAGGAGTGAGAAATAACGATACCATTAATGTTATTCTTTGTAATTGGCAATGGAGAGCTTTATGAATAAATTTAAAATAAATAAAATTGAAATAAAAAAGGGCACATTTGGAAATATCTTTGTACCAATATCTGAAATAAAGATTTTGATGTATCCCTAGATTACAATTTCTTTAGGCACTACTATTTACTTATAAGTTATGGTTCAAGAGTCTGAAAAAGCCCGCATTTCTATGCAAAATTAAAGAAAATCGAAACTTCAACTTTAACCTTAAATTGTTCAACACCAACTGTACTGATTTTAATGAAACTAAAACTGGATAAACGCTTAAGAAGTTATCTATCCACTAAAAAAATCGTTATTGGTTCAAAAGTTTTAGCCAGTTAAAAGCGATTCTGAACCACTGTGCGACGCTCTCTCTATGTACAGGGTGTCCGCCGGGAAGGTATACAGTTTGTTTTGCCGCCATTTTGATAAACATTAGTCTTGACAGTTCATATTTGGCAGTCGTGAAGTAGAGACGTGGCAAATTTATTATGAAAAAATATTCGGTAGATCAACGTGTTTTAAACGTTAAAACATTTTATCAAAATCAATAATCGATTACTGTGACGATGAGAAAGTTACGTGAAATATTTGGGAGAAACAACGTGCCAACAAGACGCACTATTTATCGTGTAGTGAATGATTTCGAAGAAAGAGGGACTGTAGCTGATAGGCCCAAGCATGGACCACAACGTACTGCAAGATTGTCTGAAAACATTACTGCTGTTCAAGAAAGTGTTGAAAACAATCCATCAACCGCAATTCGACACCGTGCTCAGGAGCTTCTCGGTCTTCAAAGAACAACTTTGGCCACAATTTTGCACACAAGATTTTCATTTGTTTCCATTTAAGATTCAGTTGACACAAGAGCTTCTTCCAGAAGACCATTTACGCCGCCGTACATATGGATGTTACAGCTCGCCCTTGACAACCCCGATTTTCATGAAAAAATCATAACGAGTGACGAGGCACATTTGCATTTGAATGGATACGTGAATAAACAGAATAGTCGGTTCTGGGCAAAGGAAAACTCTCAAATTATTCATCAGTCACCTTTGCATCCATTAAAAGTGACAGTCTGGTGTGTAATATGGTCAGGAGCGTTTTTGAAACTGAAAACGGCGTAACGGTAACTGTCAATGGGGAGGGAGCGATATCGTGATATGATTAAAATCTTTTTAACGCCACAACTGCATGCTTTGGGCTTGACAAACATGTGGTTTCAACGAGACGGTGCCACATCGCATACAGCCAGGATTACAATGGATTTACTGCGAGACCTCTTTCCACAACAAGATATTTCAAGGAATGGTGATGTTGATTGGCCTCCACGGTCGCCTGATTTGATTGCTTCGGACTTCTTTTTGTGGGGATATCTGAAAAGCAAGGTTTACAGAGGCGGACATTTATCTGATATTGTATTCCATACATAATTGGTGACATTAAATAAAACATTTATCAATATACGATCCATTCTCTTTCATTTAATCAAAAATTTTAAACAAACAAAGTAGTATACCTTTCGGGCGGACACCTTGTACGAAAAAGTTTGTTGGATAGTCATGACGTAGTTTTATTCTTCTTATTTTAATTTATGCCGCCAAGTTTGTTTATTTCTTTTGAAATTTGACCTTGACACTTACTTGTTTTGGTATTTATTAACAAATATTCTTTTTGGGCATGTTCTTCTGAGAGACCGAATTTTATAGTTTGCATTTCATAAATGCTGGTATTAAGTGAAATTAATAAAAACAATAAACCTACAGCCACGAACGCGATATTGGAGCGTATTCCAAAGAGTGTTTCCATTATGGGATTTTTTGTTTTGCCCCCGAATATCTGTTGAAATATGTACGTATGTATGTATGTGTGCGTGTGTATAGAGTCATTGAGCGATAACTCGCAAAACAGCACAAAACGCGCAGCACAAGGTTTGTTTTTAAATATTTGATCGAACTTTATTCATTCACTCTCTAATTTCAACTGACATTGTTTGTGCTGATTTTATAAACAAAATTTGTTTCTCTTTTTGTTTTGTTGTTGGTTGTTTTTTTTTTATTTCTTGGCGATAATTGAATAAAAACAAAAACGTTTATCAGGGTTGCCAGATTAGGCGATTTTCAAAGTCTTTTTGGTGATTGGGTTTTTGATTTGGCGACAATATGATGACTTTTCGGCGATTTATAAAAATAGTTGACGATTGTCTTGTCGAATGTCGATATGAAATTGGTGGTGCTGAAGTATCATTTTTCATTCATTTCTTCAGTGGAAACAGTGGACATTTCAGCCCACCTACAATGAATTGTGTAATGAAAAACCAAGATTTTTTTCTTAATTTTCAAGTTTCAGGTTTCTAGCAAATGTAATGAACCATTTAAATTTTGAATTTCAATCACCAAGGGCCGGCTGTCTTCTACTTTACTTTCACTTTCCTCACAAATTATCGAGCCATCAATTTGAATAATTGAATAAATTCAATTCCCATCAAATTTGTTCCCAGCTATGCGCTACAAACCGGTTTGTAACCAAACCGGTTTTGACAAGGGATAACGGAAATTCGTTTGATAAATCGATATTTTCAAGACTTGCGCCGGCTAAAAGAGAAAAGAGTGTAGCCGCTAGTAGAATTTTGGTGTCACTGCTGTTTATCTGTCGGCTTGATAGGCCGAGTTTGGATGACACTAAGTTAAATAAGTAAAGTGAAAACTCGGCATCCATTTCTACTACAAGTGGATACGTATGCAATTTCATTCGATACGATCATGAGTACGACGATTTGGCCCCAGCAGGTTTTTTTTAAGTTTTTCTTTAAAAATTAAAATTTTTCATTTATTGCTTGAAACAAATTTTAAATTTAAAGCAAGTGGGGTATTGCACCATGGCCAATTTTCTTGCACTATTTCCTTGCACGTTCCGCGCAAATGTTGCTACGTTGCACATTTCTGGTTCTTGGATCAAATGCCTAAAAAATTATTCAAAATTATTAAAACCAGGATGGGGGTTTGTTACGCAAAAAAAAAAATACCACGATTCTTCTTCTTAATTTTTGTGCCCTTTTTGCCTGCGATATGCCGCCTCTCATATTTCCAAAATATGTAAAAAGTTGTCTCCCTAGTGCATACATACACACGTATGTATCGAATTACGTATTTTACTTACACACATACATATTTATTTGGCTGTATACCGAACAGCATACCACCCGCTTACTACGCAGATGTAATACGCATTTGTCGTCCAGCCATTAGTCCTGTCAGTATCCTGAAAATTGTGTATTGACATACGATTTTAGTTTTCCTTTGCAACGTGTTGGTTACAGTTCTCAAGTAAAACGTTGTGTAAAAATTAAAATTTTTAAAACTTAATTTTTACAATTTCAACAAAATGAAATGCTTAAGTCGTTCTACGTTGGGTGTCGTTATTGGCACAATAAATTTATTATTTTTCACAGTTATTATCGTCTATATAGTAACGGTCCTGTGCGACGCCAGTAGCTTGCCTAAAGAGGGTGAATATTTTGTTTTCTATTAATCAACATGAGGAACTAACTACCACCTGTTGTTTGACACATTCGTTTTTTTAGAGTTGAAGAGAAATGCTGATGATTTCACCACTTCCATTACACTGTTGTACATAATTTTGGTTATTTGTAGCGTTTCTCTCATAACATCCGTCTTGTTAATATTGGGCATAGCAAAGGTACATAAGACGTTTGAAGAGAATACATATTGTTTTGTTTTACTCTTCATTTACATATTTGCTTAAAATTCTAGCATCGTCATACATTAATGAAACCTTGGATTTGTAGTGCCATAATTGGTGTTGCCTTCTATATTTTGCGTTTATTAATTAGAATCATTGCTGGTATAATAACGGGTTTGTCTTTTGGAATTATACTGGCCACTCTAGTGGGTGATCTTTTGGCACTGGGTAAGTTTAACGCATATTGTTTTGCAGTGGCTCTATTGTTAGTTTAAAGGTTTCTCGAATACAATTGCAAAAAAAAAAAAAATAAAACAGTTTTTAAAGCAAAGCCACAGACGATGCAACCGTTGCTACAATTTGAAGAGGTTTTACACGTGATTGCAACGTTTGAGGGATCGTTGTATCAAATTGTTTTTCGTGCGTTTTGTTAAAAAAATTTTGATTTTTTGGCAAATTGTACAATCCGATCGAAACCTTAATTTTATTTTATGTTTATTATCATAGTGACCACATAGCAATAATAGAAAAAAGTACCTTTTAAAAAAAGTCCCACTTAAAAAGTATCTTTTATAAAATGGTGCATTTATAGAGAAAGTACTTTTCATAAAAAGGTTTTATTTAATGAGAGTATTTTTTCTAAAGTACTTGTTTTAAAAAGGTACTTTTTTTACAGATATATTTTAAAAAAGTAACTTCTTGTTACTGATAGTACTGACCTAGGGTCTTGACCCTAAATTAGTTTCTTTTAAAGTTAATTTTTACAAATTAAAACAATGTAAATTTTATAAATTTGTATTAAAAAAAAGTCTTTTTGTAAAAATACTTTCAAAAAAAATTATATCAAAAAAATACCTCAAACAACTGTAAATAACTGAAAATTTTTCTTTTCTTTCTCAAGGTTTGCAATTGTTATTATTTTATGCAATTTACACTCTTTATGCGGACATTCGAGATACCGCCAATGCTCAAGAGCAAAGAGGACTGAACAATTGCTTTCAAAATCCACCCAGTTACGCAGAGCTGGAAAAGAGTGGCGAAATGTATAATTAATTGTGTGTTTTTCTTTTTGTAACTAAAATATACTCGTACATAATTAAAAACTCGAGAACGGCTGGACCAATTTAGATAATTCTTTTTTTTTTAATACTCCTTTTTTTTAATATCCCTTTAAGTCCGAAAAAGGTTTTTATTAAGAGAATAATTTGAAAAATTTCCCGGAAAAACATAAAGACCTCAACTTTATTTTTTTTCATTTAAACACTTTAGTCAAAAATAATATATAAAGAGATAATTTCAGCTTAAACTAACCTTTAACCATTAGATATTTCCTTATACCACATTCAGACATGCAGCTTAATTGCGCAATCAGTTCATTTCCTTGCCTTAATTGAGCTCAATGTGCCATTAAAGAAATCAATTAATAAATTAGGCAATTAGTGCTTAATTGCCTCATTTGTGTCAAATTCCCAATGCAACTCTAGTGAAGTATGTTTAGTAAGCAGAACGGTTCAGTGACAAAAACAAGGTTACTGCATCACCAATACAACTACATTTTAATCTATATGACAGTTGTTAAACAAAAGGAAATGGCAGATGAAATTGGCAGTTAGTAAATTTAATGAAATTTCTAATGAAAATATTAATTTCTTTTACTAATACTAACACCTTTACAAACACACGTTTTCACGAACTAATGAACACACGTATTCTCCAAACATAAGACCACGAATAGATTTTCTCCCATTATTTTACAGACGCTCTCTCAATGTGCAAACAAATTTATCGCTAGTCAAGACGTAGTGTTACCAACGTTAATCAGAATTACGTCAATTAATAAAACCAAATAAGTCAGTTAATATCAGTTTAAGGGCAGAAAATGATCTTACTGCAGTGATTTGTAACTGTCAAGAAATAAATAAAACGAGTCAAAAGTACTTTAATTTTCCGCCCAAAATATAAGTTTTTGAAAATTAAATATTATTTTTTAAGCGAAAAATAAAACTTAAAAAATAATTTTTAAAGTTAATTTAAAAAAAACTAAAACAATTAAAAATTGAAGCCGCCAAAGGTAGATCGCCTAACAAGGATTATGATGGTATATTTCTGAATCTTGTAGCACATTTCTCCGTCATTGTGATGTTTTGGGTTGACATTTTAAAATAATGATTATTTGCGGTCCCTGGAATATATACAGTGGCGAGCACAAGTGGCTACATCCTCACCATGTTCTACTTCAAATGCAAAAAACCCATAAGATATAAGAAAACCGGGAAACAGGTTACATGGTCGGATGAAACTAAAATTAGGTCTGATGGCAAAGAATACTACTGGCACTGCCCTTATGAAGCCCTACAAAACACCAAGTGAAAGAAACTATGAAACATGGGGGTGGTATTTGGTTGGTACGGGCCTTCTTCACTTGGTGGAATAATGAAAAAAGAAGATTATCTAGATATAATATTCCCAATTTTGCCGAACAAAGTGCTTAGCCAGAGAAGGACGTTATATTTCAACAAGATGGGGATCCGAACGGCATGCGACATAAATAGTTAAGAATAGGTTTTCGGAGCAGAAATTCCAGACAATGCAATGGCCAGCGCAAAGCCCGGACCTCAACCCAATTGAAAATTTGTGGGCTTTATTAAAAAAAACGTCTTGCTCAATACAACAATGCAGCAACAAATTATTTGTTTGTTTTATTGCGTTTTTAAGTCCCACTTATTAATAATGTCACCACATCTGCTCGACACTGTATGTATTTCTTTCTTTGGCTTTTTCTGCAAACGAGCGATGAAATTTTGTTTATGGCTTTTTAAGGTACGCATGACCTTGTCAAAACATTGCTTATGACATCATCAGTTTTATTTACTCTCACTGATGTTAAAAATTGTACTTCTTTTTTATGCTTCAGAAAAAATTAAAATAAAATCTCGTTTGATATGAAAAATTTTAACGTTAAACGTTAAGAAATTAATAAAATATGTTTTATTAATCACAACACAACTCCAGTGCGTGTTTAGTGGGGTTTGTAGTAAAATAATTGTTCACAAATGTTCTCTTAAACTAATTAGTACTTTTAAAATAAAGTACTTGTTAAAAGGATTTTAATTTAAAAAATGTTGTATAAAAAAGGACGCCTCAAAAAAGTACCTTCCAACGAAATTTAAATAAATTACCTTTTAAAAAACTTAATTTCGCAAAAAGTATTTACAAATGCCATTTCTTGGTATCTTTTTTAAAAAGTACATTAAAATATCCTTTAAAAAAACCCTTTTTAAAAAAATCCTTTTACAAATATCTTTAAAAAAGAATATCCAACAAAGCGGAAATTATTTTGTACAAAATTTAAAATCTTTAAAAAATAATAATAATTAATATCTGACCAATATTGAAACATCTTGGTTTTATTTAATACACGGGGAATATCGAAGCAGGCCGCTTACTAAATGGGTCTCTTTTCCGATTTATAATTTACGACTAGCTAACTCTCATTCGAGACTCGTGCTACAACTAGCCTTTACTCTCAACTGCAGTTATTTCAGACTGACGGCCTTCTTCCTCAGCGTTTGTCTAAGATTTAGGTCCACCATGGCATTTACACTTAACAAGTGTCTGTCCGTCGTCCTAAGTCTTATGCTAGCCAGTGCTGGACATTCATACGCAATGTGTGCTACCGTCTCTGCCTCTTCTTCAGGAATATCTTTAAAAGCTGACCCGTCCACTACTTGCGAGGTTTTCTTGTCCAACTCTTCAGAGTAAACTGCGGATTCCCTACAGAGATTAACATCTCCACCTCTTTCGAGGCTTCACTGTCCATCCCTATCGAAATCTCCCGTTTCGATACCTTATGATTACCTTTACAGAGGCATTCTTCTCCATCTGTTCTGGATTCCTCTCTTGGCCAATTAAAACCGGAGTTTCTTCAGAGAATTCATATAATTCTCACAAGAGCACCATATTCACGACTAAGTCTGTAATAAAACTGGAGATTGACTGGTACCCAGAATTCGCATACTAGAGACCAAACACCCTCTTCGCCACTCATCCCTGGCGTATGCTGTTCACCGTGGATTAGGGATTTTTTTATACGAGAGAGTTAAGTTCTCTCTGCTCTGACCTTCTAACAGTGCACTCAGTTTTTGCAAGACATACCTTTCACGGCCAAAAAATTGTTCGTTTTAATTTCGAGAATAAAATTCAAATTAATTAATATTATTTTCCAAATGCCTCAAAGTTTTAAATTTTTGTTTGTTTTAGATTTCATTTAAGGTTACAGCACGGATATGCAGGGTCCGTACCAAGGCAATTATATAACAGGTAAACTAACCGGCGAATTCAAAGTATTTCCGGCTTCTTTACCGATGCCAAACTCCATATATAAAAAATGTACCGGAAATGATGAAACAAATATTTTTATGAAATTTGATATCCAATTAGTTCAAAAAAAGTACTCAGCTACGCTGGCGAGTTTACCTGTATAGCCTACTCTGGTTCTTATTGGTTATTCATAATAATTTGAAGTACAATTTTGAATGAAATAACTCTCGTTGTTTGTTAGAATTTTGATTAAAATAGAAAATAATTGAAAACTTGCTTAGCATAAAATATTCATTTAGTTAAGGATTCAAAATTGGCCTTATCGCATATTTCTGACGACAGGATAATTACAGTAGTTTTCGTTTAATTGAGTCCCTCATAGTTAATTTACCCGCTTAATGCGAAAGAAGTTAAATTAATGGTTTTTTACATAAAGTACGTATGAAATTTCCTGCTTAAATGAGTTCCAATTAATTGAGTTACCCCCTTAATTGACTCGTAAATTTAAAAGAAGCAGCAGTTGGTCATTGGCTGGGTTTTTTCTCTTTTAAACTTTCAATAAATTCTATTAAAAATTGGTTGCTACCTATCTACGCGATACATTGACGGTTTGTAGTAAATAAAAATTAAAAAAAATTAGTATCACAACTTATCGCGCACAACCTATTAAGACATCGAACAAATCACAAGAGTTTGAAAATAGTTTGTGCGCGTAAAGCCCCATTAACTTGCAACAAAGATCAAGCACTAACAAATTAAACCCACAAATCATGAGTATGTGAGCGACTTAAGGCAACTCTCAAGTTTAAACATAAATCAAAATTTTATTACTGACTGATAAATAGAATTTCAAGGAGCAGGGACTCAATTGTACAGCAGTCAGAGCAATGTTCTATATTATCGATCATGCTGCAGAATTAATCGAAATTCTGTTAATTGAGTTATTGAATCAGTTAACAGAGTATTCGATAAATGATTTGTCGGTTAATTGCAGTTTGGAAAAATCAATACAGTAGAATTTCATAATTTTAGACAAATTATGAGGTTCGGAAAAATCGATTCATAATTATACGTTGCAATGTGTTCAATGGTTACAAATAAGGTAACGACCATAAGACGCAGAAATGGCAGTGTTAAAAATTTCATATCCGGCCGAACAAGCCGCAGTAAATATAGAAATACCACTGAATTGTCCATCCCTGGTTGTTATGCTCTCGCCATGTTTGTTACTCATTTAAGTTGTAATTCAGTTAAAAAAAAATCATCGTTTTTACAGTTATGAAGTCGCATGAAATACTTGTAACCATTTATTCCCACACACACACACACTCACCTTAATTGTATGCTCATAAAACGGCCGAATTCAGTGTTTAATAGGCCGAACACCAAGAAATATTTCTCCAGTTTAGTGCGCAGCTGTGATGCGAATATTTTGGCTTTCCACCAACAGTCAGTACTTCGAGTATCGAAAATGGCTTCCTTAGTTCTCAACTAAAACTGGTTTGTTGCGGTTCTTAAAGCAGAATAATTAAAGTACGAACTTTTATTATTTTTTGTTTGTAAAAAAATTAAGTACTTTGTTTTTTGTTTGAGAAATCTAGAAAAAAAACTCAATGAAGTGTGTGAGTCGCTCAACTTTGGGTGTCGGTATTGGCTGCCTTAATGTTTTTGGATTCTCTTTAACTATAATTTATATAATAAAAGTTTTATGTGATTTTGGAAAATTGACGGAAGAAGGTAAAATTGCATTTCGAATTTCGCAAATTAAAATCAAAAATAAAACACAACCAACTGTTGATTACAATTGCATGCAGACAAAAAGGGCAATGAAGACGTCTGGTCTACGACAGTTACACTACTTTATATTATTCTAGTAATTTGTGGTATTGCCATCATTGTGTCTGGTCTACTGATAGCCGGTATTGTTAAGGTATGAGGGGACATTAACATTTTAGCCAAGGAAAATTGCAAACTAATAATTAATTTATTTTTTATTTTAGAGACGTTACTCACTAATGAAACCTTGGCTGTGTTGCGCCATTGCTGGTATTATTTGTCACACATTTCGTGTGATAGTTAGCATCTTTTCTCGCTTTTTATCAGGCTACCCTTTGGGTTCTGTATTTTCAGCATTTATAGTTGGCATATTTTGGCTCGGTAAGCAGGGCTTAAATTAAATATTTAATTTATTGTTTGAAGCAACTTTGTCGGACTACAATAATTAATATTAAGTAATTTAATTTTGGGCATGAGTTTATATTCTTTGTTTCTTATTCACTAATTTTGTGTCAACTGTAAACATCATATATTTCCCTTTAATGTTGACACAAAATTAGTGGATAAGACATATGGAATGTTGAAAATGTGTGTAGCGGCATAGGAAATGCATTCTAATCTGCTAGTTGTGTAATAAAAATGTTAACTTTTATTGTATTCAAAGTTATCATATCAAATAAATTCTCTTTCTGAATAGAAAGAATAAAGGAAACGAACTTATTCCTAAAAAATTAAATTACTTGATATTATATATTTAATTAAATTTATTATATTATTTAATCCGAATCATTCTTTCTTTGTTACCTGAAGCTAATAAATATTATATTGGCTGGTTATTTATTAATCAGCCTAATGACACTTTAATATAAAAAATTACACACAAAACCTTTCAAAACGAAAGAGAAAAATGTATCACTTCACTAATTTTTTAAGTTTCAAAATTATATTCCAGCTGTTGGGAAATAGCCAGCTCTGTATGATTTTGTCCATAAAATTTACCTTTTGCCAAATTTACAGCTTTTGCATTTAATAGGAGAATGAATGAAGAGTTGGCTTAAATTCAGTTTAATTTCGAAATTTCGAACATATTGTAAGATGTAATATTTTGGCATTTTATCGTAAAAATGAATTCCTATTTTAGGTATACAAATTTTGATATTTTACCCCATCTATAAGCTCTATAAGGACATACGACATAGCTGTATTGGACCTGAAACTGAAGAGACAGGCTTAAATACAGACGATCCACCAAGTTATGGGGATCTCGAAAGAAAAGGACATTTATAAAATAATCGTGAGTTTTATGTTTTTCCCAATCCAAACATATTTTTCAACTAAACACTCATATATTTAGGCATACAACTGCAACAAGATTTGCTTTCTTTCATAATTTTTGACAATAAAAAATTCAAGGCACGAGTTGGCCTAGTAGCTATATTTTTAAACTGCTATTCAATGCCGTAAAATGCCTTAAAAATTTAACTAATCTAATAAACTAAAATGTTGCATCAAAATTGCATTTATTCAAGATATGTATTTTTTTTAAACCTTTTATTAAAAAGCGTTGTTAACAATATTAATAAATTAATAAATGGCCTCTTTTAATAAATATTTTATTTGTTGTATTATAAATAAAAAATAGTTTAATATACTTAAAACCGAAATAGATTCTTAGTTCGTTACAACGATTTTATAAAATTATGTATTTATTTTTTATTATTATTATTATGCATAATTAGTTTGTTGTTAATGTTAAATGTTTAAGTACAATAAATTAAACTTTAATAAATATTTTAAATGTTAATCTTATCAAATGTGAAAATCATTTTTTATAGTTGTTCAAGGTAGAAGCTTAACCTACATCTTCACGAGCCATAAATTTGTTCGCACATTGAGAGAGCGTCTGCAATATAACATAAAATAACATAACATGCAGAGCCCTGTTCAGTTTGAGCATGTTCAATCATCGCACATTTGCTGGCCACACAGAAATTTGGCTAGTCAAGACCGTCGCTGTTCATGGTCGCCTCGTGTACAAACAAAGTTGTCCGTACAATACTTCTCAGAACATTACACAGACAAAATACACAGCAGAATAAAAAGTATGTACATGTGTGTGCGCTCGTCTACAAATACCCGCACATAAACTTTGCTAAAGCATCCATACAATCTCGATGAGAGGCAAAAAAATTATGATCAAACTGAACATCTACAGAAGGTGCGATGGCTGAACAGATTTATGGCTAGTGAAGAGGTCATGTGAACACCGTTGCTATTGATGGCCGGATCATGTTCAAACAGAGTTATGCGAACAATTGATCCCGCAACTCTGTTATGCCATTACACAAAACAAAATACGCAGGCAAAATGAAAACATTTGTGACGGCATGAGAGAGTTGTGCGAACTCTGTTTGAACATGAAGCGACAACGAACAGCGCAAGTCTTGACTAGCCAAATTTCTGTGCGAACAGCAAAATGTGCGATGAGATTCATGGCTCTTCAAAACGCCATGTTATAAAAAATTATTCAAGCGATTTTTCAAGTGAGCTTTAATGTAGAGGTTTTACTGTTTCATTTTTTTCTGGTTAGTAACATCTGGCAATACTGTACTAAATTGGATTTTCTTTGTTTTAGTTGACAATTTGTGTAATTTGAAATCCGAGTGAATTACTACGCAACAGTTATTTTCCACCATTTTATTGGCATAAAGTTGTGTTAAAGCACAAGGGAAATTATTGTAAATCATAATTATTGATAAGGTTATTCTAAATAAACCAAGAAGTATGAATCATCTTTGCGGCGTACGTTTGTCCACGGTTGGTGTGGTCGTGGGTTGGTTTAATTTTATTGGAGCCATATTTTCCACCATCATCCTTATCGTGGCCTTTGTACGCCTGGATGAAGTCGTTAAAATGATAGAAGATCAAATGAATGATAATAAATATGCCGACATACGCACAGGTTTGTTGAGTTAAGTTGGTTCAAGACTATCTCGGGTAATCATACTTTTATCTAATCTATTGAATATAGCTGTTATTATTGCATTATGTGTTTATCTGACGGTGAGCTTGGCAAATGTATTTGCCTCGGCGATGCTGATAGTGGGCACTGTCAAAGTAAGTTTTTTTTTTTTTAATTTGTTTCAAATACTATATCCAATGTTATACGAAAATTCCAATCAATGTTTGTATATGCTTTGATCTAGTAGTTAGAATATAATTTAAATGCACGCAATCCCACATGGCTTGTACGCGAAGAAATGTAGTTAAACTACTATTGGTTTTTGTATTAAGTAGAAATCTGTCCCAACGAATTGCCTAGAACAAAAGAGTATATTAGATACGACATTGAGTATACATTACTAGGTAGTTGGGCTTATTTCTTCTAATTAAGCCTCGTTTGAACTTACCTTAGTTTTAAACTAAAACTAATTTAAGCCTGTTTTTATATTTGAATAAAAATTATTTTCTTGGCACAAAAAATGGAATATGTTGCAACTGCTGGATATTTATAAAATCATCATAAACTTAATGTATTTGTATTTTTCAGGAACGACACTTGTTAATGACACCCTGGCTTATAAATGCATACATTTTTATATTCTTTAATGTGTTGAATTTCATTTACATGGTTTATGTGTCTATAGCCACCAGTATGCCCATAGGCTCCATAATATTTGCTTTAGTAACCGCCGGCATCAGTTTGGGTGAGTCATAATAAATGGTTTATTTTTGTACTGATTTTGATAAATTGTGAAATTCGTTAGCAAATACCTACCAGTACATTGCTGACCCATTTTGTCAAACAAATATGCATTCAAGGGTAATTGTTTTTAAAAATGTTATTTTTTATTTTTCAGCCATACAATGCACTATTTGGAAGGCGATTTATTCCCTCTATAAACAGATTCGTGCTAATCGCGATTTACAACAACGCCTCTTGCCAACAACATCTTGCACATCGTATACCAATTACTCCAAAATGGCACCGACATCAAATTCAATTTAAACCGAACTTTTTCCTTAAAATTTAAAATTAATGAAACAAATTATTTGCATAAAAAATATTTGTTTAGATCTTAACATAGTTTTCATATCTGTGGCGCAAATAAAAAAATTTTTAATATATACATATGTATATGAATGTATATATAATTTTCGTGATGCATAATCTTGTATAACTTTATAATTACATATGTAATAATCTTTAAAATATTATCAAATGGAAAAAAAGAGATCAAATAAATATATATATATATATATGTATGTATTCAGATAAAGGATTTTCTTAACCTCTTTTTAATTCAATTTATTAAATGAATAAAGATATGTATTTTTTGTTGTAAAAAAATATTGTTATTGTTGTAACAGCTCTGCTGCCGTCGGGAGTTCTCTGAAAATATTGAATTATATGTATATTATTTTTAAGTCACATATAAGGTGGCATTTGGAGCTGGTGAAATTTGTGCAACCTCAGACGGTCTTGGCCATAGGTCAATGGGTCGTAGGTCCGTTGACCTATTGGGGCAATTAAATTAATGCAATGTGTCATGAGGGCTTCTGAACAGGATGGCCAACGGTTTAGGATGCCAGGAACTATTCGTTCTCGGTAGCAGTTAAGTATACTGTACCGTCCAGCTCTTAACTGTGCAAAAATTGATCGGGTCTTCCCGCCCATTATCCGGGATAGCCGCGGGATGTTCAATTAGGACTTTATTGCATCCATATTCATTCAAAACTGCTGTGACCATCTGCTGATGCAATAGTTTTTCGGCTAACGCTATGGGCATCCTGTCAGCTTGGGGTGGAATAACAGCTTGGACGTCACCGAGATAGCGACGGAAGTCCTGACGGATGTGTCGAGGGGGGAGATTTCGGAGGAGTATCTGATGGTTTGGATGGCAGGATGCCATCAGAAATTGCTTCGTTATCAGCTCATTCTGTTGTCTAACCGGCAATATCTTGGTCTACTAATGTAGATGATCCACATTGGTTATGTGGACACATCCTGTTGCTATTCGAAGTACATTATTCTGTACTGTTTGTAGTGCTCGTTCCCACGGCAATTGGATCTTCGTTCCGGAACGATACGAGTCACACTCGGCCAATGATTGTCACGTCAGCAACAGCTGTATCAACCGGAAAAAACATTGTATTTCATGATGATGCTACACAATAGAGCAGCGAACAAAAAAAAAAAAAACAAATGAAATGACCTTCAAGTTGTAAAAATTTATTTTCGCTCCCTTGTGGTTGCTAAAGGAAAACAGTTTGATTTCTGGTGTCTATCAGCTCATGATAGTATAATTAAATATGTAAATACGAGTATCGCCATGAGCATGTCACTGCGTATGGTATCGATTTCATAAACTACACTGTCGATGATCTTGTTAAAATTCAAGTTACTTTATCGAAAAATCTAATAAAGCTTTTCCAGTTCAGCGAGAACATGTACACTTGCAATATCAAGTTTCCTCATTCTGGTTATGAAAATAAATTTGCGGGGGTTACGACGCAATTCGACTTGTAGAGCAAAACTATTCGAGTTTGTTTGCCTGAAGGTACGCTCCGATATGGTCAAATATTTGACCAAAAAGCGTAACCACTATTTTTGTCAAATATTTATTCAACATTAAATGGGATAAATAAAATAAAATGAAATGAAATAATACGACAATAAGAGTATGTTGCCCTGGAAAATGTAGTGTATATTAATCTTTTAGTGGCTACGTGCCAAGGAATTTCTTTGACCAAAATAACAAATTAAAACACAAGTTATATTGATATTTTCTGCAATCTAAATAGTTTTTTTTTTATTAATGAAATGAATAAATACTTGAACTTATGCACTAAAATACACTTTTTTTTTTTGTTTAAATTTAACCACATAAAACAGCACAAAAATTGATATTTTGAGGTTTCTTATCGATTTTTTTTTCTTCAATCTAAGATTTCAAATATGTATGTATGTTTGTTTTTATATAAAATGAGACATCGATTGCATTCGTTGTTAATTTACAAAAACAAAATCAATTAATACAACATTTAATTAATACTTTCTTTTTCAATTCTTGTCAACATCTTTAGTAAAGTTGTTATTTACCCAAACCCACCCACATGTAATTGGGATCTATAAACTGTGAACTGTGAGCCCATTGGCCATGAGGATTCATGGCGACCAAAGAACGAATTTTCTGCGAGGGTCTATAAAAACGTATGGCCTTAATCCATTCAGCCGTTTGCTGATCCGTCGCGGCGTCTGGTTTCGTTAAATGATGTTTTATATCGACAAAATTGGGATCACCTTCGAGTAGTTTTTGTTCTTCGGCATTCCATTGATATTGTTCGCTAACATGTACGTTCTTCGAGAGATCGCGAAAAAATTTACCTAAATTCGTCATGGCACCTGGGGAGAAGAGTAGACAAATAAAAATTATTTACATTCCAGCCAGACATTTGAAACTTTCATTAGACTTTCTACTTAATTTTTGAAAACAGTTTACCCTTCACAAAAAGTGCTACAATATTCATTTCCGACCCAACAACAAAGTATATATATTCTTGATCCTTATAGGTAGGAGAGTTTAATTAAATATGTCTTAAATTTTTTATCACCAAATCGTCTATTACAAGGAAACAAACGCTTATCCGCAAGCCCATGAAATTTGCATATTCTGAATCCTTATCGAATTTGCTATAAAGCTTGCTACAGAACCGCTATCAAACCGAGGGCCCCAGATAACTTACGGATCTAAATGTTGGACCGAATTAATTTTTTTAAGCCTAAAAATATAAAAAACTAGCGAAAAAAAAAATTCCTCTAAAAACCGAAATTCGAAATTTCGCCAAAATTTTATATTCACCACAAATTTTAAAATTCACTATAAAAAAACAATTCGAATTAAAAAAATATTTAATTGCCAATCAATCAACATATAATAAAAACGCGAAATTTAAAAAAAAAGAAAAATTCTAAAAATTTTTAAATTTTACCAAATCTTTTTAATTTTAGCATAAAAACGAAAATTCACCAAATCAAAATATTTTATCGATGTTAAAATAAATATATAAAATATGAAATTACACCCCAAACGGGGAATTGACCAAAAAATTAAAAAAATTCACCAAAAAATTTAAGTTTACTAAAAATCAAAATTAATCCGAAAAAATAAAAACGAAATTTGACCTTAACTTAGGAATTCACCAAAAATTCACCACCAAAACTACATAGTCAAAAGTTTTCCAAAAATCCAAACTTGCAGATTCGCGAAAACTTTTAAAATTCGCCATTAATTCGAAAAACTGGAATATAAAAATCAAATCCGAAATTGTACCAAAAAATACCACAAAAATCAGACGTCAAAAAATGTTGGAATTTCACTTTAATTTTACAAAAATATTTCAATTTCAGCAAAAAGGTGAAAATTAAAAAAAATAAAACGAAATATGCGTTACACAATTATAGAAAAAACCAAATCAAATTTCACCACTACCGGGGAATTCACGAAAAATAAAAAAGATTTCACCCAACAATTTTTAAATTATAAAAATATAAATTTTACAAAAAAAACCTAAACTAAATTGAAAATAAAAAACCTTAAATTTCAAAACAATTTCGGAAATCACCAAAATTTAAAAATTCTCCAAAAATTTTTCCAAAGAAGCGATGCTTGAAATCAGCATCGAAACTGCTCCAAAAAATGACGAAAATTGCAAAATTTTGTCAAAATTTTAAATTCACGAAATGTTCGAAAATTCACAATAAAATCGAAAAACTGGAATAAAAAAAAAATTAATTGCCAAAATATCCATTGTTAATAATAAGTCGAAATTTTACCAAAAAACACCGCAAAAAACAAAATTTGACAAATATTAAAATTTCAAAACAGAATTTCTAAATTTACCAACATTTTCGAATTTCACTTAAAAGCCAAAATTTGCAAGAAAAATCATTCAAAACCGCAATTTCACCACAAAATTTTAAATTCAACCAAAAACTTAAAACGGAACATTTCGTCAATATCCGAAATTAAACTGAAAAATAATTAAAGTCCACAATAAATCGGAAGGAAGTTTACCAAAACTCAAAAATGTAAATCTGAAAATCCTGTGACGATGAAAGTCGGTGCCTCGTTTTCACCACACAGAATCAATAACAAATTATAATATGTTTATACAGCTCACGCTCGATAACGTGAACACTCCAAAACGTGAATAATTTTTTTTTTGTGCATTGACTATTCTAAAACGTGAACAAAGCAAGAAAGCTCTATAACGTGAACTACAAACGTTACATAGTTAACATTGAGTTCAAATAATTCTGATCTTGGGGAATCCCCTAATAGCAAGTTATTCGTTTTTTTTCGTTGTTATGTGTAACACACACAGCATTTTAGTCGCCCCTTGATGTGCAACACCGTCGATCTCCTGCACAGTTTAAGTCCTGCGATTGAATGTACGTTACCGACCGTTCAGGAATGGAATGATGATATCGACGTAGACACTGGGGATAAAGATATTGAAGAGGAGGACGAATCCAACGATGCTGACTGCACCTCAGAAGCATCGGAGAACATTAAGCCAAGTGAAGCAGTCCAAATTTTGAACAAAGCGGTACAGTGGGCTAGCCATGAAGACGTCGATCAAAGTGATATGAATGTACTGAGACGTCTAAGAGAGAAAGCTGTGTTTCAGTTGTTAGAAAAACAGAAGATACAAAAAATATGACTGAATTTTAAAAAAAAAAATATTTTTCAGATTTTTATTTCTGCTACGCACAAATTAACAATAAAATATGAATTTAAATGTGTAAATATATGCACATCCCCTTCATACTTATTTGGCATTCGAAAACGTGAACACTTTTGTTAACGTGAACTCCCTTGGTTTTAATTAGTTCACTTTATCGAGCGTGCACTGTATTATTATTTCTTTTATTATTATTATTATTTTGTTGTTATAATTATTATGGAAATTCCTTGCAAGAAGAATGAGAATTATTAATTTTTGTATAATAACTCGTTAATTAGACATAACTATTAACGTTGATTTAGTATTTTATATAGTAACATTAGTTAGAAAAGTTAGATTAAGACTCACATGAATATTTTGAAGTAATTCTCGATATAAAATTTTCTAGTATAAAGTTAGCCTTAAGATATGCTTCACAAATTTAGTGAATATTTAAATATTTAAAGTTAACGGCCATAATTAATACTGGCACCACCTAGGAATAATTTTAGGAAGTAATTAGTAACACAAACACGTCTTTTATACAACCATGGTAAACAAGTACAAAAAGATACAACTAATTTTTGTAGCCACAAAAGGGGTATAAAAGAAGATTTTAGTCAGTCTGCGTTCGGCTGCGATCGAGGTAAGAGCTTACTATTGGTGGCGTCTACCCTTTAGAAAGTTATTACCAAGATTTAGTGGAAATTTGGAAGATAAGAAATTTAGTGGCGCCCATTATTTTTCTGATTGTACAAATTCTCTATTCCAGATAAAGGTAGGGTACCCGAGGTATCACCCAGGTGCCATACCTACATCTGTGTCACGTAAGAGCCCATCTCGTCTAACTACGTTGAGGTATTGTGTCCGTGGCATCCTAGACTCAATACATCACCCGTCGTTAAAGAGAGCTTTAGCTAACGTTAAGAGAGGTGTAGGTTCCCCGTGGTGTCGCCCAGGGACTATCCACCTATCTTAAGCAACCGCTACATCGCGGTAGTGCGTCAGTGACATCCACTAACTCAGTACACCGGTCGGCAGAAAAGTTTCTCTGACATCGCCTTAAGGTGTGGTAGTGTGCAGGTGGCGTCCACCGGTTCACCCCCCAATACTGTCAGCTCTGAGTGAGTTATTGCATCCGTGGTGTCGCCTAGAAGCAATATACTCACTGTAGGAGAGCGGTTTCGAAACTACCGTGGCGTACCAGCGGCTCAGTTAAGCTCTCTGTCATCTCGTGGCGAGCAAATAAGGCTCCGTGAAGTTAGTGGTGGCCAATTACATCAAGAGAGTGGCTGTGTTGTACCTAGCATATTATAGGACTATAAGAGACGTGAAATAAAGAGCATTTAATTATCGAAGAACGTATTTCCTTCATCAAGGGTCCAGAAATAGAAATATTCTGTGACAGAACCTCCTGGAGCGGCGAGATATACCCCAGCTGAGAAGCATCGTTACAATCCCTAAAATAATTTTAAGTTCCAAAAAAGACCTAAATTTGCACCGAAAACTCTAAATTTGATCAAATATTCGAAATTTTACTAAAAATCCAATTCCGCTTTATCTACAATTTAACGACAAGTCAAGAAAAGAGAGAAGGAGAAAGAAAGAAATCAAAACTCCTCTACGCAGAAGGGCTGAAGAAGCCCTAAATATATGAAACAACTAGACGCAACTAATTGGGTTAAATGAAAACCCGAATAAGACAGAGATATGTCTTTTTACTAGGCAGACGAGATTCGCGTTGTTCCATGTAACCACGTTTCCTAGATAACACAATTCGCTTAACCAACAACATTAAATGTTTAGTAGCAATCTTCGAACGGAAACTTAGATGGAAGCACCACATAGAGGAGAAGATAAGAAAGGCTAACTTATGTTGGTCGCTAGGCAGGAGAGCCATGGGCTCGAAATGGGTGCTCACTCCGAACATGTCATACTGGCTCTATTGAAACGTGATAATGCTAATTATGGTGGACGGCAGGGGGGAAAGGTGCAAAGACGGTTTAAGAAACATGCTGCCTTGAAATAAGTGGTGCAATCAAAACCACCTCCAACAAGATCACTGAAGGCCAACCGAAAGCCGACCTTAGTTGGGGGCTCCCAGCACTCGCTTAACAGAAACAGTAACCAAGAAAATAACCCCCATGGAATAACGGCTGTGTTAAATTCTTTGAGTTACTCTTCAGATAGCCTAGTGTTTGATGCCGAACGGTAACAGTTCTTGGATTGAATCGAACGCTTGACCCGAGCACTGTGGAATGGAAACACGATAGGGCAAATAACAAAGACTTGCTGGGGAGATACAAACGGGGATAAAAGAAGCAGGTAGCTGAGACTGAGCAAATCTGAAATTAATAAGATGCTGAGTGTATTGATGTGTCACTCGGATTTCCGTGCAGGGTATGCAGGGGGGACGTCGTGACGATTGAACACTTCCTAAGCCACTGCCCAGCTAAAGGGGAAAGTTGTCAAATTTAAAAGGAAGGGGAGGAAATAATAATCTCCTGTGCCTCTGTAATGCCCTAACTAACTTACCAACGCCAGACTCAACTCGGGCGGAGATCCTGCCACAGCCTCTCTGCACTAACTGAAGTAGGATTACGGGAAATTGATTCCTTCATAACGACCAGCAACTGATTTAGGAGTGACTTCACAACGGCAGACATAGTGACCATTTACCACCTTTTTTTTTTTACTAACCTTCCTTCACTCTTTCATTTTTTACTTTTTCCATTTTCCTACCTCCCATTTTCGTTTCCTCAGCTAACACACCTAACCTTACTTATTTGAGGCGCGAATAAAATGAGAAAAGCATGAAATAATCAGGCTAATGAAATTAAAAAAAGAGTTCTGTGGAGAGTTGTGTAGAAAATTCTATTTTAACTAAGTTTTGTAATAAATATGTCTGTCTAGCATTTCGAAGTTAAAATGAAATCTTGGCGCCTACAAACTACTGAAGGTTTCCGTTTAGGCAGTTGTCGAGCAAGAAATAAAGAATCACATGATCAGAAAAACCCGAAACCTAAAACCCATAACAATTTTCTGAATTTCTTTGTTTTTGCCAGACTTCTTCACTTTCCTTAGCACGAGGAGAGAAAGGGAGAGGGAGGCATTAGTTGTCATATGGAAATTAAACTTCTCCGATCAATGTACCTGTCGAATATAAAAAAAGCGGGTTGTGTCAAATCGTCTTTTCTTTCTCTTACCTCCGCTAACTGCTGGCAAAAACGGTGTATGTCCCAGCGAGGGCTTGGCACGTTTATCAAACGATTTATTGCTGTTCCTTCTCATTTGATGATTTATATTCATGCGAGCATATTCTTGTTTATCATTGGAATCCCTATTATGGTCATTGCCACTACTTTGAGCCATCATCATGTTGTTTGTATTGGCCTCTTTATTATCAGAATAATTTAAACTTTCATTTCCGTTTCCGTTGCTGTTAGCAATACCATTTTCTTCATCAGCATCAGCATGAGCATCAGCAAGTGCCGTAACACCAACTCTATTCTCACTTTCAGCCAAAACAGCAGCATCACCATCATTTGCCACATTAAAGGTGCTGTCGTCATCCCTTAACGGAAATACATTTTCTTTTACATTGTAGCCTTCACCCGCCCCCCCATCGTTGTATGAAGTCTTTGACTTTTTTATAGCCTTCGCTGCTTTCGTTTGATAATGGTTCTTCATAATGATTGGCAATGGTAGCAGGAGATTTTGTTCATAACGGATATCGGCAACATCACGGCCATCATCTCCTAAAGAATTTCGTAGAATGAAAAATTCTTGCAAACTATGACGTCGGGGTTTGTAATCGTTGGGCTTTAGCTGAGGCTGTTGCTGTTGCTGTTGCTGTAGTGCTGGCCAAATTGTATTTTTTGTTTTGTAACTATCGAAATCATTTAAATTTTCCAAATTTATTTCTCCTGATGTCATAGAATTTCCGGCCAGTGCTTGAGTTTTTGTCGCTACAAATGGCAAACGTTTATAATAGAGATGTTGTTGTTTGTTTAAAGTTCGCCACAATGGTGTTGCACCACCGTTAGGTTCGTTTATCAAGTCATCCGTATAGTCATCAGCAAATATTTGATACGCATACGGTTTCATTAGCGAAACAGGAACAACAGCCCCGCTATCCTTTCCTTCCGTATCTGTGCGATACTCCGCATCGCCACATACTTGCAACACTAATAAGATACGTGAGAACAAAAAAAAAAAAAAAAAAACTGAACTTCATTATTAAGGCCACAATAAAAATATATGTATATTGTTTAAATTGAATTTTGGTAATTTGAAATAACCCAGAGACCATTTTGATGACGATTTAGTTTCGTCTTTGTACAAGTTTCCGATTTCGTATTCATTGTCGGACAGAAAACTATGAATGGTTGCAGAAAAGTGTAATCTGTTGTCTGAGAAAATTTGGAAAATATTTCAAATATTGTTGAACAGAATTATTAGGGAATTTTTTTTGGTTCTAAAGTTCTAAAGGAATTTTCGATATGTCTGAATGATGTCGGAAAAGTGTGTGTGTGTGTGTGTGTGTAGAGGACTCATATGGTAATTTTTCAACAAAATATGCAGAAACAGCTGACGGAGCAGTTCATAAAACGATTAGATCTACTCGATAAATATTAAACAAATTTTAATTTTTCACATTAACCGATTGATATTAGTGTTGTCAAATTATTCGAATTTAAAATTGTTCGAACAAAACTTAAGAAATTTTTTTTTGGTCGAAGAAGCGAATATCATTTAATAATTATTCGAATATTCGAACGAATAAAGGATTATAAATTATTCGAATAAATTAAAAAAATTCCGAAAAAGGAGGATCTATTAGTGCTCCCACCGTGAGCTCTAAGTTTGGCATACATTTTCCAACCTTTCGGCCGGTATCAACGGCAGTTGCAATATTGTCTTCCAGGACCGGAATTGTGGCTAGCTTATCCCTGCACACGAGAAACTTCATGTATGCCAACAAAAAATAGTCTCGTGGGATCAAATCGCATAATCTTGGCGGCCTATCGACCACTCCAACTCGTGAGATTAATTGCTCACCAAACTCACCACTCAATAGGTTCATGGGTCCTCGTGCTATGTGGCATGTGGCACTGTCTAGTTGAAAACACATCTCACCCAAGACCAATTCATCCGTTTTGGGCAAAAAAAAGTCCGTAATCATTTTCTAAATAAAATTCAATAAATTTTATTGAACGAATTTTGATAAAAAAAAAATTCAATGATTTGCAAGCGTTGTTCGTTTCTTAGTCTGTTCATGGTGTTCATTTTTGGTATTGCCACATGTCGCGAATCTTATTGTTTCAGTGGAAAAAATTTAAAAACAAAAATCACCTGCTATGTATATTTATTTTTTAATTGACAGGTCTGTCACATATTCTAGTCGGAATGGTTTTAATTCCGTATTTGCAATTCCAATCGGATTTGATTTTGCTTCTTTAGATTCCAATTCATTTCGTTAATTCTCAAAATAATTAATAAATAGTGGTTATTTTTACATTCCCGCAGTTTATGTCATTAAGAAGACAATTCTACTTAGGAACCTAGAAGTTATCTTATTCCGAAAAAGTTTTTCGTTTCCAGAACAAGAAATTTACTGATTTAAAAGTTCGATCGGAGTGGAATTCTGTGACAGGGCTGATAATGTAGCAACTAAATCTTGTTTGCTTGGTGCATTATTGTTCTATTTATTTCTCATCGTTTAGTGAAATTTGGCGAACAATATTTCATCAGCGTTAACGGTTGACTCGTTGAAAATAATAAAAAGTATTTCTTGATTTAGAAATAAAATTCCATCAACATTTAATTATAAACAAATATACGATCTATCAGATGCTGTTATCAGTGCCAGAAAGTTTTAAAAAATGATGATGGAATATTCGGCGAAAATTGTTCGAATAATTTTTTATTCGCAATTGAAAATTTTATTCCTTCGAACAGAAATGAAAATTTATTCGATTATTCCAATTATACTTGTTCGAATAACAACTCTAGTTGATATTCTTTTCCAATGAACTTGTTAAAGGAATTTAGGCAACTCGGGCTTTTTGTCTAACAAATTGCCGACAAAAAATGTTCACTGGGAATATTGATTTATACATACGTGTATGTGTGTGAGTTTGCACGTGTGCGTGTGTGTTGTAGTCAATTTAATTTATAGTATTTTTCCATGTTTATCATCATTATCATCGTAAAAACACCTTTCATCTGTTGTTATTCTCCATTGTTAAATTTGAAACATTTTAATTATTTTGCCCAACTAGTTTAAGTTTTTCCACGCACTTTTGCCAACAAATAAAAAATGAAAGCTCATTGTCCTTAATGGATTGGAAATGAAGATAAACTTTATAAAAACATGTTGAATATGATGTAAAAAATCTATTTAAATTCAAAACAAGGGAGAGGGTTCTGTTTACATTCATAAGCTGAATAAGAGCTACCCGCGGAAGTTGCCAATCTCCTAACGGGCACGTCCTCAGTTGCCGGATAGAGAAAAGGCGAGAGATAACTTCGTCTCTACTGAGGTTTCGATTCGGGTGGGAGGGGGAGATGAGCCGTTGGATTACCGGCATAGCCAACCTGGATAAGGTGGTGTTCCCCATATAGAGGTTACGGTGCAGGGAGTAATAAACCCAGTACCGGTGACTGCCTAAGGAGGTGGGGGCATTCTTTAAAATCAGGAAACTTGGCCAGTGGCGCAATAATAAAGGAGAAAGACAAGTGTCAACTAAGCCAATCTTATGGAAAAATGGCGAAAAAAATACCAGGAAGAATTACGTCATGCAGTGATAGACATGGAAAATCCAAGTCCGTGAAGAAATCCATCTGGCCAAATCCGTGACAGTCAACAATAAGATCATGGAGAACGTCCTCGAAGCCAAGACCTTTGCAAAGAGATCCCATACAGTAGTGTGAAATGGAAATACGGTGGTTCGCATAACAGAGATTCTATGGTGGGACCCTAACCGACATTAACCAGGGAGGTTACTGAGACTAAGCAAATCTGAAATTAGTAAGATGGTGAGTGTATTGACAGGCCCCTCGGGCTTGCGAGCACATCTATGACGTATATAGTGTGCGGATAGTGATGAGTGCAGGGCATGTAGGGAGGACAATGGGACACTGCCCGGCTATTGCACAGCTAAGGCCAAGATATTTCGCGGTCGACACCTTATCGGACGTGTCTCATCTGAGAGGCCTGGACTAGCAACTACTAAGGAGGTTTGTTGGGAAAACAGAGTTCTTATGAGGGTGGAGACGTTTGCAAAAATGGAGAGCGCACAACGGGCCGAAGTATTGGCATAGCTGTATGCCAACGGGCAAGGGAGGAATACCCAGATAAAACAACTTATGTCAACAGAGATAACTTTTTCCGAAACAAAGTTTATATCGATGTAGCCGCCACCCTTGCAGATTTCAAAATAACCATAAATTAATTAAAACATTAATCAAAAACATTTTTAAATTTGTTCAGAAATAACTACATAAGTATGTGTTTTTATGCGCAATTATTTCCCCAGCAACATACTTCGTTAGTGCAACTATAGAAATTATGTAGCCTGTTTTCAATACAAACAATCGAAATATTTTTCTAAAAATTTTGTAGCGATAAAATTAAAATTCGTTGGTGGGTGTAAAAAAAATTATTTCATAGCCTTGGAAAATGTCGTATATCGTTTGTTTTATGTGATATTCTCGCCAATCATATTAACGTAAAACACTTTAGCGGAAATCACTATTCGTTGCGTATCTGCAATTTTTGCACCCTTAGTATGATTTTCTGCCACAAAGCGTGAGTGTCTTTTTTTAAGCGTTTAGCAAATTTATTACAGAGTTGCATAAAGTAACGTCGCCGCATGCAAT
Source organism: Phania funesta (assembly GCA_963932375.1). Classification (NCBI taxonomy): domain Eukaryota; kingdom Metazoa; phylum Arthropoda; class Insecta; order Diptera; family Tachinidae; genus Phania; species Phania funesta. The sequence continues at coordinate 86,250,619 of OZ010654.1, read as the reverse complement.
AAGCTAAGCCGCATCCAGTATATCTACGCTAATGCCGCCTCTAAAATGTTTACGCAACAAAAGTATTTGGTGTGGGCATAAACTTTCTAAAAACTTTATCCAATTGATGGAGTTTCGTTTGATATTTTAATTCATACTATTTTAGCAAAAAAATAATTTAACAGTCTTAGCTTCAATTTTATTTATTCACAGGCAGTTGTTGAGACGGTTCTACCGCCGTAAAACTTTGAGGGCGCAGGTGTCTAGTGGCTTTGATCTGCAACGATTTTCGCCTTACATTTTGTTGTCATGGTTTTGCAAAATGTTGCATATTTGCTAGACTTGCTACGTTTGCAAGGATTGTTTGCAACCAAGAGTGAGTTCCCCTATTAATATGTTTTCTTGCATGTGTGAAAATGTGTAACTGTAAAATATTCATAATGAAATGAGACACCCAGTGTGTAACGGTATGTAACAGGAGTATAATTACAATTATTATCGCAGCATACTTTTAGGCGTCATAATTTCAATTAATTGGTAAAGGTAGTAAATAAACACCAGTTCTAACTTTACACGTGCCCTCCTCCTCCTGCAACACTTTGTACTTTACAACATGACTATGGAGGACAGACAACAGCTATTCCGAGACACTAAACTACGAGAACCAAAGTTGATAGAACTGAAAACAGTGTCCTGCAAAGAGATTTTTTTGTTGCTTTCTTTGAAGTATTTGAGGCGGTAAATAAAAATCTGTGTTCAGTGTTTTCAGGTGCCGCTTCCTGAACCTCCATATTATGCTAAGAGCTGGAACATCATGGGGGCGTTGTTTTAGTTTGTCTTGTCTAAAGTAGCGATACCACAATGAAATTTTTGGTGACGTAGTCTAGTGTTTAGAGCGCCAAACTTCAACTCGAAGGGGACCTGTTTCGAATCCCGGCAGAGCGAAATAAACATTTTTACAACTGTGTTATTTACAATATTTAATTTATATAGGGCGCTTTTTTTAATAGAGCGCTTGCAAAAATTCCGACGGAAAGATGCAACATATAATTAATTACCTTGCAGTTATATCCGGTAATTTTTTGCTATTTGGTTTTTAAGTGTAAAAAAAAAGATTCGTCACAGGTGAAATGCCAAAAAATGCTCAATGAGGTTTGTCATTTCACCAGGAATAGAGTAACCAACGAACGCTTGCAAATCCTTAAATTTTTTTTTGATTAAAATTCGTTCAATAAAATTCATTGAATTTTATTTAAAAAAATGTCTTCAGCAACGAAGCTTATTTTTGGCTCAACGGGAATGTCAACAAACAGACTAACGAATTGGGTGGGAAGAGCAGCCAGTGGCAGTTCAAGAGCTGTCAAGGCACTCTGAAAGATGCACTATTTGGTGCGGTTTGTAGGCCAGCAGCATCATTGGACCACAATTCTTCAAGAACGATGAAAATCGCCTTGGGTAAGATGTCAGTGACACATACCACACGGCACGCGATACCATGAACCTATTGAGTGGCGAGTTTGGTGAGCAATTAATCTCACGAGTTGGAGTGGTCGATTGGCCGCCAAGATTATGCAATTTGACCCCACTAGACTATTTTTTGTTCGGATACATGAAGTTTCTCGTGTGCAGGGATAAGCCAGCCACAATTCCGTTCCTGCAAGACAACATTGCAGCTGCCATTGATAAGATACCGGCCGAAAGGCTGGAAAAAGTATGCCAAACTTAGAGCTCACGAATGGACCACCTAGGGCATAGCCGCGGGCAACATTTGCATGAAATAATCTTAAGAAGAATTATCTTATCGGACCAAATAAATATTTTTCATTCACTTCTCTGTGTTTTTTTTTTCAAATACCTTCGTTACTTTTGGAATGCGGCTTTCTAGAAAATCATTCTGGACTTAAAGTTTTTAAGATAAATTTAAAAAAGAAATAAAAAATAAAATAACTTTTTTATTGTTTTTTCACTTAATAAACAAAATGTTTAAAGCAGATTTGCAAGTTCATATTGAAATTTAGTTTAATTTTCAATCAACTTTTTATACTTTACCAAACAGATTTAAAAAAATAAGCGTGAAATAATTGACTGATTGTATTTGAATTTATTAATTTTATATTTTTATTGTCCTTCTGTCAATATTTTTACCTTCAATCACAAATATCCATAAATAAATCGTTCCAAATTTGCGCAAACTTTTTTTATTATTCATTTTCGTAATGAATAATCCATTTAATTTAATTTTTTTCTTTAATTTTTATTAAACTTTATTTTCTCCATTAAATGTTAAATAAACCGCATTTTGTAAAAATTAAAAATGTTTTTAATTTTCAGTGTTTTTTAGGCTTTAAAACACTGTAATCAGGTAGAAGAGACGTTGTTGACGGTAAAAAGACCGAATTTAACTGCGCTACTTTGTTACAGAACAACGGTTTTTATAACCGAAATTTTGACTCGCACAAACACACACACTCACGCATTAACAACAATACAAATTATTTTCAATACAATGAGAAAATGAAAATGAAAGAAATGATGTTAGAAAGTGTTTAGAATGAGGATTGTGTCTGGTAAGGGAAACTGTTAATTTAATGTTGAGAGGTGAAGAGTTTTAATACCTGTTGGATATTTTGGTCATAATAAACACATACACACACACACACACACACACACACACATGCTTTTTGATATGCAACAGCAACAACCAGTGACAATTTGAATTTTGTTGCATGTTCAGACGTGTCTTGCGCAACGAAATCAAAGATGATATGAAATTGGTTATATTCTTTTTTTCTGTATAGGAGACAAAGGGAAGTAATATTTGTTAAAGAGTTTCCATTAAGTGCAGGTCAATGATGAAACGGCATACAATTAGTTATTACCGAAACCTTTTTTTTTTTATTTAAAAGGCGCATTGCTTAAGCGTATGTTGTAGCTTCACACGCTGGCCTAGGCGAAAGAAGTCAAATTTGTAGGGGGACATCGAAGCAGACCGCTAACTTTATAAGCCCTTCTTTCCTTAAATTATTTTTAGGCAACAGATTTAAAATTTACAACTACCTGACTGCAGTGATTTTAGGCTTTCGACAGGTGATTGTCGGCCTTCTTCCTCATCACGGAGTCTCTGGTAATTGCTAGCATTTGTCTAAGGCTTAGGTCCGCCATGGCATTCACGTTTAACAAGTGCTTTCTCGTGGTCCTAAACCTTACGGTAGCCAGTGCTGGACATATGCAGACAATGTGCACTGCAGTATAAGCCTCTTCCTCGGGAGTATCTTTAGAGACCTACCAGGCAGAACTGCTTGGGTTGCTGCATGCGTTGGATCACTTGCTTGAAAGCCGAGTGCATGGAAAAAGGGTTCTCATTGCACTTGACAATCAGTCAGTTATAGAACGCATGAGGCAAGTGAACGTATATTCCAAACTGGTGCTGGAATGTGTTCTGAAACTGAACAGATGTGCCTCGTTGAATGAGGTGACGTTGATGTGGGTTAAGTGACACATAGGCACAGCTGGGAATGAAGCAGCAGACGAACTAGCAAAAAGAGGATCTGATGTGGATTTCTGTGGACCAGAACCCAGGGTTGCCCTGGGGAATGGCCTAGTGCGAGCGAAAGTTCTTCAATGGATAAACTCATTACACCTGAATAGGTGGAGGGAGAATACCACATGTAGACAGGCTAGAGTGGTGCTCAAAGAGAGGGCTACTTTAAGCTGGATCACTGCGTTAGTGACAGGACATGGAAACTTCAAGTACCATCTGGCTAAGATGAAAGTCGTAGAAGATGATACTTGCAGACTATGCCTGGAAGAGGTTTGAAAGGGTAGCGCAAATTGTGTGTGAATGTCCAGCACTGGCTAGCATAAGGCTTAAGACCACGGGCAGACACTTGTTAGATGTGAATGGAATGGGGGAACTAAGCCTTAGACAGATGCTAGCAATTACAAAAGACTCTGTGATAAGGAAGAGTGTCGACAGTTACCAGTCGACAGTCTGAAATCACTTTAGTCAAGAGTAAAGGCTAGGGCTAGCACGAGACTCAATTGAAAGTAAGGTGGCTGTGATTACGGATCGGTTTCCTGAAATCAATTTGAGGAGCGAAATGGGGGTCGAAAGGGACCCAGAAAGTAAGTGGTCTGCTTCGATATCCTCCCATACATTAATAATAATAATCTTTAGAGACCGACCCGTCCACCCCTTGCAAAGTTTTTTTGTTCATCTCTTCATAATTCCTCCATTGGCAAATAAACACCGGACTTCCTACAGAGATTGACCTCTCAACCTCTTGCGAGGCTTCATTGCCTAGCACTAGCGGAATCTTACGGTCCAACACCTTTGAAGTACCTTTAAAGATTGACCAGTTACCCCTTGCGATGCCTTATTATCCTTCTCTTCCGGATTCTTCCCTGGGCTATTTAAAACTGGAGTTCCTTCAGAGTTTAACCTCTCCGCTTTTTGCGAGGCTTCCTTATTCATGCCTGTAATAGAGAAAAAATTGTCAACCCACACAGAGCTCCATATGCACAGGTAAGTCTGTATTAAAACTGGAGATCGACTGGTATAAAGAGTTCGTATACTACAAGCCAAGCACCCTCTTGGCCACGCATCTCTTGCTTGTGCTATTCCAGCGTGGATTGAGGATTTTTCATAAGAGAGTGATAACTTCTCTCCGCTCGACTTATTTAGCCAGACTCCTTGCAGAGATCGGAACCTCTTACCGGCCGCCATCATGAGGAGGTATAAGTCAGAACTTCTGAAAGTGCACTCAGGTACGGCACGCCATATCTGCCTGCCAGCTGACGGCGTCCGACTGCATTTAGGCAATGGTCTGCGTTAAATTGACTTTGAGAGCAGCGGTCAAGTGCTCGTTTGGCATAGACTTGCGATTTCACCTCTACAATAAAAAGTATAGCTGGGTCAAATCGCACAACGTTGTTGGCCAATTCATGTCACTCCCGCGAGAGATAACTAAACCCTCTAATTGTTCAAGCAGAATATTAATTGTGGCGTTTGCTATGTGATACGTGGCGCCATTCAGCTGTAAGCACAGGATGTTTATTTTAGGTAAAAAAAATGGTTACCACTGAATGTGATTTTGAACCACTACTGACATTGATGCCTCCCCCCGGGGGCATATATCATCATGGTGAACCCTGCCACCTTGATCGATTGCTGCTGGGGGAATACAGGGGCACCAGTTTCTGAGGCTGGTCAGGAGCCTGAAACTGGAAGAAGGTAGGACTTCTATGTTCGACCAGTAGCGAGATAAACTGGTACCACGGGAACCAGTAGCCCATTGAACTTCGGTTCCAGACTGGTTGTTGGTGAGGCTCCTTCGGGGGTGCACATGGTGGCTGTGGTTTATACCCAAAGCGGGAAGGTTTACTAAAGGACCGATGTGGTGTTGCATAGCAACGCAAGCTGTTAATGTTATTTGTTGACAGCAAGAGATTAGGTAGCTCCGAACCTCTCAGCATGGGTGGGGTCGGGGGCCTGACAAACCTCTGTCCTAATTTGCAACCTATGGGATGGGCATAGGTGCTATTCCGGTGGTGCTTCTGCGATCGCATAGGGGCGCTGGTTTGGCCGCTTAATGTCACACCCGTGGTTGGACCACCGTGTCTAATCATATCTGATATTGATGCCATGAATAATGATGAAACAGTAACTTTTTGCAGTAAACCTCACGTAAGTTGGCGTCGTCCTGCATACGGAAATTTCGCCATTCATCACTAAAGAGAATTTTTTGAATAACATGGGGACCTCTTCCAAACGTCCTTTCGAGGTACTGCTCACTCGCTTTTATATCAATCAAATAAACCAACGGTGGCGTGGATTATTATGGTCAGTCCGACCTTATTAGAAAACCCTATAATTAATTTTGAGTTTTAAATTTTATTTTTGCAAAGTAAAAGCTTTGCGTAATGAGTTTGTATGTTTAATGTCAAGTGTTTTTTAGTCAGATTTGGTTTTTAAGGGTCTAAAGGTGTTTCCTGTTCGTTTTATTATTCGGGAATTGTTCAGTGAACTAAGCTCCAAACTACGAGTATATTTTATTTTATTTACGTTGTTCCTCCTTTATTCCGGCAACCTTTTGTTGTAGAGGTTGCGTCTAAAGTTCAAAAGTTAATTGGCCATGGCAACGCAGGTTCAGGTGTAATATACCATTTTTAATTTCTCTGATTTTCCTTAAAACCTTTAAACAGCTGAGGTTATTTGTGTCCAGCGTTGCCAGAGCAATAAACAAAATCGACATATGTTTTTCCAAATAATAATGCGATAATTTTTGTTCATGAAATCTTAAATACAGATGGATCTAAACGGGATAGCGGAGTAGGCGGGGTGGGGTGACTACATATGTAGGTGCATTGGGGGTCAATTGGTTCTTCAGAATCGCAAATAAATGTAGCACTCTACCGGTTGAAATATCAGCGATATTAAAGGTGACAAACTGGCTGTGGTTCTATAGAATATTTGGCAGGAGTATTTGGATTTTCACTGACAGCCGTGTTGCAATTGGGTCCCTTACAGGTGTCTTTTCGACATTTAAACCTGTCTAGGAATGCCGGACATGCTTAAATTGAATGGCGAGATATTTAAGAATCAGCTTGAAATAAGTGCTGGGTCATGGGACAAATATGGTCAATTGTATGATCGATAAGCTGACAAAGAAAAGAGCAAGGCAGCAGGACTCGCATATTGATGAATTCTATTTCAATCCCCTTCAAGATCCGCCTGCAAGAAGCAAAATAATAATTCTTTATATGATATGGTTCAGGGCAGATGGTAGAGGGGCCCCACATGTGGGAAATACTATACAATTGTCACAAAGAGGAGGAAGAGAAGTAATTCATCTCCTGTGCCTTTTTTGCTGCATTAGAGGACCTACGCCTAGATTTTGCTAGTCTCTCCGAGATATCGCTGTGGGAAGCCTGTTAACCTCATCTAAATACGGTAGCAAGTTGGTTTTATATCATTTCACCATTGGCTTGCCCTTTTTGGAATCTGTTAATAAGTTCTCATCACGAGTAATGAAAAACTCTTTAAAAATATTTTTTATTGAATAACACAAAGCTAATTGTTACGGTTACTGATACCAGGCGCCACGTGGTCCACCTTGATGTAACGCTATGCGATAAAAAAAATTGTATAATAAGAACTCTTGTGCTTCAACCAGTTACTAAATTGCAGCCCTCTGGCCACAATTGCTACCTGTCAAGGCCTCTAGTGCATTAAAGTAGTGGCTGTGGTTAAAACTCAAACCACGGGAAAGTAACTGCACGTGTCTGGTGGGGTATTATTGTCAATAGTGTCACAGACATTTTTGCCATTAATAGCGCCACAAGTTAAGTTCTTGGTCTAGGCAGACATGGGGCTTAATTTGCCAGCTATGTGCTTATACCCACCAATGGCTTAAATTGGATGGGCGCCCGGCTTAAACACACTAGAGGACTACCGGTGGACTCAATATATTGGGCAAATTAAATGCCTACAAGAGAACAGGATGTATTTTTAAGACCCTTTTTGGCATTTTACTGACTAAATAAACATAAATTTAAAGTTGGACAAATAAATATAATTTAATGCTTTGGGCTCTTTATTCCACCCGACGTACACAAACACACACAATGTACAATTCTACCTTCAAAGCATGAATACTAAACAACTTAATTGAATCCAGCCAACAGTAGTAACAATTACCTTTGTTACAAGGCGTCCACACAGGCACACACAGAGTTACGCACATAAGTAACAATTTTTCTGCTCTTCCAAAGGTGTTTTGGTTAAGTAAAGGTAACACTTTTTTTTCAAGAAGCTTAAGTGCCAACAATAAAAAATAGCAAAGGCGGAATAACGAATTTAAAAGTGAGAAAATAGAAATGAATAACAGAAACAGCCTAAACATGATGAATCTTTACAAAAGGCTAGAAATGACATTAACTTCGTGAGCTTTTATTCTTTGACTGCATGGCCATGAATTATATTTTTGTTAAGTAACTTATGTAGTCCGCAAAAAATAAAAGGTACGAGAGTGGTGCCAGAACTATTCGATCTTGTAAAGAGCGATATTCTATAGGTTCAATATTCCTCAATCCTCAAGCAGACCGCTACCTTTATGGGTACCTTTTCCAACCCCTTCGTTTCTGCAACTAATTTTAGGAAACCGATTTATAATTTACGACTACCTTTACTCTCCACTGTAGTGATTTGAGACTGCCGTGTGGTAACTGTCGGCCTTCTTTTTCATCAACAAGTCTCTTGTTATTGCGAGCATTTGTCTAAAACTCACGTCCGCCATGATATTCACATTTAACAAGTGTCTGCCCGTTATACTAAGATTTAGGGTAGACAGTACTAAATATTCATACACAATGTGCGCTACCGTCTAAGCCTCTTCCCCAGGAGTATCTTTCGAGACTGACCCGTCGACCCCTTGCTAGGTTTTATTTTCCATCTTTTCAGAATTTCTGCATTGTCCAATAAACACTGGAGTTCCTGAAGCGTTTAACCTCTCCACCTCTTGTAAGTCTTCATTGTCCATCCCTGTCGGAATATCACGGTCCAAAGGCTTAGAAGTACCTTTAAAGATTGACCCGTCCACCGCTCGCGAGGCAGTCTTATCCATCTCTTTCGGACTCCTCCCTTGGGCAATTAAAACCAGAGTTTCGTCTGAGATTAACCTCGCTTCTTGCGAGGTTTCTTGAGTCAAACTTGTACTGGAGAAAATAATAGGCGTCCACCCACACAGGCCCTATACGCACGGGTCTCTGTATTAAAACTGGATATCGACTGATATTCAGAGTTCGACCATCCCTGGCGTATGCTGTTCCACCGTGGAGTATTAACTTTGCTCCGCTCGACTTATTTAGCCAGACTCCTTGCAGTGACCGGAACCAGTTACCGACCATCACCACGTGAAGGTATAAGCCAGAACTTCTGACAGTGTACTCAGTTACAGCAAGTCATATATTTATGCTGCCACCTGATGACTTTCCTCAATGCTAAATATTATCTGGTACAATTTTGTTGGTCCTTGGAATAGCGGATATACAAATGAACTGGTTTTCCGGAGACATTAGTTTTAGCCAAAGGTTGCCTTTTTTTATTGAGGTTTCATTTGAATAATTTTCGATTATAGAAAGTTTCATGTACTTTTTTATTAAAATATATTAATAAAAATGGTACCATTTAAGTATGTGCGTCTATTTAAGTATGTGCGGATCCAGGGAATGAGGTTGGGGGGGGGGGGGGGGGGGGGGTAGTGAGTGCGAGTGCATAATGGACTCCGAGTATTTTCCATTTTTAAAAATTAATTTAAGGGAAACTTACGCAGGCAGATTAGTTGCATTAACCAAAATTCCGACGAAAATCTGCGTAAACCAAATAAATTGACAATCCCATGGACTGGGAAGGAACAGACGGAAGGAAGGTCTAATAGCCGCCCTTAGCGATCCGCTAACAGAGCTGGTTTTGACCGAGCGGCAGAAACTGTCAATACTCGCAGACGCCGAGAGCATTGGGATGGAAGGTTCTTAGTTCACATCCGTTGGGATGCTTAGGCCCATGTATCGTGTCAAAAGACTTAAGGTGGCCCCCCACCGCAGTGGTGTATAATGTACTTATTATTTCCTATTATTATCTCAGGCTTGAGGTAGCTTGATGTTTCTTACAAATTTTGAAATTATTTATTCATCACTTATTATTATTCCCAACCTCAAGTCCAATCTTTAAAGTGTTGCCACTTTTTTTCTTTAGCGAAAGTAATCGGGTAGTTCTTAGACCACCCTCGTAAGAACATTTTAGTAGCGTGAATAAATAAGTTAAAGCATGAAATAATGAAAGTTGATTTTAGATAAATTGAGTATTGCTAGAATTGTATGGCTAAAATGCGGAGCAATAGTTACAGAAAATAAATGAAATAAAAATAAGAAAGAGGTGCGCCTACGCGTTGAAAGCTCAGCTTGAAACCTTGGAACAGTCTTGACTGCTAGATACAAGTTGTGGGAAAGAAAAAAATTGAGCATTACAAGATAAAAGGTTTCGTAACCTAATAATCTCTACACCTTTTCTTCTATTATTTTCATTGCCAATATTTTTTTTAAATAAAATTGTTATGTGTAACTTTCAATATTTTTTGGAAGTTATTAATGGAATTCTGGGTTTAATAATTATGAGTTGAATACGGCAGCAATTAAGGAAAAGAATTTAAAGTTTTTCCGCAGATTGATTAAGTGCAAATTTTACGAAATTAACCTCTAGCGATAAGCTGGGCTTATTGGTACTCTACCAGTTTGTGAATCTGGGGGCTGAGAGTTAGATTTCCGACAGAGACTCTTTAACATGTCACCCTTTAACCGACATATTGTGCTCGTTACTGTGACCGTCATATTAAGTTGGAATATAATTTGTAATTTGTTTATACACACGGAAGTAGTAGATAAGTAAAAAACAATTGTTAAAACTTAAATTTGCATTTAAATGTTCCTCCATAAGTTTTGGATTTTCTCTAACATTTATTTTTTAATTTTTAGGCTACTAATTTTCCACTTTTTGAATAATAATCCAAAGGTGTTCCTGCTTCTTTTAAATCGTCGGTTCTTGTTTTAAAAATAACGTTTATTTAGCTGAAAAGCATTTTCAAAACCAACATTCCAATCCCATATCGTTCCGTTTGACATCAACATAAAACTCTAGTTTAAGGGAATTTATGTGGAAGAAAGCTTTTGGGCTTTTGTTATTTACGCCAGGGATGGATACTTCACTTGTATTGAAATTTAAACAGATTTTTGCAACAGTAAAATACGAGGTTTCAGCTCAAATAAAAATCAGTTTATTATGAGTTCTTTGGTTCACAACTAACTTCGTTATAATGTCTATTTTTATTACTCTTTTAGGAAAATAAATTGAATGAAACACTGAAAATCGTTGAATTCCTAAAATTTTAAATTTATGTTTTGGTATTTTTCTTTGACTTCCAGGAAAAAATGCATTCAAACTTGTTACATGAAATCAACTCTCAATTTTTAAAAAAACTTTGATTTTATTTTCAAAACCAATTTTCTGTATTCCATTGCGAACTCGATTTACGCAGCCACCGGTTATTGCAACATTCCGATTAACAGAGCAGGTTATTTTTGTGCATTACAGTCTTTATAAGTGCAGCATTTTGCAAAAAGTGCAACTTTTGTTGTTTTTATTGAATTTAAAGCAATTTTATCTATGATTTTATTTTTTCACCAGCAAACCCATCTTAAAACGCTTTCCACACGGCAGTGCTGGTACATTTAATTTATTTATTTAAAGGTTTGCTTAATAAATGAATATTTTATATTAAAATAATAAAAATAAATGAATTTTATTGATATAGCGATGTGTTTTTATAATAAGTTTTAAATGGATATCAACAACCCTGGCTTCCTTTTGGTTGCGCAAATCGAGCTCGTATAAGGAATACAGAAGAAAGAGGCCATAAATCTAATTACGAAATTTATATATTCCATGACTGATGGGTATAGTAAAGTTTCCTGTCAAATTCGAGTTCATGCCCTGGAGAATTTTGTTTACTAGAATTTTTAATGAAATCTGAACATTTTAACACTTTTCTTTAGTTTTACTAAACATTTTTAAAGCTACTTCTTGGGACACTAAAAGATTAAACGAAAGTTAAAACAGTTTTGGTTAATCAATAATTATCTCATTGAATATGCTGGGTTGAGTTGGTGTAATCGGGTGCTCCCTCCTTACCAATATCTTGCTACCCTTCTGACAATAATCGTTTTCTTTCATGTTACTATCCCTTCTTCTCATTGATAGGTCTCTTCTCGATTGAGTTTCTTTTTTCATTTGCGGTTAAATTTAGTGCAAATATATTTATTGAAAGTTTTTAAGAAACAAGAATGAATATGGCAATTTTATTTGTTCAGAACACACTGACTTCGTTTCAAAACAACACTACCTTACTCGAAAAAATAGTTTAAAAAAAACCTAAAAGCTTTCATTGTTCGATCAGGGAATCAAAATGGAGTCCAGTTTTTGTTGCAATTTTTCATAAAATTTAGTATTTAGTTATCAAAATAGTAGTGACTCTTTAGTAGATATGTGTATTTTTTTTTTTTGATTTAGAAATAAAAAGTTTTACTTATTTCAAAAAATTAGTTTTCCAGGTCTGTTTGAAACTCACGTGCTGAACAAACTTAGTAAAGCGGTTAAAAACATCTGTTAATAACGAACAATACAAACACAAAATTTGAGTAAAATATTTACCCTCCTCAATGAAGTTATGCACACACACACACACTTTGGTGAGAGAGAGAGAGAGAGCGCAACGAACATTAAAATAACTAAGGTGTTGGATATGGCTGGAGGAACTTTTCATAATGCAGTTATACAATCAGTTGCTTCTTGGCGACGTTGGTGACTACAAGTAGCTTGAAAAGTACGGAAATTAATAAAGCGAAATAAGGAAAATATTTAGTAAAAGGAGAACATTAAAAGTAAATATTGTCAAATACCGGTATACCAACAAAACAAAAGAAATTAAAAGTTTTATAATAGAAAATCATAAAATTGAGTTGGCTGTGTTCTAATCATTTCTGCAGAATATTTTTATGATTAGCAAATATTTAATTCAATTCAACAATTGAAGTAAGAATAAAGTATTTACAATTTTATTTAATACAAGTGGACAAATTTAAATAGATAAAACTAAAATTTTTGAAAAAAAATAATTTAAATAAATTTAAAAAATCCATGTGAATTTTTTTTATAACAAACTGTTTGTAAAAAAAAATAAATAAATAGAAAACAATAGCAAAAATTCCGGAAGTGCAAGTGAAAAATCTGGAAAAAACTTTATATTCAACCCTTGAGTGCTTATGTGTTTGTGTGTATGTATATTGAAGGGTTGTGGTTCGGCCGGTGTTTTCTTGTAGTTGTTTGTTGTAAAGAAAAGCTCTCAATAAATGCTCTTATGGCAGCTGGGCTCTCTATTATTGTAAATAGACACTATTTTTGTTTGTTTATTTGTTGTATTATTTATTAAATTCCATGCCTAATTGCAGTGAAGTTCTTCTTTGCTTTTGCATTTAAGTTTGAGTGTGTGTGTGTGTATGTGGGTGCGTGTGAGTATGTTTACAAGGAACGTAATGAATGTATAAAAGTACGTACGAGTACATGACGATGTTATAACTTGACATTAACTTACAGTAACAACAACAACAATTTACTCAGGTTGACGACCGATTATTTATTCTATACATAATTACACACACTCACACACATACACACATAAAAACAACCTAACGGAATTTGGTTTAACTTCAAGTACTAGTGTAGGCTGGGGTTGGTGTCTAATGTAAATCACACGTCATGTTAATGGGGGTTTAAAGTACGATCTATTAAACATGACCGGTAACAAAAGGTTTTGCAGTCAATTATTATTATTTTATAAATTACCATAATCATACAGTATTTTTAGAAAACTGGATTACAAAGCGTACTTAGGCCTCCAGAGGTGGAACTTTTATTTTGGTTTTAGTACAGATAGTTAAAAAAAAAATTTATATTTTAGAGAAAATTTCTTTTACAAAGAACTTTTGTTAATTGTGAAAAACATTTTTTTAAACACAAGAATGCCATGAATTTTGCTTTCGGCAGAAGAGACGCTTTTTAACAAAAAAAACCATTATAACATCAAAGATGTTTTCTTGACAGACATTTAATTGGAAAACTGTTTTCACTAAAGAAGAATTTTTTATAAAAGAAAAAATAATTCTTTATTTAAATTTCCAGTCAGTTTAAATGTTTAAAATATAGAGAAGAGAGTAGTTTTTTTATAAAAAAAAGTTGATATAAAAGATATTATCTACTCTCGAGCTGGCATGGAAAACTCATTCCTACTTCCAGTACCTTTTTAAAGTGGACAAGTACATAAAAGAAGCTGTTCTTGTGAACCCAACTAAATAGGAAATCCTCGATAAAAAAAATTGGTTTTATGATACTGCCATTCACAACGTTTAAGGCGATAAAGTGGAATTCGTTAAAGTGGCATGACATTAAATGACGAATTACGGTTAATTTTGGATTAAAAGATACAAATAAATTTTCTGTTCTTTATATTTCATAAAAGTACTTTTTTGCAAAAAAAAGTACTATTTTTAAATATCTAATAAACATTTCATTCTTGGGAGAGAGACATTTTCTTTACAACATTTTACTCTAGAGAAGAGAAAAATATGCATAAAAGTTCTAGAGAAAATCAGAAATTATCATTTTTAGATAAAACTTTACTGCAGAGAACGAAGGAATTTTATTCCCAAAATATTTTATTAAAAGACCCAACAAATTTATGTTTTTCTAAAGAATAAATTTTCGGAAGAAATTGTTACTCTAGACAACACTTAAATCTTCTACGTGTCAGCAAAGTTTTATTGAAACGTTACATTTCCTATGGAACTTTTTACCCTAGAGATGAGAGGTCCTTTATGAATAAAACGTCGAATCTAGAGAAGAGAGAAGTTTTCTATAAGCCATTTCCAGTGTTGCCAACTATTGAATGAATAAAAGCACCATACTATAAGCACTCGAGGATTAAAATTGGACAACTTCAAAAAGTGCTCACTGTGAAGAATTTGAATGGAATATTATCGCTTTTTTAAAAGGAGTAATTAAGAAAATCTCCTGCTAAGAAGAGATTAAAAGCATAAAAAAAAACCGAAATGACAATTTTTTACAGACAAGTGAAAGTTTATTTGTCCATAAAGTATTTAGCCATTTATACAAATTATTAATTTTTGTATGCCTACAAAAGAAATAATTTGCCTAGCAAGTCGTCCTCAAATCTAGTTTAGGGCAGCAGCTCCAAAATGAAAGAAATTTATGTTTTCGGAGTTATGGACCCTCAAACTTTTCATATATATTTCGCGATATTTCAGGTATTTCGAGACGGAATGGAACAAAATGGGTATTATATGAAAGTTTATAAAATTTCTTATCAAAGCCATTGTACATCTCAACAAGAAACTAGTTGTGAACCTTTCTTTTTAATATTTTAACCCACAAAATGTGTTGGCTATTTTGAGGAACTGTTTAACACGAAACCGGAAGTAAATTTTAAATTAAACTGCCACCAGGGCGCAGAATCGCGCGATTAAAAACACATTTTTCTAACAAAAACCAAGTGAACATTATTTTTCCATACGAAAACGAAAGTTACATTTTCAATTACACCTCTGCCAGCAGGATAAAAATGTATTTTTTTTTTTAATAAAATCGCGCGATTTGTCGAAAAAAGTTTCAGTTTTTTTTTACAATAAATAAATAAACACAATTTTCCCAACCCTACTAATTTTGCCATTAAACTCAGTTATATAACTTATATATTCGTATATTGCCTACAAGATAAATTTTCTATTTAAAATTTCCTAAAAACTTCGGTCAGGAAAGCCAAAATACGAAATAAAGAATTTATCAGTTGCCCCTCCAATGGGTTACATGTTTTCGCAAATATTTGTCAGCTTTCGTTTCAAAATACTCGAAATATCGCAAATTATGTATAAAAACTTCAGGGGTCCGTAACTCCGAAAGTAACGGTTGCCGCTTTACATTTCCTTCTTAAAATTAAATTTTCTACCCCATAGGGAACTTTTGTGGATTTGCTACGAAAATTTTATCCTAAACAGCAGACATTTTTATGCGGCGATTAGAGAAGTTCGGTTCTAAGTGAATTTTTAGTCCCCGTTTTCTACACGAAATTGTGTGCTAGAGTTATAACTTCATAATTCCCTACAGTTTTCGTTTCAAATACCGTAGGAAGGTTTTAAATTTATGAATTTGTTTGTACAAAAAAAACTTTATCATCATTTCTGTTCATTTTAACCGCACAAAATCAACAAGATAAATTCATGTTGTTTAGCGTTCCCATTACTCGTGTATTGTTTACCAAAATTTTATTATATTTTTTTTTTGTATTCCATCGAGAGGTTTTCAGTTACAATAAGATTTTTTTTTTCAGATATTTTAATTATTTTTCAAAGGCTTTTTACACTTTGGTGTATGTAGGTGTAGTGTTTAGTTTTGTGTATTGGGCTTTTTCTTCTTTTGAATTTCAGTAACACTTTGGTTATGTCAAGTTCTTTAAGTTTTTTTGTTAAGTTTTCTAAGTAGTTGCAGCCTAAATTTAAATACAGTTCGTAAAACATTAGTATTTTGCTGTCGTGAGGTTCGCTTGTGTATTTTGTGTGACATCATATGCTTTACATCGAGAGGTTCTTACGAGGACTTAGCAGTAAAATGAACATTAGAAGCGTCCTTGCATTCAAGTGGTTTTAAAAACTGAGGAAAAAGCTTTTTGTTGCATGATTTTAGGATTTTTAGCTGAATTTTTTGAGTTGCATTCAAATCAAGTACATAATTGAAATATTCAAAGAAATACCAAAATTTAGCTGCTGAAAAAATGTTTGCTAGAACATTTTTCAAAGCATGCGAACAATTTTTGTAGCGTTTAAGCGAATTTTTAAAGATAATTTTTCATAGCATGGGAGAGATTTTCCAAGAAAAATTTTTATTGAAATGTCATGTCAGAAAAGAAAAATATTTATAGAAATTAAAAAAATTTTTACATAAAATCCTCGTAGGATGTGAATAATTTTCTAAAAAAAATATTTTTCGTAGCATGATATATTTTCCAAAAAGAATTTTCGTAGCATGCGAGAAATTTTCTAAAGCGGTTTTCATAGACTAACCAAAGAAAATTTGTCATTGCGTGCGAGAAATTTTCCAAATAAAATTTTTACAGAACAATGTTTGTAGCATGTGAGAACTTTTCAAACTTTCCACAAAAAAATGTTTCATCGAATATGAGAAATTTTTTACAGAACACTGTTTATAGCATGTGTGATATTTTCTAAAGATAAATTGTACTTGCATGCAACAACATTTTAAATAAAAATGTTCCATTGAATGTAAGTAATATTCTAAGGAATTTATTACATAACATGCGAAAAGTTAATGTTTTTTATAGAATATGAGACATTTTCCAAACAAACTTTTTTATAGCATGCCAGAAGTTTTCTAAAGACAACTTTTAATAGCATTTAAGAATTTTTTTAAGACAAATATTTATAGCCTTTGAGAACTTTTGCTAACAAAATATTTTATTTAATGTGAGACGTTTTCGAAGGATCATTTTTAATAGCCCGTGAGACATTTTTCATAGAAAATATTACAAATGAGAAATTTCCTAAAGAATCTTTTTCATAGAATTTGTAAACAAATTTTCATACAAAAATTTTCCATAAATTTCTAAAGAACAATTTTTATAGCATGTGAGAAATTTTTAAAGATAATTTTTCATAGAATGTGATTAATTTTCTAAAGAATATTTTTGATAGCATATGCGAACTAAGTTAATGAAATATTTTTATAGAATGTGAGACATTTTCTAAAGAAACATATGTTTTGTACCATGTGTGAAGTTTTCTCATAGAATTTGAAAACTTTTTAAAGACAAATATTTATAGACTGTGAGAAATTTTACTAACAAAATATTTTGATCATTTTTAATAAAGCGTGAGACATTTTTCATAGAAAATATTACATATGAGAAATTTGCTAAATAATCTTTTTCATAGAATTTGTAAACAAATTTCCAAAACACATTTTTTTTTATAAATTTCTAAAGAACAATTTTTGTAGCATGTGAGAAATTTTCAAATTTTTCAAAGAATGTGATTAATTTTTGAAGGCATATGCAAACTAATCTAATGGTATATAAAGAAACTTTTTTATAGCATGCGTGAATTTATTTCATAGAATTTAAAAACTTTTTAAAGACAAATATTTATAGACTGTGAGAAATTTTCCAAACAATATATTTTACTGCCTGAAACATATTTTATAGCATGTGAGAAGTTTTTTAAAAAATATCTTTCATTGCCAAATTTTCAATAATTAAAATATTTTTTATGCTATAAAAAATATTTAAAACATGTGAGAAATTTTCTACAGAAAACTTTTTCATAGCATGTGAAAAATGTATAAAAATTATTATTTTTATTAAAATCTATATCAAACATTTACTAGTCTTAAGTGGACATATTAGCTGCTTCATAAATTTACATCAGGGGATCTTAAGCATTTTGATTAGAAAATTGATTTTGGCATCTCACTGCTTGGTTTCAAAACATCACCTAACCTATAGCAACTAAGCTACAGCAACCTCAATAATAAAATCCATCGTCACCAATCCATATTACCATATCGCCTATTGTTACGATCTCTTAGTGTTGCATTTATTATTGCGTATTTTTCTGAGGTAGCCATGAATCAGCACTTATTTACCTGATGTTTTATGTCAAATATCAACAGTTCGGAAAACAAAATTGAATACAATGGCAAACCGCAAACATTATGATGCAATCTTTTAGAAGATTTTAATACTACTGTTTTATATTTTATATGGGGGGGTTATTTTAATTTTATAATTGTTTGCTTTTAATTCAGTAGAACATTTTTGATTTAATTTAAAAATTATGAAAAAAAAGAACCTTGAAATTCGACTACAATGACAACCAACCAACCAACCATCATCGCGATAAAATAAAACAAGTTCAACATAAAAACAAACAAACTAATAAAGCGCCTTTCACACTATTGGATCGAGTAAAACGTCTTGTCAAAAATTCAAGTAAAATGAGAAAGTATTGTAATGTGAATGCAATATATAATTACGGATGAAAATTTGAGAGCTGTAATTATTTTTAGAAAAATTTCTAAGCACTGCGACTTTTCGTTTTGTTAGGGTAGCATTTTTGCCGAAGCAAACGAAGAAAATACCAAAAGCAGCTGTTGAACAAATTAACACTTGATTAGTTCGCTTTCGACAGTACCCTGCCGCGGGTATTTTTTCAGCTAGCACCGACACTAAAAACTGACGCAATGCTTTTCGGTTATCAATGTATGGATTTTATTCCCTTTAGTGCTGTAAAGGTCTGTGCTTTTTTACCACTTTATTTTGCTACTTTTTTACAACAAAAAATCCACCAAAAACTCGAGCCGCTGACAATTCTCCAGATCCCCCGCCGCTGCTGCCTACTCGAAATTGCTCAGCCATCGCCGCCGAAAGTAATATTCAGTTTCTTTCTCTGCTACTTGCTCGAAGTAAACCATCACGTCATTTTCATTTCATTTCAAATGTGATAGTGTAGACACACAATGCCAAACGAATATTTTACTTTCAATTTTTTGACAATCAGCACGATTGTCATTACATTTCCTTTAGCAAAAATCCAACGAAATACTTGTAGAATAGTGTGAAAGGGCCTTAACTACAAGCTAAAAATATGAGCGGCAATTATCACATTACAAAACGTTTAAGATTTCTGTTATACAGGCCGGTGGGTTAGACTACAGCTACCAGCAGCCAGTGCAAATTCATGCACACATCTACAGAGTATGATTAGATTTACGTGAGCACCTGCCAACGATGGCTCTATCTCACGGTGGTCCAACCACGGATGTGACATTAAGCGGCCAGACCAGCGCCCCTATGCGACCGCATAGGCACCACCGGAATAGCACCTATGCCATCCCATAGGTTGCAAATTAGGGTAGAGGTTTGCCAGGCCCCCGGCCCCACCCCTTGCTGAGAGGTTCGGAGCTACCTAATCTCCTGCTGTCAACAAATAACAATAGAAAGCTTCCGTTGCTATGCAACGCCACATCGGTCCTGCAGTGAACCTTCCCGCTTTGGGTATAAACCACAGCCACCACGTGCACCCCCGGAGGAGCCTCACCAACAACCAGTCTGGAACCGAAGTTCCAGGGGCTTACTGCTTCCCGTGGTACCAGTTTATCTCGCTACTAGTCGAACATAGAAGTCCTACCTTCTTCCAGTTTCAGGCTCCTGACAAGTCTGAGGAACTGGTGCCCCTCTTTTCCCCAGTGGCAATCCATCAAGGTGGCAGGGTTCACCATGATGTTATATGCCCCCGGGGGGGATGCACACATCTACAGTTAGCATTTTCTACAGCCCAGCGATATCTACTGCGATCTACTCTGAAGTTTAAAAATAAAATTGCCGGCTTTGCCAACAACCACTGCCACATTTGCTGGCTTAAAATAAACAAAAATACAATTTTGTTTGTCCTTTATTAGAATTTACGTAACGTAATTACGCGAGTTGTAACCCAATAATTATTTCCTCGTGTCTACAGCAGCAGCATGCCCCGATTAAAGAATATTCAAACACTTGCCAACAAAGAAATAAAAAAATCAAAATTACTAAAGGGTGACTACTGTTAGTGTTAAGCATTTTGGTAGTTCTTATTTCACAATCAACAGCCCCCGGTACCGGGCAGAAAACGAGATGGTTTGGGTGTTGATCTCGATTTTCACAAGATCTGTTTTGTTAGTGATTATGAACAAAACTGGAGGATTTCGGGGGGTTAGATATAATCCGCAATTCATTGCTAAGACGTCGTTTCATCCAGAAAAAGGTGACTGTTGTCGGATGTTGGTATCATTGATGGTGGTCAATGACTTCTTTCCTCAATTGCATCGTCTTTAGGTGGGAAATCTGTGAGTTCCATAACGAAAGATGGCACATAGCCGATTTGTCTCCAAACCAAACTTGACAAGGGATGACGGAAATTCGTTCTGAAAATCTATATCAGAACACACACCCTGGCGGAATATCAAACCAAGAATTAACGTTGAATTCCTTTTCAAAATCACAAAAAATTGTGCGAAAAACAATAAAAAAGTGTGAAATTATTTCAAATAAGATCCAAAGTTCCCCACATTGCAGGAAGTTAAATTCACATACAAACGATGTATTTAAAGAACTAGTTTTCCCTGCAGTGTATTGTTTGCTCTATTGGTCAATGGAACACAAATGGATGGGAAGTCGTATACCACGTTGTAGTAACGATGAAGCAATGAAGCACATCCTGGTCAGTCAATAGCGTTGGATATCCTAAAAAAACCTTGCTGTCACTCTTATAGCAGGTCAAGTAGTGCGAAGCATTGGTGGATTAGGCCTATGTAGTTGGCATAAATAGTACGATTAGCTGAAGTATTATCGTTATTATTATTATCCAGGGCCTACGCACTACGACCGATTGGATCTTTCACTAGAACAGATTTAGGTTACGAATAAAGCCAACTACCTTATTCAGTGTGACACCATACACCTCTTGCAGCTGATAAGGACGTGCCAAATATTTTAATTCTAGACAATCGAGAACTGGACCATTGTAGAGCACATGCTCAGCAAAATCTGCATTTGATGGTCTCTGAATTTTCTATCTTAATTTGGTATTATCTTAACACATTCTCCTGTGAACCTTGCCGTAATTATCCTAAGCTCATTCTTATCTTTCCTTAGACCAGTATACACAATGAGTGTATGGAGAACGACATGAGCATTTTTACTGATGGTTCTCTTATGAGTGGCAGGGCAGGAGCAGGTGTATTCTCAGTTGAGCTGAACTTGTCCTGTAGTCTGTGTCTGTGGAGGTACGTATCAGTTTACCAGGCAGAACTGCTTGGGTTGCTGCATGCGTTGGATCACTTGCTTAAAAGCCGAGTGCATGGGAAAAGGGTTCTCATTGCACTTGACAATCAGTCAGTTATAAAACGCATGAGGCAAGTGAACGTATATTCCAAACTGGTGCTGGAATGTGTTCTGAAACTGAACAGATATGCCTCGTTGAGTGAGGTGACGTTGATGTGGGTTAAGGGACACATAGGCACAGCTGCGAATGAAGCAGCAGATGAACTAGCAAAAAGGGGATCTGATGTGGATTTCTGTGGACCAGAACCCAAGGTTGCCCTGGGGAATGGCCTAGTGCGAGCTAAAGTTCTTCAATGGGTAAACTCATTACACCTGAATAGGCGGAGGGAGAATACCACATGTAGACATGCTAGAATGGTGCTCAAAGAGCCCCTCGGCAGGAAGGCCAGCAAGGTACTCAGGTATAATAGGGCTACTTTAAGCTGGATCACTGCGTTAGTGACAGGACATGGAAACTTCAAGTACCATCTGGCTAAGATGAAAGTCGTAGAAGATGATACTTGCAGACTATGCCTGGAAGAGGCTGAGACGGTAGCGCACATTTTGTGTGAATGTCCAGCACTGGCTAGCATAAGGCTTAAGACCACGGGCAGACACTTGTTAGATGTGAAAGCCATGGCGGAACTAAGCCTTAGATAAATGCTAGTAATTACAAAAGTTTCCGTGATGAGGAAGAGTGTCGACAGTTACCAGTCGACAGTCTGAAATCACTTTAGTCAAGAGTAAAGGCTAGGGCTAGCACGAGACTCAATTGAAAGTAAGGTGGTTGTGATTACGAATCGGTTCCCTGAAATCAATTTGAGGAGCGAATTGGGGGTCGAAAAGGGACCCAGAAAGTAAGTGGTCTGCTTCGATATCCCCCATACATTAATGAAATAATAGAACCTTTAATAGCTTGAGCCAGGCTAAAGCTCTCTAATGCGGAGGAAATTTCTACTCAGCCCACGAAGCAGTTTTCTCAACGATACAGCTACAACTCGGATAAAAAGTTTCCAAAAAACCGAGGCCCATGAAAACTGTATTTAGTCCAACGAACGTAACATTCAATTATAAAGCCAAGAATAACTAGAGCTTCCGTCTCCATATAATACCTTTATCATCCATAACTACATGATCAGTTTGTACATCTGGGTGTTACAAACATAAAAATCGACCCTGTCGGCAAGACCCAAAGATCAAGACAAGACCTCTCTTTAGCGTGTCAGTTGCATTTTGGCTAACGGCTCCAATGGATTGAATGAATACGAATGGCAAATGCTGCTGTCATCTGCAAAATGGATAGAATTTGATACCGCAATGTATCTTCTCCTTTAAAGTACCGGTGAGATTTGGTGGACATTTTACCGCAAATTCGAAACCTGCTCAGTTTTGGGGACACCTCCACTCTTTATTAAGTTTTTTTTTTTGTTATTTTGCAATTGAAATTGAATTGAGTAACGGATGGACTAATTGGCCAGTCTTTTTTTTAACTTTAGGAGCATGTGTAGCAAATTCATACAATTGTAAAATACAAGAAAACTTATTATATCGCCCATAAAAGCCAGTCAAAGCAAACAATTATTTATGATAAAATCCAATCGATTTGTTGGATGATAAGGTAGTCTCTATGCGCATTTCGCAGGCTGCTTAGGAAACCTTTTTGCCCAAGGTTTTATATTTAAAAGTTCTTCAAACTAAATGAGAATTTTAGCGCGATTATAAATCGGTCAAGTTTTATGGTAACAGGAGAAGAAGTAACACTCAGATATTTAATGCCTACTAATTAATTGTGTTTCATTCTTTGGAAAGCGATAAGGGACAAAGTAGAGCTTAGAAAAGCTTCGCTTATTTGATTTTGATGAATTATCTCTTGCAGCTTTAAAGTCCTCTTTTACGTTCTGATCTGAAGCTTTCTAAATCTTGTGGAAATTGCGTCGGTCATAACTTTTGCTTTTCTTTTTATAGCTTTGGCATAATGCGGGTAAAAACAATCGGTATTCGTTAAGCAATTTAAAATTTTTTCCATTGGCGAGTTTAATTCTCTATAATAATCACCCTCGTAGCTAGATACATTTAAACTCTATTACAAAAATAAAATTAAGTGCAAAGTCCAAATGAACTCCGCATAAGTCTTTATTGTAGTTCTAAAGCTTCATTCAGCTTCATGCCAAATCAAGAAATTTATAGAACAAATGTGATTTTCCGCCCATGTTTAAGGTATTTGGCAAAAGGCCAAATACCAGGAACACTAACAACCGGGAAATTGGCGTTTTATTTAAAGTTATAAAATTAGAAATATTTAAAAAAATCATTTTTTTTAATGGCGATGAAATTGACTGCATGTGAAAGAAGAGATATTCGATCCATTTATATTCGAATATAATTTTTAGTATATGACAGCGTTGCATGTCGCGCAATCGCTAGTCCTAAGAACGAAAACTGTTCGACACTCTTTGCACACTATACACCGCAAAGAGTGTCGAACAATTTTATACACCGCCGCACCGAACATAACAGTTCGACCACATCAATTCAACTCAAGATCTTAGCGGCCAGTCGAATGACTTATACGAGTATGTATAGCGATGCTTCATGAATGACTTAAGGAATTTCTTTCCTCAATAGTAACAAAAACTGAACTTAATGCCAGAGAAATAATATTCTTGTTAAAACCGGAATCAGCACAAGCGTGACCGTATGCCAGAACCCCATTTCAAATTAAACTAAAATACAGAAACGTTATTTCTCAAATGAAGTCAACTTCATTGCAACTGATAAATACAACCATTGAAAAAACACCCTGTACAAAACTCATCTTACAAAAGGAAACAATAAAAAACTAACCAACTATTGTTACAGTAAATACAATAATACAAATCTGCAATGACACTTTCAAATGGCAACAATATAAAACAATACAGTGGGCATAAATACGAGTGTGTGAGTTGAATTGTTGTGTTTATGAATGCATGAATACATATTTACAAATGACAAAGAGTCCAAGTGTTTCGCTCTCATTCTGCCTGCTGTTTCTTTTACCGCTGTTCCCTGTTGGTTTTTATTATCATCTACAAAGTTACTGGGCAGAACTTAAGTGAAAGTTGCAAGTTAATGTACATTATTGCAAATTTTTTTTCTTTACAGTGTTGAGCAAATTATTATACAATTATATACTACTGTGGGCAAAAAATAGTAAGACTTTTTAATTTAAATTTCGCTCGGAATTCCATTCGTCGAAATTTTTTTCTACGTTGGTATGACGACTGTCAGTGACATCCGTGCCAAATATCACATCAAAGTAATCATTAGTGTTTAGTATACGCTTGTCTTTCTAAAGTACAACAAGTACGTTCGGCGATTTTAACAATGAGTGAAATTATTCAACAAAGAAGTTCCATTAAATTTTGTGTGCGGAATGAAATTTCTGGTGCCGAAACATTCAGAATGTTGCCAAAGTCCTTCGGTGATAATTGTATGTCGCGAGCAAGTGTTTTTGATTGGTACAAATTATTCAAAGACGGTCGAGAACGCGTTGACGACGAACCACGTCCAGGACGGCCATCAACACGTCAATAAAATCAAGGAATTGGTGTTCGAGAATCGACGATTAACAGTCAGAGACCTTACTGATATCGTTGTATCGGAGGGAACAGTGGAAACCATTTTAAAAGATCATTTGGGCCTAAGAAAAGTGAAATCGCGATTGGTTCCAAAATCACTCTGTCAAACAATGCTTTCCGACTACCAGGATGTCATTAAACGTATTATAACTGGCGACGAGTCTTAGATCTACGCTTACGACCCAAAGGTGAGCCGAAGCCGGAAAAACCTCGTCAAAGCAAGTCAAAAATCAAGGTCTTGTTGACAGTTTTCTTCGATCCTCGAGGTGTGGTACACTCCGAATTCCTTCCGACTGGCCAAACTGTCAAAAAGGAATACTATTTGAGTGTTATTCGTCGTTTGCGCGAAGGTATTCGTAAAAAGAGGCCGGAATTATGGGCCGACAACTCTTCGTTTTCGCCAAAAATTCAATCAATATCGTTCCAAAACCACTGTATTCGCTTGATTCAGCTCCGTGTGACTTCTGGCTGTTCAGCAAACTCAAGCGACCGCTCCGGGGAAACCGTTTTGAGTCAATTGAAGACATTAAACGTGAATCGCTACGCGCATTGAAGGCTATTCCGGAAATTGATTTTAACAACTGTTACGAGGATTGGTAAAAACGTTGGAGGGGGACGAACAAGATTTGGCAGAATAAATAAAGAAATTTAAAATTATGAACAAAGTCTTATTATTTTTTGCCCACAGTACTATATAAAGTTGTCACCTTAAAGTAAAGCAACATATCTTTCTAAGCCGAAATAACGACGGCGGCATGTGTTCTGAGGGATTTCAGTAGCTTGTTGCATTTAGATTTGGGCTATATGGGGATACTAAGTTGCGAAGCTTGTCTTCGGTCTGAAACGGAATGAAGAGTACTTCAAGGTGGCAACGCGGTACCATGTGGTCCCTAGGGATGGTTAGGTTAGGTTAGGCTCAAATCGTGTAAGAACGGTTGTGCATGGCCAATGCAGCTTGCAGATTTCACATCAATTGCATGACAGAATCTTAAATTATTATTATCTAGCTAATTTTATTCCAATTCGTTTTATTATAAAATTGAAATATATGTCAGAGAGGATAAGCTAGTCTTTATGCGCATTTCGCAAGTCGCTTAGGCCAGCTTATCAGGAAACCTTTACCCCACTTTTTAGATAAACTTATGCTTCAAATTCCTTAGACCAAATGTCAAAGCCAACTAAAATCAAGAGAAAAACATTCAAGATTTTCATAGTTCTTCTTATTTACCTTTCCACATTTGGTTGGTCGTTTGCCAACTCTAAACGCAGCTGTAAGCGGTAAAAAAATAAAAACAACAGAGCTATGATTTGCTTTAGGTAGAAAAGCACTAAATAGCAAGTATAGCCAATCTTAGCACACGCTATTATAATTAAAATTCATTTGAGTTGGGAAAGAAAATTTGCTTGAAACTATTTTTGAATTAGAAAGATTAAAATCCGAAAAATTTCTTCTTACAAAATCATTAAAGTTTTAACAAAGAAGTTTCAATTGTTTTAAAAAGTCCAGCGAGTTTTAGAGTCAATGGTTCCCTACCGCGATTGCGCATTAGTTGCAATATAATGCCTACTAAGTCTGCTATTTCTAGTCGCCAACCCATAAATTACTAATTGCAATTAATCGAAAAATAGTAATCGATTAATTTGGCTAAGATTGAAAATTATCATTATTGCAAAAACAAAAATAAATTGATTGAAATTCTTTGTATGGTTCAGAGTTTAAAAGGTTTTTTTCCTCCTATGCCTTAACCACATCTCACATTTCACTTGGGAGCCAAGGAGTTGTGGTGAGACCATAAATCGAATACAACATCAATAGAGGAAGTATCGTTTCCGTTTCCAATCTTGTCGTCTGAATCAACATTTTCAACCATTTCGATTCCACGCATCTGATAATTGCAGATAGTGCTAATGGATCTTGGAAACGGATTTTTTTAAATCTGAGATCTTAGGGAATATTATACCCATTGATTGCTTATGCATTTTCTTGACTGTTTTGCCAATAATCGATTACTCCTCGATTAATCTAAAGAGCATATTCGATACAACTAAGTCGTTAATCGCAACAAAATAATGGTTTTCCGATTAACCTTGTCATCGGCCGTCAGCTGGCAGGTACAGAGATATAGCTTGCCGTAACTGAGTGCACTGTCAGAAGTTCTGACTTAGACCTCGTGTACGACGTGTTGGCGGCCGGTAATAGCTGCTTGGCTCTGCAAGAAGTCTAGTAAAATAAGTCGAGCGGAGAGAGGTTAACACCTTTGCTCATAAATAGTACCTAATCCACGGGGGATCAGCAAACGCCAGGGATGCGTGGCCAAGAGGGTACTTGGTCTCAAGCATGTGCAGTCTGGATACCAGTCGATCTCTAGTTTTTATATAGACTTGTCCGTGCATATGGAATTCGGAAGATATGGAAAAAAGGACTCGCGAGGGGGTGGAGGGACGGGTCAATTTTTAAAGGTAATTCTAAGGCGTTGAACCGTGTGCTTCTGATAGCGATGGGCAATGAAGCCTTACAAGAGGTGAATAGGTTAATCTCTGTAGGAACTCAAGTGTTTATTGGCCAATGGGGGAATACTGAAGAGGATAATAAAACCCCGCAAGGGGTAGGCAGGTCATTCTCCTAGCAGAAGGCTTAGACTCACGGGCAGATTCCGTAATGAGGAAGATGGTAGAAAGTCACCAGTCGACAGTCAGATATCAGTATAGCTGAGAGTAAATGCTAGTAGTAGCACGAGACTTGAATGAGAGGGAGGTAGTGGTAAATTACAAACCGGTTGCCTGAAATCAATTCGAGGAAAGAAGGAGGTCGAAAAAGGACCCATAAAGTTAGAGCTCAGTATCGAGGTTATTCATGGAATCCCCTTCGTATTCTCGTTATTTTTTTTCCCCCTCAACTGTAAATGAAAAGCCCCTTATAAACGAACGCATACACTTTTTAATTTTAAAGCACTGCTGCTCGCAAACAGACCAGGCCATTACAAATGAAGTGTAAAAAATGGGGAGAACAGAATGAATTAAAGAGAAAAATAATTAAAAGAATTAAAAACACCTGTATGTGGCACAAACTGCACTTTTTCTAAATTGTGTTAAATACTTTACATCTACATTCTGCTCCATTTAATATTCTTCAGCACCGTCCAACATTTGTAAGACTACAACAACTAACTGCCCCTACCTGCTTGCTACTGCCACAAACTTAATAGAAGAATACAAAAAGAAGACAGACTTGTTTGTATCTTTTGCGTATCCACTGAATACGTTTGCATTTAAACAAATACGTATTCGTCGGATTAGAAACGTGACTTTTGGGTTAACAAATGCCAACAACAAAAGAGTTTTAAACTGAAAGTACATTTGAATGAATTAAATTAAATGGGATCATTGTTGTTGCTGTTGTGTCTTTTGTGTTCGCGTATCATATCATGCTGACCCAATAGAAAAACTGGGTTAAAATTAACACAATTTCAGCCAGGCGGACAGACACACACACACACACACAAATCGATTACTGCTGACTCGAATAGAAATCGTTGTAATTTATGTCATTTTGGACATAGAACAATTTGTTGCAAATTGGGAAGCAAATTGTGTTATTAGCTTCTGTTCATCAATGAATTAATTTTCTAAATTTCACTGTAAAGGGTGTATTCTTTAAGGCATGTAAAATGCTAAAATGAAATAAAGCAGCATTATATTTTAAAGTTACTTAAATTTAAAACGAGTATTTAGGCATTTTTACTTCAAAGTATTTTTTTGACTTATGTCAGATGCAGCGACTGCCTTGGTCAAATCGAAAGGTCTTGTGAATGTAGTTTTTCACATTGTCAATCGCAACTTATCGGTCGGTGTTGACTAGTGACTTCGTATAACTCCTCAGAAAATAAGGCAGAGGTGTGTCAATTCAAGTCAATTAAAAAAATCCAAAAACTGAAGTTCTACGCTAATTAAAATCGAGTGTCGTGCGTGCTGTGCCACCAATTGGTTTTTGTTTTGTGGCAGCGGAAGGCAATTAAATTCCGTAACGAAAAAGTTTTGCCGCCACAACTAACTGTAACGTCTTGGAGAGTTCAGTCGTTTCACCAGATTGTAAAATGCAACAAACAGTCAGTTCTTCTGAGCGTAGCGGAGTCTCAGCAATGTCTTGAAGATCATTGTCCATCCAAAATACGCCAACTTTGTATATGGACTTAATCCTAAACGAGGTTTATCGTTAATTAACGCATTCATACGAAAATCATGAATAACAAAAAAACACGATACAGTTAAGGAAGGCGGGTATAAGTGTCAGGGAAAGAAGAGGACTTTAAAAGTTTTTAATTTTTAGGAAACGAAATAGTACTCCTTGTCTTAAATGCCTCTATTAAAAACCGAAGAAAAACAGACTATGTTCTCTTCTCTCCCTATCGCAATCTGAATTTGAACGCCGATGGTGAGTCTTGCCACATTATTCAACCTTATGGCTGCCTAGCCTAAGTACCCAGCTCTTGATGAGGGATTCGTAGCTATTTATTCTCTCGCAGTAAAGAGCTTCTTTATTGATAGCTAGCGTCGCAATACAACGCCAAACCATAATATTCCCGGTTTGGCCCTAAATCACAGCCACCACGTGCGCCCTCTGGAACGTACGTCCTAGAGGCTGCTGGTTCTCGTGATACCTGTGTTTAGTTTTTGACCGAACCCCGAAAGTTCTCTTCTTGCGCTTTTTATGGCCAAGATGAGCCTCGGGGACTGGTTAATCAAAAAGATATGGCCCGCGGACCTTAATGGGGACAGAAATGTCATGACCGCCTTGGATTCACTGGCAGAGCGGGAAAATGTTTCCTTGGCCAACATATTCGGCGCCCAATTAGCAACGTCACGGTGCTGTCTATGTTCGTCAGGCTTTAATTCCAGCTTCAGCATTATGCTAACAGCCATACCTAAATAGGAGCGTTGAGCTTTGCGTTAGCAGCAGGGTACGAAGTCACAGTACATTTGAAGTAAAATGTATGTCTTTGAAAGAACTGTAGCTACGTAACCTGCTGCTAACGCAACGCTTAACGGTCTTATTTAGGTATGGCTGTAACGGATGTTTGGCGAAATACAACCGCAACACATAACCCGGTTTGACTTTCCAACAATCGCAAATTCAGCTCATCG
Organism: Phania funesta; assembly: GCA_963932375.1. Classification (NCBI taxonomy): domain Eukaryota; kingdom Metazoa; phylum Arthropoda; class Insecta; order Diptera; family Tachinidae; genus Phania; species Phania funesta. The sequence goes on along the minus strand of OZ010654.1, from coordinate 86,220,327 downwards.
AAACGGAATCGAAATTTCTGGGTCGTCATCGATACTGGCCGCTACGACAACTTGTCCGCACTCACGCTCAAATGTGTTCATAGTGCGACGAATTGTCTGCCATGATGACAACTGGCAGCATGTCGAAACTTGCGTATGTACAACTAAGCCGAAATTTCGATCACTTTTTTTTTTAATTTCCACATGTGCGGCAGGCGTGAAACGATGCATGATGAAAATGAAAAACTTACGAAATATATATTGACACCTGGGATGGCATTGGTAAATTTGACAGCTTCTGAAATACAGGGTGCCCGTCGGGAAGGTTTGTTTATAATGTTTGATTAAATGAAAGAGAATGGATCGTATATTGATAAATGTTTTATTTAATGTCGGCAATTATGTATGGAACACAATATCAGATAAATGTCCGCCTCTGTTAGCCTCACAAATGCGAGCCCTTTTGAACACATTTTTCATTACATTCTCACACATTTCACGTGGAATTTCACGAATTTCATCACGAATATTTTCGTTTGAGTTGCTGCAGCGTTTCTGGTTTGTTTGCATAAACTTTCCTTTTCAGATATTCCCACAAAAAGAAGTACGGAGCAGTCAAATCAGACGACCGTGGAGGCCAATCAACATCACCACTTCACATCATCACTTGAAATAACTTCTTGTGGAAAGAGGTCTCGCAGTAATTCCATTGTAATCCTGGCTGTATGCGATGTGGCACCGTCTTGTTGAAACCACATGTTAGTCGAGGCCAAAGCATGCAGTTGTGGCGTTAAAAAGTTTTCAATCATATCACGATATCGCTCCCTCCCCATTGACAGTTACCGTTACGCCGTTTTCAGTTTCAAAGAAGTAAGGTCCAATGATTCCTCCTGATCAAATGGCACACCAGGCTGTCACTTTTAATAGATACAAAGATGACTGATGAATAATTTGAGGGGTTTCCATTGCCCAGAACCGACTATTCTGTTTATTCACTTATCCATTCAAATGAAAATGTGCCTCGTCTCGTCACTCATTATGATTTTTTCATGAAAATCGGGGTTGTCATGGGCGAGCTGTAGCATCCTATTGGCATATGTACGCCGGCGTAAATGGTCTTCTGGAAGAAGCTCTTGTGTCAACTGAATCTTAAATAGAAACAAATGCAAATCTATGTGCAAAATTGTGGCCAAAGTTGTTCTTTGAAGACCAAGTTCCTGAGCACGGTGTCGAATTGAGGTTGATGGATTGTTTTGAACACTTTCTTGAACAGCAGTAATGTTTTCAGCCGATCTTGCAGTACGTTGCGGTCCATGCTTGAGCCTATCAGCTACAGTCCCTCTTTCTTCGAAATCATTCACTACACGATAAATAGTGCGTCTGGTTGGCACGTTGTTTCTCCCA